>JAPVLO010000021.1:10208324-11440989 GCA_027257055.1 Cephalopachus bancanus | reverse complement strand
CACTATTTCCCAAGTAATTGATAGTATGCTATGTATGTAAGAACTGAGTGAAACAAAAGAGAAGTAATATTTCTAAAAATAAAAAAAGTAAAAAATATTAAAGATGGTATTTGAAATTTATGAGGAAGTGATTCAATAAATGGTAGAACAGCTGGCTAGTTAACTGGATAGAAAATAAATATGGTTCCAGCTCACCATATGCCAAAATATCTTTTAGGTTTACTAAAGATTTAAATATAAAAAAATAAATTCTGAAAGCAACAAAAAAATTAAGTAGCAAAAATAAATAAAATAAAATATATGAATGGGTTATTTATATAATTTGGAGGTTAGGGAAAGCCTAAGTATGACACCAAAGACAGAAACCATGAGGTATGATATCCGTAGGTTTGACAACAAACATTTTAAATATTTTCATATGGTAAGAGAATAAAAAGTACAAAAAGCCATCTGTCAAAACAAAGAAAAAAGGTTACATGGGTTCTACATTCTTTCTCCCAAAATAAATCTGAGTTTGATTTTAAAAAAATTAAAAATAATAAATAACACCAAAAAACCCTTAAAAATGGGTAAAAAATTTAAAGCAGGGGAAGGGGTTCTCTATATGTGACTCATAACTCCTATTGTAAAAGAAAACTGACATATTTGACTAAATAAAAATGAAAGGTTTCTGCAAGGTAAAAAGCTACCAACCCAAGTCAAAACAAATGGCAACTAAGAAAAAATATACCAACATATGACAAAGAACAAATATGTTTAATATGTGAAGGGTACCCACAAATAAAAAAAGCTGAAAATCCCAGAAGAAAAATAGTTTAAGGACATATACAGGAAGTTCATTGGAAACAATGTAAATTCTTTTAGACATACTAAAAGATGCTTAACTAGACTCATAAGAGAAATGCATATTAAAACTAAAAGCCATTTGTAAAAATAAGCAGATGGATAAAAAAATTAATAATGAATTGGTGAGTGTGTGGGGGAAAAATGGCACTCTTATACAATGTTGCTGAAAGTATAAATCAAAGCAATCTCTATGTAGAAAAATTTGACAACTCCACTTCTAGGAATTAATCCAAAGATGCTTGCACATATGCAAAATGCCTTATGCTCAAGGATGCATAATGCAGCAATATTTAAATAGCAAATACATGGAAACAAACCAAGTGTCCATCAATAGTGGGACTTGTTAAATAGAGTATATCCATACAGTGGATAATTACACAACTATAAAAACAAGGCATCATTGCATACATTGAAAGGAAAAAAATCTTCAGTATACATCAAGTAAAAGAAAAAAAAAGCAAGGTAAAAATGGTATGCCACTATTCAAATAAAATTCTAACACTTTACAGATAACAACTATAACCCTGGATAAAATATTTAAAAACCTCTACCTCAAAACCTTGGAGAGATATGAAAAGCTAGCCGCACCGGGGGAAAGACGGAAAGGCACTGGGTAACTGTTTTTTTTGTTTTGTTTTTTTTTTGAGTTAGAGTCTCACTCTGTCACCCAGACTGCAGTGCAGTGGCCGCTCCTAGTCACCGCAGCCTCGACCTGCTGGCTCCGGCGATCCTTCTGCCTCAGCCTTCCCAGTAGCTGGAATTATAAGCACGCGCTACCATGCCTGGCTGATTTTTTGATTTATTGTAGAGATGAGGTCTCACTGCCCAGGCGGGTCTCGAACCCGCGGGCTCAGGCAATCCACTCACCTCAGCCTCCCAAAGGCGCGGGATTACAGGCTGAGCCACTGAGCACGGCTACTGTCTTGTTTTAATTGCTTTATAACTGAAGGTAGACCCTAGTTGGAAACACTTGGGGAGGACAACAATTTGCCCTCCTAACGTGAAGAACCATAAGAACAGAGTCTGGAGCAAAATAAGAAACTGGAAAGTGAGCCTGGGAATCCTGAAAAGGAGAGAGCCCCAAAACCTGCTTATAAACTTGGCCTAAATTTCTAGTTAATCCTTAAACTACACCTGTGTAAGGCAGACCCTTGATAACCCAGTTAAGACTCAAAGAACTAACAAAGACTTCAGATGACTCCAACCTCAAGGGAATAATCTGGAAGTTGAGTATACACAAGTAAAAACTTAAGCATGCAACTACCATTTAGCTCAGCAATTACAACCCTTTGATTCCAGATAAATTAAAAATCAGGTATACACAAAAAACCTAAACATGAATGTTTATAGATAGGAGCTTTATTTGTAACAGCTCAAAACTTGAAACAACCTAGATAGCCATCAATGAGTGATTAAACAAACTATGGTACACCTATACCATAGAGTATTACTAAACAGTAAAAACTACTGATAAATGCAACAACCTGGATGAATATCCACATGATTATGCCGGATGAAAAAAACCAATCTGAAGAGGTTACATACATTTACATAACATTCTTGAAATGACAGAATTATAAAAAATGGAGACCAGGTTAGTGGTTGTCCAGGGTTGGGGGGGGCAGGAGAGAAGGAAGAAAGTGTGGCTATAAAAGGACAACATGAGATAGAAACGTTCTGCATCTTGACTGTATTAATGTCAACATTCTGGTTATGATATTGTACTATAGTTTTGCAACATATTACCATTGGGAGAAACTAGGTAAAAAGTACACGGAATTTCTATGTATTATTGCTTACAATTACATCTGACTCTACAATTAATTTTTTTAAAGTGAGATGCTGCTAAAGTAGTACTTACAGATAAATGTATAGTATTAAGTGCCTCTATTAGGAAATAATAAAGGTTTCAAATTAATGACCTCAGCTGCAATTTTAAGAAAGTACAAAAGGAACAATAAATTAATCCAAAGTAAACAGAAGAAAGGAGGACATAAAAATCAGAGCAGAAATCAGTGAAATTGAAAACATAAAAGCAATAGAGAAAACAAAAGCAATAAAAACAAAAGCTGGTTCTTTCAGAATTATCAATATAATTAATAATCCTCTCATCAACCTCCTATGAATCTACATTTATTTCAGAATGCCAGAATTACACAGATGGAAAACAGATTAGTGGTTGCTAAGATCAGGGATGCTAGAGGAAGGAACAGAAGTGTGATCGTTAAGAGGTAGCATACGGGAGATCTTTGTGATGATAGCTCTTTGATTACAGTGGTGGTCTCATAAATCTGCACACTTGATAAAATACACAGAACTACACAAACACATTGCACCAAGAGCAAATACCTGCTTCTGATATTGCACTTTAAGATGTAATTAAAGGGGAAAATTAGGTGAAGACTACCTGGGTCCTTTTTATACTACTTCTGTAACTTCCTGTGAATCTATAATTATTTCAAAATAAAAGTTTAAAAAGGCCGGGCTCGGTGGCTCAGCCTATCATCCCGCGCCTTTGGGAGGCTGAGGTGAGTGGATTGCCTGAGCCCGCGGGTTCGAGACCTGCCTGGGCAGTGAGACCTCATCTCTACAATAAACCAAAAAAAAAATCAGCTGGGCGTGGTAGCGCATGCCTGTAATTCCGGCTACTTGGAAGCCGGAGGCGGAAGGATTGACGGAGCCCAGCAGGTAAGGCTGCGGTGGCCGGGAGCGGCCACTGCACTCCCGTCTGGGCGACCGAGTGAGACTCCAACTCAAAAAAAAAAGTTTAAAAAGTACACTAGTACTTTATTTGGGACTCAAGAGTAGACTCATCAAGTAATTACTACTATGGTAAACCTAGAAATTATTACATAGGGATTCTGGTTACAACTGACATACAGGAAAAAAGAAATATGGTCTCTGGAAAAGACAGAATCCATACACATACACAAACACACACACATATGTACATATATACACATATGTATCCATATATACTGGGAAATCAAATATCAGTAAGACAGCATTTCTAAAAATTCAGTCAGTCATACATAAGAGCAGAAGAGAAGCCAGGCATATGTCCTGTAAGTCAACCTATTTACCTTCTAATATTCTTCTTAAAATATAAGGTAAGAGAGAGATAGAAAAGCATTTGTTAATTACCAAATTTGGGAGCCAGATATCTTAAGGGCAAATATTATTAGCTAAGTCACATGTTTTCTAAAGGGTTGGTATTCTGAAGCCTTCCAAGGTATTAAGATGAATGTACCCTCCTCTTCCTTCAAATAAAACAAAGAAATCTTATCATACTTCAGAATTACCATAATTTCAGAATTATTAATATAATTAATAACCCTGTAGTGAACCTCCTATGAATCTAAATTTATTTCAGGATGCCAGAATTATAGAGATGGAAAACAGATTAGTGGTTGCTAAGATTAAGGATATTAGCTGGAGGAACAGGGGTGTGACCATTAAGAGGTAGCATAAGGGAGATACTAGGAAGCAGCTATATGATTTGGTGGATTATCTTTAAAAGAACTAATACTGAAAAGAGTCTACATCTTTAAAATATTTACAGTGTTACAAACTCAGTGAATTCTGGAAAACACCTTCAAACTTCTACCCTTGAAGGATCGTATGAATTGAGTCTTCTTCTTAGGCTTTAGAACAGAATATGTCTCTCCTATTTTTTTAATGCTTAGACAAGGGTCAAGTTATGGCCTGTAGATTGTCTGTTTCTTTATCAATAAAGTTTTATTTGAACATAGCAACCCTATTTGTTTACTTATTATTTATGGCTTCTTTTGCACTACAATTGCAGAGTTAAGCAGTTGTAACAGTAACCCGATAGCCCACAAAGTCATACAGATATTTAATACCTGGGCCTATTAAAGAAAAAGTTTGCTGATCCCTGCTGTAGAGTCTAGGGACTCTGCTGTGTGACTTTGGATATTGATGAATTTCCTCGTTTGTTAAAGAAAATAACAGTATATACCTCATGTACAGTAAAGGATTAACTCATCAAGTCTGGATTGTCCATACCCTTTCACATTAAAAGTTTATTCGTTTATCTGCTCCTGGGAGGTAACTTCTAAGCCCTTGGAATATCCTGCCTGACAAGTACATCTTTGTTTACATGCCAGAGAGTCTATGCTAACAATGTGATTTATGGTTGGAACTTTGGGCAATGTAGTAACAGCTTGCCTATGATGGGACTAAAGACTGAGTGATTAAGGTTAGTCACACAGGCAGTTAGTCACGCCTTTGTGACTGAGCTCAATAAAAACCCTGAACACCAGGGCATGGGTGAGTATCCCTGGCTGGCAATACTGAAGTATTTAAAGTGTTTTTGCTGTATTTTATAAAATGTTTAAAGTGTTTGCAGTGTATTGGTTAAAACCTAAGTTTGCATTTAAAATGTAAAACTCCATTTTGTGGCTTGTCTCCATGTTGTTGTTATTGAACTTCTGTGTGGCTGATGCAAGGATTTTAAAATTTTGCTCATAAACAACCCTCACAGCCCTCCACCCCACCCAGTGCTCTAACGGTTTCCCCCTTATCTGAGTAAACTGTGTGCCCCCTTATCTAAGTGTACTATGTGTCAAAATCCAGAACACGTTTCATGTGTTTACCTCTCACGTGTTTATCTCTCGTAAATGACTCAGTTTCCCAACTGCTTTTACCTATAAAGACTCTCTGCAAATTTCATTCGTCGTCGAGAGTTTGGGAAGGCACGAGCCCACTCTCAACCACCGGCTTTAATAAAGGGCTTACTTATTAATTTGACCTCTAATTGGGCTGGTTATCTGATTTCTAGCAATCCGTGTATAACAATACTCCATGTGTGTTGCCACACATTGTTTTTGGGAGAAGTAAGCACTGTCTACATGACTCCACTGAGAGAAGAAAACTAGAAGCTTGTGCCTGCTGCTTCCTGGACTCTGCCCTATGTGCCTTTTCCTTTGCCGATTCTAATCTGTATTGTTTTGCTGTAATAAACTGTAACCACATGTATAACAGTTTTTCTAACCTATGAGTATTCTAGCAAATCACCGAACCTGTGGGTGGGCTTGGGGCTTCCCAAACAGCACATCATTATATTACAGGGATTAAAAATAATAACTTGTGCTAGATGTTTAGTAGTGGCTGACTGGCTGGTATATAATAAAGACAATACATGTTGTCTGTTACCATCAAACTACTAAGTAAGTACTTTGGGAGATTTTAATTCTTGTTACAGGATGCTTCTGGCACTTAAAGACTATTTTCAAATGAGGTTCACATTTGCTCTTCATTCAACATTTGCGTTATCTGAATGGACCGATGCTTACATTTATGGCCCTTAGGTACTATACTATTTGAAAATTTCAAAAAAGATCAAATGATTTTCAGTACTTTGTGTTTAATGAGACAGGAAAATATGTAACATTTTATTTTAAAAGGTTTGGATCCTAAAAAGCTAAATACAGTATGTAATTAAACAGTACACCTCATTTTCCCAGACAAGGGAAGCTCTGTTTATATTGTGCTTATGATACATTCCATGGCGAGAGTGAACAGATTATTTTATTCAAAAACAGGAGTTATACTTGTTACCTGACAGTACTGTTAAGATGAATTTATGAATGAATGACCACTAACCAAGAGATAAGAAAATGCAAAAGACTCCCTAGTACCTTTTCATTCAGGTCTGAACCTTTTATTTGCTCACTGAAGCCTCTTGGTTTTTCATTCTCAGGGGTCTCATTAGTAACTTCTTCAAAGGAAATGTGTGCATCTCTGGAATCATGTTTTATCTCATTTGCTGAAAAGAAATAATATTCAACCATAGAAACTTTAAATGACAAAATAACCAAGTCATTCAAAGACTGTTCTAAATAATGACTTAGAATTCAGAGACTCTTTTAAGGTCTAAAGTGACAAATATGAAGTAGAATTTTCAGCTAATTATACAATAATTCCTCCCACTCTATCAAAATAACTCATGATATAAGTATGGTATAAAAATAATTAACAACAGGGTGCCTGAATGAAACGTAACTGTATACCTAACCCTTAACTGTACCCCACATCATAATAAAAAATATTGATAAAAAATAATTAACAGTAAAATAATTAAGAATTTTTCTTGATCATGTCCTGTTACTTATTTATTTATTTAGAGATAAGGTATTACTCTGTCACCCAGGCTGGAGGACAGTGGTGCAATCAGCTCACTACAGCCTTGAGCTCTTGGGCTCAAGCAATCCTTTTACTTCAGTCTCCCAAGTAGCTGAGACTACAGGCATGTCTACCACACCCAGCTAATTTTTATTTATTTTTTTAGAGGCAAGGTCCCGCTGTGTTACCCAGGCTGGTCTCAAACTCTTGGGTTCAAGCAATCCTCCTACCTTGGCCTCCCAAAGTGCTGGGATTGTGAGTCACTGAGCCTGGCCCATGTCCAACTATTTAAAATGTATTTTTAAAACTTGAAAGTCAAAGTGAAATTAACTTTCATATTAAGTTATATCCTGTGAAATAAAAATTCAGATATTTAAATTTATGATTAACTATTAAGTATAAAAAAGTTTCAAGCCGTGCTCGGTGGTTCAGTTTGTAATCCCAATACTTTGGGAGGCTGAGGTGAGTGGATTGCCTGAGCCCGGGGATTTGAGAACAGTCTGGGCAACTTGGCAAGACCTCGTCTCTACAATAAAATAAAAAATAGCCAGGCGTGGTAGCATGCATCTATAGTTCTGGCTACTTGGAAGGCTGAGGTAGAAGGATCACCAGAGCCCAGCAGGTCGACACTGGGGTGGCTGTGAGCGTGCCATGGCACTCCAGCCTGGGTGATGGAGTAAGACTCCAACTCAAAAAAAAATAAAAAATAAAAAGTTTAAAACTATTCATTTAAAATGTCATAAAGCTTAAATATATATTTCAATTCAAAATAAGAACTATAAAAATTCTTAAAGTCAATTACCTATCTTCTGTAGGTAAAGTCTAACAAAGTTATTTATTAAATAATCAAATAGAAAACATGTTAAAGTCTGATCTGCCAACCAGTCAATTAAAACTGATAAAAATGGACAAATTATAAAACATATGGTTAACAGATTCTAAAAAGAAATGCTTCCTATTCTAATGAATTCATTTTGACTAGGCTTGAATGGAGATATAAAAAGATACTTTAATACTGCAAATTCTGAAAATGTCCAACTTTACCTGCTGGCAAGGAAGCACAGATCTCTGACTTCATCAATCCAGGGTCCAGTAGAGGAAGTTCTCTACTATAAAGCGAACAGAGCTTAAACATTGTAACATATTTTAAGCAGAACTATTCACTTCTCTAAATATTATATAATAGTAGCTTTAGCTAGTGAATATCAGTTCAAGTGCTCCAGGACAGAGTACACTGGGACTCAGAACCCGGTGCACCAGTACAGATTCTTCATCTGGCTCTGTAATCACATATCCCTCAACTGTTAGGGAGTGCTGCCACTCCCACTTTGTTACAGAGAACCTGACCAGATATACCAAGCATTTAAAATGCTTAAAAGCATTAAATCTGCTGTGTGCAGTAGTTCATGCCTGTGATCCCAACACTTCAGGTGGTGTAGGTGAGAGGAATGCCTGAGTCCAGGGGTTTGAGAATAGCCTGTGCAACTTGGCTCGGCTCTACAATAAATCAAAAAAATTAGCTGAGTAGTGAATGCCTGTGGTTCCAGCTTCTTGGAAGGCCGAGGCAGAAGGATCACCTGAGCCTAACAGGTTGAGGCTATGTGGCTGTGAGGTGCCACTGCACTCCCACTCCAGCCTGGGCGATGGAGTGAGACTCTTACTCAAAAAAAAAAAAAAAAAAGTTATCGACTATCTTGTTTTGATGTAATAGTTTTTGTTTTTTTTTTTGAGTTGGAGTCTCACTCCATCACCCAGGCTGGAAACGCAGAGGCACACTCATGGCCACCCCAGCATCAACCTGCTGGCCTCAGGCAATCCTTCTGCCTAGCATGCTCAGCTAATTTTTGGATTTTTATTGCAGAGATGAGGTCTCATCAAGTTGCCCAGGTTGTTCTTGAACCCGTGGGCTCAGGCAATCCTCTCTCACATCGGCCTCTCATAGTGCTGAGATTACAGGCTTGAGCCACCATGCCTGGCCAGTAGATAACTATTAAGCATGTACATGTATGTTTTACTGCTGATGTTAAAAAAAAAAAAAGGCAGCTTGAGAGAAGTCTGATTTTTTTTTTTTGTAGTCTCTAAATACAACTTACAGTCTAAAGGTTAAGGCTATGGAGATCAGAGTTAAAGTTAACTGGGTTCAAATATTGCACTTACTGTGTAAACTGTGGCGAAACTGCTTTAACTTCTACTTAACTTCTCTCTTAATTACTTATCTGTAAAATGAAAATACTATCTACCCAAAAGGCTATTTTAAGAATTAAATGAGATAAAATGGCCTCAAAATCAATGATTTTGAAAACCAACAGATGAGAACTACTTTTTTAGGAGCCACTCAAATACTAATGATCAAACACTATTCCATTTTTTTAAATTTAGGCAAAAATTTAAAATGCATAAAAGTACACAGAATAACATATAAACATATATAATCCCACCATTTATTTATTCAATAAGTGGGTTCTTAATAAATATATCCTACAGCTCTACAACTGCTCATTGGTTCAGAATTATTAGCCAAGAAAGAGGAAAACTAAACAAAACATTTTATATACACTATTTTTTGAAGTTTAAAAAACATGAAGTACTTTCTTCCTAATATAAACCCTAGAAACAATCAGCAGACAGTTTAAAGGATAAGGATATAATAATACAAACAGAAAACACATACAAATTCAAAGCTCTTTCTAACTCAGACCTTTCTAGAATCATATCTGCCTACTAGAATATTTCTATTCCAGTATCTCAAAGTCCTCTCCAACTCAAAATGGCTAAATTTTACCTCCCCAATACTACCCCTTTGCATCAGAGATGAATGGTGAATACTCTTCTCTGAGATAAGAGAAGCCACGTATCATTCTTAACTCCTCCCTCTGTCTCATCTCCATCTGATTAATCAATATTCATTTCCTAAACATCTCTCAAATCCACTTTTGTCTGAAGTCACCATGTTCTTTCAATCTAATTATTATAATAGTTCCCTGCCAGTTTATTCTTCACACCAGAGCTATAATAATTTTTAAAATGTAAATCTGTTCAAATTTTCTCTCTACTTAAAAGTCCTTCAGTGAATTCCTATATGCTTAGGACAAAGTTTGAACTCACCATAAACTCTAGTTTGCCTATGATGGCTTGCTTATGCCTGTTGTCCTCGCATATTAATTATTAATAGTTCCCCCTTTCCCTGTCAAAAGTTTTACAATTCAGAAGGTACATTTTTTTTTTGAGTTGGAGTCTCACTCTGTCGCCCAGACTGGAGTGCAGTGGCCGCTCCCGGTCACCGCAGCCTCGGCCTGCTGGGCTCCGGCGATCCTTCTGCCTCAGCCTTCCGAGTAGCCGGAATTACAGGCATGCGCCACCATGCCCAGCTGATTTTTTGATTTATTGTAGAGATGAGGTCTCGCTGCCCAGGCGGGTCTCGAACCCGCGGGCTCAGGCAATTCACTCACCTCAGCCTCCCAAAGGCGTGGGATTACAGGCTGAGCCACTGAGCCCAGCTCAGAAGGTACATTTTATGGTCATTTTACTTTTAAAGCCCTTCATTAAAGCCCTTCATGACTGAGTTTCTGCACTTTCTGTAGCTTCATTTCTTGCTAATTGAACATTAAGCCATGGGACATTATTTCAGTTTCTCACTTTTCTTCGTCTATTAGCTAATTCCTACTTACCCTTTAGTGCTCATCTTAAATGCCACTTTCACCAGGAAGTCTTTAACATCTTGTATATCTCCTATCATTTTACTGTACTTAACTATTTGCCTCCTTAGAAGTTCTCTGAGGAAAAGGTATACATGTACCTAGTTGTTCTCTAAACACGTAGCATCTAACATACTCCTGGCACACATTGCCAGACACCGGGGAGGCTCAAGTGAAGATGCTGCTCTCCCTTCTGGTAACTTCCAGTACAAGGTGAGGCTCACATACAAGCAGACATAATATAATAAGACATGTGCCAAGAAAACTATTGGAACAAATCCCTGGAATAACATCTCAGATGTGACTTGATAGATAACTGAATAAAAAGAAAGGGATTTTCAGTAAACATATGCAAAAGGATTAAAATATGTGGCACATTGTGGACACAGCAAGCTGCTTGATGTGTTTATCTTTCATTAGCTTTTCACCCCAATTTCCTTCCCCCAGCAGCATAGCTGTCAAAGAGGGATTGGATACAGATCCACTAAAGAACCTTAAGAAGCCATGCCAAGCAATTTAGATTCTATTCTTAGGTGGCTGAAAACCAGTGGAGCACCCTAAACAGTCACTGGCAGATCAAATTTTATTTCAGAATATCACTATAACAAAAGATATATTAAGAGAGTTTAGAAAGATTAACCAGAAGCTTATTACAATAATCTAGGAAAAAGGTATTAAGGTAATAGCATGAACAGAATTAAGTGATTCAGTAGAGAAGAACTGAGAAATGTTTCTGTGGCTTCTAATTATGCCAGAAGTTTCATTCATAAATAGGTACATTAAGTACATAAGCTAATTTCTTTCTTTTCTTTTTTTTTTGAGTTGGAGTCTCACTCTGTCACCCACACTGGAGTGCAGTGGCCGCTCCTGGCCACCACAGCCTCGACCTGCTGGACTCTTGTGATCCTTCCGCCTCAGTCTTCCAAGTAGCTGGAACTACAGGCGCGTGCTACCACACCCGGCTAATTTTTTGATTTATTGTAGAGATTATTGTAGAGATGAGGTCTCACCAAGTTGCCCAGGCGGGTCTCGAACCCACGGGCTCAGGCAATCCACTTACCTCAGCCTCCCAAAGCATGGGATTACAGGCTGAGCCACCAAGCCTGGCACATAAGCTAATTTCAAAGTATTAAGATAGTACTTATATTGGTAGTATTAATACTGTTATTGCTGGTAGAAATTGTACAGATGTGAGAAACTTTTTACTATGAAAATAGCTAAGTTAAAAGGAATGTAAAATTGTACATGCAACTCTTGTAAGAAATAGTTTAGTTTTGAATTTGAGAGACCCTAAGAAGTTAAATTCACCTAAATTTAAAATAATCATAAAATGAGCAAAACTAATTTACATAAATAGCCATCAGTTTTGCAGTGGTGGGGTGGAAAGTTATAGTTCTGAATTGGTGGAATGAAAAAAGAAAATTGCAGGGTAGAAGAAGGAAAGGAGAGAAAACAGAGACAGGCTTGGGTGAGGTTAGAGAAATGCAGAAAGGCAAAAGAGAAGATCTGAGCAAAAAGGAGAAGAAAATAAGAGAGGTCTAAGTCTATTCTGAAGAACCACATGAAGCTGACCCTCTAGCAGAACAAAAATGAGGAGGGCAAGATTAGGAGAAAAAGTGAAAAGAAAACTCTAGATTCTGTTACTATCAGTATTACCTTGGGCAAGTGACAACTTGTCATCCTCACTTTTTTCTATCTTCAAAACAGGCAGATTACTATCCTACCACATTACACAGTTAAAAAAATAATAGATAAATGTCTTGTCTCTCCATTTGGCGCATAGAAAACATACTATTTTGTGAGAAATTACAAGTTCTTACAGCATTAAGAACATCAAGAAGAGTATGATATCACAAAGGTAACTGAAAATGTATAAATACCAGAGAAATTTAAGTCATACACCCTTGACTCTTAGTGAAAAATGTTTCCTTGAGTCTGTTCACAAAACATTTCATATAAATACAAATATAAGTAAGACCTTGAGGAATTATAAAAGTTTAGTAAAATATGACATAATATTAAATCAATTTTGGGTCAATCTGAGTAAATTAAGTTCCTGAGAATGAAGATTCTACTTGGCTCCATTTAAAGTTGTCTGAGGCAATCTAGTCCTATTTGGGAGCAAAATCAACATTTAAAACTATCACCATGGCTTAAAGGTAAAGTCACCAAAAAAAAGGCTGTTTTCTTCTAAAAAATCAATTTAACTTTTCATTCTACTTTCAAGCCCTAATTACTTCAAATAAAAATTTCCAAAGCTTGTCTCTTCCCTGAAAAATGTTTTTAAATTTATCATGGAAGCCACAGAAAATGGATTAAAATACATAGCACTGATCTTAATAAGTAACCGTTATGAAATAAAAGTATATCTGCCTATTTATAACAAAAACATACGAAAATAAATTTAACTGACTTTTGAAAGAAGCAATCTCCATAATTTAAGAAGTCATTTTTACAGTCATAATTTTAAATTTTGAACAGCTAATCTGCTCCACTATAACTTCCAAGATAGCCACAATTATTTATTTCAATTCTAAGTTTTAGCATAATATCATTTCTGGGCATCAGCAGTAATATGCTGTATTATACTTAATAACTGGGTTTAAAAAAATGAAGCTTCAATGATCAATACATTAATTAGTGAAACCTAAGATCAGAGAGTGCCTCTGTAACCCCTAACAATAACCTGCACCAAAAGGCATACTTGAACATGCATACCTCAAGTCATCGCTTGGTTCTTTTTTTTCTGGAGGTTCCATGTTCTTGTGGTCTGTTGACTGGTGCTCTTCAGCAACACTGGACTCCTGGCTTATCATGGGGACCTTTGAAGTAAATGAGGCCTCCCCTTCACTGGAGACTCCAAATAGGTCTGGGTCATCTTGAATTACATCAATTAAGAGGACATCATCTTCATAAGCTTTAAGAATATCTGGAAGCGGAAGCTCCACTTTGATTTCTGAAAAATTCTTAGTCATTTTTCTACCACTAATTTCAGTGGAAATTGGTTTGAATGTTTCTTTTTCATTAGAGCAGAAGAAAGGACTTTTCTCTATACACCCAGGATCACAAGAAAAAGTATTACTTTCAATTGCGACAGAAACAGGTTCCTTAATAGAAACAATATTGCCTGGTTCAGAGATGTGATTAGATGGCTTATTATCATTACCCTGCTTTGTAAATCTTGGAGAAATACTACTAGCTTGCACTGGAGTTACACTATTTTGTATGCTTAAAGACTGAGATCCTGAAGTTACCAGATGGACATTTTCTTTATCCCTATTCTGTCTTACCTCTGCTCCAGACAAACTGTCCAGAAGTTCTAAGGGACTATACACGTCTCTCTCTGATGACTTGGCATTAACTTTGCTTTTTTCTGTCTTATTCTTAAGTAAAGGAATCTTAAAATTAGTCAGCCGTCCTGTGTTCAATATTTTAACCAAGTCTGGAACCACATGCGTCTGTTTAGCAAAGCATGCTCTTTGATGAATAGTTTTGCCTGTAGAATTATTTGCTTCCTGACCATCTTGGGAAGCCACTGTCAAATAAAGTTTTGTTAAATTTCCTCTATGTTTTTTTTTACTTCCTGTTAAGCTTTGAGTCACATTAGTTACCGGAGTGTCTTCAGTAGTATTAGAAATTACCTCTGACCTACTTCTGCTTGGTTCCTCTGACTTTACCTTTTTATCATCCTTGATTATAGGTTCTTTTATGGCCATTAAAGTGGGTTCTATTGTAGAAACAGAAGACAAACTATTTAAATTAGAATCCAATTTTTCTTTACTTGAAGATTCCATGTTTGCTACTGTTAAGGGACTTTGTAATAATAATTTGGAGTCAATTAGGTGTGTCTGGTTTGTTTGGTGTTTAAGTAAATCATCTTGCCTAAAATTTTCCTGAGATCCAGAAAGAAAATAATTTGATTCTGGCAAGGAAGCCTTTTTCCAACACTGGGCAGATACCCTAGCACACGAATAATAAGGCCAAGTTCTTTTACCAGTCATTGGTATTGTTCTCTGACAGTTTAACTTTGATTCTTCAGCTTCATTTCTTAAGTCTTCTGGTGATGATCTCTTTCCAACATCATGGTAATCATTTGGTGATTTCCCTATGGAGCTTTTCATTGACTTAAAATACTCTTCTGGCTCCATGCTTTTACATTCTAAGGGCTCTGAAGCATTCTTTGTTTCTTCTTTCAAAAGAGGTTCAAAGGTTTTCTGAAGCATAGCATTTCCACGATGTACGTGACTTAGTTTTTTTCCTGCTGTTTTTGGGAAACTTAATGAATGATCCAGTGGAGAGAGTGTAGTATGATTTTTCAAAACATTTAAAGAACTTTTTTTAGCTTCTAAAGTCTCTGCTTCCTTACCCTTGGCACCCATTTGGTTTTCTTGCAACACCAGCTCAGATTTGTTATACACATTAGAGAAATTCATCTCAATAATAACAGTTTCGTCTCCTTTTTCAGACAACTTTATCCTTTTTCTGAGTTTTCTCCGAACATTGCTCTCCTCTATTGAATACTTATTTTTTTCATTTTGAGGGCAGGAGAGCAAGCCATTATTTTTACTATGGCATACATTGCTTTCTTCAAGTAGTAACTTATTTACTCCCATTACATTTTCTTCAGTTTGTAAGAGCTGAGGAATACCATCTGTATCACTCTTCTCTGCAAGACTCCTACAGTTTTCTTTCTTTAACTTCGAGGAATTTTCTGCTACATGCATACATCCACCATCAGGCTTATATGCCAGGTTGTTTTCATCATTACAACCCTTGGAATGGGGGAAACAATAGCAATCATGTAATTTAAAAATGGAATTATTTTCTACTCCAGGTGACAAGCTGTTACAAGAATATTCTGGAGTATTCTTGTACAGTTCATCTTGGAATTAAATCTTACTATTTTGTGCAGCCTCATTTTCAGTTATTTTGAGAGGTGGACTTTCTAAGCTTTTACATTTTTTAATTTAAATTCTTCTTTTACTACCTTCTACCAAACCTTCCTTACCCAAAGACTGCAAAAAAGCCATATTTTGGAATTCACTGCACTCCACTTGTCTAGAAAGATTCTGAACTGGTTAATGATTCATTTCTTACCAGGTCAATCCCTGACTGTGGATCATCACTTGAGGCTTCAGTAACTTTTCTTTTTTCCTTGGCTGATCAAAACAAACAAAACATATCAGAAAGATTTTATATTGAGGAGGAAAAGGCAATATCGCTTTTAAAAAAATGTGAAGCCATTCACTTTTTATTTCCCCGAATAACTGTATGGAAATATACATTTTTAATGAAAGCCCTAATTTCTGTTAAGGAACCACACATAAAACTGTATAAAGTCTAAGGCAGCTGAATAACCCTTACAGTATCATTATTTCACACTAGTCAAATGGACCACTAGCAGGAATTCTTCCTATAATTACTTCTGACCGCGAGGTTCTGACAGGGCAAATACCTTTAAAGAAAATTTGTTTTTCCCCCTGGTCAATCACGCGCATAAGAAGTGACCAAGCAGATTCAAGTTAAAGACAAGTGGTAAAACAAGGATGGAGCAAGCAGAGGTGCAAAGACTAAAATGGAGTGACCACGGAGTGCTTTCTTACTGTGTCTTCCCGATTGCAAGAAGAGCTCCACCTCCCTCCCCGCTTGCATGCCTGGCTGCTCTGACGAGACCAACGAGCCCACCTGGCCCCGAGGCCTTTCCACTGGCTGCCTCGCGGCCTTCCCCGCCCTGAACGCCTCACCCGACTTGCCACTTTCCACCTCTTCTCTTCCAGAGGCCCGGGTCACCATTCTCCTCCTCTGCCTGCTCTCGTCGCGCACCCCAGCCTCAGGGCAGCAGCCTCCCGCCTGGCCTAGTCCTGACGCCCGCCGCTGGCCTCGTTTCTTGGGGCCTCGCACATTGCCCTCATGTCCGGGGGCCGTCCCAGGTCCCGGGGGCGGCGACCGCTGCATCCGCCCGGAGCCGCCAGCCCTGCCCGCCGCAGCCCTGCCGCAGCCTCGCCGCGCCAGCTAGCTGGAGCGCACGGCCGCGCGAAGGCGGCTTCCACCACCAGCAGCCCACAGCCCTCAACTTCACCCCTTGCCACCTGCCGCCTCAGCCCGCGGCCGGAAGCGGAAATGGGCCTGCAAGCGGAAGTGAGGCCCACGTGAAGGGAGACGGGACTGGCGCTGTGGGGCCGAACCAGCAGGCGGCCCGCGAGCCACCTCGTGGCGTCCCGAAGGTGGCAGTGGCCGCAGCGGCTGGGGTTTCACTGTGTGGGCCTGTGGTGGGGCTCCTCACAGGCCTCCGTCGTTCCTTCCACCAGGCCAGAACTTGTGGAACCAGTCAGGGATTCTTCTCCCAGCTGCTGCTCCTTGTGCCTTGGCTACTCATAAAGACCACGGTTGGCCAATGGCTTCTCCCTCCGCGCCAAGTCTCCTGGGGGCCATTTCCAACCACCTTCCTGATATGTTCTCCTTGGTACAGGCACCTCTAATTCAGATGTGCGTAGTAGTTTAGCTGATCTCTTCTCACCAGTTTGCTCCTTTTGTGTGGGTGGATGCGCCACCGATCACCCTACTGTTTAAGCCAGAAACCATGAGACCTCTTATTTTATTTTATTTTTTTAGCTCTTCGATTTTTGATGCCTTTTAGTTCTTCTGCCAGAGAACACTTTCATTCCACCTTTTCCTTCACATTCACATTCACCATAGCTGTTTGATTCTACTTTGTTAGCCACTCTGCCCCTTGACATTATGGTGGCTCTGGCCCTCAGACTTTCTTGACTGATCTACTGCATTAACTTCTGAAACTTTGTTCATGCCTCCATCCTTGTGCCCTTTCAGGCTTCCACCTCTATGCCAGGTTCTGCCTCTCCAATGAAAGTAGATCCTAGCATTCCTCAGCTTGACGCTTCATGAACTTCCTTTGCTCAAAGGTTATAAACTAACGGAAGTTCAAGCTCCTTAGTGTGGTATCCGCAACCCTGTCTGATGTGACTTCTGAATATTTAGTTTTGTCTTATTGCCACTCAGCAAAAAATTTGTGCTTCAGTGGAAAATTATGCATAGAAGTCACACTTCTGAATTATCTAATTCTAATTCTATGGGAGATATTTTACAACTCTGTAAGTTGTAGGCAGGTGATAGCTACTCAAAATAATGGTTTATAGACATGCAAATTCTAATAGAAGTTTAATTGACTTCCCCATTCCCACTGTGGAAGAAGCCTATTTTGCCTCCATTTTCACACTATTTTCATTCTTGATTTATAAATGTGCTTGTTGTTTGGACTTATTCTTTGAACCAGTGGTTCTAAAATCTGCCTGTTGTTCATTTGCACATATTCATTTTTACATCTACGCGAGAGCTATGACTTTATCTTTTTTGAAAGTTGTTTTCTAGCACCGCATATAGCTTGCACTTAAGCCTGAGGACTAAACTCTGACCTTTTTATTTTTATTTTTTTAATTAAAATTTTTTATTTTAAAGATGTGGGGAGCCGGGCTCAGTGGCTCAGCCTGTAATCCTGCACCTTTGGCAGAGGCTGAGGTGAGTGGATTGCCTGAGCCCGCGGGTTCGAGACCTGCCTGGGCAAATTGGAGAGACCTCATCTCCACAATAAATCAAAAATTAGCCAGGCGTGGTAGCGCGCACCTGTAGTTCCACCTACTTGGAAGGCTGAGGCAGATGGATTGCTGGAGCCCAGCAGGTCGAGGCTGCAGTGGCCGGAGCGGCCACTGCACTCCAGTCTGGGTGACAGAGTGAGACTCCCAACTCAAAAAATAAAAAATAAAAAGATGTGGGGTACAATTCAGGGTTAGGTATACAAATGTTCATTATGCAGATACCCTTGTTGATGAGGTGTGCCCCCTCCCACCCGCAGATTCTCACTACTGCCAATCCTGCCCCCCTCATTTTCCCACTACTGCTAATACTTTTCTTATAGTATTACAATAATTGTTCAGTCTGCTTATGAGTGAGAACATGTGATATTCAGTTCTTTGTTTCTGTGATAGATCACACAGTATTATTAACTCTAAGTCCATCTAAGTTGCTATGAAGTTCATAATTTTGTCCTTCTTTATGTCTGCATAATATTCCATCGTGTATATGTACCACATTTTAAAAATCAAGTCCTTTTTTGATGGGCAGCACAGTTAGTTCCATGTTTTTTGCTATTGTGAACAATGCTGCAATAAACATACATGTGCAAGTATCTTTTTCAAAGAGTGATTTGAGTTCCTCCAGGCATATTCCCAGTAAGGGGATTGCAGCGTCATGTGGAAGGTCGATTTTTAGATCTTTTAGGAATCGCCAAATTGTTTTCAACAGCAGTTGTATTAGTTAACACTCCTACCAACAGTGTAGAAGTGTTCCCTTTCCCTGCATCCTCTCCAGCATCTGTTGGTTTTTTGAGTTGTTGATGATGACCATCCTGACTGAAGTTAGGTGGTATCTCAGTTTGGTTTTAATTTGCATTTCTTTGATGACTAGTGAGGTTGAACATTTTTTAATGTATCTGTTGGCTGCTCGTATGTCTTCTTTTGAGAAGTGTCTATTCATATCTTTTGCCCACTTTGTAATGGGGCAGTTTGCTTTTTTCTTTTCTGCACATTTGAGTACTTTGTAGATCCTAGATATTAGGCCTTTGTCAGACATACAGTTGGAAAATATATTTCCCAGTCTGTGGGCTATCTCTCCACTCTCCCAATGGCTTTTTTAGCTTTGCAGAAGCTTGGCAGTTTGATGAGGTCCCACTTGTCTATCTTATCTCTTATGGCATGGGTACTTGGAGTTTTAATTAGGAATTGGTTGCCAGTTCCAATTTCCATAAGAGTGTCTCCTGCATTTTCTAAGGTTCTTATAGTTTGAGGTTTTACGTTTAGGTCTTTGATCCATTAAGAGTTTAGTTTTGTGTATGGTGATAGGTAGGAGTCTTGTTTTAATCTTCTGCATGTGGTCAGATAGTTTTTGCAGCACCATTTATTGAATAGGTTCTCCTCTCCCCAGTGGTTGGTTGTGGAGGCTTTGTCGAAGATGAGTTGGTTGAGAAATTGAGATTTTGGTTCTGGAATCTCTATCCTGCTCCATTGGTCTATATACTTGTTCTTATACTAATACCAGGCTGTTTTGATTATTGTAGACTTTTAATACAGTTTAAAGTCTGGGAGTTTGATACTTCGCACTTTGTTTCTTGTTTTTGCTGAAGATTGTTTTGGCCATTTGTGGTCAATTATGCTTCCATATGAATTCCTGTATTGTCATTTTCAGGTCTAAGAAGAATACTGCTGGTAATTTAATGGGTATTGCATTAAATCTGTAGATTGTCTTGTGTAGGATGGACATCTTAACAATGTTGATTCTTCCAGTACATGAGCATGGAATATTTTCCATTTGTTTGTGTCATCTTTGATTTCTTTGAGCAGTGTTTTGTAGTTTTTGGTGTAAAGGTCTTTCATATCTCTGGTTAGGAAGATGCCATGGTTTTTCCCTTTTTTGTGTGGCTATTGTGAATGGGATTTTGCTTTTTATTTGGGTTTCTGTTTGTTTATTGTTGTGCATAGAAATGCAACTGTCTTTTGCACATTTATTTTATACCCAGAGACTTTGCCAAAGTCCTTTATCAGTGCAAGGAGATTTTTGACAGATTCTCTTGGGTTTTCAAGGAATAGAATCATATTGTCTGCAAAGAGGGATAACTTGATATCCTCTTTTACTGTTTGGATACCTTGATCTCCTTCTCTTGCCCTATTGCTCTAACTAGTACTTCCAAAACTTTATTGAAAAGGAGAGATGAGAGTGGGCATCCTTGTCTTGTTCCAGTTATCAGGGAAAATGGTTCCATTTCTGTCTGTTTAGTTTCTCATAGGTGGCTCTTACTGTATTGAGGTATGTTTCATCTATGCCTAGATATTTTGAGGGTTTCTTTCAAGAAAGTGTTCTGGATATTATCAAAAATCTAATGATATAATTAGTGACTATTGTTTTTACTTCCGTTGATGTATTTAATTACGTTTATGGTCTTGAGAATGTTGAACAAGCCCTGCATCCTGGGGATGAAGCCTATTTGATCATGGTGGATGATTTTTGAGATGTGCTGTTGGATCCAGTTTGCTAGGATCTTGTTGAGAATTTAGCATCTATGTTAATCAAGGATATTGGCCCATAATTCTCTTTCTTTGTTGGATCTTTACTTAGTCTGGGTATCAATGTGATGTTAGCTTCGTAAAATGAGTTGGGGAGAGTTCCATCTTTCCTGATTGTCTGGAGTACTTAAAACAAGATTGGTATCAGTTCCTCCTTGTATGTTTTATAGAATTCTGCTGGAAAGCCATCTGGTCCAGGGCTTTTTTTGTAGGTAGTTTTCTTATGACATAGTCAATTTCCTGAATTGTTATTGGTCTATTTTGGGTCTCAATTTCTTCTTTTTTCAACCTGGAGAGGTTGTGTGATATAAGAAAGTCCTCCATTTCATTTAGGTTTTTGAGTTTGTTTCCATACAGGTGTGCATAGAAATCTCTGATAATCTCTGGTATTTCTTTGGGGTCAGTTGTGACTTTATCTTTTGCACTTTTGATTGTGTTTATGTGGCTTTTTCTCTCTTTTTCTTGGCCAGTTTAGCTAGGGGTCCATCAGTCTTGTTTATCCTTTCAAAGAACCAGCTTGTTGTTTTGTTGATTTTTGTATGTTTTTTTTTTTTTGTCTTCTGTGTCCCAAATTTGGGCTTCTATTTTCGTAATCTGGATTCTTCTGTTGAAGTTGGGGTTTTGGTGGTCTTGCTTTTCCGTTTTTCTTAGCTGATTTGTTAGGCTGTTAACTGGTGATCATTCCATTTTCTTCATGTGTGTTCATAGATATATGGATTCCCCACTTAGTACTATTTTCATGACATCCCTGAGATTTTGGTAAGATGTTTCTTTGTTTTAATTTCTTTCCAGGTATTTTATTTTTCTTTTTTCTTTTTTTGAGTTGGAGTCTCACTCTGTTGCCCAGGCTAGAGTGCAGTGGCACACTCATGGCCACCCCAACATCGACCTGCTGGGCTCTGGCCATCCTTCTGCCTCAGCCTTCCAAGTAGCTGGAACTATAGGCACTTGCTACAATGCCCGGGGAATTTTTTTTTCATTGTAGAGACGAGGTCTTGCCAAGTTGCCCAGCCTGGTCCAGGTATCTTTTAATCTCTGTTTTGATTTCCATGTTGACCTAGGAGTTGTTTAGCATCATGCTATTTAGTGTCCATGTCTTTATGGGTTGAGGGGGATCTTTGTTGGTGTTGATATTTATTTTTATTCCACTGTGGTCTGAGAAGGTACATGGCAGTATTTCAATCTTATGGAATTTGTTTATGCTTGATTTATGGCCAAGATTGTGGTTGATCTTAGAGGAAGTTATGATAAGCAGAATGTATATTCCATATTTGTCAGGTGGAGTGTTCTGTAGGTATCAATTAAGTCCATTTGGTCAAGTGTCACATTGAGGTTCTGGATCTCTTTGTTGATTTTTTGTATTGATGATCTGTCTAGGGTTGTAAGTGTGGTATTTAAGTCCCCAGCTATAATAGTGTTAGAGTCAATATCTTTTTTTAGTTTACCTAGTAACTGCTTTATGAAAGTTGAAGCTCCTATGTTGGGTGCATTTATGTTTAGGATGGATATTTCTTGTTGATGAATCAAAACTTTTATCAATATGCAGTGACCTTCTGTGTCTTTTTACATTTTTGATGGCTTAAAGGTATTTTGTCTGATAGTAAGATCATGACTACTGTTTTCTTTTGTGTTCCGTTCGCCTGAAATTTTGTTTCCCATCCTCTAACTTTGAGTCTGTAAGTGTCCTTTCTGGTGAGATGAGTCTCTTGGAGACAATATATTGTTGCCTCATGATATTTTATTCATTTTGTCATTCTATGTCTTTTCAGTAGTGCATTTAGTCCATTCACGTTCAGGCTAATTATTGAGATGTGAGAGTTTATCCCTGTCATGAGGTTTTTATGGAGTTTGTTGTTGTTGCTACTGTTATTTGTTTGTTGTTTTTCTTTTCATTTTTGGGTTGATTCATGTGTATTTTCTTTTTCTTTTTTAAGTTGGAGTCTCACTCTTTCACCCAGTTTGGAGGGCAATCGCATGCTCCTGGCCACTGTAGCCTCAACCTGCTGTGCTCAGGCAATCCTTCCACCACAGTCTTCCAAGTAGCTGGAACTACAGGTATGTGCCACCATGCCTGGCTAATTTTTTAATTTATTGTAGAGATGAGGTCTTGCCACATTGCCCAAGCGGGTCTTGAACCTGTGGGCTAAGGCAGTCCTCTCACCTTGGCCTCCCAAAGTGCTGGGATTGTAGGTGAGCCACCGTGCCCAGCTTTCACATGTGTTTTCATCTTTTTCCTGCATTCTTGTGAAGGGCATTGTCATTCTTTTTTTTTCCTTTCTTCTGTGTTTAATACTTTCTTAAGTGTTTCTTATAGAACTGGTCTGGAGGCAGTGTAAACTCTTAGGGATTGAATATCTGGGAAGGATTTTAATTCTCCATCACTGATGAAGTTTAGCTGAGTAGGTAATTCTTGGTTGAAATTGTTTCACTTTGAGAACTTTGTAGATTGGCCTCCAAGCTCTCCTAACCTGAAGTGTTTCTATAGATAAGTCTGCTGCTATTCTAATTGGTCTTCCCCAGTTGGTAGTCTGACCTTTCTTTCTTACTGCCTTAAGGATTTTTTCTTTTATATCTACTTTGGGTAGGTGAAGTACTATGTGTCTAGGAGTTGGTCTTCTCATTTGTTGTCTTGCAAGGGTTCTCTGAATCTCTTGTGTTTGAATGGTTGTGTCACTGGTGAGATGAGGGAAGTTTTATTGGATAATATCATGGAATGTTTGTTCTAGGGTGGTCTCTGTCTCTCTATCTGCCTCAGGGATTTCAATTATTCTTAGTTTCAGCCTCTTGACATAATTGCTCATCTCTTGGAAGTTTTGTTCTGTCTTTTTAAGCTTCTTTTCTATGCTTTTAACAATTTGGGTTAGTTCCATATTTTGGTCCTGAAGCTCTGAGATTATGTCTTCTGCTTGGTTAATTCTGCTTTCCATGCTTATCTTTTTTCTTATCAGTTTGTTATTTATTTCATTCACTTTATTATTTTTTTTACTTTTAAATTTTTTTATTTTAAAGATGTGGGGGTACAATTCAGGGTTAGGTATACAATTGTTCATTATGCAGTTACCCTTATTGATCAGGTGTGCCCCCCTTCCAGCAGATTCCCGCTACTGCCAATCCTGCCTCCAATCCCCCTCCCCAGCAGTTTCCCACTACTTGCCACACTGTACTCTTTATTGCTATTATCTCAGTTATCAACTCCTACATTCTTTCCTCTTGTCTCTCCTCATTTCTATTTATTCTCTCTTTTAATATCTTGATATCTGTGTTTGTGGTTTGAGACCAGTCATTCTGGGGGCTCCTCATTGTTTGTGTTCTGAAGTCTGTATTCTCAGTGGTTGACCTCCCAGGGGTCTGTGTGAGACCATGTTCTTCCTTTGTTTTGTCTTCATTTGTGTAGATTCCCCCCCTCCCTTTTTTTTAACCTCTTCTATAATTCTGTTGTTCAGGGATGAGGGGGTAGCTTTTACTTCTGTTTGCTCAATCTCCTATTCTTCCTTATGTAGATCCTTTGGCTTTGTTCAGTTCTGAAGCTGGACTGTGGGTGGGGGGGCTGTACTTTTGGCAGTTTTGAGATTATTTGTTGGGGGAGCTGTGATTCAGAAACTATCTGCAGATCCCAGTATCTGCTGGCAGCTGTGTGGGCCCCCTGAAACCCACTTCCCACCACTTTACAATCTGTCCATGCAGTGGGGTTATAGGTTGCCCACTGAAAGCAAAATGTGGTAAGAAATAGGAAGGACGAGTGCAAGAGGAAGTTGGAAAGAGAGTAGAAGAGAAAAAACAGGTGTACCAACTAACAAATGAAAAGAGATACAAAGACAGAAAAAATAAAACAAAAACAAAACAACCCCCCCCATTAATGTACTCTCCCTCAAAAATACCCATACATAAACAGGAAATCTAAAAAAAAAAAGAAAAACAGCATTAAAATAACAGAAACAAAGCAAGTATGAAAACATAATCAAGAATAGAAACAGAGAAGAGGAAAAACAAAACAAAGAAAACAAGGAACAAACAAAAAAGCAAAACTTGCTCTGAGGTCATTCCTGTAATTCCAACTTCCTTTCAGCTCTGGTCTCCAGGCCTTCCCCTCTGCTCTCAGTGCAGGCTGATAGGGTTGTTCTCAGCATGGGTCAGATGTTCCATGGACTATTGTGGGAGGAGGGTGGATCAGATTTCGATTTACCTGGCTTGCTGCTGCTGTTATCAAGTCTCCCACTCAGTTCTGATGTGTCTGTCCTGTTCCAGCATCGGGGAGGGACATCTATCTCTCTGAGTTTGATGAGAAGATAACCTCTAGGTCCCAGGTTAGAAGCTGGGTGGAGCTGGGTGGGGCAATGCATGTTTCTGCCTGGTCCTGGGACAGAGAAAATGGCACTGGTCAGTGATTCCTCACCAGTGGTGGGATTCCTTTCCAGCTTTCCCCTGCCCTCTCCATGAATCTTGGGGATCCTGCTTCTCTGCTGTCACAGGCAATGGTGTGGACTGGGCACCAGATGGTGAACATCAACTGCTTTCCCCTGCCTCTTCTCAGGAGAGCCCCAAGAACAGCAGACAATCCTGTGCACTGAAACTCCAATCTCAGGGTGGTGGGGGGTTGCAGTCACCTCTGAAGGAGAGCCCCGGTGCATGAACTTGAGTCTCCCCTCAGATGGACTTTCACTCACCCATTGGCACACACCACTCATGCAGAGAGTCTTTATGGACACTCACTTTTGCAGAGACTGTCACAGTCTGACCTGTTCCGTCACCATCTCCCCTTTCTCTTCTTTTGGCCAGAGTCCTAACTAAGGGGCCTGGGGAGTCATGCTCTACAAACCATAGCCTCATCAGATGGATTTATAACCCTACATAATGTGGCTTACTTTCCAACCTGACTCTGGCATAACATTGCACAACAGATAAAAAGGAAACTAAAAAAATAATTCATGATCCAGCAAAGTTGTCTATTGGGGAAATTTGCATGTGTATATAATTCCCTTCCCAGGCACTCCTGGACTTTGGGCACCTTTTAAGAAACCACCAATTTTCTCTGAAGCTGGCTATATACAGTCTTCATCTACATATTGAGGATCCTCTGCATCTTAAGTCAACATTTCTTTTAGTAATGTCAACTACTTTAGACAGAGCCTAACTCTTTCTACCAATTGCCAATCAGAAAATCTTTGACTCCACCTATGACCTCTAAGACGACTCCCCTCACCCCTCTGCTTGGTGATATCTTACCTTCCTGGGGCCAACTAATGTGAACCTTGCGTATAATGATTTATGTTTTGCCTGTAACTTCTGTCTTGCTAAAAATGTGTAAAGCCAAGCTGTAATTCAACCATTTTGGGATGCATTCTCAGAATCTCTTTGGACTATGTCATGGGCCTAGATTACTTACATTTGGCTCAGAATAATCCTTTTAAAATATTTTACAGAGGTTAGCATTTTCATCTACAAGCCACATTGGACTACTACTGGAGTTCCCTGAATTTTATATACTTTGTTGTGCCTGTGCTTCTCTACATGCTAGTCCTGGAAATTCTTCTTTTTTTTTTTTTTTTTTGCTTGTCTGCTGGTGAACTACATAAATTAGTAAAATAAAGACAAAAATTCAAGAGTCCAACTTCTTTGGTCTGAATCAGAAGAGATGAGCTTGAAGTTGGCTATAGACCCATAAATGTAAATGCTCTTATGACCCATAACTGTTGAATAATACATAAAACAGGAATTAGAAGAGCTTAGTAACAAGTTGCAAGATCAAGGACAGTTCTCCCTCTCAATCTACAGGTTCTTCATCTATGGATTCAACCAACTATAGATAAAAAATACTCGGGAAAAAAAAGGAGTACATACCGTAGTAAAAATTATGTAAACTTAAAAACTAATATAACAACTATTTACATAGCATTTACATTTGTATTAAGTAGTGTAAGTAATCTAGAGATGATATAAAGTATATAGGAGGCTGTATGTCAGTTATATTAACCACTACATCATTTTATACAAGAAACTTGATCATGGCAGATTTTGATATTGCAAAGGGTCCTGGAGCCAATCCCCTGTGGGTACCAAAGAAGGACTGTATACTGAGTGTTTTGAATAATAAAAGTTTAATCTTTTTACAGCTTTTAAAATCCTTGTACCAAACTGCTTTCAAGAAAATTTGAGATTAGGTGTGTTTATAAGTTTCCATGGATTTTCTGTTATTTTCTGGGAAATGATTATCATAATCCTACTATTGTGCATGGCAATATCTGGAAAGGGCAGCCATTGTCATTTACCAGAAAAGACTCAGTCTTTCTTGTGGAAGATCTCACATACTTGGGAATTCAAACCATGGAGAAGAATATTTAACCATACCTATTGGATTACATCTCAGTCCACACAAAGAGGACTTATATGAGTGCTTGGAAATCCCTTATCTTCTAGTCTTCTTCCTTTCTCTTTTCTACCCCTCTGCTCTTGTCCCTGGATTCTGGATGACACACTATTTCACAACCCTTGAAGTCATTGTCAAAGTCACCCTTTCTCCAATGTCCCTTGTGCATGGCAGATTCTAGTTCTATCCTGGAAAGAGGACAGCAGAGTTACATTGTCTACATTCCACAACTACAAGTTATAGATTATTGATCCACCAAACTAGCTACATCATTTATGGGCTTCAGTGCAAAATGAAAACTCAGAGTCCCTTGTTCAAAAATTAAGAATTTCAAGACAGCTAAAGCAGAGCATTAAACCAAGTGTGTGCCCTGTGCAATCATTTGGGTCATGTGCCTAAGAAACCGGTCCTATAGATCCATGTTGTACCAACATCTGCAAGACTAACAAGCCTCTCTATTGCTAAAATTTATCAACTTTGATGTCATAATTCTATTTTTTACTGTGCCATTCCTTAGCCAGTTTGCAGTAAAAGCAATCCTGTCCTCTCTTCTGCCCTGCTATGACTCACAGAGGCCAGACCCTGCAGTCTGCATTTCAGCACTCCTGGGTCAGCTGGCCTTGGGTAAAACTTGGCCAATAGAGATCCCATATAGAAGAATAAAGAAGGGAGACTTCCCTCCACATTGATTTTTGCCTCAGGCTGCCTTTCAGACAGCAGCTCCATCTCCTCTGGGGCTCCATATCCCACTAGACAGACTCTCTGTATACCTTGAGGTCCCTTTGCTCCTCCAGCCTAGGGGTGGTAGTGACTTTCTGTTGTTACTAATATCGGGCATCTCACCAAACCCTATTTGAGTTCTCAGTTTTTCCATCCCACTCCCTGCATTACACACCAGCTCTGCTGAGTGATGGGGTTCAGAACATGCTACTCTAAAATATAGCTCCTTGGCATTTGAGAAAACAGCAGAAGCAGAAAGGTCACTCTCACTTTCTCCCTGCCCTTTTCCCTTAAAACAGGCCGAAAGATCAAAGATCTAGTTGACCTCCTGAAGTAGGTCATGGACCTTCATTCCAGAAGTGTCGTTCTAATTCCCAGAGGAAAGCAGTACCTTAGTCTCTGAAGACACAGGGACAAAGAAGAATCGGAACAAACAAGCCTTGCTTAGTTCTCCTCAGTTTATTATCATCAGATCATGCTTCCTTTGTCCAATCATACTTCTTTAAACTGTCCATTCTTTAAACTTAAGCATAAGAATATACGTTTCCTTGCCTTTGGGTCTTCATTTTTGAAGATACTCATATCATGTAAAACTTATATTAAATGAGTTTCTATGCTTTTCTCTTGTTAATATGTCTTTTATTATAGGCGCCTCAGCCAGGAATTTAGCAATGATTGAGAAAGTAAATATTTTCTCTACTACAGAAGAACAATATTTTTTCTCTTTTAATTTGGGTCAGTGTTTGGGAGTTTGCAAATTAGCTGACAATAGACACATTAATAGGAAAAAATACAAAGTTTATATATTAACCCAGGATCCTTTAGATGAAATGGCTACTTGAACAGTCAAAGATAAAAGTTTATATATCCACTTAATAAGGAGAAAGGTAGGCAAGAAGCTTCTATGGAAGAACAAATAGAAAGTATGACTCTTTCAGATAAAGTTTTTTTAAGCAAGTCTAGTGATAATAGTTAGTCTTTTTTTCTGACTATAAACCATCCAGAGAGGAGATTTATGGTTGCAGTATTTTTCTGAGGTCCCACTTAACTCAGCAAAAGAAGTTTAGATAAGGTATTTTTCCTGTGGCTAATGTTTATTCAGATGTTTTTAAGCTTAAAATACGAGAGGGACCTCCAAAAATCAGGAATTATTTTGGAGGGCAGACTCCTTGCAGTACATTGAGAATTTGTTCCTTCAGATCAAACAGTCAACCAAAGTTTTTACCTGGAAGTTTTGAGAAGTTTGCATTACGATTTGTGGATGAAATATTCTGAGTTGTGGCAAACAGGTGACTGGTTCTTCCATGACAATGTACCTGCCCATACCATCTTGAGTGTTCGGCAGTTTTTGACTAAAAATGGCATGACCCTGTGCTCCACCCTCTGTATACACTTGATCTCACCCTGAAGGACTTTTTTTTGGTTTGTTTCCCTGAATGAAAAAAGTCCTCAAGAGGAAATATTTTGCTGATGTGGAAGAGGTGAAACAGAAACTGGCAGAAGCATGAAAAGGCATCAAAACTGTTTTGAGCAGCAGAAAACGTGTCTTTGTAAGTGTATTGCATCAAACGAAGACTACTTTGAAGGTGATTGAAGTTTACACATGTAAAAATAAATACACAATTTTATATTAATAAATTCTCTTTTGGGGGGTCCCTCCTTGCAATCTTTATGCAACCAAGGTGAATTTTAGATTCTTACAGTTTAAAATATTTAAAGTAATTTCTTTTTTCCTGATAAGAGACCCCCTACCTCCACTCTGTAACTAAATGAATCTGAAAGAAACAAAGGGGATGAAAGGAAAGACTTGTTCAGTCACAGTGGCAGGAAACGTTCTTCTACTGTCTTGAAATTAACATTTAAATACTGAAATAATGAGTTTGGTGTTCTTGGTTACCAAACTTCGTTGGTCACCTATATTTTCTCCTAAATAGTTTCCAATATTTTCTCCAGGTTTGGCCTCTTATACAATTTCAAATTGTAATTGTAATTACCTAGGAATATTATCCAATCAAATGTTCAGAAAAGAATAATATTGGTATTTTTAAATGTTAAAAAAATTATTTTATTTTACCTCAGGAAAAAAAGGGGGGTCTCAAAACTTGCCACTTGTCCCAAATATTTTACTTCAGATATTAAAACCCAGACTTGGGAATCTCAATTAATTTTCTATCCTCTAGAGGGCCTCAGATCCAGAGCAGCTAATGATGACTCACCCTACTCTTTCCTGGGGCTCCAGAAACTCCATGTTCTTTAATCTTAAAAGCCTCTCGGACTGTGTCACTGAGTTGGGAGAACTCAATCACTCAATGTAATAAGTCCAAAATGGAACACAATAGAAATCTATGTGCAGAGCAGGACCTTAGAAATAATCTAGTCTAACCTCTTCATTTTACTCCTGAGAGGCAGGAGAAGCTAAGTAATTTATTTTTATTTTTTTTTATTTATTTATTTTTGAGTTGGAGTCTCACTCTGTCGCCCAGACTAGAGTGCAGTGGCTGCTCCCGGCCACTGCAGCCTCGACCTGCTGGGCTCCGGCAATCCTTCCGCCTCAGCCTTCCAAGTAGCTGGAACTACAGGCACGTGCTACCACGCCCGGCTAATTTTTTTTTTTTAATTTGTTGTAGAGATGAGGTCTCACCAAGTTGCCCAGGCAGGTCTCGAACCCGCGGGCTCAGACAATTCACTCACCTCAGCCTCCCAAGGCGCGGTATTACAGGCTGCGCCACCGAGCTCCGGCTGAAGCTAAGTAATTTAAAAGCACTGCAAATAAATTATTTCCTGAGTGTTTCCTCTTGGTTGCTGCCTAGCTGCCTGTGCTTCCAAGTGACTGTTCTCCAGAACACAGGAATCTCTGGTCTGCAAGAGAGATGGAGGACAGCACAGATTTATTCTGCTGTTTCTACATCTGCTACACACCTATGTAAAAATGCCGACGGTGGATGTGTCATACTCTGGCATCTCTGGAAAGTGCCTTATATTTACGCCTCTCAAATTTTCAGGTTGCATTAGGATCATCATTTCAGTCTGTTATTTTGTTTGTGAAGGAGAGAATTGCCATTTTACTATTCCATATAGGAAAACCTCAGAGGAAAGAGTGAAATGGGTTATGTCAGTGGCTACAATGCTGACATTAAATTTGTCAAGAGATAGAGTGGACAGTTGCCTAAATGGTTTGATTTGAAATGTGACAGGGAAAAGTCCTCCTAAAGAATCTCTTTTCCACTAAAGAGAACATTATATGTATTTATATATATCCTGATAACTTCCTAAATTTTATCTTCAGTCCCGTGTCCTGCTTTGTATCCTCTTGGCCATGCCTCTGATCCAAGTGACTTAGGATAACCAGTTCCTTGTTGACTTCAACTCACTTGGCAGAGGGTGTTCTCACCAGGACTCTGCCCTTTCTGCTGGAGTTCCCCAACACTTCAGAGCAGACAGAGGCTTCCTTCAGGGAAGGAAAGTGGTGTTAGCACATCTGTAGAAACCCTCAACAATCAGGGGTAGGAAGCCCTGTTCTGCAGACAGGAAATCCTGGAGGCGTTTTATACATTTTCTCAGTTATCTCTGAAAAATTGAGCTCTTATTGCACACAACAGCAACCTTGATAACACACCTTTTACATTGGCTTTTTCTCTTTCTTGGTCTCTCTCTCTCTCTCTCTCTCTCACTCCTGGCCCCTGTACTTTCCAAAGGATCTACTTACACATGGGTCCTTGCCTTAGGCTCTGTCCAAGCGAAGACAGTTACCAACATTTTAAATATGCTCAAATATAACTCTTGATTCCCTCACTCCTCCCACAGCTTTCCCATTCTGGTAAATGGCAACTCTGTAATTCTGGTTACTCAGGTAAAAAAATTTTAGATTCATTCTGGAATACTCTCCCCAACCTCCTCCACCCAGTCCATCAGCAAACTCAGTCTGCTATACTTTAAAAACATATCCAGAATCTCACCATTTTGTATCACCTGTGCCATGTCCACCCCGTAGTCCAGCCACTATCCTCTCTTGTTTGTACTATTGTTTTTGTTTTTTTGAGTTGGAGTCTCACCCCTTCACCCAGTCTGGAGTGCAGTGGCACACTCACGATCACCCCAGTGTTGACCTGCTGGGCTCAGGCAATCCTTCCATCTCAGCCTTCCAGGGAGCCAGAATTATAGGCATGTGCTACCATGCCCAGCTAATTTTTTATTTATTGTAGAGATAGGTCTTGCCAAGTTGCCCAGCCTGGTCTTGAACCTGTGGGCCCAGGCAATCCACTCGCCTCTACCTCCCAAAGTGCTGGAATTATAGGCTGAGCCACCGAGCTTGGCTATGTGGACTATTGTAAACCAAAAAAACCCAAGCCAAGCAACCAAGCAAAAACCTCCTAACTGGTTTTCCTATTTATAACTTTACTTGACTATTCTCCACACAGTTGATCCATTACAATTCAGATTGCTTCTGCCCAAAAACCCTTCAAAGGCTACCCATCTCCTTAGAATAAAATCCAAAGTCTGCATAATCATAGCCCTGGTATCCCTCTGTCCTAATATTCTACCACTCTCTTCCTCCTTATGAGGCTCCAACTCACTGACCTCATCCTCAGCACCTGAACGTGCTGAGCAAGCTCCCTCATCACATCCTCTGCCTGGAATGTTTCTTCCCACCAGAATCTACATGTTCCACTTTCTGACTTCCTTCTGGTCTCTACTCCAATGTTCCTTTCTAGAGCAACCCTCCCTAACCGCTGTCAAATACAAAAATAAATCTAGACTTAGAAAGGAAAGAATTGTGTTGAAAAAGATCATTGCAGGCTGAGTGTGGTAGCTCATGCCTATAATCCCAGCACTTTGGGAGGCCAAGGCAGGAGAATTGCTTGAGGCCAGGAGTTAGAGACCAGACTGGGCAACAAAGTAAGACAAAAATTTTAAAAACTTACAAAATTAAAAAAACTTTTGCCTCTACAAAAATTGTTTAAAAAATAGCAGGTCATGGTGGTATGTGTCTATAGACTTAGCTACTTGAGGGGCTGAGGCGAGAGGATTGCCTGAGCCTAAGAGATCAAGGCTGCAGTAAGCTATGATTTGTGCCACTGCACTCCAGCCTGGGCAAGGAATAGGAACCTGTCAGAAAAAGAAAAAAGAAAGAAAGGAAGGAAAGAAGGGAAAGAAAGGGAAGGGACAAGGTGTGGGGTAGTGGGATAAAAGACTGGCATGATCTGAGAGGAGATCAGAGAATGTTTGAGGTCAAGGTCAAACATTCCTTGACGCCAACCTTTTCTCAGGAGGAGCTATACCTTGGGTCAAAGTTTAGGGGCCTAACGAAAGAAGAGAAGCTGAAACAAAGTGTGGGATGTGCACTTTGTTCCAGTTGGTCAGTGGGGCAAATAGTTCAGCTAATAATCATTTATGAGGCAAAAAGGAGAATTCTGAGGGTCAGTGTCTGACCTTGTTATGGATAACCAAGGAAGACTCAGAGATGTCAATGACATGGGGAAAAGGTAGTTCTTTGAAGTAAGTTGTTTTCCAGAACACAAAGGGTGGGAGGGGAGTGGAGGAGGAGAATGGAGGATTTCTTAACCTTTAGTTTTCCAGGATCACAGGGCTCATGTAAAATTCAACACTGCTGCCTTTATAAGATGAAATTTTTCTCCCATGCACTTCCCCTGTTTAATTTTCTGCATGACACTTTCGATATGTGGCATATTATGTATTTGTTGTCCATCTTTCTCAACCTTCAGATAAAGCAGGGCCTTTTTTCACACCCTGCTGTATCCCTATCAGTGGAAATAGAATACTGCCTGGCACACAGGTGGCGAGTAGACATTTGTTGGATGCATGGGAACTGTAATTCTCCTTTTGAGGGATTAGAGGAATGGTATGACTGTCGGGGTCATGGCTCAGGATGGCTGATCTGGAAGGGCTGTGCAGGACTTCAGGAAGGAAGAAACCAACTAGCAGTTCTTCTCCATAGTCCACATGGCAAGGGATGAGGCCTGTGCTAGAGTGAAACAACAGAAAAGGAAGTGACAGATTCAAGGGAACCTAAGAAACTAGGAAGAAATCTGAGTATCTTACTCTAATCTTTTATTAGAAAAATAATAGTTGTATATACTTATGAGGTACAATGCGATGTTTTACATATGTATATGTTGTAGAATAATTAAATATTCATCACTTTATATGCTTATTTTTTGTGGTATAAACATCTGAAATTGACTTTCTTAGCAATTTTGAAATATACATTACATTGACTATAGTCATCATGCTATGCAATGATCTCAAAAACTTATTCCTCCTATCTAACTGAAATTTTGTACACTTTAACATCTCTCATCACCAATCCCACAACCCACTATTCTATTCTTCTGTGTTTGACTTTTTTAAGATTGCACATATAAATGAAGACATGCAGTATTTGTCTTTCGAGAGAGTGTCATATTGATCTTTTTTCTCTAAGCTTCTTAGAGTGATGCCTGACCACTGTCAGTCCTTAAAAATAAGATTCATGGTATCTCCATGGATATTCAGAGGTGTATTAGGAAGAGTTTGATTATATCCTTATACTGAAGAACATCAAGAATGTGAAAAAAGAGCACATATGAATCTTTAAGAAGTATATGAAAAAGAGAGAAGCCCCAGTCCATATGACATTTTTTCAATACTTAAAGACAACTGTATTTATAGAACAGCATCACATATTTGGGGGCACTAATGGGCTAGACTGCTTTCTTCTGTTTTCCTAAGAACTATCTTTCAGTAGCCACTGCCCAGGTACCCCTCCTACCTAGTCAAAAACACTGACCCTACGGCAACCTGGAGTCCCAGGCATCATTTGTCATCCCCTCAGGATATATGTCTTCAACAGGGAAAACTATCTTGGACTTGACACACATGGAGCTTTGGAAGGAGTAGAGGGCATGGGCTCTGGTATCAGTCTGGGTTCAAATTCTGCCTCCAGCACATACCAGCTCTCTATGCCTCAGCACTAGATGAACCATTAGCTTTAGGAAATTCCCTTGAATTAATTGTAGCTTATATCTCTGATTTATTCACAAAGTTATATTCTAATCAATTCAATGTTCCACCTCTATGCCAAGAGGTTCTAGAAGGTTGAGAGGATTGAGAGCAAACATTACTTTGTATACATCAGTTTCTAAGAGTTTACGTGATGTGCCAGTATTCATATCTTGACACACTGTAAAATGCATCTCTCCCAACATTCCCTAACTCTTTTCTGTTCTCTAATTCATAATCTCTGGTGTGTGTCTTTTGCACCAAAAATAAGTCATAAGTCAATGGATGCTAACTTCAGGAAGCTGGGAGCTTACTACTTCTCAAGACTTAAAACATGGAACACCGAGTCATGTCCTTGAGTTGGAGGTAGCAGAAATTAGTTCATGCATTTAACAAATACCTATTAAGCAGCAATTATGTGCCAGGTCCTAGTGCGCAACCTAACTATTAATATAACACAGTTCAGTAAGGAAAACAGATAGTTATACAACTAACTTCACAAGACTCCATTCCAGATAGGAGAACACTACATGATAATCTAGTGCTGTTTCTCAGGTACTAAGTGGCACTTAGGTATGTAATGTGGCTTTAGTTTAGCCTGGAAGTGGCTAAGCCAGCATTAGGTTTAAAAGGGTTACATGTGCATGAGACAATTAAAACCATATTGCAGCACATAAATAAAAGAGTGAAAGTCTTTAAAGTATATATCTGACAAAAGCCCAACATCTAGAATTTACAAGGAACTCAAACATGCCAAAAGGAAAATAGACACTGAATGAATAGACACTCCTCAGAAGAAGATATATGGTCAGTCAACAGACACAGGAAAAAGTGCTCAGTCTCACTAATCATCAGAGAAATGCAAATCAAAACTACATTGAGATACCACCAACCCTAGTAAGAATGGACATCATTAATAAAACAACAACAGATGCTGGCAAGGATGTGGAGAAAAAGGAACTCTGCTACACTGCTTGTGGAAATGCAAACTAGTTCTCTGGAAAACAGTGTGGCAATTTCTGAAAGAACTAGAAATTGACCTTCCAAGTGACCCAGCAATCCCTCTATTGGGAATATACCAGGAGGAACTCAAATCACTCTACCAGAAAGATACCTGTACACACATGTTTATTGCAGCACTATTGACAATAGCAAAAACATAGAAACAACCATGCTGCCCATCGAAGCTGGACCGGGTTTAAAAAATGTGGTACATATACATAATGGAATATTATGCAGCCATAAAGAAAGACAAGCATATAAACTTTACAGCAACTTGGATGGATTTAGAGTTTATCATATTCAGCGATCTATCACAAAACAGAAAACTGAGCACCACTGTTCTCACTCATAAGTGGACAATGATACTATAAGAAAGGGATTGGCAGTAGTGGGAAATTGCCAGGGGAGGGGAGGAGGAGTGGAATTGGCAGCAGTGGGAAACTGCTGGTGTGGGGGCACACCTCATCAACAAGGGTATCTGTAAAACTAACATATATATACCTAACCCTGAATTTTACCCCATATCTTTAAGATAATAAATTATTTTTTTAAAAGTCTTTAAAGTAGTCTCCAACTACTTTAAGGTTTGGTGTCCATTTCCCCAGATTTTCTATTGATATGCAATTAACACATATATGGGACATATAAAATATTTATATGTAAACACCCTTTTCCTCAAAACAGTTTCTATTGTTGTGCAATTTGTTCTGATTCATTTCCCCCCCTTTGTGATTTTTTTCCAGACATTGATTTATTCAGTTTTCACAGAAGTTGTATCCTTCTAGTTCATGACCCATGCAAATACTATGTGGAATAAAGCTACATAAATCAAAGTTTTTTGTAACTAAGGTGATAATCTAGAAGGAGTGGGGAAGGTACCGTATTTTTACTATTTTTTCCCCATAGCAGGGACTATTAATAAAAAAGTAAAAAGTGAAATTAAGTTTGAATTCTTAATGAGTGTGTTCTGAATATTTATTTCTATTTTCAGTTTTGTCTGTTTTTATTATTTAATTGTATCACATTAGGATTGCATATTTTCCTAAGAAATTTTTCCTTCTATTTTCATGAAACAGCCCTCTTTATGTCTGGCAATATTCCCTACGTTGATATCTACTTAGATTCTTCCATGCCAATATTTTTATGGTTTGTACCACATAGTTTATCTTTTGCCTTACCTTTCTCCATCTTTTCAATTTCAATCTATCTGTAGGCCTCCTGAAATAGCATATAGTTAGGTCTTGGTAGTTTTATTTTCACCTAGTCTGACACTCTCTTAATTTAAATCTCCTGAGGATTTATATTAATATTTAATGTAATTACTGATGTGGTTGGATTAAGTCCATTATCTTGCTATGTGTTTTCTATTTATCCCATCTGTTCTTTTGTCTTCCTCTCCTGCCTTTCTTTATGGGACTTGAGTATATTATTACGGGACTTGAATATATCATTATTTTATTTTAGATCTCTTTTCTTGGGCTTTTTATCAGTAATATGTTATCTTATACTTTTAGTAACCAGAAATTATAATATGTATCCTTAACTAATTACATCTGCCTTAACTGGGTGCTTTACGACTTCATGAGTAATATAAGAAACTTTAATAATATAATTCCACTTACCCCCCTTGCTGTCTGTGATATTGTCATATTTTACTTATATATATGTTGTAACCCTTCACAATATATTTTTATTGTTGCTTTAAAAAGTCAGCAGTCTTTTAAAATGTTTTAAACAGTCATTAATATTGGTTCACATATTTCTTAATATTTCTTGTAGTGAGAGTACACTTGGGATAAATTCTCTCAGATTTTATTTGTTGGATAATGTCTTTATTTCACTTTGTCTTGTAAACTATGCTTTCATACAGAATTACAGACTGGCTTTTATTTTATTTTATTTTTCTTTCTAAGTACTTTAAAAATATTGTTCCACTGTCTTCTGGCTTCCATTTTTCTTTCTTTCTTTTTTTTTTATTGAAAAGTCACTGTTATTCTTATTGCTATTCCCCTTGTTTTGCAGTTTTTCTCATTATTTTTTGCATATAACAGTTTAACTAGGTGCTGTTTTCTTTATATTTATCTGTTTGGGGTTCACTGAATATCGTGAATCTAGGAAGGGATTTTTCCCTCTCTGGTATTTAGTTCCTCAAGATTTCTTTTTTCTTTTTCTTTTTTTTCTTTTTGAGTCGGAGTCTCACTCTGTCACCCAGGCTGGAGTGCAGTAGCACGCTCATAGCCACTATAGCCTCTACTTGCTGGGCTTAGGCAATCCTTCTGCCTCAGCCTTCCAAATAGCTGGAACTACAGGCATGTGCCACCTCACCCAGATAATTTTGGTTTATTGTAGAGACAAGGGCTCACCAAGTTGCCAGGGCTGTTCTCAAACCCCTGAACTCAGGCAATTCTCTCACCTCGACCTCCCAAAGTACTGGGATTACAGGCTTGAGCCACCGTGCCCAGCCATTCCTCAAGATTTCTTCTCTGGCCAGGCTCGGTGGCTCAGCCTGTAATCCCTTGCCTTGGGAGGCCGAGGGGAGTGAATTGCCTGAGCCCTAGGGTTTGAGACCCGCCTGGGCAATTTGGCAAGACCTCATCTCTACAATAAATCAAGAAAATTAGCCGGGCTTGGTAGTGCGCGCCTGTAGTTCCAGCTACTTGGAAGGCTGAGGCGGAAGGATTGCCGGAGCCCAGCAGGTCGAGGCTGTGGTGGCCGGGAGCGGCCACTGCACTCCAGTCTGGTCGACAGAGTGAGACTCCAACTCAAAAAAAAAAAAAAAAAAAAAAAAAAAAAAGATTTCTTCTCCATTATCTTCTACAAACATTTTTAAACTTTTTTGACTGTTATGAAAACAGTAATGATTTATTGTAACTTCCTACATTTTAGATGAAAGCAGGGAGTTCTGCCTCTGATATTTCATTAATTTTATTCACACGATCACTTGATGATAACTTAATGGGTAGGTCAACTAAGTTTTTTTCACTATATTGATTTAGATCTGTCAAAATAAAACAATACCCCTTCACCTGAGCCATCAACATGTGTGCATGCACACACACACACACACACACACACACACACACACACTCCTATCTTTTTAGTTCTGGAATTTGTAGCTGAGTCTTTGTGTCTTTGCAGATTTAAAAATTTCGCCTTTTGTTTCAGGAAACTAACTGAAATTGAAATTGGCTTTAATCTGCATGTGCATGACTGTACAGTCATCTGATAATTCCATTATCTGTAGCACTAGTGGTTCTGTTTCCGTACTTGTTTCTTTTATCTGTTTGTGTTGAGTCTTTGCCATCTTTCCTAGCTTCATGTCCTTGGTTATATTTGCGTGTATAGAACTGTGGACACTATGCTTGAAAAAAACGGACTGGCTGCTCTGAAAAGCCATCTTTGCTTTGTTCTGCTAGCCTCTGCCGCTGGCACCACGGCGGACTCCCGCAGCTTCCTGCAACTCGCGTGTTGTGTCCCTTGCATCGGAACACCGGCGTGCCCCACCAGGTCACACGCAGCTGGGGACACCAGCACCGAGATCACCACCCGGGACTTAAAAGAGGAGGAAGTAGTTGAACATGGACTGGCTGAACATGGAAGAGACGCCCCTGCTGATGGGAATGCGCAGGAGGAAGACGGGGAGCAGGAGGCTGACACTGAGGTAGAGGAAGAGGGTGGCGAGGAGGATGAGGAGGAGGAAGGTGATGGTGAGCAGGAGAATGCAGATGAAGATGAGGAAGCCGAGGCCGCCACGGGCAAGCCGGCAGCTGAAGATGATGAGGACGGCGATGTTGATTCTAAGAAACAGAAGACCGATGAGGAGGACTAGACAGCAAAAAGGGAAAAGTTACACTAAAAAGAAAGAAAAGGCTGCCATACCCCACCCACCCTCCACTTCCCGTCTCAGAATCTCAACGTGGTCACCTGGGAGTAGAGAGGCCCGCGGGCAGCGCCACGCGCGGGTGACACGTGCTCTCCACCACCCCTCCAAAAACATGAGAATTTGCAACAGGGGAGGAAAAAAGCACCAAAACTTCCAAGGCCCTGCTATTTTTCTTAAAAGTGTTTTAAAAAAGAAATTTGTTCGTATTTTTAATTTACATTTTATGTTTGTACATACGGTCAGGGGGTCAGTCATTTTAAATGATCTCCGCTGACCAAACCAGTTTCCAGAGGGTTCTCTGGTTCTCTTTCCTACTTCTGACTTTACTTGTGGTGCGAACATGTTCATTATAATCTCAAAAGAGAAAAAACCCCCACAATATTGTAAAAACAGCAAAACCAACAGCAACAAAAAATCTTTTCCCGCCGTTCCAGTAACTTTTTCTGTGTACTTAGCTGTACTATAAGTAGTTGGTTTGTACGAGACCGTTAAAAAGACCAAAGATAAAAGGTTTCTTTGTCCCCCCTTTTTAGTTTATGGAGTTACTGTTTATTTTTTGTCCTGTTTGATCTATGTGTGAAGCTATGCTGTCCAAAAATAAACAGGAATTTTATTTTGCTGAGTTGTTCTAACAACAATAAAAACTATTTATAAAATAGGATAATTTTATCTTCCTCCTGAGAAGATTTTCAGTTGTTTCTTTCAGGCACTGGGGGGCACTAGCAATCTGGGACTACCTGTATTCAGCATTAAAATTGTTTTTCCAAGCTACCCAAATGAGGCTTGGAGTTTGTGCAAGAACAATTTACCTTGGGTTCATGTTCATTTCTAGGGTTCAACTCATCAGGCTTACTACAAGAAGTGAGGGATTGTTGGCTGCTTCTTCCTTTCTTGATCAACTCTCAACTCCAAATTTTAACCCCATAGTCTTGAGAGGCTATCAAGGGTACCATTTAGTTTCTCAGTTCCTTCACTTATAGTTTCCAGATTTACCAAATAATAATGCAAAGCACCTAGTTTAATTTGGATTTTAGATTATCAATAAATGAGGTTTTTTAGTATAGGTATATCTCATTAATATTTGTGATATACGTATTCTAAAAATATTTATTTTTTTTGTTGTTGTTGTTTGTTTGTTTTGAGTTGGAATCTCACTCTGTCACCCAGACTGGAGTGCAGTGGCTGCTCCCGGCCACCGCAGCCTTGACCTGCTGGGTTCTGGCAATCCTTCCGCCTCAGCCTTCCAAGTAGCTGGAACTACAGGCGTGTGCTACCACACCCGGATAATTTTTTTGAATTAGTGTAGAGATGAGGTCTCACCAAGTTGCCCAGGCGGGTCTTGAACCCGTGGACATAGGCAATCCACCCATCTCAGCCTCTCAAAGTGTGGGATTACAGGCTGAGCCACCGAGCCTGGCTAAAAAATATTTATTGTTTATCTGAAATTCAAATTTAACCAGCTGTTCTGCATTGTTAGTCGCTAAATTTGAATTTTAGATTGTCAGCAAATACCTTTTTTTTGTATAGGCATATCCTATGCAATATTTGGGACATAATTATACTAAAAATATTTGTTGTTTATCTGAAATTTAAATGTAATTGTATTTTATCTGGTAACTCTACCTCTAATGCATTGGCAGATGGAGTCCCCTAATTACTGGACCCATTTTTCTTTATTTTAAGGATGTGGTATATGATTCGGGATTAGGTATACAAGTGGTTATCATACAGGTAAAATTTGGGCCTCGCTTTGGTACTTTTCTAAATTTCTTTCTTCTTCTGGACCTTGGCCTAGGTAATCCTTCATGAGGTTGGTAGACTTTTGATGCTTCTAGGAAGTTAATTTTTATATTTAACTTGGCTTTTCTAGTTATCTTCAGTGAGAAGGACTTACACATCCTACCAGATGTGCAAATCACCCATCTCTAGTCTTTTCCCTTCTTACCCATCCTCATACTCCAACTTCTAATATCCACTGCTAAGACAATTGTGATAAATATTAAGATGTAGGTTCTCACATTATTTAATAGAATAATTTTCGTTGGTATGTTACTATCATATACTTATTCCTGAGAAACAATCTCTTCCTGAGTGGAAATATTTAAAATATAAACTATTTAAAATAGAAAAATACTTCTACATCTGCAGCTAAAATGACTAGGTATAAAGATGGTTAAACCACAATTGAATTATGTCAGTTCAGACTATATTCCAGGCTCTCTCTTAGGGCCTAGAAATATAGCAGAAAAAAAAAAAAAAATCCTTGCTTTCAAGCAGTCCACATTCCTATGGATAAGAAAGATATGCAAAAGAGGAAGCATATCAAATGGTAATCAAAGGTGTGGGTGTTAGTGATAAGGTGATAGAAAGTAAGAAAAGGATGCTAGGGAATGCTGTTGAAGATGTTACAATTTTAAATCGGGTAGTCAAAGAAACCCTGAAAAAGTAACTTGAAAGAAGGTAAAGGAGTGAGTAATGCAAATACCAGTGGAAGAAATATTGACAGAGAGAACAGCTAGTGCATCAAGCTCTTGGGGCAAGATTGTGCCTGACATATTCAAAGGGGCATCAGGAGGCCAGTGTGACTGGAACAGTGACGGGGAGAGCAGCAGGAGATGAAGTCAGAAACTAGACAATTAGGTAATATCATGAGACACCATTCTTCACTCCCATCTCTCAGGCCTAGAATGCAAAAACAGTGGAGAAACAAGTCAAACGAAATACATTGTACCCTATTTTAAAAATTGTCAACATTTAAACAAGTGGGAAAATTTCAAAAAATTGTGTATTTCTAGTTTCTTTTTAAAATCGAGGATCGAGCAACATTATTGCCTTTAGGAACACAGGCCCAACCAGTGGGAGTTGAGTAGTTGTTGCCCCCTTCAGGGGACAGTGATCTCCAGTTGGTCACAGTCCTCACTACTCTCTACTGTTACCATCAGCTCCCTTGGCTTCCTGCCTGGCCCCTATCAGCATCCGTTATCTCTCCTCTAAATTAATGCATTTCAATTAACAGAAGATTTGCAATCCCACCTTCCATGATGATTAGAAGTTATTCCACCATATCTCTCCCATAATATTAATTTCTTATATTATCCACATTATCTCTTCAAAACCTTCTGCATTTTCTCAAGCCTCCAGATCCACACTCTTGGCTATATAGGTAAAACCACCTCCTCCTCTTTTTTTTTGGGGGGGGTGGCGGGTGGTATTCTAAGATTGTTGTGTTTTTCCTTTGTACCACCAAGTCTCTGTCTTTATCAGTCCCCTCTCCTGAGGAAAATAAACTAAAACCAACCAAATGAGAAAAGCAAAGATTATTTATTCAGAGCTAGTTATAGCAAAGGAATCAGCCACCATCACTTGTGTTTTGGGAAACAATCAAAGACAGCAAGAAGTGGGAAAGCTTTGTAGTGGAAAAATGAAGGCTTCAGGAATGCCAAGAGGTGGCTCTGTTGATTGAGCCCATGAGAGAGGACTTTGACCATTGTCAGGCCTATGCTAAGACCGAGCTTCTCTCTGAAACTGCTAGTGAGGGAAGAAATGCAAAGATAGAGAGGGAGGTTAGTGATCAGGGAAAGATAGATAAGGAGAAGGATGACACCCTTTCCCCACCAGAGGCTTCCACCTGGAAGCAGGAATGAACTGAGGGGAGATAATTTAATGCCATGACAACTGCTGACCAAGGTCAAAGTTTGGTCATAACATGGGACTAGATATTTTAATTTCTGTAATTGAAACTGTTTGTGGCTAAAAAGCAATGGAAGACTTACCTGTGAGTGACTAGAAAATTCTTTAGCCTGCCCAAATCTTCATCCAGAGTCAGAAGAATATTATTCCTCACTGCAGAAAATGTATAGGAACAGAGGAAGACAAAAATAAAGTTCAGTTTTGGATTCACATTCATGTAATGCTTGTTCAGTGTACAGGTTATACATTTGTTAAAAATAACTACTGTGTGTGTGTGTGTGTGTGTATAATTTTATTTTATTTTGGAAACAGTCTTGCTCTGTGGCCCAGGTGGAGTGAAGTGGCATGATCATCGCTCACTGAAACCTTGATTTCCTGGGCTCAAGCAATCCTCTTACCTCAGCCTCCAAAGTAGCTAGGACCACAGGCACACACCACCACACCTGCCTAACTTTTAATTTTCTTGTAGCGACAATATCTTACCATGTTGTCCAGGCTGGTTTCAAACTCCTAGACCCAAGTGATTCTTCCTCCTTGGCTTCTCAAAATGCTGGAATCACAAGCATGAGCCACCATGCTTTACTAATAACTACTATTTGAGCGTGTTTTCTCAGAAATATGGCACTTAATTCTCCTGCCAGTCCTATAAGACAGAGCTTGTTGCTGGGACACTCAGTTAAAAGCACTGAGACTCAGAGGAGTGTCTTTTCTCAGTGAATTGGAGTAGGGTGGAGATTCACACCAGTTTGCTCAACTCCTTCACCTGTGAAGTTTATCACTAGACGGACTACAGTGCCTCCCATGAATATATTTCCCTAGTGCTTATGGCACTAGCATCGTTTATCCTTCTGATAATTCCACAACAAAGTGGGCCAGTGGGTGGTGATAGTGCCAGTTCACAAAGGAAAATGACTTATGGAGAGTCAAACCCTTGCTCATTGCTACTGGCTCTGTGGCCTGTTTTGGATTCTTGTTCTCTGCTTGGCCTCCATTTCTCTAAGGTGCCTTTTGGATACCAAATTTACTGAACTTGAAGCTTATGCTTGGAGACATAATGCTTTACTAATAACTACTATTTGAGTGTTAGTTCTCCTGCCAGTCCTATAAGACAGAGCTTAGTCTATTGACTAACCTTTTTAAAATTGTGAAATGCAACACACATACAGAAAAGTATATAGAAACCATATTCAGCTTAAGCAATAACCACCACCAGCTCAAGAAGCAGCGTTTCAGCACCCCCGAAACCCCTTGCACCCTGACTACCACCCTTCCTCTTCAAAAGTTGAGTTCACTATGTCTTTTATGGCATTTTCTTGCCTTGCTTTATAGTTTTCCCACCTACATGTATCTGTACATCTCTCAATACTATTAATACAGTATTGTTTGTTTTTAAGCTTTACTGTTTTGTGTCAAACTTTTCACTCAACATTGTTCTGAAGATTCATCTGTATTGCTATATATAGCTCCAGGTTGTTTTTATTGCTATATAATACATTTCATTCTATGAACGTATCAAAGTTATTTACTGTTAGACAATGGGATTATTATTATTATTATTAGATAAATTTTTGTTTAACTTTTATCTAAATAATTTTTTTCTTTTAAATTTTTTCTTTTAAAATTGTAGGGTACAATTCAGGGTTAGGTATATAAATATTCATTATGCAGCTACCCTTGTTGATGAGGTGTGTCCCCCTTCCCCAGGCAGATTCCAACTACTGCCTATCCCACCTCCCTGCTTCACTACCCGCCCCTCCCCCACAGTTTCCTGCTACTGTCAATCCTTTTCTTATAGTATTACAATAGTTGTTCAAGGTCCACTTATGAGTGAGAGCATGTGATACTCAGTTCTTTGTTTCTGTGAAAGATTACTCAGTATTACAGACTCCAAGTCCATCTAAGCTGCTGTGAAGTTCATGATTTTGTTCTTCTTTATGGCCATGTAATATTCCATTGTGTGTATGTACCACATTTTTTTAAAACAGTCCTCTTTTGATGGGCAGCACGATTGGTTCCATGTTCTTGCTATTGTGAACAATGTTGCAATAAACATACATGTGCAGGTATTTTTCTTATAGAATGATTTGAGTTCTTCTGGGTATATTCCCAGTAGGAGGATTGCAGAGTCACATGGAAGGTCAACTTTTAAAACTTTTAGGAATCACTACACTGTTTCCCACAGAGGCTGTACTAGTTTTTTTGTTGTTGTTGTTAAGTTGGAGTCTCACTCTGTCACCCAGACTGGAGTGCAGGGGCCGCTCCTGGTCACTGCAGCCTCGACCTGCTGGGCTCCAGCGATCCTTCTGCCTCAGCCTTCCAAGTAGCTGGAACTACAAGCGTGCGCTACCACACCCGGTTAATTTTTTTGATTTATTGTAGAGATGAGGTCTCACCAAGTTGCCCAGGCAGGTCTCAAACCCACGGGTTCAGGCAATCCACTCACCTCAGCCTCCCAAAGCATGGGATTACAGGCTGAGTCACCGAGCCTGGCTGAGGCTGTACTAGTTTACGCTCCCACCAACAGTGTAGAAGTGTTCCCTTTTTACCATATCCTCTCCAGCATCTGTTATTTTTTGTTATTGAGGTTGGCAAATTCTGACTGAAGTTAGGTGGTATCTCAGTGTAGTTTTAATTTGCATTTCTTTGATGACTAGTGAGACTGAACATTTTTTCATGTATCTGTTGGCTGCTTATACATCTTCTTTTGAGAACTGTCTAGTCATATTTTTGCCCATTTTGTATTTCTTATTTTATTTTATGTTTATTTTAAAGATGTGGGGTACAATTCGGGGTTAGGTATACAAATGCTCATTATGCAGGCACCCTTGTTGATGAGGTGTGCCCCCCTCCCCTGGCAGTTTTCCTCAACTACCAATCCCACCTCCTTCTCCCCTGGCAGTTTTTCAGTACTGCCAGAAAATGGTATTATTTTCAGTTGAATTGTTACAGACAATATAAATGTTTCTATATGTGCACATGTGATGACATTTCTGTAGGATGGCATGGAATTTCTGGGTCATGGGATATGGTCATGGCAGTTTGTATGCTGGAGCTGGCTCATGCTGGCCTCCCAAGAGCCACATGTTAAATTTTCTGGGCTTTTGTCTGCAAATTGTTAACATAGCTATCCTTAAAAATTAAATTATATGAACTTACAGTTAAATAAATTGTGTTAGAAAGTTGGCACATACTGAAGACTTTGCACGTTCTAGTTATTTTATGACATCTTATTATCGCTACTCTTGATTATTTCTGTCTATTGTATCTGTATAGTGGAAACACTATATAATGGTGCACTGTTGTGCATTTTTTTCTCAACTGCACATTCAGTGAAGTCAAGCTGGTAGTTTGAAATCATTTATAGTGGGAGTATTTACACCATGGAGATAAGCAAATACTACAAAGCAGGGCTTTCCCTCTGGAGCTGTTGTTAAACATTTAGCAGCCCACCACTGGATATGTCATCAAATTTATCAGATAATTCTAAACTGTTTTCCCAAGTTGTTGTACCAATTTGCATCCTCACCAGCAATTTCAGAGTTCCTGTAAATCCTTGCCAACACTTACATTTAATTTTGCTGGGCAAGTAGCAGTATCTAATTGTGGTTTTAATTAGCATTTTCCTTCAGCACTTGCCTTGTTTATTGGCTATTTGGGTTTCCTTTTTCTGGGAAATGCTTCTTCAAGTCTTCTGCTCATTTTTATGTTATGGTAACTGTCTTTTTCTTATTACCTTGTAGATCTTTTCTCTTAGAAAGATTTTTGTTGATAATGTGTATGGCAAGTAGCTCCTGTGACTTTTCACTTTTTTTGTTGGAAAACAGGAACAGAAAATCACATAAAATATAGCTTAATACATTATTACAAAACAAATTCCTTGCCATCACTACCCAGGTTAAGAAATAGATATTTGCCAACCACTTTGGCAGCAGTGCCACTGTGCCAATCATAGTCCTTACTTCCTAAAATCAGCAACTGTTTAGATGTTGACTGTCATTACTTCCTCATTTTTCTATGTGCTTCTAACCCTCAAATGTGCATACTTATATGCAATAGTTTAGTTTTGCTTTTTAAAAATAAGTGTCTATGTGGTCTCTTAATGTCCAGGTTTCCTCCTCCTTTTTTCTTTTTGCAATTTTAAGAAATTGAGTTATTTACCCTGTAAAGTTTCCCACCGAGTGGATTTTGACGATTGAACCCTGTGATGTAATTTATCATTTTTCTTATGTCCTCTGAATTTTCTAAGGTTTGATTCTATTCAGGTTTAATTTGTTTTCCAAGATAAGTTCACAGGTGGCAATGTGTTTTTGCATTGGGAGACACTTAATGTCTGGTTATCTCTCCTTCTGGGATGTTACTAGCTCCTGATGCTCAATGCTTATATGCCTTAATTCATTAGGAGTGAAAATGGGGAGATTCTAAATTATTCTTTCATACATTAGCTGGGCCACCTCTACACAGAGAAACTTACCTTCATCTACTAGTTAGTTACCTAGTGGCCCCATCTATAAAGAAGAAGGAAGGAAATTGGTTCAGTTTACTACTTTTCAAAGAGTTTGTTCTTTATTGTGCTCCAGAGGTGACTGCTTTCTTTTAATAACATTTCATAGGGAATTTTCTGGTGATTTACATTTTTGAGTATCTTTGTCTACCACCATTATCTTTTTATGGCTATGAAAATTCTCTCATCTCTGGCCCATGGGAGCCTCATTAAGAAACACAACCTGGTTAGTCTTTGATAGCTTCCCTGTTTTCTAATGTGGTAAGATATTCCAGGCTCATCGTGAACATTTCTCATTGCAGCCCTGGGATCATCCATTTCCCAAGAATTCCTGGTTTCTTTGGACAGGAAATGGTGTTTTAAGACTGTAGTGTGAATGCTTATTGCTAACAGGTTGTTCACTGTTTCTAGATCGCCTCAGTGGACAGTTAGGAAGGTAAATGAAAATAACTTGAGTTCATGCTGATACTTCTATTTCAAATTCATGATCATAGGATTTTTACTTAAATTTTTAAAATCTTATATCTGTTACCATTAACCTTCCACATAGCAGGCTTCCACAGAGATGGCTTGCAAGAATACAGGGGACAATGACATAATTAGACTATGTTGTAATTACACATTTGCTTTCCTACACTACACATACTATATTCTCAGAGCTACAAAACCAATGCCACCACCACAAAGATTACTAAAGAAAGCTACCTTTTCCATATGCTTCCCCCATTCTCTTTGCCTATTTTAGTGGTGTGTTATATCTCTATTGCCAGAGAGAATAGCTATTATATATTATATTTTCTTGCTTATAAATCTGCTTACTAATAAGCAGGAGCTTACACAGGGGTGCTTAGGCAAAATGGACACTTCCTGTGCACAAAAACTTGCCGTGCATCTATACACATTTCAAAGTGCAGATTTCAAGTTAAACAAAGAGAAGTATATGCAACCAAGGCTACATGCTATATATCTTCATATGTGAACATGTATACTCTTTTCTCCCTTTAATTGATATTTTGGGTTATGCAATTAGTTCTAGCAATTTTACTAGATAATCTGTTAGGATAAAGCATTAGAATGTAAGGTAACAGTTGTGACTATTTCCAGATTTGTAAGCATAGAAATAGCAAATATACAGAAAACATCTGGAATTTGGGGATTGCAAAAGGAAGAGTAATTCTCAGTGGAAGTATACAAAGTTTCATTTTCAAAACTTTGTTTTCAAAGTTAGTATCTACATCTTTCTGGAAAAAATATATGCCCTTTGTTTAAAACTCCATCAATAGAGAAACATATTTTAAAAACCACCTTTAAAAAAATCACTCAAACTCACATTACCCAGAGGGAGTTCCAAAGTTGGAATTCCATATTGTCAATTAAAACTTTAGTTCTGATTATGCTACTTATCATAACTTCTGCCAGAACTTCCAACATTCTCAAAGGCACTTCAGATAAGGGGAAGAAACAAACAAGCTATACTTAGAATCATGAAAATGCAACTCAAATGTTTTGATAAATATAGTAGTACATCCCATAAGTTGAAGCTGTCAGGATATTACTGGTGTATTGTAAGTTGTGCAATGTGATCACCAAATGTAAATTCTACCTGTAGAAAAGCAAAGCACAATTTCCCCCACAATTTACTTGGCTATGCAGGTGTAAGTGGCAGAAAAATCAGGTAATCAGGACGAGGAAGTGAGCTCAGTTAATTATGCAAAAATCCTTTATTTACCTAAGATGTATTCAGCTATGTGGTGCTGACATAGGTACTTCAATCATATTATTAACATGCCAATTAGGTAAAGCAAACATCAACTGCTTTTAAAGACTAGCTACAGTGTCTTAGGTACCTGCTCTGACTTTCCCAAATAATTGTTTACCTAAAAGCTTAGCAATTCCAGTTGGAGGTTAATAAAAAAAAGTCTGGCTTCGAGCAGACATAACCACACTATCATCTGATGTAGTTACAGTATGGTTATAACACAACAGTTTACCTGAGAAAACTAGGTCTTTTTAAAATCTGGATTCAGACAACGTAATGGTCTTCATAGGCACTAAAAATCTGGTAAGAAATCTCCAGTTGCTTGCAACCCTACCTAAGTCATTACTTAAACTATTGCCCTTTCCTATGCATGTTATTTCTGCCAGTGAAAAACATCTAGAAACATCCCTGACCAACAATATCAGCCTCACATGAGAACTCGTTAGAAAGTCAAATTCTTGATCCCCACCCTAGACCTTCTGAATCAGAAATTGGTGTGGGGTTTTGTCGTCTGTTTTTAACAAGCCTTCTAGGGGATTCTAATGCAAGATCAAGTTTGAGAATTGTGGCCCCAAGAGATCTGAGATTCCTGCATGCTTTGTGAAATTAAATAAGGTAAAATTCTTTGTGATACTTAGGATAAAATATGTTCCAGAAGCTTTTTTTTTTTTTACCTCTCTGAAGAAAATCTAGAGAGAGTTTTTATTCTACTGCAATGGGATAAGATACATTCACACTTTGTGGGTCTGTGGTTTTTTTTCCTGGTGACTTGGCTCCTAGTCGCCACCACCTAAGTCATCTCACTCCTCCTTAGTAGCTCCAAAAGAATGAGGAGTTGGGGTCCAGGTAGGAATAACTTTAAGATGCTTACATTTCCCCTTCATTTCTTAGAAAGCCTGAGAAATGGTCTCTTTTTGCCAGATTTTGCCCCTTGGACTTCTGGATTAGAGTTCACTGAAAGAGCAACTGGCTTCCCAAGAAGGGGAATCACTTTTGGTTCACTGCTTCCGCCTACCAACCTGCCTTACCTTCCTCACCCCACCCCTATAGATTCTGAACTGCTAGATTGCTTATTTAAACTCTGATATAGCATGGCTCAGAGAGTTGGACATTTTGGGTAGCCCCTTGCTTCTTTATTTATGGAAGTCACCAAATTAAGACAGGATCTCTTCCCTGAGAATCTCCTTTTCCTTCTCAGAAAAAGAAAGTAAGAATTCTTGCTTTTGGCTGCTTTGAGCAAGGTTTTGTAAAGGGAAACTTTTTAGGAAGAATTACAGTTTAAAAAATTATTGGATGTTACAATCTGTAAGCTTGGCAAACCTGACTTCTAAAAACCTGATGAAGCACTAAAATTGCCATGATTTCCTCTCGCTTCATTTTTGAGAATGACTTCTTCTATTGAAGTGATACTGTTACACGAAGATAGTAAGCACAGTAGGGTAAAATGGGACTCTACACTCATCACTGTCGGATACCTCTTTGAGAGTTGCCGGAGATCCTTAGGCTGAAGGGAAGAATCAGCATTTGCAAAGCAAGAATCCCCCATCAGCAGGTAGACTAGAGAAGTCTACCTTAGCCCTTTAGAGATGTTGGAAAGGCAAGTCCTCACACTAGTGTTAGCTGTACATTCAGGACAACTTGGCACAGAGATGGCAAGTTCTTGAGCCCAGTAGACTGCTAATACTCAGATCAAAATTGGGATTGACTTGTTTTTGCTCACAAAGCTTTGGACATTTTCTAGGCTTTTTAATAGACATCCTCTTGGCCACTGACCACACTTTGTGGAGTAAAAGAAGTCTCAGAATACCTCACAAAGAGCAAAGATCCCCTTAAAAAGAAAAGTTCTATTTATATCATAATGTCCCAATTAAGAAAGCAACTGGGCATTGTGAGCTTTGATGGAAGTGACTAAGAATTAAGGGATGGGATCTCTGTACCTAACCCCTCAGAGGGTCCTGCAGTGTAGCTAGGATCTCTATAGAACCAGCAGGTTTCGCCTTACACACAACAGCAAAAGCCCTTTGTGAGGCTGCTGCACCTTTCCCAAGCAGGCACTGAGGCATCTCCTTGTTTCTGGTCTCAAGCTTCAAGCCTTCTCTTCCCAGGCCCTACCGCACTACATGAACTTGTTCAAAGCATCTGGCTTCCTGGCAACTCCACCCACATATACCTAAAGACCCCAAGATTCTTGGGTTCAGCCCTCCTCTTATAATACCTTGCTACTTGTTAGCCAAATCAGATCACCTGGGTGTGTGCACTACCGTGTTTGTTAGCAATGTGGTGCCAACTGAATTCTGAGCTCATCTTTATTTTCCCTTCTCCTTCCCTCAGTGCTGATACCCACAAAATTAAATTGTGTTCCATAGTTTAATACCGAAAATCCTCATAAAGGCAGAAGAATTGATTTCTACTGGTAATAAACTATTTTATGTAAATACCCGAAAGTAAATCTTATCAGCTAGTTTAGAACACAAAGGAGACCTAAATCTATAGTTAAGGAAACATTAAAATAGTTTTTAATTGTAAAATATAGAATTCATAGATTAAAATGAATATTTTAATACCTAACTGTAAAGTCAACACCTGTGTGACCACCGCCATGGATTAAGAAATAGAACATTGCCTGTTTATAAGAAGTTTCCCTATTCCCATCCCTTCCTGCCTCTTGTGATAACCATTTCTTGGTTTTCTTTGTAGCTTTGCTACCTATCCAAATCTAAGTGACCTATAAACTTTTGGTCCTTTTTGAGCTTTATTTAGTTTGGTCATTTTCATTGCTGCTTAATATTTTATTAATGTACTCCAATTTATCATTTTTTAAATTGTTGTGTATTTGCATCCAGTTTTAGGGCAATTATAATAGTGTTGCCATGAACATTATTTTATGTGTATCCTGATGCATATGTCTACAAATTTCTTTAGGATCCAGAAGTAGAATTGCTGGGACATAGAGTTTATGTATCTTCTAGGTTACAGATAAAGCCAGACTTTTGGTGGTTGTAAACACAACAAAGTGGTTGTGCCCATTTGAACTCCCATCTAAAGAATATGAGAGTTTCTATCATAACATATACTCAACAGCATTTAGTAAGACTTCCCACATTTTGCCAGTCTGATGGGTCTACAGAGGTATCTCATTATAGTTTAATTTAGTTTTTCCTGATTACTAATGATGTTAGGTACCTTTTTCTATTTATTGGCTATTTGAATATATTTTTTGTGCTGTGCTTGTTCAAGTCTTTTGACCATTTTTATTTTATTGATTTGTAGAAGCTCTTTACATATTCTGAATTAGAGTTTGATGGTTTATCATTTCATTCTCTTTATCTTTTTTTGATAAAAGCTTTCAAATTTAATGTAGTACATTTATTAAGCTTTTCTTTAAAAGTCATTATGCTTTGAATTGTTTAAGAAATATTTTCCTGGGGGAGGTGGGGAAGATGGCGGCGGAGCCTGTCGGACTATGCATGTCCCCGTGTGAGTGAGTGAGTGTGTGGAAAATTTTGTGTATGTGCTTGTGAGTGAGTGGGCGTGTGAGTGGCTGACTGAGTAAAGGCTAGGGAGCTACAGCCAGGGCTCTCCTGGTGCAGCGGCTGGTGCCACAGTGTCTGGGCTTGGACCCTAGCGATTCCCGGGACACAGAAACCGAGTGCTATTTTCTCCTTCCTTCCTTCCTTTCTTTTTCTTTCCTTCCTTCCTTCCTTCCTTCCTTCCTTCCTTCCTTCCTTCCTTCTTTCTTTCTTTCTTCCTTCCTCCTTTCTTTTAATCAACAAACCCCCCTGACAAGAAAATGCTGGGAGAGACTGTCTAAGTAGGGCTTGTGAGTGGGTGGCCAGGCCCCTGATGCAACAGCAGGTGCTGCAGTTTCTTTACTTTGTCCCTTGGCTTTTCCTGGGTGGCAGAAGCAGAGCACCATTGTTTTTTGTAAAACGACAGAAGTTTTCCTTTTGAAAAGCAATGGGGAGGCACTATTGCCCCAGGCACTCCCACACCATTGAAGCAGGAGAGAGATTGCTCAGGGCTTTGCCTCATCACTTCAGCACCTGGCAGGGTGCTGGAAGGGGCTGTGGGTGGAGTCCAGAGGCAAGTTCCCACAGAAGAGGACAAGAGAGGCATCCCACCACCATATTGAAGGCGGGGCAGGAAAGTGTTCCAACTTGCTCACCAGGGACCAACAGATCCGATCTCTGTGACTGGTGGGTCAACTACTCAGTGTTTGATCATGGCCCAAAGGGAATATCCTGAGAGCACAAACCTGATGAGTGCTGAGTTCTGAGTGCCCCACCCCTACCCTGATCCAGCTATGGGACAAAGGGTGTGGCCAGAAAGGAGGAGGAAGAACTCCAAAGAGATCAGTGGTGAGTCCGGGGCTGACCCAAACCCCTTCCTTCCTAGCAATCCTCTTAACTTCAGACCCACACATCTGGGCCACAACTGAAAGGGACAAACCCAGGCGGACCCTGGACATGAGTTGCAATAGGAGAGCTCCATTCTAGGATAGGCCTGGCTGTGGCACCCCAGTGAGAGTACATATCTGGGGAAGACACAGTCCTGTACCTCCCAACCAGAGATCTCCCTGACCATACGAGAGTAGGAGGGGAGGCCTGCAGACCCGCCCATCTCCACTGTTCCTTCTCCTTCCCTGCTTTGTTCCCTGAGGAGAGTGTGAAAGAGGTGGTTTTACAGGAGAGACCTGACTAGAGGAACAATTATAGACTCTGCCACAAGAGGGCAGGATTTTTTTGTTTGTTTGTTGATTGGTTTTTGTTTTTATCTTTTAAATTTTCAATTATTTTTTAATTAAAAAAATTTTTTTGACTGTTTGCTTTTAGTTCATCTATTTTAAAAATGTTTTTCCTTTATGCATGAATGTGTATGTGAGGGTTTGATCTGCATCCCCCCCAAAAATTTTCTCTTATTTTTCTGTTTCTTTCTTCTTTTATTTGTCGCTTTCTGTTTATGTGTATATGTGAATGATTGAGTGTTTATCTTTTGATTTTGTGGTGGTTATTGGTTTTTGTTCTTTTGTTCTTCTGGGTCTTTTTAATATTCATTTTTTATAGTTTAAGGTGTATGTCAATAGATGTGTGAGGGTTCAACCTGAAACCCCTCCCTTTTTTTCCTTCGGTCTTTCTGTTTTTCTTCTCTATTCACTTTGTGCTAGGGTTGTGTGTGTGTGTTTAGTTTTCTTGGGGGTCTTTTTATTGCTGATCATTTTGTTTCACTTTGTTGTTATTCCAGTTTGTTTTGGAGTGTGTGTGTATGTGTTAAATTGCTTTTGGATTGATTTCTGCTTTGCATTGTCATATAGAGTGGTAGTGCAGAGTGGATCTCAGGAAACACACACCAATAAGTGAACATTTTAATTTTCAAGTAGTATCTGATTCCTAGTGCCCCATCCCCCACTTTATTCAAATTTCGAAAACTACTAGAGACAGCAAAGCTTCCCATCCACCATCCTATTTCAAAATAGAACAAATCCAGAACCTGGATCAGGGAAGAATAGAGGTCTGAGCAAAGGTCAGAAGGGAAAGCCTCTCTCACTGACACAATAACAGAACTAAAGAGAAAAACAAGAGATCTGTCACAAATGAGGAAAAGCCAGAGGAAGACCTCAGGCAATTTCAAGTGTACCAAAGACAAAACTCCTGAAAAATCAGACCTTGGTGCCCAAACAGTGGAAGTCATCAAAGACTGTCCCTAGAAAAAGACAAGATGCAACACTGAAATAACTTGTAACAGAGATTTTGGAAATAAAAAATTTCATCCAGGAAATAAATAACAAGATGACAATCATGGAAAGCAGAATTAATCTAGCTGAAGAAAGAATCTCAGAAATTGAAGACCAGAACATGGAATTAACCCTATCTGTAAAAAGCATAGAAAGAAGACACAGAAAGAAAGAACAAAGCCTATAGAGATGTGCGATTATATCAAGAGGCCGAACCTATGCCTGATTGGTATCCCAGAAGAAGAAAGGGAAATGGAGTACAACTTGGAGCAAGTCTTCCAGGAAGCGATCCAAGAAAACTTTCACCATCTCACCAGAGATGTGACCAGTCAAGCACAAGAGATACAGAGAGCCTCCACAAGTCATCAAATGAGAAGACCAACCCCTAGACACATAGTAATTCACCACACAAAGTAGGCATAAGAGAAAAAATCCCAAAGGCAGCAACAGAGAAAGGTCAGACTACCTACTGGGGAAAACCAATCAGAATAGCAGCAGACCTATCAGCAGAAACACTACAAGCAAGAAGGGACTGGAGCCCTATATTCAAAGTCCTCAAAGATAAACAATTTAAACCAAAAATTTCCTATCCAGCCAAGTTCAGCTTCATCAGTGATGGAGAATTAAAATCCTTCCCAGACATTCAATCCCTAAGAGATGATGCAGCTTCCAGACCAGCTCTACAGGAGACCTTAAAAAGGTGTTAAGCAAAGAAGAAAGAAGGAAAGATTGACCACACACTTCCTAAGAGAACAATAGAGTGAGAAACCATGGCCCGGAGTGGGTGGTGGTGGCAGCGCTTGCAGAGCGGCCTGACTCGGTGTTAGGAGCCTGGGGCCTGCCTCGCTAGCAGGCGCTAAGCTGTCTGGGCAGTAAGTGGGCTGCAGCCTGGGCGGCGAGGCCTCTCCCCAGCCGTACAACTGACTGCTGTACCCTAGATGCGGGTCGGGGCTGTGCAGAACGGAGAGGTGGCTGGGCGGGGGCCAGGGGCTGGGCAGGTGCCCACCTGGCCTTCTTGCCCACTTGGTGGGGCGGTGGCAGCAACGATGGACGCCTTAGAGGAAGAGAGCTTGGCGCTGTCCTTCTTCTCCACTTCTGATGCAGAATTTGATGCTGTGATTGGATATTTAGAGGATATTATCATGGATGATGAGTTCCAGTTGTTACAGAGTAATTTCATAGACAAGTACTACCAGGAATTTGAAGACACAGAAGAGAATAAACTTACCTACATGCCTATTTTTAATGAATATTTTTTTTTAGTAGAAAAGTATATTGAAGAACAGCTGCTGGAGTGGATTCCTGGATTCAACATGGCAACTTTCACAACAACGTCACAGCATCATAAAGATGAAGTGGCTGGTGATATATTTGACATGCTGCTCACATTCACGGATTTTCTGGCTTTTAAAGACATGTTTCTAGGCTACAAAGCAGAAAAAGAAGGCCAGGGACTGGACTTAAGCAGTGGTTTAGTGATGACTTCGTTGCGCAAATCATCTTCTATGCCAGGTTCCCAGAACAATCTATAGGGTCCTACCTCCAGCCAAGGAATAGGATCGTTCCAGATGTCACTGGCCCAGTAGGCCAATAGGCTCAGCTAATGATGACAAAAAAATACATCTTGGAAAGACTGACTGTTCTGCAACTTTTCATTCCTGTTAAGTAATGATGGGTCAAAAACAAAATGACTTGACTCTCTTGGACCTATTTCTCCGAAACACCTTCTTGTATTCATGAACCTTATTACTCCCTCCGAGTGCATTAGTAACCCTAGTCTACTTCCCTTCCCCAAAACAGGTACCTCTATCGGGCACTTCTGAGTCCAACTCTTCTGGAGGAAGCCCATGTCAAGCATTCCACCTGGGGCCCCTTCTCCAGCATACATGTTGGCATGTCAGCAGCGTGGACTATCCACCATCACAAACTCTCTGTGTCCCAGAAGGCTTTGCATGAATCTTTTTATGCACTCATGTCTCTTTTACATGGGTCAGAGTTTCAGTTCTTCGGTCTCAGTGGGGTTTTTGATATTTATCTAGGGTGTTACTCAAGCTAGCTGCCCATCTCAAGATTTCTGAGTCTCCTGTAATCACAGCTTGTCTTGGCTATAGCAGTCATCTGAAGGTGATGTCTTTTACCTAAAAGTTTCATGTGAGAGTCAACTCCTAGTCTTCACATTTGCAGTCCTTGTGTCACTATGTCTTCTGCTGATCCTGATATAGTCCCACTGTTTCTAGAAGTCTCTTTTAAGCATTATTTTTGAAAAAAAATTTTTATAGATGAAAACTCAGGCTAACCTAGTGGCAATGATCTTGGAATTTTCATGATTACCCACTTAAAGATCAAAGTATTATATGCTGTGTGCTTTTTAGCTGTTAGTGCTATGAAGGCAAAAATGCTTTCTACGTTGATGTTTGTTACTGGGCATCAATGAATATATACTGTGTGCTGGAAATAGACTGAAAGGTATCCTGCTCTTATAGCATGTTAGTGTGTTTGCATGTTTGCTGAAAATCCTTTCTGTATAAACCAGTTTGTTAGGTTCTCTGCCAGGGGAGGCAGGGACTTTGCAATTTCTTCTTCCTGTCCAGATCTCTCCTATCAAGACAGTGTTCCACTGATCTAGCTCAGCATGAGTAGGAGGTTGCAAACAGCTTTATCAGTTGTCTGTCTGCTTTGGTTTAGTGCAATGTTTGGTAGTGTATTACTTACCAGAAAACATGTCATCTCTGCAAAGTAGAAAAAACACGTAATTCAATTCCCAATGTATACCTTTGGTTTTTTTCTTAAAGTAAAACAGTCTGTACTGACTTTTCACTTGGCTATTCTGGTTTTCAAGGAAAAGCTACAAGCTGTATGATTTTCTGTACTGATGAGTCACTTATTAAATACTTTTGTACTATGAGTTAAAAAAAAAGAAAAAAAATCATGGCCCAATTATTTGCTGCATCCAGGAGACTCATCTCACTTTAAGGGACACACACAGACTCAAAGTTAAAGATTGGAAAATGGGTTTCCAGGCAAATGGATCACAAAAGAAGGCAGGAGTTGCAATCTTAATATCAGACAAAACAACCTTTAAGCTACCAAAAATTTAAAAAGATGCAAAAGGACACTACATAATGATAAAAGTTTCGATCCATCAACAAGAAATATCCGTCCTAAACATATACACACCCAAACAGGAGCACCAGTTTTTATAAAGCAACTACTAAGTAAACTAAAAAAAGATATTGACTCTAACACTATTATAGCAGGGGACTTGAATATCCCACTGACATTGAGGCAAAAAATCAGCAAAGAGATCCAGAACCTAAACTTGACACTTAACCAAATAGACTTAATAGATACCTACAGATTATTCCACCCAACAACCACAGAATATATATTCTACTAATCACCACATGGAACATACTCCAAGATTTATCACATCCTTGGCCATAAATCAGGCATAAACAAATTCCATAAGGTTGAAATCTTGCCCTGCACATTCTCAGACCACAGTGGAATAAAAACAAATATAAACACCAACAACATTCCCCCAAAGCCCACAAAGACATGGACACCAAATAGCATGATGCTGAATAACTACTGGGTCAACACTGAAATCAAAAAAGAAATTGAAAGATTCCTGAAAACAAGTGAAAAGGAAGAAATATCATACCAAAACCTCTGGGATGCTCTGAAAGCAGTTCTTAGAGGAGAATTTATATCTCTAATAGCACATATCAAGAAAATGTAAAGATCACAAGTGGAGAGCCTAACAAATCACCTAAAGGAGATGGAAAGAGAAGACAACCAAAATCCCAACTTTAGCAGAAGAATCCACATCACCAAAATAAGAGCCTAAATACGGGACACGGAAGACAAAAATATCATAGAAAACATCAACAAAACAAAAAGCTGGTTCTTTGAAAGAATCAACAAGGTTGATGGGCCCCTAGCCAGAATGACCAAGAAAAAGAGAGAAAAGCCCAAATAAACACAATCAGAAAAACAAAAGATCAAACCACAACTGACCCCGAAGAAATATAAAAGATTATCAGAGATTACCATGTACACCTATATGGAAACAGACTTGATAGCCTAAATGAAATGGAGAACTTTCTGACATCACACAACCTCCCCACATTGAAACAGGAAGACATTGAGATACTAGATAGACCAATAACAACCCAGGAAATTGACTCTATCATACGAAAACTACCTTCCAAAAAAAGTCCTGGACCGGATGGCTTTCCAGCAGAATTCTACAAAACGTACAAGGAGGAGCTGATATCAATCCTACTGAAAGTATTCCAGGCAATTGAGAAAGATGAAATTCTCCCCAAATCATTTTACGAAGCTAACATCACATTGATACCCAAACCGGGTAAAGAACCAACAAAAAAAAGAGAACTACAGGCCAATATCCCTTATGAACATACATGCAAAAATTTTCAGCAAGATTCTAGCAAATTGGATCCAAAAACACATCTAAAAAATCATCCACCATGACCAAGTAGGCTTCATCCCCAGGATGCAGGGCTGGTTCAACATTCACAAAACCATAAATGTCATTAAATACATTAACAGATGTGGAAACAAGAACCACATGATTATCTCATTAGATGCAGAAAAAGTTTTTGATAAAATCCAGCATCCCTTTTTGATAAAAACTCTCAAACACCTAGGTATAGAAGGAATATACCTCAAAATATTAAGTGCCATCTATGTCAAACCCACAGCTAACATATTGCTAAACGAACAGAAACTGGAAACATTTCCCCTGAGAACTGGAACAAGACAAGGCTGCCCACTCTCACCCCTCTTGTTCATATTGCATTGGAAGTCCTAGCTTGGGCAATTAGACAAGAGAAGGAAATCAAGGGTATCCAAATAGGGAAAGAGGAAGTCAAGTTATCCCTCTTTGCTGATTATATGATCCTATACCTTGAAAACACAAGAGAATCTGTCAAAAACCTGCTTTCACTGATAAAGGACTTTGGCAAAGTCTCAGGGTACAAAATAAACATGCAAAAGACAGTTGCATTCCTATACACCAATAACAAGCAGGCAGAGACCCAAATAAAAAGCATGACCCCATTCACAATAGCCACAAAACAAATGAACTACCTCGGCATTTTCCTAACCAGAGAAGTGAAAGAACAATGAGAACTACAAAATGCTGCTCAAAGAAATCCAAGAAGACACAAACAAATGGAAAAATATTCCATGTTCATGGATAGGAAGAATTAGCATTGTTAAAATGTCCATCCTACCAAAGGCAATCTATAGATTCAACGCAATACCCATTAAGTTACCAACATCATTCTTCTCAGACCTGGAAATGACAATACAGAAATTCATATAGAAACATGAATGCCCATGAATAGCCAAAACAATCCTTAGCAAAAGAAACAAAGCAGGAGGCATCACACTTCCAGACTTCAAATGTTACTATAAGGCTACAGTTATCAAAAAAGTCAGGTATTGGTACAAGGACAGGCACAGACCAATGGAACAGGATAGAGATTCCAGAAGCAAAGCTTCAATTCCTCAACCAACTCATCTTTGACAAAAGCTTCCAACAACAACCAATGGGAAGAGGAGAATCTATTCAGTAAATGGTGCTAGGAAAACTGACTGACCATATGCAGAAGACTGAAACAGGACCCCTACCTATCACCATACACAAAAATTAACTCTAAATGGATCAAAGACCTAAACGTAAAACCTCAAACTATAAGAACCTTAGAAAATGCAGGAGACACCCTTATGGAAATTGGAACTGGCAACCAATTTCTATTCAGAACCCTAAAGGCTTAAGAAATAAGATAGACAAGTGGGACCTCATCAAACTGACGAGCTTCTGCAAAGCAAAAGAAACCATCAAGAGAGCAGGGAGACAGCCCGCAGAATGGGAAAAAATATTTGCCACTGTATATCTGACAAAGGCCTAACATCTAGGATCTACAAGGAGCTCAAATGCACCAAAAGGAAACAAACAGTCCCTTTAAAAAGTGGACAAAAGACATGAGTAGACACTTCTCAGAAGAAGATATATGGTCAGCCAACAGACACATGAAAAAGTGCTCAGCCTCACTCATCATCAGAGAAATGCAAATCAAAACCACCTAACCCCAGTAAGAATGGCCATCATTAATAAAACAAACAACAACAGATGCTGGTGAGGATGTGGAGAAAAAGGAACACTTCTACACTGCTTGTGGGAATGCAAACTAGTGCAATTTCTTTGGAAGACAGTGTGGTGATTTCTGAAAGAACTAGAAATTGACCTTCCATATGATCCAGCAACTTCCCTATTGGGAATATACCCAGAGGAGCTCAAATCATTCTACAAAAAAGATACCTGCACATGTATGTTTGTTGCAGCTCTATTCACAAAAGCAAAAACATGGAACCAACCATGTTGCCCATTGAAGCTGGACTGGATAAAGAAAATGAGGTACATATACACAATGAAATATTATGCAGCGGTAAAGAAGTACAAATATAAGCCTGGCTCGGTGGCTCAGCCTGTAATCTCGCACCTTTGGGAGGGTGAAGTGAGTGGACTGCCTGAGCCCGTGGGTTTGAGACCCGCCTGGGCAGGCGAGACCTCATCTCTACAATAAAATAAAAAAAAATTAGCCGGGCATGGTAGCGCGCACCTGTAATTCTGGCTACTCGGAAGGCTGAGGTGGAAGGATCGCCGGAGCCCAGCAGGTCGAGGTTGCCACTGCACTCCAGTCTGGGCGACAGAGTGAGACTCCAACTCAAAAAAAAAAAAAAAAAAAAGAAGTACAAATATATGGACTTTGCAGCAACTTGGATGGATTTGGAGTCAATCATACTCAGTCATCTATCACAGTAACAAAGAACAGAGTACCATATGTTCTCATTTATAAGGGGATCTTGAACAATTATAGTACTATAAGAAAGCATTTGGAAGTAATGGGAAACTGTCAGGGGAGGGGGGATGGGATTGGCAGTTGAGGAAAACTGCTAGGGGAGGAAGGGGCATACCTCATCAACAAGGGTAACTGCGTAATCAATGTTTGTATATCTAACCCTGAATTGTACCCCACATCTTTATAATAAAAAAATTTAAAAAAATTAAAAAAAAGAAATCTTTTCCTGCCTCAAGGTCAGGAGTTTATTCTACATTATCTACATTATTAAACATTATCTTCTGAAAGCTTAGGTTTGCCTTTCACATATAGGTTCATAATATACCGGTCTCAGCACTGTATTTTCCCATGTAGGTATGAAGTTTTTTTGTTTTTTGTTTTCTTCCAAAAACCATCCTTTCCCCAGGACTCTGAGATGTACCTTCCTTACAAATAGTGTCCTCATATTTGCACTCTGTTTTTGGCTTCGCTATTCTTTTCCATTGGTTTGTTTGTCTAGTCCTTGTGCCACTTTCTCAATTACTGCAGCTTTATAGAAAGAATTGGTATAGGGTAGAGCAAGTCCTCCCATGATATGCTTCTGCTTTAAGCCCATTTTATATATTCATGCACTTTACATTTTCATATATTTTATAAGATAATTTATCAAGTGCTTCTCTCCATATACTGAAATGTTCACATCATTTTCTCCTTTAATCTGTTAATGTGATCAGTTAAATTAATTGGTTTTCAAATATTAAAACATACTTGCATTCCTGAGACAAACCCAACTTGGATGTGATGTGGTATCATATTCATATAGTGTTTAATTTTTTTGCTTGTTTTTTTTTTTTTGAGATTTTCATATCTATGTTCACAAGTGGCTTGTAATTTTCCTTTTCCTTTATTATACAGTCCTTCCACATTTTGGCATCAAGGCTATGTTTGCCTCATAAAATGAGTTATGCACTTTCTTCTTGTTTTTATACACTGGAATATTTAGAACTGGATTATAATATTTCTTCCACAAATTTTTGGTAAAACCTGTTGGTAAAGCTATTTGAGCCTAGAATTTCTTTCTTTCTTTCTTTCTTTCTTTCTTTCTTTCTTTCTTTCTTTCTTTCTTTCTTCTTCCTTCCTTCCTTCCTTCCTTCCTTCCTTCCTTCCTTCCTTCCTTCCTTCCTTCCTTCCTTCCTTTCTTTCTTTCTTTCATTTTTTTGAGTTGGAGTCTCACTCTGTCGTCCAGGCTGGAGTGCAGTGGCACACTCATGGTCACTGCAGCCTCGACCTGTTGGGCTTAGGCAATCCAACCTTCCAAATAACAGGAACTATAGGCATGCACCACCACGCCTGTCTAATTTTTCTTGATTTATTGTAGAGACGAGTTCTCACCAAGTTGCCCAGGCTGGTCTTGAACCCCTGGGCTCAGGCAATCCTCTTGCTTCAGCCTCCCAAAACGCTGGAATTACAGGAGTGAGCCACTGTACTTGTCCAAGCCTAGAATTTTTTTTGTGTGGGGGGGGGAGGAATGATTTTTTTTAACCTCTGAGCCAATTAATTTAATGATCATAGTGCTAAGCAAATTTTCTATTTATTCCTGAGTAGGTAAATTTCTAGCAATTTGTTCATTTAATCTAAATGATATAAACCTGGGCTGCATATCCTATGAAGTGGCTGGTTCTTTCCTACTTTGAGGGTGTAGCCCCTTTATACCATTTTCTATTAAAAGTTTTTTGTAAGCACACATGAGGACAGTTTGTTGTGGGCTTGTAGATTCTTGGCTGGAAACCAATAGAAGACACATGAGGACAATTGTTGAAGACTTGTAGATTCTAGGCTGGAAACTATCTTCTATTTGCCCGTCTCACCACTAGCAACTTAAGCACATTGACTTCCTTATGACCTTTCTTTAAAAATTTTTTTTATTTTTATAATCAATATTTTTAATTATGATTTTATGGGGTACAGTTAAGGGTTAGGTATACAAATACATTTTGTTCAGGCACCTTTGTTGATAAGAGGTGTTTCCCCGTACCCAGACAGATATTTACTACCGTTAATCCCATCTCCCTCCCCCCTCATAGTTTCCCACTACTGTCAGTCATTTTCTTATAGTATTACATTGGATGTTCAAGGTCCACTATATGAGTGAGAACATGTGATACTCGGATCTTTGTTTCTGTGAGAGGTCACTCAGTATTATAGACTCTAGTTCCATCCAGGTTGCTAAGTCTCAGGATACAAAATAAATGTGCAAAAGACAATTGTATTTCTTTACACCAATAATAAACAAACAGAAACCCAAATAAAAACCACAATTCCATTCACAATAGCCACAAAAAAAATGAAATACCTTGGCATCTTCCTAATCAGAGACGTGAAAGATCTTTACAATGAAAACTACAAAACACTGCTCAAAGAAATCAAAGATGACACAAACAAGTGGAAAAATATCCCATGCTCATGGATTGGAAGAATCAACATTGTGAAGATGTCCATCTTACCTAAGGCAATCTACAAATTCAATGCAATACCCATCAAATTACCAGCAATTCTTCTCAGACCTAGAAAAAACAATACAGGAATTCATATGGAAACACAAATGTCCAAGAATAGCCAGAACAATCCTCAGAAAAAAAAAAAAAAAAAAAAAAAGCAGGTGGTATCACATTACCAGACTTCAAACTTTACTATAAAGCTACAATCATCAAAACAGCTTGGTATTGGTATAAGAACAGGTATATAGATCAATGGAATAGAATTGAGATTCCAGAAGCAAAACCTCAGTTTCTCAACCAACTCATCTTCGACAAAGCCTCCATCACCTACCACTGGGGAGAGGAGAACCTATTCAGTAAATGGTGCTGGGAAAACTGGCTGACCACATGCAGAAGATTGAAACAAGACCCCTATCTATCCCCATACACAAAAATTAACTCCAAATGGATCAGAGACCTAAATGTAAAACCTCAAACTATAAGAACCTTAGAAAATGAAGGACATACCCTCATGGAAATCGGAACTGGCATCCAATTCCTGAACAAAACCCGAAACCCACAGGTCATAAGAGGGAAGATAGACAAGTGGGACCTTATTAAACGGACAAGATTCTGCAAAGCCAAAGAAACCATCAAGAGAGCAGGGAGACAGCCTACAGACTGGGAAAAAGTATTTGCCAACACCAGGTCTGACAAAGGCTTAACATCTTGGATCTACAAGGAACTCAAACATGCTGAAAAGAAAAAAACAAACAACCCCATTATAAAATGGGCAAAAGATATGAACAGACACTTCACAAAGGAAGACATCTGAGCAGCCAACAGACACATGAAGAAATGTTCAACCTCACTAATCATCAGGGAGATACAAATCAAAACCACACTGAGATACCACCTAACTCCAGTCAGAATGGCAATTATCAACAACTCAAAAAATTTTTGTTTTTAATTGGCACACAATAATTGTACGTATTATGGGGTACTGTGTGTTGTTTTGATACATGTATACATGGTGTTAAAATCAAATCAGAGTATTTAACGTATCTATTACCTCATACATTTATCATTTCTTTGTGGTAAGAATATTCAAAATCCTCTCTTCTAGGTATTTTGAAACATCTGATACAATATTTTCACTATAATTACCTCCCTGTTTCTCCTAGCTAACTGTTTCTCCTATCTGTTATCTTCTACCTATTGAACAACCTCTCCCTATATCCCCTCACCTTAACCCTACCTTCCCAGCCTCTGGTAACCATTGTTCTACTCTCTACTTTTATGAAATCAACTTCTTTGGATTCTGCATATGAATGAAATCTTGTGATATTTGTCTTTTCTGTGCTTGGCTTATTTCACTTAATGTCCTTCAGATTCATACATGATGCAGCAAATGACTTAGGATTTTATTATTCTTTTGACAACTGAATAGGATTCCACTGTGTATATATACTACGTTCTCTTTAACCATCCATCTGTTGATGGATGGACACGAAGTTTGATTTTTATATCTTGGTTATTGTAAATAGTGTTGCAATAAGCATGGGGGTGCAGATATCTCTTCAACAAACTGATTTCCTTTCCTTTAGATATATACCCAATAGTGTGATTGCTGAATCATATGGCAGTTTTATTTTTAATTTCTTGAGGACCCCCTGTACTGTTTTCCTTAATGTCTTTACTAATTTACCTTGCCACCGACAATATATGAGTTTTCCTTTCTCTACATCTGTGCCAGCAATTGGTATTGTCTTTTCGATAATAGCCATTCTAATTGGAGTGAGATGATTTTAATTTGCATTTCTCTGATGATTGTGATGTTGAGTGTTTTTCATATACCCATTAGTCATTTGTATGTCTTCTTTTGAGAAATGTCTATTCAGGTCTTTTGTCCATTTAAAAATCAGATTATTTGTTTGTTTTTGCTGAGTTGTTTGAGTTCCTTATGTATTCTGGATATTAACTCCTTGTCAGATGAATAGTTTGCAGTTATTTGTTGTCATTCTGCAAGTTGCCTTTTCACTCTGTTGATAGTTTTCTTTGCTATACAGAAGTTTTTTAGTCTGATGTAATCCCATTTGTCTATTTTAGCTTTTGTTGCTTGTGCTTTTGAGGTCTTATCCCAAAAATTGTTATGCAGACCAATGACATGAAATGCTTCCCCTGTCTTTTCTTCTAACAGTTTTAGCATTTCAGGTCTTACATTTAAGTCTTTAATCCAGTCTCATGACATTTCTTATTTCTATAATTTCACTTTTTTTGCCTCTGGCTGAATGTTCTTCCTCCTTTTTCTGCTTATATTATTTCAGCTCAATATTACAGGTTCTGCTAAAATTCCAGCCCTTCTTGAGAACATTTCCCACTGGAAATCCTCTGATCTCCCAATTCTCTCTCATGAACACACTTCACTCTGCTTTATATTATATTGGTAGCTTGTATGTTTATCTCTCTTTCATCCTAGGCTATATTTTACTTTAAAGTCCCTTTTAATTCATTCTGGTATCCACTACACTGTCCATCACTGTAATTTGTCCTCAGTAGCACCTAAAAAATACTGGCTGAATAAATGAAAGTAGTCATGAAAAGACTTCCAAATTTTCTCTATTTTAATGGGGATTGAAATTATAATGTAATACTATATTTCTAGTGTTATTGCTAATATTTGTAATTTTTTACCTTCAAATAGGCAAAAATAGCATATTCTAGATCTAATCTGTACTTCATTGGACATTATTGAGGTTCAGTATATTTATGTGTGTTTATTAGTTATTTCTGTGAATTTTTATTCATATCCTTTGCCAATTGTGGGGGAATTTGCCCTTTTTCTGTGGATTTGTAGGCACTCATTTTTTTTTTTTTATTTTGAGTTGGAGTCTTACTCTGTTGCCCAGGATGAAGTGCAATAGCACGCTCAATGGCATTGAGAGGCAAAAAAAGTGAAATTATAGAAATAATTGACATGCTGGGCTCTGGCAATCCTTCCACCTCAGTCTTCCAAGTAGCCAGAACTACAGGCATGCACTACCACTCCCGGCTAATTTGTTTTTTAAGTTTATTGTAGAGATGAAGTCTCAGCAAGTTGCCTGGGCTGGTCTTGAATACGTGGGCTCAGGCAATCCACTTACCTTGGCCTCCCAAAGTGCTGGGATTATAGGATGAGCCACTGAGCTCGGTCTGTAGGCACTCTTTCTATATTATGGATATTATTGTCTTTCTAGTTATATACATTACTGGTATTTTCTCCCATTGGTAACTTATTTTTAAATTCTTTTTACTATATTTCTACTAAACAAAAGATTTGGATTTTTATGCATTTAATTTGTCAGTGTTTTTCTTTCCACATTTGGTTTTAATCAGAGCCCTAGTTCTACAAGAAGCCAGATCTTGAGGAGGAGATCCCTTTTCTAAGAGACAACCATTTTATAGTTAATAAAGAGACTCTTAGGTAGGTTCATGATAACTCTCCCTCTATATTTTAATTTGGAGGTCCAAGTTCTCATATGTATGCTACAGACATATAATAGTATGTCAAGATTAAAGTTTTAAATGTTTCTATTCATGTTTGTTTTTATCATTGATTGATATTTGCATTCATCACATGATTTTGAAATTCACTGAATTTTTTTAGATGGTTCAATAATTTCAGTGTGAATCAGTGAGAACTTCAGAGGGTGTATATTCTATCAAATTCCCTCTGATCCTTTGATTTCCAACCTACCCAAACTAATCAATATTACAGATAATATTGCCTATCCAAGGTACAGGATTCATGACCATATTTCAGTAGGACTGGGAGAGCGGTCCTACACTGGAGTGTGCTTTCATCTGAACTGTTGTAATTCAATTTTTACAGGCAGAAATCATTGTTCCCAGGACCTACCAATATGAAGGTTTTTAAAAAAAGAATCTTGCTGTCAAGTATGCTCTTCACCTCTTTCCCTAGTGGCACTCCAGGTCAGGAACAGCCCAGCAGTACTTGAGCTCATAGCTCTTGTCATTATGACCTTGCATCTTAGTGATGTTCATATTAACGGCAGCATGAACAGGTTCTTGAGAAGAACTAATGGGAAAAGCAGTAGTCATTGAGCTGTTCTAAATGTGTGATTAATTGCTTTGTCATCAATTGTGACCTCCCTACACATTTCTAATCATTTGCACTCGGAGACATCTCACTGATCACCTACCAGCAACCAGATCACACTTTTTTTTTTTTTACAAAATAGTGAAAAATAAATCACTTCATATTAAATAGTATTCCATTGGAACCAATTATTTTATTGTATTGATATATGGCTTAGAATGGAATTATGGACATTGAGGAACCTGTTTTTGACAAAAAGAATCAAAATTTTAGATCTTATATTTTTCTAATGTGTAGTATCATGGCAAACAGTCACTGACATGCATTGCAGGTTCATTGATACATATTGTGCAATAGTAATTTGTTTGACATCTTCCACCTGGTGTTTTTCTATCCAAACAGATAATGCAGTTTCATTTTCTTCCACCCACATTAATAATATGTAATTTATTGTTCAGTCTATTGTTTGAAAAAGATGAGGAAGGTCACACTCATGATTCCTGAAAACTGCTTCTCAACTGACCGATCATATCTAAGTATATATTCCATCTCTTTATTTGCCTTTTTTGTGCAATTTGAGCGGAAAACTTCAAGGAAACATATATTTTTAAAAATGTGTGCTTGCATAAGTTTTCCTGTATGATCCTCAGCGATATATTTTTGTCTGCTAAGAGGGGACATCAGAGTGATTTGCTAGATTTACGATGTCCCCTCAGATGAGACATCTGAGTGCAAAGCTAACCAAATTATTGTCATATTGTGGAGGACACAAATTGCGTTCTTATCCTTTGAATGTGTACATCATTTGTGTGTTCTTGAAATCTGAATTTTCATGAAAAAATAAACACCTTGAGTGATTCCTGTTAGTTTTTTTCCTTTGTGCGTAACTTGTTTAAACATTCAGACTGATGTAAATATTGGGCTTTGAAATCAGGATAGATTCCTAGAATTCTTCTCTAGTAGTGAGATCTACCTTGGTATGAGAGGATGAGCCTGGTTTGTACCTGATTATCATCTTCCCGGAGTTTTTTTCCCCCATTTTCTTTTTTTTTAACTTCTGCAGCAACTCAGAAGAGAGTAAGGAATTTTGATCATAAGACTGGCAATAACTTTTATATTTTGAATCTAATTTAGTAATAATAAAAAATGCTTATGTAGTGCTTGAGTATGTACCAAGCTCTGTTCTGTTCTAAGTCTTTGTATGTGATAATTGATTTAATCCACATTTAACAGATGGTGAATCTGAGGCTCAGAAGATTACAGGGTAATGACAGAACCAGGTTTAAAATTGAGATGACCAGCTCCAGAATTGAGTTTAGTTTCCTTTTCCTTTCCTTCTTTCTTTCTTTCTTTCTTTCTTTCTTTCTTTCTTTCTTTCTTTCTTTCTTTCTTTCTTTCTTTCTTTCTTCCTTCCTTCCTTCCTTCCTTCCTTCTTTTCTTTCTCTCTCTCTCTCTCCCTTCCTTTCTCTCTCTCTCCCTTCCTTTCTCTCTCTCTCTCTTTCTCTCTTTCTTTCTTTCTTTCTTTCTTTCTTTCTTTCTTTCTTTCTTTCTTTCTTTCTTTCTTTCTTTCTTTCTTTCTTTCTTTCTTTCCTTCTTTCTGTGGGAGTCTTACTCTGTCATCCAGACTGGAGTGTAGTAGTACAATCATGGCCCACCTAAGCCTTGATTACTCAGGTGATCCTTCCACCTCAGCCTCCTGAGTAGCTGGAACTACAGGCACACACCATCACACCAGGCTAATTTTTTTAAATTTTCTGTAGAGATGAGGTTTTGCTATGCTGCTTAGGTTGGTCTTGAACTTCTGGGCTCAAGTAATTTTCTTGCTCTGGCTTCCCAAAGTGCTGATATTACAGGTGTGAGCCACTGTGCCTGGCCCAGAATCAAGTTTTTAACCACTAGATTGTACTATACAATTATTTATTTAGAAAAATTAGAGTATGACTTTCATCAGGATAAAAGGAGACCCATAGGTTGATGGCCAACACATTGGAATGGATCCCTCCAAAATTTGTTAAAGTAAAATCTCAAAGGTAGTATGAAATGATAATAATAGCAAAGAATGAGCTAGGTATTGTTCTAAAGTTCTTGATATATATTAATCTTTTTAGTACTCACACCAACTTTATGAAGAACGTACTACCATTTATAAATGGATGAACTGAGGCCGAGAAAGGTGAAGTGATTAGCCTAAGTACACACAGCTTAATGTACACACAGCTTAATGGCTTTATAATTACTTCTAGCCATCAAACTACTTGTTCTCTATAAATATTCAAGGTTTCTTTTACATGTATTTGTCTAATTTCATTCTCAAAATAATGGTATGCCAAATTGTTCGGTAAGTCAGATTTCAATTTCCTTTAGCATTTAAGATTTTTCCTATTTTAGTCCATTAAGAGATTATTAAGAGTATTCAGCACTTGAGGTAAAATTCCAAATCATTGTGTTGAAATGCAGTTGTGGCAATCAATTATTTGAAAGAATCATCACTCAGGGTTGCAGGGCCTGGAAGAGAACAGATGGAGTCCCCAGACGGTCAGTACAGACTAAGGAAGTAAATAGAAATGCTTCAAACCCAACAGGGAGGGAAACTGGGGTTTCATATTCATTGCCACCCATTCTGCCCTTGGCTCTGGCCTTCTCTTATGTGATATGCACTTGAAAATATTGTCTAGGAAACTTAGGTGACTTGGACCATTGGAAGTGGGGAGGAGTGAGTCAAAATGAAGAATACTGCTATTTGATTGTTGGCTCCAAAGAAAAGTTAAGGGTAAGCTTAGTCCTATTTTCCTGGACTGAAAAGTACACAGTCTGAGATGGAGTTCTCATGCAGGGCTGCTCTGTACTGCTGGGCACATTGTTGAGAGAACCTGCCTGACAATACACGGTGCCCTTGTTTGTATGAAATGCCTTATTGAATGGTTCTAATTATAACCAAACTCACCAAAAAAAGATTTTCAAAATATAGAACAATGTTGTTTCCTTGGATCTTTTCTCATTAGTTTTATTATTATTTTATAAAATAGCCTTATTGAGATATAATTAATTTACCATAAAATTAACCCATTTGAAGTATATAACTCAATGGTTTTTAATGTTTTCAAAGCTGTGCAATCATCACCACAATCAATTTTAGAGCATTTCATCAAGCTCCTCAAAATGCCCAACTTGTTAGCCTTCACTCCCTATTTCCCCCCAACTACCCATTTCTAGGTGGCCACCAGTCTTTCTGTCTCTATACATTTATCTAATCTAAACATTGCATGTTAATGAGATCATACAGTATGTGGTCTTTTGTGCCTATTTTCTTTCACTTAGCACAGTTTAAAAGATTCATCCACGTTGTAATGTGAATCAGTACTTTATTCTTTTTTACATCAGCTGATGGACATTTGAGTTATGTCCACTTTATGATTACGTGAACAATACGGCTATGAACATTTGTATACAACTTTTTTTTTTTTTTTTTTGAGTTGGAGTCTCACTCTGTTGCCCAGGCTGGAGTGCAGTGGCATGTTCACGGTCATCCCAGTGTTGACCTGCTGGGCTCAGGTGATCTTTCTGTCTCAGACTTCCAAGTAGCTGGAACTACAGGTGCACGCTACCATGCCTGGCTAATTTTTAAAAGTTTATTGTAGAGATGAGGTCTCGCCAAGTTGTCCAGGTTGTTCTCGAACCCATGGGCTTAGGTAATCCCCTCACTTTGGCCTCTTAAAGTGTTGGGGTTATAGGCTTGAACTACCATGTCCAGCCTTTGTACAACTTTCTATGTGGCCATATGTTTTCATTTCTCTTGGAAATTAATATATCTAGGAGCAGGATTGATGGATCATATGGTAACTCTATATTTAACCTGTTGAGGAACTGCCAGATTGTTTCACAAAGGAGCTGTATTGTTTTACATTCCCATCAGCTGTGTATGACAGCCCCATTTCTTTCATATCCATACCAACACTGACCTGTCTTTTTTATTCTAGCCAGATTAGTGCAGTACACATTGTGGTATATCATCATGGTTTTTATTTCATTTCCCCAGTGACCAATCATGTTAGTTATCTTTCCATGTCTATATAGGTCATTTGCATATCTTCTTTGGAGAAATACCTATCCAGACTTTGCCTATTTAAAAAATTGGGTTATTTGTCTATTTAAAAATTGGGTTATTTGTGTCTTTACTATTGAGGTCTAGAAGTTTTTTTACATGTTCTAGATATATGATTAGATGTATGATTTGCATAAATTGTCTTCCATTTTGTGACTTGTCTTTTCACTTTCTGATACTGTCCTTTGAGGTACAAAAGTTTTAAATTTTGAATAAGTCCAGTTTTCTATTTTTTCTTTTGCTTATTCTGCTTTGGGTGGCATATCTAAGAAATCATTGCTTAATTCCTGCTCATGAAGATTTACACCTATTTTCTTCTAAGAGTTTTGTGGTTTTAGATCTTATGTCTTTGATGGCTGCAATATGAAAGGCAGCCTCTCCAATATGGTATCTCTTTGCAGTACACATCCTCTACAATCATAGCAGCTCTGTTTTAGGAGAACCTAGTATCAAATCAAATCTATAATACTTGTGGTGTGCCTTTTTTTGTTGTTTGTTTGTTTGTTTGTTTGAGTTGGAGTCTCACTCTGTAGCCCAGAATGGAGTGCAGTGGCTGCTCCTGGCCACCGCAGCCTCGCCTGCTGGGCTCCGGCAATCCTTCCGCCTCAGCCTTCCAAGTAGCTGGAATTACAGGCGCGCGCTACCACGCCCGGCTAATTTTTGATTTACTGTAGAGATGAGGTCTCGCCAAGTTGCCCAGGCGGGTCTCGAACCCACCAGCTCAGGCAATCCACTCACCTCAGCCTCCCAAAGGCAGGGGATTACAGGCTGAGCCACCGAGCCCGGCTTGTGGCATGCCTTTTAATGAGCAAGACACTGTGCTTGTCAGTGGATATTAGGGTGATGTCTAAGGAACGTGCAGTTGCAGCAATTAATTTTAATAACTAGTTATTGGGAACCTATTACATGGAGTACTTTGCTGGGGGCACTAAAATGAAAATGTACAGTCCTTGTCCTCAGTGAGCTTAGAATCTAGTGGGTAAGATGGACAGACTGACATATAAATAGTGTATAATTCAGCCATCTCTGTGGCTATATGCATTTCAATGATAAAGTCGGGTCCTTTGCTCAACAATCAGCATCACCCCTTTCCCCAAGCTGTCTCAAATAAGTGCATGACCTAAACCCAAGCGGTATCCTCTGCCCTGTTTCTAGCACCCCTAGTCCCTGCCCTATGGAGCAGTCCTGGAGCCACCACTGTTCATAGCACAGATATAGGAATGGAGTTACTGGTATCTCAGACATACCATAGAGTGGACAGCCTGTTTTATGGTGCTATGGGGAAATTACTATTGGAAATGTAAGATGCAGCTGTGCAGAACCTTAGCCCCTGACTACGGATTTACACAGCGGGGCCTAGGAACCTGCACCTTGCTGAGCTCCAACAGGTGACCCATGTACAATGAGGTCTGAGAGCCACCTACTCAACCCATGCTTCCAGATGCTGTTTGTTTGGGCAGTACCTTCTCCCAATGACACATTAGACTCTGAGGAATGACCCTGAACTTCCAGAAAAATACAGCCACCCCAAGTTTTCTGAAGAACCACCCATCATATTCCAGTGCACTGTGGCTTGCATAAAGCCTCCTTTGTGCATGGCAACTGCGTGGAATTACAGGTTTACCTGAGCAGGCTGTCCAGGCACAGTCTGTGAAAGCTCTAGGCCAGTCCCTTTTAACCCCTGTAGAGAGAGGGAGGAGTCAGCCTCTGCCTGAAGTCATTTTTGAAACCTGCTGCTTGGGTAGCCGTGATGAGAGCTTTGTGACCTCTGGAAGTTGAGCCCATGGTGAACAAATGGGTCTATGGAAAAATTCAAGTCTCCAGGAGAGGCGGAGTGTCAAGGTCAGCTACATGTCTCCACGGATTGATAAAGTCCTTTGTGCGTTTAGTCTGCTCTCTGGGGGTAAGTTCTTCAAGCTATCACTCCACCTAACTAAACATCACACTAAAGAACCATGGCTAGCCGGGCTCGGTGGCTCAGCCTGTAATCCCGTGCCTTTGGGAGACTGAGGTGAGTGGATTGCCTGAGCCCGTGGGTTCGAGACCCGCCTGGGCAGTGAGACCTCATCTCTACAATAAATCAAAAAAATTAGCCAGACGTGGTAGCGCGTGCCTGTAATTCCGGCTACTTGGAAGGCCTGAGGCGGAAGGATCGCCGGAGCCCAGCAGGTCGAGGCTGCGGTGGCCGGGAGCGGCCACTGCACTCCAGTCTGGGCGACATAGTGAGACTCCAACTCAAAAAAAAAAAAAAAAAAAAAAAAAAGAACCATGGCTTTCTATGCAGTTAGGAGGGAGAAGCACAGGATTCTGAGTCAACTGTTGGTTTTGTGAAGTGTCTGAGGAACCACACTTTAGGAATCAGTAATTCACAGTTGCCTCAGTGGAATAGTTTTTGGTTTCAAGATATTCTTTTCTATTTAGCTTTCAGGCTTTCCTAAAATTGCTGTTAGGCTGCATTTCAGCTCTCTTTTAAATAATGCTTAAGTAGGGGTAAACCTCACCATCTAACATTAGGGTCATCTCTAGAAAGGTGTAGGACCTGGGGCAATTTGATTGGTACAGTCTACCCAGGATAATTGCAATGGAAAGGAGGCTGGACTTTTTGGTGCATTTCATGGATCTTTAATGTTTTGGTCAGATACAGAAGCTTGAGCTGAATTCTAATGATCAGAAAAAAGGAAAAAAGTACAGGGTCAAGTGGGTCTCCCAAGAACAGCCTTGTTGCCCCCCCTGAAAGGACAGATCAGTCTAAAATGGTAATAATTGGATCACCATGGCAACACCACCCAGTCATTTAAATTTTGGGTGTAGCCTACGAAGAGGCCAGATGGATCCTATTTTAGTTGATAACAAACTTCTAGGTTTCTGTTTTTAACTCAGTTCAGGTGTTGCGTCTTGATTTTGTTTCATGGCTGTAGTTTATCTGAAACAAGCCAGGATTGAGTCCAGTTAAACATGAGTACCACTAAACAAAAGGCAGTGCTTGCTTGGGTACCTGCTCTGGTTTGTTAGTCCTTGCATCAAGCTACTTCTTTTTAGTTTGAAATACTTCTCTCCTTGGCTACCCAGCTTGAGTTATCAATGAAACCTATCAAAGCACCAAGAACAAGATGGCACTGTGCCTTGTCTAAGTTTATCTAGCAGTTTTGTCTGCACATTAAGACCTTGTTGGTTGTTGTTTCTTATTTCCTTCCATGGTAGGTCACTGTTGCTGGAGATGTCCTTGTGCTTCCTCCCTAGTAATGGTTGGCTGATAAGGCTGCCCCAACCCAGGGAGGGGTGGGTGAGAGTGAGAAGGCAAAGAACTTGGTTTTTCCCATGTCTGCTTGGCATGTGGATCAAAGTCTTTAATGCTGAATTTGACTTTTGATAAAGATGATTTTTTTTTACTAATTTCTGAGCTGCAGTTAATTCTATCACCGTGACTCTTCCCCTATCAGTTGGCCAAACCCACTGATGTTAGAGAACAGGTCATATGTTCTCATCACTCACTTAGTTGACTCAATGCCTAGTGTGAAGTAGGTACTTGACTAGCATTGGTTAGAAATGAGATGCAAGTTCTCTGGCATTTCTAGGTCTTCAGATAATTCCAGGTATGCTTATAAAAGGACCCTAGTCTCTGATGGGTAGTATAGCAAATATGTAGACCATACATGATCCTAATTGAAAGGAAAGGAAATTTTGCCCAAGTATCCTTTTTAGAGAGAACTATTATCTAAAATATATATTGAACACCAGCCAGGTGCTTGAGATGCTAAAGAGAAACTGAGCTGAAGGGGATTTAGTGATAATTCAATTTACCCTGTCACTCTATTTTTTTCCTCCATAAAAAAGCAAGAATAACTCTATCCCCTTAAAGACTGTATAGCTGAAACTCAGATGTTAGAATTTTCCATAACTAGGTAATGGTAGAATAGTATTGAGGGGCTAGGCTGATACTGATTACATTACCCATCCCACCTCATCCGTTTTCTTTTTTTTTTGAGTTGGAGTCTCACTCTGTCACCCAGACTGGAGTGCAGTGGCTGCTCCCGGCCACCGCAGCCTTGACCTGCTGGGCTCTGGCGATCCTTCCGCCTTAGCCTTCTGAGTGCTGGAACTACAGGTGCGCACTACCACGCCTGGCTAATTTTTTTGATTTTATTGTAGAGATGAGTTCTCGCCAAGTTGCCCAGGCGGGTCTTGAACCCACGGGCTCATGCAATTCATTCACCTCAGCCTCCCAAAGGCGCGGGATTACAGGCTGAGCCACCGAGCCTGGCTCATCCACTTTCTATGTCAGAGATAGCTGTGTTGAGCTCAGCGAATTGTTCAGTTCATCTACTTCACATTTTCCTTCAGAAGGTTGCTAGCTTGGATTGTGGGAATAGTGGTCCTCTTTAGCTTTTATTTCCATAGCTTAGTTTAGGCTCTCCTGTCTTTTGTTTGTTTTTGAGACAGGGTCTTACTCTGTTGCCCAGGCTGGAGTGCAGTGGTACAATCATAGCTCACTGTTACCCAAGCTGTGAGCAATCAAAGCTCACTGCAGCTTCATCTTCTGGGCTCACGCAATCCTCCAACTTTAGCCTTCTGGGTAGCTAGGACTACAGGTGCATGCCACCATGCCCAGCTAATTTTAAACTTTTTTTTTTTGTAGAGATAGAGTCATGCTATGTTGCCCAGGCTGGTCTAAACTCTTGGCCTCAAGTGATCTGAGCCTTGGTCTCCCAAAATGCTGAGGTTAAAGGCGTGAGCCACTGTGCTGGGCCATTCTTGTGTGTGACTTTTTCTTTCTTTCTTTTTTAATCAGATGATTTAGGTACAGATATAGCTGGTAGGGGCCCTATTGGTCAATTCATTTCCCCACAGTCTTCCCTCTTTCAGAAGTAGTCATTTCCCTCTGGCCATTGTCTGGCTCTATCTATCTCTCTTGTCTCCACTTGGTGCAAGTTCAGAAAACTCTACGAGACTCCTTTGCTGTCCCAAAGTCTGTGTTAGTGGAAGATTCCTGCTTGGTCTGCCCTTCCCATGTTGATTAAATTATTGCTTTTGGCAGAAAGCATTTGTCCACATTCTTGGCATTGGTCCCCAAGAGCTAGTTGGCACACTTAAAAGTTAGAGCTTTGAGTGGCACCTCTATGGGGAGCATTAATCTACCTCCATCATTTCTTAATTATAACCGTATAAATTATGCATTCATGAAGATGGTGAATCACTATGTGTGAGATGTACATTTTTTTCCATCTAATTTTCTTTAATATAGAACTACTAATGACAGGTTTCCCACCCTTTGCTTTACTGTTGGATTGAGTCCTTGGTATTTTTTTCTAGATGGTTGAAGGCCATTCTGAATAGCTGGAGTAAGAAGACTATTAGAGACAAGTTATGGAAGGGAACTCTTTGCTTAACAACTCCTGTCTGCCAGTAATATGGTAGACATATTTTTCTTTAATCCTTGTAACCTTGTCTGAAATGTTTTCTCAATTAAGTCTCACAGAAATTTGAATCATCCAGATTCAAAAATTTCTTTTTTCATTCCACTGGGAACAATGTTTTTCTAAGTAACATGACATATATTTTGTATACATACAGTCATTTCATTTCTAAAATTGATTATGTGAAGATGTGGGATTATTAACATGGCACCTAAAACAGAAACCAATTTTTACATTTACCTTTTACTTTAACTGTTACTGTTAGAATTAGTGGTTTTAAAAGTTGAGTTTGTTGGAGATCTGTCTACCAAGAGGTGGCCTTAAAATTCTTGGCTGTGGCTATATTGGTCCTGAAATTGAGTTTCAGAGGCTCTATGTTTCATTTAGGTTAAGACTGTGAGTGAGTAAACTTTGAGGCTTATCATTTAGTTAAAACTAAGATGGACCATCCAGGAAATGGAGGCCTCTAGAGTTTGTAGTGAACTAATGAGTTACTGATCCAATTCATTACGCATTGATTGGTTCATTTACTGAGCACATATTTTGTCGGAAAGCCTGGAGCTATGAAATTAAGACCCTCGGGCAATTCCCTCGGGTCCCCTCCCACTGTGGGAGCTTTTCTGTCCTCTCAGTAAATCCTGCTTTCTGGAAAAAAAAAAAGAAAGAAAGAAATTAAGACTGTCTTGCCCCTCAGCTGCTAATATCCTGATAAGAGACGGATTTTTAACCAAGCACAACCCATAAATAAATATGTGCTCATCACTTCCTTGGTTCTTTTCTCCGTCTCTTACCCATACCACTTCTTTGCTACCACAGGAAACCTTCAGGATAAAAAAACTTGTTGAGTGGAAGAGCTCACATACCAACAGTTACCACGTCCTGTAGGATACCCTCAGTGAGATCTGGCAGCTAATGCCAGAGAATAGGAAGTCATGTTCCTTCCATCTGTCCAGTGGGCAGGCTGCTGTGTTTCTCTGCTAGCAAGCAATCTAGTTACCTTATCGACTGTTTGTCTGTGAGTCCTTTAAATCTTATCAGAATTTTTTAGAAAATGAGACTACATTTTGTGACTCTAAAAGGTATTTAGGCATCTATCAATGACTAAAATCTTTTTTAATATATCAAATTGTTACTTCAGGCCAGGCTTGGTGGCTCAGCCTGTAATCCCAGCACTTTGGGAGGCTGAGGTGAGTGGATTCCCTGAGCCTGTGGGTTTAAGACCCACCTGGGCAACTTGGCAAGACCTTGTCACTACAATAAAATAAAAAATTAGCTGGGCATGGTAGCTTGCGTCTGTAGTTCCAGTTACTTGGAAGGCTGAGGTGGAAGGATCGCCGGAGCCCAGCAGGTCGAGGCTGCGATGGCCGGGAGCGTGCACTGTACTCCAATCTGGGCGACCGAGTGAGACTCCAACTCAAAAAAAAAAAAAAAAAAAATTGTTACTTCAAAATTGAGATTTGGGAATCTTCTCAAGTTCTTAAATCCAAATAGGAACCATCTCTTCAAATAAAACATGTGTGGGTATTTATTTTCCATATACTGCTGGCCTCTGTGGCCCTCAACTTCCCCAGTGTAAGGAGAATAACTTAAAGAGAATGGATTCGAATAAAAATCTTTGTGTCTGATTTTTGTTCTCAGTTCCTCAATTCTACAATCCTAGGAAAACAACCCTGGGGTTACAGTGGCATACTAAGGTTCTCATTTTTCTAGATTAAAAATCATTTTCACTGTCTTCAGGAAACAATGGAGCCTATTTCTTCCAAATTCTTGCAGAAGTCTTTCATTCGACAATGTGTTTATCCATCTGGAACAATGTCTATAGGAGTTAAGTAGGTAGCAAATGTGGGAATGAGGCTTGCCTTATGAATAAGCTAGGTGATTCTTGTCAAGTCCAGATGAACAATGTGGGCTGTTGGTCCCTCATGAAAAATCAACCCTACAGAAATAAGAAGGAAGAGTGGCATCTGGGAATTTACAAAACAATTGAAAAAACTCCAGAGAGAAGCACCCCAGCTGCAAGTATGGGGTGGCTAAGGGAGGCTATGAGAAGAAAGCTCTTTGGCTCTGTTCATGCTTCTCTCCCATGCTGTCTTGGGGCAGTCACTGTCTGTACCTTCCCTGTTGGAATAGAGAGCAACAACCCAGGCCCAGTGAGGGCCTGGTAACATCAGGGCAGCAAACAAAACAGAAAAACAAAAGCCCTGCTTATGCAAGGAGTTGAGGAAATAAGGAGGGGGCTATCCAGTCACCTGTGGGCAGTCCTGTGTCTACCCTTCCACTTCTAAATCCCAGGGCAGGGGCATTATAATAGCTCATCCCAAGGTGTGTCCTAGAATTGAAAGGAGGGAATTGCCTCGTGGAGAGATGGAAGGCAGTTCTGTGGAATCTGCAGTTCACCCCTTGGCCACTGCTGAGACTAACCAGGACTGAGACAGAGGACAGCCTGACTTTCAGCCTTCCCTAGAACCTAATACCAGGCAGAGTAGCTCATTCCCTCAAGAAAAGAGCTCATAGGCTTGGTAACAAGACACTTGAAGAGTGTCACAAACTGAACAACATAAACCCTCTGAAACAGAACTATTTGGACAGTTAGAACAAGGGCTTAAATAGGGATGATCAATAAATTTGAGATAAGGAATAGTGTTAGCAGCCTGGAGCAAGAGCAAGAAATCAAAGAACCATTTACAGATGTCTGGGGTCTTTGAATGTCAATGTATTCCACAGGCCATTCATACTCTGCTTATAGCTGTATACTACCCAAGGGCAGCCCCTAGGAACCTTTTCCCATTTGGAGGAAGGAGACACTTAACCAGCTTCTGTCAGCCTTTCCTCAATGAGCTATGTTCTCTTCTCAGTGCAAATTGCAATCAGTTTTGCATGCAGCAATCAGTTGTGCATGCAGGAAATGCTTTTTATTTTTTTATTTTAAAGATGTGGGACACAATTCAGGGATAGGTACATAAGTGGTCATTGTACAGGTGAAGTTGGGGCCTCCCATTGGTCCTCACTTTGCCTGGTTTGGGATCAGGTACCCTTATTAGTGTTATGTGCTGCCCCTCCCTCTTCTGGCAGTGACCTGCTGCTGCCAATTCTTTACATGGAGTATTATGATAAATGTTCAGGATCAACTTATGAGTGAGAACATGTGGTACTCAGTTCTTTGTTTCTCTGATAGATCACTGAGTATGATAGACTCTAAATCCATCCAAGTTTTTGCAAAGTCCATAATGTTGTCCTTTATTGCTGTGTAATATTCCATTGTGTATATATACCACATTTTTTTTTTTACCTAGTTCACTTTCGAGGAGCAGCACGATTGATTCTTTGTTTTTGCTATTGTGAATAGTGCTGCAATAAACTTGAAAGCACAGATATCTTTTTTGTAGAATGATTTGAGTTTCTCTGGGTATATTCCCAGAAGGGGAATTGCTGGGTTGTATGGAAGGCCAATTTTTAGATCTTTTAGAAATTGCCAAATTGTTTTTCACAGTGGTTGTATTAGATTACACTCCTACCAGCAGTTTAGAAGCATTCCCTTTTCTCCTCATCTTCTCCAGCATCTGTTGTTTTTTGAGTTATTAATGGTGGCCATCCTGACTGGAGTTAGTTGGTATCTCAGGGTGGTCTTGATTTGCATTTCTTTGATGATTAGTGAGGCTGAGCATTTTTTCCATGTATCTGTTGGCTGCTTGTATGACTTCTTTTGATACATGTTGAGGGACCCAAGAGACTCAAAAAAAGCTATACTTGCTGTAAAAGAAGCATTCACTGTATTTTATATATCTCTACCTCACGTTCACTGTATTTTATATATCTCTACCTCACGTTCACTGTATTTTATATATCTCTACCTCACATTCACTGTATTTTATATATCCCTGCCTCACGTTCGCTATATTTTATGAATTCTTAGTATTTTAAATCCTACCTCAGACCCTGTGGGACTAGGCACATTCCTTTGCCTGGTAGTGACTATGATTGTAAAGTTATACAATGTTTCAAGCCGTGTTTGTACTTAGAGCTTTGTTAAGCTTTTGTTTATCCCAATTGCCATGTTGGCTTCTTCTGCTTCTGCAACAGGGTGTAAATGTTAAGCACTAAACCCCTTCTGGACATTCCTTTGCTTAGATTGTGGTAGACTCTGTGGTGCCAGCCACTCTCCTGGTGGGCTCTGTGATGTTTCCAATCTCCTGCTCATATGCCAAAGTTAATTTGCGCGCAGTGACTGTGTAAACTTAGCTTATCTGGCATTCCACTCTGCCCATTTAGCCATTTCCCGTCAATCACGGGCAACTAAGCTCGAGCCCACGCAAAACCAAAAACAAACCAACCAATCTCAAGCACCCCTGTCCCTTGACATCACCACGGACCTGATTGGAGACTAATTATGCAGGGTCCACGGACTTCGGTTTCTACGTCATGACCACTTCTGATTGATTAATGTTATAAAACCTAGGAAAAACCTGTCATGCCCAGCCCCTCCCTCTGTACTTGTGCATAAAAACTGCTTGCTATACTGGATCGGGGCTCTCAAGCTCAAGCCACTGCGTCGTTTCAGTTTGTGAGCCCAGACTCAAGCCTGAATAAAGACCCTTGTGTGTTTGCATCGGAGTTGGCTCTTTGGTGGTCTCTTGGATTTAAAATTTGAGGTTTAACAGTGTCTGTTCATGTCTTTTGCCCACTTTTTAATAGGGCTGTTTTTTTTCCCTTTCAGCATGATTGAGTTTCTTATAGATCCTAGATGTTAGATCTTTGTCAGATATACAGTTGGCAAATATTTTTTCCCATTCTGTGGGCTGTCTCCTCATTCTCTTAATGGTTTATTTTGCTTTGCAGGAGCTTTTCAATTTGATGAGGTCCTACTTGTCTATCTTATCTCTCTCTCCCTTCCTTCCTTCCTTCCTTCCTTCCTTCCTTCCTTCCTTCCTTCCTTCCTTCCTTCCTTTCTTTCTTTCTTTCTAAAGCAGGATTTATTGTGAGGACAGAAAAGCTCCCACAGTGGGAGGAGACTTGAAGGGGTTGCCCTATCTTATCTCTTATAGCATGGGCACTTGGAGTTTTGATTAGGAATTGGTTGCCTATTCCAATTTCTGTAAGGGTGTCTCCTGTGTTTTCTAAAATTCTTATAGTTTGAGGTTTTATGTTTACGTCTTTGATACATTTGGAGTTGATTTTTGTGTGTGGTGATAGATAGGGGCCCTGTTTCATTCTTCTGCATGTGGTCAGCCAGTTTTCCCAGCACTATTTACTGAATAGGTTCTCCTCTCCCCTGTGGTTGTTGGTGGAGACTTTGTCGAAGATGAGTTGGTTGAGAAATTGAGGTTTCGCTTCTGGAATCTATATCCTATTCCATTAGGCTATATGCCTGTTCTTGTACAAATACCAGGCTGTTTTGATTATTGTAGCCTCATAATAAAGTTTAAAGTCCAGGAGTGTGACTCCTCCTGCTTTGTTTATTTTGCTGAGGACTGTTTTGACCATTCATTGTCACTTACATTTCCATATGAATTTGTGTGTTGTCATTTCCAGGTCTGAGAAGAGTGATGTTGGTAATTTAATGGGTATTGTGTTGAATCTGTAGATTGCCTTGCGTGGGATGGATATCTTAACAATATTGATTCTTCCAATCCATGAGCATGGAATATTTTTTCATTTGCTTGTGTCTTCTTTTATTTCTTTGAACAGTGCTTTTATTTCATTGTAAAGGTCTTTCACTTCTCTGGTTAGGATGATGCCAAGGCATTTCTTTCTTTCTTTCTTTTTTTTTTTTTGGTGCCTATTATGAATGGGATTGTGCTTTTTATTTGGTGCTTTGCCTGTTTATTGTTGGTGTATAAAAATGCAATTTTTTGTACATTGATTTTGTACACCGAGACTTTGCCAAAGTCCTTTATCAGTGCAAGAAAGTTTCTGACAGATTCTCTTGGGTTTTCAAGGTATAGGATCATATCATTAGCAAAGAGGGATAACTTAACTTCCTCTTTTCCTATTTGGATACCCTTGATTTCCTTCTCTTGTCTGATTGGTCTGGCTAGGACTTCTAACACTATGTTGAACAAGAGGGGGTGAGAGTGGGTAGCCTTGTCTGGTTCTGGTTTTCAGGGGAGCTGCTTCCAACTTCTGTTCATTTAGCAATATGTTGGTTGTGGGTTTATCATAGATGGCTCTTACTATTTTGGGTATTGAACAAACATTTTTAACAAAGTAGGCCGGTTGAGAGGTGAGATGTGAACATACTGTATTACAATTCAAGGATGCTGGGTTTCCTTGTTAGAAATCCTTCTGTATACAACACAACAAGATGGCTTGTGCTTGGGATTCCCTTCTCTGAGATTTGGAAATTGTTCTTTGTGGCATGAAATGCTTTTCTCTGTGTCTGCTCCCAACGTGCTGAGTTATTTTGAACAAAAGTAGTGGTAAGCCCATCTATTCCAGGGCAAAGATGTGAACGGGTATATAAGCAGGCCCTGTGTTCATCAGTCACTCTTTTACCAGTGCTGGAAATAAAAGGTTGAAAAAGGAGCTACTCCCCTGTTTGCAGGTAACCTGCAGGCTCTGTGTGAGGCAGGGCTAACTTTGGGTTAATGGAAATAAGCTTTAGGGGTTAGTGAACCACCCAAGATCAAATATAAGATTTTTTATATGCTTTTCTGGTGAGCCCATATGTTTTTACCAGATTCCCAGAGTGCCATTCTGACTAGAAGTCATGGAAAGAATAATGGTCCTAAAAATAGAGGAAAGAATGGAAATATTTTACTTTATGAACTTTCTGCCCTTATTCAATGCCTATATTTGTGAGTCATCAGTAGGGTAGTCTGACAAGACTGGAGGGGTGGGCTTAACTTTAAGGAGTGGTGAGTGAGCTTTTCAATGTAGGTATGTCATTGTTGATTACACTGGTGGTTGGTGTGGATGTCTGAGTGTGCCCTCTACACCAGCCATGGTGGCTATCACTGCCAGTATGTCACTTTCGTTTTCACAATAACCTTAGAGATAGATGCTGTCATCCTCACCCAGGGTGATGAAGGCAGACTACATTTCCATTATTTAAGTCCGGTAGGGTTCTGCTCTTCAGAGAGGGTTTAGAATGCAAAATAAAAGAGGTTACAGGCTGCATAAGCTAGTCATCTTCTTTCCCACAAACGAGTTTAAGCAATAACGATGGCAACGACAACAACAACAACAAAAACAAAACAAAACAAAACAAAAAAACAGAGAGAGAGAGCGCGCGCGAGAGAGCGAGCAGTGGGTTCTCCTTTGGTGCCACTAGATGGTGGTGTGCCAAAGGCTATTTCCTACCAGGAGGCTAACCTCCAAGAAATGCACCCAAGTTTTGCTCTGGAGTGTAAAAATTTAGCTGGACTCAGTGGCTCAGCCTGTAATCCCACACCTTTGGGAGGCTGAGGTGAGTGGATTGCCTGAGCCCTGGGCAACTTGGTGAGACCTCATCTCTACAATAAATCAAAATGAGCCAGGCGTGGTAGCACGTGCCTGTAGTTCCAGCTACTTGGAAAGCTGAGGCAGAAGGATCGCTGGAGCCCAGCAGGTCAAAGCTGCAGTGGCCGGGAGCAGCCACTGCACTCCAGTCTGGGTGACAGAGTGAGACTCCAACTCGGAAAAAAAAAAAAATTGCCTAAGAGTTTGAAAGAGTCATCTAGGAGTGAGTGGGGGACTGCCCCTAACCTCTCTCCTCACTCACACCTCACCTTACCTCAGAGAATTTAAACCAACATTTTGTATTTTGGTTAAATAGTGTGTCTTTTAAATAACACATTCTACCTGTCTCTACTCCCTGGATTCATTCTGTTTTCATCTGCAGAGTATCTGCAATGGCGTGATGACTACATCCTCAGCATGTTGCAACAGTCTCAAAGTGATGGTAAGGCATTTCATCCTTACGTCTTTACAGAGTTCTCATTATGGTTCACAGATTCTAGTGCATTGAAATCTTGAGAGACAGAGTCCACAGCATGAGTTGAAACATTCTGATGCTGAAATCAGTAATGAATCAAGAACATATGACCTTTTACATATCCCCCATTGTACACTTTGTCTTTTCAAATGACATCCTGCTTGGGTATTCCCTGCTATTATCAGTTCTTTCAGACACCTCCCAAAATGTACATAAACAATCAAATTGTGCATTTTGTATCACTAGGAGCTGATCCTTTTGAAGCTGTATGTGAGTACAATGAGACTAAAGTACTCTCATTCAATTATGAGTTTTTCTTTTATTAGTAGTACAACTTTAATGGTGGCTGCTCTTTCTGAAGGGCTATAAATGTATTTTTATTGCACCCCCTCCAGCAGTTAGACATTGAGACAAGTCTCTTGTCTAAAGCACTTCATCTAAAAATCATATATAATTCACATACTAAATGACCAGATTGGAACTGTGCCTCTTTTCTTACATAGAAATCTAAAAAACAATAGAATTATTAAATGGTTGGATCCTCTTCCTTCTCAGACGTGCCTTATGAAAATGTTCTACAGTCCTTAGCTGTTTGTTTCCAGAAGATAATTAAAAACCAGATATGAATCTTTGCATATGATGTATGCTTAGGGCTCTTTGCAATTTATTTTATAGTTTCATAGCAAAGAGTTTTTAGTTAAATGGAAACCAGTCTCAATTCTAACTAATCTGTATGCTCCCATTCTGAGGAGCCCATTAATATCACCTGGGTTATCAGATTATTCGGACTCCAACAGTCTTTCCTTTGAAACACACAAACAAACAAACACTACTGTGATTTTAATATTTTTGCACATATTAGAAAACAGACACCATCCAATTTGCAAATATTATAATAAATATCAAAGTGTGTTCCTTAACTATATTTTTATTTGCTATTTCTGTGAAGCAAACATTGCCATTGGACTTCCCACTAAGCAATGTCTGGAATCCTTAACATTGTCTTTGTATGCTAGTCACACTTCTCCCAATAGCATCTACTTTCAGACTCCCCCATCTTTCAGCCTGTTATCTTTTGTGGTTAGTGAGTTGAGTATCATTTCATAGCCACATGATTCGCTCTTGTCCCTAAAGTCCACTTCTCTTCCACTCCAGCCATTCTAATGAATTTAATAATATGCTCTTAAATGTGTACGATTTCTTGAATGTACAGTGGAATGTACTCCTATTTACGTGAATGGTTCCACATTATGGATCTTATTCTTTCTCGCCACTCAACACTTGCTTAAGATGTGTGCACATGTGGATACATCTTATTCATGGCATTTAACTGCAGCACAGTGTTCTAGTATTCATCCATCACAATTCCCTTATCTGATCCCCTAGTGATGGTTACTATATCGGTTAAGATAATGTTATCCGAGGATCAAATATGATAGACTTGTTAATAGGAGTATCATTCCTAATAGCAAGCCTCTCTCTCCAAAATCAGTGCTTCAGGACCCAGGCACCTATCTGGTAGCTCTACCATCTTCAAATCAAGGTTTCCTATAGTGATCAGGAGGGGGAGATGTAGGATCGCATTTGGGAGGATTTTCTGGGCCATGCCTTGAGGGGTGCAGATCACCTCTGTTCCCATTCCATTGACCAGAACTTGGTCACAGTCCACATCTAATGCTGGGGAGGCTGGAAAGCTATTGTTAATGGCATTGCCTTTTAAACTTCAGTTAGTACAAAGAACTACAATTGGTTTTTATATGTTTACCATTTATCCTGTTACCTTGCTAAATTCGTTAGTTCTAGTAACTCATTTATAGGATATTTAAAAACATTCTGTTAACCAGTCATGTCATCTGTAAATAAACAAAGTTTGACTTTGACTTTTTTCTTTATGATCATTATGGCTTTTCTTTTGTTTTGCCTTGTTCCAGTGGCAATTTCTAGTATACACTGTTAAATAGAAGTGTATACTTTGTTACTGCTTTGTCACTCTTGCTTTGTTACTGACAGTACAGAGAAAGCCTTCAGCATTTCATTGCTGACTATGTTATCAGCTCCAAGTGTTTTGTTGATATCTTTTATTAGATTGAGAAATTTCCCTATTCTAAGTATGCTGAAGCTTTTATCATAAATAAACATTGGATTCTGTCAAATGCTTTATTCTGCACTATTGAAGAAAATCATGTGATTTTTCCCATTATTTTTAATATGTGATTTATATTGATTTTCAAGTCTTAAGTTAACTTTACATTCTTAGGCTAAGCCCTACTTGCTTACAACGTATTGAGACATTAATATTTTGCCAAGAATTTTTGCATATATGTTTATGAGCAATATTTGTTTACAGCATTCTTGTGTTGTCTCTGTCTAGTGTGGTGTTAAGGAAAAACTGGCCTCATAAAATAAATTCTCTGTTTTCAGAGTTTGTATAAAACTAGTATTGATTTTTTCTTAAATGCTTGAGATAATATACTAATGAAACCTTCTGGGTTTGGAGTCTTGTTTGTGGGAAGGATTTTTAAAACTAAATTTCTTTAATAGATGTAGACATTCTTCAAACTAGTGCAACTTCTTTGGAAGACAGTGTGACAATTTCTGAAAGAACTAGAAATTGACCCTCCAAATGACCCAGCAATTCCCCTTTTGGGAATATACCCAAAGAAACTCAAATCATTCTACAAAAAAGATACCTGCACATGTATGTCTGTTGCAGCTCTATTCACAATAGCAAAAACATGGAACCAACCATGCTGCCCATTGAAGCTGGACTGGATTAAAAAAATGTGACACATACACATAATGGAATATTATGCAGCCATAAAGAAGGACAAACATATGGACTTCGCAGCAACTTGGATGGATTTAGAGTCGATCATACTCAGTGATCTATCACAGAAACAAAGAACAGAGTACCATATGTTCTCACTCATAAGTGGACCTTGAACAATTATCATAATACTATAAGAAAAGGATTGGCAATAGTGGAAAACTGCTGGTGGGAGGGGGAGTGAGACCAACAGTTGAGGGAAACTGCTAGAGGAGGGAGGAGCACGCCTCATCAACAAGGGTACCTGCATCATCTACGTTTGTATACCTAATCCTGAATTGTACCCCACATCTTTAAAATAAAAAAAATAGATGTAGGCATTCTTATTTCTTTTTATATCAGCTTTAATAACATGTATTTTCATGGAATCTGTCTATTTTATCTAAATTGCTTCATTTGCTGTTATATATTTGTTCATAAAATGTTATCTTATTCTTTTAATAAGATATTGATAGTTTTTATTCTCTTTATTTTCTTAATCAGTATAGCTAGAGGTTTATTGATTTTAGACTTGTTAGAGGTGTGTTTAATTTCCAGATATTTGGTTTTTTTCTAGCTATCTTATTGGTTTCTAATTCCATTGTGAACAGAGAACGTGTGTGTATAATTTAAAAATTTTATAATTTAGACTTGATTTATGGTCCAGCACATTCTCTCTCTTGATGATGTATCAGATATATTCTGAAGTTATTGGTGGAGTATTCTACAAATGTCATTTAAGTCAAGTTGGTCAATAGTATTTTTTAAGTCTTTGTCCTATTTTCTACCAATAACTGAGACAAGTGTTAAAAAAAAATCTCCAACTATGATTACAGATTTGTTTTTCTCCCTTTTAGTTCTATCCATTTTTGCTTCATGTTCTTGTAAGTTCTGTTATTTGGCTTATATGTATCTATGACTATTTTGTTTTCCTGAAGATTTGACCCTTCTATAATTATGAAATGTTCCTCTTTATTGATGGCAGATCTTTTTATCTTAAAGAGTACTTTATCCAGTCTTAATGTAGCCACTTTAGCTTTCTTACTCTTCTTGTTTGCAAGGTATATGCTGTCCCATATATTTACTTTAAACATATATCTACAGGTTTATTTTTAAAATATGTCTCTCTGCCAGGTGTGGTGGCTCACACCTGTAATCCCAGCACTTTGGGAGGCCAAGATGGATTACTTGAGATCAGGAGTTTGAGACGAGCCTGGGCATAGCAAGGCTCTATTTCTACAAAAACAAACAAACAAACAAAAAAACCAACCCTCCCCCCCAAAAAACAAATTAACCAGGCTTGGCATACGCCTGTCTTTCCAGCTACTCAAGAGGCTGAGATGGGAAGATTGCTTGAGTTTAGGAGCTTGAGATTGCAGTGAGCTATGATCTCACCATTGTACTCCAGCCTGGGTGACAGAGTGAGACCCTGTCTCTTAAAAAAAAGTCTCTAGTAGATAGCATGTAGGTATGTCTTGCTTTTCTTAATCAGTTTGACCATCTCTGCCTTCTATTGGAGTGTTTAGTGCACTTACATTTAGTATAATTATTGGCATGGTTAGATTTAGACCTACCATTTTGCTATTTATATTCTGTTTTCTCTAATTATGTTTTGTTCCTCTGTTCTTCTTTTCTTTTCTTCTTTTGTGTTTTTTTATAATTCTACTTTAATTTATCTGCTGGCTTTTTAATTTAGTGGTTGTTCAAGGGATTACAATATCCATCTTTAACTTTTGGAGTTAATATTATACCATCTCAATTAAACTGTACTTTGCAGCTATCTACTTTCATACCTACCTCATACTTTATATGATAGCTGTGTGTGTATATATATCACCCGCATATAAGTCCCAATTCAGTGTAAAATTTATTGTTTTAAAATATCATATGTATTTTTTAAAAATTAAAAAAATATGCTATTTCATGTTTGCCCATATATTTTCTATTTCTGGTATTCTTCATCCTTCTTGAAGATCCCGGTTTCCATATGATATTATTTTCCGCAGAGAACATTCTTTAGCATTTCTTATAGAACAGGCCTGTTGGTGCTAAATTTTCTTAGGTTTTGTTTATTTGAAAATGTCTTCATTTTACCTTCATTCTTGAAGGATATTTTGGCTGGATATGGAATTCTGGGTTGACAGTCCTCCCATAATCCCCACCAGCACTTTAGAGATGTCATTCATGATGTAACTTTTTGCCTCCATTGCTTCTGATGATGAACCAAAAAATATTTTCTAATTTTGCTCTCCTATATGTAAAGTTTCTTTTTTGGGTCTGTCTGCTTTCAAAATTTTTCTCTTTATCTTGAATTTTCAGTAGTTGACTATGATGTGCCTCGGTGTGGTTTGTTTGTATTTATCCTGCTTAGGACTTACTAAACTTATTTATCTATAAATTCACATTTCTCATCAAGTTTGAAAAATTTAGACTATTATTTATTTAAATATGTTGTGCTCTGCCACTGTCTTACCTCTTTCCAAGATTTCAATTATTATACCTGTATTAGACTTTTATATTTTCCCACAGGTCATTTTTTTTTGTCATCTTAATCTGCTTTTAAGCCTACTCAGTAAAAAATTTGAATCCTTCTGATAACCAGATCTTCCAAAAACACTATTCTCATTATTTCAGTATTTTGTTTAAGATTCTAAGGTATGATTATAATGATATATAAATTACATATTTTTAGAACAAAGCAAAATGACAGTGGGTCCCTCTAGCCTATTAAATATGGACCAAGTGCCCTATCTTGGTAAGCAAATCTTTCTCCAATAGCTATGTGTATTGTTTGTATATACAAACAATTGTTATTATCAGCAGGCAGATCAGAACTATAAGATTGGAGAGGATGGAGGAGCAATTCTCCAAAAGGAGAGGAGAGGGGTGACCACTTGTTACAAAATATTAACACATGCCCACTGTTCCACCCCTAATGACGGCCACATCCACTGGCCTATCCATGCTTCCCATATTATTCTTTTTTATTTTTTATTTTAGATTCAGGGGAACACGTGTATTTGTTACATGGACATATTGTGTAGTGGCGGGGATTGGGTCTTAGGTGGCTTATTCCCCAGATAGTGAACTTTATGCCCCATAGGTAGTTTTGAACCCTAACTCCACTCACCCCTTATGTCCTCGGTGTCTATTATTTCCATCTTTGTGACTGTTTAGTTCCCACATGTGAGTGAAAATGTTTGGTGCTTGGTTCTCTGAGTCATTTCACTTAGGATGATGATATCCAGTTCCATCCATGTTGCTGCAAGGGATATGATTTCATTCTTTTTACGGCTGTGTAGTATTCCACGGTGTATATACACCACATTTCATCATCCACTGATCGGTTGTCAGACATTTAGATTGACTCCACATCTTTACAATTGTGATTTGGTGCTATGGACATGCAGGCGCAGGTGTCTTATTTATACAACAGCCTCTGTTCCTTAGGGTGCATACTTAGTAGTGGGATTACTGAATCAAATGTTAGATCTACTTTTAGCTCTTTGGGTAATCTCCATATCGCTTTCCATAGAGGTTGTACTAATTTACACTCCCACCAACTGTGTATAAGTGTTCCATTTCTCTGAATCTGTGCCAGCATCTATTGTTTTTTGAATTTTTGATAATGGCCATTCTGACTATAGTATTAGGTAACATCACAAGTTTGGGCTATTACATAGAGTATGCCTGTGTCCTTTAAAGTCTGACATGGGATTGTCTTATTTCCCCCAACTAAATTTTAATCTGGGAGACAACAAGATTGTAAGCATTGAGAATACCAATAGATCCTGGTACGGATATGAACATGGGTGTTTCATAACACCCACATCAAAGTCAAAGTCAGATGCAAGATATTTTGATATGTCATAGCATGGCTACTTCCTTGAAGAGCTGTTTCCGGGCAAAAGAACAATGGGAAGGGAAGAGTGTGCTCAGGGTGACTGTGGGGATTGGTTTCTGATCCTAATACTGGATTGGGCTGCTCTTTCCCTGAGTTAGCATTGTGACTTTTCAATGACAGTTCAGCATGTACCGAGACCACCTTGTAACTTTTTCATATACATTGGATATATGACATGGATATTACTTTTTAATAGCTGCCATCTTTAAGGCCTTCAGACCTATTAATGCTATTTGAGTTACTATCCTTGCCCTTATAGCACAAATTATTACAATGGCTCCTCTTCACTGAATGGACTTAAGAAAGAAATGGATTAACTGGATAAGGTTTATTTTCAGCTTACACAGACATTGATGCTAATTAAGATGTTTAGTAAGAGTCAGCATTTCAGGACCAGGAGTGAATAATGAAGTCACTGCAAACTTAAGTTTATAAAAACAACAAAAAACCTCAAGCTCTTTACTTCATTCATAATTTGCTTCTGCACTTTGTCAATGATAATGCATTCAGAGGCATTATTGCACAAGTACGATCAGCATTTCCCCCAGGCTTCTTTTTGCTACTGCTTCATATGCTGGCAATTTTGATAAAGGGCATTGCCCAGGAGAGGATAGGGAGATGGTCTTCAAATCTATTTGGAAATAAAGTAAATAGTTCTGTAAAAAGTGGAGCCATATAAACAAGAGCTTCAGGTTATCAGTAGAGTAAATGTATCACTCATGCCTTTGCCCACGTAAATGTCATGGGTGAATGCAAGGCCTTTTTCTGGTTTTTCAAGGTGAGGGAGGACCCTGCATTAGCTCAGTTACACCTTTGCTGGGAGGTTCTTGAGGGCACTCCACATACAAGGGACAACAGGACATGGGAGAGCTTCTTTTCCAGCAGGAACAATAGGGGCTTCTTCTCCTAAGCCCCAAACCCAAATTCTAGGGCTCTGTTCCCTCGGTCCGGCCTCATGGTAATGAATCCAGAGCAATGACACGTATGCAAAAGAGAGACCAAGACCTGGGATCTGTTTCTTTTCTTCATTAGTGATGTGGTACCTGTTCCAGAAATAACACTGAAAGTGATCAAACTTAGACAACAATTTTTAATAGGTGTGCAACATTGTACTAACCTTCTGAAAAGCATGAAGTGCTGTAAGAGTAGCATTGGGAGCAATATCGGGTGCCTTGCATGCTGCCTGTCATCCCCTCAGTCTTACCTCTGATTCCAGGTACAGCTAGAGCATGTGGTCAGCATTCCCCTGCTGACAGCACCATACCTGCACAGGAGCTGTTTTTTCATCCCCGGGATGCCTATGGGAACCCATTTGACATGGTTGCATGTGCAACTGGATATGGGAGGGAGGAGTTAGGGCTCTGTGGGGCAACCCTCAGCCAGCAGGTAATAAGAACCCATCAATCATGTTTTTCCCTTTTGTCCCTTAGGTGGACAATTCTGGGTGCACTTTACCTGACTTCTAGACCCTGGTGAGGCTGGCTCACAGGGGTGATCAACTTGGTGACTGTATTGCATCCTTGTGATGGCTTTCTCTCCTCCCTGTTTTATATTCCCCTTTCCCTTACTCCTGATCCATGATTGGCCTTAGCAAGTCAACTACTCTAAGCAAGTTTGGCCTTAGGATCTGTTTTCAGGGATAAGCACTCAAGGTAGGAAGCAATCAGAGGCACTTATTGCAGAAAATGATTGTTTCTGGTTGGGAGAATGGCTATTTTGTGCCATTGGTTAAGTTTCATTAACTAGAGGGGGAGGCTTATCCTCCACCTGCTCGGTTAACGTCTCGGGAGTGTGGCTCCTCTGTACATGCCAGAGCACCTCCTATAGGCATGTGCCACTCCCTTGAGACAGTTGTCTTGGTGCTCACTGAAAGAGCAACACACCAGACATGTATCTTAAGCTACCAGAAAAAGAGGATACCTAATAGGTGGAAAGGATGTATAAAATAGATGCATGATTCTGTTTGGGAAAACACTTGAGTCTTTTTTTCCTTTTGAAATAACTTTTCCTTTGTTCTTCCCTTGCTGCAGGCTGTTGAAAGTCAGATTTTTGGTTGCAAATACTGTCTCTGGCTAATGTAAGCAGAAAATAATTTGCAGGAAAGATGAAAAGCCAGATTTGGAGGCCACCCAGCCAGGAACAATACCCCAAAAAACATCACAATTCTAGTCTCCTGAAGGGCACACAAGTGGCAACACAAACAACCACTATGCCAGACCCTGAATTTTGTAGCCATTGAAACCGCTGCTGACATCACCAGCACCAGACTGGATCCCCTGGATCCCCACTGGCCCTTCCCGGTGGTGCTTTAGTTGGACCCAGAGGCACTGATTACTTGAGCAGATCCAAAAAGCCCTGTACAATTGGCTATCATTCTACAAAAACAAAATGGACTTCAGTATGGGCAGCAAAGTGAAGGGGACTTATCTGGTCATGTTCACTGATATCATTCTGTGTTATCACATGGTTTCTAAGTGGGTTCGATGGGACTCTGGATGCTATGTCCCCTCATTAAATCAAAAGTTCCACTTTACCTATTCTATATGACAGGGTTCTTATACAAGATTTTGTCTTTAGAATAAGTTTAGAAACTACTGTCTTGTGGATAGGAGCATCTTTAAGTGTTGAGAGGCCATGGAATGAATATCTACAAGAGGCTTCTGGAAACATCTTTCCAAGTGTGAGGTTGACCATGGAGGGAAGAGGCCCCCTGAGACATTGTTACCAAAAGTAAGACTTAGGCATTCCATGATCCCTGCTGAAAACTTGACTAAGCCCCATGTTAATCTAGGGCCACCTCCCTCATCTCCATGGTAACTTTAAAGAAACAGACTACAAATATAATACCACACAAGAGGACTGAAGGAAATGGACTAGCCATTTTAGGGAATGAAGCTTCCCAAACCTTATGGTTCTAGGCTAACTCCAGTGACTTTCTATTTATCCTCAAAGATGTGATAGGCATTAACTTTTTCCAGATGTTTTGCAATGATTCTGATTCTGAGTGGATGAAGGCTTTGAAAGGGCCAATGTGTACAAGTTGCAGGTTGGATTCTACAGGAAGCATATGGACTTAGGAATGCAAATGGTTTTAGGAATTGTCCCTCTCTGAGGGGCCAGAGCTGTGCTCTGTTCTGCTGAGAATAGCCTTCTTCAGCATCTGTGTTCTATTCTATCTCCTGAACCCTGTAACAGATCTCTGCATCCAAAGTGTCATCAACATCTCATGAATTACTCTTGTTAGCTCTTAGGCCCCTACCCACAGGTGCTCAAACCCAGTCCAAAGGGACAGGAGGAGAACTATCTCTACTTCGGCACCAGTCTCCACCTTGGTCGGCTTCCTCTTTGCTCCTCCCTTGCCTGTTCAAAAGTCTTTCTCTTTTCTTACAGGTAGGAAGCAAGCACCCCTTATGCATCAGTAGAGGCAAAGAGACTGAAAGTACTAGAGAGTCTTTGCTTTGGCCATCAGCCCAGCCTAATCCATTCAAGCACCCAGTGGTAAAGGTCACTCATCATTCACATTGACCTTTAAGTAACACTTGTGAGTGGCTGCCCGTCACAAGCTGCCCTTCCCCTGATACCACAAGCTCACATTCAATATTTCTCAGCTTTCCAACTTCCAGATAAGAGAGTTCCAAATCAAACTTGGTCCTTGGTGAGTGGATGCCTTGCTACCAGGTTAAAATCAAGATTGTTGAGTGAAGGTGCTGTCATTCTTGAGAGAAAGCCCTGTGCTGTCCTAATGTAGGTAGCCACACCACTACTATCTATTTCCATCAGAAAAGTTTATAATCCTAAACAAATTCACTGATTGGATCTTCAAAAGACAATCAGTGAGGGATTGCGGCCTGCAGCCCAACAGCCTGCAGGTAACTGGCCCACCAATAACCATGTGAGTGGATTTGGAAGCAGACTCTCCATTCTCAGTCCAACCTGGGGTTGTTCTGGAAGCCCCCTTCTACGGGATGACTCCCAAAACAGAAGGGTGTGCATGGGCAAAGACTTGGGTACTGGAAGGAAGACCATGGAGATCTCTTCAGAGGGTGCTGGTCTCCAGACTTTCCTACCCAGCTTCTCTCCTGGGCTCCAGGGCCTCTGGGCTGCACCCACTAGCCTGGTAGACAGTGGAGAATAATCTTAGGCATGTGGAGATGAAGTGTTGTAGAGTTAACCCAACACTCCAGTTTGTAATGGTTTCTGGCTTGTCCTCACAGTGAGTATGGAGCTAAGTGATTAATGACTGCTTTGAAAATCAGTAAGCACCATGATACTCAATTCCCAAATGACAAGGGGGCAGATGCTAAGGCTCTAGGCACTAAAAAAACAGCAAATGTTCCCCTTCTGTGGAAAAAAAAAAAAGGAGTGGGAGGAAAGAGAAATGACTTGCAAAGATTTGCTCCTCTTGAAAATTAGTTCTTACCTTAAATCACCCAACTCAAGTTCCTGCCCAGCCTGTGGGTGGGGCTTTGGTTGGAAGCTGCCAGGATACCTGGAAACTCAGCTTCTCAATTACTGCAAGCCATGGTGGCAAAATTCTCTTCGCTGACATATAATTTTTGTACAAAGTTGGCTGTGTAATGTCCAGGAGTGCCTAGTACAGAGTGTGACTCAGCATCTCTACCTGACTCCTCTCTCTTGAATCAGCTCCTCTGGCAGAGGTTGGTGGCATCACTTGACAGAAAAAGGGCAAAGCTTCTGTACTTTGCTCCTGACCAGTCATCTAATTCTTTTTTTGTGTGTGTGCAACAGGGTCTCCCTCTGTGGACCATACTGGAGTGCAGTGGTGCAATCATAGCTCACTGTTAACCTCAGACTCCTGCCTTAGCCTCCTGAGTAGCTGGGACTATAAGTGTGCACTGTCACTCCCAGCTACTTTTCATTTTTGTAGAGATGGGGATCTTGCTATGTTGCCCATGCTGATTTCAAATTCCTGGCCTCAAGTAATTCTCACCTCAGCCTCCCAAAGTGCTGGGATTACAGGTATGAGCCATTGCACCTGATTCTTAATTTATTAGGTTCAGTATCCTCTCCATCTGTCGATGTGGGAGTGAATGCATTATCTATTGCTATGTTACAAATCACCCCAAAACTTAACAGCCTGAAACATCAAACACTTATTAATCTCACGGAGTTTCTGTGGGTCAGAAATCTGGGAGTAGCTTAGCTGGGGCTCTGACTCAGTGTCTCTCATGAGGTTGTAGCCATGCTGTCACCTGGTACTGTGCTCATCTCAAGGTTGAACTGAGAATGGAGAGTCTGCTTCCAAATCCACTCACATGGTCATTGGTAGGCCAGTTACCTGCAGGCTGTTGGGCTGCAGGCCTCAATCCCTCACTGATTGTTATCTGGAAGCTTTGGTTCTTTTCCACTGGAGCCCCTCCTAGAGCTGTTCACCACATGGAAGCTTGCTTCTCCCAAGAGTAAGTGTTCAGAGAGAGAGAAGAGAAGGGAAGGGAAGGGAAGAAAGGAGAGGCGAGGAGAGGAGAGGAGAGGAGAGGAGAGGAGAGAGAAGCCACAGCCTTTGTATGACCTGGTCCTGGAAGTGACATGCTATCCCTTCTGCTGTATGCACTCAGTCACACACAGTCCAATCCTTGTACAATGTGGAAGGGGACCACTCAAGGGTGTGCATACCAGATGGTGGAGATCATTAGAGGCCAGCAAAATGACCATTGGAAGAGGAGCTTAGACTCAAATTCAGACACTGCAGCTGACCTGTTCACCTTCATCTTTGGTGCTTCTCTAAGATGAGTGATTCTCAGTCCACAAACTCTGATGTATGAAAAATAAAACAACTTCCACTTTGAGCCTTCATTTTGTTGAGCTTTAGGAAATTCGGACTTTACTCTTTCTTAGGGAAGCCAAGGTATTGGAGGGATCTTCCTTGTTAGGAAGCATTTGTCAACTCATTTTCCCACTGTGATATCGCTTCTAGGCCATAGCTAGGAATTTGTCTGGACAACCATGAAGAATCTCTTCTGCTTGGATGCACCACAGCCCTTTCCTTTCTGGAGTCTGGTTGCTTCCCAGGTGGTTCTTCCTGGGAAATGAAGACCAGGTTGCCTCCACCACAAGACCCCCAGACTTCTCTGCTTGCTTTCACTCCCATAACTCAGGGAAAAAAAATTCTTTTTAGCCTATTTCCTTCATTTTCTGGTCAAAATATCTTCTTTGAAAATTCTACCCTTTCCCCAGGGGGTTAGATTTTAGAAACAAACCCTGTAGAGTCCTAGGTTGCTTGTGACTTCTGCCTTGAAGAAATGAGCACAGGGCTGCCTGAATTCTTGAAAGGTGAAGACACAGGAAGAAAAGAAGATGAAACATCCTGCTGTATCAGCATGCTTCCTGTCCTTCAGTCGGCCAGACGGTGGGTGGGTTGCCTGAAGACCCACTTCCATGCCTTTGCTGTGATTTCCCCAAGTTTGGCAGGCTTATACACACCTGCCTGCAACTCTGAAACATGTCCTTCAGGCACTGTCTTGAGACTTGTCTCCTTTCTGACATCTTCCCTGACCTCAAGCTTGGGAGGTCATTCCACATAGAGCTCTCATTGCTTATTCTCTGTCATCTGCTCAGTGTCCATTCAGTGATCACAAACTGACAGCCTGTTTGCTAAATCTGTCCTGAGGATGTGGTTTGACCCATGACACATTTTGTTTTTAATTTGAATTAGCTGCCAACATATAAAAACAGGGATTTCACATAAACTTGGGCTTTTGACTTACACTGAAAAATCTTATCTGGCAACACCAGACCACATTCCCACGGAACAATAACTGCCTGCCTTAGATGGGTTCTGCTCTCTCCAGCTTGCCACTGTCTGTGCCTGCCTGCTCTAGTCTCCCTCGTCACCTGCTAGGCATGTGTTTGTGACTCCTGTGTAGTTACCTCACCTCCCATAGGCTGGCTGTCCTGGATGCTGCTCTTTTCAATTGAATGATTTCCAAGCACGTTGGGCTGCACTAGAGACAAAGAGCAGAGAGTGAAAACTATGTCATCTATTTATTATAAGTTAGAAAGGACCTTAGTAAACAATTGGCCCTATCAGCTAATTTCATCCAAAAGTTTTCTGCTAGAAGTTCAATTTACTGTCCAAGATGGATCTGATTTAGGGAAGTAGGGCAAAGGTTCTGGAGCAAGAGTATGGGTGGGAGCAAAGTAAACCAGGGGGAAAGTAGTAGGAGATGAGGCCAGAGAATTCACAGGAGGCTGGGGTGTGACTATGCAAGTGACAGCAAGTGTCACTTGGCAAGATTCTGGACTTGCCAAGAGATTGGCATTTGCATGGGCTCCATAAAAATGAGGTCCTCCAGTCCTCTGCATGATGGGGCTGAACAGGGTCTCTGAAGCTCTCTTTTGATGCAATTGCAGGAGATGTCAATCCTTCTTTGATTTTGTGTGCTTTCCTGTCACCTTCTTGCAAAGCCTGTGATCCAAGGACTCAGGAAGTAGAACAACACACTTGAGGTCATAGTCAGTAGTGCCCAGGTTTAGGCCTTAATATCCAAAATGCAGAATTTCTGCACTCTCTGGGGATGACCCTTGCCCTAGAAGCTGCCAGTATTGTTGGAGAGTTGTAGGACCTCTGAGAGTTATCCAAGTGGTGGGAGTTCTCTCCCCGTTCCTGGGTGGCAACTCAGAGCAACCTGGCAATTGTACAGTAACCCATTTTCTTGATTCATAGCCCTAAATTTCCTTCTGCCTGGTTCTTCCTGTGCCTTCTGGTTTCTGTTTTTTGACACCCTCCTGTCTAGAATGGCTCCAGTATGAGCAGGTTTGACTTTGGAGGCTGTTTTGCAAACTGAAATTCAGAGCCTGCTTTCACATGGCTTGAAGGAACACCCCGCAAGCGAGTTTCAGTGGCAGCCATTGCTTCATTCAATCCTGGGCTACAACAAATGCTCCAAACAGGGCCACACATGCCTAGCATTGCAGTCCTTTCCTCATAGCCACCCAGCAAGCAGCCATTTAATCTCAATTGCTCCCCAACAGTGTGTGCCAATTAAAGAGGAAGCCAGCAGGGCAAAGATCACTGTTGAGTCTTTTGAGGGAAGGAGACCCCAGGGCTGCCTAGCCAAAGGCTCTCCCCCTCCATTCACATACTGTGCAAGAATGCAAACGGTGGGGCTGCCAGTTGGATCGAGGGCTGCCCCAGAAACGGGAGCTGAGATGCAGTCCAGATGGCAGTGAGAGTGGCAGCGCCACAGAATAGTATCCCCAGGGCTCGAAACTTCCAAAATGAGATTTACAGTTCTGGCCCGCCCCCTTTCGGGAGGAAACACCTGCTCCAGCAGCTTTGGGAACGGCCTCTTATTATCAACTTCTGTGCAGGGATCAGATTTTTGCAGCTAACTAGTGCCTGGTGTGAAATAAAAGCTATTTTGAGGTGGGAGGAGTTCTCAACCTTTCCTCTTTGAATTTTGTGTCTTGATTAATTTCTCTCTAATCCTTTATTTCTTGGTTTTCTTTCTTCCATGGTTCTTCCTTCTCTGGTTTCCTTTCACCTCTAAATTTTCAGATCCTGGATTTTGGAGACTAAGCCAGGCTCACCAGTGGTTCCCACCCCCTTTCTGACCATTAGAATCAACTAGGGCACATAGACAGTTATTCCTGGGCCACTATCCAGACCACTTAAGTCAGAATCTCTAGGGGTATGGTCCTGGAATAGAAATGTAAGCCCCCCTGCTGATTAATATGTGCAGCCAAGGTTCAGAACCACAGGCTAAACAAATGATTCTGGGAAATAAGGCCGAGTTGGACTGTCCTGATGAATTGGGGTTAGTTTCATAGCTACATCTGAGTTTCTAGAAGAAGGATTTAGTCCCAAAGATGAGCTGTGAGGCATCACACTATTTTTTTCTTAGCTTTTCTCCTGTTTTACAAATGCTATATGTTCATTGAAGATTGAGAAAATACAGAGCCAGAAAAATCTATAATCGAACCACTCTGAGCTCCAGTTAATATTATGGTGTATATTTTAATGTATATTTCTTTTAAGCTAGTTTTTATGCACATGTACAGAGAACTTCTTAAAAAATCGGATCAGACTATATGTAGCCTAGTAACTCTTAATATCATGAATCCCTTTCTATGTGAGTAAATACACGATAGAGCACAATTTTAATTGATGGCATAGTATTGTTTAATTGGTTTCCCATTATTGGATTTGGGCTGCTGTTTAGATCACTTATCATAAACACTATAATGTTCGCTTTTGTAGCTAAATCTTTGCCTGTGTCAATGGTATTGGTCTGATCTTTTCTCTATACTCATTCAGTGAGTCATCTTTCTAGTCCCATGGCTTTAAATACACCCCAAATGCTAACATGCCAAAATTTACAGGCATTTTGTGTTGCTTTTGTTCAAGAGGAGTCATCACAATGCTCTCCTGGCTGCCCAAACCTCACTTCCTACGTACCTACCTCTTGGCTGTTTGCTTTCTTTTCAAGTCAGAAACCTAGACATCACCCTAGATTCTTTGTTTTTTAATCCCAGAACTGAGCTTCTCCCTACCAATCCATATGCAAGGCTTGTCATTTGGGTTAAACTTTTTCTCTTGACCTTCTGTCTTTTCTCCATATTATAGACTGAATGAGCTCCTTTAGGGCATAAATGAGATTATAGCACTTTCTACTTTGAAGAGTGTTATGGTTCCCTAGCTTCTAGAATAAAAATCTGGACTTTTTACCATGATCCACAGGTCCTGCAGCCCTGGATCCTGCTTCCCTAGTAATCTCTTCATTCCACTTCTCCCCTTGCTGCACTTGTATTCTTGATGTACTTGCTCCAGATGTACTTGTATTTTTCCTGTTCTTAAACATGCTAACTTCTTTCGTGCCTTGGGTCTTTGATACTTGCAGTGCAGCATCTACCTGGTACAAGGTGAACCCATGCAAATAGGAGTGAAGCTCAAGCTTCTTGTTCTATGAGTAATAAAAATTATTTGCTTTAGGAGTCTCATATCTTTTACATAATATGGTGGCAGGCTAATTTATTAGCTTGCAAGTAGTATACAATCACAATTATTGACACTCCCTATTCCCATGTTCTTGGGAGAAAAACTTGACCCAGGGGAGATTAGATGAGGTTGGCTGCTTATTGAACACACTGCTTTTGAACAGAACTTGCAACTCACTCACTTCTCATATACTATAGTTTCTACACTCCCCCTTCTCCACAACACCTACTTTCAACTGAGTATTAAACCATATTATACTAAAATAAAAAGCTTTACTCAATAAAAGAAGTAGAAGTGATAGTCTCTCGACTTTCATAACAGTCCTATATGGCTTATGAGTAAAGTAGGTGGCTCTTGGGGACAAACGTCAGCTATGGTGACTTTTCACCAAACTAGACACAGTGAAAACTATTTAGGAAGTCTAACAGACTGAAAATCTGATAGATTTGACTAATGCTTGCAGTCTATATGAATTTCAAAAGGAAGCCAGGCACAATCCATTATCTTATGGGAAAGAATGCAGCTGCATGCATTCACTGTTTCCCCTAAGGGTAGTTGAGTTCTCTAGTCAGTGGTCACAACCTGGTGAGAAGAGCTGGGGATTTGATTACTGTCAAAAGTAAGCTGTCTTTCACATTGATGATATTATGATGGTTTCCTTTTCAGATGAAGCAAGCAGGGAACACTGGAGAACTCTAAAAGCACACAGTAGTTAACTTGCTTGGCTAAAATACAGGGTCCAATCAGTTCAGTTTTGGAGAATAACTTGGGCCAAGACTACGTAGCCAAGAGACATTACTGTTCAGGGTACTATTTCAGTTACTTGGAATTTTACTGTGCTTTTTTCCAAAGGCAAGAAGTGCTGGGTAGTGAATTTACCTTTTGTGTCTAAACTAGAACTGCCTGTAAATGCTGCCTAGCTGCCTACTAGTATGATTCCATCATTCTTGACTTTTCTAACCCTTTGCTGCCTCCTTCCTGGAAATGGACAAAAAAGGAAGATATGGCCAGGCTAACCCTGTTATCTGCCATAGTGTGGGCACTATGGCTTAATCTAGGGATTCAGGTCCAGTGTCAGTTTGAGGTAAACAATGAATGAACAAAAAAGACTGTGACAGATGAAAATGGAGCACACAGATAGATAGTGATGCTGGAAAAGGATAATGGATAAAGGATAAAACTATCTTTTCATGATTGTGTCTTGGAGCAAGAGAAAAATACTTTTAGGTGTTTGGAAATTTGCTTTCCTTAGAGGAGATTTGTACTGAAGCCAGAATACAAGGTACACTTTAGAATTCTACTAGGTTGATTTAAGGACACAAATTCGTGCCCCTTTTATGACCAACCTGAATGATAGCAATCAGGATTATTATTTGGGTAGCTTTTGTTGTTTTGGATATGTTTCTGATATTGGTCTTCTCTACCCCCTACCTGTGAGCTTGCATGAACATATTGTCCTATTGTGCCTGGCCGCTGTTACATTGTATTGTTGTGAGTCAGGACAGGTGAAGTTAAGGGTATCAAAAGATCCCCATCTTACTGCTTACATGGTGTCTTAGACTCTACTTTGCCATTTGACTGCACCATATATGAATGTGGATGAGAACTATATTAGCAAGCATTTGTGAAATCAGAATGGTGTCCAAGAGGGTGACTATGTATGTGATATGGTGGCCCACCTCTAGGGTTCCCTTAGAACTTTGGGAGGGCAGATGGGCAGTGCTGCATAATGAAACCTGAAGTTTGGGTTAGTGAGAATTTGTTTCTTGGTTGCTGGGATATGGTCATGGTTGTAGACCAGATAGAACTCAGAGTTTACCTAGTGGTGGTAAACTGAGTGACTACCTCAGTTAAGGGAAATAAGTGGGATATGTAATAAAGGGTGTTTTTGCTTGGAAAGATGGGGAAATGACACCATAATATTAACTGAGGTATGATATATTAAGCATTATTTTGATCTCTGTGATAGTTATAGAGTATAATAAGATATTTTTAGCTTCATGTGTAGATCTGGATGAAAATCAAGCCAATGTAGCTGATGATCTCCAGGATGAAAAGATGTTTTGGAAAGTCTACTTAAAACCCCCAGTTGATGTAATTTCCACAGAAACTTGCCAGAGGACACTACAGAGTTGAGTGCTTCTATCAACATCTAGAAAAAGGGGGCAGACAATGGATGGGGAGAGGAAAAGGGATTGGTAAAAGGATATATATCAGAAAACTTGTGAATGGGGCAAAGTCTTGTTAACGTGTTTTGCTGAATGAATCCCAATGCTTCATTGGAGGATATAAGTCTCGGTGGTTGTCTGTATTTTAGTATATTTATTTTTTTGTACAACAAATATTGTAGCAGCTGCTGTACTAAGAATGATAAGCAAATGCCTTAAATATGTATCAAGGAAGTTTTAATGGGGGATTAGGAGGTAGGTGGAAGGAAGGGATTAGCAACTGGTTCTGCGGTCTTTCCTTGAGTGTCAGGGATAGCTGGGTATCTTTTTGTAACATTAACTCAAAGAATTGTTGGGATGATATGCTACTGATTTAATAAAATTCAGCTGAGGATTATGTCCAGGTATTTATTCTGTACATGCCTGTTATCAAATAATTGAATAATTGACATTGATTTACTACTGCTACCCTAAAGAATCAGGGCTGGTCACATGCCTGAGGGGCTAAAAGGCCAGCTAGCATAAAACTGAAGGGGGCTCAGAGCTGACGGCTTCCTGAGCTGAGGTCAGGTGCACTCACTCAGTTTTGTCTCTTGTGACTGCACATGTCCCAAATTCAAAATGGCTGGAACACCAGTGGCTGGGCCCGGAAGTCACAGGACTCTGCCATGCCATTGCTGTGCATTCTGAGACATATCATGTCCTCTATCCTTTAGTAAAACGAAGTCAACTTGGTGCCAGGTGAGGCTTATTGTGTCTCATAAGTCTGTCTATCTGAACCCAAGGACACCATGGCTGGTAGAGCAGAGTGATATTGTAATGACTTTTGAACTACTACATACATTAAATTATTTTAGGTTTAGTCATAGTGTTTAATTCATACACATGGTGAAGAGTTAATGGAAAGCAGGAAGCATGAGTAACATTGACGTTGAAATATATGTTTAAAAAGATAAATGATAATTCCTCAAATTTGCTTCAAGCTGCTCTTCCCAGATCTGTAAGTTACATTTATCTGATCAAGATCTTTATATAGCAGATCAACATGTCTCTCTTGCTTAAGCAACCAGTGCTGAAGAGAAAATATGGTGAAAATTACTCCAATTTGACTTTCTATTTATTGGGAATAAATACCATCCACATCTGTAATATGTTATTTGCAGAGAAATGTTTGCAAAAAGCAGCCTAAAACTTTCACTCTAATCTTGTCATTTAAAAAAATCATAAAGATTGTGATGAATATATACTTGGCCTTTGTCCTTGGTTCCTGGCACACAACTTCTAAAACCCTTAGAATTTCCTGAGTGATAGGCATGTTTTTGGTATGCTGATGAGACGACACTGGGTTGAGAGGTTCCTAGAGAACTTCAGGATGGGGGCCAGTTGCTAGAAAGAAAAACCATGTGATTAGATGGTTAGAACTTTCAGCCCCGCCCCTGTACCTCCAGGTCCAATGACTTAATCAATTATGCCTATGACATAAAAAACCCCTCAGGGACAGGGTTTGGGAAGCTTCCAGGTTGGTGAAAGCATCCATGTGCTGGGAAGATGGTGCACCCAAGCTCTATGGGAACAGAGCTCCTGTGCTCAGGACGCATCTTGACCTAGTCCTGTGTACCTCTTCATCTGGCTGTTTATTTATGTCCTTTAAAATAAAGGACATATAAATAGTAAAGAAAGCTCTTTTCTGGGTTCTATGAGCCATTTTGGCAAATTACCAAACTTGGGGATGGGGTGGGGTTCATGGAAATACTGGATTTGTAGCTTGGTTGAATAAAAGCGTGGGTACCAAGGGACTCAAAACTTGCAACTGAAACCTGAAGTAAGGACAGTCTTGTGGAACTGGGCCTTTCAACCTGTGGAGTCTGACACTAACTACCAGTAGCTTCAGAATTGAATCGAATGGTGGGCTATCCAGTGGTGTTGGGAAAGTTGTAGAATTTGTTAGGGTAAGGAAAATCCCACACATTTGGTGTTGAAAGTGTTTATGGGTAAAAGCACCCCAGAATATTATAAAAATAAGTCAGTTGATTTTTATCTCAAAATACAAGAATTCTAAATATCTACTATTGATTTCTCTTCATAGCAAATATCATCTAAAAATACTCGAAGCATTGAACATGAGTCATGAAACATTTTTTTTTTTTGAGCTGGAGTCTCACTCTGTCGCCCAGACTGGCGTGCAGTGGCAAGTTCATGGCCACCGCAGCCTCGACCTGCTGGGCTCCGGCAATCCTTCTGCCTCGGCCTTCCAAGTAGCTGGAACTACAGGTGCACACTACCACGCCTGGCTAATTTTTTTGATTTATTGTAGACATGAGGTCTCGCCAAGTTGGCCAGGCGGGTCTCCAACCCACGTGCTCAGGCAATTCACTCACCTCAGCCTCCCAAAGTGTGGGATTTCAGGTTGAGCCACCGAGCCCGGCCGTCATGAAACATTTTAAGAGAGCAAAATCATTTTTGTTCAGGCCCCAGCCTAATTGTTACCTCTTTGGGGGTCTGCCTGAACTATTCTATCTAAAGTCTTCCCCTGGCTCCCTTCCCTTTAGTAATTTCCACTCTACAAAGCAGTCTTCTTTATCTTATTGCCCTGTTTTATCTTATGACTCATCCCATTCTCCCTAGAATGTGAGCTTCATGTGGGCAGAGGTGTCTTGTTTTACTGCTGTGTTTCCACAGTGCCTAAGAATGTTGCCTGGAACAGGATAGCCAGGCAATGACAATTTGAACATATCCAAAATATTTTGATTCTTCCCTCCAGGTATAAAAAGTAGTTATTTTGTGACGATTGACAAAAATGGAGTATGATATGCATTTTTCTTGTAACATGGTATCTTGAAAAATGCATGATGCCAAGTACTCATATAGTCAGAGCATATATACTATGCTTTGCATTTGGGCACCATTGTGGTTCTGTCCCATTGACTTAAATATATGTTGAATTTTGAAACCACAGGTGGTGACTGTGGAAGTGCACTGCTCAGATCTGCTGCCTGACAGCTCTAGTTGCCTCTTCTCTGGATTCACCACTGTTTGCACTGAAAGCATGCCTCCAGCCAGAGACCAAGCAGGCATTCTAGTGGGCTTCTCTAACTGGCAGCTTTTGCTTGAGGACTCCCCATTAGCAGGTTGAAAGTTTCTTGGAATAGTGCTGCAGTCTTAGACCCTTCCTACCCAATTTCTTCTTCTTTCCTTCTGTCCTGAGAAGTTCAACCAACGGGAGGCATTGGCCGAAGATTGGATGATGGGAAGAAGGGAAATGCCAGGGTGCTTCTCTTCCTCTTTCCCTGTCACACCTCTAGCAACATCTGTGTCTCCTCCATGGTACTACCTCCCTCCTATAATATATTCCCTTCCACTGCGGTCTAGCCCTCTCTAGGCTGCCTCTGTTGAGCCTCTTGCCTCATCCAATGGCCGCTGTAATCAAATAATTTCTGTTGGTTTAAGGATTGACATACAAAGGAACAGAAGATAATTCAGAAAGAAATCCTGCTTTATTTAAAAATTGAATATGTCAAAGGAGATACTAGGTTTATAATAGATTTCATAATAAGTGGTGCTCATTCTGGGAAATGAGACTGGGACTTATCTTACTCCATATAAAAAAATCAATTCCAATAGATTTAAAAACAAATCCAATAGATTCAAGACTTAAAATGTGTGTGTTTTTTTAAGGTTAAAATCTTGCAAGAAAATGTAGGAGAGTACAGGTAAAATGTGGGAGTAATGGAAATGGTTTATAACCATGTTACTTATTTATCACTTGTAACAAATTACCCCAGAATTTAGCAGCTTACAATGCCAAACATTTATTACCTCACAGAGTTTTTAAAGAGCAGGCATCTGGGAGAGGCTTAGCTAGGGAGCTCTGCTTCCGAGTTTCTAGGGAGGTTGCAGCCAAGCCGAGCTGTGGGCTGGGACTGCAGTGACCGGGAAGGCTCAACTGGGGCTTGAGGATCCGCTTCGAAGTTCATTCTTGGGGTTCTTGGCAGCTTTCATTTCCTCACTGGCTGTTGGCAGAGGCCTCCGCTTCTCACCATGTGGACCCCTCCATAAGGCTGCTCCCCTGGTGGCAGCTTGCTTCCCCCAGAGTGAGAGATCAGAGAGAGAGAACGCACTCATGATGGAAGCCTCAGTCTTTTTCTAACCTAACCTTAGAAGTGACATCTGATCACTTCTGCCATATTATATTAATTAGAAACAAATCAAGTTCAGCCCACATGCAGGAAGAGGGGTATTAAGCACCACATCAAAGAATCTGAAGATACCTCTTTAACACCACCAGTGACCAAGAGGAGAGTCCCAGAAGCAATAATGAAAACAAACTGATTACATTAAAATAGAAAACATTTTCATTACAAACCACTATAAACATTAATAGAAAAGAAATAGCTTGAGAAAACATTTGTAGTGCAGATAAATCTCTATAATATATAAGAGCTCATAAAATTTGACAAGAAATAGGCAACTACTAGACAAATATACATAGGATGCATCAGTTAGGGATTGTGCTTGACTGCTGGTGACGGAGACACGCCTGTAGTGGCTTAAAGACTTGAGGGTTTGTTTGCTTTTGTAATAGGTCCAGAGGGAGGAGGTTGCTGGCATTGGTTCAGGTAATCAAATAATTCCTATTGGCTTAGGGATTGACAAATATACAAGTGGAACAGAAGAGAATTCAGAGAGTGAGAGATAGAGAGAGAGAGAGAGAGAGAGAGAGAGAGAGAGAGAGAGACTGCTTTGTACAAAAATCTAATATGTCAAATTATTGAATTTGACAGGGCTGAGATGTCTGCATTTACTTGGCCTTTCCCTTATTGGTACATGCAGCTGCCAGAGCTGCAGACAGTGCCTGTACATTCTAGGCCTCAAGAAGGAAATGCAGGGGAAATAAAATAAGTAAAAAAGCAAAAAGGGTTTTGCCTGAAATCCTAGTCAATGATTTCTATTTGCATCTTATCTAAAAAAACTACTAGAAATAAGCAAGATTATCTACTACATCAGAGAAGATGTTTTTTAGTCCAAATAGAAAACTCAATTAAAAGAAAATAAAGAATGAGGAAAATTCTTTACACAAAAGCCCTGAGGCTCCAGTATTAATTCAGTGGCTCAATGTCAAAAGATATCCAGAATATTTCCATTTTTGGTTTTGCCTTTTACAGACTTTTGCTTTTTGTTCCTAGGCTATTATCTCATAGACACAAGATGGTATGGTGATGAGCAACATTTATCTATACAACAATGACCAAAGGCTAGGAAAGGCAACTCTGTATTCCAACAGGAAGCAATCATGGAGTTATTATGAGTAAATGATTGACTTGGACCAGAAAGTCCTAGTCAGTGGGCCAGGGCTGAAAGTGGGTACAGTTCTGATAATTTGATCCTCTTGGTCCTCAGGGTAGTCTGAGTGGCCCTTGGGTACCTGGAGCCTCCAAGGCAAGTCACCTCCCAGGACAAAAGGAACTATTTAAAAGGTTCCAGGTAAGAAACATATTCTGTGTGGGCCTTGATATGAAAAGGGATGGAAACAATGGCTAGGAGTACTAGAGGGAAGATTGTGAAACACTGGTTATCAGAAGTCTGAACACGCTCAGTAAAATTCAGAGACATCCCATGGTTTTAGTCAAAGGAGGGACATTCAAATAAGTCGTTTTAAATGCAGGCTTTTTTCTGATGTGTGGATTGAAAGTATACCCCCTACAGACTTTTTCTGAAAAAATTACTGGGAATTATAATTCAGCAAGAAAAATTAGTTTAGGGGAAAGTGAAGAGATGCAATGATGAGCAAAATCCAGAGCTGTCTAGATAGGTAGCAATCAAATTAATTTTGTAAAAGAATGATCTGGAATTAGAATTATAGATAATATGAACGTAGGGCAGCAGGCCATAGGGGGAGTAGAAAGGTATAAAAGCATGTTATGATTCTTGTTTTGTTTTGGGGGAAGACACAGAGAGAGAAAGAGAGAACTTATTAGAAAAATGTATGTGGATTAACCATTTAAAGCATAAAATTAAAGGTTAAAAGTTTAAGGGTAAACTGCTGAAAGAATAAATACAGAATATATAATTTTCTAACTAGTAGAGGAAAAAGCTAGAACTAACCCAACTTAAGTCAACAAAGGGCAGGAAAGAGGTGTGTGCAGGTGGTAGAATTGCTGTAAGAAGCAAAGAACTTGGAAAAGAAAAAAAAAAATGTTAACACCGAGTAACCATTTGACCCAGCAATTCTACTCCTGGGTATCTACCCAAGAGAAATGAAAATATAAATCCACACAAAAAGTTGTACACAAACATTTATAGCAGTATAGTTCTTAATAGCCAAAAGATGGAAACAATCCAAATGTTCACTGATGGATGAATGGATAAACAAAATGTGGTATATCCTTATACTGGCATATTATTTTACAGAATAAAGTACTTTAAATGAATAAAATACTGATGCATGTGCTAAGTGAAAGAATTCAGCCACAAAAGACCACATATGGTATGATTCCATTTATATGAAATATCCAGAATCGCCAAATCTATAGAGACAAAGCAGATTTGTGACTGCAAGGGGGCAGTGGGAGTGACAGCTAAAGGGAAGAATTACATAGAGAAATAGGGAGATCCTCAGCAGTGACAGAAGGATTCATTTCTCTGTGAGTTGCTCTTCTTGTTGAATATGGTGGGTGCCCCTGCATCTCCACAGGGCCTGGTACAGTATATGGGGCCTTTTGCTCATTCATTTGTCAAGCATGGATGGAGGTGAGGAAGCGCTGGGCACTGGTGATGCAACAGTGAATGCGATGTCTCAGGTCTGACCTCACAGAGCACTGGATAGCAGCAGTCCCTTGGGAAGTGTTCGCTGGTTGAGAAACCCAGGGAAATGTTTAATCAAAATGGACCTCCAATGCAGAGGGTGTGTTAGGTGACCTGAGAAGAGAGAAAGCCAGGCTTCCATTTTAATTGTGTGCTCAACACTGGTGACGTGGCCTGAATTCTCTTTATTATCTTTGGAAATGTTGCAGTATACTTCCTATCTTTTGTTTCACATTGCTTGAGATACAGGCATCCTCACAATTAACTGCAAAATATTTAAAACAAGGGCTACAATGTAGTCAGTGGAGGAGCAAAGCCAATGAAGATTTCTCTGGTTTAATTAGAGTTGTACTTGGCCAAGATTTGGCATATTTTGATTTATTCTTGGAAATGCAGATTCAGGTATCTGAAGGCTCTGTCTGGCTCTGCTTCTGATTTAATTTCTGTGACTTTGCAAAGGTGACTTAGTCACTCTTGGGTACTGAAGGCTTTGTCAGCTCCAGATAACTTTCACATCAAGTTGGCAACTCTTTAAAGAGAGAAAATGTGAAAAAGCATTTTTTAGATAGAAGTTTAGACAAGTTAATAGATTAATTTTCATTACTCCTAGTTTGGAGTCTATAGCTTGACCATAACAATAAACACGTGCTGATCTGTTCTTTCTCTAGGGAGTCTACAGAGTATGTACAGAGAGTTGTGTTCACTTTGGCTTTAAAGTCCTTCTTCCCCTCCTTCCTATTAAGAGGAAGGTTCCTGCTGATAACCTACAGAGGGGCAATTGGACATATGCTGTTCCATTTGATCCCATCTCTCTGACCATGGTTGTCTGGACCTTAAGTAATGTGGCCCCAGTGAAGTCCGACCATACACTTATCAAAGACCTGAGTGGCCTGAGTTGATGGGATCAGCAGGGCCAATCAGATTCCCCTTTGGGGAATGTGATGTTAGCTAATAGGGACCAAAGCAGACAGCAGGAAGAGGAAGAGGAAAGAACATGCTGTCAAGCTGAATGGAGCCATGACAAGCAAAGTCATTGACAAGGCAGAATTATGAGGGGAGAGAAAAGGAGGAATGGTAGGGGAGTGAGCCAAGTGTCCATCACATTTAGGTGTGTGTGCATGTGTGTGTGTGTGTGTGACAATGTCACTGTTGGCAGCCTCACTGCTTCCTAAATCTCAGACCAAATTTGACCAAGTGTCCCAACTGTGCTAACAGATGTCTCCCAGCCTGTCTGGAGTGTGAAGAAGTCTCTTTTTTGCTCTCTCCTGGCAGGTCCCTTGTATGGAAGGAACCCTCCTAAGCAGATGGGACATGTTAAGTTTGGGAGGTGGCAAAATCTTTCTTTAAACAGAGAACCTCTGCGACCAACCTGGGCAACACAGCAAGACCCCTATCTCTACAAAATTAGCTAAGTGTGGTAGCATGCACCTGTAGTTCCAGCTACTTGGGGGGGCTGAGGCAGGATGATCACTTGAGTCCAGAAATTTGAGGCTATAGTGAGCTATGATCATGCCACTGCACTACAGCCTGGGTGACCGTGCACGATCCTGTCTCAATAAACTAAACAAAATAAAATAAAATAAAACAGAGGACCCTAGAGAAGAGGCATACACTGAGCTTGGTGCTGATGGCACAGACTGTTGTGCTGTCTAATTTTTTAATGTCCTTTTCATGCAGGATTGGAGGGTCCTCTTGGAGTCCTAACCCATTCCATTTTAAACAACACTATTGCCTCTGATCAAAACCACTTCTAATATTAATAAATCAGTCCTGAAGTGTTGATACAAATGATGATACACACAATGTGGAGGAATTGCCCAGTCAGTCCCACAAAGTACTATAATCCTAGCCTGCAGGACGGCTCATGTAGTGTTTGCTGTGGCCCTTTGAGATTCCATTTTCTTGTGTGAGCTTGCTCACCCTCAGGCCCACACATGATATCAAATCATACAGTCTGATGCATGTAAGTTCCTTCTGTGTCCAGCGGTCATCTATTGTGCTGCATTCAACTCAAGCTCATTGAGAATCTACTCTGTGCCCCAGAAGTCTGTTTAAAGCATCACACAGGGCAGCCTCCTCGGGTCCCCTCCCACAGTGGGAGCTTTTCTGTCTTCTCAATAAATCCTGCTTTCAACAACAACAACAACAACAAAAAGGCATCACACAGCTACAGGGGCCAGTCAATTAACTGGTTTATTCCCAGTGTTGCTTGTCTTCCCATCTCTAAATCTGTGGAAATGCTTGCTTTTCTTCAGTTGAAAATGGGGATATTAGTTGATGATGTTTTCTCAGTATCCAAAGAGATAAAATATCACCCAACATATTCCTTTTGTCTGTGCTAGACTGGAAGTATCCCCAGTGGGGCTAGCTGCTGCCAATGCTTCTGTGAAATCAGGCATCCAACCACAGGACTTTAGAACTGGGCATTAGAGCCCTCCTCTCTGCCTGGTCTCATCATTGCTGAGGAGAAAGCAGAGTGCTTAGAGAATACATTCAAGTAAAGGAGGGAAGTTCTTTCATGATACTGAGACTGTTGTCATGGGAGCCAAAGGCTGCTGTTCCAAGGATTCATTTTTTCATCCAATGTGAGTGCCTCCTGGGTGCCAGGTATCACTGCAGGGCTCAGTGTACAACAGTGAGATAGGTACCTGTTCTTACACGTGATGAAACACAGAGAGTGACTGAGGTTGGTGAAAAGTTTGTGTCACCTGATAAGAACAAACTGTGTTAGCATCTCTAGCTGTTGGTTCTGAGGAACTGACATCCACTGCATGGTTTCTCTGAGGGATCAGTCCCGTAGGCCATGTCTCCAACTAGAGATGTCATTTGGAGAGAACAGGGCTAGTGAGGCTTCCTAACTTTGGATTTGGGCTCCTCTATCAGCCTGGCTTTACATGGGTTATTTCCCAGGGGAGACATTTCCCCACCCAACCTGGACCAAGGCAAGCAAACCTCTAGCTCAACCTTCTCTGAGGGAGCAGCTGGGATATACCAAAGGTGTGGTCCCTCCAAGTTAGGCCTGACCAGCAAATGAGGCTCCTTCTTTCCCAGATAACACAATAACCACTGGGCCCACATGGCAACCCCTAAGCGTTGAAAAACACATATTAAAAAAATTTTTTTAAATTTTAACGATGTGGGGTACAATTCAGGATTAGGTATACAAGTGGTCATCATATGGGTAAAGTTTGGGCCTCCCTTTGGTCCCCACTTTGCCTGGTTTGAGATCAGGTACACTTATTGATGTTGTGTCCCCTCCTCACCCATGCTGGCAGTATCCTGCTATTGCCAATCCCTTTTTTATAGTATTATGGTAAATGTTCAGGGTCCGCTCATGAGAACATGAAAAAACACACATATTTATTTCTATTGTAGCCACAGCTTTTACCATATGCATTTCTTCACTGAAAACTTGTGTGACTTCCCTCCTTAGTTTAGGTCCTCACTGACATTCTTAGACTGTGATGAGAGTGGCCCAGCTGGCCTGTGTCCCTAACCTTGGTCCCCTCCATGTCATTCTTCACAGAGCTGGGAGAGTGATTCACTCTCAGAAATTTCCATAACACACCGAGTTCTTTTGTGTTTTCAGTTTCTTTGCATGTGCTGTTTCCTTTGGCTGAAAGCTTACCTTCACCTTCCACAGTCCAATTCCACCGCCTATATTGGGGAATGTCTAGCCTTCAAAATCTACCTCCATCCCACCTCCTTTAGGAAGACTTCTCTGACCCTTTGACAAAGCTGTTCACTCTCTCACCTGAGCTGGTTCTTAATCATAGCACATTTCCACCTAGGTTGTGATGGTTTGGTCACATTCTTAAAGTAGGATTCATGTCTGGCCCATTCTCATCTACATCTGCTAACATCATGGGGCAAGCACAAGGATTATTGTTTCAGTTCAGGATCCTCCTGAATCAGACCCCAAGACAAAGATTTGAGTCAAGAAATTTATCTGGAACGTGAACCCAGGAGGTACCAGGTAGGTAGTTGGGAAAACCAGACAGAAGAGGGTAGAAAGTCAAAGTAGGGTGTGTTATCAAGCCAGTGACTGCTGTTGGTACCTGCAGCTTAATACTGCCAGGGAACTTGGGTGACAGCGCAGAACACTGTGCTGTTTAATGCTATGTGTCCACTTGGCTGGATCACAGTACTGATATGTTTGGTCAAACATTATTTTCGATATTTCTGGGAAGATGTTTTTTGGATGAGATGGACACTTATATTAGTAGACTTTGAGTCAAGCAGATTATCCTCCACAGTGTAGGTGGGTATCATTCAAACTGTTGAAGTCATTTGTAGGAAAGACAGACCTTCCCTACGCGAGAGGGAATTCTGCCAGCAGACCACCTTTGGAGAACTGCATCTGGTGGGCATTCATTTCCCAGCATACCCAGCCTGCTGGACACATGGGCAGAGGGGGCTCTGGTGGCCAAAAAAAAAAAAAAAAAAGAAAAAAAAGACCAAACAAACAAAACCCCTGAGGCAAAGATTTTTAGGTGCTGACAGTTGGAAGTCTGGCCCATGAACTAGGAAAGCTGTCTCTGGAGCCTGGGTGGATCGCTCACAGCACTTGCTACCAGCCTATTGACAGAGTGCAGAGCTTTTAACAAGGTACTCCTCTACTGCCTCAGATGAAGCTGTGATGTAATCCTGTGGCCTGACTCTTGTATGTTGACCCACCTCTCTTTTCAGAGTTTCCCACCTCTGAAACAGAGAACAATAGCTCACAGAACTGTTGGAGAAAGCAATGGTATAATACATGCCAATGATATGATACATGTGCACTCCATAAATGATAGCTACTATTATTAGCTATGGAAGCTATGGAAGCTTCTAACTTCTTCTTTCCCAGGGTGGTCTTCAAAGCAGATGTTGGGATTCTGGATACTCACTTTCCACTCTCACCATTCCTCCTGTGGACATAGAGATACAGACACATGACAAGACTGGACATTATGCTAACCTGACCACTGAGAAGCCCTGCCCTTGAATTTGGAAGCTCTTCTGCCAATGGAAAGGCAGATGTAAGACAATGTAAGGGTTTCCTATCAAATTCCAATTCCTTCCAACTTCCTTCAGCCTTGCCATTTCTATGGTCATTAAACATAAACGAAAGGTCATGAACTCATTGTCAAAGATAGATAGTTTGTGATCAGTGAAAGGAAACAGACCCAGGAAATGAAAATAAATTGGGGAGAGGGACATGATTTGCATGCACATCAGAGTTACATGAATTGGAAGCCCCAAAGCTTCTCTGCCTACATCTGTGTGGTCTGCCAGGCAGGAGAGCATTCATTTCCCTTCCACAGATATGGAAAGGGGTACCATGGTTACCCATGGGAAGTGTAAAGGTCTCTGCACCCACAACATAGTAAATGACTGGAATATGGCACCAGCTTTTCTTTTTCTTTTTTTTTTTTTTTCAGGTGGAGTCTCACTCTGTCGCCCAGACTGGAATGCAGTAGCTGCTCCCGGCCACCGCAGCCTCGACCTGCTGGGCTCCAGCGATCCTTCCGCCTCAGTCTTCCGAGTAGCTGGAATTACAGGCATGCACTACCACGTCCGGCTGATTTTTTGATTTATTGTAGAGATGAGGTCTTGCTGCCCAGGCGGGTCTCGAACCCGCGGGCTCAGGCAATCCACTCACCTTAGCCTCCCAAAGACGCAGGATTACAGGTTGAGCCACCGAGCCCGGCTGGCACCAGCTTTTCAATAGGTGAATTGTGGGACTGAAAAGTATTTTGACACTGCCTTTTGCAAAAGAGAAAACAGTATCCATTATTCTAAGAAGTTAGGAACCATCATTTCATTCATCCCCAAATTCTCAGCTAGGGGCTATTTCCGAGCTGTCCTATGAGCTCCTTCCTGTGGAATGGACCTAGTTCATCTTTAGCTGCAACTGCCTGAGATCCACATGGTGAGGACAGCTGAACAGTAGCATGCTTGGCTCTCAGATGGAGGTTATTTGCCAGGTGTGCTGAAGGAAGTGAACTTGAGGGAAGTCTGCTTTCTTTCTTAGACACTTCAGAGTTTGTGTGAATGGAGAGCAGATAAAATCCTTAGTACTACTCATGCAAATCATTAGATCCCCACAGGCAAGCTGGGGTAGTTGATAATAAATGAGAACTGTTTAAAATTAAAAAAAAAAAAGCTAAGCCCACAAAACCTATTTGAAAAGCTCCTGCAAACCAAGTGCTTCTTTTCTGAGTTTTGAAGGAGAGAGGTATTCCAAAATATTATAGACTTTCAGGAATTTCCATTTGAGACTTCAGTATAGATAAAGACAAGTTTTTTGGAAACTAGAAGCCTTAGAATATTGATGGAAATGTTTATTCCTATCCTATATCTTTTAGACCATTTCTTTTGCAGCACACTCTATATTTAGTATGCAGTGATTTAAGTAGGAGTAGCGTAAATTATCCATTCTATTGACAATGTTCAGTGCTTAACAGTGTTGATGCTCACATCATTTTGCATGTTATAAATGCCTCCAAATAGATTGAAAAAAGTCATGACTGCTCACATAGAGAAAAACCAAAATGTTAAGCAAGGATTTCATTGCTTTGAATTACAGGTTGTCTTCTGACCCCAGCCATGCATACAATGAAGCTCCACTCTCCATAGCATAATTACTAAGAGCCAATCAACTTGATTTGTGTTATTCTGATCCAATCCAAGGCAATTTAAGCCAAATGTTGAAAATTACAAAGAGAATGATCAGCCAGTGTATTGGCTGACACTTAAATGGTCTGATTATCCCCTATGCAGACCTTTCTAGGAAAATGGAGAGATAAAAGATTGGTAGTCATTTAATCAGAACAGTAATCCCCTGGGTGGATAGTAATATTTCCATATTATGATGAGAAAATAGTTTCTGAGTAGTTAAATATCTTGCCTAAAATCATCCCACAATTAACTAACAAAGGCAGGATTTAAACTCAGGTCTTTCTGACAAAAAAAAAAAGATTTTTTTCACCCCATACCTGAGCCACCTCACCACAGTACATTCCTGACTGTATGAACATCTCTGCTCATCAAGGGTAAGATATAGTCTTAGATTTCTGCTGTGGGTTAACTTTTAGCAAATGACAAACTTAAAAACCCACAGCTTAGCTCAGTTAACTGAAAAATGCTGTCTAAAGTAAGAAAAAAAGTTTCACTAGATGTTATGGAAGAGAGATACAAGTACTCTATATTTTAAGTCTAGTTTCCAAGTATGTTTAAAGTCACTGCACTCCAGTCTGGGTGACAGAGTGAGACTCCAACTCATAAAAAAAAAAAAAAAAAAAAAGAAATTGATATGCGAAGGCCTCATGTTCTGAGGTCAGCTAGTCCAAGGAAAACTTGCATGTTGCTTCCTCCAACTGAGAGCTAGGAAACCAATTGACTGATGGGGAGAACCTAGTACCTACAGTACATGCTGCTGCCACCAGCCCGACATCCATCCCTGTTTCCTCCCACACATTCTTCCTGTGTCCCCCAAACCTCCTAATGTTCATACATCCTGTGTTTCAGAGGAGGTAGACTCCCTTCCTCCCATCCCTAGGGCTGCATTTGATTGGCATAATCAGGAAAATCCTTTTCCCTTACTGGTCCTGTGACTGGCTTAGATAAGACAAGATGATATGGTGAACGTGAGGCATAGGCAGCTGGGGTCCTTCTTGACAATCATACTTATTCTTTAAATTGCAAAAAAAGAGGCCGTCCCCCTTTTGCCTCTGGCTATTTGCCCACACGTGACGCCAGAATGGCCGCAGCAGCTGCAGCACAAGAAAGGGAGTTAGATTGAGCCAAAGGCAGATCATGACCTGTCATCTCTGAGCCTGTACAGAAGCTGCCCTGCTCATCTTGGATTTCTTTTATGTGAGATAGTTTCCTTGTAGTTGAAGCCAGTTTTCTGGTGTCTGCTCTTCCTGGGGATGGGGAGAGGGGCAAGGATGAATACCTGGCATTTTGGAAGGGCTTTGGGGACAAACTCAAAGCTTTAAAATGCAGAGGGTCCAATTCAACTGAGAGATACTCCTAGACCAAATTCATGTATTCCTATAGCAGATGGTTTCTCCTTATTTACGGCTCATTTTTAAGGGGCCTTGGAACCTTACATATTAGGTCAGTAGTGCTATCTCTGATAGTCCTAGAAGATGCCTTCAGTTGTCAGAGAACATGGTCTTCAGTTACTCTCCATGTATTAGTGGCTTGTGTTCTCTGATTGTACAAATATTATACTTAAAATTTTTAAAATTTATTTTAAATATGTGGGAAACAATTCAGGGATCAGTATACAGATGCTCATTATGCAGGTTCCTTGTTGATGAGGTATGATCCCCCTCCCCCAGCAGATTCCCACTACTACCAATCCTGCCGCCACCCCCTCAGCAGTTTCCCACTACTGCATATTCTTTTCTCGCAGTATTACGATAATTGTTAAAGGTCCAAAGAACATGTGATACTTAGTTCTTTGTTTTTGTGATAGATCACTCAGTATTATAGACTTTAAGTCTATCCAAGTTGCTGTGTTCATGATTTTGTCCTTCTTTATGGCCGTGTAATATTCCATTGTATATATGTACCACATTGTTTTTTATCCAGTCTTTCAATGGGCAGCACGGTTGGTTCCATGTTGTTGCTATTGTGAATAATGCTGCAATAAATATGCGTGTGCAGGTATCATTTTCATAGAGTGATTTGAGTTCCTCTGGGTATATTTCCAGAAGGGGATTGGGGGGTTGTAGGGAAGGTCAATTTTTAGATCTTTTAGGAATCTGTTTTCCACAGAGGTTGTACTAGTTACACTCCCACCAACAGTATAGACGTGTCCTCTTTTCGCCGCGTCCTGGTCCAGCATCTGTTAATTATATAAAAAGTGTTAACTCTCACTTTTTTGTTGTTGTTATTGAGGACTGTTTTGGCTATTCATGATCATTAATGTATTGATGATGGCCATCCTGAGTGGAGTTAGGTGGTATCTCAGTGTGGTTTTAATTTGCATTTCTTTGATGATTAGCGAGGCTGAGCATTTTTCACATATCTGTTGGCTGCTTGTTTTGTCTTCTTTTGAGAAGCGTCTATTCATATCTTTTGCCCACTTTGTAATGGAGCTGTTTGTTTTTTTTCTTTTTGGCATGTTTGAGTTCCTTATAGATCCTAGATGTTAGAATATACAATTGGCAAATATTTTTTCCCAGTCTGTGGGCTGTCTCCCTGCCCTCTTGATGGTCTCTGGCTTTGCAGAAACTTGTCAGTTTGATGAGGTCCTACTTGTCTATTTAAGCCCTTATGGCATGAGCACTTGGGGTTTTGATCAGGAATTGGTTGCCAGTTCCAATTTCCGTAAAGGTGTCTCCTGCATTTTCTAAGATTCTTATAGCTTGGGGTTTTATGTTTAGGTCTTTGATCTATTTAGAGTTGATTTTTGTGTATGGTGATAGGTAGGGGTCTTCTGCATGTGGTCAACCAGTTTTCCCAGCATCATTTACTGAATAGGTTCTCCTCTCCCCAGTGGTTGGTGGTGGAGGCTTTGTTAAAGATGAGTTTGTTGAGAAAATGAGATTTTTCTTCTGGAAACGCTATCCTGTTCCATTGGTCTATATACCTGTTCTTGTACCAGTACCAGGCTGTTTTGATTATTGTAGATTTATAATAAAGTTTAAAGTCTGGGAGTGTGATACCTCTCACTTTTTTGTTGTTGTTATTGAGGACTGTTTTGGTTATTCATGGTCATTTATGTTTCCATATGAATTTGTGTATTGTCATTTCCAGGTCTGAGAAGAATGCTGCTGATAATTTAATGGGTATTGCATTAAATCTGTTGATTGCCTTGGGTAGGATGGACATCTTAACAATGTTGATTCTTCCAGTCCATGAGCAAAGAATATTTTTCCATTTGTTTGTGTCATCTTTGATTTCTTTGAGCAGTGTTTTGTAGCTTTCATAGTAAAGATCTTTCATGTCTCTGTTTAGGAACATGCCAAGGTATTTCTTTCCTTTTTTTGTGTGTGTGGCTATTGTGAATGGGATTTGCTTTTTATTTGGGTTTCTGTTTGTCTATTGTTGTGTATAGAAATGTGACTGTCTTTTGCACATTTATTTTATACCCTGAGACTTCACCAAAGTCCTTTATCAGTGCAAGGAGGTTTTTGAGAGATTCTCTTGGGTTTTTAGGGATAGGATCATATTGTCTGCAAAGAGGGGTAACTTGACTTCCTCTTTTCCTATTTGGTACCCCCTGATCTCCTTCTCTTGTCTGATTGTTCTAGCTAGGACTTCCAAAGCTGTGTTGAAATGGAGGGGGGAGAGTGGGCATCCTTGTCTTGTTCTGCTTTTCAGAGGCAATGGTTCCAATTTCTGTCTGTTTAGCAGTATGTTGCCTGTGGGTTTCTCATAGATGGCTCTTATGATTCTGAGGTATGTTCCATCTATACCTAGATGTTTGAGGGTTTTTATCAAGAGGGATGCTGGATTTTATCAAAAGCTTTTTCTGTATCTAATGATATAATCATGTGGTTTTTGTTTTTACATCTGTTGATGTATTTAATTACTTTATGGTCTTGCAATGTTGAACCAGCCCAGCATCCCAGAGATGAAGCCTACTTGATCATGGTGGATAATTTTTGAGATGTGTTGTTGGACAAGATCTGGTTTGCTAGGATCTTGTTGAGAATTTTAGCATCTATGTTCATCAAGGATATTGGCCTGTAGTTCTCTTTCTTTGTTGGATTTTTACCTGGTTTGGGTATCAGTGTGATGTTAGCTTCATACAATGATTTGGGGAGAGTTCCATCTTTCTTGATTGCCTAGAATACTTTCAACAGGATTGGTATCAACTCCTCCTTGTATGTTTTATAGAATTCTGCTGGACTGGTCCACAGATTTTTTTTTTTTTTTTTTTTTTATAAGTAAGTTTCTTATGACACAGTCAATTTTCTGAATTGTTATTGGTCTATTTAGGGTCTTGATTTCTTCTTGTTTCAACCTGGGGAGGTTGTGTGAGATCAAAAAATCCTCCATTTCCTTTCAGTTTTCAAGTTTGTTTCCATACAAGTGTACATAGTCTCTGATAATCTTTTGTATTTCTTCAGGGTCAGTTGTGACTTGATCTTTTGCATTTCTGACTGTATTTTGGGGGGCTTTTCTTCTCTTTTTCTTGGTTAGTCTAGCTAGGGGTCCATCAGTTTTGCTTATCCTTTCAAAGTTTACTTAGAAATTGCTTTATGGAAAATTGGTACTCTTATGTTGGGTGCATATATGTTTAGAAATATGTTTAGAATGGGTCTTCCTTGTTGATAGATTGAACCTTTTATCATTACATAGTGACCTTCCATATCTTTTTAAGTTTTTGATAGCTTAAAGAGTATTTTGTCTGATATTAAGATCATGACTCCTGCTTTCTCTTGTGTTCTATTCACCTGAAATTTTGTTTCCCGTCCTCTGACTTTGAGTCTGTGAGTGTCCTTTCTGGTGAGATGAGTCTCTTGGAGACAATATATTGTTGCTTCATGATATTTTATCCATTTTGCCATTTTATGTCTTTTCAGTGGTGCATTTAGTCCATTCACATTCAGACTAATTATTGAGATGTGAGAGTTTATCCCTGTCATGAAGTCCTTATAGAGTTTATTCTTGCTGCTGCTGTTTGCTTGTTTATTTGTTTGTTGTCTTTCTTTTGATTTTTGGGTTGACTTATATGTGTGTTTTCAATCTTTTTCCTGCATTATTGGGAAGGGCATTGTCATTCTTTTTTTCCTTTCGTCTGTGTTTAATACTTTAAGTGTTTCTTGTAGAGCTGGTCTGGAGACAATGTAAATTCTTAGGGATTGAATGTCTGAGGAGGATTTTAATTCTCCATCATTGAGGAAGTTTGGCTTACCAAGTAGGTAGTTCTTGGTTGAAATTGTTTATCTTTGAGAACTTTGAAGACTGGGCTCCAAGCTCTCCTAGCCTGAAGTGTTTCTGTACATAAGTTTGCTGCTATTCTAATTGGTCTTCCCTGGTAGGTAGTCTGACCTTTCTCTTTTGCTGCCTTTAGGATTTTTTCTTTTATACCCACTTTGTGTAGGTGAATTGCTATGTATCTTGGAGTTGGTCTTCTCATTTGTTGTCTTGCTGGGATTCTCTGAATCAGTTGGTGTGTTTGAATGGTCATGTCAGTGATGAAATGAGGGAAATTTTCTTGGATAATTTCATGGAAAGTTTGTTCCAGGGTGGTCTCTGCTCTCTGTCTGTCTCAGGGATTCCAATTAATCTTTGGTTCAGCCTCTTGAAATAATTGCTCATCTCTTGGAGGTTTTGTTCTGCCTTTTTAAGCTTCTTCTCTATGTTTTTAACAGTTTGGGTTAGTCCTGAAGCACTGAGATTCTTTCTTCTGCTTGGTTAATTCTGCTTTCCATGCTTATCAGTTTGTTATTTATTTCATTCACTATATTCTTTATTGTTGTTATCTCAATTATCAACTCCTTCATTCTTTCCTCTTGTCTCTCCTCACTTCTATTTACTCTCTCAATTAATATCTTGATATCTGGATTTGTGGTTTCAGACCAGTCGTTCTAGAGACTCTTCATTGTTTGTGTTCTGAAGTCTGTATTCTCAGTGGTTGACCTCCCAGGGGTCTGTGTGGGATTCATATTCTTCTTTTGGTTTTTCTTCATTTGTGTAGAAATCCCTGCCCCCTTTTCTTTCCTCTTCTTTAATTCTGTTGTTCAGTGTTACTTCTGTTTGCTCAGTCTCCTATTCTTCCTTATGTAGCTTCTCTGGCTTTGTTCAATTCTGAAACTGGACTGTGGGGGAGGGACTGCACTTTTTGTATTTTCTAGATTTAATTGAGGGAGTACTTGTGAATCAGAAACTATTTGCAGATCCCAGTATCCACTGACAGGTGTGTGGGCCCTCTGAAACCCACTTCCCACCACCTTATAATCTGTCCATGAGGTGGGGGTATATGTTTGCCCCTGAAAGCAAAATGAAGTAAGAAAAAGGAAGAGAATGGAAAAAGGAAGGAGGAAGATGAGAGGAAGGTAGAGAGAGAGAAGAAGAGAGAAAACAGACAGGCGTTCCAACTAACAAATGAACATAGACACAAACAAAGACAGAAAATATTTAAAAAACCAAAAATATACAATCATACAAACACACCAACTGACAACTCCTCCTTAATGTACTCTCCCTCAAAAATACCAATACACAAACAGGAAGTCTAAAAAAACAGCAGTAAAATAACAGAAACAAAGCAAGTAAGAAAATGTAATAAAAAACAGAAAGAGAGGGAAGAGAAAAAAAACTAAAGCAAAAAACAAACAAAAAAACCCTAGCAAAACAAACAAAAAAAACCCAAAACAACAAAACTTGCTCTGAGGTCCTTCCTGTAACTTCAACTTCCTTTCAGCTCTGGTCTCCAGCCCTGCCCCTCTGCTCTCAGCACAGGTTGATAGGGATGCTCTCAGAGTGGGTCAAAGGCCCCACAGACTACTGTGGGAGAAGGGTGGATCAGATCTGGACTCACCCAGCTTGTTGCTGCTGCTGTCTAGTCTTCCACTCAGACCTGACATGTCAGTGCCTGTTCCATCTTGGGGAAGGGGCATCTGTCTCTCCGAGTTTGATGAGGAGATAACCCCTTGGTCCCAGATTGGAGGCTGGGCAGAGCTGGGCGGGGCATTGCAGGTCTCTGCCTGGTCCTGAGAGAGAGAAAAATGGTGTCCATTGCCATTTCCTCACCAGTGGTGGGGTTCTTTCCCAGCTCTCCAGGACCTGCTCTCTCCACAGATCCTGGGGCTTGCACTGCTCTGCTGTCACAGGTGGTGCTATGGGCCGGGTGCCAGGTGGTGATGATTAGCTGTTTTCTGCTGCCTCTTCTCAGGATAGCTCTGAGAACAGCAGATGATCCTGAGCATCGGGGGCTCCAATCTCAGGGCAGTTGGGAGTTGCAGTCATCTCCAGAGGAGAGCTCTGTGTGCCCGAGTCTCCTCCCCAGAGGGACTTTCACTCACCCACCGGCACACACCCACTCACACAGAGAGTCTTTTTGGACACTCGTTTTTGCAAAGACTCTCAGTCTGACTTGTTACATTGCCATCTTGCCAGAAATCCCCCACATTTTATACTTTAACAACAATAAGGATGTCCAAAACAAATCACTTGTAATTCTAACATTATGACAACTATTTTGGTACACATGCTGAGTCTGGGTGTATATTTCTGATTTATGTTTCCCCTTTCAAAGATGTACTCATTATGCTATATATTTAGTTTTACATCCTGTTATTTGAACTCAAACCCATAACATGAGCTTATTTTTATCATTAAATATATTTTTAAAACATGCTTTTAATGATTGTACATTAGTTTATTATATGAACATATAATATTTTGTGTTTTGCTTGAGGGATACATTCCAGACAATCTTGCATGAAGCAAGTTTTGCATAATTCAGGACAATTTTTTTAATAAACAGAAATATTCACATTTTCTCTTTGTACTAATGTCAAATACCATTGACAGCCCACTAGCTTTGGAGTATGATTCTTGAATAACTTAAAATTGAGAGATGATTTGCATTATTTCAGAAATTGCCAATAGATTCTCTCTCTCTCTCTCTGTCTTTGAGACAGGGTTTCACTCTGTCACCCAGGCTGGAGTACAGTGGCATGATCATGGCTCAAGTGATCCTGCTTCAGCCTCACAAATAGCTGAGACTACAGGCCCACACCACCACAGGTGGCTAATTTTTCTAGTTTTTGTAGAGATGGAGTCTCACTTTGTTGCACAGGATGGTCTTGAACTTCTGACCTCAAGTGATCCTCTCACCTTGGCCTCCCAAAGTGGCTGGCATTATAGGCATGAGCCTTCATGCCTAGCGTAAATTCATTCATTTAGTCAACAAACATTGGGGTACCTGCTATCTGTTGCCATTTGTCTAAGCATTTGGGAATCTCCAAGGAGGAGCTGATCATTCTAGCTAGAGACAAACAATGAATATGAATAGATTTACCTGTTTATTATATTTTTTACATTAAAAGAAGTTAGGGAAAAAAGAACAAAATTAAGGCAGGGCAGAAGGGACTGGAAGTTCCAGGAGAGATGAGTAGGATCTAATTTAAAATAGAGTAGGAAGGAGAGGGAATGAGCAATGTGGCTACCTGGGGAAAAGTCTTTTGGGGAGAGGGAATAACCAGTGTAAAGGACCTGGGGCCTGAGAATACTTGGTGAATCAGAGGATGCTAGTGAAGCTGCAGCCAAGAAAATGAAAAGGAGGATAGTAAAATATGAAATCAAAGGGGTAAAGAGGTCAAATCATGTAGGGTCATTGTCAAGGGATTAGCCTTTGTGCTGACTAAACAAGGAACTATTGCAGGGTTTTAAGCAGAAGAATGTCATGATCTGGCTGTGTGGAACATTTCCTGTGAACGCTCCAGATCCAGTAGGTCCCACTTCTTATTCTACCATGGCTGCAATGAACTAATCACAAGCAGACTTCAACAGCTTTGTGCCAGGGCAACCTGACACGCCTCGTCATGGTCCCATACAGTGTATCCCTTAATTCCTTCCCCAGGGCTTCTCTATTGCTGAGACATGGGGCAATTGTGGGAATATACCCAGAACTCATGCATGCACAGGCAGGGATTTTGAAGGAGTTAATGCCCACATGGTCACCTTGACTACTGGGCATGGAAACTTTGGATTTATTCCTGCAATTTTTTCTCCTTGGTGGGCTGAGATGCATTTTATAATTCTTCAAAAGTGCCATAAAATTAAACTCCATTTGCCAGTAGTAGTGGTCAACTTAGTAATAAATCCTTGTATTGGCTTTTCCTTGTTCGGTTTGATTTTTCTCTCCCTCACTCTTGCTTTCTGGGATGACTTCCCAAATAAACTTTCTGAATGTAAGATTTTGTCTTACCTCTTCTTTGGGAGAGCTCAGAGTAAGACGTTCAGTCAGAAACTCTCACCTTTAGAAAAGATTAATTTATACTGATATGGTAGCCATTAAAGCTACCAATATTCTATTTCCCAATAGAATATTCCCAAATATTCTATTTCCTCTGCTTCTTCTTCTTCTAGTCCATCATATGTATTTCATGTCAGTTTCCCTCAAAACAGAGCCTGAGATGGGGATTTGTGTGCTCTTTTATAGAAGGAAATCATTTCTCTGCAGAAATCATTTCTCTGCAGAAATCAGTAAGAGGGTTAGGGATGTAGAATAAGGAAGTCTAAAGGAACTCTTCTAGAGTATGGTTTTAGGTAAAATGCAGCTTCAACCTGAGCTCGCAGTGAGCTCTGCAGCATATATTGTACTACAGAAGCTGCTTCACCTTGAGGTAAGGAGAAGGGCTTTTATGCTCTAGTTCAGAGTTCCCCAACCTGTTAGGAACTAGGCCACACAGCAGGAGGTGAGCAGCAGTGGGTGAATGAAGCTTCATTTGTATTTACATTCACTCCCCATCACTAGCATTACCTCCTGAGCTCTGTCTCCTATCAGATCAGCTGCAGCATTGGAATCTTACAGGTGCACAGAGACCGTATTGTGAACGGCACATATGAGGAATCTAGGTTGCATGCTCCTTATGAGAATCTAATGCCTGATGATCTGAGATGGAACTGAGGTGATGATGCTCGTTCTCTCTCCCATTACCCCCAGAGGAGACCATCTAGTTGCAGGCTAACAAGCTCAGAGTTCCCACTGATTTTGCATTATGGTGAGTTGCATAATTATTTTTTACTACATCACAATGTAATAGTAATAGAAATAGTGCGTACAATAAATGTAATGCACTTGAATCATCCCGAAACCACCCCCACCACCAGTCCATAGAAAACCTGTCTTCCACGAAACTGGTCCCTGATGTCAAAAATCTTGGGTACTGCTGCTCTAGTCCAACTTGGTCACTGCCCATGAGCCACTCAAGGATACAGCTGTGTAACTCCCACAAATTCAGCAAGACAGGTTCAATTGCCCAAGGGCAATCTTCTAGAGAAGGCCACAAGGTCAGCCATTCACTGAAGAACCTGCAGAAGCAGAGGATGGTTATAACTGATGAAGCCTTTGCATTGACTTGGGAATTAACTTATAATAATGGTCAAAAAGCCTGGCAAGAGAGGCACTTAATAGATGTATTCTAATCAGAATAGATACTATCTGTCCAAGGAAATCCTATCCCTACCACTCCCAAAGTGTCACACCTCACAAAATGATTAAATGGCTTCACTATTTGACCACTCCTATCTAGCTTTCCATTAATGGGAGCCCCCAAAATTGAAGAACATTACTGCTTCAAGGACTCTAACAGGTATACCTCTTTTCTTACCCAAACTTCCATTTTTCCAGGTGAGTAAATTAAAGTGTAAAGAAATGAAATGATTTGTCTAATACCCTTGGATATTCTTCCTGGTCATTTTCATGGGTTTCCAGTTTTGCAGTCAACCTCTAAATATCTGTAGTTTTCAAGGGTCAGTCCTGGGTCCTCTTCTGGCTTCTTCCCTGGATCTTGACACTGTCTATTGCTGATTCTTCCCAAATTTTATCTCTATCTTTGACTTTCTCTCTGAGGTTTTGTCCTCAAGTTTCTAACCACTCACACATCAGTTCCACTTAGTTGGCCCATAGGTAAAACCCTTGATTTTTTCTCTCCTTAACCTTCCTTAGTCTTTCCAGTCTCAACAAATGGCTCCACACACTTTTGTATCCAGGAATCAGTTGTCCTACTACAGTCTATTTGTTAAGAAGCTGAGAAATCTCTCAAATTTGAAAAGCATATGGATTGGAAATGAAGAAATAAAACTGTCCCTGTCTGTGGGTGACATGTTCTCCTTTGTGAAAAAATTCCAATGTATCTATAAAAAAGCTTCTAGCACTAAAAAGTGATTTCAGCAAGGCCACAGGGTACAAGAGAAACATACAAAATCAATTGCATCCCTATATACTAACAACAAACATGTGGAAACCAAAATTAAAAACACAATATCATTTATGGTCATGCCAAAGAAAGTGAAATAGGCATACATCTGACAGAACATGTACGAGATTTGTATGCTGAAAATTACAAAATGCTCATGCAAGAAATCAAAGAAGAGCTAAATGAATGGAAAGTCATGTGGTATTCTCAGACTTACCATAGTAAAGATGTCAATTCTATCCAAACTGATCTATACATTTAATGAAATTTCTATTAAAATTCAGGCAAGGTTTTGTTTGTTTTTGTACGCATACACAAGTTTATTCTAAACATTTATATGAAAAAAAAGCAGCCAAACTAATAGTTAGAACAATTATCACAAAGAAGAATAAAGTGGGAGGAACCATTCTACCTGATTTCAAGCTATTATGTAGTTACAGTAATCAAGACAATGTGGCATGTATTGCAGAGGGATAGACACCCAGATCAATGGAAAGAATAGAAAACCCAGAAACCATACAACCACCTTATGGCCCAGCAATTGCACTCTTGGGCATTTATCCCAGAAAAATGAAAATGTAAATCCACACAAAAACCTATACGCGAATGTTCACAGTAACTTTATTTGTGATAGCCAAAAAGTAGGGATGACCCAAATGGCCTTCGATAAGTAAATGGTTAATCAAATTGTGGTACACTGATGGCATGGAATACTACTCAGTAATACAAAAGAATATACTTTTGATGCCTGTAACAACTTGAATGGATCCCAAGGCAGTAGACTGAGTGAAAGAAGCCAATCCCCAAACGTTGCATTATATTTGGTTCTATTTGTATAACAGTCTTAAAATAATAATGTTATAGCAATTGCCAAGAGTTATATGGGAAAATGAGATGCAGGTGGCTATACAGAGGTAGTACAAGGGGGTTTGTGGTGATGGAATAGTTCTGTATCTTGGTTATGGTGGTGCTTACATGAACTTAATGTGATAAAATTGAATAGAACTATATACACACCATACAGGAACACAAAAACACAAATCAGTATATGTAAACCTGTATGAAATCTAACTAGGTCCTGCAGATTGTATCAGTGTTGGTTTCCTGGTTGTAGTACTATACCATAGATATGTCAGGTGTTTCCATTTGGGGATACTGGGTAAAGGGTACACAGGACTTCCTATGTATTTTTTTGCAACTTTCTGAGAATCTATAATTATTTCAAAATAAAAAGTTAAAAGACACTATGAAAAGAAATAGGATCATATTGCTTTTCTGTTTACAACCCTTCAATGTTTCTCTATTGCTCTCAGGAGTAATTTCTCACCATTGCGTGAAAGGCCTTTGTGATCTGTCCCCTCTGTACTGCTCCCCCGTAATCACCAATCTCCTGTGACACAAACCATTTGTCAAATCCTGGACCATGCCAATAAGCTATTTCCAGCCACAGGACCCTGCATCTCCTGTCCCCTTTGCATTGCATTCTTCATGTGATTGTCTTCCACCTCCCTACACTGTTTTTAAAAAAACTTCAACTTAAGTGCCATCTCTTCTGAGAGCCCTTTCCCGACCATTCTAGTTCTCATAGTACCATGAAGTTAATTTCATTCATTGTGCTTATTGCCTTTTGGGTTATTTATCTTTTTATTTATTTCTTGTCTACTCTCCAACTAGACTGTAAGCTGCTCAAAAGCCAGAAACTTCTATGTCTTGTTTTCTATTGTACATCAGCATCTGGCAATCTGCCCAGCTCACAAGGTTTCAACTGAATGAATGAGTAAATCCATGAATTATGGTAGAGCCAGGATGAGCACTCTGGCCTCCCATTTTCTTTTCTTTTTTTTTTTTTTGAGTTGGAGTCTCACTCTGTCACCCAGACTGGAGTGCAGTGGCCGCTCCCGGCCACCGCAGCCTCGACCTGCTGGGCTCCTGCGATCCTTCCGCCTCAGCCTTCCAAGTAGCCGGAACTACAGGTGCACACTACCACGCCCAGCTGATTTTTTTATTTATTGTAGAGATGAGGTCTCACTGCCCAGGCAGGTCTCAAACCCGCAGGTGGTCTCCCATTTTCTACTGCAACATGCCTTCCACCATCCCCTCTGCATCACTCCTCACCAGGTTACACATTGGCAGCAACATTCAGTTCTCACAAACTTAGTGGATTAAAACAGTAAAAATTTATTATCTTATAGTTGTAGAAGTCTGAAATCTGAAATGGGTGTCACTGGGCTAAAATTAAGGTGTCACAGGGTTGTGTTCCTTTCTCAAGATTCTAGGGTAGAAAACTTTTTTGTTGTTGTTTCTTTTCCAGCTTTTGGAGGATGACCTCATCCTTGGCTCATGGTTTCCCTTCATCTTCAAAGTCAGCAATGGTCAGTCAAGTCTTTCTCACATCCTGTCACTATGACATGCATTCTTCTACCTCCCTCTTCCAATTTAGAGACTCTTGTGATTACATTGGTCCAGGTCCAGGATAATTTTTGTATTTTAAGGTCAGCTGAATAACAACTTAAATTCCTCTTTTTTGTGTAACATGTTGATTATGTTCACAGGTTCTGTGGATTAGGCATGGACATATTGAAAGTCTATCATTCTGTCTGCCACACCATTAGATTCCAGCTTCTTCAAGGAAAATGACTCTTCTGTTCAGAGTGGGATCCCTGGAGTCTGGCATCTAATAGCATCAATAAATTGTTGAAACAAACAACTAAAATAACCTATAAAAAGCATTAGTATCCAGCACATGACAAACACTCTTGCCTTTACCCACTGAGGGCCCTTCTTCCCAGCCTAGGTTTGCCATATAAATTCAGCACATTCTTCAAGGCTTTGTTTGCTTAAAGCCCCTTCTTATTTTTATTTTTTTTTTGAGTTGGAGTCTCACTCTGTCGCCCAGACTGGAGTGCAGTGGCTGCTCCCGGCCACCGCAGCCTCGACCTGTTGGGCTCCGGCGATCCTTCCGCTTCAGCCTTCCGAGTAGCCGGAATTACAGGCGTGCGCGACCACGCCTGGCTAATTTTTTTATTTATTGTAGAGATGAGGTCTCGCTGCCCAGGCGGGTCATGAACCCGCGGGCTCAGGCAATCCACTCACCTCAGCCTCCCAAAGGCGTGGGATTACAGGCTGAGCCACCGAGCCCGGCTAAAGCCCCTTCTTACATGAAACCTCCACTAAGTGTGAACCAGTCTTCCTTCTCATTTCTAAGGGCATAATTGTGGGTTTAGTTTGACACATTTTATTAGCCTGCTTCCTTTGCTAGGTCATGAACTTTCTAGTCAGTGACAGTCTCATTTATTTCTGAGCTCTTCACAGATCCTACCATGTGGTGAGTCCTTAACTCTTTAAGAGAAAGGGGAGTAACACAAGGGAAAAATCAGAGCTAGCCAGCACTTGGGAAGTGTGAAAAATAAGGAGCCCCTCTCTCAAGGCCTTCCATTTTTTTCCAGTAGAGAAAAACCTCCATAGCAATGTGGCTAGATTGCTGGCATTATAAACACATGTGCAGTAAGATGTCAGAATCAGACCCACCCTCCACATTCCCTCTTGGAAACATTAGTTTCCTGTGAATGCCATCTGTTTCAGAATCTGCAGCCCACCTGACACCTATCCTTTTGTTGATAGTGAAAGCAGCCTTGGCTAGTTTTGGTCCCATGATGATGGTTCTGCTTCTGTTTACTTTTGTGATGTCTCCAATGTTTTGAGGCATCTAACATTCTCTTTTGTCACCCTGTTGCCTCCACCATCTACTTGGTATATAGAGTGGCTGCCCCTTGCCTATTTTGAAGGTCATGACTGAAAGCCCACACCTTGACTCAATACCTTTTCCTTTCCAGCAAGTGCAAGAGGTGACTTCCGTGCAGTTTTAAAAAGTGGGTGTGCTTTTTCTTTTTCTTTTTTCTTCAAAGACACTTTAAACCCTTTGGTCAACATTTTTCATCATTTTCCTTTCAGATACCCAAGGTCAAGTACTATTTTTAGCCATTGTTCTCCCCAATGGGGTTCTCCTCAGAGCATTCTGGCTACTGTGGCTGTACTTTTATAAGATTCTTCAAGGGATAATACACAGGTAACCACATCTCATTTCTTCCTCCTTTTAAGTAGGTTAAATCTTCCACAGATCATTTTCTTGTTGCATATCTAGTTATTCTTGAATGACTTGGATAAGGATGGCTGATTGGTGTGATAAGAATGAAGACAATTTTGGTTGCTTTAAAAGAGTACATTATTTACCAACTATTCTCTTGGGAAAGAGTGCTGAATATATTTGAAAGAAGTACTTTGTTAAGCCATTAGAAAGCAAGTAAAATACTGAGGACCTGAGAATAGAATGGTCTTTGAAAGAAAAGAGAAGAACTTTGTGGATCAATTTGGGTTTTGGAGAAGGGGGAAATGGAGACGAATAGAAGAGGAAAAAGATAATGAGAGAATAACTAGTAAGATGACTGAAGGCTGTAAGTTCCAAGACGTGACCCTTTGACATGATCCCTCGGATCCTTGGTGAAGTGTAACTAAGCCATAAAATGCTGAACATGTATAGATTCTTGTGGAAACTGGTGCAGCCAGGTTAATGCAGTGCAAGCTTGGAGTAACTTATGCTGCCAGTTGAAAGCTATGAGAGATAAGAGGATACAAGTCACAGGGACTCATAGAAATTGTGGAGATGGCAAAATTAAAATTAGAAGCAGAGCTGTTCAATTGGCTCCAAATCCATGAATAAAAAATATTGTTCAGTGTTAGTTTGTTACACCTCAATAGTGCAGCAATAGCTGACTGATAAAACCCTTCTCTTGAAATCACAGTTCATGACTCAGCTTTGTTCCTATTCTTTAAAAAGCCTTCTCTTCTACAACTCATGCTCTCAGTGGTATCCCTGTTCTCTAAAATCCTACTGTCTTTGTCACTTTTTGTACATAATTTAGTTCTTAAAGTTAATATCTATGTTGTATAAAAATGAAAAAACACTAAGTCTTCAGTGGACTTGTGGGAGTGTTATAGAGAAGAGACACTATAAATGGGTCAGAGGGATGAAAACAAGTAGAAACAGTGGAGAACTGCTTTTGGTGGACAGATGGTACTTGGTGGTGACTCTTGAGTGTCACAGGCAGAAAGTTTAATTTTCTTCAGGTGATAATGGCACTATGATTAGTTGTGATCAGAGTCTAGTGCAATTTCTAGTGTCCAAAGCTGGACAGTGGTGTTAGAAGGTAGTCATTAAATCATACGTGTACATGAATTTTGACATTATTCCAGGCTATAAACCTCTTTCTTAGACTAGAATTCTCATTCCCTTTGACATTCTTTAAGATACTCAATATCCTTTTAAAAATGTAAGTCAGATTTAAGTTAAAACGACCAACTTACATTGCCTGTAAAGAGTAACACAAACTATAGAGCTATCTTAAATAATGCTGTGATGAAAATCCTTGAATTGACATTCTCAATACACATCTTTGACTATTTCCCTATGACAAATTCTTAAACCTGGTCCTTCGATTCGGAGTGAAATGGAGTAAGTATACTTTTCCCATCACTGTCACTGAATGGGTATATAAAACCTGGACAGAGTGCATGGGGTAGTTATTTGAAGACTTTGGAAAAATAAATAGCAGCAGGCAGATTGGGGAAAAAGCACCAGAAATAAAAGTACCACCGATCTGCCACTGAGTTCATCATTTTTTCCTTCCAGTATCTCTCTCTCAGTCAAACTTCATGCAGCCAGAAACTCAAGAGTGAGCAATGAGGCACAAAAGAGCTCAAGGAGAATCCCTCATTCCTCCTGTTTTGATGAGTTAGAAAGGGAATCACACACACACACACACACACACACACACACACACACACAGAGAGAGAGAGAGAGAGAGAGAGAGAGAGAGAGAGAGAGAGAGAGAGACCTCCTGGATTTAACCTTTCCTTTACTGTTGCCTCTTCTCTCACATCCCAGCCCCCAGGCAATCCCATAGTGTAGGGACACTGGTAGATCTTTTATATCAGGAGGATAGGGCTAACTCTTGTGGCACCCTTATTTTTCTTCCCATCACTTATCATAAATGCAAACCCAATTATGAAAATAGGATAACTATAGTCTAATGTTTCTGACCAGAAGACTGAAAAGGGGAAACCTAAGAAAACCAAAAAGTATCAGGAAGCCTGCAGAGAAGGAGATTCTCAGAAAAACACCTGTTTTTGAACAGAACTAATTTTTTTTTCTTGAGTTGGAGTCTCACTCCTTCACCCAGACTGGAGTGCAGTGGCTGCTCCCGGCCACCGCAGCCTCGACCTGCTGGGCTCCGGTGATCCTTCCGTCTCAGCCTTCCGAGTAGCCAGAATTACAGGCACGTACTACCACGCCTGGCTGATTTTTTGATTTATTGTAGAGATGAGGTCTCACTGCCCAGGCGAGTCTCGAACCCGCGGGCTCAGGCAATCCACTCACCTCAGCATCCCAAAGGCATGGGATTACAGGCTGAGCCACTGAGCCCGGCAGAACTAATTTTTTTAACAGGACTGTTATGAACAGTTGTTTATGAGCTCCAAGTCTTGTGAGACATGATTTATGCATCTGACCATAATTAGCATATCAAAGACTATGAGAATTAAAGTATAGAAAGTTTGTCTCCTGGGTTTCAAACTGAGTGCACACATTTATGACAGATCTGATGAACATTGCAGAAGTTTGACAATGGAACTGATATTTGAAATACAGACTTCCTGTTGGAACTTTTAACCTGAATCCAACCAGGTCCATGGCCAGCAAAACCAAAAAATATCCACATGTCCAAAGGATTTAAGCAAAACCCAAAGTCTCATAACACAATACTTAAAATGTCCAGGAGATAATCCAAAATTATTCAGCATGTGAAGAACCACAAAAAATTCAGCTGGGTGTGGTGGTGTGTGTCTGTAGTCCTAGCTACTGGGGAGACTGAAGTGGGAGGATTGCTTGAGCCCAGGAGTTTGAGGTTGCAGTGAGCTATGATTATGCCACTGATCCAGTCTATTAAAAAAAACACACAAAATTGAATTTGCATGGAAAAGGGCCGCTGCAAGATCACAGAAGACAGAATTATCTGACAAATATTTCAAAGTAGCTATAATAAAAATGCTCAAACAAGCAATTGTAAACACTGTTGAAACAAATGCAAAAATAGAAAGTATCAGCTAACAAATAGAGAACATAAATAATGATAAAATATAAATTTTAAAATGAAAAATTAGTACAACCGAAATAAAAAGCTTACTGGATGAACTGCATAACAGACAGAGAAAAGAGTCAGTAAACTTTAAGATGGATAAATAGAATTTAACTAAACTTAAAACAAGTGGGAATAAAAGATTGAAAAAAGTGAGAAGAGCATTTACATACCTGTGAGATAATAACAAAAGGTCTAACAAATCAGAAATAACTAAATTTGAAGCACATAAACAATAGATAAAAATCAATGAAGTGAAAGACTGGTACTTTGAAAAGATCAATAAAAAAATTAGCTGAGTATGATGGAGTGGACCTGTAGTTCTAGCTACTTGGAACGTCGAGGTGGAAGAATTGCCTGAGCTCAGCAGGTTGAGGCTGCAGTTGAGCCAGGTTTGTGCCGCTGCCCTCCAGCCTGGGCAACAAAGTGAGACTCCAACTAAAAAAAAAAAAAAAAAAAAAAAAGAAAGAAAGAAAGATAAAAGAAAAAAAGGAAAATAAAGTAATACTACGAACTACACATAAATTGGAGAAGTTAGATGAAGTGGACCAATTCTTAAAAATCCAAAACTATCAAATCTTCATCTCAGATAAAATAGAGAATCTCAATAGTTCTAAATTTATTAAATATGTTGAATTTGTTGTTAAAATCCTTTCAACAAAAGAAATCTCCAGACCATATGGTTTCATGGACAAATTCTTTCAAATAGCAATTCTGAACACACTCTTGCAGAAAAGAAAAGGAAGGGACTATTTACCCACTCATTTTATGAGTTCAGTATTACCCTGATACCAAAACCATACAAAAAAGAAAACTGCTGTTGACCCTTGAACAACATGGGCTTGAACTATGTGGGTCCATGTACATGTGGATTTTCTTCTGCTTTGCCACGGAGACTGCAAGATCAATCCTTCCTCTTCCTTTTCCTCCTCAACCTCCTCAATGTGAAGACAATGAGGATAAAGACCTTTAGGATGATCCACTTCCACTTAATAAATAGTAAATACATTTTCTCTTTTTAACAATTTTCTTAGTAACATTTTTGATCTATCTTATTGTAAGAATGCAGTATATAATATATATAACATACAAAACATATACAAACTGACTATGCTATTGGCAAGGCTTTTGGTCAAGTAGACTTTACTGCTGACTACTATTGTAGTTAAGATTTGGGGGGAGTCAAAAGTATATGCAGATTTTTGACTGCACATGGGGATTGGTACACCTAACCCTTGAGTTGTTCAAGGGTCAACCGTACATACCAAAATTGTTCATGAATGTAGGTGCAAAAATGCTAAAAAATATTAGCAATGATAAAAGCAATATATAGAAAGGTTGATGCACTGTAGCCAAGTTGAGTTTAGCCTGGGAGTGCAAACTGATTCAATATTCAGAAATTGATCCATGTAACTCACTATATTAACAATCTAAAGAAAGAAAAATTCCTCATGATCATGTCAATAGATGTACAAAAAGCTTTTGACAAGTTCCAACATCCATTCTTGATAAAAATTTTCAACAAATTGAATAGAAGGGGATCTCTTCAACCTGATACAGGGCACCCACAAAAGACCTACAGCTAACATACTAATAAAAGACTGAATGAGTTCCCCCTAATGCTGGGAACAAGGGAAGGATGTCCCATCTCACCACTGCTATTTAAAACCACATTGGAAGTCTTAGCTAGTACAATCAGGAAAAAAAATAAACAAAAAATTAATACGAAACAAAACTTAGGTTCCAAAAAAAAAAAAATCTCCTTTTGCAGATGATGTTTTTCTTTTTTGAGGCAGAACTCACTCTGTCACCCAGGTTGGAAGAAAGAGGTGTGATTGTAGCTCACCACAGCTTCAAACTCCTGGGCTCATGTGATTCTTTTGCTTAGGCTTCCCAAAGCAGTGGGATTACAGACATGAGCCACCGCCCCCAACTGATGATTTTCTATGTAGGAAATCCCCCTAAATCTCCAGAAAACTTTCTAGAACTAATACATGAGTTAAGCAAGTTAGCAGGATACAAGGGTAACACACAAAAATTGGTTATATTTCTATACACTAGCAATGTACAATTGGAAAGCGAAATTTAAGAAATCATTTTCAGTAGCTCCTCCCAAAATAAAATACTTATGCTTAAATCTGATACAATATGCATGGAGTCTGTGTCCTGAAAACTATAAGATGCTTATGAAAATATCAAAGACAGCCTAATAAATGGAGAAATAGACTGTGTTCATGGATCAGAAGTCTCAACATAGTAACAATGTCAATTTTGCTCAAATTGACCCATGGGTTTAGTGCAATGCCAACTGAAACCCTGCAGGGTTTTTAGTAGCTATAGACAAAACTAATTTTATGAAAAATAAATGTAGTGAGATAGCTAAAACAATTTTGTGGAAAAAGGAATGCAGCTAGAGAAATTATACTACTTGATCTTAAGACTTATGGTAATCAAGAGAGTCTGGCATTGGTAAAAAAATAGACACATTTATCAATGGAACATAGGTTAGAGATTGCAGAACTAGATCTACACATATATGCCCAGCTGATTTTTGACCAAGTCTCAAAGCATTTCAGTGGGACAAGGATAATCTTTTCAATAAATAATGTTGGAACAATTGGATATCCATAGGCAAAAAAAAAAAAAAAAAAGAAAAAAAATCTAGACCTAAACTTCACACCTCATATCAAAGTTAACTGAACATATCATATATCTAAACACAAGACATTAAACTATAAACCATTTAGGATAAAACAGGAAAAGTCTTCATGGCTTGAGGTTAGGTGGAGAGTTTTTAGACATAACACCAAAAGCACAATCCACAAAAGAAAAAATTGATAAACTGGACTTCACTAAATTTTAAGACTCTTGGCCTGCAAATGGCACTGTAAAAAAAATAAAAAGACAAATTACAGAGGTAGAAAATATTCATAAATCACTTAAACGACAAAGGACTTGCATCCAAAATATATAAAGAACACTTACGCTCTAACAATAAGAAACAAACAACTTAAAAAGTAGGCTAAAATACATGAACAGGCATTTCATCAACAGCAATATACAGATGGCAAATAAGCACACGAAAAGATGTTCAACATCATTAACCATTAGGAAATGCAAATTAAAATCACGATGGGATATCACTACATACCTATTAGAATAGTAAAAATGAATAATACTTACAATACCAAGCACTGATGAAGATGTTGAGAAATTGAAACTCTTCTGTTGCTGGTAGGAATGCAAATCTTGAAAATAGTGTGACTGTTTGTAATAATATAGTTTCTTATAAAGTTGAACATAGGCTTACTATATGATTCAGCAATCTCACTCTTGGGCATCTGCTCTTGAGAAATGAAGACTTAATGTTCACATAAAACTTGCATGTTTATAGCAACTTTTTTCACAATGGTCCAAAGAAATAACCCCAAAGGTCATTCAATTAGTAACTGGATAAACAAACTGTGATATGTTTATATAATACTACTCAACAATAAAAAGAAACAAATAACTGATAAATGCAACAACTTAACATGAACTTCAAATACATCATGCTGAGTAAAAGAGGGTTGTGTATTCTGTGATTTTATTTATATGATATTCTTGGAAAGACAAAACTATAGAGATCGAAAAACAAATCAGTGGCTGCCAGGGATTGTGGGGGTGGGAAAGAGTATGACCATAAAGTAATAGCACAAAAGTATATCCTTATTGTGTTAGTGGTTATGTGAATCTTTGTATTAATATCACTTAACTATACACCCTCCAAATTTCCCAAATAGACTTTTTTGGGGGGGTTAAATCTATGCATATATTAAGTCTTTTGAAACGTATTCCCGTATTTACCTTCAGAAGGGTTGTAATAATTTACATTTTCATCAGAAGCACCGAGGAGTACCTATGATCCAGTTCCCTCCTTCACCATTGCTGGAATTTGTTGTTCCTTATCATCCTCCCTACCCCACCCAATTTTGTAGGTTTATATGTTTGGTGAGCTTTTAAAGAAGAATATGTGTGTGTAGCAATCAATCTTCAGCCCTAGTTTGTTTTGAGTTGCATGTATCCATCTTAGATCATATTGTCAAGTGACTTTTTATGTTACAAAATGCCTATTCCTAAATAGGTATGGGATACATTTGGTAACATAAATAAATTTGGTTCTGTATTCAGAAATAAGGTAGATAATTTCTGCTGCTGGATTTTTTGAGCTGTGAGTAGGGAGTAAAGAGCTCTACCAGGAAGTCCTACAAAATTTGTTGTTCCTTCTTTCAGGACTTTGCAGAGACTTCTGAAATAGAACTTTGTCTTATCATTGTGGCTGTCACAAGAATGCCATTTTAGATCCTTGAAACAATATATAACCAATAGAAATCTCCAGGCGAAGGTAAAAGGCAAAGTTATTTCCTATACAGAGGGTCACAGGAATGCGTGCTACGAGTAATCACTTGGGACCTCCAGGCAAAAATTTTAGAAAGGGCCTCTGTAGGCAGCCACTGTCAGCACTCCATCCATTTACTATTTTATGTGTGTGGGCCTCCAGTGTGCCACTTTGTTGGAGGGCTGCCCACAAGCTGCTGGACCCTGCTCTGTTTGTGCACATGGTTATACGGAAGTGCCCAGGAATTCATGTTCTTCCGGGAGTACTGTTTGACTAAGGACTGATAGGTGTGGGGGCTTAAAATTCCCCAACTCCTTTGCCTGTGATCACAACACACTTAAGTCTGTCCTATAGTGTTCCCAGAATTGCCCTGAAGGATTGAGCCACAGTCACCCCCCCATGGTGCTTTCTCTGATATTGTATTCTTACCTTCTCTTCTTTCCTACTCTATTCCCAGTTTTTCCTGGGAATGTTTTCTAATAAATCTAAGTCACTTTGTCATGGATGATTATCTCAGTCTTTTGTGGGAAATACAAGCGAATGCAGCATTTTCCCCTCTTTATCCATTACTCAATTAGAAAATTTATAATCCTACTGCACTCTCAGAAATTGTATCAGTTAGAATATTGGTTTAACTGCTGTAACAGGAACCCCAAATTACTTGATTGACATGACTGTCTCTCTTCACAAAATAGTCTGGGAAATTTCATGATGTTGAGGACCCAGATACTTTATTGCTTTCCCTCCATTCCTCAGGTGTGGCCTGAGGTCTAAGATGGCTCCCTGCCATGTCCACACTAGACGATGAAAAAGGGGAGGCATTCCTCAGGAGGTGTGCACACCACTTATGTTCATACATCGGTGGCCAGAACTTAGCTGCATGGGCACATCTAACTGGACTGGAGGCTGGTTGAGTAGACAGGTGTCCAGTTTATAGCTGGAGGCTCCATGGTTGTGAGAGAGAGAAGAGATAACAGACTTTAAAATAGCTAGTCGCTTCTGTCACAGGTATACTCATGTGTTATCTATAGCTTTAGAGAAAGGAAAGAGGGGGACCTGACTGGGTTCTGTTCTTCACTCTGATTCTAGCTTATTTTCTTTGGCCCTGTCCCCTTTTAGACCAAGGTAGCAAATAATGAACTCATCAGTTAATTGATCTTTAAGTAAGTAGGTCCTTTCTAGAAGTATAGAAAATTTACTTGAGGTTCATTATTCAACTTAAAGTATAATATTTATCTTCTATACTGAAGTCTCAGTGCTTTGGGTATGATGGTCTTAGGTGGGGTAACCCAGAAGCAGTGATTTTTCTTTTTAGGATAGGAAATCAATGGAGTAGGGAGATAGTTCAAAGAAGGGGGAAAAACTCCAAACAGGGTGATCTCAGGTAAAGTTGTGGCCTTGCCCTGACCCCACAGAGGAGATCTGGAGCACAAATTATACTTAAACCAAAAACAAGAAAGTGGAGCTTCCTTATTCTCTTACCATCAGGCACTGTCTAAAAGCTATTTCAAGGGACAAACTCCCATGCCTGTAGGCAAACTGTGCCAGAAGCCCCTGCACAGTCCTCCTAAAAGCGCTGTGGGTAAAGCTTGGGGAGGGGTGCACAAACCACATAAAAGAGATCGAAGGAGTTTACCAGTGAGCTCAGTAGTTGTTTTTAGGGGACTGCCTTCTTGGAAGAGGTGACCTCCCAGCTCTGGGGCTGGGGGGCAGGGAGGAGGGAGGACAAAGAGGGGGAAGGATGTGTGCTCAAGCTTTGTGGAAGTTCCTTGGACAGTTTTGGCCCCAGGTCAGGATCTTCCCTTTGGGCTTCTCTTGCTCAGTGGAGAGACAGGACTGTATCAGGATGGATCCATGAAAACCAGAGCCCCGCAGGTTACAGGCGATGGCAGACTTCATTGTCTACTTATAGGGAAAAAGCAAATGTCATGACATTGGGGCTCCCAACCCAGGCATATCCCATTAAACAAAGTAGGTGGTTGATGCAACTTAAGTGATTCTCCCATGTGGCTGTTTCTAGGTATGTCTTTTAAAATTAGTTGTGCTTAAATTAGCAGCGCCTTACTTTTAATATTCCTCTCTCGAAGAAGCTAGCACAGCTTCAATCAGGCACCTGATTAATATGCAAAAAATGATTTGTTTTGATTTCAATCTAGTGGGTTTTTTTCTTTGCCAGGCGACTTCTTTATCAAATTCCTCTGCTTTTAAGGAATAAGAAAAAACATCTCCTTAAAGTCAGAGGGCACAGTTTCCATGAAAATGAAGAAGGAAGTCCTCACAGGGAGCTGATCTGAAATCTTAACAGCATAATTTTGCCAATGGCAAAACATCTCTTTTGTAATTTTTAGTCTATTAAAAATTACCAGCTTTACCTTAAGGTATAATCAGCTCCCTGATTAAGCCACATGAAATCTTGTCCATTTGAAGTCACAATTGATATATGTGTTCTATAAAAGTATATAATATTTTGCTGCTTATTGTATGACTTTGGGCAAGTTACTTAATATCTTTAAATCTATTTTTTTATCTTCAAAATAAAGATAAATGCCCCTTGGGATTTTCTGCAATATAAATCTTTAATTCTTCATCCAAAAACCTTGATGTATTGCAGAATTCAGAATTCAACATATATTATTAACACCCCCAGTGGAGTCTGGGGAAGCACCCTATCATTAAATACACTAATATATCTGCAGCCAAACTTATGAATATTCACACTAAGTGGCATAAAGACTAAAAATAGCCTCCCATCAGTCAAAGGCAAGGTTTGCAATTGAGTTATCAATAAATTTTTCAGTTTTAAGGCTTTTTGGATTTGGGATTGGGAACCAGAGACTGTAGTCCTGTGATGAAATGGTCTGTATGCCTACCCATCCATTTCCCAACTGGCTCCAGGAAGGACTGAAGCTTTGCAGTGGTGCATGTGAAAAGACTTGCTCTAGGATGGTTCTGTTCTTCTTTCTGCTTGTGATGCGGGTGGGTTCTTATGAATTTTGTTTTCCTTTTTGACATTTTTAAACCTGATTTTCTTCTTCCAAGGGCCTGATTTCAGGTATAACTCTGCTATTTTGACACAAATAAGAAGATACATTAAAAAAAGAAAAGAGAAAAGAAAAGAAAAACCAATACTTTCTAGAGAGGAAAAAAACAAATAATGTAATATGTAAACACAATTGGTGGGCTCATTAAGCAATAAATTAAATTGTCAAAAAATTGGTGGAAAATTCTAAAAGAAATCTTCAGGTGGCAAGTTTCAGGAAGTTTTGTTGTTGTTGTTGTTTGTTTGTTTGTTTGTTTGAGATGGGATCTCACTCTGTTACCCAAGCCATAGTGCAGTGGTATAATCATAGCTCACTACAGTCCCCTGGGCTCAAGTGATTCTCCTGCCTCAGTCTCCTGAGTAACTGGAACTACGGGCATGTGTCACCATGCACATCTAGTTTAAAATTTTTTTCTTTTGTAGAGATGGGGTTTCACTATTTTGCCTAAGCTGGTCTTGAACTCCTGGTCTCAAGCAATCCTCCTTCCTTGACTTCCCAAAGTACAAGGGATTCTAGGTGTGAGCCACTGTGCCTGGCCAAGAGTTTATCATTATACACAATGTGCTGGAAGCCTGTGGTCAAACCCCAAAACTCCCATGGTACTCTCTGCTCCTCACATCTCCAGCAATTCCTGCTGAACTGTACTTGAGCCCATGACAATGTTTAATTTTTACTTATACTATGTCAAAATTCATAATATGTAACATTTATGATAAGTTAACTTTTTAACAAGATAAATTTTCTACAAGATGTATTGGCTTTCATTTACACTTTATATTCTCTCAAAATTTTTCTTGTGAAAATTTAAGTGGGGGTAAAATTTTGACAAAGGTATTATGAATCAGTGGCCTTGATCACTCTTGGGGGCATTTTCTTCTTTACTGCATTTGTGTTTATCTTAGTAGAAAATAATAATTGTTTGCGTTTATTGAGCAGTTACTTTTCTAGGGACTATTATTAGCACCTACATTTACAGACTCAAGGATCCTTTATGTAACTCCTAGGGCCAGATGAACTTTCAGATTTTAGACAGACAACATTTGGTAGATGACTATTGTATGTTATACCCCTCTGGGGGGAAGGGTTGTGGCATCATCCCCAAAGTCACACACAGTAATATTTTTGGAAAAATGTATTAAATTCCAACTCTCTGGGATAAAAAGACATGAATCTCATGCAGGTTTTCTCCAATAAATTATTTATGAGAAAGCTTCCAGTTTTCAGAGCATTTGGGATGTTGGAATTACAGACAAGAGATGATAGATGTGTTTTCTCAATCCTTAAAGTGACCCTGTGAAATAGGAACTGTTATAATTCTTTGTGTAGTGAAAAATTAACCTTACCCAAAGAGAGATCTGGCCTTTGCCCTCAGCTACTGGGAGGAAATTTCTAGGCCCCTGGAACGTCCTGCTTGATAGAAATGTCTTTGTTTGCCTGGGGGCTCTGGCTACTGGACAGTTTAACCATGTGATTTATGTTGAGGACTTTGGGCCATGCAGTATCAGTTCTGACTTCTGGAGGATTGACCAAAGGTAATAGCCCAACCTCTGAGAGGTGCTGGGGATGACCAAAGATAATAGCCCAACCTCTGAGAGGTGCTGGGGATTAAATGTCAACCACCCAGGCAATATGTAATCAAGCCCCAATAAAAACTCTGGACATCAAAGGATCAGGTAACCATCCCTGGTTGGCAATACTTTGTGTGTATTGTCACACATTGTGGCTGAGAGGAGGCAACACTACCCAGGACACCACAGGGAGAGGACAATTGGAAGTTCCACCTGTGTGTCCTCTAAAACTCTTCCCTGCACATTTCTTTTTGTGGTTAATTTTAACTTATATCCTTTCCCTGTAATTAACTATGAGTATAATAGCTTTCAGTAAGTTCTTGAGTTCTTCTCCCAAATTATCAAAGCTGAGAGTGGTTTGGGGAACTCCCTGAGCTTGCAGTTGGTATCAACAGTGAGGGTAGTTTTGTGTGGATGACTGTTCCTTTAAACTGTATAGCTGCCTAAGCTCATTGCATCTTCATTTTCCAGATGAGCAAACTAAGGCAAAGAGGATACATTCCTTACTGCAGGTCACAAGACTTATAAGTGGAGGAGTTGATTCAAACACAGGCCATCTAACCCAGAGCAAAACCTGTTCTTAACCACTGTGTAATGTACAGTGTAAGTGACTGTTATTGTATCTATTATTAGAAGGAGGAAAAGGCATAATTTTGAGGTGGCTTAGATAAATAAGTGAGTATTCTATTGCTGAATATACATTAAACTGTGAATGGGGCATCTTTCAATGGTCCTATTTCTTGAAAATTTAATAAAATACATGTAAATGAGATATAGAACAGAATATATACATATATATCTTTTTCTTCATTATGTTATTTTTGAAATCATGCATAGTATGATAAATACACAGTATAAACATATATAGTATGGTTATTGTAAAAAGAAAAAAATTGGGAAGCAGCATAAGCAAAAATATAATTCATGTCCCCGACCGAATGGCACAGGCCTGGTTGTAGGCAGCCATGTTTTGTGCCACATGATAACATGGCTAAAGTTGATTGGATTAGAGGTGGATGAAACCAGCCAACCTATCAGCTAGCCTCATTCTACCATGTCAATATGAGTGTGACTGATTAGACTTGATGTCTAGGAACTCTGAGTTAAGAAAATCTACCTCTTTCCATGCCCAGCACAGCCATGGTTCATGGTCCCAAGAAACATCTGAAGTGGGTAGCAGCTCCAAAACTTTGGATGCTGGATAAATTGACTGTTGTGTTTGCTCCTCATCCATCCACTGGTCCCCAAAAACTGAGAGACTGTCTCCCTCTCATGATTTTCCTAAGAAACAGACAAGTATGCTCTGACCAGAGATGAAGTAAAGATCTTCATGCAGCAGTTCATTAAGATTGATGGCAAGGTCTGAACTGATATAATCTATCCTGCTGGTTTTATGGATGTCATCAGCATTGATGAGACCAGAGAAAACTTCCACCTGATCTATGACACCAAAGTTGCTTTGCTGTTCATTGTATTACAACCGAGGAGGCTAAGTACAAGTTGTGCAAAATGAGAAAGATCTTTGTGGGCACAAAAGGAATCCCTCATATGTTGTCCCATGATACACTATTCACTACCCTGATCCCCTCATCAAGGTGAAAGACACCATTCAGATTAATCTGGAGACTGGCAAGATTACTGATTTCATCAAGTTTGACACTGGTAACCTGTGAATGGTGACTGGAGGTGCTAATCTGGGAAGAATCGGTGTGATCACCAACAGAGAAAGACATCCTGGGTCTTTTGATTTGGTTCATGTGAAAGATACCAACAGCAACAGCTTTGCCACTGGCTCTCCAACATTTTTGTCATTGGCAAAGACAACAAATTATGAATTTCTCTTCGCTGAGGAAATGGTATCTGCCTCACCATTGTTGAACAGAGAGAGAGAGAGACAAGAGATTGGCAGTCAAACAGAGCAGAGGGTGAAATGGTCTCTAGGTGACAAGTTAAAAAGATATTTGTACCTAATTAAAGATAATACAACACGGAAAAAAAAGAAAGAAAATCAAAGAAAATGAGGCAGATAGCAGTGGAAGCTGAAATGCAAAGGTCTAAATAGGCCAAATAGATTATGATGGGCTGTTTGAGAGGCAAAAGTCTATGAGAGCAGAAACTATGAGAAAGTAGAGGATGTCAATCCATAGAAGAGGGTGAGGCAGAAACAGAAAATCAAAGATGCCAAATAATATCCCACTTTGGATATTATTTTTTTCTTTATGAGTCTGATAGCATCACTATCTATCAAAATATCACTTTAGTTTGCATGTATTTCATTAATAATACATTTAAACTTTTTTCATCTTATTGGCCTTCTATATTTCCTCTTTTGTGAATTGCCTGTTTATATTCTTTGCCCATTTTCTATTAGTGAGTTTATCTTTTTGAAATCAAAATGACTATAGAACTGAGGTTAGTAATATAGAAGATTTATAAAAGAAAGAGAAAAAAGAAAGTGTTGTACAACTGTAGTTTGTAAGAAGCATTAAAATGTATGTAAAGATGTTGTATGAAAATGAGCTTGAATATTAAAAGGTGAAAATAATTTAGTCATGTAAAAGTTAGAAATAGTAACATAAAACATATGATGCTGAATATAAATGTTTTTCCAACTTCATCCCTAAAGTGGCCCAGCAGCAGTGTCACTCCATCATCTGCTGGTATTTACATGAAACACTCTGATATGCACCTCTGGTGTGGTTTCTAGTATGTCTTCACTAAAAGGAAGACAACTGGCTCCTTGGAGAGCAGCTCATACCTTTTTGTTGTTAAGAAAAAGGTCAGTATGGGCCTGAAATATCTGGTTATTGTTGAAAAGCAAGAATACTTTACAAAATGTCTGTAGTAGCACTGAAAGGACAAAGAGGTCAGTTAAGGGCCGCCCCCTGGCCATGTTGTGACATTTTGAGAATCAAATTGAGAATGACAGGAAAAAGTAACTAACAACTTGAATCTGACTTATTATGAGTTCATAGTGACCTGAAAAAGTAACAAATTAGGCTGGATGCAGTGGCTCATGCCTGTAATCCCAGCACTTCAAAGGCCAAGGCAGGAGGATTGCTTGAGCCCAGGAGTTCTAGAGCAACCTGGGCAACATAGTGAGACCTTGTTTCTACAAAAGAAAAAATTTTAAATTAGCCGGGTGTTGTGGCACACGCCTGTAGTTCCAGCTACTCAGGAAGCTGAGGTGGGTGGATCACCTGAGCCCAGAAGGTCAAGGCTGCAGTGAGCCATGATTGTTCCACTGCACTCCAGCCTGGGTGACAGAGTAAGACACCAACTCAAAAAAAAAAATAAAAAAAAGTAACAAATTAATGTAAAGGGTATACAAATGTAGCTGTATGACAAAAGGCTGATGAATATGCTGGAATATTTAAATTTTAAGTAAAAACATAAGGTTGGTCATAGAAAACAATCTTATCTTGGAACAATCTGTGAGAGAAAAGGTGGCTTTGACTGATCTGGTGGCTCCTTCCAAAGACTTCCCCATTGGACATTCACTGTCTCACACTCCAGGGAAGCCAGTGGGGAAATAGGAGCTTTGTACGTCCAGAGTAGCTGGTGCACTGGTATAGCAGTCAGTCTCTTCTTGTCAGTGAGCCCCAACTGGGGGGCTTTCTCCCAGTCTGTAGTGATGGCAGCAAAGGCAAGGGACAATCCTTTACAAGTGTAGAAACAGTGCAAGCAATACCTAGGGTGTTCTGGCCAAGAATCAAGGAAAGTGACCAAGGCTCTTGGTGGAAAGGGGAGGCAGGGCTCACTGGGTCAGGAATGGTGAGTGAGCTGGGTCTAGAACAAATGATGAGCAAGGACTGCAAATTCTATTGAAAGTGGATTATAAACTAGAGACATTTTTATCATATTACACTATGGAGTTCTTGGTAGGGAGTTAGGCTCATTTGGATAAAAGTTACTCTGACTCTGAAACAGAATAATAATTATACATGCTACATCATGATTTGTATTTTTGTAAAAACGTTTTTGCACTAATAGTCTTATTTATTCCTCATACCACTCTAAAGAGGGAGGGCAGCTGAGGTGAAAGAAACAGATATTGCAGCTTGCTGGACACAGACATTGATCCATTTGCTGGCTGAAGAATATGATATGTTGCTCAGCCTCTCTGAACCTCGACTATGAAATAGGGATACCAATTATATCTCTCTTGGAGGAATAGGTGTGGAATGGGGATGTGTGCAAATCACCTGACACATCACAGGTGTTCCCCTAATGATGGTTTCATTATCTCACAGATGAGAAAAAATGAGTCAGAGATGTTAGGTGGCTTCCTCAGGTCACACATTTATACATGGCAAGGCCCAGATTTTGATTCAAGCCCCTATGAGATAAGGATAGAACCCTTATGAGATAAGGATAGAAAGGACCTTAAAGATCATCTGGGTCTAAGGGTTCCAAACTTTTATTTTAAGCTTTAAACAAAACCCTGGAGAATACTAAAATGGGAGTCAGATAAAGGTGAGTCTGGACTTGGCTTCCTCCCCCCACCCAAGTTGTGTAGTAACCCCCAAAGGGACTGTGGTACACTAGAGTTCCTTGGAGCATTGTTTGAATCTCTGGTCTAGTCCTACCTATGTTTTACAAATGAGGTTGCTGAGGCTCACAGAAGTCATGATATTTGCCCAAGGTCATAAAGCTGGTCTCTGGCAGGGGTGGGACTTAAGCCATGTTGGTAAGATACAAGCTCAGGGCTCTCCCTTCTCCAATTCACCACCTTTGTAGGGCAAAGACACCTGGCTCCACATGAGACAGTGCCATCTGATGACACACTAAAGGGTACATTGCTCTCCATCCCAGGAATTGTATGTTGGTCTTCAGCCTTGTTTCCATTCTCCAGTGCTGTCCTTTGCAGTGTGCATTAAAGGCTAAAAGTGTGGAGCTGTATTTCCAGTTAATCTTGCCAATCGGGTTTCTGTCAGGCTTTGCCAAATGAAGTATTTGCAGGAGGCTGGAAAGAAGGAGGGGGATAAGTCACTCTTCTCCTTGTTCTGGAGCTGTGAATGACTGAGAGTGACTTTGCAGATTTCAGCAGCATCCATGTTTCCAGGAGCGGCACCCATGGAAACCACTCTTTGTATGATCTCATGGCAATCTCCACTTCTTTTCCCCTTTGGCACTGGAAGAAGTCCTTTGAAAATACCAGCTACTTCTCCTGGCTAAGGAGAACTGTGTTGCATCATTTAATGGTTACCCAAACATAAAGGGAGAGCACAGATCTATTTTGTTTCTACATTTCCTCTCCTTGGCGTACTTCTGATTTCAGCACCACAGTGACGGACAGTTCCAAACCAGCAGATAGTGTCCTGCAAGTTTTATGTCAATTCAGGTCCTCCTGGAAGACACTAAAACAGAATTAGAGGAGCAAGATTAGGTGGGAAAACCTGCGAAGGAAAAAAGGAGAGGGAAGAGGGAGTCAGCAGGGAGAGCCTCAGACTGCAATGCACTTGTGAAAGAAGGGGGGAAGGAAGATTTGTATAGGAAGAGCCTCAGACTTTCTAGTTCTGAGATGGTCTTGGCCAGGCCAGTAGGGAGTCCCCGAGCAAAGATTGCTCTTTAGAGGATTCTTGCATTGGGCATCTTGGTTCCAGTACCCCCACTGTGCTCAGTTGTTGGCTAGGAGCAGCCAGGGAAAGCATGATCTTTTTGTGAGTGCTGTGTATCTGAGGGTGTGGCAGCAGATTTCCTGCACCAGGTTTTGTTAAAGGAGATCTGAGCAGCATATCTCCATTGATGCCATGAATGGGCCCATGAATTCCCTCTGCTTTTCTGTCTTGAGCTTTCTCTAAAGCTGGTGAGGCCCTTTAGATTTGAGGACATACTCAGCCCAGAAATGCAAGGGTGTTCATGTCTCTGGGGAGGGAAACCTGTGGAGATGAGTGTGCAGCTTTCCATCTGAACAGATTCTATAAGCCTTCTCAGAAGGTCAGCAGAAGGATGGAGCCGAATCAGTGGCCCATAGGAGTGACTCCCTCATCAGTGCTCCTTTTATTGTCATGTCCTCCATTTCCCACTACCTCACTCCTGTTTCAGGGTGTCACTCTACAGACAACTTACCTTCACACAAGCTTTTGTTCCAGAATCTGCTTTTGCTGGGGCGCTCAGAGTAACACAACTAAGATGATCACTCAGAGGGTCAGTGGCAGTGCTCAGAGTGAGAGACTCCTAAGATGAGATAACACTCCAGGGTTCAGGACTGAGATTCCCACCAGGGTGAAACTCAGATGATGCCAGACTTGTTTTCTTAAGGGAGGCTGGCTTGTCTAACCCTCGATTTATTTCTTTATTTCTTTCTTTATTTATTTTTGAGATGTGGAGTACAATTCAGATTTAGGTATACAAGTGGTCATCAAACAAGTAAAGTTTGGGCCTCCCTTTGGTCCTCACTTCACCTGGTCTGAGATCAGGTATCCTTATTGATGCTATGAGCCTCCTCTCTCTTCCCTGGCGGTGTCCCACTACTGCCAATCCCTTTCTTATTGTATTATGGTAAATGTTCAGGGTCCACTTAGCAGTGATAACATACAACATTCTATTTTAAAGTGCCTCAACTTTTTGAATCACAAAGTGGTTCTCTGCCACTTTACTGCATCCCTGACCACGTTGTGTTTAGCCTTTTGGCCTCACTCACACTGACAGCATTTCCCAACTTTTAAAATTCATGTTGCTCCTTGATGACAATCAAACTTCTCAGGATCTGCTATGTTTCATGAGAATCTATTCCTTAAGGCCCACCAGCTTGGGATCACTGCTCTGTCTTCTGTATATGGCAAGCAGAGAGACTTCCATGAACTTCTGAAATTATATTACAGTGCTTTCACACACGTTGTCTTCCCCTGGAGATTCATCTTCTTCCTTTGTCTTGAGGGTTGCTACATTAGAAATATGGTGATAAGAGTGGATTTTCCTCTCTTCCCTTCTCCTTCCTATCTCCTATTCCCTCCCTTCCTCCCTCCATCCTTCTCTTAGTCTCACGACTGATAGAAAGCTGTCACTAATGAGACAATAAAGAGCCAGAGAGTTTTATTAGTCTCAGAATTTGTAACTCCTGTTGCTAGTACCCTGCCTAGAAGCCCTTGTCCTTACCATCCTGCCATCATAGACTTCCAACTGCTTGTACCTACATTTTATTGCCTGAAGGTTGTTCAGGCAACAAAAGACATTTTTTCCTAATGGCCAGAAGCTTCAGAGAATTAACTCCTGGAAATAACCCTCAACTAATAAATCCCCCAGTTCTTTGAGGCTGTTTTGTTCTACACTGGCTCCGGCTCCAGTGGACCCTAGGAGTGACTAGCTTGATAAGAAAACCTTTCCCATCCTACATTTCCACTCCTCTAACAATGTTTCCTGGTTACTTCCCAAGCAAGATTTCTTGTACACAAATTCTTGTTTTGGGATTCACTTCTGAGAGAACCCAAATTAAGATATAACTCGCGGCCAAAACAATCCTCAGCAAAACAACTACAAAAACAAAACAAAACAAAAAAACAAAGCAGGAGGCATCACACTCCCAGACTTTAAGCTTTATTATAAAGCTACAATAATCAAAACCTCCTGGAATTGGTACAAGAATAGGTATATAGACCAATGGAACAGGATAGAGATTCCAGAAGCAAAACCTCAATTTCTCAATCAACTCACCTTCGACAAAGCCCCCACCATTAACGACTGGAGAAAGGAGAACCTATTCAGTAAATAGGTGCTGGGAAAACTGGCTGACCACATACAGAAGATTAAAACAAGACCCCTACCTATCACCATATACAAAAATCAACTCTAAATGGATTAAAGCTCTACATATAAAACGTCAAATTATATGAACCTTAGAAAACACAGGGGACACCCTTATGGAAATTGGAACCTGCAACCAATTCCTGATCAAAACCCCAAGTGCCCATGCCATAAGAGCTAAGATAGCCAAGTGGGACCTCATCAAACTGACAAGCTTCTGCAAAGCCAAAGAGACCATCAAGAGAGCAGGGAGACAGTCCACAGACTGGGAACAAATATTTGCAAACTGTATATCTGACAAAGTCCTTACATTTAGGACATTAGGATCTACAAGGTACTCAAACTTGCCAAAAAGAAAAAAGCAAACAGCCCCAATTGCAAAGTGGGCAAAAGATATGAATAGATACTTCTCAAAAGAAGTAAATGAGCAGCCAACATATACACGAAAAAATGCTCAGTCTCACTATTCATCAAAGAAATGCAAATTAAAACTACACTGAGATATCACCGAACTCCAGTCAGGATGGCCATTATCAATAACTCAAAAAACAACAGATGCTGGAGAGTATGTAGGGAAAGGGAACACTTCTACACTGTTGATGGGAGTGTAAACTAGTACAGCCTCTATGGAAAAGTGTGGTGATTCCTAAAAAATCCAAAAATTGACCTCCCATATGACCCTGCGATCCCCCTACTGGAAATATACCCAGAGGTACTCAAATCACTCTATGAAAAAGATACCTGCACATGCATGTTTATTGCAGCATTATTCACAATAGCAAAAACATGGAACCAACCGAGCTGCCCATCAAAAGAGGACTAGATTTTTTTAAAAAGTGGTATATATGTATGATGGAATATTACACAGCCATAAAGAGGGACAAAATTATAAACTTCACAGCAACTTAGATGGACTTAGAGTCTATAATACTGAGTGATCTATCATAGAAACAAAGAACTGCATATCACACATTCTCATTCATAAGCGGACCTTGAACAACTATTGTAATACTATAAGAAAGGGATCAGCAGTAGTGGGAAACTGCCAGGGCATACATCATCAACAAGGGTACTTGCACAATGAACATTTGTATACCTAACCCTGAATTGTACCCCGCATATTTAAACTAAAAAAATAAATAATATAAGGATATAACTTGCCCAAGCTCTGCTCTGAGGGGAGATGAGTTATCCTAAGAAAAGTGTTTGGGATGCACAGAACCAGAATTTCCACCAGCAACACCATCCTGCCTCTTAAGGTAGAACCAAGAACCTGGGATGAGAGGAAGAGAAAATACAATGGTGCTTGGAAAATCAAGGAATGGAGGAAGGAAGCAAGTAGGAAATGATACTGTACTCCTGGACCCCATCTAATGGCAACTGCTGAAGATGTGGTGGAAAAGTAAAGTGATGCTTTACATTGTATGCTCAAATCTCCTCCCTCCCTCTCTGTCTTCCTCCCTCCCTCCCTCCCTCCCTCTCTTCCTTCCATTTGAGATAGTGTCGCACTCTATCATCTAGACTGGAGTACAGTGACACCATCATAGCTTACTATAGCCTTGAACTCCTGGGCTCAAGTCATCCTTCTGCCTTAACCTTCCTAAGTGTTGGGATTACAGGCATGCACCATCATGCCCAGCCTCAAATTTTCTAACTGTAACAATGATCCCTTCTTGGAAAAGAGTGGACCCAATCTTTCTTTGGGATCAAGCAGGCCCGATGAGGGTTATCCTCCATATCTGTGTGTGGGTCTATGGCTCCCTCCGTATCTGTGACAACATTGGTTGATGAAGCTGGGGACGTATTGGATCTCTCTCTTTAACTGGGAGTTCAGGGCTATCTGACTCCAGGTCCTTCCCCTCCTATCAGTTTAGTGTACAAAACTAGTTTAAAACATGTGTTGGACCAGGGGCTCCTGTCCCCTACTGATTTTCCCTTGACTTACTGTGAAGGAAGATACTTTTGCTTGGTGCCCATAGAGAGCTGTCAAAGCAGCTTCTCTGGGTGCTGCTGCTAGGCTGGATCATGCTGAAAGATGACCACTGCATCACTATGTGACAATCTAGTGAATTTTTTGGAAAAAACTTCTTTTGTTTTGATGCTGATTTTTTTCAATACAAGTGGTACAAGTGGTTTTTGGTTACATGAATGCATTGTATAGTGGTAAAGAAGTCTGGGCTTTAAGTGTACCTATCACCCCCACTAGTACACATTGTACCTGGTAGACAGTTTTTCATCCCCGCCCCGAGACTCCAATGTCCATTGCACCATTTATATGCCTTTTTGGACCCCTAGTTTAGCCCCTACTTATAAGTGGGACTATGTGATATTTGGTGTTCCATTCCTGTGTTAATTCACTTATAAATAATTGTCTCCAATGCCATCCAAGTTGTTACAAAGGCAATTATTTTGTTCTTTGTTATGACTGAATAGTATTCCATGGAGAGTGCGTGCGTGTGTGTGTGTGTGTGTGTGTGTGTGGTGTGTGTGTATTTGCAATTGTGAATTGTGCTGTGACAAACGTGTGAAAGCAGATGCCTTCTTTGTATAATGACCTCTTTTTTTTGGGGTGGATACCAAGTACTGGGATTACTGGATCGAATGGTAGATCTACGTTTAGTTCTTTGAGAAATCTCCACACTGTTTTTCATAGAGGTTGTACTAATTTACATTCCCACCAACTGTGTGTATGTGTTCCCTTTTTACTGCATCTGCACCAATATCCATTTTAAAAATTTTTTAACAATGGTCATTCCGACTGGGGTAAAGCGATATCTCATTGTAGTTTTATTTGCATTTCCCTGATGATTAGTGATGTTGAACATTTTTTTATATATTTGTTGACTGTATGATTTTTTTATTTTTCTGAATCTTGCTCCAAATGGAGGTGATTGTATGCCAAACAGGAAACCTGGGGAGTGTACAGATTGAATATTTCTGAGCAGAACTAAACAGGACTATTGGTTACAAGTGGAAATATTCTCTTTCTGATGGCAGGAAACCCCCAAGGACTTCTGTCTGCAGAATGTATACCTCCCAGGTCTATTCCAAACACTTCCAAAGGACACCCTGTGCATTTCTACTGTTACTATCTGATGTAATAAATTTTCTCTTTAGGGGGTGTGCATTATAGCTAGCTCAGAGTTCTTGAATATCTATAAATAAGCATGGATTTAAAAAATCATATTCATGCAATAGAATAGAAATGAGCAAACTGGTTCATTTATGGGCTTTTAATCCTTGAGGTACATGATCTTTGTGAAGCATTAGATTTTCAAGCTGTTTGTTCACCTTTGACAGGCAAAAAGCAGCATTCTCTGTTCTGCTCAAATATCTCTGGGAGGCTAGTGGTGGGCATAGGGGTGTTCTGGGGACACCTCTCTGTGAGAAACACTGATTTAAAGGAACAAAGTGAAAATCCAGAGATGACCTTTGTTGCAATAACCAGCATCCCAGCTTGGAAAAAAGTCTCAAAGCCTACTTCTGACCAACAACATCAGCCTCCTGGAGTGGGACTGAGGACTGCATTTCAAAAAGTTCCTCCCTTACCCATGATTCTCATCTGTAATAAAGTTTGAGGATCTCTGCTCTAGATAGGAAAGGGAGCTATGGGTGGAAGAGGCAAAACTAACTTTCTGATTCAGACACTCTTTTGCATATGTTGATTTTTTCCCCCTTGAAAACATGTTTAAAAGCCCGGTGGAATAAGAGGACACAAAAACCAACAGTTTAATCCCCAAATCAAGAAGTTTCATATGAGCAGTCATATGTGACTCATATTTAACATGTTGGCAGGTTTATGACTCTAATTCTACTTTTCTAAAACATGGGTACATATGGAGTAGAACTCAAAAAGCATGTGAGAACTTCAGCTGAAGCAGGACATTTAAAAGAAATTTTAAGCCCTGTGGAAGTGTGAGGGGGAAAGAACAACCTGCTTCCAGCTCTCCCCAAGACAGCCAAGGAACATGTTCACTCTGTTCCTCAATTAGAGATCCCTACTGCAATGGAAGATAATCAGTCACACTTTAGCATGAATTTGTTCAGCGTGTAGTTTTATTTTCAGTAACTGAGCTAAGTTAGATTTGGGGTTCTCCTGCATGGGGGGGCGGGTATCTCTAGGTAGCAGGAAGGTACTGTGAGTCTCAAAGGTGTGTGGAATAGGGTGTTGACTGCATAATTTTGCCTAAAGGTCTTACTTGCTTCATACAACTTCTGTTTCAGGTTATAGGGAATTTTATTGTAAAAACTGATCTAGAAGATAGAGTCTTTGTCAGTGATCTGTGTGAGGATCAAGAATTTGTTGAAGGACTGTCTCCAGTCAAATTTGATCCCAAATTAGAGGGCTTTTAGTCAGGGAATGTAGAATATCTAATGAACTCATAAATGTACAAAGCAAACCCATAGCTAATCTCCACTCCACCCCCAGTCCTCATTGGTTGAGAGCCATTTTTGGTTCATTGGCTCTCAGGCACTTGTGATCTGCCTCACACATGCAGTTGAGCTCATGACTCTGGCCAGAGGACAACCTCAGGCAGGAAGTCATGGTCCTTCTGAAGTTGTCCCCAGGCAACCTGCTGAGGAGGCCAAGTGGCTGTGGTTGAGACCTGACAGCATCTGCTATAGGTGAGCATCACTTCCAATTGAAAAATGAGATACTAGAGACTTCTAGAGGTTAAGGAACTTCCAGTGCCAAACAGCTGGTCTTGCCCAGATCTACTGGACTAAGATACCACTTGATGTCTTTTCTGTTAGAACATGCTCCAAGGGCCCGTTGAACCTTCACCTCCATCTTCAAGGTGATGCCAATGGTTGCCAGGGTAAAGAAGAGCAGACTGCAGCTCTGAAGGGGTCCTGCTCTAGCCCTCTCACCTCTGTGATGCTTCCGGTGTCAGCACTCAAAGGCAGGAGCTGTCCCACACGAGACCCTATCTGCCCCACAGAGCCTGGCATCTATGAGGGTGCTCACCCCAGGGGATCACACACTTCTGGCCAAGAACAAATGCCTCGATGCCTCAAAATACAGCCACACCTTCTCAACTGTTCATCCTGGGCTCATTACTCCCTCTTCCAAGTCTGGCCACAGAATGACAGGTACTGGCAATCTGGAGGGGTCATTATGGCTGCTAAAGCAGGTCTGGGGGTGGAGAGACAATAAAAAAGGCAGGCAAGATCTGAGACTAATATACAAGTAGCCAGCTCCTAACTCCTCCAGCCCCATCATCACCCAGAAAGCCAGAGCTGGCCCTCCCTGCCTCCACAAACACCCCTACCTGCTCTTTTGTTACCATCTTCTTGGTCAAGGCAGTCCCAGGTAGTCACTTTCATAGCACGCTGGCCAAAAGCACACATTCAGGAGTCAGGCAGATCTGGGCTCAGTCCCAGCTCCAGGGGCTTACCAACTGCTTGGGCAGGTTACTTAACCTCTGTGATGGGAGAAATAAAGTTACTCATCCATAGACTATGTATGAAAATAGACCCTTGCAGGGTCTTTGTCAGGATTAAATGAGTTAGGCACTTGCATATAGTAAGTGTTCAATAAATGTTAACCATGGTTATTGTAGCTATTATTATTGAATCATCAGGGAGAGGAGAGAGAGGCTTAGTATGATTTGTCCAGTGATGCTCCTTAAAGATGGTCCATGCTCACCCCTCTCCCACAATCATAATATTAACAATTACTAATCACGGAGTGCTCTGTGTTTCAGGTGATTTACAATCATTATTTAATTCTCATGAAAAACCTCTGAAATGGGTTTTGTTGTGCCCAAGCTTCAGATAAACACTATCTCAGAGCTGGGAAGTAACTTGCCCAGCACAGTGTATATGGAGCACACCAAGAAGCCCCGGGAGCCAGGGTGGTCTACCTGAACTGACCTACCGTAGCCTCTGTCCCAAGCCCCACAGGCCTTGCAGGGACACTCAGGGGTTCTCAGTGTCTCTGAGGGCCTCAGATGGTCAACACTGTCCATGCTGGGCATCAGGGCAAAGTAAACGGGGAAGTAAAGAAAACGTAAAAGTGCACAGAAACCGAAACCCCGGTGGCCTAGGTCAGGGAGGAAATGCAGGGGTGGGCACCGCTATAGAGCAAGCTTTCTCTCTGCTCCTTAAAAGACAACTCCTTTTGGATTTTTTTCTTTTCTCCTGTGGGGATGCCCTCCAGGTGGCTTGCTCCAGGCCTGCCTTCCCACTGCAAGGTGGTAGAGATGCAAACTCACTGCCTCTCAGGCTGCTGTGGAAAGCTGGCCTGGGCTGGAAGCCAGTCCTCCTACAAGCTTCACCACGCAGCACCCAGGGCCGAGGGTTGTCCTCAGCTCTTGTCTGGACCTGTGGTTGAGGTCACTCTGGAGGTAACTCCTGACCTTCAGGTAGGAGTTGTAGCCCACAGGCCAGCTGGGCAGATGGCAACAGTTCCCACATGCCTCTGAACCTCTTCATCCATTGCAAAGTGAAACCACAGGGCAGGTTCTGGAGGAGCTCAGGCTGGGGTGGCCTTCTATTTTCCAGGCACTGCCTGCTTGCTATTTGATTCCTGGGGCTGCATTGCACTCACACTGCTTCTCTCTCTCCCTTCTCAAGGGTATTTTCTGTATGACTTAGAATAAGTATTGGGTCATGTGAATGTTACTATGGCAACCAGTGTTTTAAATAAAAATAGTGTTACACCCCCGGTAGCCTGTCAGTGTGAAATGTGCCTATAGGCAGTGAAAGGCTGTTGGCATCTGCATCCTTTCGGTTCCTAGCAGCACCCTTCTGGCATCCCCCAGGCCTAGAGGGCAGAACCCTGTGCTCCAATACAAGGACTGGGCTCCTGAGTAGGGTGGGGGGAGGTGGGTGGCTTGCACAGGTAGGTTTCGCTCCACTGGCCAGGGGGCTCTATTTGTGCTCCCGATCTTGACTTCTGCCAGCAGTGGAGGGGTGCTGCTGTTCTCTAAGCCCGATGAAAGATGGGCTTTGTCTGGGAGTCTACTTCTGGAGGAACACAAATTGAAACAAAGTTTGATGTGCAAGTAATTTGTTTCCGAGGGGATACAAGGAAAGAACAGCAGAGTGGGGAAGTGAGACAGGAACGGGAGGGCGGTCCGGAAAGGTGCATTTTCAAGAGACTGCTGCGGACAAGTGGATCCTAGTCCCACTGAGGAGATTTGGGAGACCATGCAGCACACAGTATCCCCCAAGGGCAAGGGAGATGAGGACTTTAGTTAGTAAATCCCCATTTGACATTGAATGAGGGCTCCTTCCAGGGGTGATTAATTGTCTGCACTTCCAGCATGACATTTGAACAGTCAAAACAAAAACGGCCAGGCGTGATGGCTCTAGCCTGTAATCCCAGCACTTTGGGAGGCAGAGGTGAGAGGATTACCTGAGTTCAGGGGTTTGAGACCAGCCTGAGCAACATAGTGAGACCTCATCTCTACAACAGATAAAAAAATTAGCCGGGTGTGGTGGCACATGTCTGTGGTTTCAGCTACTTGGAAGGCTGACATGAAAGGATCACCTGAGCCCAACAGGTCAAGACTGCGGTGGCCATGAGTGTGTCACTGCACTCCAGCCTGCATGACAGAGTGAGACTCTGATTTAAAAAAAACTCCCCAAACCCCCCAAAACAAAAACAACACCCCATGAAAGTCCTTAGACAGAGGGCGGGCAGGCAGCAGGCTTTAAGGTTAAAGGTGAATGAATACCTATCTGGAGGATATAGGCAGGGAACCATATCACCTGCTATGGGCTTCCTGGCCGGGCTGTCAGCCCTCTGTGTGTCAGTGAATTTCCCCAACCATCAGAATTACTTTTGTGTTGGGGTGAGGAGTTTCTTTGGAAAAGCTAAAGGAATGTGAAATGGCCTTGAAAGATTTCAGTAAATTCAGAGATCTTTGAGAGTCTCATGATGAAACTGGTACTCTCAAGGCCACTCGGAGGAGGGCTGGGTTGGGGAGGAATTTTTTTCTTTTGGAGGAAAGAGAAGCAGCTTCTTACATCCCAAACAAGTGTTTTTGAAAGTGCTTGAATATATCCTTCTTGACTCCTTATCTGATATTTTGGAGGATAAAAAACTTTAAGGTCAGGTACAATGATATTGAACCCAAGAAATAGGGGAGAAATGGATAGTGGTTTAGGCAGGAGTGAACAGATGGAAATGAGTTGGCATTGGGGCAGGAATTGGGGCAGGTGGGCATTTTTTCTTCTCCCACTAGGTTCTGTTGAAGCCCTTAGGTAGAGTTACCACTTGGCAGATCCATTCATATTCTGATGACAGGCTCTCTAATCTTGCTTTTGATAGAATCAGTGGGTTGTGCATCAGTGGAAAAAGAGTTGCTTCTTCCCAAAGTTCCCCACCACCTCCTGGGGCAATTAGATATCTTCTTCTAAGAATTTGAACCAAGTGGGATGTTACAAGGACTAAAATTTGACTGGAGTTTATTGCTATCAACAGTGGTGCTCTGAAAAAAGAGTTTACTAACTCCAGGAGATTGTGAACCATTGGTTCTTTTCAATCTGGTTCTTTAGTGTTTCCTTAAGTTACCTGAGTTTCCCATGGTATTTCCATGCATTCTGATGCATTTTTTAATTAAATTAACTAGGATCTGTTTCTGTTGCTTGCAATGGAAGAGACCTGCATGATTCTGATTCCTTTGGAGGTATCTCACTGGGATTAAAAATCTAGAAACCATCAAATGAAGCTCTATGAAAACCTGTCTCTGTTGCTATTTTGTGCAGTAGAGTCAGAAACAAAGGAGAAAGGGAAAGACGTGTTAGGACCCTCTTTCTGGAGGAATCAAATGAGAGTAAGGCAGGAGTGAAAGAGGTTTGTGTGGGGGTGGGGAGTGGAGGAGTGGGATACCTGTGAGAGAGGAAAAGGGGTGGAAGCAGGATTGGGCAGGGAGAACCTCAGCCTGCAGTATAGATCTGGTGGTCTCAGTCCAATGCAGGGCTCCTGCACACAGATTTCCCCTAGAGAAAGTCCTGTGTTCAACAGAAAGGGCAGACCTGAGTACTCTGCTGTGCCCAGTCTTCAGATAGGGGCTGCCAGGAAAGTACGTCCTCTGCTCAAAAGCCAAGGTCTCCATTTCATCTGATGATCTCATTGGTGGAATGCAGCCCTAAGGGCATTGGTTCCCAGGTACTTCCTGGAAGATATGGCCTGTGCATAGGCTGAGGGCACCAGGGGCACAAGGAAGAGCCTCAGGCACAGAACTGGCAGGAGGGGAATGGAGTGGATTTGGTTAGCATGCAGAGAAATGTCCATCACAGCCCTGGGAAACTGAGAGGAGCTGGGATAACGGTTGGGGCATCCGCAGCATCTGTCATATGCATGTTCAAGGTTCATGGAAAGAATCTGACTCAGGGTATCTGCTACCTGTGGCTCAGAAATTAGAAATAGTAGTGACCATCACACCTGTTAAATGCTGTATTAGCACATGAGGACTGCTGTAACAAAATACCATGTGACTGGGTGGCTGAAACAACAGAAATGTTTTCTCACAGTTCTGGAGTCTAGAAGTCCAAGATCAAGGTATCTTGATACTGAGACCTTTCTCCTTGGCTTGCAGATGGCCTTTTTGGCATGTCCTCAAATGGTCTTTCCTTTTCTTAGAGGGACTCCAGTCTTATTGGATTAGGGCCCTACCCTTATGACCTAATTTAGCTTTGCTTAGCTCTTTAAAGATTCCATGTCCACATATAGTCACATTGGGGGTAAGAGCTCAAACACATGAATTCTAGGGAAACACAATTCAGTTCATAACAGAAATGATGGTTGGGAAGACCTGGCTCTGAGCCATATTTCCTCTCCTAAAGGGTCCCAGAAAAGAGTTAAGTGAGAAGCTTAGGGCACATGTGATGTTGAAACAGAAGCACATCTGTCTTCCCAAGATGACTCCCAGAGGGACTTCCCACATCTGCGACCTACAAGGCATCACATTCCCAAAGTCTCTTGGCTGTTGCTCTGTCTCCTTGAGAACTCCTAGGAAGCCTAATCTTCAGTTCTGAGTTCTGGGTTCTGGGGCTGGTCATGCTGTGTGGCCTTGGGCAAGTGCTTCTCTCTGTCCTCTCATCTGGGAAATGAGGGGGTTGGGTTAGGTTACCATTCTGGCTCCCCCAGTCTATCTTTGTGTGTGTGTGTTGATGAAAATTCTGGGGGGGAAAACATCCACATCTGCTAGAGGGATTATACAATGGAACATTCCATCTAGGAATGCAATTTGGTAGGATATTTTAAAAGTTCTAAAGAATGTGCACATCTATGATACATCCTAGGAGGAGAACTACTGAGCCAAAGATGCAGCTATGAGGAGAAACACTAGTGTTTCTGTAAAACCCATTTTACTTTCATAAACATGTCCGATACTAAGGGACCAAGTAAATCATAGTGTCTTATTCAATGGAACACGCAGACATAAAATGTGATTCTACAAAGAATATTTAATGATTTGGAATGATTTTTCACAATATCAAGTGAAAAGGCAAATTACAGAGTAACCCATAGTGTGGTTGCATCCATGTTAAAAAAAATACAAAGATCTAGAAGGATAATGAATTAGGAACAAATGGTTACTTCTGTGTATGGGACTGTGGAGATTTCATACCTTCATTTTCTACAGTAACAAAGTATATTAATTGCTTTTTAAATGAAAATCCACACAAAATTATTTTTGTTAAAAAATAAGTTACCTCGTTTTGGCAGATGCACTAGACGGCTACCTGTACAGTTATTACTGACCTGTTCCTTCCTTGCTGTTTGCTTTCCACTCTCTCTAGTTGACGCCTCACCTTTCCAGCTTTCCTGACTGCTGAAGTGGCCAAGTGATGGAGCTCTGGCCAATGAGATGTAAGGGGAAGTCTGCTGGATGGACATGGGGGTTTCTGAGAAAGCTGTGCCTCCTGATAAAAGAAGGGGATATTGCCGGCCACTCCACCTCTCCTTTCTTCCTCCTAGGCTGTGGAGGTGATGACTTGAACAGCAGTAGCCCTCTTGTGACCATGAGGTAATAAGAGTGGTGGAGCAGAAGGTTAAAGACTGACCTTTTGATGGCATCCTTGAATCACTGCATCAACCCTGAACTCCCTACCTCCAGACATCTTGCTATGGGTGATAGCTATAAGTTCTTGCTAGATCAATTATGAATGCCTTGGGCTGCAAGTAAGAGTTAAGTTCTCTCCTCTAGGTCCTTGATCACCTCAATCATTCCACACTGCCTCCATGGAGAGAATAGGGGCGTCCTCACCAAGGCACTGTCTTCCCAAGCTGGTGGTGTCCTCTATGTGGCATTTGTATCTGAATTTGTTTGGTGGCTCTTAGAGCAGAGGAGTACTGTCTATTGTTTATAGCACAGGACCATACTAAGCATCCTGCATGCCTAACAGCAGAGCACTGCACGAGATAGCATTAGCTGTCACTCAAAACACTTACTGTGTGCTGGGCACTGTGCCAGGTGCTGGGGGGGTCACAAAAGAGCAAAACTCTTATCCCCATAGCTCCTTCCTTTGCCTCAGTAGGCCACACCTTGATTCCATTCACTTGAGACCATGACTGATGGACCCATACCATGTCTTTCTGAAGCTTATCACTTGGTAGAAAACAAGGATATTGGAAAGTCAGTCATTCCTTTGCATAATTATGAGTGTGCAGTGTTTTGAAGTACAGGCTGCCATGCGAGTGTGCCATGGAGGAGCCTGGCCTGGCTGGGGGCTCAGAGAAGGCAACCTAGAAGCACTTTGCTGTGTCTTTAAGCTCAGCAAAATGCATAAAAATTCCCAGGTTTGTCTATGACAGCCTCTGGGTCACAATGCCTGTGGAAGTCCCTCTTCCCTTTGACAAGAACACTCGCCTGTGGGCTTTATTATCTACAGCGCCAAAATGAGGGAACTGAATTCGATCAACTTTTGGGTTTCCAGAGCTTAAATGACATGTGACAGCAGCTGAAGAGCCACCATGGGAGTGGTGCAGATGCCAGCTGGAGTGGCAAAGCTGGGGCTGTTTGCTTCCAGTTTTGGCAGAGGCGGGTCCCACATTTGTTCATTCAGCACACATATATTGAACACCTACTGTGTGCCAAGCATCCTTCTGGGTGCTGGGGATACATCAAAGAACAAAACAGACAATATTCTCTGCCCTTAGGGGGCTTATGGTCTTGTGGGAGGAGACAAGATAATAACTTATATAGATGTTGTCAGGTGATGCTCACCATGGAAGCATGCCAGAGCAGGAGGGAGGGAGGGAGGGGGGAGGGGTTGTGTGTGGACAATTGCTCTCATTGAGGGGAGACTCCTCTAACACTTGAAGAGGGAGGGAGTCGAGTTGATACCTAAGGGAAGAGAGTCCTCTGCAGGGGACAGAGTGCACAAAGGCCTTATGGATAGGAGCAGCAGGAAGGCCAGTGGGGCTGGGAAATCATGGGTGGGGGCTGAGGACAGAACCTATGTGGTCACGAGCAGTAGAGGTCAGGACTCTAGGATCTGACTTGAATTTCTCCCTTTCAGATCAACCTTTGCCCATTCTGTTTACTCTGAATTGAGAAGTCAAGGAGTTAATGGTGGGGAGACCTGGTAACCCATGTAACAACTGCATTGGTTGATGTGGCATCAGATGTTGCATGTACCAAGGTAAACTGAGCAATGAAGCATTATTTTATTTTTTTGAGTAGGAGTCTTACTCTGTCGCCTAGGCTGGAGTGCAGTGGTACACTCACAGCCACCATAGCCTTGACCTGCTGGGCTCAGGTGATCCTTCCATCTCAACCTTCCAAGTAGCTGGAACTACAGGCAAGAGCCACCATGCCTAATTTTTTGATTTATTGTAGAGATGAGATCTTGCCAAGTTGCCCAGGCTGGTCTCAAACCTGTGGGCTCAGGCAATTCTCTCACCTTGGCCTCCCAAAGTGCTGGGATTATAGTCATGAGCCACTGTGCCTGCTATTTTATTTTTAATTTGTTTTGGTGTATCTTTAAATGTGTATGGCTGGCCGGGCTCGGTGGCTCAGACTGCAATCCCAGCACTTTGGGAGGCCGAGGCAAGTGGATTGCCTGAGCCCGCAGGCTCGAGGCCCGCCCAGGCAAGTTGGTGAGACCTCGTCTCTACAATAAATAAAAAAATTAGCCAGGCATGGTAGCGCATGCCTGTAGTTCCAGCTACCTGGAAGCCTGAGGCAGAAGGATCGCCGGAGCCCAGCAGGTCGAGGCTGTGGTGGCTGGGAGTGTGCCACTGCAGTACAGTCAGGGCGACAGAGTGAGACTCCAACTCAAATAAAATGAAAAATAAAAAAATTAATGTGTATAGCTTTTGTAATCATAAAAAATATTCAAATTGTAAGAAAAAAGTCAAGTGATTATCTCTAGGGATAGGGTTATAAGGGACTTTTACATTTTATCTTGTCTGTCTGAAATCTTTTGTTTTTAATCCTTGAACAGTGTTTTTTTTATTGTTTTGTGTCTCTAAATATTGATGGGTATTCTTCTAGGCAAAGCATAGAAAGAAGCAGTACAGGCAAAGACAGAGGAGTATTAACTGTGTTTCACAGTCATAAAGTCAATTACACACATGTACACGCAATGCCTCCTCCAGTCCCCTTAAAAAAAAAGGCCAGAAGGGAATAATCGTGGAGGTTCACTGTGGAAGGGCATGGTTTCTCCCCTTCCACTTCCAGTGCTTTCTTTTTTCATGCTCCTTTGTTTAAGTTGAGGGCAGGTAGAAATCTTTGAAGGCTTCCTTGTAAGGAGGATGAAGCCCCTTTGGGCAGGGTTAGCAGCAAATGTCTTTGGAGCCTGACAGCTTACTTTCCAACTGTGAGATCTTAAGGAAGTTTCTTGACCTATCTGAGCCTGTTTCTCACCTGAAAAATGGGAAAGAGGACAATGGTTCCCCTCCCAGGGCTGCTCTGTGCCTAAATGAGATGACACAGGTCAAGGCCTGGCACACAATAAATGCCAGTGGGTTAGTGTGGTCACTGTCTTTGTTCTGGAGCACAAAGATCTCTGGCTCTGGAAATGAAAGGCCAGGCTGTATGGCCTAGAACAGGTTACTTAGCTTTCTTGAGCCTCTGCTTCCTCAACTGTAAGATGGAGCTGTAATAAGACAAGGCCAGGGTAGGAATTTCAACACCAGGTCACAGGTATTCCTATAGCTCCTTCCTCTGCCTCAGTGGGCCCTGTCTTGATTCCATTCATCTGAGATCATGACTGATGGATTGCAGGCAGGCGCCCAACCCTGAGCTCTGCTGCATCTTGGACCTGCTTTGCCAGGAAGCAGAGGCCTGAGGCTGCTCCCAAGTTTCATCTTCTGTTGGGTCTTAGCCTCAGGTCTCCCTGCTTTTGGCCCCTTTGTCATCCCCTGGAAATAGGGAGCAGTGGTCCAGGTCTCCACTACTGCACCAGGATGCCAGGCAGCTGGAGGATATGTTAGAGATTAGTTTTATTGCTTATTTTGATCAATTTTTCTATCAATGCTTTTCTGCTATGCCTTTAAAATAGCCATTTCTTTTTTTAAAAAAGTTTTTTTTTTTTTAACATTTGTCCACTATTATGGAATTCCATAAAATAACAATTTCAAACTTTCTCTTTGGTCTGTGTGTAAGGCTTTTTTTTTTTTTAAGCGGACAGAGAAAATGGTGGAACGGATTTTTGTTGTCCTCCTCTCCTTTAAAAATCCATAAAAAAATCAACATTAAGGTGAAAACTTTCAACTTCAACTCTGTCCTTGAAGTCCATGAACTCTTCATGAAATTTCAACAAAGTGATGTGCACAGATTTCCTGGGGAAGGTACCCACAGCTTTCCTGATAGTCTCACCGCAGTTGGTAGGATGGAATATGCAGGAACTTTTGCCTTGTAGCAATGACAAATAGATACCCTCAAATTACTATATTTTCTTTAAAGAGAGAGAGAAGCCACTTGCCCGGAGCCAGTACCTACCAAGAGACAGATGCTTGGGGTTGACAAGGTCTTTGGCTGTGGGACTTACACAGTGATACATAGAAGACCAGCCATGAGGCCTAAGGTAAATGGCTGGTGGTAATTACCAGCAAAACAAACCAAAAAAATAGAAGCCTATTTGGGAGAGGGGGTAGGGGGTGCATACCAATAAGTGTACACGATCTCAAACCAGGTGAAGTAGGGACCAAAAGGAGGCCCAAATTTTACCTGTACGATGACCATGACCACTTGTATACCTAATCCTAAGTTGTACCCCACATCTTTAAAATAAAAAAAGAAATTGCAGAAAGTCCAAGGGATGACAGTGCCCAAAAAACAAATAAAAATAACCAAAAAAGATGTGAGAAAATGATTTCTGAAAAACCTTTTGTAAAAATTTGAATACTAATCAAAATACACTAAAAAAAGCCTACAAGGTAAAAGTACAAAATTTTTCGATCTCAAATTAAATGACTGCCCAGCGGGTTTAGTCTTCAGTGCATTACATTATAGGGTCAGGGTTTCCCAAAGTTCGTTGCCAAACGGCTTTTCATTGCTCCAGTGGAAACTGGCTTCTGAGCTGGGCTCATCTGTTCATTGTGGAAGTAGGGAAAATCAAAGGCAGGGCCAAGTGTGGGTCCAAGAATACTGCGGAGCTCAAATCTCTGCTCTAGCAAGTAATTGCCTCTCATCCCTGGGGGACAGGTTCCTCTTCTTAAAATGGGGTTGTTTTGAGCTCAGATTAAAGAAACAGCAAACCTTTAAAGTGTACTGTGCCATGTAGTGTGTTAATTCAATACATGAAAAAAAATCTAAGACTTTCTCTTGGTAGAAAATAACTTTTTACCTTCCAGGTCCCCTGTGTGAAGGATAAAAGGTGTTCTGGGCATATTTACGCAGGCAGAAATGGGACGAGTCAGGTTTTCAGACAATACCTGGAGATTTACTTTTAAAATTTGGAAAAGTGAGTTTTTTTTTTGTTTTTTTTTTTTTGAGTTGGAGTCTCACTCTGTTGCCCAGACTGGAGTGCAGTGGCCGCTTCCGGCCACCGCAGCCTCGACCTGCTGGACTCCGGCGATCCTTCCGCCTCAGCCTTCCGAGTAGCCGGAATTACAGGCATGCGCTACCATGCCCGGCTGGTTTTTTTGATTTATTGTAGAGATGAGGTCTCGCTGCCCAAGCGGGTCTCGAACCCGCGGGCTCAGGCAATCCGCTCACCTCAGCCTCCCAAAGGCGCGGGATTACAGGCTGAGCCACCGAGCCCGGCCGGAAAAGTGAGTTTTAAGAGAATTATTCTCCAGCATCTGTAAATGCCCTAAATGTTTCATAGTGCTGCCAATGGCAGCCACAACTGTGACCTATTAACATTTGACCCTGGAGGAATTTTTCGGGTCCCACTCCAGAGCTTCTAGTTCAGTAGGTTGGGGAGGGGCTGGAAGATGTAACAGTCTAACAAGTTCTGAGAGGGTGTTGGTGCCACTGCTGGTCCAAGGAACACACTTTGAGAACCAATGCTCTACTGGATATTAAATACACGCACTTTCCAAACCCAGTTTTTCCCAGAAGTGCTGACTGTGGTCAGCAGATGGTGACCAGTTTTGAGGGGACAAGATGGCAGGTGTAAAGGTGTGTCCCTGATGAACTCCTTCCATCACCAGGGCTTTTGGTTGTCTGCAGTGGGCCTCCTGAGAGAATCCTATAATTTGAAATGTGGCCCCCAAGGAAGTTACAATATAGAGATTCTAAACTTAAGGCTTCAGATGATCACTAAAAATCAAGGTTTTAGAAAAGAGGTGACACAGCAACCTAGATGGACTTAGAGTCTATAATGCTGAATGATGTATCACAGAAACAAAGAACTAAGTATCGCATGTTTTCACTCATAAGCAGACCTTGAACAATTATAGTAATACTCTAAGAAAAGCAATGGCAGTAGTGGGAAACTGCCAGGAGGGGAAGGGAGGGGGGAAGCGGGATTGGTAGTAGTGGGAATCTGCCTAGGGAAAGGGGGAGACAAACCTCATCAACAAGGGTACCTGCATAATGAACATTTGTATACCTAACCCTGAATTGTACCCCACACCTTTAAAATAAAAAAATTAAAAAACAAAACCAAAAAAAACCTACATGAAATATATGTCACCAGCAGCCCAAAAATAGTAGGACTGTTTGTCCAACTGAGATATTGTAAATACATTAATGTAATATCCATAAAATTTTATGCCTTATTCTTTACTGTTTTCAAAAGAGATCTAATAAAAAGTTATTCTTTCACTGTTTTATAGTGAAAAGCTCCTCTCTTAAAAAAGAAAAAAAAAACCCAAAAAACAGAAAAGGGGTGATGGACACTCTGGTTTCTTTCTGACTAGGGGGCATTAAGTCAACCTAAGTGATGGGTCTGGAATGTTCTGGAGGAAGTAAGGCTGTTCCCAGGCAGGTCGGACCCACTTTGGAAAAGAAGTCAAATGTGGAAAGAGGTGTGTGGCCCAGGACTGAGGCTCTGATTGGAGCTAAGCACAGGGAAGGCAAGCCAAGGCTGTCCTCCCCTAGGCTGGGCTCAAGGAAACAATTCTGAGGGGATACGCATTTGCCTTTGCAGCTTCGACCTCTGAAGGTCACTGTGCAAACCTCAAATGATTTCACCAGCTTAACACCAAAATAAAGTAGTGCTTCCTTTGGATCGTAAATGGTTCTCTCTCTCTCTGGGCTTGACCCCATTTTATATTTTATTAAATTTTTTAATCAGGTTCTATTATGAAGTGCTTTAAAGAAGGTTAGAATCTACAAATGCACAAAGGAGAGCACTGCCTAGTCTACCTGGTTTAAGAAACCAGAGAGGCAGCCTCTGGCCCGGGACTTCCATCTTCAGCTTTGTCCCCTTTACTCTGGTTCCTCAGCAGCATGGAGCAGTGTCTCAGGGCTCGGACTCTGGGACCACAGTGCTGGGTTTGAATAGCAGTGGCAACAGTTACCAATGTATGGCTGGTGTGGACTTGGAACTTACCTGGTGGGGTGGGTAATTGTCTGCTTATTATGAGGAAATTGAGGAGCCAAGTAAACAGCTAAATGTATACAGAGTGCTCAGGGCAGTGCCTGCTGTTGTTATGATGATGCCACTGAAAGCAAAGACCCAGGGCTTCAACAAAGAGCAAGAGAGTCTGACCTTGAGGATACTGGATTTACCCTGTGCTCATCCACTCACTGAATAAACCTATTGTTAAGCTACTATGCAATGCCAGATACTGAACTAGGCTAGGGGTGCAGCAGGGAAGGAAGTGGAATGTCCCTGCCCTCAAGAAGCTTAGTGCCAGTGGGACAGACACACATTAGGCAGAGATTCCCACTAATGCATGCATAAATGGCAAAATGAGATAAATGCTCTGAAGGGATGGAATTCAGCTTTTCAAGCGCACTGAAGAGCAATTACCTGACCTAGCCTTCCAGGCTGGGGGAGTTGGCTGTCTGAAATCTGGAGGTCAGGCATCAGTAATGAGTGTTTGGAGGCAGCTGGGAACCTTCCAGATTGGGTTGAGCCAAATGAAGGACCTGGGGCAGGAAAGATTTTTTTGGGGGGGGGATGCCACTCAAGGGTCCTACTGCAGTTAGGATGAGAACAATTCTAAGCAGTTCTAAGGTCAGGAGTGGGGGGCATCATATGATTTAGGGGTGCATTTTGCAAAGGTCAGAAGAGATGGGGCTGGAATGGAAGCTAGAGAGAATGTGGGGAGATCCCAAAGAGGGCAGAAGTAGCTCTGAAGAATTCCCCTGGTGGGCCTGGAACACAGAGTTTCTGGGCTCAGCTTGCTGCCCTCACGGAAGATTCTGATGCAGCAGGTATGTGGTGGTCCCTGGGATCCTGCTTTTCTAATATGACAAAGCTGCCATGCATGGATCACATCACAAACGGCACTAGCTTGGACTCTGTTGGTAGTAGGGGAGTTGGTAAGTGGATGGATTCTCAGAGCCAGGCAGTTTGCTTGTTTTAAGAGATGGCAGGAAGCCCTTTCTGAAAACCTAGACTCTTTCACTTTGAAGATATTTGTCCCCAAACATCATTTAGTACAAACTTCAGAGATGTCCTTAGTGATTTGGGAATGGAGTGAGGAACAGAACTTCACAGAAATAGTAAACTCATCTCCCAGAACCCTAAGGTGACAGAAATTAGACAGCTCTGATTAACTTAAGCTCTGTCTATATAACCTCCATGCTTTGTAGTGTTTGCACAGGGCTTGTTTTTGTCCATCTCTCCGGCTTTCTATGGGAAAACAGAAAAACCCCTGTGCAAACACTGAGGTTACATAGACAGGGCTTGGGTTAATCAGAGCGGCCCTGGATCTGTGTCCTAAAGAAAGTCAGAGAGAAGGACATCTTTCTTTTTCTTAGTACTTCAGAAAGACTGCTAGCCCACCCAGCTACTCCGTTTTAGAAACTCCTGCCTGGGCTCTGAAAAACAATGGTGTCATTACACATAAGATTTAAGTTAGGCATCAAAACACTCGAATTCTGGAGATCCCAGTCAGTCTGCCAACTCTGCTGGGTCCCTGGCTGTGAGGACCTGGAGAAGGGAAGCCCATCTGTCAGCACAGGAAATGGCATGTATCAACCCTGAAGGAGTGTCTGGCAGATCAGTGCCCTAGGAATGGTCTCATGTTTGGTTTTCATCCAGGACGCACCGTCACTGGGAAACATACTGATGCAGAGCTGTGGAACCCTCCCCCGCAGAGAAAGGTGTTCACTCTGATCTCACACCTGAGATCACCTAGACAATAGACGCATTCCCTGTACATGTGGCTACAAAGAGCCTTCCTCTTTCCAGGAGTGCCCCCTGAGGCCACCATCTTGTAATCAGGTTTTCCCTTCCCTCCACTTTGTCCTAGTCAAAGCCATTATCACCAAGTATCAAAACTAAGGTTCCAGTTCACAACCTGCTGTGTATTTCTAGTGCCTATGAGGAAATGTTAGCTGAGTGGCGCTTAACCCTCCTGAGGGCCCAGAACTCCATTTTCACAGTGGGAAGCCTGGTAGCACCGTTTTCTCTGTAGGACACTGACGCCGCCAGGAGCTGCTTTTTCTTTTAAAGTGGAGCTATTTGTGTTGGGGGATAAACAGCAGTCTCAGGAGGCCAGTGTATGCCTGCCGAGGAGCTGGAAAGCGGCACGCCTGGGTTCCGGAGCTGGTGGGCCTTCGCCGGGAGCATGGCTGCTTCACCCTCGCTGGTTCCGGAGCCAGAATGCTGCCTGTAGTGCGGTGTGGCCCTGGTGTTGTGAAGTAGCCGTTCTCTGATTGGCAACGGCCTGATTCACAACACCAGCTGCCCCACGGCACCATGCCGGGAGGTCTCTGGGACGGCCAACAGGCGTGGGGGTGCCTCTGTGGTGTTGCTGCTGCTGCTAGAGGGTGGGAGGAGGTGGAGAGAGAACAGAGAACAGTCCACGTCAAAACCAGAATGCAAGCAGATTCCAACATTTCATGGCCCTCCCCAGCCCCACCTGAGAGACTTTTCTTTTTTGTAGTATCTTTTCTAAGTGTCCGTATCCCATGAGGTCATGGGTGGGCATCAGGGACTCCAATGAGCCCTGGGTCGTGGAAACAAACTTATCTGTGTGTTGGTACTTCTCTGGGAAGAAGATCTGCCTTCAACAACTCCTCAAAGGGAAACCACCCTCCCCTGCTTGAGTGTCTCTGCTCTTGGAGGTGCAGGGGTAACCAAATATATATACATATATATATATGGAGTCTCACTCTGTTGCCAAGGCTGGAGTACAATAACACACTCATGGCCACCCCAGCATCGAGCTGCTGGGCTCTGGTGATCCTTCCACCTCAGGCTTCCAAGTAGCTGGAACTACAGGCACATGCTATCACGCCCGGCTAATTTTTGATTTATTGTAGAGATGAGGTCTTGCCAAGTTGCCCGGGCTGGTCTTGAACCCACAGGCTCAGGCAATCCACTTGTCTCGACCTCTCAAAGTGCTGGGATTACAGGCTGAGCCACTGAGCCCGGCCACCAAATATTTTTAAGGTCCATCAGTAACATTTTTTCCCCTCTGATGTTCGCCCAGGAGGAACGCAGGGATTCCCATTATTTTGTCGCCAAACATTGAAACCAGAGATGGTTCTTACTTCACATTCTGAGTAGTAACCTTGCCAAGATCACCTCCCAACCTGATTTGTATGCCAGTCCAGGGTCCCAGACCTTGAAGGCCAAACTTGGAGCAGCTTCTACATTGACTGATGACAATTAGGGTCAATAAGGAATCTTCCAAGGACGGAGAGCACTCTCCCTGACTCAGTCCTCTACAGAGTGAGAAATACATTCCAAACACAAAATAAGGGTTATGAGAATTCAGGGCAGTCACACAAACCAACAAGAGCTGAGACTGGCTGAAGAGAAATCAGGTACCAACATAGAAACATTTAAATATCACAGCATCTTGCCTCTCCATCAGCAGGTGACCTGCCAGAGCTCTTCCTCCCCAGTTTGAGCTGGTCCAGGATACTGAGTGTCTCTTCTAGGGAAACCCAGCAGTAAGATGACTTTGGAACTCTCCTTTTGGTATATGCTTGGATTTTATCACCATTATGAAATTATGTCGCATAAACTGACGTGAAAATAGCACTTGAAGTTTAATCCCTATTTCCAGGTGTCAATAAACACTTTAAATGAACAGCTCTTTGGCCCAAAATGGCTCCCGCCTGCTGCGTGGTTCTTAGTTACCCAATCAAGAAAAATCACATTTCCCACTTTCTGCCATCTATCTTGGAACCCGCTTTATTTTAAGGACACAAACTTGGCAAGTTCCTAGTACTGGATGTGGCATAGAAGTTCTGCCAAAGTTCTTGCCGGAGTCGGGGGAGGCAGAAACTTTGAGTAATTCATCAATCACAGATTAACACCGTGCCATGTAAACCTCTGTGGCTTTGGAGTTCAGAACTGTCTGGATTTTCCTGTTTACAATCAAAGAATCCCTGGGGGGACATGAGGCAATATGCTCTATACTGGGTCTTCTGTGGTCCACAGAACTGGCAAGTTGGGGATTTCTGCCTAATGTGGGTTGCTCCTGCCAAACTCCCAGGACATTGAATCAGATATGCAACCACTCTGTGCTGGGGCAGAAAGAGAGCTGATGTTGGGCCCAGGTATTGTTCCAGGCACTTCACACACTTGAACTCCTTGAGTCTGCATCAAACTCTGTGGGTTTATTAGGGTTTATCTCTGTGCTCACTAGGTCAGGAATGGGAAGTTTAGTGGGACAAAGGAACTTGTGTGGTCTAGGAGTGGTGAGAGGAGTAGGGTAGAGAGGGCCCCCATCTCCAACTTGGCTGCCAACTTCCTTAATGGACACAGCCAAGTTCAAGTGCCTCTCTCCATTCAGATTGCCCAGAGCAGATGATCTCTAAGTCCTACACTCCAGCTCTGCGTGCTGGGAGCCTGCTTTCTGGACACACAGCATAGACGAATGGGTGGCTGTGTGGCCCCATGGTTACACGCTGGGACTTTGGAAACAGGTGGGTTTGGGTACATATTCTGACTCTGTCTCTTCCTACCCGTGTTCCTAGTTTCTGAAGCCTTCTGGGCCTCAGTTTTAGCATCTTCAAAAGAGTGTGACAATAAGATTAGACCTGGCATGCAGCAAATACCAGGTAAGTGTGCATATCTGATGAGCGTTGGTGTTGCCTAAGTTATTGTGGTTGGCTTTCTGAGCACAAGGCAGAGAACTGGAATTTTTTTCTTTCACGTAGGGCTGCAGTTTCTGTGGATCATCTTGGGGACCAACAACTACTTACTTAGAGAATGAACAATTCCAGAAAGTGGGATTAGCTTCTTGTAAAATAAAGCAAGGGAACTGAGAATTGTTGACCAAGATTATGCACATGGGAAGGTCATGGTTGGTATACTTGGTGAAACCTACACAAACTTTGAGAAAGTAAAACACCATGAACCTACTTACTGGCATCCCTGCATCCAAGGGGGCAAAAGGAGGTTTAGGAAAAAGGCGAGAAGTTGGGGCCATTAACAGACCTATCTGAAGCCAACTCCACTTCTAGGTTCTGTCTAGAATCTACCAGTGCCCAGGGAATTAAAGAGAGATCACAAAATAAGCAACAAATGACCATTATGTTTTAACTTCAAATGCTTGCAAGGACTTGGCACCCTGCAAGGGTTGGGCCTGGCCCAGGCCTCATCCTTTTCTTCCCCTAATCCCTCACTGTTCTCCTCTTTGCTGTCTGTCCTTTTTCAAATTTTCTTTCTTTTTTTTTTTTTTTGAGTTGGAGTCTCACTCTGTCGCCCACACAGGAGTGCAGTGGCTGGGAGCGGCCACTGCGGCCTTGACCTGCTGGGCTCCGGCGATCCTTCCGACTCAGCCTTCTGAGTAGCTGGAATTACAGGCACGTGCTATCACACCCGGCTGATTTTGGTGAGGTCTTGCCAAGTTGCCCAGGCGGGTCTCGAACCCGTGGGCTCAGGCAATCCACTCACCTCAGCCTCCCAAGGTGCAGGATTACAGGCTGAGCTACCGAGCCTGGCTCTTTTTCAAATTTTCAAATGGGCCACGCTCCCTCCCATCCCAGGGACTTCACACAAGTTGCTTCCTCTACCTGGAATACCTCCCTCTCTGTTCTGCATAGTTAAACACCAACTCCTTCAGGCTTCAGCTCCAGTCACTTCCTAGATCCCTGGCTCTCAGATTAGATCTGAGTCCTCTGTCATGTCTCTGGTTCTCTTCCTTCAAAGCATTTTCCATGGAGCAGGAGTGAAGTCTCTTCCACTTGACTCCAACATTGCCATTAAGTTCCAGCATTGGCCTCATGAGAGATACTTATGAATACTGTTTAGATGAATGAATGACATCAACCAAGACTCTCTAGCTCACTTACTCTTTTTTAAGTGCTCAGATAAATCTCTCGGGAGAATCAAAATGGCATCAAGTATTTTAGAAACATACACAGTGCAATTTTGTAATGAATAATTTTACTTCAACAGACTGACTGTCAGACCTCCTAACTTCTCCCTGTCCCCACTGTGATCTACAAGAGTCAAGAAGACTCTTCTAAAGAGTCAGTCTGATCTAACTCGCCCTCTCTAAGGCTCTCCGCTGTCCCCAGGATACAGTCCCAGATGCTAAAGCTCCCTCTCCTGCCCACCCCTCCCCCATGGTGCAGCAGTGCTCCCAGTACCCCACAGATGCAAGTTTCTGTGGATCTGAACCTGACTGTAAGGCCTACACTCTTTTATATACAGCAAACACCTCTTCCGGCAGTCCTGGCTATAGAGCCAGCCACCGAGAAGGCCTTCCTGGCCCTTTGCTCAGCCTGCATTCTTGACTTGGCTTCTATGGCTCTTGTACCTTTTGTGTTCTCAGTTACTGTTTACTTCTTCAGTCTGTCTTAGGCCATGGTAACCCTGAGGACAGAGGCCATCATGGAGTCACCTGGTAGGTCAGTACCCACACAGCACCTGGAACACAGGGGCCTTCATCTTGGATGTACTCTCATTCTATGAGGAGATCCTGCAAAATTGGGGAAGCGTAGGCACCATGATGGCAAAAATCTGTTCTTAAGAGTTCCTCGTGAATCTTCAGAATGTCTGTAAAGTCCCAATATTTTGCTATATTGAGTGCATTTCTTCATCTCCATGGTCACCCACACTCCCAGTTCAGACCTCTACCATCTCTTATCTGGACCATGTGGTAAATGTCTAACTTGTCCCTCTGTGATGCATTCTTCCCACAGCAACCTGAGTGACCCTCTTAAAATATGAATCAGAAGATGTCATTCTCCTGCTTTAAAACCTCATTAGCTTCCCATCACACCTGGAATAAAATCCCACAGACCCTGGTGGTCCAGACTTGCCTGCCCGTCCACTGTCACCCTCCTTTTTCTGGGTTCTTGCTGCACTGCCCCTGCCTATCATCACCGTTCCCCCTCCCCCCGGGTTCTGGCTGTGCTGTTTTTCAGATCTTGAAACACAGCGCTAGACCATATGGTGTCTTCAGTAATGTAAAAAATCAGGACTTTCTTGTGGACAGAGTCTTTTGTGAGCTCAAGTAGATGCTCCTTCCCCTGGGCAGATGCGGCCCCTTGACAGGGCATGCAACCTCCCAAAATGGCACCTGGGCTGGACTTCAGCCCCCACTTGCCCCTGGATGGGGGCCCTGCTAGAACACACCCTGCACCTCTCCCACCTCAGAGTCTTTTTACCTTGCTGTTGCCTATTTAAGGATCTCAGTTATTCCAGAAGAATTTTAAGATAATGTAAGATATCTAGTATTCCAAAAGTCTGCACTAATTTTAACCAAAGCCTTATCTTTTACTTTGGACTGCTTACATTAGTCTTTCTTCACTATTAGCTTAGTGGGGTGAGGCCAGCTGTTTCTTTTTTTTTCTTTTAACATAAAATAATGATTGTTTGGTGCAGGCAATACCAAGGATGTGACATTTATCTAAACTTTATAACATTGAGGTCTCAAATCAATGAAACATTTTTAGCCTGTTAGTTCTGGAAAAAGATGACTGCAACAGAAACACAGGATGTGTTTCCTTATTAACTACCTTCTAGGTTCATCACAGATCAACATAAATTCCATTTGGTGACATATACCACTGAATCTGGCTGGCTCAGGATGGGTGTGGTGGGGGAGGGGGTAGGCGATTCAGGGTTGTACCCCAACTCCAAGATCCTGATATAGTTGGTTTGAGAGTGAAGTCCAGGAATTCACTGCCTGCTCCAGGGATTTTGATAAACCAGATTTGGGAACTGCTGCTCTAAATCTAGGGCTCTGTTAAAAACCAATGTTCCTAATGAGCCCTCAGCACAGTGGGAGTCTGATATGGCTTCAGCATCTTCCGAAGAAAATTACATCTTGCCCACGTGGCAGGCGCTATTTGAGCCCAGCACTGCTGCTCCCATCTATATTTGGGGTGTGACTCTCAGCTTGGGGGCTTCCTTGGGTCAGGAATGGGAGCAGGAATGTGTTCAGGCTGCATGTAGGCTGACTGAGAGCCAGGGAGTTAACCTGAGTCAAGCAGCGACAGACGGGAATTGGTGGATAAGCACCCGGCTCTCTTGCTCCTTGGGTAGGATAACCATGAGATGAATTCTACACCAGCCCACAACAGCAACCTGTTAGATAACACAATCTTTATTGGCTCCCTTCTCCAGTCTCTTGCAACACTCCTGGACCATGTTAAATGTATCTGATATTTGAGTCTACCTGTGGTTTTGAATGGATATATCCCACACTGCTCCTAGTGTAAAGCCAGGGTGAGAGGAGAGAGGCACTCTCAACTGCTCCTAAAATTTTGCATCCTGGGTGTCTTCCCTGCTCCCCCCAGGCCCACCCTGACTTTCAGAGAATCAGAATACACAAAATAGGCAAGACAACCCATTCTAAGTCAGTATTTTCTACAGTGTGCTATACCTATGTTTCTTCTTCATTGCTTTTTCATGGACCCTGACTTGCAAATTCTGAAGTATTAGGATCATTCTGCACAATCATTAAAGAACACATGCTGTGATTGTCATTTAAGATAACAAGTCTGCTTTAAAATGATGGCAAAGGCCAGGCTCGGTGGCTCAGCCTGTAATCCCAGGGCTTTGGGAGGCCAAGGCCAGTGGATTGCCTGAGCCCACGGGTTTGAGACCCACCCGGGCAACTTGGCGAGACCTCATCTCTACAATAAATCAAAAATGAGCCAGGTGTGGTAGTGCATGCCTGTAGTTCCAGCTACTTGGAAGGCTGAGGCAGAAGCAGGAGCCCAGCAGGTCGAGGCTGTGGTGGCTGGGGGCGTGCCACTGTATTCCAGTCTGGGCGACAGAGTGAGACTCCAACTCAAAAACAAAAACAAACAAACAAACAAACAAAACAAACAAAACGATGACAAAAATAAACCAAAAGGCAACCTGTTAAGCGTGTGTTTGCATTAGCCCATCTTGGCAGAAGTCTTCTAGGTGGGCTTTAAAATAAAAACTCAAGGGATGAAAAATCACCCATAAGATACAATGTGCACAAGTGGGGGTAGTGAGTACACTTAAAGCCCAGATGAAAAGCTATGTGTACCCCCTAAAGCTATTGAAATAAAATAAAAATTCCTGGTTTAAAGAGGCCGCCCAGCCTTCAAGGCTCAGCCCGGAGTTTATTAGCAAAGTTAATATCGCATGCAAATAGATTTCCCTGCTTCAGTCATGCCAGTCCATTAATTCAGCCTCTTGTCTGCTACATCTTTATCCCTGGCAGGTTAATCCTGCCAAATGCCTTCGCTGTAGCACCTGTCACGCTGTGCCTATGTCCAACAATGCAATTTTGCTAATCCTGTTGTATCAGCTTTGTGGCCCTGTCTGGTCAATCCAATGGTGGAAAAAGTGCATATAAGATTTTGCCAAGATCTTTCTCCTACTCTGGCACCCTCCCCTCCTTTATTTTTTAAATATGATTTCAATTAAATGGTTTGAAAGTCAACCACAGTGTTTGGATACCTGCCAACACCAATGTCTTTCAGAGAAGGATGTCACGGCGCACAGCAGGCCTCCAAACTCTTTCTGGCAGCCCCGCCCAGCATCGGCGGAATATGCTAAATGGTTATGGGTTAAAACAGGAAGATCAGCTAAACATCTCTTTCCTAAGGCTCTCCACACATGAGGGGCTTTCAGGATGGCTGAATGGAGGGCATATGGGCCACCTATTATCTTTGGGGCTGCCCTCTTTTAGATGTGTTGGAATCATTCACATGAATTATTAAAAGAGGCACATCTCTTCCCGTCATCACCTCTGTCAGGAAATAAATGCATCTCTAGGTCCAACAGTGTGTTGCTCTTCTAGTTTGCGTCTCAGTAGGGTTAAGAGCATGGTGGGCCTTATAACCAGATTTGCCCAGGTTCAAATCCCTGGACCATTTTCTACCTCTGTAACCCCAAGCATATTGCTTTATTTACATTTCTGGCCTTACTTTGCTCATCTGTAAAATGGGCATAACCATAGCACCTGCCACATAGGGTTGCTGCAAGGATTCAGTGTGTTAATATGTGCCAACCACTTAGCATAGTGCTGGCACACATATAGCAGGTACTGGGTAAACGTACGCCAATATTAGCATAGACTGGAAAATGTGTCAAAACCCACTGCCATTTTCAGATTCCTGTAGTACATATGCAGAGTGCATGGTAATATTCCACATGAGCATGCACTTTCTTGTCTACTAATTACAGAAATCTGGCTATGAAAGGCCCTGCCTTGTCTCCCTACCAACCTGTGCTCTCTACATTACCCTGGCAGCCATTGGTGGGTACGAGGAGGCATTCTAGGGTGGATAAGCACAGGGTCGATGATTAGACAGATTCCCCAGGAACTACTTCCTGGGCCTGCTGCAGTATGACTCTGGGCAAATTACTTAACCTCTGAGATTCTTATAAACCCCACATTAGAAATGGGGAGACGTGGTTCTACATGGTTGGGTTATTTTGAGGATTAAATGAAAAAGGTACTGTGAGGCATGTGACATGCTGCTGGGAACGCAGTAAATACTCCATAAAGAATGGCTGTCATGACTATGGAGTCGCCTGCAAGGAACCAGAGCTTCCCTCTCCAACCCTCCTTCCATCTGCCTCCTAATCTTCCCACAGCCTGCATGGAGATGTGAGCATTCCCTGGATCATGGCATGGGGCCTGGCTTCCAGTGCAGCCTCAGGAGATGAGGCGGCCCTCCTTGCTGTTAAACCATAGTCTGGCTCATGTCTTGCTCCAAAAGTCTTCAGCTTCATACAGTCCTGTTTGTGTTACTCTAGTCTGAGCACTAAGACTTGTGAGTGTCTTTTAGATGACAGTGTGCATGCATCTAAAAGACTTTTGAAAGTGTCCCATGTTTGGCCAGAACTGATATGCATCCTGATGTGAACACTTAGGCATCTTTATGGTAACTGGGAGTTCAGAATATGAAACGTACTTGGTGTTAGAAGAGTGAGGACAGGATTTTTGCCTTCAATGTGCAAAGAGTTTTTTGCTACATTGAAGGCAAATTTTGCTACAAGGGAGAGCTGTATGCTTCCCTTGACAACCCAGCCACCAAACACTGCCTTCTCCCTCCTACTTTCCCTAGGCCCTGCTGGATTTTCTAATAACGAAGTCCTATTGTTAGTTAAACACTTACTGTGTTCCTGTTACCAGGCTTGACGGTTCACATTTGTTATTGCATTTAATTCTAACTGAGGTAAAACAGTACTGTCCTATCAATTTCCCACTTAAGGAAATGGAGGCTTGGAAACGACTTTAGCCTACCTAAAGTCATAGCTAGCAAGTGGCCAAAGAGCCTAGTAACTCTTCAGGCCACAAGGCTATACAACACATCTTTGATGTGATGTCATTTTATCTGCTGAGCATCTGAGTTAAAGGTGGACCTTGTGAATTACTAATTCCCTTTAGCATATATTTGTTTCAAGATATAGTTATGCCACATGCAACATTTTCCTTTTCCTTTTATTGTTATGATGAATCCTGCACTCAGATTTTTGCTTTTGTTTTTTTTTTTAGAGGGTTGGGGAGAAGATATGGCAAAACAAAACAAAACAAGATCCTTTTTCTTTTCTGCAAAATTTAGGAAATTCCAGCATCTAGCACACTTCAATGATTAGAAAAACCCTATATATCCCAATTCTGTTGCACTGATCTTAACCCAGTTTTTGTTTGCCAAACTCTTGAATAGAACTGCTTTGCAATACCTCATGCTAATTAAACCATGATGGAATCAAGTTATTTTCAAAATTAGCTATCTGACCCTCTGGCCTCTGTGATTCAGGTGAGGTCCACCGAGGCACACCTATGCGTTGCCTTGGCGAGCATTCCTGCTGAGAAGACAATCCATTCATCTTGAGTCTTGCTTACCTAGCAGAATGTAAACATCTCTGAACTTTGCTTACTGGATAAAAGGCAGCATTAGCTTCTCATTAGCTTCTCACTGCATTTCCTCCTGTAGGATCAATCATACATCCAACCCAGACGCAGCGAGGTCCCTGCTTGTAATTAATCTCAGAATGGCATAGCTCTTTCATGGATAGATTTCGGTATCTGAATGCAGCTTTCAAGGGGGAGGGATGGGAGGAAATAAAGGCTAGAAGGAGAAGAATAAGCACCAGTTGTTTGAGAAGGCTACTCCCTGCCCTGTGCTACAAGCAGCTTTTTTTGGTGGTTGATTCACTGTAAGAAAATTTGCTTTTGCTGTGAATGCTACTTAACATCAGAGAAAGAGTATGCTTTCTTCTTTTCTACAGTGTGAATTGGGTGCCTTAGTTGGTTGTTTTTTTTTTTCTGTTCTTTTTTGGACAAATCAATATGGCTAAATCCTGTCTTTTGGTGGCTTTAGGGTTGTGCTCCACACTCTCTGCTTGTTCAAGAGATGAAAATGCTCGGGTTTCTCAAGGATTTAACTGTGACAATTCCATATACCTGAAAGAGACCTGCTTTTGACCTTCCTCCCAGAACTCTGCTTTTCTAATTCTTCATTGATTTGCAAATGCTTGAAAGTGGCTGAACTTTGTCTTTGTCTTTTTTTTTTTTATTGTGGTCATCTCAGTTAACAGGCTTATAGAGGGTGGTTGGGAGGGAGTCGACAGTAGGGAAGTGAAAATCCCAGGAGCATTCATCAAAGATGACTAGGACTTGAGGTGCTAAGGGTTGTCAGCTCCTTGTCTTTCCTGAATAATGGTTGTTGCTATTTTAGGAACCAAGCAAATTGCAAGAAAACCTTACATTAAGGAAACCCAATACATTAAAGTCTCTATTTCCAAAAAAAACCACCGAAGGAGTGACTTCCTTAAGAGCTCTGTGCGGACTCTAAAAAAGCAAGTTTTCTCACTGCTCTGAACATTGTGTGTAAGAGACACACTTTGCTTTAGAGTCATGCCCATTGTATAAAAAGAGGCATTTATTTCTGAAAAGAGATTTTTCTTAAAAAGCACCTCCCTCCCCTACAAGCCCTGGAAGACATATTGACAACACGAGGATTAAGACATATTGACAATGGGAGGATTATTTCCTAACCTGATGGGTGACAAATGCCTATCAGTACATGAACAGGACAATACCATCTCCATTTTGTCTCAACCACACTGACTTCATGGTCAGCACCCATGGGGTTACTGACTTCGCCTGTCCTGCTGCCTGCCTGGAACCCTGGGGGAAGACCTTCTGGGCAAGCCTGAGACAGCCCCACCCAGACATAGATGGAGTTGGAGGGGGCTCTTGGACTCTATATCACCCCCCTACCCTCCCATTCCCCCCACCCTCCCCACCCCCACCCTAGCAGGTGAGTTTTTCTAACTTCCTCTCAGCATGCCTCTCTTGCCTTGGCTCTTGACATTTCTGTTGCCAGTATACAAACTGCTTTCTTTGTCAGACAAAATGTATATTTGGAAAATAGTTGTTTGAAAACCTCAACTGGCACTGAGACCTCAAAGGGCTGGCTGTGCATTTCTGGTTATCAGCAGAGACCTAATTTTTCTTTTAGAAAGTCCTGCTTCCTTTTCCCACAATTCCTGGCCTTGAGGCCCTGTGAAACTTCCCATGCAAGGTTCTAGGGCTTCTGTCATGACATGTTTGCCTTCTCCTTTCTTAAGTATTTCTTCCAAGAAATTATCTTTTAAAAGATGCAACAGCTGGCTGGACTCAATGGCTCAGTCTGTAATCTTAGCGCTTTGGGAGGCTGAGGCAAGTTGATTGCCTGAGCCCATGGGTTCGAGACCCACCCGGGCAACTTGGCGAGACCTCATCTCTACAATAAATAAAAAATTAGCCGGGTGTGGTAGCACACGACTGTAGTTTCGGCTACTTGGAAGGCTGAGGAGGAAGGATCGCCAGAGCACAGCAGGTTGAGACTGCGGTGGCCAGGAGCATGCCACTGTACTCCAGTCTGGGTGACAGGGTGAGACTCCAACTAAAAAAAAAAAAAAAAACAACAAAAACAAAACAAAACAAAATGCAGCAGCTAATATAGTCTTGCTGGAAGAAAACTCTTTAATGAAATGTGGTTTTACAGGGTAGCAGAGGGAAGTTCTGCTTCTGAAGAGAATGAGTTACCTTGACACCACCATAAAATACTCAGGAAATGATAACAAGGAACAGGCTTCTGAGAATGAATGAGTCACCCCCTCTTATACTCTGCAGCCTGAGCTGAGACACTGGCACGTACACACTCACACCCGCAACCACTTGCGTCTGTCTCACTTCCAGATCCATTAGGAGATCACCTGGTTGTTATTTAGAGAAATCACTAGCAAAGTTGACGGACAACTCACAAATCCAAATTGTGAGCTCTTAACCATCTTCTGGGGGCTGGGAGCAGTTGCCTCATGGAGGGTCCTCTCCCCAGACTCTAGGCCAGGGTATTGACATGACTCTTCCAGAATGTCATTACTGGAGCAGCTCAAGGACACACCTCTGTCAACCTCTAAGGGAGATACCAGTCAGCTGGAGCTGGGCATTCCTCTGGAACTCTGGTGCCATGTACCACCTCAAAAGAGCCTGCAGTCCTGGGGGAAGGGAGCAGCTCTCCTGTCAAGGGCAGTGCTCACATGCCTGGGGTAGGGTCCTATTCAGAGGCACATATGGGAAGAACAGGAAGATGGACCATGGCAGGGTACAGAATTCAAGGGGCGCATGCAGCCTTCTTGGTAACACTATTAAAAAAAACCCAAAAACTCTGTGCAATTATTTATTGGCATAGTTGAAAGAGGAATGCTTCGACAAATATCCTTGAGACTTTGCTCAAAGTAAAGCACTTTTGTAACTCTAGATATTTTAATTTTGGCATTTAAAGATGGTATTCTGAGAAGGTGTCTGAGGCACGATCCCTTCCCTGTGGAAATGTAGATGCCAGGGGAGGGTGGAGAGCAGCAGGGACGTGAGACGCATCTCCACACCCCAGAGCTGACACACACCTGACCTTGCTGTGTTCTACAACCTTGCAATGCTGTCCAGTGCTCACTGTGCCTCAGTTTCCTTATTGTTAAAATGGGAATAACAATACCTGTGAGCCTCAAAATCAGATATCACGTGCCTGGCCCAAGACCATGACTGCAGCCAACCCCAAATCCCATCAGACAACACGGGAAAAAAAAACCTACTGACCTGTTGGTACTGTTGAACCTCTCCATCCTTGTTCTAGACACAAACTGTGAAACCCAGCCTCATTATTCATTCTGCAAGAAATTTTCAGAAATTGGTTAATAGTCACCCTAGTTTTAGGGCAAGTCCTCTCAGACTCAGCTGAATATCATGGGGGTCATTGTGGCCCAAAGACAGTCTACATTATCACCTGATGCCTTACCTCTGGGCTGGAAAACTGCAGGTAGGGAAGGGTGGAGGAGGGTGTGGCGAATGGGGGAGTTATGCCAGTCTGGGCACTCAGTACTGCATTCTCCCTAGACTGGCATATTCTTTGACAAAGTGACAGGACACAGCTAACATTATCACATACCCTCAAGTACCTCTTAGCTCGTTTCCCATAATCGCTTCTAGTGACATACTTTTATTGGTCTTTTGAGCATAGGTGGTGAGAGGATGAAGAGTATCCTGTTTTAGGGCTGGGGTGCTCTTAGCGTGTGTGTTCATGACACCATCCTCCCCCCCAACACACATCAGTAAAAAAAAATGCAATGATCTTTAGATAACACACCAAGTTCACAACATAGCTAATATCATTCCTTTGTCCCTTTCACTCCCAGAGGCTCAGGCAAATCCCTGCAGATCTGAGGGCTCAGGAGAAGGGACTTTCAAGGGAAGCTGAAGAGAAAGAGAAATGAGAAAACTTTTAGTAAGGCTCATCTTTTCAGGTGAAGATACAATGCACCTGGACTTCAGTTCCTTTTGTCTTTGAGAAGCAATAAAATGGGATGCAAAGAGATGCGGAATGAGTCATGTTTTGTCACCATTTTGCAGATGGGGAAAACTGAGGCAGTGCAGTTTAAAGCAAACTTTTCTGGGACAGCCTATTTATTAACCTTTAAAAAAATCACAGATTGACAGGGGCCATACATATTTTGTAAAAATCTTTAGCTTTCCTTTGAAGCTAATGTTTTTATTTCTTGACTTCTATAATGGGTTCAGAGCAGCAACATGACAGCAAGTCAGTTCCTCCAAGTTGGCAGGGGCATTAAGGTGAGCATACTGCACTCCAGAGGATCAGAGAACATTCTAGGTACCTGGGGTGGAAGGGGGAAGCTCAGAAAGACACACCCAATGTTTAGCTGACAGTTTCCTCACCTGAAAATGGGATGGTAATACTCTGGTTGTTAGAGATGGTATTAGAGATAATCTTTGGACTCCATCAGTCTTCGAAACCATCACCATTATCACAGTCATCACTGCTGTTGGCAGCTCACCAACAACTGCCCCTAACACCTCAGAAATAAGCCCAAATAACACAGAGGGGAGATCCTGTGGCTGACCCTGTCCTAGAGAGTCCTGGAGGAACAGCACACACTTAGTACACCAATTCTAAATAATACCTCTGGGCTCAGGGTTCATTATGACAAAGAATGACATGGTGGTGGTACCTGTTATATTATTGGAAGTGGTTTTCTCTAATATCAAAGATTTGGAGGAATAAAAACAAAGTAGAGAGGCTTCATTTAATTCACAGCCAAGACAGGGTATATGATGTTTAAGAACTTACAGTAAAAGCAAAGAAAAAAAATGGAGAAAGAAAACATTATACTACTCATGTTGGTAGAAAAGCTGGATAGCAAAATTGAGGGGAAAAAAAAGGAAGCCCATTAGGTACCTGTGCCCACTGTGTACTTGGCAGTTAAGTGCCTGTCTCTGGCCCCTGCCTTGTGGTGGTCCCGCCATCCCTACTGAAATCAGAGTGCATCTCAATGATGGCATCCCCACCAGTGTCCCCAGCCTACAGAGCTTAGTCACCACAGGACTCTCCCAGGCCATTGGGGCTCCCATCACTGACAGACAGCTCAGGGCCTTAGTGAAGCGAATGTCCTCTGAGCCTGCTCCAGGGACAGGTGTGGAAGTAGGTGTGCAGGGCACACATGGTAAGTCCACGCCAACATCCCAGCCTTCTAAGCCTTTGATTCCTTTCTTCTCCATGATTCCTTTCTTCTACAGTGAGGTTTGGAAACCTCACTGAATGGAGAACCATTGAGTCCCATTTTCAGCCAACTAATCAATCTCTTAGAGTCACTTCCAGCTGCTCAGCTGACACATTAAATTCAGAATCTACTCCATCCTCCCTGGTCTAACATCTTTAGAATCCATTCCTAAACACATCCCTCAGATGATCACTATATACATTAGTAAACTGGTAAAATCTTGTGATCCCTTTGGAGGAATGCCCCATGGCCTCTCTCTCTCTACTCCTGTGCTTGGGGGAGGGTCTAGACAGAGGCAGGGCTCCTGGGTCCTGAATCCTCCTGCTCCTCTAGTGACCACTGGTGTTTCTGCCATGGAAACAGTTCTCCAGGAAGCGAAATTTGCTGACAGAGATGCTCAGCTCTATTTTGTTATTTTGCCAGAGATGTTACTTTGACTTTGAAATTGAAGAATCCTTCTGATTATGAGAGGGTTCCAGAGGAAAGAGCCTGAGGAAACGCCCTGGAGTTGGAGTTCTCTGGCCTGACAAAGCTGCTTTTCTGCATTAGTCTTCACAGGCTGGAGCCAAAGACTCAATAATCATCTCCCCGGCACCTTAAACTCCCATCTTTATACTCCCTTCAAATGCCAGAAGACTTGAATTACTATCAAAGACAAATCGAAAAATTAGCAGTTAAGTGAGTTCAGGGTCTGTTGAGGAGGAACAGAGATGCTCAGCTGAGCAGGAAGCTTCTGGAATGCCTCTGTTGCAGGAATGCCTCTGTTGCAGTGATGCCTCTGTTGCAGAATGTCTTTCACAAGCCCACGCTCCACACACCTCCTCTCCAAGCCTTGCAGCAATCCTGGGAGGTAGGTATTATTGCCCCCATTTTATTGTCAGGCAATGGAGACTCACACCCTCCCCGATGTGCTTCCCCCACATCCATAGTGTTCCCAGTGATAATTAAAGCAAGTCAGGGAGGTTGGCTTTGCATTCTGCAGATGAGGAGACAACAAGTGTGTCTCTGGATCATGGGGGGGGCAGCAGGGAGTGGTAGTGGTGGTAGCAAGCTTCTGGGTCAGTCATGAGGCTATGACTTGTGCTTGGACCACTGACCTTCTGCCCCCAGGAATCTTAAGGGAGCCTTACCCTTTTCTCACAGGCAGGCAGGTTGTCTGTTCTCTAGTGCTTTTCCAAATTCCCTAGATGCAGAAGGGAAACCAACTCATGTCATTCCATTTTAATTCTGCTATAGAAGCACCTCCTTGAAACTTTAGCTTTGAAAAGCCTAGAATTGGCAACAAAATGGACCCTTCCTGTTATCTAGCAATGTAAAAACTCATGCTGCCTCTGAAATGTACACAAGAAGGTATACGATTCCTAAATCAAAGCAATCCTCTGCCAAGTGGCCTCAACTCTCAGAAATCATGTTCTATGCTTTGAGACTAAAATCATTGACCTGAGTGTACAAGGTTAAAAATTTCATAGGCGAATTCAGCATCGGTGTACAGGTATAACAACGACTCCTTTCCCCAATCTCTTTTTTTTTTTCTTTTTTGAGTTGGAATCTCACTCTGACGCCCAGATGGAGTGCAGTGGCCGCTCCTGGCCACCGCAGCCTTGACCTGCTGGGCTCCGGCGATCCTTCTGCCTCAGCCTTCCAAGTAGCCGGAATTACAGGCGCGCGCTACCACGCCCGGCTAATTTTTTATTTATTGTAGAGATGAGGTCTTGCCAAGTTGCCCAGGAGGGTCTCGAACCTGCGGGCTTAGGTAATCCACTCACCTCAGCCTCCCAAGGCGCGAGATTACAGGCTGAGCCACCGAGCCCGGCTAATCTCTTCTTTCTTTAAGCAAGCAAGCTCATATCCTGAGTTACTACTGGAAACTTTCAGGAAGATAAGCCTTTGATGAGAGAGCTGGACCTCTGGGTCAGACAGTTCCATCAGCGGGTGATCTTGCTCTGTCCTTTCCAGCTGTGTGGGGTCTTGAGCAACGCAGTAAGCTCAGTCTCCTTGTGGGTAAAATAGGGACAGTAACCCCTTCAGAGGATTTTGTGCAGATCAAATCAGTTGCGGAGGAGGGGGGACCAGCACAGGGGACAGATGAGAATAGTTGCACTAAACACACCTTAGTTTTATTCCCTGTGTTCTTGGGACTTTCATTCTGGTCACCTTCTAGAAAAGAATCTTCCACACATCCCATGAATTTCCTTCTGATTCAACATCTAAAAAGGCTGGGGTTGATACTACCAAACTTGGTAACCGGTGATTCAAAAAACAAACCAACAAAAAGCATGGAGGCACCACAGCCAAGTCAACCTGCAGATTGTTGTGACTATGAAGAGAAGACCAAGGTAACCTACTAGACTTCGAACACAGAGAGACGTCGTTCACAGTGATTACAGGACAGAAGTGTTCACTGTTACCTACACAACTGTAAAATTAGTCAGCAATTTCCAGGGAAAGCTCCTATTCCAAGCAGTTAGAGAATAAGCGAAAACCAAATCCTCCCAATCAAGCTTAAGAATAGGATAAGAGAAATAAGTACACTGCACACGCCAGTCATGAGGAAGGTGAGGCTTTAAATCCCTGGGTGACAGAATTCTGCTGGTGCTTCGGTTTTTATCCTATCCTTCAAAATTACTCCACACTGGGAATTTAGAATGCAAAATTGCAAAGGCAGTGATGTGGAGGAAATGAGATAACAAGGCTCAGCCTGTGGGTTTTGCAGTGTCGGGTTTGTGTCAGGATGGAACCGACTGGAAAACACGACTGTTGAGAGACTTCCTGCAAACTTCCCAGTTGAACCCAAGGCTTAGACCCCTTCCCTTCCACTGAAATAGAATCTGCTTGACAAACATCCTAAATGTGAAGAAATCTTCCTCTGGGTGGACCCCGCTCTTAGAAATCATCCTTTATGCTTTGAACTTAATTAACAACAAAGGGTCATCTTATCTTGGCATCCTGATTTTGTTTTTGGTTCATTTTCAACTTCAGTCATTACGAAACACATCAGTCCTAAAGGGATTAAGGAACAATCTTTCTCATCCCTTCTCTCCATGCTCAGATAGCCCCCACCCCCATTTCTTAGTTCTTGCAGGGAGGATGGAATCCACAAGCATGAGAGTGCCATTAACTGACATTCATCAAAATACTCTCCATTGTTCACAGACACCAGCGGCCGAGAGGTGGAAATTACTTGGCATTTCATTTTAATCTGTATTGAAGACTTGTCTGACAAAACATATTAAGTGTAAGAATTGCCAGCTTGGGAACGAAGCAATGTTTATGGCTTGTCCCATCTCTTTTTTTCCTAAAGGAGAGGAAATGACACTTCCCCTGTTCTCCTCAGCCTTCTGCTGCTTGCCACCCCACCCCCACCCGCATCATCCGTGAAACCTTAACATTTAATTTTCCTCCGTGAGTGAAGCTTTTGTTAGCGGTGTCTATAAAATTGTAATAAACATCTTGTGCCTCTGCACTGGCATCTAAGATTAAACAAAACAAAACAAAATCCAACAAACCCTGCCTTTAATATAGTGTTATCAGTAGCATTTCCCTGGGTGAGGCACATCCTGGTCATTCAACTGCAGACCACGCGGAGCCGTGTGCTTCTCTGGAGAGAGACTGTCACCAAACGCTTCTGACAAAGAATGGATGCCATGCTAATGAATGCGCATAATTACCAAGGGACAATGATTCTCCCTGCTGAATTTTGACAGTCATAGAGTACAACAGTGCACCTTTCACGCTTTTGCCACTGCAGTTCATTTTCTTTGGATCCTCAAGTTTTTACTTTTATTCTTCAGGATACTTTCACACTGTGTTAAAAAAAAAAAAGGCTCTCACAGATGGAAAATTGTTTATTTTTTTCATCTTTTTTGGGGTCTCTCTCTCTCTCTGGATTAGGAAGCTGCTCTTGGGGTGAGTGGCCCATACTTTCTAGGCCATGGGTGGTCAGATTTAGGATCAGAGATTCAGGAGAGGGAGAAGGAGAAATGGTGGCAGTCCTATTCAATAGGGGGTGGGGGGTAGATACTGAGGTCACCAGGGAATCACAGGGATACTCAGGCTTTGCCGGTTTCATGCTTTGCTTAGGAACTGTCTGATGTTGTAAACTGGTGCCATCCAGGTGTAGGCAAGGTAGAGAAATCCCCGTCCACGTCTTATGTTTTACCATGATAAAAATCTGTGCACTGGGTCACTCAAGGGTTCTGATTTTTGAACTTTCTCTCTCCAAGCTTTAGAGGGCTACAAGTCCCTGAAGGCAGGAAGTTTGGCTTTCAGACTGCTTTGTTGACCTTGGTGAGGGTTATATGGGCCACAGTCTCTCCAGGGAGGCCTCCATTGTCCCTCAGGGGTCACCCCAGTTGAAAATACAAAAGAGGTGTTTGTTTCAGCACTTCCACTGGGCTTCTGCCTCTGCCCTTGCCTGGATTTTTGGAATCAAGAGATGAGAGCAGAGGAAAGGAGAGAGGTGCTGTGTGTCCCCTTCCAGACGAGGTACAGGCATCAAAGTCCTCACACCCAGTACTCCCCTAGCAGGGGTCTCTCCCACCCTTTCAAACTGTAAGTCATGGAGGGGTCCTGGCCAGGACTGCCCACACAGCCCATGGATCTCACAACAGGGTGAAGGTCAAAGGAAACCCTGAGCTTTGTGCTGGGCAGGACTAGGGAAGCTCATTTCAGACTATGGAGAAGCCTCACATCAAACTGAGGCTGATGACCCCAGGAAAGCATGTGCCGGTGGCCCGGCAGGATGCAGTGGTTTTCTGTGTCCCACCAAAGGCGTGAGACTTGTCTTGCTCTCCCCCGACAAAAAAATGAGTGCCTTAGGTCAAGTTTTGGTGAAAGTATACACATTTTTTTGTGTATGTTCTTTTCTGTACTGAACCAATATAAAATTGCTCACAGCTAAACTCATAATGCAACTATCTCAGGCTGATGCCAGAAGAAAAAATTCATGTCAGTGGTTCAGGGCCTTGTACCAATTAAATCCTGAAGAGATACAGTTGTTCTTTCCTCTCATGCCCAACGCAAGCTACCTAGATGCGTTCTAAAAATTCACACCTTAGCCCAAAGATGTGACCTTTTGAAACGATGTGGAAAAAATAACACCTATACTGTCTGAAGTCATCATTTCAGTCTGTTACCTTTTCATTTTGAAAGATAAATAATATATGAGAGACTTGCATATGGCCCGATTTTAGGGGCAGATGTGATTGGAATGGTAATTACTTACTAAGAGTTACAGAAAATCATTTGAATTAACTAAAAAATACAGTGCAGTCACATGTCTAGAAAGTATAAGCAAGATATGTTTACTCTAAATTTGTTGTACCACAGTTCTGATTCTTTGCCATATAAAAATTAAGTTAAACAAATCATGTTCTATTAGCTTCCCCTGGAAAAAACCGAGAGTCTTTTTCTTCAGGAAGTAATTTCTCAGATCACTGAATGGAATCGCTCAGTTCCTTGGCCCCAGTTTCTGCCTGTGAGATGGACATCCCCTGTCTTGTCTTTAAGAAACTCCAAATAACCTAAGCGTCTCCTATGGAGCTCCTGGGGCCCTGCTGGCATCTCCCCACATACTCATCCTGGATCCAGCCCAGGGAAAAGAGGGAACAGACAGGCAGCCTGGGCAGAGGAGCACCAGAACTAAACTCACAGTTGGAGAGGACATCCAGCTGAGATGACAGACTGGGAAGCCAGGGTGAGATCCCTAACCATTTCCCACTGTCTTCTATGTTAGCCCATTTGACGCTCATCCTAACACTCAACTCCACCTAGAACTATGAGCTTCCTGTATATAATGTACTAGTATGTCACATGATTCCCCACTGCAACATATGCTCTAAAGATGGGACTCTGACCTGTGTACCTCTGTGTCCCAGTGCTAAGAAAAGTGCCTGGCATGTAGTTGATGGTCAATATATACTTATTGGATGAAAGGCTGGGAAGCAATTTTTCTGTTCCAAAAAGCCACCTGCCCTTTCCCTGGTCTTTGCAGTACCCCTGGCTTTGCACAGGGGTAGCAGAGAGGAAGCAGAGAGGAAACATGAGAGGAAGCATGGAAGCTGAAGGACAGCTGGTGAGATCCTAAGCTCAGAACCACGGCTTAGGTTCGAGCCATAATAAAGATGGTAGCAGTTACGAATCAGTGTTGCAGAAAAGAATGCAGTTTGATGCGAAGCAAAGATGAACAAACTCTCAAATGCTTTAGGGGAAAACTGTGTGTTTGTGTATGAATATATGTGTGCCTGCATGTGTGTATGAGAGAGAGAAGGTGAGACATGATCAAGTAGTTAATCTGAGGCTAGAGTATATGGAAATCCATTGTACTATGCTAACAACTCTTTAAGTTTTAAATTATTTTATTTGGGTGGAATAAATTTTCATTTTCTTTTTTACTTTCTATTTTGAAATATGTCATCCATAAATACATGCTTTTTCATTTTTTTGAGGCAGAAAAAAGTAACATTTGAGGTAACTGGCATCCCATTTAATGTCAATTTATTTATCATGGTATTGCTTTAAACTTCAATATTGTATGATCCCAGTAAGTACTTCAGAGAGGCCATGAAAAACTGACATCTTCCAGAGTTTATAATGTGCATGTGCCTGTGTATGTGGGTGAGAATGACCCATACTGGTGAAAAACCTATGGCCATGGGACACTTAAGATTCAAAACTCTTCAGTCCTGAGGACAAGGAACAGGTCTTTGAATATTTCTTCCACCAAACATAAACCATGAAAACCTGGATGTGGGTCAAGACCTGACTTTAAGACAGACAGTGCTATATGGCTATATATTTACCTCCCTGGCCTGACTGTGAACTTTCCCTTTACACCTCCTTCACTAATTTTGTTGCATTGCCAGCAAGGTTTACTCATAATGCTCATTTCAAGGTTTACTCATAATGCTCAATTTCAATTTATCGGCTAGCCTTTCTTTTTAAGCTGTTAAAGCTAGCATCAGTTTAAAAACTTAACTAATTATTATTAATAGAAGAATATCTAGCTAGCCTAAATATTTTTGCTTATACGTGTAGCCTCTTTTTCATAAACTTTTACATCTCTAAAGGGGAGAAAAAATAAGTTTCACAATCAAATGATTGCTTCCCTGTTTTGGAATGAGTCCTGACATACTTTGTTAGGAAATGTCTACTGCGTGCTGAGTGGTAACATACCAAAGAGCTGAGGCCAGAGCCCTCAGCACATGGGCCTGGGATGGCAGGGCTACCAGCCACTCCCAACCAAGAGCCATTCCTCCCAGCATGCTTTGGGCCCTGAGGTTTGTTAACTATCTTCTACCTGACAATCTTCTTAAGGAGTTAGATTATTCAAAAGAACATTGCGATTAATGATTTAAAAAAATGTGTCTTTCATCTAATCATGAGAAAACATCACAAAAACCCCAAAGAAGAGATATTTTCTGTTCTCTTCAAAAACATCAATTTTTGAAGGAGTATCACAAAGACCAAGGGAGGAGTGAGTGTTACAAGAAAGGCTGAGGGACTGCTTCAGAATACTGAGATCAAAGAGACATAATCAAATGCAATGCATGCTACTGGACTGAATCCTGGATCAAGGGAGAAAGAAATTTCTGTAAAGGGCATTATTGGGACGAGTGGCAAAATTTGAATATGAACTGTCATACTGTATCAATACAATCACTATAATACTGATTCAGTTGTATCAATACAATATTATATCAATATTAAATTTCCTGAATTGCATAATTGTACTTGGCTATGTTCTCAGGATATACATGCTAGAATATTTAAAGATAAACTAACTCTCAAATGGTTTAGGGAAAACTGTGTGTTTACATATGTATATATGTGTGCCTGCATTTGTGTATGAGAGGAGAGACTAGAGTATATGGAAATCCACTGTACTATGTTAGCAATTCTTCTTTAAGTTTTAAATTATTTTTATGTTGGAATAATCTTTCATTTTCTTTTCTACTTTCTATTTTGAAATAGTCATCTGTAAATACATGCCTTTTTCAATTTTTCAGGGAGGCAGAAAAAAGTAATATTTGAAGTAACTGGCATCCCATTTAATATCAATTTATCATGGTATTTCTTTAAACTCCAATATGTATGATTCCAGTAATTACTTCACGTACCACATAATCTTATACTGCTTCTTAATTTTCTTGTGTCTTGTTGAAAAGCTGTTTGGGAGGAAAAATTTTAGATGAAAGTAGGTAAAACGGATGGTTTGTACTTTTCTTCCAACAGTATGATGTGGTTGAAATCACATAATGCTGTTTGGTTTTTCAATTAAGTCAGAAAAATAAATTCCTAGTAGTTAAATAGAACTTCTTCTATTTGGTGATTTGGGGGGGGCTAGTGTGGTCAGAGGTCCCGGGAAGCTGGATGATCTTTCATATATGTTCAGTCATCAAGGGGTATTCACTTTTAGCGAGAAATGTCATCACAAATGTTGCCTCTTTGATACTAAAATACTCTTTCTTCCATTCAAGTTGCAGATGATCAAAAAGATACAAGCAAGAATATTTTGCTTGGCACATGGCCTAAAAGTTCTAAATTTATGTATTCTATTTTTGCTTCTTTCTCAGATTGGATTAGTTACTAGGCAACTGAAGTATTTAATTTCATTTGCTAATAGTAGTTACATTTTAATAGAGGCAGCTAGTGTATATGACCAATGCTGCCAATACAAACACAGCCCCAACACCCAGCCTCTGACATCCAGCCTTTGTCAGTCAGTAGTGCATACTACTTCATTCTAACTGCAGACAAATACTATTCGCATTCTTATTTGACTTACGTTTCCAGGAAAAGGGATGCCTCTTTTAAAATTATTTATAGAAAAAAATCTTAGTAGGTTTTTTGTTTTTGTTTTTTTCATTCAAAAAGCTGCATATTTGTAACATCCTAAATTCTCTTTGGACTTCTGGCTCAAGATGGTAGACCAAGCACAACTATTTTCTTCCCCCTCACCAAGAAAGAAAATAAATCTCTAACAGTATTGAAAGGTGTCCCAGATGAATTTCTGGAAGACAGAAAGCAGGTGGGGCAGGTTGATAGGAAAATTATAATAGTGAAAACTGCTACCTTACACAAGCCCAGCACCAGGCTCAGCAGAGGGAAGAGAGTCTTCCCAATGGTATGCTGAACAAACTCCAAATTTGGAGACAGGGCAAACCATGGGACACTTACAAAAGAAACAATAAGTTAAAAGATAGTCTAATACATGCATGGATCAATGCTTCCTGCTCCTTCCCCAAGTATACAGAAAGCTGGAGGCTATGTGTGTGCTCAGGCTTGACCCATGAGAATAGCTCTTAAGACTGGGAATTGGTCTAGGATGGGTGGGAGCTGTCCTCCTGGATGCTGAGTCTAGCGTTAGTCAGAGGGCACAAGGTTCCTCAGCAGACAGAGTAGAGAGTAAGGAGAGGAAAAAAACAACACAAGTGTTCAGAAATGAGCTCTGGGAAACTGCTCTGCAAAGCAAAGCTTCCCTCTGCCACCCCATGGGGGTCCCCAGTGCCTGTCTGCTCGCTTCTCAGGCACCCTGAAGTGAAATCTGCTGTCATACCACCACTAACTGATACATGGCTCTTAGTCATTCCTTCTGTTCAGAGGCGAGATCTGCAGTGGAAACCAAGGCACATGACTGCTGAGGGAAACACATGACAATCACCAACACTAATTCACACATTTCTGCATTTTAAAATATGAATGGACAAGCAAGAACGATCAGACATTGGAGGAAATCATTTGCACAATAGAGAAAGATGAAGATAAACAGAATTGGCCTCCAATGCACAGAACAGAATTTATATACTACATACACAAACAGGGATAAGTCCAAATATACCAGGATCTAGAATAAATACAAAGAGTTTAAATTCTCCTAGTAGTTGATAAGACTTTCAGATGGGAAATGGATAGAGCCAAGTTGTATGTTATTTTCAAAAGACTTAAAATGATATAACAGAGAATGACTGGGGGCTGGGCACAGTGGCTCACGCCTGTAATCCTGGTACTTTGGAAGGCTGATATGGGAGGATCACTTGAGGCTGGGAGTTTGAGACCAGACTGAGCAACACAGCCAGACCTTGTCTCTACATAAAATTAAAGAAAAACTTAGCCTGTAGTCCTAGCTACTCAGGAGCTGAGACAAAAGGATTGTTTGAGCCCAGGAGTTTGAGGTTGGCGTGACCCATGATCATGTTGCTGTACTCCAGCCTAGGCAACAAAATGAGATCCTGTCTCTAAAAAATGAATGACTGGAAAGAAACCAAATGAGTGTTATCAAAAAGAAAGAAAAAAGAATACTAATGTTAGGCAAAAATAGAATTCAAGGTCAAAGGTAAGAGAATATTTTATATGGATTAAAGATACAGTTCGGAAGATAACTAATCACAAACTCTTTTCATTGAACAACAAAGCACGGAACTGTGTAACAAGTCTTAGAAATGCAAGCAGAAACTCTTAGTTTCTGATTATGGTGGGAATCTTTAGCGCATCTTTCTCAGAAATTGACAGACTGAGTGGACCAAAAATAGGTAAGGATATAGATGATTTAAATACACAATCATTGAGCTAGATGATTCTCATATTTAAACTCAGTTCTCAGCTTGCAGAAAACATATATGTTCAAATTTCCATGGAGCACTTAAAAGATTTGACTAAGTATTCAGACAGAAATAAAATCTTAATAAAACTCTCACAAGGGGACTACTACAGATCTCTTGGCACTCTAACCCAGGAGTAATTTATAAAAGAAAATCAAAGCTGAAATTAAAGACCATATAGCAATAAATGATAATAAGAGTACTCAGTTTAAAATCTACAGGGTGCATCAAAGAAGGACTCAAAGTTTAAAATGCATGTGTAAAACAAGAAATACTGAAAATTCACAAAACAATCATCTCAAAAAATTTTAAAGAAGAGCTAAACAAACTAGAAGAAAGGGATTCAATAAATAAATAAACAAACAGTATGATGAAATTAGAAAAGTCAGTTTGATCATTAAACTCCCAAAATGTTAAGATCAATAAAAGAGACCAGTCTGATTTTTTTTTTAAAAAGGTAAACAAAACAAACAGGAATAATAAAGAGGACACAACTACAGGCACGGATTTGATTTCAAAATCACTAGAGTGTATATATGCAAATACCAATATCTTTGAAAAAATTTTGGAAAAATAAATGCGGTAATAAAAACAAAATAATTTTCTAGAAACAAAAAACTACTAAGATGACTCAAAAAGAGGTAGAAAACCTGAAAAGATTTCCCCCCCCAACCAGGTCCCAGGCCCAGATGGTTTTACTACTCACTATTTTTTTTTTTTACTTTTAGCAACCTTTAAAGTGTAAAGTACATATTAATTCCTGTGCTAGACTGCATAGAACATAGAAAATATATAAAGCTTCTCCATTTATTTCACAAAACTAACATAACCTAGATACCAAAAGTGGGTAGTATGGCACTAAAATAGCAAAGTACAGACTAGAGTTCAACAACTCAAAATGCCTACAAAAGCCAGGCAGGACACTTAATAGGAAGAAATTTAATATTTAATAGGAAATTTAGTATTAATTTAATAGAATGACCATAGGAAAAATATATGACCCGTCTGAAAGAGGTTATCAATTTGGTGTACTGCAGGAGTTAAAAATGCAATCTTATTAACATACATAAGCAAAAATCCTAGTATACTTTCCTAAATCAAAATTAGTAGTGCCTTTTGTTTTTTTTTGAGTTGGAGTCTCACTCTGTCACCCAGACTGGAGTGCAGTGGCTGCTCCTGGCCACCGTAGCCTCCACCTGCTAGGCTCCAGCGATCCTTCCACCTCAGCTTTCCAAGTAGCTGGAACTACAGGCGCGCGCTACCACACCCGGCTAATTTTTTTTATTTATTGTAGAGATGAGGTCTCACCAATTTGCCCAGGCCGGTCTTGAACCTGCGGGCTCAAGCAATTAACTCACCTCGGCCTCCCAAAGAGCTAGGATTACAGGCTGAGCCACCGAGCCTGGCCAATTAGTAGTGCCTTAAAAGAGTAACACAACATGATCTAGGAGAGTTTATCCTAGGAATGCAAGGGTGACTCAACATCAGAAAAATCTATTACCATAATTCAACTCATTAATAGATAGGGGAGAAAAAAAAATCACACAATCATCTTGAAAAATTCAGTAAAGACATTTGAAGAAACACCATGTATGTGCCTACAGAAAACTATAAAGCAATCTACTTAACACTGACATACAAGAAGTAAGGGATCATGAATGATCATCACTATTATTGCAAGCCCATATCACACCAGTGGTCTTAGGAAAGGCAGAGGCCAGAAAACGAAGTGAGATATAATTACTGGAAAGGAAGAGAAAATAAAATTCTTTTTGAAATTTGTGATTGTTATCCTCCCAAATCCAAGATCATCAACTTGAAAATGATTACAATTATTAAAATTGTTTAGTAAGGTGTCTAGGTAGATCTGTTATCTGTATCTACATCTATATCTATATCACCACAACATGGAGATACAGATATGAAAAATGCAAGCCGGGCTCGGTGGCTCAGCCTGTAATCTCGCGCCTTGGGAGGCTGGGGTGAGTGGATTGCCTGAGCCCGTGGGTTCGAGACACGCCTGGGCAACTTGGTGAGACCTCATCTGTACAATAAATCAAAAAATTAGCTGGGTGTGGTAGTGCGTGTCTGTAGTTCCAGCTACTTGGAAGACTGAGGCGGAAGGATCGCCAGAGCCCAGCAGGTTGAGGCTGCGGTGCCCGGGAGTGGCCACTGCACTCCTGACACAATGATGAGTTTACAGGGATTTCTTTTTGTTCATGTATTCCAGACATAGAGGTGAAGAAGCTAACAACCTGGAAGTGCACTGGGCATAGATGAAAAGATTAAATAAAAGTCCCCTCAAATCCCAAATTCTCTCAGTAGCCAAAGAACCAGAAAAGCACCATCATAAATGCTTATATTAGAAAAGAGGAAAAGACTCAAATAATAATAAACGCCTATACTCAAGAACTTAGAAAAAGGAGAGCAAAATAAACCTAAAGCAAGCAATGAAAGGAAATAATAATGAGCAGAAACCATTGAAATTGAAAACAGAAAAATAGAGAAAAGGCATGAAACAAAATCTGATTCTTAAAAAAGGATCAAGACAATTGACAAATTTCTAGAAAGTCTCACAAGACAAAAAAGAAAGAAAATGGAAATTACCAATATCAGAAATTAAAACACAAGATATTACTACAGACCCTGTAGTAAATAGGATGAAAAAAAAATGAATTAGTATGAACAGTTCTACACACATACATTTGACAATGTATAAAAGAATGGACTAATTCCTCAAAAACACTGAGCACACTCAGTATGAAATAGGTAATTTGAATAGCCCTGTAACTATTAAGAAAATTAAATTTGTAATTTAAAATCTCCTGAAATAGAAACCTCTTAGTCCAGATGGTTTCCTAGGAGAATTTCACCAAAGAAGAATTAACTCCAATTTTACACACTGTCTTCCAGTAAATAGAAAGGAGGAAAGAGTTTTCAACTTATCTTATGAAGCCAATATCACCCTAATATCAAAACCAGACAGGAAGAGTATAAAAAAGAAAGTTACAGACCAATATTTCTTATAAAAATAGATGCAAAACTCCTTAACAAAACATTTGCAAATAAGATTTAGCAATATTAGGAAAGGAGTTACACATCATGACCAAGTGGAGTTTATCCCAGAGAACTGGTCCACTATTCAAAACTCCATCAATATAATCCATCATATTAACAGGCTAAAGAAGAAAATTACATGATCTTATCAGTTTATGCAGAAAAAATATATGACAAAGTTCAACATCTATTTATGATTTTAAAAAAACTCTCAGAAAAAAGTTATAAGCAGGAGCTTCAACTTGATAAAAAGCATTTACAAAATGATCTACAGTTAATACCATACTTCATGATGAAACATTGAATACTTTCTCCATAAATGGGACAAGGCAAGGATGTCTGCTTTTACCACTCCCATTCAACACAGTACTGGAAGTTCTAACCAGTGCAATAAAGCAAGAAAAAGAAATAAAAAGCATAAAGAACAAAAAAAGAAGAAATAAAGCTGTCCCTATTTCTACAGAGCATGCAATTATATAGAAAATCCCAGAGAATCTAAAAACAAAACAAAACAAAAACAACCAAAAAACTCCTGGAACTCATAAGAAAGTTCAGCAAGGTCACAAGTACAAGATAAAGATAATAAACATACAAACAACTGTATTTCTTCATGCTAGCAATGAATACTTACTTACATGCTGAACTTAAAACTACAATACCATTTATAATCAATTAAAAAAAAGAAACACATGTTGTGAAATAAGAAATATAGCCGGGCTTGGTCCTCAGCCTATAATCCCGCGCCTTTGGGAGCCTGAGGTAAACGGATTGCCTGAGCCCGCGGGTTCGAGACCCGCCTGGGCAACTTGGCGAGACCTCATCTCTACAATAAATAAAAAAATTAGCCGGTCGTGGTAGCGTGCGCCTGTAGTTCCAGCTACTTGGAAGGCTGAGATGGAAGGATCGCCGGAGCCCAGCAGGTCGAGGCTGCGGTGGCCGGGAGTGGCCACTGCACTCCAATCTGGGCGACAGAGTGAGACTCCAACTCAAAAAAAAAAAAAAAAGAAATATACATATTGGTCTCTGTCCCCAGTTCCTGGCTCAGACCTCCTAAAATCCTTGTAATTTCCTGAGCAATAGCAGTACTTGGAGAACCTTTTGTTCTAATGCTGGTCTCTGCCCTAGATCCTGACACACAGCTCCTGAATCCCTTAGAATTTCTTGATGATAGGAGCATATTTTGTTCAAATGAGGCAACTATTGGTGGGCTCCTGGATGGGGGCTGGTGGCCAGAACCATAAACACGACCAAGTTTGGAGCTTGGAGTAGGAAGAGGGGCTAATTCATCATGCCAATGTAATGAAGTCTCCAAAAAAATCCCTGAACTATGGGGCTTGGAGAACTTTCAGGTTGGCAACCACACCTGTGTGTCAGGAGAGTGTTATACTCCAACTCCATGGGACTAAAGTTCCTGTGCTCAGGACCCTCCCAGACCTTGCCAGATAAACCTCTTTTATCCAGCGGTTCATCTGTATCCTTGAACAAATCCTTTATTAATAAGGCAGTAAATGTAAGTAAAGTGTTTCCCTGAATCCTGTGAGCCACTCTAGCAAATTAATTGAACCCAATGAGGGGGTTGTAGGAGCCCTAATTTATAGATGGTCAATCAGAAGTATAGGTGACACTCTACTACCTGTGATTGGCATTGGAAAGGAAGGACAGTCTAGATAATTGCTTGGTGGGTAGGGAAATGCCCCCACACGTGGTGACAGAAGTGTTATGTGGAATAGTCTGTGTGTAGCAGGAAAAATCAGGTTTTCTTTTCCATTTATACATGCAAATCTAAAAAAATTTGTATAGAACTTGGTTGGTGAAAACTACAAAATGTGAATGAAAGAAACAAAAAATCTGAATAAGTGGAGAGGCATATTGTGTTCATAAATTTGAAAACTCAACATAGTAAAGATGTCAATTCTGCCCCAAATAATACAGATTTAGTGAAACCCTTAACAAAATTCCTATGTTTTGTTGATATAGACAAGATTATTCTAAAATGTATAAGTAAAGGTTAAAGAAAAAGGTCAAACAATTTTGAAAAGGTATAAAGTAAGATGAATCAATTTGCCTGATTCTAAGACTTATTATATAGCTATAGTAATCAGGAATGAGTGGTATTGGTGGAAGAATTGACCCATGTTATTTCCCAATTGATTTTTGACAAAGGTACAAAAGTGATTCAGTAGAGAAAGGGTAGCATTTTGACAAACATTCATAGGTTAAACAAACAAACTAAAAAGAACCTCAACTTAAATCTCACCCTTTGTACAAAAATTAACTTAAAATGGATGACAGACTTAAATATAAAACTATAAACCTTAGGAAAAAACCATATGAGAAAATCTTCAGAATCTGGGGCTAGGCAAAGAATCTTTAGACATGACACCATAAAAGAAAAAAATTGACAATTGGACCTTAGCCAAATTTAAAACTTCTGCTCTGCAAAAGACTCTATTAAGAGGATAAATAATGTACAGATTGGGAGAAAACATTTAGAAACTGCTTATCTGCAAAGGGTTATTATCTCAAAATACAAGGAACTCACTAAGCTCGATATTAAAATAACAAATAATCCAATGGGCAAGAGACATGAATGGACATTTCACTATAAAGGATATATAGGTGGCAAATATGCACTCAACACGACTATCCACTAGGGAAATGCAAATTGAGACCACAATGAGATTTCATTCTATACCTCTTAGTACAGATAAAATTAAAAACAGTGACAGGACACAATGCTAGAGAGGACACGGAAAAACCTCATCTCTCATACATTGCCTGTGGGAATGTAAAATCATATAGCCACTTTGGAAAACAGTTTGGCAGTTTCTTCAAAAACTAAACATACAATTGCTATATGACCTAGCCATTGCATTTCTGGGCATCTGTCCCAGAAAAAGCAAAACTTATATTCACATGAAAATCTGTAGGCAATTTTCTATAGCAGCTTTATTTGTAACAGCCCCAATATGGAAACAACCAAAATGTTCCTCAATAGGTAAATGGTTCAAAAAACTATTGACATATGCAACAACTTGGATGGAGCTCAAGGACATTATGCTAGGCCAGCCATGGTGGCTCACGCCTGTAATCCCAGCACATTGGAAGGCAGAAGCGAGAAGACTGCCTGAGCCCAGGGGTTTGAGGCCAGCCTGGGCAACTTGGAGAGACCTCGTCTCTACAATGAATAAAAAAATTAGTCAGCCATGGTGGTGCAAGAAAGGGGTTCCAGCTACTTGGAAGGCTGGGGCAGAAGGATCGCCTGAGCCCAGCAGGTTGAGGCTGCAGTGGCTGTGAGCATGCCACTGCACTCCAGGCTGGGTGACAAAGTGAGACACCAACTAAAAAAAAAGACATTATGCTGAGTAAAAAAAAGCCGATTAAGAAAGATCACATACTACAGGATTCCATTTATATACCATTCTCCAAGTGACAAAATTACAGAGATGGGGAATAGGTTAGCAATTGCCAGGGGTTGGAGTGGTGAGTAAAAGTAGGGTGGGTATGACTACAAAGAGGAAGCACAGGGGAGATATTTGTGGTGATGAATAATTCTGTATCTTCATTGTGGTGCTGGTTACAGAACTCTACAAATGTGATACACAACAAAGGATTATATAAACCCATTGTACCAATGTCAAATTTCTGGTTTCAATATTGAATTATAGTTTATACAACGTAACCATGGTGGTGGGAGAGACTGGGTAGAGGGCCAGGACCTTGGGATCTCTGTACTAACTTTATAACTTTCTGTGAATCTATAATTATTTCAATATAAAAAGTATTTTTTTTGGCTGAGGTGAGTGAATTGCCTGAGCCCGCGGGTTGGAGACCCGCCTGGCAACTTGGCGAGACCTCATCTCTACAATAAATCAAAAAAATTAGCCGGGCGTGGTAGCGCGCACCTGTAGTTCCAGCTACTTGGAAGGCTGAGGCGGAAGGATCACCGGAGCCCAGCAGGTCGAGGTTGCGGTGGCTGGGAGTGGCCACTGCACTCTGGTCTGGGCAACTGAGTGAGCCTCCAACTCAAAAAAAAAAAAAAAAAGTATTTTTTTAAAAGTTACTAAACATTAGAATACAATCTACCCGAGACAGGGACCTTGCCTGTTCTTTGATGTATCCTTAGCACCTAAACAATGCCTGGTCCATAGTCGGTGCTCAATTAATATTTGATAACTGCATGAACACATATAGAATATTATTTTTTGTTTTTTGTTCTTAAAGGCATATGATTATAAATGGCCAAGTGTCTAGACCCATAAACACTATATGGTAAACAGTGGTTGTTTCTAGGGATAGAGCAGAGATGGATAGAGATGAAGTTGGGATAGGGTGAAAAAGAAAGATCTTATAAACAAAGCAGAAACACTTCACTCATTTATAACTTCATCATTCCAAAAGGACCTTTCTAAACTTAATGATTTTTAAAAGCCATAATATATGCTTATCCTTAAAAAAGTAAATACAGCCATTTATAAGGGAATACCCTCTTCATTCTACTGTTCTAAGCATTGGTGAGTGGAGGAGTCTTGCAGGATAAACACAAGACAGTGGGTAAGTTACAACAGCAGTGGGCCATTGTACACCATCATACCTTCCAGCTGTAGTTTCAACCTGCTTTCCAGGGTGATCTGACACAACTCTGAATGACTAATCTCAGGGTGGAGAACACATGGTATATATAAAGAAAGTTCAGGTAACTTTAAAATAATTTTAAAATTTCAAACAGATACTATATTATGTAAACATCCACTTATTTGAGAATCTCTCTCTTTTTCCAGCTTCCTCTTGCCCTTCTGTTACGAAGCACCATGCAAGACACTTTTAAAGCACTGTCTTGAATAATAGTGGTGTTTCAACCAATTAATTGCCTTCTGCAGGTCGTAAAGTAAGTTCCCTTTGCTACTAGGGAAATAGTGCTGAAAAGTTATTGGTTATGTTATTAATCTCCCTTTTAACCTCTGTTCTTCTACTAGATCATGTCTTGAAGGAACCTATTTTAGTTCACCCTTGTACCCATCCATGTATAAAAAGGCCACAGCAGACAATGCAACCTTAATTAATAACATTTCAGATTTACATTATATCACATAGTGTGTTAGGCTTTTTAGGGTGCCTTCACCGACATCTCTATAAAACCATGTAACAGCCCTTTGAGGTAGACAGAACAGAAACAATCTCAAGAAATGAAATATTATGATGCCTAATATTTCACATGTGGACAGTGGATGAGTCAGAAATGGAACCAGAGATTTCTGCCTCCCATTAGACCACACTTATGTGTTCTAGAAGGCATACCAGTAGGGAAATAAACCCATTATTTGTTATAGCCTTACAGAAAAGGAGTGGCTAATTGCCGTGGTGCTGTTTCACTTTGTTTTTCCCTGCTTCACTTAACACTTCAACTTTAAACCTGTTCTTCTCCTTAAATGTAATTTTAAAAAATCAGCAGATATTCATTAAAGACTACTGTAATAATTTAGAGACCCCAGCACTCTAGTTGTAGAAGGGACTACTTACTTTCTGAGGAACCATGCATGAAAGAACTCTAGAAGAAAGCAATCTTCTGGTACCAAAGGCATCCTTAATTTTAAAAGAATTATAATAATCTTTCCAAAGCAAAGGCAAAACATTCTTGTTTTTAGGAAAAAAATCTGGTGAAGTATGGCAAAATAAGTACAAAGGAATTGTGAAGTCTTTGTTACCATTGCTAAAAGACAGCAGATTTACTAAGTCGGACAAAGGGTGTAAGCTCACATACTGCTTAAAGCTTTAAACTGCTTTCTTGGCGAGAAACATGACTATTAAAGGTTGTGCCTGAATGGCTGTGGAAGGAAAATGAAACTGCAAAACGAATGTCTCAAAAATAAGGTACAGTAAAAAGTATGGAAAACAGTAAGTTGGAGAGCCTGTTAAATACAAGGGGACTAGGCTGCCTGCACGTACTCTTCTGAATGAAGCCTTTCCCAATGCTGCCTCAGGAGGGCCTTTGAGGTCAGTGGTTCTCAAACGTGGCTGCACAATGGATTCACGTGGGCTGCCTGACAAAGTATTAATGCCTGCATCCCTCCTCAAGAGATTCAATTTATTTAGTCTAGGGTGAGTCTGAAAGAGGATTTCTAAAGGCCCTCCAAAACCCAGGTAATTTTCATGTACAGCAAGGTTTGAGCTCCCTGAACCCCAGATACTCTAGGTTGGGGGGCATCCTCCACATACACCCTCCACACCATGCCTGGCTCCTTGGTTATTAAACACCTAGGGAACACAGAGAGTTGAGAACATGGGCGGCAGAGGGCCAGACTTCCCAGGAGGGGTACCCGCCTTTATGGTTAAAATCTGTTATGAAGCAGCTCAGGAAGCCCTGCACAGCCCCTTGGCTTTCTGTACCTCTGCTTTATAAGTCACTGATCCTGAGGCAAAGTGGAAAACAGGACACATCCTCTGTATCTCACAGAAACCAGTTATAGAGTGGAAATGTGCTAAAAGCAGGATCCTAATAGTCTCTTTCTAATTTTTAGAGCCCCCCCATTCCATTTCATGTTTCAAGAAAAAAAGAAAACGATATTTGGCAAGGGTTAGCAATTCATCACTACCCATCTGGATTTGGGAAAATCAGTCTTGTCATTCATTGGCCAAGAATTACTTTTCCCCACATTGACCTGGTGAGAACATTTCTAACATCATAGCTTAAAAACCTTTATTTGAAAAACCAAGTGAGTTAGGATTAAGATAGAAAATGGTCCTTTTCTCCTGTTACTGCTATGAGTGAATTCTGACACTTTTGGTCAAAGAAGCAAAAACCTGCACAGCCCCATAGACTAACTGAGATCCAATTTGCTGAACAAGCAGGAAAGAAGGCAAAGACCTGAGGAGGAAGGCAGTAAAGCCATCATTGCTATCCACGAGAGGCTGTTGGGAAAAGCTGCCTGGGAGAGGGAGGGTGTGAACTTCAAGTGTTTTAGGTCAGGCCCAAGAAGAGCAGGAGATGGAGGCCGGGGCTAACTCAAGCAAGAGCTTCTCGGAATTACCTGTGATCAACATCATCCAATTTAATCACCTAAGAAGGATAAATAAGTCTTTTGATTTGGACCTTCACATAAAAAGGCAGAAATTGCTGGGTGTAGTGGCTCACGCCTGCAATTCCAACACATTGGGAGGCCGAGGATTGACCAGCCTGGGCAACATAATGAGACCTCATCTCTACAAAAAAAACTTTTAAGAATTAGCCAGATGTGGTGGCATGTGCCTATAGTCCCCCAGCTACTTGGGAGGTTGAGGCAGAAGGATTGATTGAGCCCACGAGATCGAGGCTGTGGTGATCTGTGATTGTGCCACTGCACTCCAGTCTAGGTGACAGAGTAAGACCCCTACTAAAACAAAACAAAACAAAAACGGGCAGAAATCACAAAGCTTTCATCTCATGATTTTTTTCCCTCTCCTCTTCTCTGACAGTTATTAAGAACAGATAATGTGACACAGCAGTGGCTTGTGATCCTGATGGTCTCCATTCCAGCTGGTGACTTGGGAGCTGCCCCATATTCCAAATGGTTTCAGACTCACCAGTCTTCTCCAACTTGCTTTGCATCTAGAAAATGACTTGTGCACTTGCACAGTTGACTCTTCCTCTCCCAATTAAGTATTACTGTTGTAGTCCTTCCGTGATGCATTATTCATTGAGCATTAATCCCCTTAAAATTGGTCTTTGCAGGGAAACTTTGCTTTTTAAAAATCAGTATGCGTTTAATAAAGGCAGTAGGCCCTGGCTTTGCTGATGGGCAAGCAGCCTCATAAAGGCAGAACCGTGGCCTCCCCGGCTCCCTTTGCTTGCACCGCTGGGCCCCTGTCTCTGCCACTTGGCGAAATACATTTTCTGCCTCTCTCGGCTAATAGACTCTCTTCAAAAATGGAACTTAATCCTTAGGCGACACAATGTTAAACCGCCCAAGGAAGAATTAAATATTTCAGAAGAGAAGGTGGTAAAAAATGGCAACTGCTATTTTAGAATCCCTGAAAATTTAAGTAGAAGAGCAAAAAATAGAAAGCAGCTTGTACTGGTATAATGGATCTAAGTTCACTTTTGTGAGATTCTTAATAACGTGCAGGGAGACAAGGAAAACAGCAGCATGCTTTAACACAAAGCGTTGGTCCTGCCAGCCCTCAGCATAAAAGGGGGACCTGGCTGCTCCAGTTACAGGGAGCATGTGTGTGAGTTTCGGGGGGCCCAGAGGCTTGAATCCCTGTGGAAATATGATTTGAAGAAGGAAAATTGACCTATTTTTCCTCTCCTCACAGTTATATAACGAAAAGCAAAACTTTTACTTTTGGGAGGAGTGGTCTCTGGGGTCAGATGCCTCAGGTAGGGGGTACCGGCTGCCACAATTACCGGCCTTGTGCTTTGAACCTTGCTTGGCCCCTCTGTGTCAACTGTCTCACGTGAAAGGCAGACTCATACCGGAAGAGCCTGCCTGGCCGGGTAGGTGCGAGGGTTAATCATGAGGCCGTGTGTCTGGGTGAGTGTTGAGCAATCAATACATGCTAGATTATGATGATACAATAGTGACACTGACTTAACCTGGATACATTTTTTACTGCAGAAGTACAAAGAGAAAGCACTCTTTCCTCTGTGGACCAAGGAACACCAGGTAATTGTAAAAATGCTGCAATCATTTTTCTATCCTGTGCTTTTACAATCCAATTTATTGCTCTACTCTTCACAGCTGCTTTCCAGGACCCACAGACCACGGCTAAAACATATTAGCTGGAATCAGAATAGCAGGTTTGAGAATTTATGTATTTATGGCTTGCCTTGAAGAGGCATAAGTGATGTGACTTCAATTGTTTTAATTTGCTACGCCTTGTCTCCCTTTGCCTCAGGGTGCTCAGAAGAGACAGGAGCTCCCTGAAACACACACTCCCTGGTGGGGTTCTGCACACGCCTGCATGTGGCTGGCTAGGAGAGAATGGACTGCAGTCAGTGAGCCACCAGCCAGAGGTGGAATATTCTCTGGGCTTTCTGCCCATGGTGGGGCAGCTCATCTACCCTGGAAGCATGTGCCACCCAGGAGTCTTCATCTTCTGTACAGCATATGGGTTCAGAGGGTGATCTGGCCTGATGACTGGTGGTGGTGGAGAAGCTCCCACCACTCTTCAAACCTTCTGGTTTTGCAGAACACAGGGGTCTCCATGACAAGGGTCAACTATAGTGAGGCAGAAAGCCCAGGTAAGGAGCATGGCCTCTTGAGAGAGCCTGCTGGGGTTTCATTCCTCACTTTGCTATTTCTTAGTTATGTGGTCTTAGGTGAGGCCCTTAGCTTCTCTGGGCCTCCGTTTCACCGTCTGTGAAAACCTGATAAAACTGATAAAACCTACCACTGAGGGATGAGGAAAGAATTACATGAGAATGCCTCCAATTACTGGGAGAAGTAAGATGCTAGATGATGGCTCTATTATTAAAGTGTCTGGACATCTGTTTCTTCCCAAGCCCACGTGACAACACTACTCCAGGCTGTCAAATACAGACTGACCCTCCAAGTCCTAGGAGCCCTCCCTGCCTCTCACTGCAATGGCCCACCCCCTTAAAGACTTTGCCTGAGTCCTATTGCCTCACTCCAGTCTCATCTCAGATGCTGTCTCCTTCACAAGGCCTCTGCAGTTCCCTGCTGACCAGTTCTCTCTCTTTCCTTCCTTGGCCTTCTATGGAATGTTATAAAGCCACCATGCTGTGCATTATGTACTGATGTGTGTCACTGCCAGTGCCCTTAGGCCCTAGACACAAGGCTGTGTCTTATATATTCCCTTCTCTGGCCTCTCCACTTCACCCCATCTGTGGCTTGAAGTTAGTGGGTGCAGCCAGGCTCAGTGGCTCAGCCTGCAATCCCAGTACTTTGGGAGGCCGAGGTGAGTGGATTGCCTGAGCCTGTGGGTTCGAGACCCGCCTGGGCAACTTGGCAAGACCTCATCTCTACAATAAGTCAAAAATTAGCTGGGCGTGGTAGCGTGTGCCTATAGTTCCAGCTACTTGGAAGGCTGAGGCGGAAGGATTGCTGGAGCCCAGCAAGTCGAGGTTGCAGTGGCCGGGAGTAGCCGCTGCACTCCAGTCTGAGTGACAGAGTGAGACTCCAACTCAAAAAAAAAAAAAAAAGGAAAAAGAAATTAGTAGATGCACAACAGACTTTGGTTGAGCTGCAAATTTGCTCACCCCAGTGAAACACCCCAGCTTTCAGAGATCCCCAAGTCAGGGTCTGGCAGTTTTATGTATTAGGTGCCCAACTCAATCAGACATAAACAAGTGCACCAGATCCAGAACCTGAGACAAACTGCTGCTGGGCCCACCAGGAACAGTCTGCAATTGGGCACCAGGGGAGGATTCCTAACCATGGATCCTTCAGGGCCCCTGAAAAGATGTGTAGTGGCCTAAGGCAGGAATGGGACTTTTCATTGAAGGAATGTGCCTCATCAAACACCCTGGATACAGATAATTGTGAAACACAGAGATGGGGACACCATACCTAGTTCCACACTGCAGTGCTTTAATTGAGGGGTTACTCAAATTTGGGCTTCCTGAACTTCCAAACCCCAAAATAATTGAGGCTTTTAGTGAACATATCTGGGTGGGGTATAAGGAGCTTGAGTTGGTTCCAGTGCTAGCAAGCAGAGTTAGGAGCTTGGGTTCTGGAGCTAGACTGGTCTAAAACAACTATTCCCAACTGAGAGTTAAGTATACTGATCCATGAATATCCTAGTCTCTCTCTGCGAACTGGGGAAGTGACTGTACCCCTCCTCACCACTTCTGGTGTCCAAAACGGTGATGAGCTATTGCATGCAAAGTGCATGGTATAGCCTCTGGCACAGTCAGTGCTCAATAATGTTTACGGTCATTAGAAGGCTGCTGCAGATGCTGCCTCTCTGGGCTCTCTGAAGTGAGGGGGTGATTCTACTTGGAGTAAATGAAGTCTCCACAATCTAGCATGAGCCAGAGATTATGGCTGAACCTGTTCTGCCTGGTGGGTTTGAAGAGGGTATGAAGAACACAATCAGGAAAGAGAGAGAGAGAGAGAGAAAAAAAAAGATGACTGGACCCAGGTATTCCTAAACCACGTGGGTTGACAAATGCTCCCATCTGCTTTTTGAAAAGGAAGTTTAAGAAGCAGCAGTGGTCACTCATAAGTGGACCTTGAACAATTATCATAATACTATAAGAAAGGGAATGACAGTAGTGGTAAACTGCCGGGGGTGGGGGACACACCACATCAACAAGGATTCCTGCATGATGAACATGTGTATACTTAACCCTGAATTGTACCCCACATCTTTTAAATAAATAAATAAAAGTAAAAAAAGAAGAGGCAGTGGCATGGAATGGTGATGTGGAAGGGCAGGAGGAAGGAGGCTGGATAGGCTTTTCCCCTCATAGACCTTAATGTTTAACATAAACTGCCTTGTGGCAATAACTACATCTTTACCTCTCAGCTCACCAACCCAAGATTAGAACTAAGTAATACTAGGTGATGAGTAAAAGGCAGATTCCAGCTTATACTCCTAGGGAATCAAGAAACCAGACACTGGCTGTCTTCCCATCAGCTTACTCTCAGCAAGGAAGGGCACGAGGTAAGGGTCTGAGAAATCCCCATCCTCAAATGCCTGTGTTTTTCAAATCCAGTCTACCTGTCACGGGCCTCTTCAATTAAGGAGTGCAATGGACGCTGGAGACCTGCCTTTCTAAAACTTACCAGTAACAGTCAGAGGGGCAGGGAGGCCAGCCTTGTAGCTCACGGTGTTAAGGAGGTGATTAAAAGAGCTTGTGAAATATCTGCTTCCATCCACGGACTCAAATCACACCAAAAAGTTGAAGGAAACTACTTTTGGTGTGTGCAGGGGGGCAGGTGGAGAGGGCTGGTGGTGAAAAACCATCCAGTATAAAGTAGAGAACCATTTCTAGGGAGGAAATCAGCAAAGCACAAGGCCAAGCTATTTATGATGCCGCTGCTCTTCTCAGGTAATTTACAGTGTGCATGAAAGGTTCTTGCCTCCAGCAGCATCTGCTTTCAAGCGGCACCCAGTGTGTACCAGCAGAGGACATCTCCCAGAGATGCAGGGCTTTATTTATTCAGAAGGGCAGCAGAGAGCGATGCGGCAGGGTAGAAGTGAGCTCCTGGCTACGTTTTTTTTTTTGTGTGTAGATATTTGCCATCTGGTTTTTATAGCTGTGATCATCTAGCCTCTTGTTTGTTTTATCCTCATTGTTAGAAAAAGTCTCTCAGGACCTCGCTACTCACAGTGGCTCCAGAGGCCAAAAGCACCTCACTGGGGAGCTGAGTAGACATGCAGGTCCTGGCCCACTCCAGACCCACACATTTAACAAGATCATCGCGTGAGCACAAGAAAGCTCCAGGGGCCCTGCTCTAGGGCAAGCCTTGCTAAGATGCAGATGCTGATGCGTTGAAGAGGCATGAGGAATGGGCTCCCTTCCCTCCAGGCTACCTACTTAAGGAAATTACTCTCAAGCACCAGTTGGGTCAGATTTTCTAAACAGACTAAGAGGAGGCAGGGTTTAAAAGTTCTCCTTCCAGGCCTGGGTGGTGGCTCAAGCCTGTCACCCCAGCATTTTGGGAAGCTGAGGTGAGGGGATTGCTTGAGCCCATGGGTTCCAGAACAGCCTGGGCAACTTGGTGACACCTCATCTCCACAATAAATCAAAAAATTAGCTGGGTGTGGTAGTGTGCACCTGTAGTTCCAGCTACTTGGAAGGCTGAGGTGGAAGGATCACCTGAGCCCAGCAGGTCAATGCTGGAGTGTCTGTGAGTATGCCACTGCACTACAGCCTGGGTGACAGAGTGAGACTCCAACTCAAAAAAACAAAAAATTGTTCTCCTTGTTAATTTCATAAAAGCAAGTCATAGAACAGAAAGGCTCATCAATTGTTGGGGGTTCACTTTGTATTGTTCAACATTATTACTTGGTCTTCATGGGTTACCCAAGAATATTTCTTCTTTTCTCTTTAATTATGTGGGTTTTTTTTTTCTTTTTCTGGAGGGAGGACTGACCAGTGATATATCCTGTGTCTGATTACTGGATTCAAACCTACCCCCTTCCCATCTCGGTTGCTCTCCAGTCACCTCCCACAGCCCTTCCATCTCCCCACCCGCACCACAGCCATCACAGCTGGGTTCTAGCCTCCAACCATCACCTGCTGCGAATGGATCCACCCCTCCAGCTTCCACTGTCTCCATTAATTAACCTGCCCCACCGTCGGGGCTGCATCCCTATCTCTCTCACCCTGCAGGCTGGCTGTGATGTCTTCTATTTGCCTCCTTGGGAGCCCCCTCCTCTTGTAGCTCAGCTCTGGGCTCCAGGAGGCTGACACATGTTGGGAAGGGACTTTGTTAATGGCACCCTTCCCTCCTGGTTGGAAGGAGAGTGAGGGTAGGACACCAGTTCCTTGGGCTCACTCTGCCCCTATTCACATAGGCCTCTTGGCCTCAGGTTTCAGTTACAATTTCCTCCTCTGGTCCCTGCAGGTCGGTCGCTGCACTCACACCTCTGTACAGGATCCTTTTATTAAAGTCTCCTCAAATTACCCGACTTGAGAGTGCCATCTGTCTCCTCCTGGGCCCCAACCACTGACACACAGCTCTGACACACCTCGCATTTCCAGTGGCCTTCTAAAAGATAAATTCAATGGCCTTGTCTTTCTCCTTTAGCTACTTCCTGTTGCATGTAATAGGCAGTTTCTCTTGCATATCTCCAACACAGCATGTCAGAAAGTCTGAAATAACTCATCGCATTCCCCTACCCCCTTCTGGGGCATTGCACCTTCCCCGCTCCTCCCCTGGTCTTCTACCTGTGTGATCACCTCACCCCTCACCCCTTTGTCAGAGACTCAGAATTTCCAGGCTGGGTGGGGGTCAAGCCCTTTGACTTCCTGGTCCAACCCAACTCGGGCCTGGAAGCTTGCTGAGCAGTCCCCCAAGTTTGTCTGACTGGTTTAGCATGTGGGACACGTCTACTCCTTCCAAACCTTCCACCCGTGACCCATCTCTTGATTCTCCCACAGTATTCTCTCATCAGCCTCCAGACGGCTTTTCCATTCAGTCCCTCACTCTGGCCATTTTACCCATCGCAGCAGAGAAATCACCTTAAAAACACATTTGGAACGTATCACCTACCAGTTCAAAACTGCTTGGCTTCCCAGTTTGCACAAGCCCCTGGCCTTGGCATATGTCAGGGTGTCCCATGACCTTCCCAGCATTGGGCAACATGCAGCCTTCTCTCGCCTGTAGGAATAAAACCTTCACTGTGGCTCCAGTGAGCCACAGGGCAGCCCAGTCTGCACCCACTCTCTGTCCCACCTAGATCATGCGCTTGCCCATGTTGAGGATGTGCCCCAATCCTGGGCATCCTTTAGGAGTCCGGATCTGGCTCAGGAAACCCTAGGGGGCTCTCCCGTTCTCTCATTTTCTACAGTCCCATATTTTCTGTCCCATTTATCATTAAACAATTAATCATGTCCTACTTCTGACTACCTTGAACAGTTTCAAAAGATACCATTTAACTCTTGAGCAGCCCCTGCCTGACTACCCCGACACCCAAGCTCTCTGGAAGTGCAACTATGTATTTTGTGTATTTCTCCATCTCTCTTAATATCCAGCAAAAAATGTAGATACACACTGAAAGTGCACAGAGAACAACTTTCTGATTTAGGATGCGGGCATAAATGAATGAATGATGTGGCCAAGGTCTTTTTGGAGTCTCTCAGTGCCCTGTGAACCAGAGAAGGGGGCAGTGTCAGTCATTTCAACCTCTGTTGGCCTCCATGCCATCTAATTTCTGGTGTCTGTTTTCTATATAAATCTGGCCTCAATACAACTAATTACATATATTGCAAATTCTACTCAAATATAGGTTGTGATTTACAGATGCTTTTCTCCAAAGACGCTGAAGTGTTTCTATATCCTAACGCTCCTGTGAGACCAGTAACACCACCTCCGTGCTCAGGTACAAGCCACCCTGTCACATCCTACCTAGAAGGTTGCAGTCACTTTCCAACTGGCTGCCTCTCCTTACCCTCTCCCAATCTAATCCACTCCCCCAACTGCAGCAAGGGAGATTTTTGTTTGTTTGTTTTTGAGTTGGAGTCTCACTCTGCCACCCAGACTGTATTGCAGTGGCATGCCCCCAGCCACCGCTGCCTCAACCTGCTGGGCTCCAGCGATCCTTCAGTCTCAGCCTTCCAAGGAGCTGGAACTACAGACATGCACTGCCAAGCCCGGCTAGGGAGATTTTTAAATTTTTTTTTAACAAAAAGTTGATCACATCATTCTCTACCACCCTAACCTTTCAATCCCTCCAAGCCATGCGCGCCCCCTACTGTCCCCCATCAGGATGGCTCATCCTTCCCCTCAACTCCTCCTCAGTCTCCCTCCACCGAGCAGCAGCATTAACCCATCCTTCAGGTTTTTGCCTAAATGTCACTTAATACCTGTCCACCAGGCCTCCTACCTGCAATATGTAAACTAAGAGGTGGAGATTTTTGTCTGCTCCGTCTCGTCTGCATCTGGTGCAGAGCATTGTTTCTGAGCAAAGTAGGTTCTCAAAGCATCAGCCTCACTTTCCTCATGATAAAACCATAACAAAATGGAGTCATTTGAAGGAGTTCATCCTCTGACATATCAGAAAGCTTCACTCTTGCCTCAAATTAATGTGAGCTATAATACGCAGAAAAATGTGCTCTGTCCTTGCCGTGGAGTACTCAGCTGGTGAGGAGGTGACAAGGCTGGGTGAGGAGTCCCCATGTTGACAGTGGTAGCAAACACTTCCCAGAAGCTCTTCACACCCTCACCAGGGAAACACCAAATAGCTTTGGAGCAGTTACTCAGATGTTAAGTGTCGGTTTTCCCTCCTTTTTATTTTTACTGTGGTAAAAATATATAACATAAAATTATTTTAACCATTTTAAGTACACAGTTTAGTGGCATTAAATTGCTGTGCGACCATTACCACCAACCATCTCCACAACATTGTCATCGTCCCAAACTGAAACTCTGTACCCATTAAACAATAATCCCATTCCCCTGTTCCCCAGCCCCTATTTTGCTTTCTGTGCCTATGAATCTCACCGCTCCATGCACCTCCTATAAGTGAAAGTATATGTGTCCTTTTGTGCCTGGTTTATTTCATTTAGCAGTGTCTTCAAGGTTCATTCATCTGGTAGCTGTGTCAGAATTTCCTTCCTCATTAAGACTGAATAATATTCCACTGTACGGACAGACCACATTTTGTTCATCCGCTCATCTGTCCATGGACACTTGGGCTGCTTCCGTCTTTTGGTTTTCCCTGTTATATAATGGGTACCTTAATCTGCTTTAAAGACAAAAACCAAACAACTCTTCCCCCAGCCAACTGTAGCAGGTGTCATCCAGTCCACATCCCCTTGGCACTTGCTGGTGCCACCCAGGGCTTCATGCAAGCCTGGACTCTGCCTGAGGCTGCCTTGGCCTGCAGGGGCTGGTTGGAAGTGCTTGTACATGAATAGCCTCAGAACAACCTTGAGCCAGTGATCCTGGGAGCTGGTGGGTGAATGTCCCACTTTACTTCCTCATCCCCTGGTGGCTGCAGTTACCTACTACTCTCAAACGAATTGTTATTCTGACTTCCTTCTGTTTCATCTCACTTCCCCTTTCCCCAACCAGTGCTGCCTGGGCTCACCTCCCAGATAAATCACTTGTACTTGAATCCTCTCTCAGCGTTGGCTTCTAGGAGAATCTAAACTAAGACACTTAACCAACCATTCAAATAAATACATTACGCCCCCTTCCTCCCCTCACCCCAGTCCACCCAAGGTACTGAGGATCAGTGCCAAGCTTGCTCATGTATGAAGGTGATGATGGAGGAGGAGACAGATTCAGTGTGGACTCTGTGGATTGAGAACCCCAATATTCACCCAAAATGGCAATGATTCCCTGCCCCACCCAGTAGCAGGTTGCAGGACAGCCATCTCAGTAGGGGATCCTGGCTTAAATCAGTCTGGAGATGAGGGAGGACCCCTTTTGAGTGCTCTGGGCCCATGACAGCAGCTGTAGGTTCCTACTGAAACAAACCAATTTGCCCTTCTAGCTCATGGCTGACCTCACCTCCCAAATGTACCAAGTAGTGCCTCTCTGCTCTCAGTGAAGGCACAGCTATTCATCAGGCCCAAAGCAAATCCCGCTCCTGCAGAGATGCTCACCCTGCCCTCCTTTCTGAGGAATCTGTCAGCCCCTTCATGCAAGTACACAAGTACATCACTGTCTTAGTCATGTTTAAGCAGTCAAGGGTTCTGAAAAGCAAAACAGGAGGAGGTATTGGTCCAGACCAAAAAGCACGTTGGCCTGGCCCAGTCAGTACTTGTCACCTACCACAGGGTCAGTATCTGTTCATAGGACAAGTACAGAAGGCTGAGTTTTACTCTGTGTTGTCAGAACTCAGCCTTCTCCTGGCACCCTTCCTTTCTCCCTTCTGTGGCAAGGCCTAATTCTGTCATGCTAGCTCTTTCCTGCAAACTGCAGAAGATTCAAGGACTTAGCCACACAGCTCTGGTAATATCAGAATGGCAAGGGGTAGAGAGTAGAACTTGTAAAAGAGCAAATGTCTTGATCATCCATCTGCAGTCACTATGATCACTGGAAATAGATTTTACGTAGTTAACAAGGTTCATTCTGAGTCTATTGTTTGGAGGATGACTGTTTTTCAGTGGTTCAGTCAAGAATCCTTAGCTGGGATCTACTGTGGTTATGAGGCTTGGGCACACTTTTGCTCTAAGAAATAACCATTGACCAAGCACCATGGCTTGCACTTGTAATCTTAGCACTTTGGGAGGCTGCGGCAAGAGGATTGCTTGAGCCCAGGAGAACAGCCTAGGCAACATAGCAAGACTTCATCTCTACCCCCCCCAAAAAAATTAGCTGGGTGTGGTGGCAACATGCCTATAATCCAGGGTATTTGAGAGGCTGAGACAAGATCTTCGAAGACCAGGAGAGCAAGGCTGTGGTGAGCTATGATCGTGCCACTGCATTCCAGCCTGGGCAACAGAGTGAGACTCCAATAAAAAAAAAAAAAAAGAAGCCGGGCTCGGTGGCTCAGCCTGTAATCCCGTGCTTTGGGAAGCTGAGGTGAGTGGATTGCCTGAACCCACGGGTTCGAGACCCGCTTGGGCAACTTGGCGAGACCTCATCTCTACAATAAATTAAAAAAAATCAGCCGGGCATGGTGGCACATGCCTGTAATTCTGGCTACTCGGAAGGCTGAGGCAGAAAGATAGCTGGAGCCCAGTGGGTCGAGGCTGCAGTGGCCAGGAGCAGCCACTGCACTCCGGTCTGAGTGACAGAGTGAGACTCCAACTCAAAAAAAAAAAGAATGAATGAAAGAAACAACCATTGGAGCTTACTAAAATTCCACAAAGCTAACCTGTATCCATACTTCTTTGTCTGTTCACAACTTATTCCAAGCTACCTATCAAGGCCAGGAGTAATACCCATCTACTCAACAAATATTTAGTAATACCCACTTTCTGTCTGATGTCTGTTACTCTGGAGTCTGTAAAAGTGTTAAAAAAAAATGACGACAGGGAGGGGGCCTGCCCTTTGAAAGCCTTCAGTCTAGCCGGGCTCGGTGGTTCAGCCTGTAATCCTGCGCCTTTGGGAGGCTGAGGTAAATGGATTGCCTGAACCTGTGGGTTCGAGACCCGCCTGGGCAGACGAGACCTCATCTCTACAATAAAATCAAAAAATTAGCCAGGCGTGATAGCGCGCACCTGTAATTCCGGCTACTCGGAAGGCTGAGGTGGAAGGATCGCCGGAGCCTAGCAGGTTGAGGCTGTGGTGGCCGGGAGCGGCCACTGCACTCCAGTTTGGGCAACAGAGTGAGACTCCAACTCAAAAAAAAAAAAAGAAAAGAAAAGAAAGGCTTCAGTCTAGTGACAGGCAGACTAGCAAGGACTCAATGACCATAAGAGCTGACAATGTGTCAGCAGGTGTTCCGAATGCCTCAGGTCTACTAATGTCTTTAATCCTCTCATCAGCCCTCTAAGGAAAGTATTATTATTCTAATATCACAGAATGAGGAAACAACTGACCCCCGCCTCAATTCACCCCAAGTCACTTGGTTATGCAGTGGCAAGCCAGCCTCCCCCCCACCCCACCCCCCACGCTCTTAAACACTACACCAAACTGCCCAGAAACCCAGCCCAGGAACAATCTGTGCATTTCACATGGTCACTGTGCTCTGCGTCTGTTGTCTTCCTTTCTGAGCCTCAAAACAGAGCTGCCTCACTGTCACAGGGAAGCCACATGGAAAAACGAATGTCTGCTCACCTTTCTGAACATGTCATGCTCCACTGACCCCTGTTCAGAGCAGTTTTGCATAGATAATGGCTAAAGTCAGGATTTTGATGGAGAGAAACAACCTCAGACATCTTATGAAATGTTAATCAGGGTGTCAGAGGACTCTGAGTTTTGACAGAGGTTCTCCCTGCCACTTAGGGCAAGCCCCTGCCATTTTGCTTTCATGAGTCACTGAAATAGCCTTAGTCTTGTCTCCTTTGCTAAGTTACACATGTTTTAAAGTACAATGATCACAACAGAATATATCACATGTGTAGAGAAATATTTATGCACACATGCATGCACATATATGCCTTCCATTTGGATTGTTTTAACACAAAGAACCTGCATATTCCTTATCTTAAGGGGGAAAAAATATGGACATTCCTGCCAGACACTGTGCTGGGTACTTGGAACAATGCACATGGCAAGTCAGTCCTGTCTCTGACTTGAGTTTCTCAGAGTCTAATGAGAAAGAAAGACCACTGGAGAACCCACCTTAGGACACTACGAGAGGAGCACTGGCTACGTAAATAGAAAAAGGAGCCACTTACCCTGCCAGAAGTGGGAAGAGGGTAACTGGGTGATTCCTCTTCTCCACAGAAGAGGAGACTGCTACCCAGGTCTTGAACACTGAGTAGGAATAATTTACAGTAAGAAGGAAAAAAATGTATGCAAGGAAACGGGTTGATGGGGAAGGGGCATTTCCTAGCCAGAACCAAGGAGACAGGGGCTCAGAGTGTGAGTTTTGGAGCCAGAAAGCCTAGATTTGGACCCTTTCCCTCACTTACTGGGCCTGGGACTTTGAGCAATTGCTTCACCTATCTCCTTACCTATAGAAAGGTGACTGCACACTATTTTATTTAATTCTCACTACAAGGAGCTTGCCCCCACCCCCAGTACCTGCTCAGTAAACTACTTATTGAAATGGTTCACAGACAGAATAGACACTTTGCTTATGTTCTACCATGACTATGTCAATTTGCCCCAATGCAATGTCTCAGAGTTCCGCAGGGCCCTTAGCTCCTGAACTGAGCCTTGAGATGTGGGTCAAGGATAGCTCTGGTTTTATGCATCAGCTATGTTCCCTGACAGAATAATATATAAGAACAAATAGTAGCTGATGTGTACCATGGAGAGGCAGGAAAAAATCAGAAGGCTTTGAGAGGGCACAGGAAAAGTTTATCTTCTAATAGCTTTAGGGGCCTCTTTAAATGGCCATATCCTTTGAGGGAGGTACAGTGGGGTGCGTTGGTGAACTTGGCTTGAGGGGAAAAAAACACTTCCACCAAACCACAGTTCATCGTAGTGAACTGCAGAGAACGGGAAGAGAAACCTCCATTTCAGAAAACAATTCACAAATAAATTGCAAATCAACAGAGCCCCAACTCTGTGGCAAACTCCTCTTCAAAATGGTGAAGGAAAGAAACAAGGGAAATTTATAATCTCTTTTTCCTGGGCATACATCAGCCTATGTTTTTGACAAGCAGTAATGGAAAATAGGTTTCCTGCACGCTTCTATTTTCCTTGCTGTTGGTTCTCTGACTTGCTTTCTGCCCCTTTCTGCTCTCATAACATTCAATCTATTTTGCGATCCTGATGTGTCTAGTGACCCAGACTTGCATGAAGCTTGCTTAGAATTTTAACTACAGTTTTCTTCCTGACTTTTCATGGCTTTTGAATTCCTCCAGGTTTCCTTGTCCCTTATTCTTGGCATGAAAGAACACAAGGCCTCTTTACCTGGAAGACAGCACCATGAATCAGCAGTAATGTTGACTATGGAAGGACCAGGGACCAGATGACTTTCAAGACAGGATTTCACAATGACAGGAAAGGTACATAGGATAACCATGGTTTCAGAGGCACAGAATTCAAGGCTTCTAGAAAGAACTTCTCAAAATTTTATGTGCACATGAATCACCTGCAGATTGATTCAGCAGGTTTAGGATGGAGCCTCAAATTCTGTGTTTTGGACAAGCCCAATGGGCTGTCCTTTGAGTGGCAAGATTTCTGCATAACCTAATTCAACCATCTCATTTTTCACATGAAGATACTGAGACCCAGAGTGGGGAACTGACTTGAGGAAGGAAGGTCAGAGTAAGATATGAGTGGAGTCTAAAAGCTAGGTCTGTAATTCCTGGTCATAGTGCCCTTCCAAAAGAGTCAATTAAGTGGCCACAGAGATGACAAAGGAGCTCACCCTCCCCTTATAGTCAGCCTTTGATAGGATATATTTGGAGATATTGCTCAGTCTTGACTCTATGAAATGATATGAAGAATCTAAACCCTAAAGCAGGTAATGTAAAGTTCAGAGTGACTGATTTCTCTATGCTGAATCTATTTTTTTAAACTGGGCCACTGGAAGAATCAAAGAGAATTCTTAGGGCCAAAGGAAGTGAGGTGTCTCCTATTACCTGCAGTCACACAACAACAACAAAGATTCAGGTTCTGTAGCAACAGGAACCTCTTGTTTTACTAAGGAGAAGACATTGGTGTGACACTCTTTAATGCCACCATGAGTTACTGCGTAGAAAACAAATAATAAGAGGTTTAACAAGTATCAGCTTCTGGAATCTGTCTTTCCGAGTGGCGATAGGTCGGCAGGTGAAGTGACTTAGATCAGTAGCTCCCAAATGAGCTCACCCTCCAGCTCCACTCCCCATTATTGTCTAGGCCCAGGAATACAAATTTGTATTCAACTCCTCAGCTGATTTTCACGCCCAGCTGGTTTTAGGAATGAACAGAATAGATGATCCCTCAAACTGCCACTCAGTCTGGGATGGTACAATCATGGAACTAACGTCACTCATGTGCTGGCGAGTGGGATAAGGAGACATCATAGAGGGTGAAGCCAGGGGCTCCCTCCCAGAGTTAACAAAACTGGTAGCAAGGGCAGCTGGGGACCTCCACCCTTGTCAGAGAAGGACCAACGCCAGTCAAGATGGGGGAGGGCACATAGTCAGCTACCATCATTATGAGAGAAAGGAGATCTCAATAGTTCAGAATTTATCAGATATGAAGAAAGGAAGCAAAATTGAAATTGTAATCTCAAAGTGTGGAGGAAGGCATTTTTGGAAAAAACATTCTGTTTAAGAGCTTTGGAGAATCGAACGAAAGACATTTGATGTGGGACAGATTTTTCTCTGAAAGTGTGAGCGGCCTGCTGCGTGAACTGTGTGTGTGTGAGAGAGCACATCTATGAGGACAGCAGGAGGAGGGGGCTCCAGGCTCACCACCTGTCCAACTGGGGGGAGGGCAGAGGAAGACAGTTCCACCAGATGAGCTTGCAGGGGTGAGGACTGTGGTAGGGGCACTGTTGGCTTCAAGTGGTACCCCCATTCCTGTCTTCAGCCATGTGAATTTGCAGTTTGTCCCACTAAAGAGGGGAGAAAAGCCTGATTCTCTGTCCCCTGCCTTTATGTTGGCCATGGAACTTGCTTTGGCCAATGAAACAGATCGCTGGTGTGCCAGTCTGGAGCCTAGGTCTCAAGAGGCCTCATGTGTTTTCACTTGCCCTCTCGCGTCTCTGCCGTAGTCATGAGCAGAGTTTGCCCGGCTATTTCTGTGGAGGATGTGAGACGTGAGAAGCAGAGCCACCCAGCAGATGCCCCAGAACCTCGGGGAGAGCAAAGTCACCCTACTGTCACAGTCTGAAGCACAGGGCCTGGTAGACAGCCTTGGAACAACACTTGAGTGCTGTGGGGGCCACAGAGTTCTGGAGAGGGGAAGGGTTTCTTAATGCAGTCGTAGCTAACAGGTACTGAAGGCTAGGAGCAGCGGCAACAGCACTCAGCAGCTGAGTCAGTGCTCTGCTCAGGGCAGCTGCTAATTGAAAGGATAGGACAATTTTAGTAAGGGGTCATTGCTGATTCCAAGTTCATGATCCCTTCTGACTTTCAGCCCTTTGCTCAAGTTCCTGTGCATAAGGGAAAGAGAAACCGGGCTTCTAATCATGGAGGTTGGCTGGAAAAAGCGACACTTTTGCAGTAATAAATATGCGTTCCTTAACGCTTTACCAATGTCACATGCCCTTCGCCCAGATCTCCTGGTGCTCCCTAAACACTTACTCATTCATCATTTGAAAGCCTGAGGCTTCTGCTCGCTCCACAGCTGAGAGAGGCAGCTAACTCCTGGCCTGGGGGACCTTTCTCAGGCTCCTGAGTTAATGGTTTTCTCAGAAGGAAGGACAAGGGAATTACCCACAGCCTTGCTGAAGCAGCAAGGCACTGACTGTAAATAATTTCCTATCCATCCAACTGCTTGCTACTCAGAGCCTGGTGTGTCTTAATCTGGCTCTGCTTCTTCCAAGTGTTATCTCAGGGAAATCAAATTTTCTGAGCCTCAGTTTCCTCAAGAGTTGCTGTCAGGATTATAGATAATAATTACATAAGAAAAAGCCTGACCCTATGCTTACACATGTAGGTACTTGACAGTAGCTAATTTGTTTGAGAGCACAGAGTAAGTAGGGTTGCCATGTGTGACAGTGTCGGTTGCTAACTGCTTAAAGACTCCTGGCCAAGGAAGTAAATGGGACCGAAATCCATCCTGAGCTCCACAGGCCAGGCCTTGCCTCTTGTGTGGCCTGTACCTACCCAGAAAGAAGGGTCCCTGATTCTGATTTGCATAAAGGGCATACAACAGCCTTGAGAGAAAGCCCAGGATACTGAAAGTTAAAGATACGTTTGTGCTGAAACTTCTCTGAAAAAAAGTGAAAAGACGATCACTTAACTAGGTGACTTGCAAATAATTACACCCAGCTTTAAAAAAATTGCCAGTTAATTTTCCCTTCCTCCTGAAGATTTTGACTCAGTAGGTCTGAAGAGAGACCTCGGAATCTGTGCCTTTAGTCTGGATAGCGTTTGTACACATCCAGGTCCAAGAACCACTGTGATGTTTCTGGTCTTTTTGACCCAGGCCTGGGATCTCGGAAGCCAAGAGCAGGTCAATCAAATGAACACACAGAAAATTCCAGCAGTTCAAGTTTCAATTCCAGGGTTAAAAATCTAGAAATACCCCTTGTGTCTTGTTAACAAGAACTTTAGTCGACCAGGGCCTCCCAGTGGTTGGGCTGGGGAGAGGCCAGGGCATAAAAGAGATATGTGGCAAAGGTGGAAGCTTGGGAGGCGGCTGGGTCCCTGACAAGCAGCCTCTGATGCACACTAATGATAGGAAAGAGCCTGGCCACCAAAGGCAATTACAGAGGATGAGACATGGCACAAGCCAGCGAGTTGGGGGAGTGCAGGGGGATCTTATTATCCCTCTGTCTTGCTTAATAGGAGTTAATAGTTGGAAAGGAATAAAAGAAGGGTGTGTCAAGTTTAATGCCAATACTGTCTGATATGCATGCTATGTTTTTATTTCAAAGAGGATAAAGGCCCAAATTTTATACTGAAAACAAATGTTAAAAATTAATTATAAAGAAGACACCAGAGGGCCTCAAGCCTGTTCCCTGGGTGACTGATTAAATGTCTGCCTCATTTAGACTGGTATAAACCCAATCTCTTGGAAGAAGGCCAAAACTATTTGCCAACGTCCACAGAGACTCTCCAAGAAACTGATCCTGGTGCCAGGAAAGAGAAAAACATACTCACCACTGCTGCCCGGAGCCAGCCACCACCACAGGGTGGAATCCAGTCATGGGCAAGAAAGTTGAATGATTCTGCAAGGTCAGTGTGGGTCAAGAGCATTCTTCATCACCTGAAATTGATTATCAATGAACCAAACAAATGAGGCTGTTCAAGCCTGTGAAAAAAGAGGTCCAAAAGAGTTCCTTCTCTCTACAGGCACTGAGGCGGGTGGGGAGAGGTGAGAGAATGAGGGCTTTTTTTAACCCTTCAATTTTGTTTAGTTGGAGAATATCTTCCCAATTCTCAGAATGTGCAAGCTCCAATTGATAATTTTAGAGCAGGAAATAAGCCAATGACTCCATTATCTTCTGAATTTTCAAATTACATTTAAATGACAAGTTCACATTTTCCTTGTTAAAATAAAACTAAAAGATAACCAAAAATGCTGACATCCCCCTTCAATATTCCCCCACTCCCATGCCCTAGTTCTTTTTTTTTCTTTTTCTTTTTTTCCCAAAAGGTAACTGCTGTTTGCAGTCTGGTGTGGGTTCTTTCAGACCCAGAGGAAACACAAACACATAGAATTGTTTTGTGTAGTATTTTTCTACTGGTGATGTGATCGTGGCGTATTTTTTGCAACTCACATTTTTTGTTAAACAACAGGTCTCAGAAACCGATTCATGTTGATGCATATGCTAATTGCAGCACAGTATTCTAAAATATGGATACAATTACTCCATGCTCAACAGAAAAAAGTCCTTATTTCTTAGACTGATATTTAGGGTTGTTCATAATAAGGTCCTGACCTACATTTTCTATTTTATTTCTACCAGTTCCTTCCTCTACTTCCAAGGAAATGATACACAAACCAAAAAGAACCAATTGCAGTTTCCCACAGGGAGGGACAGTCATTTCTGTGGCGATCTCTCTGCATTCTCAGTTCCTCCCTATCTTTCACGGTCAGCTCCCAGTCAGCAGTCATGACATCTTTCTTGGGACTTCTGGTCTACCTTATATGCACCTTGTGTAGGGCCCTTACCACTTCTGTTGGGCATTCACATCATTAAAGGATTATTCTTACCTTCCCTTTTTAGTTGTAAGCTCCTGGAGGGTAGGAGTGTATACCAGGGACACAGTAGGTGCTCAACAAAATTTTGTTGAATTAAAAAAAGAAACAAAGTCTTCCTGATTCTTTATATTGTTGTGGGGAGGAGAAAGAACAAAAGCTCAACTAGAAGAAGTTGAGCTATCCATCTGAAGGGTGGCAAAAGATGCCATCCCAAAATATGCCTCTTTCGCATATGGGTTATTTTGAGCTAAAGGCCATTGAGAACCAGCAGATGCAGGAAAAGTTCTAAAAACAGGACACAAATTTTCCTTTTGTAAAAGAAATTTGTATTTATAAGGAAAGTTTCCATTTGTATAACATGTCTCCCTCTCCCTTTCCAGGAGGAGGAGCACTCTAAACAGCCCTTATGAGTAGAGAAGGCAGCAACCCTTGTTACCATATTTTTCTTGGTCATCACCCCATAACTTGCCTTCCTGGCTCAGAATCCCAAAACCTGTTTTCCTTTGTTTTGCCTAAGATGTTACATAAGCCCAAGTTCTGACTATCCCTCTGGGGTATCATCATTGGGTATGCCCATATGAATATGAGCAATGCCTATGTTAATAAATATCTCTTTATTTCTCTCTTGTTGATCTATCTTTTGGTAGTCTAATTTATAAGGCTCCAGCTGGAGAACCTAAGATGGGTAGAGGAAAAACTATTTTTTTCTCCCCTCCACAACATCCATTTTTCTATCCATCCAACCTTCTATGAATCCTTCCATCTTTCCTCCATCCTTCCTCTTTGGTGGCAGCCACTATAATGCACTTCCCAGATCAGATGGCAGGGAGTTTATTGGCTGATTTACATCAAGAGGTTGGGGTGAAGGTGTTCAGCACCCCAGGTCACCATGGGCATGGGATTGAAGTGTTAGTAATGGCAAATGCTCAGTAGAGCTCATCTTTGAGCTATGCATCAAGAGTGTACCATTTCCTAGAATTCCCTCAATGGTGGATGGCCTTCCACTTTCCACGATGCTTTTATTTCACCCTACTATGACCCAGAAATGACTAATCTCTATTTGAGAGTTAAAGGAAGCAACTGCATGGAAAAACCAGTGGTTTGCCTGAGGGGCCACAGTGAGTGATAACCACTGGAGTTCTTGGGAGCTCAGGCCTCTATGAGCTTCTGCAGCCCGAGGTAGTGAAGGCCAAATGAAATTTGCAATCCAAGAGTCGCTATAACAAAACAGGTTTCATGATCCCTCTCAACTCCATCTGGCTATCTCTTGGTCTTGCAAGGTACCATATGCCCAGTACAGACTAAAAATTTGTTGGCTTTTTGTTAAACCAGATTATGCCACCAGGGAAAGATGGGCTGCTACACTCCTTTGGATTCTCTTAGATTCGAGATTCCACCCCTCTTTGGCCTCTCCTCTTTCAGTTCTAGACAACTAATAGCTCAGGCTGCAGCTCCCTATCCCCTTCCTTCAGTTTCAGCTTGCACAGCACTGCCTGACCTCGAAGCCTGGGTGATGTCTCCTCTCAGCACTCCTACAGCCCTGAGATGCCCTGTCATTTATCACACTGATCTGCATCATCCCTTTCTTGTCTGTCTCCCTGGAAGAAAGGTAAGTGTCCAGGGGCCCAGAGGCAGGAGGAGGTGGCACTGTCACGAAGAGAGCTCAAGAGAATGTGCAGGGAGATCATTTGAAAGTTGGGCTATAGGCATTCCAACAGGTCAGCTAAAAAAGCAGATTTGGCTGAATATTCAGTCAGCCAGCCCTCTCTGGGCTGTCACCCCCAGTTCTAGATGTTACATCCCACTTAGCTTCCACGCCTCACAGAACTGCCCCCCTCTCTCTCAGACAATGACTCTCCTGTGTGAATCTGCCTTCTCTGGTATCCTCATTTCTCAGTTTCCCCCATATTCGATTTTGGAAAACAGGCCTTCACAAACACCCCAGCTTACCAGCCTCCTATCAGCCATTTTTCTGGCTGGTAGCATCTTGTTTTCCACTAGTTTCTACTCTTCTCCCTGTATCGGGGCCCTGTCCCCACTGCTACACATCTCCTTGAATCCCCTACCTCTGCTCATCCTAATTCTCTTACTGCCTCTGTGCACATTTCATCAGACCTCCATTCTCATCTTGCACAAGTGGACAAGGCCCGTGTCCAGGGAAGGGTGGACTGTCAGAACCACTCCCCCTCGCCGTGATCTGACTGTGATGACCTGGCCCCAGACCCACTGAGCCTCTTGGCAGTTCTTAATACACAATCGATTTTCAGGGATGGAGTCAGCATATTTTGGCAGACAAGCGTCTGAGAGCCAACTCGGGAGTTACTGGGCAGGAACCAGCAGTTTGAAGGGATTAAAACGAACACAAACAAGACCTACCCGAAGTGTTTTGCTGATAGAGCTGGCAGATAGAGAAGGCAGGTCTGGGAATGAAGAGAAAAATTAATTTTCATCAAGTTTGTTTTTCACACCACAATGAATGAACAATGGGTGCTGGCAATGACAGTTATAATACACATCATAAAGAATGAAAGTTACATAGCACACTTAATTTCTAAAAGTCAGATGACATATTAGATGTATTCATGTTATAATGCCTAAAAGGTATATGAAAATCTAGGAGAGACTCTGAAAGTAAACAGTAATTTGTGGTGCTTTTCAAGAAAAGAGTGAAGAAAGCATTTTTAAAATAGAAACACTAACATTTCCCAACAGGGTGAATTAATTAACTATTCTAATTTTTACTTCAAGTGCACAAAAACACACACAAAAGTTACTCTGATCTTGATATGGAGAAGAAGATAGACTACTTTCAAGTTTGTTTTGCCTTTCAGATTGCTGCATAAGCCCCTAAATAATAATTTAGAGGGTGTATGAAATGGTACCTGCCACCACACTAACACCCAAGACAAGTCCTGCTAAACCTTTCATTTTATTCTTCTTTGAGGAGATTAAGACATCACATATTCCCCTGAGGAACAGAAGGTGACAGCTACGGTTTACCCTTGCCCCCCCATCATTATCATTCCAAACTGATTGAGTTTTAAACGTGGCTTTCTCTGTCAGCTGAATAAGAACTCCAATTCTTCCCACTGAGAGAGGGGACTACCCAAAAGCATCACCAAAATGTGTTCCAGAAGCATAGGCTTGCAGCTCAAGAACAGGAACCAATCCATTCACTTCACATGCAAAACCAAACTGGCCATCCTTTGAAATACGTCAAAGTGATTTTTTTCTCATTATTTATTTTTTCCTTGACAAGTAAACATTGTATATATTTATGCTGTATAACATGATGTTTTGATAAATGTATACCTTATGGAATGGCTTCAGGATGACTATTGATTCAGGCAAATTTAAGCTCCCATCCCCCCCATGCCACTAAGGTTTGGTAGTCTTCTCTTTTTTCTTTCACAGTGAACCTCTCCCAAAGAGCTGGCATTTCTACTAGTGTGTTTCTTGGGGACAAGTGTTCCCCATTTCAAAAGCAGCAACCTATGAAATTGTAAACAATGGGTTTCTAGTACTATTTGTTACTACCAGGAAGTTAGAATTGTAAGTGAGCACAGACTTTCACTGGTGTGTACTCACATCCTTCAACTGCACAAGTATTCAGGGACAAAACGTAAACCCATCTGTATACACGAAGGGGCATTGATGTTATCCCTGTTGTCCCATTAATCATATTTAACACGTAAGTCTAATAATGTTATCTTTGCTCCCAGTTCCAAGAGTGTATAATTTAACTGGAGCACTTTTCCCCAAAGTGTGAATCAGACTCATACACTATCTCTCTCAACTTCCTTTGTGCTTCTAAATTAAAAAACCAAAATGTCACTTTGCTCAGATAGAAAATCCTCTCAAGGTCAATGTAAAAGAATAAAGCAATTAACTTCCTGGGTAAACTGCAGTATGGCAGTAAGAACACCTGAAAAAGTGGTTAAAAAAATAAAACCCTTTCTACAAACGATATCCCTCATTTAAGACTAACATGATGAATGCAGTTCCTGAGGCTCCTGTCAAATGAACAACCAGGTAGAGGAGTGAGCGTACCCTCTCTTGCCTCTGTTGCCAGCTGGCTGCAGGAATATGCTGTTTTTATGCTGCTGGGCACACGAATTGGCTGTTTGATGAGGGAGCTCTGCAGTTAGTTTCTTTGCTCTTTCTTTTCCTCCCTTTGTGATACCTTCTTTCAAGTTTTCTAATAAAACAAGTTCCATTTCTGAATGTCCAGTGGGGCCATTATGGTCTAATAAATAATGTGAACTCCATACACTGACTAAATGCACTGAGTTCTTTTATTGAGTATAGTAATTAGGAAGAAACAGACCTATATAGAAACAAAAAGAGAGAGGCAAGGCTCCAACTAGTTGCTTAAATCTTAACATTTTTTTTTCAGGTTTGATTAAAAATGGGGCTTAAAATTTGCCTTCTCCTGCTTCTGCATAAATAAAAAAATGCAAACATATTTTTACTTATGTATTTCTTTACAATGGTCAGCACTGTGACTCAGAGGGGTGAAGGGAGCTGCTTATCATATTTGACTGAATTTCAAAACCACAGTCTGATGCTTGTAGGGCCCAGCCTAGAGTGCTGGAATTCCATTACCATGGAGGCTTGACAGTCTAACCCATGACTGAATTTCTTAAAACCTATTCAAAGGCACTTAGTGGTTCTTCAGAGAAGCTTGACCTCAGAATACAAAGTAACATGTGGAGCATGGCTGGCCGGGTACACCCAGGTATACTCCTGAACATGGGCAGGGTGCAACCCAAAGCACTTCCAGATCAAGGCATTGTCCTCTCAACTCAACCACTGTCACTTCAGTTAAGAGAGCAAGGTATACATAACTGAAGCTCTGGAAAGTTTCTGTCTTTTTTTTTTTTTTTTGAGTAGGAGTCTTACTCTGTCGCTCAGGCTGGAGTGAAGTGTATGGCCACTGTAGCCTAGACCTGCTGAGCTCAAGTGACCCTTCTGCCTCAGCTTTCCAAGTAGCTGGAACTACAGCCTCATGCCACCACACCTGGCTAATTTTTTGATTTATTATAGAGACGAGGTCTCGCCAAGTTGCCCAAGCTGGTCTTGAACCCCTGAAAGGCAATTCTCTCGCCTATGCATCCCAAAGTGCTGGGATTACACCTAGCCCAGAGAGTTTCTCTGTTCTAGATGGCAGGTGTATTCATGCAGCTCTGACCCATGGGTACTCATTAGACTTTGGGAAAAGGCTATGGTGCAGAATCTCCTCTAATTAAGCCCCTTGAAGAACTGGCAATAGGTTCTAATGAGGGATGGACATACCTAGACAACAAGTTCGTAGCCCTCCCAGGCACCTTGGGTAAGGAGGTTCCAAAATTCTTCTCCAAGTGAGAGCCCCCACTTCCCCATTAAGTAATTACTCCCCAAACACATCTTCCACCAAATTTCTAGGCATTCTTCCCTTCCACAAATGATAGTCTCCCCTTTTCCTTCCAACCTCACTAGCAGATCCCACATTACCTAAATTCGCTCTAGCAGCAGACCACAAAAATCCCTGGCTTCTGCCACAGTTATGCCCTGTTTCCAGCTCCAAAAAGAGCTGGGCATATCCTCCTCCTTCCTACTGGGTGCAAAGAGGCACCCAATGCTAAAAGCCATGGAGGGCATGGCTGGGTGAGGTGACTGCCAGGCACCAGGGTAGAAGAGGCTGTGTGGAAATGAGAATGAGAATGGACACTGCCTGCCGCTGGTGCTTCGAACTCACTCTCCCCTGTGAACCTCTGTATTAAATTTTCTCAGCTGTTTTGCAGGTTCTTTTCTCATCTCTCCAGCTTGGGGGATGAGGGGGAACCGCCTTGCTGCTTCCCTGCGCTGTGATGAATGCAGCAGGGTGACTGACAAACAGCGACTCATAGCTCAGTCTCCTTGTCTAGGGCAAAAGCAGCCCATGGCTGGTTCTCACAGCCCCACCGGCAGACGAACCCTCAGGCACCAGGTGAGCCCAGCGGGGCGTGCTGTGGGCAGGGGAGCTCTGTGTGTGGTGGGAGGAATGGAGGTGTGGGAGGCCCGAGGAAAGGGAGAGGATCACACCCACCCGTAAGCCCCAGCTCGGCATGAGGTGGGAGCAAAAGAGGAACCGGGACTCAAGCTTTGCAATTCACTGCTCTCAAAGGCTCTGGCAGGCTCACTCTCTCTGTGACTCATCCCACTTCACTCTTAGGACTTTTTAATGCCTTTTATCTGCCACAAATGTTCTTGTCAGGGAGCTGGTAGGTGTTAGATGTTCAAGCAGACTCAGGGGTGTAAGCACACACACAGAGTCTTTTGAAAAGCACATTTGTCTCACTTAAAAACAACAAAAACACCACACCTGCCTGCCTTAAAGTACTTCTCTAGGCATGAACAGCCTTCCTCTGACTTTTGAGTTCCCATTCCATCACTTTAAATGGATGAGGACCTACTCCCTAAAAGGAGAGCAAGGCCTTAGAACTGGATCTGCAGTCCCACCGGAGCAAGCATGTTGGCAGTGGGAGAGAGGCAAGGAGTGGAGAGAAATGAGGACGGAACAGTAGATGGTTGGGCTGGGCTGAGCTGGACACTGGGGACGCCAGGCAACCTACAGCCTTGGCCGTGGGGGGTGTGTCTGATACAGAGCCTTTCCCAGGGAATGAGGGCGGAGCTCTCTTCAGAAATGGCAAAGCAAGAGGCAGACAACGTTAGTAAAAGCAACATGTGATTACAAAACAACTCTCTCTATTTCCTAACTCTCCTTTCATAATCAACACCATAAAGTTGTTTCCCAAATTTTCAAGTCGCATTTAAAAATACTCCCTGATCTAAGAAGCCCAAAGCCAGTCATTTTCCTAACCCGTCATTTTCAGAGGTGAGACCCAACCTGCCAGAACAGATTCAACTTCACCCTCACAAACTCTTGAAGAACAAGGAATGGTTGCTCTTCCCAAGAAGCTGATGACTTCAAGAGGGAGGGAGGCAAATATACAAAACTGCAGAATAAGGTAACTGATGCAAGAGAGGTGCTGAGAAAACTTTATGGAATATGGAGGAGAAACTCTTTTGCCCAGAAGAATCAGGTGTAGGGATCATCTGGGCCTTATAGAATGACTTGGGGAGGAAAAGAAAGAGGAGAGCACTGGGGAGGGGATCCACATGTCCGGGACCACCAGTACTGGCCCACCATGGGCAGGTGTGCAGCATATCTGAGGACTGCCAGCACCCAAAGGGGTGTTTACCTGACACGGGGAAGGGAGGGTGGTTACTGTGGAGGGTGGGTGACATGCCTCTCTAGACCCCTCTTGGAAGAGCTGATCATCAAATGCCATCTGGGGGGTGGGTAGGAGGTGATAGGGCCTAACGTGGGAAGTTGACCATAAGGGGTGGAGAGAGTCCTGGGGGTACAAAGGCATGGTCAGGACTGAGAGATTTTTGAAGGTAGAATTCACAGACCAAGGGCAGGACCAGGCACAAAAAATGCAGAGGAAACAGAAGCACCTTGGTGTGAGCTGCGTCTCCTAGGCTCTGGGCCCCCCAGGCAGCAGGCAGGAGGCTTCTTGCCTGTGCCTGGCACACTCCAGCACTGAGGTGAGGGCCAAGTGAGAGACAAGAGGCCAAAGTCCAGCTACAAACAACATAGCATCACCAAGTGATGGGAGCTTAAAAATACAGACCAAAAGAAATCTTGAATCAAGGAGGTATCTGAGGCCAAACAGAAAGTGGAGGCAAAAAAGATCATTTTAAAAGAAAGCTGAGAGCCCTGTCAGTGTCCTGACTCAGAAACCTGGCATTTCCCAACCACCTATGGGAGGCTGGCACTGGCAGCCTAGTGGGGAAGGGCTGCTATGCCGCTCTGGCCTGGAAAGATCTGGGAGGATGGAGAAAACAGGGCCTGTCTTCAGGGAGTGTCAAGACTTTATAGACATTATTTTTTAGAGGAAGATGATGATGCTATTCATATCACTGGATTCCCAGTAAGAATGGGGCTATAGAAATCAACCAGGCATGCTCACCTTCTGTCCTCTCACTTCAGTGGCATACCCTCACTCCTCACCACCTGTGAGATGGTCCTAATGCCTCCATTTTAAAGTCACAGCTCCAGGAAGGGTCCTGCAAGGATCCTGAGGCTCATACAAGAAGCCAGTAGCAGCCCTGGGTCTTTAGTCCTGCCTCCCAACCCTCTGTTAGTTTCCAAATCTCTACAGAGTTCTCTGAGGGTATGCAATCTCCTTGTAAGAACCCCACAGCCCTGACATTTTGCCTCACACTTAAAAAGAGGGGAAAATACAAGAAATATTTCAAATAGGCCATTCCCAGTACTGAGCTCTTGGCTAACTCAAGCTGCTTGTCTTCTTTTCCAGAAGGTGAAGGGAAAAAGTGATAAAGGACCACAAATTTACTTCATAAAACAAACTGGCTTTCTTACATAAACACATAATTTTCAGTGGAATGTTTAGCCCAGCTCATTAACTGCAAAACAACTGTAGAGTATTCTACATTAGGTTACTGCAACTGGATAAATACCACTTGTTTGAAAAAAAAAAATGAAATGATCAGCCAAAAGAATGCAGAGATCCTATCCTCAAGATTATAATTCCTAGAATACTGATGTCCAAAACAACCCAGTAGTTGCAGAAATTTGTCAAAAATGACAAAGCTATCATTCAAAGAAAATATGATGCATTCTATGGGTCTGTTTAAAGCATTTGTCAAAGGTTTATATTTAGCTTAATTTTCTTGATCCTTCAGAAACTTTTCTCTACCTTGTTTCTTTCCCCAAAACATGAATTTTTGTGTCTTTTAAGGAAAAAAGTCTAGTCGCTTTCAACATTTTACAAAACAGACAAAAAACAAACGACACTTAAAAAGTACACATTAGGTACTAAACAAATATCTACAACTTTTAGAAACTCAATCCCATGTTTGTTCTATTTTAGACTGTCTTGAATTATAATTAGCAGTTTCTAGTATTGTAATCAATTATATTTCAAGTTTTATCTTCTGAATTAAATGGCAAGATATTTAAAGCAGCTAGTATTTTCTTTTCAGCATGCTCCTACATAGTCAACATGGTGCCTCTTGTACGGGCAATAGGCAATAACCTTTTAATCAATAAATAAATGATTACCTACATGGTCAAGTTAGTTTACTGTAGCTTTAGGAAGACTGGCTATGCTTTTCCTTTTTGACTTTAATGAAAATCTTCTGAGCTGGGGGACTAGACGGGAGAATTTAGTAAATACTGGTCAGGAAAGTTGGCAAAGGCATAGCATTTGAGCCAGTCCTTCTCCTTTTCATGCCCTTGGCAGACATTAATAATCAATTACAGGACTCTTGCTGAGCGTTGATTAGGGCTCAGATTTCATCTCAGATGCCAAGACCAATCAATCCACAGTGGCTGCACTAAGTGCTATGTAGAGAAGTATCTATCTGCCTTCTCTGTGTTAGATCCAGATTTTTCAAAGCAACACTTCACTGAAAAATGAAGGCAGGGTTATTTCTCTGGTTTTAATATCGTTTTATTTTTAAACCTCTTCTTCCTTCCGGTACTGATTTCCCTGTCCCCACCCCCCTTTGATATCCTACCCCATCTTATTTAACAGAACTGTCTGGTAATCAAGTTGACTTTCCTTGTGGATGTTCTTTGCTCCTGCCTGGTGTCCAGACCCCTCCAGTTGGGATCACACCTCCCACATCTGGGTGACCCAGCAGCCGGGAGCTGGGCATGACAGTGAGAAACATTGGATCATTTTTTTCGGCTTCCTCAGCTCCCTCAGCAGCCGCATACTACAAAAGCTCCAGTTTGTCCTTAAAGCTCTTCCAGTACAGAAGATTTTCATTGACGTAAAAAAGAGAAAGCATAGCTGGTCCTCCTAAAGCTAGAGCCTGAATCCCTTAGTCAGGAGAGTTATGAAAGATCTGCTCTGTAAGGAGAGTCTTGGCATCCAGACACCCTACTTTTGGCCTGGATTCTCTTGGCCATGACTTGTCAGCTTGTACATTTGCTCACCCCAAAATATTCATTGAGTTAAACTCTTCTGATAAGTCTAAGTCCTAATATTAAAATATGAGGATTGGGAGGTAGCTACTGTTGTGAACATCTACCACTGGCCATCCACTGCCTGGTGCCTTACGTTCACTATCTCTAATTGCTAAGATCCCTGAGAGGAACTAGTTCCACTTGTACAGATAAGGTACGGGTGAGAAAGTGGGCTAGAAAAGTTTTAAAACTCACCCATGGCCCCACAACTGCTGAGACCTGAAGTTGGTCTTTACAACCAGCTTGGCTGGATTCAGGCTGCTCCTTCTTAATACTTCACCAGGTTACTTCTCAGCTTCTGAATGGCTCCAAGGTTAGGTGTCAGTGGAAGGACCTTCAGGGCAAACAATTTTCTTATTTCAATATATATGTATCAGCCTGGCTTCAGAAAGGGTCTAGCATTTGGAATCAGTGCCCTGAATTCAATCCTGCTTTGCCTCCTATTCACTGTGTAATAAAAGACTTGACTGTCCTGAGAGCATTTCTCATCAGTAAAGTAGGAAAAAGAAAGCTCACCTCCACTGCAGCTAGGACAAAAAAGAATCTGGGATTAGGCTCTGGAACAAGATTAATACGCACAAAGAAATGGCTGAGGAATTAGGAACATTTTAATCTATGTAATTTAAATACAAAGAGGAACTCAAAAAAACCTGGAATTCATTAATAAAAATTGTGTATTTACTCTTACGTGTTTAAACTTCAGTCATCTTCAAAGTACTCTGTTTGATGCAAGACATGCTTTTTCCACTGCTCAAAACAGTTTTTGAATTCATCAACTGTGACACCTTTTAGTGCTTCTGCCGTTTTTTGTTTCACCTCTTCCACACTGGCAAAATGTTTCCTTTCGAGGTCTTTTTTCATCCGGGGAAACACATACACAAAAAGTTGTTCAGCGCAAGATCAGGTGAATAGGGAGGGTGGGGCATGGGAATCATGCCATTTTTGGCTAAAATGGCATGGTGTGGGCAGGTGCATTGTTATGGTGGAAGAATCAGTCATCTGTTTGTCACAAGTCGGGGTGTTTCTTCTGCAAATTGTCTCTCACAATGCTAGGTGGTACACTGATGCTAATGGATTCCTAGAACACTTACCAACAGGGAAGCCTGTACTACAAGAGGCCCACTCCCCAAAAGATAATTCTGGTTTTTTGGAGGTCGCTTCTCGTAATAGTGTATAATACTAATTATTAATTGAAGATCTTATCTGGGTTGTAAGTGGAGATGCATTTCTGTTTCCTTTATAGGAACACAGCTGGGGCTATATTGTAGAGCCCTGTTGCTGGCTCTACACCCCTAGTGCAGGGGTGCAGCTCTGTGTGGATAGGTGTGTTTTCTTGTTTAGGTAGCTGCCCACAGGGGTGACAGTGGACACCCAAAGGGATCTGAGAGGGATAGCAAACCAAGGCCTGCACTGGCTGAAGTTCCTTACAGGAGTTCTAGACTCTGGATGCCGCACATGCATATATCTGTTCTACTGACAAAATTACTCTGGCTCAGGGAATATACTGGTCTTCCAAGAGCTAAGTCATCCTTAAAAGGGGGGAATTGGAAAGTGACAGTCAATGAGGTTGACATGAGAGTTCTTGTGCTGAAACTCTCCTTCGTACGATAGTATGCTGTGTGCTTGTGGCACTACTGTGCTGGTGAGGGAAAGAGGACAAGGCCAGTCATCATATCAGGAGTGGGATGTTCCCTGGAAGGAATATAACTTCACACCACCAGAGCTGGTGCAGAAAGTGAGGACTTGAAGGGTGGTTTGTTGGGTTGGGGGAAGCTAGCACCTCTAGAGGCTAGTCATCTCTCCAGATGGGGGAGAAAAGCAGACAGATATCCTCCACCTCTTGGGAGGGCAGGAGCTGAGCAGAGGTGCTCAGTGATTGGCGCCTGTGGAGGAGTGGGGTCTGTATCCAGTGTCTACTTTTCCATTTCTGTTACTAGTCACTTGTTTTTAACAGCTGCACTACTGACCTGGGTGCAAATGTGCCAGGCTGATCTCAGCTGTGCTGGGAGATGTGTTCTGAGCTGAAGGAAGCACAGCTTCTCTCCTCCCTCCAGGCCACACAGTGGCAGCAGCACGAGTGCCAGGGAGGCTGGTGGTCCTGGCCCTGCAGGGAGATAAGCCAGGGACCAGCAGGGACTCTTGGGCAGACAGGAGTCAGGGCAAAGAATTGGCATGGGATCCAGGCAGGATGGGTCTGCAAAATGCCTAAATGTCTCCTGGTGTGATGCAGAGCCTTGCCACTGGGGAATCTACTCAAGTGGGATGGAGGTAGATAGGAAAAGAGAAAATGTGGGTCTTGGTTTCTCACTGGTTGGCAGGGCTGGCAGGGCAATTATGTGGTACAGTTCATGCCTGTCTCTAGAGCACCTGGGCATGAAGAGTATCCCTTGTCAGACAGACACTGCTGTGAGGGTGGGAATGCAGGCCCCAGGAGTTTGGGGAGGAAGGATGGCTGCTTGATACGCACCCAAAACAAGACACCCCCAGGGCCCTAGACACCATGAACTGCAATGCAGAAGTTTTGGGCTGAAAGCATTTAATCAATGACTAAACTCATTTGGATAAATAGGGGTCTCCAGTTTCTCCCTCTGTGTGTGTTCTGTGGTTACCATTTCCTTTGCTCACTTGGGGTTGGGGGGATTAGGAACCCACTGATAAATTAATCCCAAAGGTTCCCATCAGTGAAAGTCAGAGCTAAGTTCTGAAGACGGGGAGGCTATGCCATTTTCGTGTGCAGGCCTCCCTCCAGTTCCTGCCCCTCCTCCTCTCTTGGCTTCTTCCTGGACCTGTGTGGAGACCCAAAGCACTCAGTTTCTCCAACCCTTGACATGGGGTGGCATTCCCCCAAACCTGAGGCTTCCCCCTGCTTCTCTTAGTACCTAAGGCAAATAAGTGCCCAATAAATGTGTAATCATTGGGGTACAGCTTGCATTTGGTTTGTTTCCTTGAAACTCAGAAAAGATATGGGCTTTTCCCCTTTTAAAAAAAAAATCATAATACAATACGAAAGGGATTGGTAATAGTGGAAAACTGCCAGGGGAGGGAGGGGCCACACCTCATCAACAAGGGTACCTGCAGAATGAACATTTGTACACCTACCCCTGACTTGTACCACACATCTTTAAAATAAAAAATTTTAAAAAATTTAAAAAAACAATAAAAATAAATCAATCTCATTTTGAATCATGTTTGTTTTCTTGTCTATGAAGTGTAGGTACGAATCAGTCAGGCAAGTCTATAAGATACCTTACTATTCTAAATCTGAGTTCATATACCAAGCACTGCAAAGGTTTATTAATACAGATATGTTAAAACTGACCTAAAGCTCGAGACTAAATACATTTTCACAGATGCAGATGTACGGAGCTTGTTGCATCAGCAGCATCGCACAGACAGTGAAGGGTTTGTTGGGAAACATTCTATCAGCATCCGACTAGGGCCTCCTTGGCTCTGTCCTTTGTGCCAATGACAGTGCAGATGTGCTGACTGGCGAGGGGTGGAGTGAGCAGCCACGTCAATACTGGAGATGTCTGAAGATGTGCTAATGACTGATTCAGAGCGTCAATAGCTCAATGGAAAGCTCTTTGTGACAGTCCCATCCCCAGGGGCAGGGATATAAGGACCAGCCATGAAGGACCCATTTCAATTCAACAAGAACCTATTGAGGTCCCACCAGGTGCAGGACACTGCACCAGGCTAGCTCGGGAGAGGCCAGCAGAGAGGCACAGAAGGCAGGCAGTGGTGTCAGGGCTGCAGCTCAACAGTGTCTAAGTCAGCCGAGCCCCTGGCATTGCACTGCACCAATTGAACAGTGGGGTTCTTTGCACATTATTGTTCCAGCACGTCAAGCCACTTGTTCCTGAGGTGAGGGGGCCGTGCCCTTGGAGAGTCACCAAGGAACAAATGGACACACTTTTGCTTTCTGCTCAGGGTGGCCTGTTCTGTATGCAGTATCTCGTGGTGACTGGCTGCCCTTCTGTGACAGGCAGCAATGTAGACGTCACAGAAATGTAAAGATGCCCGGAGGGTACCCATGTCCCCATCAAATGCTCTCTTCTCTCCACTACTGTAATCTCCACTTAGCATGGTCCACAGAGTGGACCATGTAGATGCCCCTTTACCATCAGCCCCTGTATTTTCACACGTGAATCTCAGCATTTGATTTCTGAGTGAAACTAAAGTTGATATTTGAAATTGGATTAAACATTCCAATCCTTGAGAGTTAAATCATCCTTAGAACGTGAAGACTAAAAGTTGATATCTAATGAAATTGTAGATAAAATTTCTTTAAAAGTAGGAAAAAATCTTTACAACATGAGCCAAAAGGGCCTTTATACAATTATGTATGTCTACTTATTTACTCTAGTTTTTAGGAATTTAGTGCAAAGGCATGAGTAGTCAAAATCATCCATTTTATCCCCGAATCAAATCCTTTTATAAAAACTATTACCAGAAGATCTCTGTTTAACATCTCTAAGCCCTGGTCAATATTTTGATGCCATCATGTTATAACATTAGTGATGAACTCAGAGCATCTCCTGGAGTTTGCCGCTGTGGGGTTTAATCAGTATTAAAAGTTCTTATCTCTGATAGAAAGAGATTTGTGGGGGAAGCCCTGATCAAACCCGACAGTTCTGCCTACAGAACAGCAATCAACTCACATACTTGGATCTGGAAGATACTTTACAGAGCCTCAGAGTCTTTGTGCTACTGAAATGACCTTAAAAATGCAGGACAAACCGACTCCACAGTAGAAAAGTCACTTTTCACTTGGGAGAGAAGAAATGCTCTGGTCAGACATCACTCAGAGTTCAAAGGTTCAGTCTTGGGGATCTCCAGTAAGTCCTTCACTAATAGGACCCCTCACCAAGGTGTTGGAAAGCCTTGGATGGCTGGCTTTTGGGTGTTGTTGGAGAGTTACCTTATATCAGTAAGCTGGCTCTGGGGTGACAGATTGATAGCTGGTTATCACCTGTGTGTCTATGCACCTGTGCCCATGAAAGACATTATTTATCAATCATATGCAACCTCCTATCTCCCAGCATTGACTCAGGCAGCAACTCACTTCTGCACACCTCAGTAAAGTCCCTGCTGTGACAAGAAAAACCCAGTCCAAACCCAGAAAGAAATTTTCTCATCGTTAGTTTTGGACCATAAACCTATGCACTGCTAAAAGAAATGAATTACAATAGCTCTGTGCTTAAAGGTAGCATTCAGATGTCTACCATCAGTCATGTTTAGAATTCCAAGAATGAACTGGTATGAAGAAGGCTGGCTCAACAAATTTGGTAAAAATACCAACTAATCCCAATACACTGAGCCTTTTGTTTATCAGGGCTGTTCACAGAGAAATGTTCCAATTCAGAAGTATTTACAAAGAGCTGAAATGACCATTCACCAAAGACCTCTTGGGTTCCTCTGAACTGATTAACAATGGAGGGCCAGCCAGTAAAGAGGACGATAAAACTTGAATTATTTGGAAGCCAGAGCCTTCCTGCCAAACTGCATTCCAAAGATAACTAAGGAAGTCACGTAGGGAATGCAATCTCTTATGTATTGGCTAGCTAACCTCCTCAACCTCCATCACAAGCTTCCATTGACTAATAAAGGTGGAACCCAATGACCACTCTGAAGACTGTCTAAAACCCCCTGCCCCTTTAATCCTGAGAATTTGATGCTTGACAAAAGAATAGGAATTCATGGCTTTCCACAAACATGTCAATACTCTTAAATGAATGGTATATAAGAAATGTGGGCTGGGCATAGTGGCTTACGTCTGTAATCCCAGCACACTTTGGGAGGCTGAGGTGGGAGGATTGCTTGAGGCCAGGAGTTTGAGGTTGCAGTGAGCTATGCTTGCACCACTGCAGTCTAGCCTAGGTGACAGAGTGAGACTCTGAAAGCAAGCAAACAAGAAAATATGGGTGATAATGAAGTTTTTGGACCTTACTTGGGTTACAAAAATCCAACATGGCCTCTCTAATTCCTAGGCCCTCTGCTGTGGAGATGGAACAGGTTTTGCTGGTTTAGAGAGAATCAGCAGTGGATACTGGTGATTGGAAGGGGATCAACCACAGCCATATTTGTGCAGTGTTGTATCACACAGTCACTTGAAACTAATAGGGGTTAATAATGTGTTAACAATTTAAGAATAAGATTTGCTTTTAAAAATAACACTGTCAGGTCTATCCATATAATCACACTCCTTGCATTCCAGTGAGCCTGCTGGAGTGGGAGAAGGGGTGACCTTCAGTGGCTGCCAGGGAACTACTCATAGCTGGTAGCCTGCTTTGTCTACACCATGGCCCTCAATGGTACCCATTAATCTTGTCCTGTTAATAATGGTGGCAATTACTAAGTACCTTCATGCTTTATTCCCTTGTCCAAGCTTTTTGTTGCTGTTAGTTTTGTTGGAATCTTAAGGATACCTATGGAAGTATATTTCATGTGTCAATATTACCTAACTCCTGTGTCTGGGGTGGGCGTGGAGGGACAAGGATTTTCTCTGAAGCACTCATAATTCTTTTGATAGAGAACTTGGAACTGGAAGAAGTAGGTCACTGCTTGATGCAGCTGGTTACAGCTCAGCCTGGGGAGCCTAAGGTTCAGCCTGGCTGAAAGGACTTCCAGGTTCGGGTCAAGTCTATGCATCTTCCAAAACCTTTTAATTTCAATATGGTTTTCTAAGGTGTTTTTAGTATTGAAAGGAGAGGGCGCTCCCTGGTCTACCTGAATCATGAAGCATGTGGAGGTTCTAATTCTCACTGCATTTGGGTTCTGGGATTTACAAAGAAAGTATAAGCAACCAAGGGAAGGCTATTCAGACTCTGATTCTCATAACTAAGAAGCCAAACCACCAAAAATGACCTTTACAATCATTAACTTGCTTCCACTGTCTTATTCTCAACCCTTTGACAAGGAGAAATAGATATTTAGTGAAAAGAACTAGGTCACAAAACACTGTTCTACATAATCATAATTTGGTAAACCAAAATATATGACAACACTTACAGAAAAAAAATACTGAAACAGAGAGTTTCAGTGGTTCCCTCTGCAATTTGTATATCACATGGTATGGTAGCATTGGTTACACTATACCCCTTCTAGAAAGTTCTTTATTCTATTATGCACACACAGAGACTAACAATATATGTAAAGTATGACATCTCACACCCTTAGACTTCTGCAGGAAATAACCCAAGGACTATTAAGTCCACATAAACATACTATACAATCCTGTGAGGAAAATTACTGTACTTGATTCACACAACTGATGCTTAGTTTGAAGTCTCTTAGCATTTTCATTCATTCAGCTGAAAATTAATCTTCTCTGTTCTAGATTAATGGAAAATGGCTAGCACTAGTCTCCAAACTTTTGTGAGCACATGACCCTAATGGTAAAAGAGAAACTGTGATCATACCACTGACATACACATATTTACATATAAAGTAGGAACATGCACTACTATACTAGCATGTTAGGTCCTCTATCAAATGTATGAGAATAGAGCTGTTCTAGTTTAATGGTCTGTATTTTGCCTGCACCCCACTGGGTTATCCTGTGAGTATCCCACTTTAGAGATCTAGAGTTGAAACAGCAGAGAAAAGCTTAATATGGCTGATATTAATTTGCTACCTGGGAGGCTTCAGGGGCAGAGACTCCAAAACTCCCTCCCTTCCACTTACTTCTCTCACATGCATAAGGGCTCTACCAGTCAGCACCTTGGAAACCCCCAGCCAGATGTTTAGAGAGAACTCAACCTCCTGCACCTGACAGGTCACCAGCAGGAACTCATTCTTTCCTGGGCTGAAAGTCCCTTCCCACAGTGATGCTTAAGGCAGCTGTGACTGACTGGGGCCCTCAGCATGGCTGGCTGAGGGCCAAGCAACCTCTGAGAATGAAGCACTTCCTTATTTTTTCAGATGATTTGTCTGGAAGATGATTATTAAATAGAAAGTCTTTAGTGATTCTTTTTTTACTAAGAAATCTATAAATGTAACTAGACAACTACCAGAGTAATAATACCAAAGGTTTTTTAATGTTTTCATAAAAATTGATGTCAATTATGACATCCAGGAAAGTAAAAACACCTTGGTGTAATGCTGCATCTAGATTTGTCTTTAAAATAGTCCATTTAAAAGGCTGAGAATCTGTGTGGTTTTCTATTTCCTCCAAACAAGTTCTGAGTGGCAGGGGAGAACTTTTTAAAGTTCAAATCTGGGGAGTGATGGAGGTTAAAAGTTAAAAAAAAAAAAAATCAACCCCAAACTAATATGACCCCAAAACAGTCTCATAAAATATTTGCTAACCTTCAATTCCACCTTCACTAGGTGGTGGCTCTAAGTGTCTGAGATTCCCAGCACCTCATCTAACATCTGCTAACAAGTATTAGCAGAAAGTCAAAAGCATCATTGGAGAATGAATGAATGAATGGATATCCTGAAGTTCATCACTGAGGTATAGGTATAGGTCTGTATATTTTAGTGATCTGTTTTATAGATACTTGTGACCTTCCAGAGGTTAATATTTTTTTTGGTTTTAATTAGATGCTGGAAACAGATGAAAGTAAGAACTCTTCAAAAAATTCATGGAGGCTAGGCCCAACGACTCACACCTGTAATCCCAGCACTTTGGGAGACCAAGGTGGGAGGGTCACCTGAGTTTAGGAGTTTGAGACCAGCCTGGGCAACATAGTGAGAAGCTGTCTTTAAAAAAAAAAAATTAGCTGGGTGTGGTGGTGCATGCCTGTAGGGGCAGCTTCTTGGGAGGCTGATGTAGAAGAATTGCTTGAGCCTAGCAGGTCGAGGCTGCAGTCAGCTGTGATTGCACCACTGCACTCTACCCTGGGTGACAGAGCAAGACTCTAACTCAAAAACAAAACACAGCAAAAACAAAACTCATGGACCAGTGAAGAAGAAAGAAGGTGAGCAGAGAACACCAACCCAGGGCACTGGATGAAGGTCTGAACAAGCAGCAGGCTGTGGAAGAACCTTTACCACGAGGGAGCAGAAAGGCTTTGGTGAGAAGCCAACCCTTGGGGCCGGTCGTGGTGGGTGAAAAGAACTGCTCAGCCTGTGCAGCTGGTCTGGAGGGGCATTCCCAGCAATCAGCTTGTGGGTTCACAGAGGCAGAGTGTGACTGCAAAGGGTGACAAGTTCAAAATGCTTAGGCCTGGAGGAAGAGGCTGCCTGGGAGGTATGGCGCAGGCTAAGGCACTTTCATTCCATCCTAATGGGGATGGGGTAATGGGGAAAGTGAAGCTGATTTTAAGTAGGACACCAACTCTACTTCCTTACTTTTGAAAACAGGACTGCATTTGAAAGGAAATTTTTTAAAAAAGGTAATTCTAGCAAAGTGAAAATAGAAAATAGCCAGAAATAATTTATCTGCAAAGATAGGTTAAAGTATCATTTTTGTTATTCTATATTAAGATCCCCAATTCTGAATCATTAATCATGAGGCAGAATCAATCCAGTGCTGAGCACAGTTGGCTGGATGTGGTGCACACTCTGTGGACATGTATTTTTTGAACAACAGGAGTTTAGGCTTTGAAGATAACCAAGTTAAAGGGGTCCCACTTTTGAAAGGTGTCATTACTGAACTCTGCCTTGAAAAATTGAATATGAATGCCTATACATGTGTATTGGATAATATTTCAGTGGAAACAACATGCAAATGCTGACTTAGATTTCCCAAGAATATGTAAAAAAGTAGTGTAACAAATCTTATTACGCTAAAAACCAGGAAAATAAGAAAGAACACCATGCATGTTCATGGAATATCACAAGAAAATGACTTCTCTGGTTTCCTCTGTTCTTTTAGCCACCAAGGAAAAGGTAGCAAGTTTCTCAGAGGAAAGTCTGGCATAGAAACACTGCAGGATGTCCTTCCATTGCCACTCCATGTGACAGCATTAGTGACACTAAGAAGGAAGGTTTGTAGGTTGGCTGCAGGGCTGGGCATTCCTGAAATTATCGACACGCTCTAGTCTGTAGGAAGGTAACAGGTAGAAACTTTGAAGAAGGTATTTTCCGCACTGCAGAAAAGGCTTGGCTCCGTGGAGCCACTGTACCACGAAGACGACAGTGTCTAGGGGCCGTGGGAGGCAAGGCAGAAATTACCCTTGGCGGGATTATCCCATAATTAAATATGCTGCAGGCACACAGCCACAGGGAGAGAAGGGGACAGCTGGTTCTATTCTCCATTCCCTACTTCCAGATTCGGGAGCATCAGAGTTGGCTTCCTAACCTGGGGAGGTCCTCTCTTCATCACCACCCTAAACGCTCCTCCTGCACATACCAGCCAGCATCTTGGACACTGACTTCTAGAACCTGCTTCGCCTGTCCAGATGTGAATAAGGAAGTACCAAGTGGATTTTCACAATCCTCTCACACTGAGGCTTCTTCCAAAACCTGGAAGTAAACATTGAGGGTAACCTGATGGAAGTTTGTCACCTTGCTGGTTTGACATCAAACACTGGCCCTGAAGTCAGACTTTGCTTTTTTAGGGGCTGCTTTGAAAAGAAATAAAGGTCAGCCGGGCTCAATAGCTCAGCCTGTAATCCCGCAACTTGGGAGGCTGAGGTGAGTGGATTGCCTGAGCCAGCGAGTTCGAGACCCGCCTGGGCAACTTGGTGAGACCTCATCTCTACAATACATCAAAAATTAGCTGGGTGTGGTAGTGCACGCCTGTAGTTCTGGCTACTTGGAAGGCTGAGGCAGAAGGATCGCCAGAGCCCAGCAGGTTGAGGCTGCGGTGGCCGGGAGTATGCCACTGTACTCCAGTCTAGGTGAGAGTGAGACTCCAACTCAAAAAAAAAAAAAAAGAAAGAAAGGTCTAATTGACCTTCAGAACCAGAATCTCCCACCTGTACCCTACATGGAGCAACTTGGAACAGGGAGGGAAGGCTAAAATGGGCAAAAGCTTTGTCTCCTGAGGAATCCCAGGAGGGACAAAAACCTAGCTGAGCACTACAGGCTGAGTCAAGGACTCCAGTCTGCCCCAAAAGGTGGGCTCTAGTCACAGAGATTGCCTTATTCAGCAGGGGATCACTGTAAGGTAGGAGGGGGAGACTTGAACTTCTGGCAAGTCTGGGACAGGCAAAGATTCTTCAGTCTTGTCCAAAGCAGTAGCACAAAGTACCACAACTGGAAAGCTCCTTACAAATAACTGTGTAGCCCTTTGATTTTACATATAGGCAGGTTACCTTCCTTCTCAGAGCCTCAGTTCCTAATGTGACACCACAAACAAGTGACTAGGGCAGAGTATTGGGTATAAGAATCTTGGGCATCTTGTTTGTTGAATAATTATTAATGTCAACCAACCAAGGTGCTTCCAGATATGGATAATCACTTCTTTTTACCTCCCAGCTCAGAGAATGCCACATATCCCAATCTTATGCAGTCTAAAAGCTCAATGGCAAGAACTCTTATTTTTACAAGAGATATGAATAGATAGATTAAAGAACAGCACATCCAAATGGTCAGTAAATACAAAGAAAGATGCCCAACCTTACGGGTTGTCAGGGAAACGCAAATCTCAGTAACAATGAGCTATCACTTACCACTCTTTTTAATTTTTACCAATCTGATAGGTGAGAAACCCCACTGCTGATGGGTCAGGCAGGTTATGGCTCAACATCACTGGTGGAAATGTAAATTAATTCAATTTTTAAAGAGAGAAATCTGACAACATAGATTTTAACTTAAAGCACACACTCAGAATCTTTTCTTTGGCAGACACTATTCAGTTGATTTCCTACTCAGTATCCATTTCCCCTTTCCTCTTTCTAGAATGCTAGCTTTCTTGTGTATCAACTCCTGTCCCTATAACAAGGCTCTGTTGCTCAAAAAGTGAGTCTATCTCCTTTGCACATGACTGGCTTAGGAATGCAGGCCTCAGCCAATCAGCTGCTGGCATTCTCCTGGCCCCATAGTTTCATTTATGATTGGACATGTAGCCTACTCTGGGCCAATGGGATTAAAGTATAAGTTTTCTAGGGGCTTCTGGGAAAGAACCAGCCTCAATCTTACAACAGACACCAGGAAGCCTTTCTCCATTGGCTGTTGTTACATTCAGCAGCTAGGCCAGAAATGACTGCATCCATCTTGCCTTTAGACCAAGAATAAAGCAAAAATGCGGAGGAGAACACAAACCTACTTGAACCACATCTGCAAACACCCTGCCACTGACCTGTGCCAATGTATCCTTTTTGTTAGTCTTCTTTCTAAACTATGACTTATTTTAAACATAGAGAAAGGCATCAAGAATAAGGCACAAAATATTCAAGTGCCCATGACTCAAATTTCACAAATGTTCACACTGTGCCACATGCTCCGGTTTCATGTGTTAAATCAAACTTTACAGACAACTTGGAAATTACCTTTGTAGTTTCCCTGACTTTATTCCTCTCCTTCCCTCTCCAAGAGCAATCACTACCCTCAAGTTAGCAGGTGTGCCCTTCCTTCCCTTCTAATATTTACATTATACATGTATTAGGTTGACCTATAGGAATTGGCCAATATCAACCTTTTAATTTACATATACGTATTGTGTATAGTTAAATCTTGTATATATACAAATGCTTTTTAAATGGCATCCTTGAAGATATATAATTTATCAACTCTAGTCACCACTATACTTTGGAGGTTTATCCATGTTGATCCCTGTCATTCTGACAGCCACTCAGAATTGTATTGATTGGATAGAGTATGTTTTCATCTTCTTCAGACGGATATTTAGGTTGTTTTCTATTATAGATGCTGCGTGGACATCTTGGTGTGCTTCTGGTGCTCACAGAGGAGTTTCTGCTGGGTGAAGGCTGGTCTTCACATTTATTAGATGCTGCAGCACTGCCTGAACTTACAATCCTGCCATCCGGGTATGAGGTTCTACTTCAGTGCTTCCTCTCAGTTTTGTCATATGTCAACATTGCGCTAATCTGTTGGCTGTGAAATGGCTGCTTTTTGAGGCCTTAATGTGCATTTCCTTGATTACTAATTGAGCATCTTTTCATGTTTATGGACCATTCAGTTTTCCTCTTCTGCAAAGAGCTTCTGCCTACGTTTTGACCATCTCCCTATTGGCTTGTTAGTGTTTTTTAAATTGAGTCCTGGTAGGTCTTTGGGTAGCCTGAAATAGGTCTTTGTTATATGTTGAAAATATCTTCATCCAGTGAAGGGCTTGTTTTTCCACTTTTAAAAAATGGTTTCTTCTGTCATTCATAACTTTATACTTTTTCGTCATGAAATTTATCAATCTTTTCATTTTATCATTTATGCTTTTTTTGTGGTTTGCTTAAGAAATTCTTTCTTCTCTGAGGTCATAAAGATATCTGTTTTTCTTCTAAACATTTAAAAACTTTGTCTTTCACATTTAGGTCTTAAGTCCATTTGGAATTTATTTTTGTGTGAGATGTGAGAAAGCTATCTACGTTTCTATTTCTCTATGTGAGAAATCAGTCATCCTAACACACTGACTTGGCTCCCTTATCCCACTGATTGATAATGCCACTTCTGAAATATAACTCTGATATGTCCCTAGGCCAAATGGTCAGATTAAACAACCTAAATATGACATGTTGATCTCTGAAAATATGTCATTTTAAAAAATAATACAATCTTTATTTTTAAAAAACCTATCCTATTGGGCAAGACTACCATCTCTTTGTCTTGGTTTTTCTTGGCCCTTTGCTCTTCTTTCACATGAATTTTAGGATTAGCTTATTAAATTCTGTGAAAAATATTTTTTGAAGCTTTTGTTGACATTGTACTGAATTACAGTGGCTCACACCTGTAATCCTAGTGCTTTGGGATGCTGAGACAGGAGGATTGCTTGTGCCCAGGCATTCAAGGCTACAATGAGCTATGATCATGCCACCACATTCCATGGTGTCAGAATGAGAATCTTTCTCAAAAAAAATTTGTACTGAATTAATATATTATTTGGGAAAGACTGCTGTTTTTACGGTTTTAGTTTCTTTCTTCATTCAGTCATTTTTTCTAGTCTTTTTTCTTTTTATTTTTTGAGTTGGAGTCTCACTCTGTTGCCTAGGCTGGAGTGCAGTGGCACGTTCACAGTCACCCCAGCGTCAACCTGCTGGGCTCTGGCAATCCGTCTGCCTTAGCCTTCCAAGTAGCCGGAATTACAGGTGTGTACTACAATGCCAGGCTAATTTTTAATTTATTTCAGAGACGAGGTCTCACCAAATTGCCTGGGCTGGTCTCGAACCCTCAGGCTCAGGCAATCCACTCGCCTCGACCTTCCGAAGTTCTAAGATTACAGGTTGAGTCACCAAGCCCAGCCTCTAGTCTTTCAATTTTTTGAAGTTATCTCTACAGATCTCACCCTTTTGTTATTATATTTATTTCTGAGTGTCTTCATTTTTATAGTTAATGAAATCTTTTACATTTCATTTTCTACTTAGAAGTTGCAAGTGTTGAGGAATGCTATTGAATTGGTACCCATTAAACTTTGTGAATTCACAGAATAGTTCTAATCATGCAGAGTACATTGGATTTCTAAATAGACTACCATAGGGTTTCAACAAATAAAATTTCTTCTTTTCAATCCTTATAGCCTTTATTTCTTTTCCCTGTTATGCTGTAGTAGCTAGAATTTTCAATACACGATATTTTGGAGAAGTGGTGGAATTGGGCATGCCATATTTCTGCATGTCACATTTGACCATTCAGGATGTTTACTGTAAGTTTTTGGTAGATGCCCTTTATTGGGTCCTCTATTCACACAGGCAATATTTTTTTAAAAAAATTGGGAATAGTTGCCAAATTTCTATCAAAAGCTTTTCATACATTTATTAAGATGACTGAACACCTTTTCTCCTTTAATCTGTGATTGCGGGAAAAGTCTACCAATAGCCTTACTACAATATTGGAATTTCCCAGATGATTGACTCACACTGAAGGGCAAGGGAAGATGAGATGGCAAGAGCTCTAAGGTGCTGAGATAGGCAAGTCCCGCATTGGCCCCATAGCACCCCATATCCTTTATTTTTGCTGCAGTTCAACAAATAAGAAATGCTGACATCCTGTCCACTTCTCAGAGATGCTACAAACTGAAAAGGGAAAAAAACCCAGGTGGGCTTCTAACCACTTCTAAGCCCCAGGCTGGAAAGGAAAACAGATGTCCTTAGTGATATTTTACTCCTGGCACCTTCTCCTCCCCTTGCATTTACAGCAGAGACACAGAGGAGATGGAAGAACAACAGTGTAAAAGGACATCATGTTTTTCATCTGCAGCAGATGATAGTCACTAATCCTAAGAAAAGGACTTCAGAAGTTTGGCAATGCAGGGGAGAGAAGGCAGGGAAGCTACTGGGAGTGAGAACGTGATGCTGTCCAGCCAGTGTCCCTGTGGATCACCTGAGGACATTCATCAGCCACCAGTGACCTTGTCTTCCTAAGGGTTATCTGCAAGGAAAATTATTGACTCAATAAACATTTGCTAGCACCTGTTCTGGCCCAGAATCTTGGCTAAGCACTAAGATTCCAGCAGTTCCTGCCATCTAGGAGCATGGTTTAGTGAGAGACTCCAACTTTCAAGCCAAGGCTATAAGTTCTGGAACAGAAACATGCCGAATTTTTTTGGAAAATATGTGTGGAACAAAAAGGGAGGACACTCAACTCTAAAGAAAACAAAACTATGAATTTCACAGAGCAGCATGGTCTAAGTCTTCTGCTGGGAACACTGGCAGAGAAGTCTAATATAGTGTAGAAGGTGTCAGGAAAGAGAAAGAGGGAAAAATGGAATGTAGATGAATTAAGGATCAAAAACAGTTGAGAAGAAGAAAATAAAACCCAACAGCTATCATCCACTTGTTGGGCATCACTGAAAACACGTTGTAGCCACTGACACATTTAATTCTTCCAACCTCCCTGAGATGGTGTTATTATTTTTCCCATTATCCCCAGAGAAGAAAGGAACAAGGGGTCCAATGACAGCCCCTTAACTGCCAGCTCCACTTCCCCAAAGAGGATAAAAGGACCCTAAGAAAGCACATCCTCCTGAACATACGTGGGCCTTGGGCTAGAATGAGGGGGGCTGGTCTAGAAGGAGAGCAGTTTCTCAGACCTACAACCAGGCCTCAAACCCTGTTACCATCTGAATTACTAGTTGTAGACAGCCCTATCATCATGCAATGATGGTCCCAAACGTGCACATTCCATGCAGTGAACCAGGGCCCTGGGATTAACTGGCCTTATACACCTTGGATGGCAGTTCATGGATTACCTATTTGGATTACCTATTGTTAAGTCTAGCCTGCTCCTTGAGGGGGTAGGGTGTCCTCACCCCATCCTATCCCAAATACTTTATCCTAAATTTCCTTCTAACCACATACACTGAGGAGTCCTGGGTTTTATCCATTCTGTTACATTTCCCAAAAGCGGGAATGTACTTGGATGCCCTCCAACTTGGCTGCCCTTAATCTGGCTGTGTCCTTAAGAGGAAGTGGTGACATCTAATAGGCCCAGGTCATCCACTCAGGCGAGAGTCCATTGACCTGATATGATGCACCCTGTGCTTGGTGGCGACATCCTTGGTTCCGATCTCAGGCCTGCCCTGAATAGGCTGTCTCCCCAGGAAGACAACTCTAGGCTCAGTGTCATCTTTGTAAACTGGGCAGGCTAGACAATATAGACTGGAAGTTTCTCTCATGTCCCTAATCTAAATTGTGCACTTTTTTTTTGTCCTAAGTAAATCATATGAATTGTGTACCTTAACTGAGGGTGTCTCTTTTCATACTTTAGAAACCAAGCCCAAGACAACTTGCTAACTGGTTGTCATCAGGTTCTGTGCTCAGAAGTGCTTCTCTACTCAGTAAAAGAACCAGGGAAGCCTGAGACTGTGGGTGGGGTGTAAGTGAGTAGGTTAGGACCTGTAACTTGATGACAGCTGACAGCGCTTTCCAGGCCTGAGCAAAACACATGAGCAAAACATGGCCCAAACCAGAAAGTAACAATGCCAGCTCTCTGCTGATTTTAAACATATGCCAAGGCCAGGAGAGGGAGTGTGGTCAATTAAGGATCCCCAACCTTAGTTTTAAAGGGAAGAACAGATAAAATGAAACTCAGTGGTTTCCTGTTCTATCCAAGGATATCAGCAATTCTTATCTATAATTTTCTTTTACTTGCTTTATGACCTTGGGCAACCTTGTCAGGTGCTTGGAGTCTCAACGTTCTCTAGAAAGTTGGACATCAGCATCTGTATCAAGGGGTACCCAGGAACATAAAATGAGATCATATATGAAAAACTCCTGGTAACTGTGTTTGAAAACTTGCAAATAAACAAGTTAAAATTAAAGCAAAATTAATTTATAGGGAAATATACAAGAGTCGTTAGGTCAGGCACGGTGGCTCACACCTGTAATACCAGCATTTTGGGATGCTGCGGTGGGAGGACTGCTTGAGGCCAGGGGTTTGAGGCCAGCCTGAGCAACATAGCGAGACCTTGTCACTACAAAAAAATTTAAAAATAGCTGGGCATGGTGGTGTGCACCTGTAATCCCAGCTACTCAGGAGGCTGAGGTGAAAGGATCTCCTAAGCCCAGGAGACAGAGGCTACAATGAGCTGTGATTGTGCCACTGCACTCTAGACTGGGTGACAGAGAGAGCCCTCCACTCAAAAGAAAAAAAAAAGGAGTCTTTAACGTAGCATATCACATAGGAGTATCTATATGTAAATATGTACACTAAAGATCTGGATGTTTTATTGCACACACAATAGACCTCAGTTTAAAAAGTTACAGGAGCAGAGGTGCATGGCCAGAGATATGCATGAAGGTTTACTAGTAGTAAACAACCACTCTTCATTCTTGTGAAAAACAGAAACAACTTAAAACATCCAGGAGGTGGTGAACAATTAAATAAATTCAGGTACTTCCACATGGTAAAATATTACTTACCTATTTAAATTTTGTTTTCAGAGAAAACATTAAACATCATGAGAACATGCTGAAAGAAAATAAAAAGTGGGAAGAAAACAGAATATGAAACTGTGTAGAGCTGACCTCCAATTTACAGTTCATATCTGCACAGACCCAGACAAGAGGAATGGGTTATCAGTTGTATTCCTGGAGGTATGACTGTGGGTGGTATTTATTTTTTCCTTTATACTTTTCTGTATTTTTCCAAATTGTCTAAAATGAACACATTTTACTTTTAGAATTGGAGAAAAAACACATAGTAAAAAAAAATGAATGCACACCATAAAGCTCTTGTAAAAAGTGGTGATATTATGGAAATGAGGCAGACACGAAGGTATTGCACTCTCTGAAGAGCGTGGGGGCTGCTGTAGCACAGAAAAGCTTCTCACAACTCATCTCCAGAGAAAGTAGAGCCTTTGATGCCAACCCCAAGACAGAAAAGCTGGAAACTGGGTTTTAAGAATATCAAAATCACTGACAGAGAGCTCAAGAAATCACATGAGAAACCTGATTGGAAATGAAGGACAACAGGAAAAGAGAGAAAAACCTTCAGAATTATTTTAGAGTTTTACAAGACAAGTTTCTCAGTGAAAAAGACCTTGTTTCTAAGCCATTATTTTTTATGTCACGTTACAGTTGAAAATCATTCACAGATTGCCTTATTGTTGTTCTATTATCCTTATTATCAGTATTATTTTGTGAAACAGTAAATTGTCTGAAATGTTCAGGATAGCCTTAGATTTCTGAATTGAAATGATGGGAAATTGGAGTTTACCTCCATATAAAAAGAATACTTAATCCCTATAGTTATGAGTAATTTTTACTGAGCAGGATTTTATACACATGCCATTCTTCTTCAAAAGAAAAAATATGTGAAATAGAATATCATGTTGTTTTTAATAGCAAAATATCTAATGTTTCTGAAGAGATAACATTAAAGAAAACTAAAAAGTTAATTTCCTCTCATCCCAGCAACCTCACCATGAGACATTGGGAGGAAGAGGGACTAGTTACTGATCAGAGTGGTTAGGAGATACTGCCAGGGAAGGGGTACCCTAGTACCCTGAAGCCTCATACACTCATCAAACAAGACACAGCCTGCAGTCCACAGCCCTTTTCAGAGGATGCTGCCCCACTGTGCTGACGCCGCCCTTGCTCAGAGGTCAGGTCAGACTGAGATCCAGCCCCACCCAGAAAGCCACCATGGGCTCAGAAGAAGTGTAGCCATTTCATGAGAAAGCTGGGGCAACTAAGCAAGAGGGGCAACTCGAAATTCCAAGGACAGGGCAGGAAGGGGGTGTCAGTGAGAAGGACCAGCTGTGTGAGCTGATTTCACACAGAAGGTAACTGTGCAGGCCACAGACAGTGGGCTTCAGCCAAAGGCTTTTGATCTTTTCACAATTAACAATCTAGGCTGTGGTAGTTACAATCTATATTCATAAGAAGCTTTTCAGGAGAGAAGTATTACTGACTCCAGTTTTTCACAAAAACTGCCAATGCTTTCATTGTTCATCTTATGAAAGCCAGGAATCAGACTGTCCTCCCTCCCTACCCCCTCCCATCCTTCCACCAATCCACCAATCCATCCATCCATCCATCCATCCATCCATCCATCCATCCATCCATCCATCCAGTCTTTGCTTAGTATACCATGCACCATGCTGGATGTTAAAGACACAAAAGCTGGATTTACCAGGATTCCTGTCCTTAAGGAGATCAGAGTCGAGTAAGGAAGACAGGGATGTACAACAGAAATTACCTGTGCCAATGGACCTACAATATCCTCTGATAAAGAATCACAGGATTTGGTGGTATTAGAGAGGAAGAAGTCCTGAATGACAGGAATCTGGGACCTGTGGCCAGAGGTGTGGATTTCCCCAGATTTTATGTCTTGGTAGCCTGCCTCCTACCCCTGGCAAAAACCCAGCTTGTTTAAAACCTTCTGTAAAAGGGGTGGGTACTCTGGAGTGGCAAAGGGTCATGTGAAACTAGAGGGAATTTTGGCAGCAAAGGCAAGTGGGGGGGTGCACACAACTGGGCTGAGCCATGCTGCAGAACTGGGCCATCATGCCAGGAACATTGAGTGCACTGATTTTTGCCTCATTGCCAACTGAAGACTTAGCCTTCAGATCTGAGTTGCCTGCTTGACCTAGGGGACAGCGGAGGTGGGCTGGGTGGCAAGTTTTGGGGCTGTGCAACATACCTTTCCTGTCCTATTAGAAAAGGCAAACCCTTGTTGGAGCAACTGAGAACCGTTAACATAGCACTGCTTGGCCATTTTTAGTCCATAACCCTGGTATAAAAAAGAAACCAAAAAACTTTACACTTCCCTCTCTAAGAGATTCTGAAATGACCCCCCTTCACACACACACCCAAGGGAGTTGGAGTGGTATCCTTTGGTTTGTGCTGCACAAGCCCACCAGTCGAGAAGCTTTGTCTTGTCCCTCCCTCTGTGTTCTTTTCCTATTTCCAAGTGTAAAATGATAATATTAAAATTATATTTCTTTTTTTTTGAGTCGGAGTCTCACTCTGCTGTCCAGGCTGGATTGCAGTGCACTGGCATGCTCATTGCCACCACAGACTCAACCTACTGGACTCAGCCTTCCAAGTAGCTGGAACTACAGGCACGCACTGCCACACCTGGCTTTTTTTGTTCTTTTTGTTGTAGAGACAAGGTCTCACCAAGTTGCCCAGGCTGGTCTCAAACCCCTGAGCTTAGGCAATCCTCTCGCCTCAGCCTCCCAAAGTGCTGGGATTACAGGCTTGAGCCACTGCACCTGGCCAATATTAAAATTATATTTCAAACTACACAGTCCCTACTCCCAGGTCACCTACAATTCTCAAGGACCAGGTTTCTACCTTCACCTCACCTCTGAGAACTGCATAAGAAGGATGCCACATAGGAGTCAGGAACAAAATGATAAGGGCCGAACTTGAGCAAGGTTTGGGGATGGCCCAAGGGTAATTCCAGCTAAATCACTAGGTATAGCTGACCCCATCACCACGCAGTTCTGGCCCCAAGCTTGCATATCCCTTGCAGTGAACCAGAAAAGTGACAGAAGCAGAAGAGATGAGCCTTGGGCAGTGGAGGAGAGACAAAAGTCAAGGATGTTGCCTAGATCTGTGACTTGGACAGCCTGGTGGCTGGTTGTGCTGTTAACAGAGCAAGGAGTAGACCTAGGGAGAAGATAATGAGTTCAGCATTTGAGCGGCTAAAGCTTCTGTGAGAAATACATGGTCAAACCTCCCCGGCTTCTTATTTGGGGATGAGTGACAAGTTATAAAACAAGGCACAAACCGAGGGCTCCTGATTCCTTGATTCCTTCCTTCCTTCCTCCCGCCCTCCCTACACTGACCACATAGCACATATTACTCCCTTGAAGAAGCACCTTTGAGCAGAGATCTGAAGAATGAGATCAGAGTTAGGGCTTTTCTTGGCATTTTGATGAGAGAAGAAGATTGAGAACAAGATCCTACTGGGAACAAAATACTTTTCAGCATTCTGAGAGCCATGGGCGGGGCCTACCTCAGTCTGGGGTGGAGAGCAGACTCCTTTAGAAGGCTGAGAATTAAAGCCACTAATTCAGCAAGTCCTAGTCTGTCTCACTTCACTGTTCCCAGGGCCCTTTCCCACACATTCTTTCAGTTCCTGCCAACAACTCTGTGAAATAGATGTTATTACCCTCTTTTTAGGGATGTGGAAACTGAAGCTAAGAAACCAAATCAGGCAGCTAGTCACAGTCACTAGAGTGGTTAAATGCAGAATATCAAGCCCACTTTCAGGCCTACTGAATTAAAACCTCGGGTTTGGGAAGAAGTGGCCTGAGGATCTGAATTTATAATAATCACCTCCAGGTAGTCTCAACACACCTCCACTGAGAAAGTCCTGGATCCCTGGGGGATCACAGCGCTGGTAGTCACATGTGATGCTCCCCCATTTATCCATTGTTTTCCTAATGAAGGGTCCCCTGATGGACCATAAGCTCCTCTTATCTGGTAACTCTACCTGGACCACATTTAAGCCACTGTCCTGGGAACCAAGCCAGAAGATAGAATCATGGAGTCTGTATAAGGCAGACTAAGTCAACCAATTTTGTTTCTTCCCATCGTAATACAAATTTTAAGGCACTTCATTCACATCATACTGATATCAACATGTATTTTTAAATGATGACCAAGAGAAATTGATAGATTTTAGAATGGTACTGTGCATGGACAAAGAATAAAATGGAAGAGGGGTGAGAAAGTCAACCATTTCATATGCAAAGTGATTCTCAACAGTGCACAGGGCCAATTCACCTCTTTTGGTTGAAAGTGAAGAGGGAATAATGAAGAAAGCATTTGAATAAATTATGTATGGCGGTGGTAGTTATGTATGTTTACCCTGATGTGTTATGTTATTGGTAATTTTGCAATTCTAATCTGATGACCAGTTAACTGATTCACCTTTCCACATTCATGCTTCTCCTTTTCACTTTAGGTTTTTAGAAACATGAACATTCAGAAACAAGAAAACATAGAAATCAGAGAAAACAAACAAAGCAAAAGATCTAAAACATTTGACCTAGTTCTCCTGTGGGCTTGAGAACACAGGGACATTTCCACAAATAAGATGCAGGATGGAGTTGCAAATAAATTGGAGCTATGAAGCCTAGAAAAGATAAGGTGTTGGCCTAACCTACAAGACCTCTTTAGACTACACGCAAATTTGTACTCAAAAGATGTCGACGGCTTTGCCTTCTAGCTGTTGGCAGAAACACATACAGCCCTGTACAATGATGAACATGCTGTGGCAGAAGGAGGAGGAAGACAAAAGCCTTGATTAGGAGAAAACTGACTTGACATGTTAATAAGTACGAGCTAAACAAAATCATGAGCAAGATTTAAAAATAATATTAAAGGGAAAAACCTCAGAAAATAGTCAACAGACTTCTTTACGATATGGGATAATGTGCTATTTAGATGGGTAGCATTTAGAGAAGCTCAAATGAAAAAACAGAATATTATTTTAGAGTACTCTTTTCTGGACATGAGGGTAGAGGATTTAGAAGAAAAATGGCTGCTCTGGTCACTTTTGCTCAATAAAGACCCTAGTAACTTCCATTAGAACTGAGGATAAAGTTGGAAAATGGGTTTCTCAAAGTAAGACTTTTTTAACATTAGAAATCCAAATTAATAAGAAATTTATCCATTGCCTAGTCAAAAGTGCTCCCTTCTCCATAGGAAGGGACTGGAAAGAAAAGATACTTTATTTTCAATAGCAGTCATTTTTACCTGATATGTTATTGCTTGGTTTTGAAAATAACATGAATAATATATAATCAAAAGTTACATCTAAATTGTTCTTTACTTCTCTGATGCATCAGGGCCCTGTTTCTGGACAGTTAAAGCATTATCCATCAAGTTAAGAGTCCTATGCATTAAAGGAGATTTGGCAGTCACCATAAATGAATGCTAAAATGAAAGTCTGAGATATGCCAATCTGAGTTCACGTGCTACTCAGAGGGCTGAGGGACAGGAGTAGCTACTTCAGTTTTTCTCAGAGCTAATTCATACACTGTGTGTTCCTGGTGGGCAACATCCTCAATATAAACTCCAAATACCAAAACCCAAAAACTCCAATGCCATATCACCTCTAATCAGGAAGTAAGTAGAAAGCACATCCCCCCGCACATGCATGGCCTGGGAAGCAATCAGTTTGTGCTGATTTCACCCCCTCACAGACAGGGGAGTTGAGCTTGACTTTGGTTGGGAAGCCTGCCCACAGTGGGTACAGGGGACTCTGGCGAGCCAGACCTCAGTTTCCCTCTCTCTTTGACCTGGTGGCCAGGTATACACTCTGGGAGAGCCTCCCCAGATTCCTTCTGCCTCCAAGAATGTGGACTGATGCACAGACCTCACACCAGCCTCCTGGTAGGGGTTAGACCCTCGGCTGTCCAAACGGGCATCAGGGACTCACAGACAGCATCCAAGCTTTCCCCTGCAAGATCACCTGTCCCGCTGATATGCCATGGCTGTAAGAAGAGATGGACTCATGCCCAGGGTTCTAGATGCTTGGAACAAAAGGAAACTCACAGCAGGTCTAGACAGAGCAGTAGGGAGTCTAGGAAGGGGAGGAAAGGAAAGATAACGGTGCCTTCTGATTTCATTCCGTTGGTACTTCCATCTTCTCTGGCTTAGAGGCAGAGAGAAACAAAATAGTGTTTTCAAAGTCACAATGGAGAAGACAAGCACCTCTACTGAATCTACCCCACCTCAAGGCTCGTCTTCACTACATAACTACTACAAAAAAAAACAATCCCAGCCGCTGTCTACTGAGTGCTTGCTAGCAGCTGGTATACTCAGCACTTTACTAACATTTTGCTCAGTCCCTAAGAACAATGCTGTGAGGTGGGTATTGTGAGGACAGAAGAGGAAATGGGGCTAAGGGGTAGTGATAACCTTCACACCATTGCAGAACTGTTATATGCACTTAAGTAAAATGTGGATGGGTAGGACAGTAAGAATGTGTGCTAATCTGGTCCAAGTGCTAAATTAGGCTTGGAAATGGACCAGTCCATATTTTACTAAGCCTCAAATTCCTCAAGACAAGGACCAGACATGATGCTCCCAGTAGTTCCCAGGGCTGGATGGGCAACGCAGATACCCCACCACCAAAGCCCATACAACTACACTGAACCACGGAATTGGAACCCTTTGAATGAGAGACCACACAACTGGTCTGAATGGTGGGATCACCTTTGTGTGGATTCCTGCTCGTCCCTTCAGAGGTCAACTCTTGTAGCCAGTGGGGAATTATTAGCACCAGATCATGGGCTTCTGGCACCTTGGGTGTTAATGCTACTCTGGAAGACTTAAGGAGTCAGGCAAAGAAAAAAAATAGGGACAGAGGGACTCGAAGGAAGGATTTAGGCTGTTGGTAAGGACAACCAGAACATTGAGGGTATACGAAGAGGTTAAGAGAGCTGGTGGGTATGGTTCACTGACTGCTACAGGGCCTAGAGGCAGTTACTCAATGCCACTGTGCCTCAGTTTCCTCATGTATTCAATGGGGATGATACCTCATAGGTTGCTGTGAGGACTAAATGTTTTGACTTAAAACTCTAAGACCCCATTAACTCTTAGCTGTTACCAGATAAACTGGGTTGAATAGCAACTTACTAAATGCGAATTTTTTTAAGACCATGAAATCTATCACGCCTTCTTTGCCTCTACATTGGTGTTCATCTCACTCATTAGCCTGGGTTCTCCAGAGCACTGCCTATGACAGGGACTGGCAGGCAGGCAGGTTAGAGGCGACAGGGACAGGTGAATGGGATAGGTAAGGAGGTCAAGGAAGTACAGGAGGGATCACCAGGTTGGCTGCTACTATGCATGACCGGGACTGGATCTTACAAGGACAATCTGAGGAGTCCAAATAAATGGGTTGTCAGAACTATGAGTGGAGGATGAAGGTGGAAAGCAGATCTCTGCCAGCCCCTTTTTCCCCCACTGGAGGGGGGGTCCTACCCCAGGGTGATGGATAGCACAGGGTAGGATGTGAGAAGCAGGGACTCCTCTGGGCAGGGCACCCCTGGTTGTACCTGCAGGAAGTCGCTTATAACTAGACTCTGCAGTGGTTGCAGGCTGAGAGGATTTGCAACAGCGCACAAGGTGTCCATTATGTTGACTCAACAAATACTTACTAAGCACCTGGTGTGCTCCAGGCAGGGGAGACCCAGCAGAGAACAAGACAGGGAAGGTGCTGGCTCCTTCGTCCAGTGATACAAAGGAAATGACAGTCAATAAGTAAGCAAATTAAAAAAGGAACTCTAGGTAGGAATAAAGTACTTGGCAGAAAATAAAATGGAGTTAGGTGGAAAGCTTCCTTTAGATATATGGACCGAGAACAGCCTCCCTGAGGAAATGAATTTTGAGTTGAAGCTTGAATTATGAGAAGGAGCCAGTCATGGAATGCAAGGGATGAGTGCTGATACACCAAAATAACTGTTGAGTTCTAGGAACAGCTGGGAGGAATAAAGCGGCCTGTAGGAGAGCAGGGAAATGGGGAAGAAGGGCAGGCAGGGGCCAAGTCCTGGAGGACCTCTGAGGAAGCCGAGGTAAAGAGCCTGGATTTTATTCTGAGCATCCTGAGAAGCCACTAGGACATTTAAAGGCAGGGGAATTACATGATCTGGTTGCTATGTGAAGAAGTGGAGCAAGATGAGAAATAGGAAGATGCATAACTACCATTTTGTAGGTCAGTAATAACCAAACATTGGCAATTTCATGTGGCTCAACCTGATTCCAGTCCTGTCAGACCGTCATTGAGACCAAGAACAATGTCTTAAGGCTGCAGCCACCTAGGTGTCTTCCAAGAGGGACACATGGAGCCTGGACGCTGAACTACGAGGCAGAATCAAACACCTCCCAGGTAGCTGGTAGTGGAGGCATAGTGGGAGGGTTCTCACCATGCCCCTGCAACTCCCATAGCCCACAGGAAATGATTTCTCAGTTACTGTTTCCCTTCTATCATCTTCTTGGCTGCTGGGTTACTTGTTCCCTGCCAACACACAGCAAACTCTTCAACCCTGGCAACATGAGGTTATATGCTTGATCACAGACTCAATACAGTGCAGGAGGAAACAGCAACACCGCCTGTCTCCCTTGCTATTGTTTCTCCTACTGCCTTTAGCTTTCTTGGAGGAAGGAAAATTCTTCAGGGCAGAAGAAGGAGACTGCATAAGAGGTGACTATGGTGTGTAATTGGTGTATCTGTTCCATGCAACAAGCCTCCACGTATCATGTCGGGTCCGTGTCTTGAGGATTCTGGGGTTTAGTGAAATGCAGACGCAGACTGGTCAATTTCCAAGGCTAATTTAGCACCTGGATGAGATTAACAAACATCTTATTGTCTTATGCAGTCACATTTTACTTAGGTACGTATGACAGTTCTGCAATGGTGTGAAGGTTATGTTATAATATATGTGTGAGAATATGTCACAAAAGTTTACCCATGGGCTGCACAACCACATCTAGTATCCAGTGTCTGACATGTGTTTTTAGATATTCCATGAGGCTACTATTACCACTCTTAATTTCAAAAGCCATAAGCTGTCTAATAATTGAACAATACCTTGATGCTATTATACATTCTGGTTTTCATGTTGATATCCTTGAAGCACAGAGGAAAGGCACCTGTTTTACTTCTCAGCCACCTGGAGACTCTTGGGGAGAAATCCTATGGGGGAGAAACAATGAAACCTCACGCAAGTCAAATCCCTCATGAGTCATTATTGATCATCAACCAGTAGAGCACTGTATTTGGGATACAATTTGAAGAAAGGGTAAGAGCTTTTCTCTTTAAATCTATTAGAAACTAGTTACTGAGGGCCTCTGAAGCTTCCAGGAGCCGTTCTTAATTTGTTCTAAGATATGTCGAGTTTGTTAACATTTGTCAATCATCCAGAGCAGCAAAATAGGCCATCGACCTGAAATAAAGTGCTTAAAATATGTAAACTACATAAAGAAGAAATCACTAAGGTATTTTACTGTCTCTCTGGAACTGAGTTCTGCAAAACGACACCAAAATCAGGTCCTTTTCAAGTACACAGAAGATGCAGTTTTTTGTTGGGGAAAGTCATCCTGACCCCAAAATAATAATGTTTAAGAGACAGTTTTGACTAAAAGGCAAACGCTGGCTCCAAATGGAGGCTAGCTCTACCAGTGTGTGCAGTTCTTTTCATTCCATCTAATTTCTCAGGGACATTCAAGACATCCTAGTGGGGTAACAGAAATGCTCCAGGCCTTAGTGCACAGGAGGCCAACACAAGCTGCCACTCAAAGAACTCCATCTTACTTTTAGCCACATTTAAAATATAATGAATAGATTTTCATTGCCAACATTAACCTTGATAAACAAGAAATGATCAACAGCATCTACAAAGTGGAAGTGAATTTCCCCCTGCTTCTTGGCTCAACCACAACAGACCATGAAACAATATCATTTTGCCCAGGTATAGGCATTTACATTAAACACTTCCCTTTTAATTATTCATCAAAATGAAGAAAGTACTTTTCTTAGTGAAAACATAAACCAACAGTTCAACATCAAATAGGATGTTCATCTCAAATGTTTCCAAACTAAGGAATATTCTACTTTGCTCTTCTTCCTTAGAACAGAAGCCTAAACAATCAATCAAACAAACAGAAAGGCTTTTTAATGATCAAGACTTTCTAGTAGAGAAGTGGTCACTTTCTAGGCTAAAAAAAAAAAAAAAAAAAATTCCATCTAGTGATCTAGACAGTAATGGTTTGTAGTGGTGTTTTTAAAAATTCCACTATAGTTTTTTAAATGAATTTAAAGAGGACTGCACGAACACATGCTCTCTCCTGTTTTATTTTATTTTATTTTATTTTGTTGGCTGGTTTTTTTTGTTGTTGTTGTTCTTTTTTCTTTTTTGAATCAGAGTCTCACTCTGTCGCCCAGGCTGGAGTGCAGTGGCATGCTCATGGCAACCTTCTGGGCTCAGGCAATCCTTCTGCCTCAAATCCTGGGTTACTATTTAATGAATGTGTGTTTGTGTGTATGTATTTCATAGGAGCACAATAGAATTCAGACCATCAGTAAAAGATTATATACACCATAATCCTCCTCAGGGTTTCAGTGCCAACTCCACCTACAATAAACAAAAGACCACACAGAGATAGTGCCACTAAAGGGGCTAGGGTGGGGGGCTGGATTTTACTGTTTGCTTACTCAAAAATCCACATTTCAAGGCATAACATCTCCTTGCTCAGAGGGCACCAGCCCAGCATCCCTTTAACTCTTTCCTTCCTTATATTCTCTGTGGTAAGTTTCTGCTGTCCTCAAGACCTCAGAAAGATCTATGTACTGTTTACTACGCTAAATGTATTACTGCTGTGTTAAGTCGTTACACATTCCTTCCATGTGTGATACATCAGTGCTGTGGTTTGAAGACAAAGGTAACATGCCTTCTATAAAACAGGCACAAAGGCACCAAACATACTCCATATTTACATGCTAGATTTTCTTTCCATAAGCTTAACAATCACATTCCAACTCATATCTACTACCATTACTTTTAAAAATCTATCCTCACACCATCTGCATATCAATTCCATGATTACTTTTCAGCACCACCAATGACAGAGGTATTTCAAAAATTTTGGTAGAAAATATACAAAATAAAAACAACATATTGCATAGTAAATGTTCTGTCTTCTTGTTTTTACTTAATTATTCTAACATGAATACGATGCCACCAGTAAAAGCCTGTTTAAGAACTGGAGGGGAAAAAAGCCTTTGGATCCTTTTCATGCTGGTTACTTATAAGTTATTGATCTGGGGTGATTTCTCTTTCATTTCTCATAGAGGTCAATGTTTCATAATTCTCACACTAATGGTTGTCATTTCTACTCATAGGTTAAATCATACATTTTTACATATATTCATATTATGTTAATCTATTTTATATAAGTATAAATGAAAATATATTAAAAATTTGGAGGATTTTTAAAAAGTCATGGAAGCATATCAAATCAAATATACAAGTTTACAGAAAATGTAAACCCAGAACAAATGTTACTGTACTTTAGTTATTCATTCTTACATGACTCCTTCCTCCTAAAATATTATAAATGCATACATTTTCAAGAGTTTAAAATCAGAGGAGTTACTTTATATAGTGAAATTTCTATTGTTATATCAGCTATTTCCATAAAGGAAATTTACAGTGTCTTAATCATTAATAATATAAACATCTTTTGTTAGAAGCACATTTTACATCGATTAGAACCAGTTGGGTTGAACAAGCTTTTAAAGTCCTGAAACTAAAAATAGGTTTATCGGAATCTGTAAAGATATTTTTGCTAAGTGTTCACTGGCCTAAAAATATCTTTTAAAAACAATTTAGATAATTTGGCTGAGAGGTTCATATGCACATATCGATCCATAGGCTGTGATTTCCTGTATGACAGAATAACCTACCAAATTAGTAACACAATCCAGGTCAGCTTAATAGGCATAATTGAGTTCTTGAAAAAATACACGAGAGTCTGTAGATATATTTTTTTTAATGACAGGGTTGTGGAAGGATGAATATAGGGGTAGGGAATATGGAGAATAAGAATAAAACTTGAAGAATAAGGATACAGAAAATGCAGTTGATGTCTCCCTAATCACTATAGTGTCCTTTGTAATGAAAAGGTAACATTTCTTTTCATACACTTTGATGGGAACACGGCAGTGACTGTCCCACAGACATATAACACCAATCCTAGAATCATCCCTAAACTGTCTATTCTGTACAACACACCCCAGAAGTAAGCAGTCACCTGTCAAATATTTTTTTAAATAGCTGTGTGCTTTATAAACACTAATGTTTATTTCAGCTATTCTGCCGGGAAAAAAATATTCCATTCCTAATCGGCTTTCCATAAAACAACAGAGTCAGTGGTCACCAGCTAGAAAAGGAAGAGGGGCACGACCACCTTTGTCTTTCATCCCCAGCAAGGAACATGCCTGGGAAGTGCAGACTGGCTTCCGTGCATTCAGGTTGCCTAATTACTAAAATAAAACACACTTTATACATAAATCAATAAATCAGCCTGCAATGGCAAGGCGGCCAGCCGGTTACGAGACAGAATGAATATGCATGGGCACCACATCCTAGGAGAGCCTCTCTGTGCCTGGGCCGGATCACCAAATGCAAAAGGGCAGTTCCAGGAGGGTGGCTGGCAATGCCCCGTGAGAAATGACACGTAATACACCCGCAGGAGAAAATGCCCCGCAAAGAAGTCGCGGAGGGGGCAAGCTCAGCACGCAGGAGCTCTGGTGAGTGTGAGGACGACCCCTTACCTTAGGGAAGGGGAGGAGCAGGCGGCAGGCAGCCGGGCTGAGTCCCCGCGCCAGCCCCGTGCGCATCCGGCCCGGAGCGCACCGGGCAGCAGATGCCGAGGCCGGCCCAGGACCACGCAGCCCGCGACCACCCCGGGGAGCGCGACTCTGCTACTTACCCTGTCGGCGTTAATAGCTGTTAATGGCTCCGTTAGATCAAGAAGAAACCTCTTTCTTTTTTCATCCTATGAATATTCCAAGTTAAAAAAAAAAAAAAAAATCCCGAGGCAGCAGTGGGCTCCGGGCAGAGCGGATGTGAGTCCGCACTCCACCCCCTGCCACAGCCACGCTCCTCGTCAGCCCCCAACTTGCTGCAGCGGGGGCCAAAAATCAATCCCAAGCCGAAGCGCTCGGGCGCGCAGGCAGACAAAGACTTCCTACCCCGGGCAGGGCCCGAGTCTGGCTTTGCTTTGAAAGCGGTAACCTGCAAGTAGCATCATGAGAAAGGGTTCCTACCCGCTGTTTTTCTCCAAAGGTTTCTTTTATGGCACCTAAAATACTTAAGTCCTGACACTGTCCCAGACACTGTCGCATGACTGTGAGAGAGTCATACCCCATGGTTCTCCAAAAAACATTCCCAACCCTCTTGTGCGAGACCAGAAGCGCCTGGCAGTCTCCTGGCCCCCTAGACTCGACACTCCGTGTTCCTTCCTGACATATCCGCCCGACTGGCGGCCAGTCCCCAAAGACCTTCCTCAGTCCTGCCATAGCACAGCCCATAAAAGCCCCTTGGGGTTGGAGAGGGAGGGAGAAAGGAAGGAGGGAAGGAGGGAGGGGGTAAGGCAAGACACAAGGAAGAGGGAAAGGAAGGAGCTAGGTTTAGTCCATTCAGAGGTGCCATGGTTAACATCAATCAACTCTTACTGCTTTTAATTCCAAGACAAATTGTTTTACTAAACGGAAAGGGGAAGAAAAAAAAAGTCTTAAATCAGGAGGTTTGGTCTGAATACACTCAAGCAGGAGAAATAACAAAGTGTGACTGTTCAGTGCTCCTTGGCTGATGGGTCATTTAACCCCCTAGGATTGTCCCACACCAAACACTCAGCAAGGTCTGCCATGTTGATGACCGCAGCTAGCTGAGTCACACATCTTTATGTAAGATTCAGCTACTATCTGCTGGAAAAGTATGTATTCTACTCTTAATTAAGAACTCACTGGAGGCCAGCCTGGATGGGGGAATAGGTGACTTCCAACTTTCCTGATACTCAGGGTCTTCCACACTTCCACCTCATAGGAGGCCACCCAAGCCAATGGCCTTTGTTTCTTCAATACGTGTTCCAGTTCTCAGATCAGGATTTGTTAGGGGACTTCTGTAGTTAACATATATTCACGATAAACATGCTTATTGTGAATTTTAATTATTTTAATTTATTCCCTTTTTCTATTTCTTATAATTCATTCATAACTATATATTTTTTTCAAAAGTAATAAAACATTAATGCAATGACTATTTTTCAATAATTCAGACTGGCCTTCTTACCATGATTCTCAATCAGCAAGAATTCATGGCACAATGACCATAGATGTTACAACTAAAAACATAAATGAGAGAAAAATTGGAGATTTCACTAGAACCGTAGAATAGTTCGTCCCATGCTTTACTCTTGCTCTTGATCTTTTTTCATTTATGGACACAGATGTGATAAAGTTTCAGAATAATGGACATTTGTAGAGAGACACAAATACTTTACAACAGCCAGTGTGCTTTTTTCTTTTTAATTGGCTTTTAATGAGCAGCTGCAAAAGTTCAAGAACAAGCTATTAACCACTTCAGGGTCTGCTTTATGAGAAATGTGATCTGCCTGTACAACCCAGAGCCCTGCAAATTCCAGTAAACTAGGGGCAATACAGTTTGAAAAATCAATCAGTATGCCAAAGTAATTGCATCGAGGCATGCATGTTCTGGTAGGTAAGGGTGGTGGGGAGAGGGAGGCATATTGAGATTCACCTTCTTATATGCGAATACAGAGCTGCAGCTGTTTTCTCAGTTTTACCAAAAGAATGAAAAATGTCATTAGTTCTTTCACGACAAATGCAAGCAACTGGCTTTGTTGCTGCCTCTCTCTCTCTCCCTCCCTCCCTTCCTCTGCTGCTTTAGAGAAAGACTGCCTTAAGATTGCAGCAGCGATGGAATCACAGGGTCTGGCTACATTAGCAGAATCACAGACAGCACCAGGGTGATGTCTTCGCTCTCTAGCTCTCTAATTATTTACCCAGATCAAGCCTGACTGCTGGAAAATCAGCTCTCTCCAGGAGGTAACTGAGCTGAAAGGTTCTTTTCACTGAGAAATGATGGGCTGGTGGCTGGCATGAAGCCTACAGGCCAGTGAGCGCTTGTGGGCAGTGTCATGAAATAAATACCCAGGACCACACCATTTTCCTCAATCATTCCCAGGAAAGTTTATCGGTCAGTTTAAGAAAATTAGACAGGAAGAGCAGATCTGTGGTGCAGAGAACACACAAATATTGAGCCCCTAGAAGACACTGTTCTTAAGATTAATTTTGTGAAATGAGGAAAAGAGGCCTGCTGAGATTGTTGGTATTTTATAGCTTGAATGTCCGTTTAAAGTCCCTATATGCAGACAAAGCAGATTGCTTCATTGTTCCTACTTACGGGTGCTGTTTTCTCACGCGGGTCTCTTGAAAACAGAAAATGTTCAGGAAGCATTTACGTTCTAATTTGCTTGAGCATCTATAAAAACAGAAAGCCACCGGCACTCTGGCAGATCACAAGCTCCCCCAAAGCTTTGAGTCACTCTCCAAACTCCACAGAAAGAAACATTTAAAAAAATCAGTTTAAATCAGTCAATATCATTTATAAGTGTCCATTTTTAAAAGCTTTGTTAGAGGCAATGCTTCATTTAAATGCCTTCCACTTTCTTATTTGCTTTACTAGGACTGCAAAACTAGTCACACATATGCAAATTTTTAATTTATCAGGCCCACAATAGGACAAATCACCTTCAGATTCCTTCATTTTTCACCACTCACAAACGAACATGGCAGCCAGCGAGAATCTGTTGTGAATACGTGGGTGAGACACACATTCCACCATTGCCTTCTCAAGGCGCAGAGACAAGGTTCACCCAACAAATACATAATCGATTTAGGGAGACAATATATGTATTTTGGGTTGGCATTTCAAGTTATACTGTGTTTATTCTAACGTTAAAATCAATTTGTATTCTCCACATATACAGCCACCTCCTAATAATACATTTGAGGACTATTTTTCCTGGTCAGAACTGGAATTCAAAATCTGTTGCGGTTGATTAGCTTGCTGATCTTTTTTAAAAATTTCCCTTTTAAAAAAATCTCTCTTTTTCAGGCAACTGGACATTGTAACTCACAGCTTGAGAAGCTGTGGAATTTTATTTCTGCGTTCGACATCCAACCAAACTACTTCCTTCAAGTGCAAGTGGGATTTGTAATATATTCATCAATTTCTATCATGAAACATTTGCATCCATGTTACGGCATCTGCATTCAAGGGAAGGAGCTCAATAAATTCATTATTTAAAAAGTAACTTATATGGGTTTGCTAAAAGTCTATATCAAGCTTCTCATTAGACACCACAGAAGCACACCGAGTAGTCCACAGGACAAAGTGTTAACACAAGTATTAATAGAATTTTGAAGAGGATATAAATATAACCAGGTGGGATTACAGGATCATCCCTACGCCCGGTATAAAAACCACTATCCAACTGTCTTGAGTTGCCATTTCAAATATGGAAAAATTCATCTTGGTGGGAGGGAAAATAAAACCACACATCTCACTCATCTCATGTTAATAATTTGTTTTGCAGGGAAAAAACAGAATAATTTATATTAAATTAATATTCATTGGAAGAATATATATTATAAGCAATTCCTCCTTTAATATTTAAAGAAAAATTTAAGTGGAATGTAGAGGAATTTCCCATTTCTAAGGGAAAACAAAAATCTCACTGTTCTCACAGCCATTACATAGAATACAGACAGCAGTGTTCAAATGTAGAATTTTTAAAATCTTCTATAGAAAAATGTTTATTGTAGTGATTGAGTTAAAAAACAAACAAACTCTTAAGATGTTGGGGACATTGTCGCTGCTCATAGGATTTGCAGTTGTTTAAACATTTTGAGCTTTTTGTCTCAACTGCAACTGGCTCTACTCAGACTCAAATCCCTGTTTTGTTCACCTGATTGCAGAACAAGCTCCATTTTCATTCTTGAGGCTTGTTAAGGTCCCTGAGCTAGAGTTCTCCTCTTTATTTTTTACCCAACAGTACAAGATACAAAGTTATTGGAGCACTGGTCCCTAATCCTAAAACAAATAGACTAAGGCAGAACCTCCCCAGCCTGGAGAAAAGTCAGTTGATTAGCTTTATGACTAACTTGGCCAGTGGTTTTGAGATGGAGGGCAAGGGCAGTAGACTGCATGGGGAGAGGCCTAGGACAGACCACTGGGGGTAGAGTGGGCGACTTGGGACAGCTCCTCTTCCAGCCCAATGCCCTGTGCTTTACTCCTGGTCTAGATCCCCCTGGAGGCTCATTTCCTTGGCCTTGGCGCTAATCTCAATTGACTGTTTGTGATCCTGTTATGGAGGCAGTCTAGTTGGACCACGATAGTGCTTTGTGAGTCTCTCATGAGGAGCCACAAGATGATAATTATAAAAACCAACACTACGCTATAGAGTTACAAGGTCAGAGTGGTGTAAGGCATTAAAGTATCAGTGTTTGAAAGGAAAACACAATAGCCCTGATTGTGGTTTGCATTTATACAAACTTGACATTTGTGGCACTTACACAGCAAGCGATGGTAGGTGGCAGTTTTACTCTGCAGAAGAGGCAGAGTGACAAGAAGGTGACCCAGCAAGTTAATGTCCCAGTCCAGGGTTATGTTGATTGTTTCCAGGGTGTTCTCCTCTGAGAGTTTGAAGCTTTGAACACCCAGCTGATATTGGGATGGGATTGTCCTGTGCTTGGGCTGTGACTCTGGAGATAGGGTGGATGTGGGTGTGAGAGAGAAGAAGGAGCCAGAAATGACAGCAGGGTTGGGACTTACCAAGCTGGCTGACTGGGGTTCCTGGTGCCTGGCAACTAAAGGAGAGACTTTGAGTCCCCTGTAATGTACCGAATCCTGGCTATCATAGTGAGGCTAAGAATGTTCCACAAGGGAGCAGCTGGGGCAGGCAGGGGGGCCCTAAACCACAACCCCTGTTGTACATAATGGCCTGAACCCTCAGGCCATCATCTGATGTCTGTTTTGTGGAATTTAGATGTAGCAGAAGTATCTGTGATAAACCTGACTCAGCCCCAACTATCCGGCAGCCTACAGAGGACGTCGCCACTGGATAAGGCCTTAGTTTTCTAGCACAAGAGGAGCTTTCTTACAAGGGACAAAAGTCATGTTAGCAGGTTTCTTTCAAAAAAGACAGGGATATACACAATGGCAGGTAGAAAAATGCCTCCTCCCACCCCTCACCCACACCAGGCAGAAGGAATCAAAGACAAAAGCAATGCATCAAGTATAGGCAAACATACGAAGAATGGAATCGCTCTGATAGGACCAGCCCAGCTTCCAGAACTGGGGCCAATTCCTGCCCTAATCTCATTCACCAAGAAACAACAGCACATGGAGAGAAAGCAGACAGAAGACCGTTCAGATCCTGTGTGGAAATCAGCGTGGCATAAATAAATTAAATAAACAATAAATCACATAATCTCTCTGACTCCTGTGATGTGGCTGGCAGGGACCTTTTCTGATTTTAGGTGGGCACCTCACCAGAGCTGTCAACCATCTTTGCCTATATAAAACAGAGGGAGTACTACTGTTATTCTCTGGATAAAAAACAGCCCCAGTCATTTGTCCTGAACAGCCCTTTCTAGAAACCAGTCTGCTTTGTCACTAACAACCCTGAACACCTACTATGTGCCAGGCTATTTTCTCAGGGCACTATATGCATGCATTCATTCAGTCCTTGAATATACTCTATGAAGACAGTATCGCTATTTTACAGATCCAAAAACAGATGCACAGAAGGGTAAATAACTTGCCCAAAGGCACACAGCAGCTAATAAGTGACATAGCCAGGATCTGGACCCAGGTAGTCCAAGTATGTGTTCCACTTCCCTCATAAGCAGACTTGGGAGCTCAGTCCTTTGTTGAGGGTTTCAGCCACTCATTCTGCCTCCCTTCCTTCCCTCTCCCTGAAGCCCATGTCCACCTACCTTGATTTCTCTTCTTGCTGGCATGGGTATGTGGAGGTATCTGGGATGACAGGTATTGTGAATCCCTGAGCATGAACCTGTTACCCGCTCTCTCAACATTTTGCCAACTAAGATTTGGGTTATCCTGAGACAGAATGCTTGATTACTATCCAGGGTAAAAAACTCAGGGTAGACACTCCACCAAAGCCAATATCCAGGGTTGACAGCATATGGTTATATATTTTGCAAAGATAGAAGTCTAATACTCAAACAAAAATAACTCTTACTCTGGAACACTGTAAAAAATGATCTGCAGAGGCAGACATAAATCACCGTGAAGGAAACTTTTTCTTCTAATGAGAATAAAACCTGAAGGAAAAAAAAAAGTTGAGGAAATGATTTACTGATATGTGTGGAGGCAGGTGGAAGTGGGCCCAGGGGAACCACATTATGGGATTATGGAAGCCTGGAGGCCCAGATGGGAGGAGGTGGCTAAGAAATAAGGCCCCTGGAGCACAACTGAGCCTCAGACTTATTCCATGTTTTTCTTCTTCCACGGTCCATGACTCAGAAACACCCGGAACAGGCAGTGAGAAGGGCCCAGAAGCCTGGGCTGGGGCAGCGTGGAGACCAGGCCTCTGAGGCAACATGGCCTGAGTCTACCTCTTGGTAGCTGTGTGACCTTGAGCATCTGACCTGACCACTCTGAGCCAGTTTCTTCATTTGCAAAATGATGATGATAGTATCTACTGCATAGGCAGATACAAAGATAAAATTAAAACATCTAAGTGGAGTGTTGAACTCAAGAAATGGTACAAAGTGACAGTTAATAGCAGCAGTAATAGCAGTAGGGGTGGGAGAGGCCAACAATTCTCTTTATGTCCTGGATCATAATGCTTAAGGACCAGGTGGCCAGTTCAGGTCCAGGGTGAGAGATGGAGAACACACACCTTGTACACTGCCAATTCAAATGCTATTTCTACAGCCTGAGCCAGCTGTAGAGCATGATCCTCAACTGAATGGGACCCCAGATTCTGACCACCCCCGACCTGCCACTGGTCCCCTGGGGCCCAGCAGGGACTGCAAACCCCAGAGGCCAGGAAGAAGTGACCTGACTTCTGATCAGGGGGGCAGGGTTGAGGGGGCTCCTCTTCCAGGTTGGACTATCTCTAAAATTGCACTCCATCTCCTTGAAGACAACGCCTTCAGGCCAACATGTATGCATGAGAAGTTCAGAGCGTACTGGTAGGATCTCCTCATGGGTTGATAGAACGTTCATGCCAACCACCAGGGTTACAAAAGACCATCATCCTTTCCAAGTGGGCTCCTGTTCCAATACTGTAACCTTAAATCATTCATGAACCCAAGCTTCTGTCAGATAGTCATCAGTCAGTGAGAACAGCTCCCACTGCCCACGTGGGCTGCAGTGTCATTCTACAAAGGGTTCTCGGGCCTGGTTAGACCTATCACAGCCCTGCAACCATGAGGCAGCTTCCCGGCCTCCCCAACCCACAGACTCAACGACAAAGGCTCTGCCAGCCGGAGCAACGCTGTAGCCTGTGTCAGGTGTGCTCCGCCACCCACTCAGCATACTCAGATCAGCTGCTCGACCATTCTCAAGTACAGCACCTCCAATAAATACAAATATAAATGGTGCTGATGTGGATGATGGAGCCATTCTTGTACATGAAAGGACTTCTCTGTGTGGGCCTGTTGTGAATTGTCATGTTTCAGTGGCTTAATTGTCAGTCCAGAGACCGAGAGCAAAGTGGGAAAGAACTGTTCTTCTACTTGGAGGTGATGGCCACAGTCGTGAGGAGGCACCCACAAGGGGCCACCCAGAGTTGTCCCCCTCCTTTTGGGCTTCAGGACCCATGGGGCTGCCAAGAGACAAGGCCTGTTAAGGTGGTATGCCCAGTCAGAGCCTGGTATGCTCCTGGTGCTGCAAGGAGCTACAGCGGGGAGGAAGCCTGAGCAGGGAGGGAGTTTGGCAATGCTCTTCCCCACAAAGTTGCCAGAGGGTCTCTTGGCTGAGGGACACGTGTGGACAAGATACTGCTCATTATCATGCACAGTCCACTGGGGCTTTGCTGCTGTTTCTCCTCTGGGATTCATTTTCCCATTTCAGGTTGAGGGAGCAGGGGTAGGTCTGTCCATTTGCCAGCCCTGTGGGGTGAGCCTCAGCAGTCCCCTCCACCTGACTGCAAACTGCCAGTGGCAGCCACTGGGGAGCCAGTGGAGGGCACTGAGGGGAGAAAATTCCCGAACAGGCAGAAAGAGGAAAGAAAGCAGCTGAATGCAGCCCAGCTGGGACCGCAATGCCCTGAGGATAGAATCCCAGAGTCTGTGTCAGGCAAGGCAGGCCCGAGAACAGGCCTCTGTCTGCCCCACTCCATTTCTACCCCACACTAAAATGCTTAACATACTTGAAGTTCCTTGAGTAAGCCTTGCCTTCTCACCCTCCCTCAGATCACTGCACCACTGTACACATCCACATAGGAGTCTCTGCCTCTAATGCCCTCCACCTCCTCCCTCACCAAGATTGAGCTCTGGAAGCCACTTCACCCTGGCCTGGTTCCATGAGACCCTCAGCACTCTGGGTCAGCTCCCTCCAACAATCCCCTCTGCAGATGTGCTTCCGTCAATCTCCCTAGAGGAATAGAAGCCTAGAGCCTATGGCCTTCATCTCCACACACTTGTCCACAGCAGCAATCTGGTTCCTCCACACTCCCTGAGGGAGCTGGCTCAGCTGTTTGAAGCCACTCTTGAAGCAGCAGCCCAAGAAGAGGGCTCACAGGGTACAGCCAGGATGGCTCAAAATGGAAACACTGGACTGTGTGTCCCAAGGCAGCAAGGCAGGACTGCTATGCTAGAGGCAGAGGGAGAGCACAACTGTGGGGAGGCTGGAGGGCAGAGGGTACAATTACTAGCATCTGAACCCCTCCACTACTGACACTCACCAGCTGTGTCTTAAAGTTCTCGTTCCTTCATAGAAGAAGGGGGTGGAAGAAATTATTTTCCAAAAGTACCACTAAAGTGCTGGGAGGCTGCTCTGGGAACACCAGTATGGGCGAGAGAGGGAAGAGGTGGCAGCAGGAAGGACAGAGCTCCCTAGGGGAAGACCAGGGAAGGCAGTGAGGAGAGTAGAAGCAGCAGACTGGGGGCCCAACTTGGAGGCCCCACAAATCCACACTCGGGAAAATCCAAAGGCCTTTGTCACTACTCAGAGCATCAGTCAAGAGCACCTGAAAGCAATGCCACAGACAGCCTCACTGGGAGGGGGAGATAGCAACTGACTGCAATTCCAACCTGTGCAAATGCCCCATCACTGGAGGAGGGGGAGATAGCAACTGACTGTGATTCCAACCTGCAGGGGAGTTGGGGGTGGGAGTGGCCCCCGTGAGCACCCACACACAAGCCAAGAAAAATGAGGAAAGAGGTTCAAGGATTAGAGGTTCAAGGATTAGAGGTTCAAAAAAGATGGAGGGGCCTTGGGAATGAGGGGTTTGGCCAAAGCCAACAGAGGAAGCTTACGGGGTGACATGTAAACCAGACCCTGAGGGAGATGCAGGTCAGCAAACCAGAGGAGGAAGGCAGATAAGCAGTTGGACCATGTGCTGAGACCCAGGGGCCTGGTGAGCAGGTCCTGCATGGTAGGAGGATGTGGTGGCTGGGAAGACAGGTATGAACGGATGGGGGAGATGTGCACTGCCCTGTCCCTGCCAAGAAGCCCTCCTGAGTTTTCAGTGCCACATGTTCTGTGGGCCGACCTATGCATCAGCAACTGGGGAAGGATGACGGGACAGGGAAGTGACAAGACTGGAACCCAAGCTGGACTGTGGGAGGAAGAGCAGCTAAGGAGTGCCTGAGGTTTGTATCTGACTCCCTGGGGAAGCATGCATGAGAAAGGGAACTGGCTCAAGTTCACCCACAATGAAGGAAATGCCCGGTGTGAGCTACAGAGTCAGATCTGGACAGGCCACTGCTGAAGACACAGGGCTGGGGGTCATTTGCCCAGAGGTAGAACAGAAGTGAGAAGAACTGAAAAGGAGGCAGGAAAGGAGGGTGGGGCCAAGGACAGTGAAACCCAGCACCATGCCCGGGAGAGCCTGATGTATAACAGGTGCCCAGCAAATGCATACGAGTTATGGAGGGACTGAGGGGGATGGACATCCCTGCCTAATGCTTACTGCACATCCTAACACTCCTTTGTTGAAATAGCCAGATGCAGTCTGAATCAGAAGCATCTGGGACTGTCAACGTCCATCCCTGTCTGGGCTCTTCTCTGAGATTCTGAGTCAGTCTGGGGTGGGACCCTGGCATGAACATGTCTGGAAAGCCCACAGATCATTGTAACCATGAAGACAGGTTTGACAGAATGGAGAGAAATGTTCTAATTCTACAAATAGGGGCAGGGGACCAAGAATTTGTTTATTAATACTTTTTTCCCCTAAAGACTCTCCTGAGTGATTGAGGCATGGTCAGTTTGGAGGATCCCAGTTCTAAGGGGACACGGTGCAATGCAGGCTGCGGTCCTTCTGAGGACTATGACCTTCCTTATATATCACAGTCCTCCAAGCTCAGTGTCTCTCTCTCTTCACACAGATCTAAAACTCTTGTGTGTGCCAGGCAGCACAGGGTCACCCTGGACAGGACAAAGGGGATGGTCACAACTGTAAGGCATCCTTCGCCACTTTCCCCTCCCCATATACCTCTTTTTAAAGTCTTAGAATGGTGGGAACAGAAGAAACCAAGCTCCACCAAGAATAGGTCCACTCCCCTAAAGACTCTTATGTTCCTGAATAGGCTCTGAAACTTCATGGTACATTCTTTTTCTTTTTTTTTTTTTTTTTGAGTTGGAGTCTCACTCTGTCACCCAGGCTGGAGTGCAGTGGCACGGTCACGGCCACCTCAGCGTCAACCCGCTGGGTTCCACTAACACTTCTGCCTCAGCCTTCCAAGTAGCCAGAATTATAGGTGTGCTACCACATCTGGCTAATTTTTGATTTATTGTAGAGGCGAGGTCTCGCCAAGGTGCCCAGGCTGGTCTCGAGTCCGTGGGCTCAGGCAATCCACTCACCTCAGCCTCCCAAAGTGCTGGGACTACAGGCCGACCCACTGAGCCCAGTCAATCGTGGTCAATTCTAAGTCTAAAGACTCTCTACATTTATGGGAAAATATTTGCCTAGTTTTAGTGAGAGTTCCCTGTCTGTGGGTGAGTAAATTGTTCCACTTATTAATTGGTCTTGCTTGACTGAGGTTATCAGTACTTGTTTCTTAGGTATACTCAAGGTAAAATTCTTTCAGACAAAGGGATCCAAATGCAAGTCAGATGGTGAAGGCTCACCATGTGCAACACAAGGTATATGGCAACAAAGAGAAGGAAGATGAAGCAGTGGTGGAAGGATCTTTGGATGGGCAAATCTAGATTTTTGTCCCTAAACCCCTTCTCCCAAAGCCAGCACTCTCTCTCTGAGTACTTCAGACATGTTTCTAAAGCTAAACTAATTAGCCAAGACTCGAAGAGTTTCTGTAATAACCAAGACTCTAACTGGGGACTGAGTCTGAGAAGAGCATCAATACCACGCATTATGTCCTGACTAGGAGGTTTCAGTTCTATTTAAAAATGTAAAAGTAGAGGCCCAACAAGAACCACCATGGGGCAACCCTTTGGGTTCTCTCCTGCTGGGGGAGCTTTTCTGTCTTAATAAACTCCTACTATCTCTCACACACACACACACACACACACACACACACACACACACACGAACCGCTGTGATTTGCAAGGCAGCTGTGCAGTACCCACTAGACTGGAAGCATGCTTTGGTCAGCACTGACCAGTCTCTGATTTCTGGAGTGTGTGCTGCCCTTAGCTTACATAGCCCACAAAGAGGACTTTACAGCAAAGCTGACTCATTTGCCCTGTTCTCTAAGGCTAACTGTCCAATTCAGAGCCGCTAGATACACGTGACTTTTTTTTTTTTAGTTGGAATCTTACTCTGTCACCCAGGCTGGAGTACAGTGGCACACTCACAGCCACTGCAGCCTCGACCTGCTGGGCTCAGGTGATCCTTCCACCTCAGTCTTCCAAGTGGCCAGAACTACATGCGTGTGACACCATGGCTGGCTAATTTTTTTATTTTTTGTAGAGACAAGGTCTTGCCAAGTTGCCCAGACTGGTCTCGAATCCCTGGTCTCAGGCAATTCTCTCACCTTGGCCTCCCATACATGTGACTTTTTAAGTTTAAATGTTCATTAAAATGAAATAAGATTAAAAATTCAGTGTCTCAGTCACACTAGCCACATTTCAGGTTCTTAGTAGCTGCAAGTGACTAGTGGCATTCGCTATACAGCACAGATATAGGATGCTTCCATTACTGCAGAAAGTCCCTTGGACAATGCTGTACAAGGTACAGGCTCTATAAGGAACCCAGGCAGCCTCATGTTTAGATATAGAAAAATTAAGAATGTTTATTCATTATGGCCCCCATCAGTGGCATCCCTGGGCTATTGTTTAAAAAAAGAAGAAGAAGGGAGAGGAAGGGGAAAGAGGAGAGTAGGAGAGGGAGGAGGGGAAGGAGGGGAAGGAAGAGAAGGATGAGGAGGAGGAGGAGGAGGAGGAGACCACTGAATATTGCTGATTTTCCTGCATCTGCTAACATCTCCAAAGGAACAGCAGCACTTGTCATCTCTATAAATGTTCACCTTGTGCTATTTTGGTTTTTATTTTACTGTCAATTTAAATCCTAGCCTTAGAGGGCATTTGTCTGTCTGTTTGCTTTAACCCAACATCCCAGCTCTGTAAATACTGGGCTAAGATACATCTCTTAAGGTTATTTGTGAAGGCTAGAGCCTTCATGACATAGCTAGTGCTTCATCCGGGTTTAAAATTCATGCTCTCAAAATTATTTCCAGGGATTATATTACAGTGAAAGAGCCTGGCAATGTGGGTATGTAGGTTTCATATTTTAGAGTCTTATTTGAACTCTGTAATCTTTTATTTATAATAAGAGAGAAAAATGATCTTGATGGGCCTGTAAAAAAAAAAGCACAGGTGCTTGCAGAAGTATAAAAAGAACACATTTTTTTAAAATGATAATAAAGAGGGTGTGGCCACCCTGATGAAGAGTAACATTGGGTACAACACTGGACTTTCAAGTCCTTGGGGACAGACTTTATAGACTGGGCACCCCCCATTCTTGGATGAAATAAGATCAAGTTCACCAGACATTGGATGTCCAATTGTCACATATCAAACATGTCTGATGGGGCCAAGATCAGAGCAAGAAAGGGGAAAAAGTTGAACCTGAAATTGTTTCTGCTGGATTTTTTGATTTTTAAAAATGAGAATCTCATTCCTTCAAACCTCCTCCAACACACACACACAACCCAAAACCAAAACCAACATACAGCCATTCCTATTACTTTTCCACAACATTCCTGTCTAATCATGGTGGACCTACCTGTCGTTAAGAAAATTACCTTTGTAGCAGCATGTATTTCAAACAAAAACTAAGCAGGGGAAATAGTCAAACCTATTTTCTTTAATGTCATAGGACATTTTGTCACATCTAAATATTAGATTTCCTGTTAAACAGGAATGGTTTAAACTCATTTGAAATGGCATATATATTTAAGTATAAAATAACAACATACTTGCTTACATATGTATAGCATACATAATTTTTTTTTGAGTTGGAGTCTCACTCTGTTGCCCAGACTGTAGTGCACTGGCTGCTCCTGGCCACCACAGCCTCGGCCTGCTGGGCTCTGGCGATCCTTCCGCTCAGCCTTACAAGTAGCTGGAACTACAGGCAAGCGCTACCACACCCGACTAATTTTTTTAAATTTATTGTAGAGATGAGGTCTCGCCAAGTTGCCCAGGCGGGTCTCAAACCCACGGACTCAGGCAATCCACTCACCTCAGCCTCCCAAAGCATGAGATTACAGGCTGAGCCACCGAGCCCGGCTAACATACATAAATTAATATATCAATAAGCATAATACAGTAAGTCACCTGGCTGACTGTGACCTCTAAGTTATTCCCCTCTTATACAGAGGATATATATTCTTAAAAGGCACATGGAGAAAACTGTGTTACAATATTTCCCTGAGTGAAACTAATATACATAAAGTTCAGCAGTTACAGGGTGTAATCAAACTATCTTGCTTATTTTCTCTTAGTAAGCAGTTAAACCTGAAAATAAACTTTCTATCAAATGTAAAGTTAAACTGATTAAAAGTTACATATACCAAACTATTACTTCACTGATAACTGAATTAATACATTGCCATTTTTCTTTAGTTTCCCCAAATGTGGTTTTTATTAAAGTGAAAAAACCTACAATTTTTAAAAAGGCATATTATCCTTAATCCATGACATCAACCTAATCCTTTTTTAAGTCATTGTTGGAGGAAAAAGTAGTCCCACTGCTGTGTTTCTGGTAAATGAACATAACTTTAAATATGCTACAGCTGGCGGGGCGCAGTAGCTCACGTCTATAATCCCGGCACTTTGGGAGACTGAGGTAAGAGGATTGCCTGAGCTCACAGGTTTGAGACCAGCCTGGGCAACTTGGCAAGACGTCATCTCTACAATAAATCAAAAAATTAGCTGGGCGTGGTGGCACATGCCTGTAGTTCCAGCTGCTTGGAAGGCTACTTGGAAGGCTGAAGTGGAAGAATCTCCTGAGCCTGGTAAGTCGAGGCTGCAGTGGGCGTGACCCTGCCACTGCACTCCAGCCTGGGCGACAGAGTGAGACTCCAACTGAAAAAAAAAAAAGAAAAAGAAAAAATGCTGCAGCTAACAAAAGAGAAACTCTGGTTTCTGAAGTGTAGCAGCCATAAGAAAACAAAAAATACAGACGTTCCAGTTATTTCCTAATCTTGCTTTGGCACATATAAAAACTAAACCCTAGGAATTATAATGTTCATTTCTGTGAAATAACTGTAAATTCAACTCTGTTTTCAAAATGTAAGTTGAATATATTTTTTAAATGATTGAAAAGTTTTTCCAAGAACGTGGTGAGTACACTGATGTTGTTTCTCATTCTACTGATATAATCTATAAATGATATTTACTTAAACTCATTCTATTTTTCTTCAAATAGTCTCACTGTAAGATGTTAAGGATTGGGCAGAAAGCAACTATTAAAACTGGGTATTATATTACCAAAAGACAGTCTTTAATATCTTTTAGTTAGAACACATTTCTTATAACTTCTACTTAGTTAATATTACTCTTTCTGCCTTCAGTTTATTAGTAAAACTATCCAAAATTTAAGACTACAGTAAGGCCTATAAATACGGGTTTCAGACTCAAATTTCTCTGGGAATTTTATCTTTCCAAATATTTTTCCCTGGAATTTAATTTTTCCCACTTATTGGTGACATCTGATAAGTCCTACTTTAACATCTATAGACATGTATTTGTAGGTTAAAATTAATAAAGCTTACTCAAATAGCTAATTCCTGAGTTTAAAGTTCTTATGTAACCTAGCTTTCGCTAAAATCTCAAAAGCATAATTTCCCAAGCTTAAGCTGCCAAATCTGATGGCTTTTCTTTGTGTAAGAAACCACAAACTACAAATAGTTGGTACAAAGCAATTGATACACATATAAAGAAATATACAGATATAAGATTTTGCTTATAAAAGATATTATTAAGATACTGTACGTAGCTCTCCTACAATAATCATATACTCATATTGTTAAACCAACGCAACTGACTAGTTCTCAGATAATACATTTCTCAGCAAATTTTACTTCCCTCTTACCGCCAGGTCAGAAATCTTGTAAAACAAATCAGAAACATTTTAGTCAAATAGATAAAGAAACAGCTACTTGGAAGGCTGAGGCGGAAGGATTGCCGGAACCCAGCAGGTCAAGGCTGTGGTGGTCGGAGCGGTCACTGCACTCCAGTCTGGGTGACAGAGTGAGACTCCAACTCAAAAAAAAAAACAAAAAACAAAAGAAACAGGAAAAAGTTCTTGCTACGGAAAAATAGTACGCATGATCAGGGCATGATGTCATGCCTTTTATATCTTAATAGCCTCACTTGTCCTGTTTTGCACACTCTTTGTGATAAGTAGATTGTTCTGGCTACTGGCTATGACCTGAGGCTAAAAAAGTGAAAACTGGCATAATGCACTTTTTAAAATCCTGGGTATTGCACAGGAACTGGAGGAGACATCTGTCCAGGGAATGATTTTTTTTGCCATTAAAAAAAGCAAATGAGAATCTGATTAGCAAACAGCCCATTGACTTCATTCGCATACAGGAGATGAAGAAATCCTGATGGAAGCTGGGTTGCACCCCACCCAGAAGACCAGGAAAAACATAATGTTCCCCACACTGTCCTGGTGGGAAGCAGGGTTACAGCTAATATGATAGATACCCAATGTTCCCATAACCAGCAGCAAGGAAGTCAGCTATATAAAGTAATTAAAAAGATAATTTCCCTAGAAATATCTGCCATCATAATCTTTGCTCTATCAGGAAAACTGATTTTAAAGAATTACATATAAAACCTTAAAAGTGAGATTTCCTCACCTATCATTCAAGGGGTAACTTAAAAAAAAAAGATTTGGCTTTCCTAACGCATGGCTACTCCTCTGCTCAGTTGTTCTTAAAAATAATTTATGTAAAGCAGACTTTTCTCTAAATATACTGTGCTCTCCCATATACACACTGAAAATGGTATTTGCATACAGTGAGTGTATGCACTGATACACACATGGTAAAAATTTAAAAAATATGGACTGCATAAATCAGTAGCTGATTTTAAATATACACCAACTTAAACAGATTTGTTTGCAATTTCTGAATTCTTCAGGTAGAAAAGATCTTTCTTGCTGGCTGTGGTTCTAGAAGATGTTTATACCGTATAGAGTGTACAAAAATGCTTCCATATAAACAAAGAAAGAAAGGTTCCAGGATCTTGGTATTCTAACCTTGTCTTTGCTATTAAACATCCACCCAATAAATGTGATGGAGACCAGCAAAATCAGTCTGTCATGCTACAGTAAACATGATATTTTGTGTGCTGCCCAAGACATTTTTTTCCTCATAAATATAAGTCGTCTGCCATTTATTATGAGATTTTCCCCCGATTGACACTCCATTATGTATATTCAGTCAAGCTCAAACGGGATTTCGAGTGATCAATATACTATTTGTGCTGAAAGTCTATTAGCAGCTCTTGCAATAAACTCTGCAGAGAAACAAAACTGGAAGTGATATTTAGTGAACTGAATTACATGAAAATCCATGTTTTGGGCAAGGGGGCAGAGACAGGAAGGCAGAAAAGCAAAGGATAAGAGAAGGTAGAGGAGACGTTTTCCCTAATAAAAACTAACTTTCTAGAGCCTGACCACTAATGAAATGCATTAAATGCCTAAGCAGTTTTTAAAATATCTTAAATTTCATGTTGAGATTGCTAAAAAGGAAAGGAGGGGTCTAAACCATCCTGGGTCCCTTTCAGAGATTGGCAGCTCCTACTTCAAAGAGCTATACTTAGAAGTACTTGATATTTATCAAATGGAGAAAGCAGATCAAGCCCTAGGAAATCTGTAAAATCACTATTCAAACTCTTTGTGTAAAACAGCAATGGCCTCTGTAGACTTTAACACTTTCCATTTCATAACTTATGTATACAGATCCCAAGGGCATGACCTTTACCAGCTGGGCTATATAGCATTTTGGTTAATGTATGTAGTAATCAAGGTAGCTTAACAGTAGCCACAGAATTTCAGCTTGCCCAAAGGAACTCTGCCCCTGAGCCTGGATGAGTCTACCTATCGGAAGTCATCTGCTTGCACCAGGAGAAGATTAGAACAGGCAGGATCACACAGACATATATGACATCTGGGGAAGTGTCAATTCAGCATTACACTCAGACACCAAAGGTTCATATTCTGTTACCATGGAAAATAACGTGGTGGGGAATGTTATGGAAAAAGGCCAATCAATGGCTTTGATGGTGGTCATATAAACTTCTACTGCTGTGCAGTGAATACATGTTTATACAGGTTAGACATCCCCATCAAGGGGATATCACTTTCTTCTAGACTCTTACTAAGCTAGAGTCTTGGGTAGAAGGAATGGAAAATGGGAAGAACTGCTCTGCATAGGTATCCAGAATTATCAATATTTAATAATTTGGTTTACTGAACTTACATTTTGAACCACTCTCAGGCAGAAGAGCAGAGTCACTATCCACTGTACCAAAAGAACACCTGTAAGACCAAAATGTTTAGATCATTAGCAGTCTGGACAGTTTTCAAATTCCATAAGTAGCAAAGAAGATGTACAATAATTTGAACAAAGGAGATACATGCCGAGCTACATCTGAACGAAAGCTATTTCTCATATTTTTCATTCTAAAACCTAGGGCTGGACTACTTTTAAATTAGCACCCTAAAAGATGACACATTGCAAAAAAGGTACATGATTTATTTAGAAGAAAGATTCGTCCACTGCCTCTTCTTGATGGTCCCACAGACTAAGATGCCTAAACAACAGATTCAGAGCCCAACATCCACTAGGAAAGAAACAAATAAAAACCCTTCCCACTCCCCAAGTCGCCTTAAAATGAAGAGCTAAATAATCCTAAATAGCAACTCTAGTTTGTGTAGGATGCGTGTGTATGTGGCAAAATGTGCACCAAAGCACATTCTCGAATTTTGCATAGATGTATGTGCAAGTATTTAATGTCACATAATTTTAAAGGAGAAGGAATTTCCTAATGGTTTTTTAGAGGCTACTCACTACTGCCTCATCCAACACTCACACACCCAAAAATATATGAATATATTAATTGATTTTTAAATATAAAGAGCCAATGATATTACTAACCCTACAATTTCACATAGTAAGTGGATTAGCAAACCATGTTTTCTTCAAATTTCTTGAAAAACACACATAAACCGATGCCCTCAAATGGAAAAAGGTAGATTCTTGGAGGCCAATTTTAAAAGAAGCAGACATCAGACGACCCTTTCTATTCTGCAAGGCTCTCCAATGTCCTAAAAAGGCTCAGTGTACATTAAAATGATTTCTTGTGGGGGAAAAAATCAGATGTGTTGGCATTTGTGGGTTAAAACAGCCCAGGTGTTTATTCAGCCAGCACATTGGCTTCACTGGGAGGTGGGTGTTCAGGAATGCTACTCATACAGTGCTGTGTGCATATTTACTGTCGAACTCAAGGAGGTACTGTTCTGGAACCTTCTCACACTGCAATTAACTACACAAGTGGGCAGCTCTAATTTCCACAAAATAATCACTGCATATCTTAGGAAAAGACCCTCTTTGAAACCAGGCTGCCAAGGCACCAGCATCTGAGCAAAATATCAGAGATGTCCTGCCAATCTGATTCTTGAAGCCGCCGCTGAAATCTATTTTGATTTTAGAATGACCCGCACTCACAGGCAATTTACCTGGTTGTGTGTTCCTGGCGACTCCCAAAGCCTTCTAGGTGCTAGGATTTGTAGCTGTGGCTTATGGAGTTAAATAAGGGGAAAGAAAATATATGGGGGGAGGACAGGAGCAGAAAGTAGTTTCAGCAGCCTTAAACTGACATTTTAGTTCAGAACAGAACATGCGATTTTCACCTGGAGTATAATTTCAGACTGGAAGAACTGTTAAGATACTGGTCACTAGATTCATATTTGGAAAGTCATTAGTTTAATTTACTCTAGACATTGAGGAAAAGTATTTCTCGTCTTTAAATGATTTTAAAAATAGATGGTAACATCAAGTAGGCACCCTTCTGAAAATTTTGCTTTTAAAACAAGGAAAGAAAAAAGTCTTTGTATCTCTCTTCTTTTTGGTCAGATCCACTGTCTGCAGTGGGCGATGCAGGTAAACATAGCTATGATAATAATGAGTTGTACATTTATAATGTCTCTATCTTCACAGCAGCTCAAAACGTTTTGTTTCCCAGAGATTTGAAATCTCCTTGCCTTGTTGCAGAAATGGCCTTCCTCTAATCTGACATAGCATGACTGGGTTCTATTTGAAGGAGCAAACAGTAAAGGTAAGCCCATTCATCTGTTTTTTTGTTTTTTGGGTTTTTTTGCTCCAATTATGCATCTCTATTCTAACTGAGACGCCAGGTGCTGGTCTATCCCACAAGCTGATTTAGTTCATGTATTGCCTAAAAATGAGACACCCTTTTTCTTAAAAACTTACTTTTCATAAAGAAATTTTATTGGGAATATCGAGGCAAAAATAACTATTTTTTGCTTCATTATATGCTTTAATATTAGTCCTTCCAATCGTGTCTTTTACTCCAGGATCTTAAAATTTGGAAACAGCTCTCGATTCATATCCCTTTTCCATCAAAATCAACCTAAATGGACATTTTAACAAGTGGACAGGTAAAACGAAATAACATTGTGCTTTTCAAGACCTACCTATGGGTTAAAGCCTACCCTCCAAATTGTTCGTGATTATTTAAATAAAGGTAACACCCAAGCCTAGAAACTGCCTCTCCCTGCACCACTGCAATTGTCGAATTCCTTTCCTGGTCTTTCATGCAGATGCTCAGAAACAGGGTGGGGCTCCTGGTCTTGCCTGCAATGTTAAAGGAGGCTGTGCTGTAAAGAAAACTCAATTAATTGTACATATTCCAGTTTTTCGGTATCCTTCATAAGTACCTTTGACATAATCATGTTGTTAAGAGTGTCACTGTCTCTACTGTTAAGATTTTGATTAAAACCTTTGTGTCAGTCCAAATGTGCTGTGCACAAGCATGGATAACAGGTATTGAAATGAAGGTGACAAGTCAAGGAATAGGGAAAAACCTCCCTTGAAGAAGAGGTGTGAGAAGGAGACTTCTCGGTTTACAGATGTCTCTGTCAATGCTTTAAAACAATTTTTTTTTTTTTAACAAGTACAGTTCTTTAGAGTCTACAAGTAAAATCCAACACTGCTGAGCCATGCTGGTTTTCCTCATGAGTCAGGCCACTGAGCATTCCAGACAGTGCAGCCCAGAGTAAATGGGCAAGAGCTGTCTTTGGACACACCCATTTTACTAATTCTGACTTTGATTTTTTAAAAAAATCATCTTTATGCAACTTAGTATCTGACCTCAGAACTTGCATCTACAACTGCACTCCTCTACCTCCACCAAAGAGTACTTGGGCTCCAGCGCGAAGCACTACCCTTTAGCTCCTTCACAGAGTGCTGTCGGATTAGGGCTTATTTTTTCCTCAATGGGTAACTCCTGTTTCATTTTCTCTCCAGTCTGCATGTTATCAGCTTGACATTCCCTTCAGTGGCATATGACAAATCAAATTGGCCATCATTGCATTCATCAAAGGAGGATGCTTTTTATTTTCCAGGACTGCTACCTCCACTCCTTTTACAATCATGGGCACACCAAAAAAACAAAAAAAACACGTCCGAGTTTTTTTTTTTGGGGGGGGGTTGTTTGTTTGGGGGAGAAATAGAGGATAGTGAATGTGGTAAGAAGTAATGAATGGATGCAACTCATCATAAAGGAAGAAAAGCAATGGATAGCCATAAAGCCAAGGGCACAATCTCAAAACGTCTTTGAAATACCTGGTGTCTACACCTCAAATTTACAATATTCACCCAAAAATGCAGATATGATTAGCTTTGAAAAACTTTACCAAAACATGAAGTAAATGATTCTCTACGTCTTTTTGCATGATTCAGCACTTTTAATACTAATTTCTGCCAAGAAGTTAAAAGGTAAAAAGAATTTGTTCTGGGTGCCTTAAAACCTCACACACTCCTGAATCACCTGCACTCATGCTACCCCAGGGGTATATCAGAAATACTGGGGGTGGGGAGAGGGGGATCACCCGTTTGCTGCCCCAACATCTAACGACCACCTCAGAACTGCTCAATTTCACTCTCCGGCATCTGAGCAGCTTTTGGGTACAGAATGACCCACCGCAGAGGCTTCGCCCCATCTCGGGTCGACCCTCAGCCAGAAGCCACACACACAAGCATGCACACTCGAATGCACCTGTCTAACCCCATCAGCCGCGGCTGCACGCTCCCACCTGATGTGTCTTTTCAACCTTTGTCAAGTATCTCAAGACAAGAATTTCCTAAAGCCCTTCCCCCAAATCGAAGCTCCGGCCCGAGCCCCCAACCCGCGGGAGGAGCCCGAGGAGACGAGAGACCTCGCACTCGCTCTGCAAACTTGACCTGGGCGTCGCGAGGATTCGCGTCCGCATGCGAGGACCCCGCAGCATCCCACGCCCGCGGTGCATACTCACCTGCCGGCAGGCGAGCCACACGCCTCGGCGGTGCAGACTCCCGACGCGACCTCCGCAGGCAAGCCTCGGTGCTAGGTGCCCGGTGCGCCCTGGGGAGTGGCCGGGACCGCGGGCCGGCGCCCGGCAGGGCAGTGGGACGCCGGGAGCCGGCCGGAGCAGCACGCCCGGGCGGGTCCGCGCCGAGCCCGAGCGAGCGGGCGAGCCGGGCGGGAGGGGCCATTTGTAACCGAGCAGACGCTACCACCGCCCCTTACTCGCGGGGGGCGGGGGCGGGCGGTCAGGTGACGGCGGCCCACCCTTCGCCGCCGAGCCGGGTGGTTCCTGCCCGGGAGGAGCCCCCTGGCGCGCTCTGATTGGAACTCCCGCCGCAGTGGCGGGGGAGGGGGGACACGTGACCGTCCGGCCTGGCAGCCGGGCGCGCCCCATCCGCGGTGGGCACCCCATCTTCCTCCCGGAAAAGCCGGGGGACACAGGGAAGGCGGGGGAGCACGCGGGGTGCAGGGGAGTCTACCAGCCCTCATAGCCGCAGTGCCGGTGATCCCGGCCGCCGAACCCGGGCAGGAGGGGCTCCCACACGGCAGCCGGCCTTCGCTGTCCGCCCGCCCTGCCCTTGACAGCAGTACCCTCCCCTCGGCCGCAGTAACCGCCCCCCACACCTCCAGGCGTGGGCACGCTCCGTGTAGACCCTCTCCGCTCCATAGATGCCAGTGCCACTTAGGAGGGGTGCTTTTTTTCCTTTCCTCCTCTCTGCACACCCGCACATTGTACCTGAGAGGAACTCACGGCGATGCACTTGCAGACAGCGCCCAGCTTCGAGGCCGGGAGACCCCCACCCCCTGACCACGCCCCGGGGTGCCTGACGGCTCCCAGGTTGTAGCGCCGGGGAATCGGGCCTGCTGCCTTCGGGAGAGGCAGCGGCGGCGGCGCGGAGCTGCAGTTTGCGATCCTCCCGGGGAAGGAGGCCGGGAGGAAGGGAGAGGACGGTCATCGGGGCGCGAATCCAGTTCGCAGCCTCGGGAGCACGTTGCTAAATTAAGGTCAAATTAAAACAACTAAGCCAGTGGTGCCGGCAGGGATTTGTCGCACGGCCACGAGAAGCCCAGCTATTCATCATCCGCAAGGAGCATGGCTTTTCTTATGGGGGAGCATGGGGTGCGCCAGAGCCCCCTGCGTGGCGCGCCATTCTACGCCCTGGGGTTCCCGCAGAGCGAGTGTGGATTCCGCAGCCTCTCACCCCACCTCCCCGCAGCCCCCTCTCCGGGCTGCACCACCCTTAGATGGCAGGAATGGGGAGAAAATGCGGTGTCACGTCCGCCGCTGTGCCCGCAGACGCGTCTGCGCCAACTCCGGCAACACGTGGGGACCGTGGATCCGGGCGTCTGCTCTCCACTTGGGTGGTTATGTGGGTATCCTGATAGGCTTATTTATTGTGACCAGAGTGGACGGAGAAGTCTGTTCCTACACTGGATTCTTTCAAACTTCTGTCCAAGGGAGTTCTGTACTCGAGTTGGGCGGGGACGCGGTTTCCAGCCCAGGCCGCCGCGGCGCTCAGCGGAGCCCAGGGTACCAGTGACGGTGGTAGGATCGGGAGGCACAGAGGCCCTTGGTCCTCGGGTGCTCCACCCTCGTTCCCCACTTGGACCAGTCGGGAAACACGCCCTCGCCCCAGAGGGCCTTTCCGGAATGTGACTCGCAGTGTTGAAGCGGGAGGATCTCGACCCGTTAGCACCTGGGCTTCACTGGGTATAGGACAAGTGGCCAACCAGCAGGTTTACCCGGAAAGGGGGTTTATTCGTAAACTTCGGGCACAAACGCTAGACAGGGAACCTTTGAGAAAGACGACAATCTAGCCATTGTAAATTGGTGGTGGTGGGGAGGAGCATCTGATGTAAGAAGAATCGACTCTATTAAATTAATAAGCATCTTATTTTCCAGATGGACGCCTTACTACCTTTGAATCTTTCCCTCCCTCACCTCCAGTCCCCAAACCACAAAGGTTAAGGAAATTTCATAAAGTGTAAGTCTGTGAGGGGGGATACTCGGTTTAAAAAAAACCCAAAAAACCCAACACCTCTTTAATAAGGAAAGTGGGAAAATGTTCCATTTCTAGGTGTTAATGTTGATGGTATCCCCACGTTAAAACTGGAGACTGATTGCAGCAAGAGAATTCCAGAGCACAGGACGAAATTTTCGCACTTAAAAACATAAAACACATAATTCCTTCTCCCCACGTCTAACCCTCCACCAGCTACTCCCGCAAGGACCAGAGACCCGGCGAAGAGGAGGGTGTAGTCCCTCCGGGTGCGCCTGGAAGGCAGCGGGGCCACTTGTGGCGGCACAGCCAGAGGAGGTGATTTCCGAGCGGATCTGGCAGTGAGTCAGAGTTAAGATCCCTTCTCCTGTATGTGACGCCCCAGAGGCGGAGGCAGGCGGCGAGCACCGACGCAGAGCCTCGCGGAGAGGTGCTTTTTAACTTGAACTCTGCACCACCTTTGCTTGAAAGACTTGGTCTTGCACGCCTGGGAATCACCCTGCGCGGTTAAACGCGTGAACACACACACACACACACACACACACACACACACACACACACACACACACACACACACGGGGCTGCCCGCGGGGGGAGGGTGAGTGGCGCAGGAGCCTCGGACTTCCGCGGGCTCGGCCCTTGGGAGGCAGTTCGAGGGGACTTGCCTCGGTGGGGCTGCTGACGTGAGACAGGTAACTCGGGAAGGCCCTCCTCCGGCTGCTTCGGGAGTGGGAACTGCGGGCAGCGAAGCAGGCACAGTGGCAGAGGCAGGCCGCAGCAACGGGCAGAGGCGTGGGAGTGGGGGATGGCAGGTGGGGAGAAGAGGGTGGGGGAGGTGAACAGAGAGACCAGACAAGGCCAGGCGGGTGTTCCGGATTCCGAGTTCATCTGTCGACGGGGTCACGCTCTGCTGGGGAAATGCAAGACACCCGAGAGGGAGCGAGTGACACCGACCGAGTGTCCACGCAGGGCCGGCCCGCGGGCCCCGAGAGTGGGTCGCGAGGCTCATCGGCCCTCGGCTCCCGCGGAGGCAGCACTAGCGCGGCGGCCTCGCCGGCGCCGGCCCAGCCAGCCTTTGCCTCCAGCGTCCTCCGGTGGCATCGCCAGGGGTTTGCGGAGCAGAAGCCGAGGACGCGAGCGACTCGCTGAGGGTTGGGAGTGACCACGCCTTAGGGCTGTGAAAAGCTGCCTCGTGGTGACTTGGGGGCGGCGAGGAGGTTAACAAAGTGCGAAATTTGTCTTGGTTTTTACCTCAGATGAAGCTCGTAGTACCGAGCGCGTAAATGACTCTGCTAGGACGCTGGCGGTGTGAGTGGGGTGGGATGGGGTGGGCAGGGGTGATGCCGGGATTAGGGCTGCACGGGATGTGCCCAGTTGAAGGCAGCTCCTCCTCTCCTCTCGGGCTGTGCTCTACCCAAGTGGAAGCGCCGCTGCGCCCAGGGTCGTCTATCCGAATGACGATCCCCGGCGTCGCCCTCTAAACCCCATGTCCCTGCGGCAAATCCCTCCGCGCCGGCTGGAACCAGCGAGTCTCTGCCTGTCCTCGCCACTTGACATGGACCCTTTTCCTTTCATTCCTGAGCAGGTGAACGCCGGCAGGGACCGCAATGCAACTGGCGGGCACCTCGCTGCCCCCTCCGCGCCCCGCACCGACTGCAAGGTTGTTGCAACAGCGGGGCCACAACCTTCTGGTGCCCTCAGCCCCCTCCCCCGCGGCCACACCTCAGTCACTCACCTTCCTCCCACACCCCACTCGGCCGCCGTCCCTCCCCCGCGTGCTCCCGGCGCCAACCCAGCCGGGAGCTGGTGGAAGCCGGGTCTGTGTGCAGTGTCCGTGGGCGGGCGGAGGGGAGCGCACACGACGGCGACCCCACCTCTGCCCTCAGCTGGGGGTCCACCCACGTGGAATCCACCGGCCTCTGAGGGTCCCAGCGCCAGTCTCCCGGGCTCGGCTGCAGGTGCAATTTCCTCGGAGCCTCAAGGCGCTCCCACTGGCCAAAGCCCACCTCAGTCTTTCCCCCATGCCAGGGCTTGGCCAGTCGCGAAGCCTCTCCGTTCCCCGCCCGTGGCCCTGGTCATCCCCGGACAAAGCCGCCCGGCTTCCCGCTCCCACCGGGAGTGGGGGAAGGAGGCCCCGGCATCAGAGAAGAGACGCGCGTGGAGAGCGCCTCCAGGCGCCGGCCACCACGCGGTCCCTGTCCCTGCTTGCTGGGTGCGGGGCTGGGGCGGCTGCGGGTACCCCCTGCGCGGGGCAGCTCCCCCCCAACCCGAGTTCCTCCAGCGCCCGCACCCGCCGCCGCGGCGCTGCAGGAGGAGGCCCATCGGTGCCGGTACCTCCACGCCCACGTGCCCTCGTGTGCGCGCCCCCGGCCTGCAGACGCTACCAGGCTGGCGCCGCGGGTTTTCCGGGCGGCCCCACCCTCTCCGGTCGCTACGCCCCGCTCCCTGCGCTCGTGGTCTCGGCGTCTCCGCCGCAGCATCCAGGACCAGCCTGCCCGGGTCTCGCCCCGCCGGTCCCGCACTCACCTTTGCTCGCGCACGGTGGGCTTCAGTCCTTGCACCAGGCTGTTCAGCCACCGCCCACGACCTCCTGGAGGGTGCAGCGGGAGGGCGTTCCCGAGGCGCTAGCCCCCTCCTGAAGCCCTTCCCCGGTTTCCTACACACCCTCCTCAGCCGGCCACCCTCTCGGACAGGAGAGGAGGCATAGTTCTCGCTCTTGCTCTCCCTTTCCCTTTCTCGCTCTCACACCACCGCCCACCTAGACACACACCTGAACACCGAGAGGCCGGGTCAGTATCTCCCTCTCCAACTCCTGCTTCCAGCACTATGCAACGCACATCACGTTGCTGACAGCAGGGTGAGGGGGTGGCATTTAACGAGCTAGGTGGTTTCTTAACATTTAGGAAACAGCCTTTTGCCCCTCGGCCTTTGCATTCTTAAGAGAACAGTACTTCATGTTTATAAATACACAGTCCAGGAGCATTCACATATTTAAAAAGTAGTGAAGTATTTTGGGGTCATCGCAGATTCACATGCAGCTGTGAAGCCTGTGCACCTTTTACCTAGTTTTCCCCAATGATTATTCCCAAAACTATAGTACGATATCACAACCAGGATGTCAGCATTGATACAATCCATCCAAATCATTGAGATTGGGTCTCCAATTTTACTTGTAGTCATTTCTCTCCCTCTCTTCCTCTCTCTCCCTCTCCCTGGTCTCCTTCCCTCTCCTTCTCCCTCCGTGTGTGTATATGTGTAATTGTATCACATGTGTAACTCCATGCATCCACCATTACAGTCGAGATACAGAACTGAACTTACCACAGGATCTCTCTTATTGCTTTATATAATCACACCTACAGTAAGGGCGGGGGCGGTGGCAATCCCTGACAACCACTAATCTATTTTCCATTTTTTTCCAAGTTTGTCATTTCAAGAATGTTGTATAAATGAAGTTACTGTACACAGTAATGTAGTCTTTTTGGATGGTCTTAATTCCCTTGAAATTGTCCATGTGGCTGTGTGTAATCAATAGTTCATTCTTTTTTATTACTGAGTAATATTCAGGATAAGAGGTACTGCAAAGGTGAACAGTTAAACCATTCGTTTGTTTGTTTGTTTTTGTTTTTAATTGGAGTCTCACTCTGTGGCCCAGGCTCATGGCCACCACAGCGTTGACCTGCTGGGCTCAGGCAATGCATCTGCCTCAGCCTTCCAAGTAGCTGGAACTACAGGCAAGCACTACTACACCCCGCTAATTTTTTTGATTTATTGTAGAGATGAGGTCTCTCCAAGTTGCCCATGCTGTTCTCCAACTGTGGGCTCAGGCAATCCACTCACCTCCTCCCAAAGTGCTGGGGTTATAGTCTTGAGACATCACGCCCTGCCACCATTCATTTGTTAAAGGACTTGTTGAAGGATTGTTTCCAGATTGAGGTTTTTGTGGGAACATAAGTTTTCCCTGGGATAAATGCCCAAGGGAGCAATTGCTGGGTCATATGGTAAGCATGGGTGTCGTTTTGTAAGAATCACTATGCTCTTTTCCAGAATCCTGCACCATTTTACATTCCAACAGCAAGGTATGAGTGATCAATTTTTCCCAGTTGTTGTCATCTCTATGTTTTTGTTTTAGCCACTCTGACAGCTGTGGTAGCATCTCATTGGTGGTTTTAATTTGCATTTCCCTGATGGCTAATGATATTGAACATATTTTTTAAGTGCTGATTTGCCATCTATATACCGTCTGCTTTTTCTTTCCTTTCGTGTGTGTGTGTGTGTGTGTGTGTGTATGTGTGTGTTCGTGTGTGTATGTGTGTGTGTTCATATCTTTTGACCATATTCTAATTGGAGGGTTTTTTGTTGTTGCTGTTTTTTTTTTAACTAATGTGTTTTGAAGCATTCTTTATATATTCTAGAAAAATGTCCTTTGTGAGATATGTGATTTGCAAATATTTTGTCTTAGTCTCATCCTTTTCACATAGGCTGCTACAGAGCAAACCTTTTCAATTTTTATGAGACTCAATTGATCAATTTTTCATTTATTGGTCTTGCTTTTGGTGTTAAGTCTGAGAATTTTTGCCTAACCCTAAGTCTTGAAGATTTTCTTTCATTTTAAAAGTTTTATAGTTTGACTCTTTACATTTAAGTCTGTAACCCATTTTAGCTAATTCTTCTGTAAGATGTGAAGTTTACGTTAAAGTGAATTTTTGGCCTTTGTACACCTAATCATTCTAATGTAATTTGTTGAAAAGGCTTTAATTCCTCCATTGAATTGCTTTTGCAGATCTATTTTAAAAATCATCCAGCATATTTGTGTGGGGTTATTTTTGTGTTGATTTTGTATCCTATGACCATGCTGAATTTACTTATTACTTCTAGGAATTTTCTATATAGACAATCATGTTATCTGCAATCAGTGCCAGTTTTAGTTCTTCCTTTTCAATTTGTGTGCCTTTTTTTTTCTTGTCTTATTTCAGTGGCTAGAACTTTTGGTAAAATGTTGGATAAGAGTGGTAAGAGCAGATATCCTTACTTTATTCCTAATCTTAGAGAAAAAGCATTCAATCTTTCCTCTTTGACTATTAGCTGTAGGGCTTTTAGTAGATGTTTTTTAGCAAGTTGAGGCAATTCTCTTCTATTTCTATCTTGCTTTGCATTTTTACAATGAATAAGTGTTAGATATTGTCAGATGCCTTTTCTGCATCAAATGATACAATCCTACAATATGATGAATTGATATAACTGATGGATTTTAAATGTTGAACCAGCCTTGTTCACCTGGAATAAATCCCACTTGGTCATGATATAAAATTTTCTTATATATACTTGGATTCAATTTTGTTAAGGATTTTTTGCATCTAAGCTCATAAGAGATATTGATATGAACTTTACTTGTTTATTTTGACTGTGCTTGATTTTGGTTTCAGGGTCTCATAAAATGAATTGAGAAATGTTCTGTCCTCTTCTGTTTTATGGAATAGATTAGACAATTATTAATTAAATTAATTATTAATTAAATTAATTATTCTTTAAATGTTTGGTAGAAATTATTTAGTGAAATTATTTGACCATTGACCTTTTTTTTTTTTTTTTTTTGAGTTGGAGTCTCACTTGGTCACCCAGACTGGAGTGCAGTGGCTGTTCCCAGCAACCGCAGCCTCGCCTGCTGGGCTCTGGCGATCCTTCCGCCTCAGCCTTCTGAGTAGCTGGAATTACAGGCATGCGCTACCATGGCCAGCTGATTTTTTGTAAAGGTGAGGTCTTGCTGCCCAGGTGGGTCTCTAACCTGCGGGCTCAGGCAATCCACTCACCTCAGCCTCCCAAAGGCATGGGATTACAGGCTGAGCCACCAAGCCCGGCTCATTGACATATTTTTTAATGAGCTTTTTTTTTTGAGTTGGAGTCTCACTCTGTAGCCCAGACTGGAGTGCAGTGGCCACTCCTGGCCACTGCAGCCTCGTCCGCCTCAGTCTTCCAAGTAGCTGGAACTACAGGTGCACACTACCATGCCTGGCTAATTTTTTTATTTATTGTAGAGATGAGGTCTCACCAAGTTGCCCAGGTGGGTCTCGAACCTGCAGGCTCAGGCAATCCACTCACCTCAGCCTCCCAAAGTGTGAGATTACAGGCTGAGCTACCGAGCCTGGCTTAAATGAGCTTTAAAATTACAAATTTAATGTCTTTAATGGTTACAGGACTACTCAGATTATTTACCACATTTTGGTGGAGTTTTGGTAGTTCATCATTTTTAAGAAATTGGTTTATTTTTCTAAGTTTTAAAATTTCTTCTAAAAAGTTGAACATGAAGTTGTTTGTGGTATTCCCTTATTTTCCTTTTAATGACTGTAGGGTCTGTAGTGATATCTCCAGTCTCATTCCTGATATTGGTGATTTGTATCTTCTTTCTTTTTATTTTTGTCATTCTTGCTAGGTTTATTAATTTTATTTATTTTGTTGAAGAAGGAGCTTTTTGTTTCATTGCTTTTTCTGTATTGTGTTTTTTATTTCATTGTTTTTTGCTCTTTATTATTTCCTTCTTTCTGTTGTTTTGGTTTATTTTGCTATACATTTCTAACATCTTAAGATAGAAATTTACATTACTGGTTTGAGATCTTTCCTCTTTTTTAATGTAAGTATTCAGTACTATAAATTTCTCTCTTAGCACTATTTTAACTGTCTCACAAATTTTGACATGTGTTTTTACCTTAATATAGTCCAATTATGTTGACAATTACTTTTGAGATGTTCTCTTTGACCCGTGATTTATTTAGAAGTATGTTGTTTGAACTCTAAATGTTTGGAGATTTTTTTTCTGTTATCTTCTATTGATTTCTATTTTGATTCCATTATGGTTGGAGACGATAATATGTTTGATTCATTTATTTTGTTTGTTGAGGTTTGTTTTATGAGCCACAATATGATCTGTCTTGGTGAATGTTCCATTTTTTGAGAAAAATGTTTATTATGCTGTGGATGGATGAAGTGTTCCATGTATGCCAATTAGATTCTGTTGGTTGGTGATTTTATTGAGTTTTTCTATATCCTTACCAATTTTCTGTCTAATAGTTCTGCTAGTTGCTGAGAGAGGAATGTTTAAATTCCCAACTATAATTGCAAATTTGTCTATTTCTCCTTTCAGCTCTAGCAGTTTTTCCTTCATTCCTCAACACAAGAATTACACAGAGTCAGGAAATCATGTCACCACCAAAAGAAATGAATAAACTTCCAATCATGAAACCTGAAGAAATGGAGATCTATGAAATGACTGACAAAGAATTCATAATAATACTATTAGGAAAGTTCAGCAAACTATAATAATATATAGATATAAAATTAAATGAAACTTACAAATAAATACATGAACAAAAATAGAAGTTTGACAAAGAAATAAAGACATTTAAAAAATAAGAAATCCTAGAGATGAGGATTATAATGACTAAACTTAAAAAAATTTAGTAGAAAGCGTCATGAGCAAATTCAATCAAGCAGGAGAAAGAACCAGTGAGCTTGTAGTTGAAATACTTGAAATTATACATCAGAGGAGCAAAAAATAAAAACTAAAAAAATGAGGAAAACCAATGAAAATCATGAGACATTATCAAGAGAACTAACATTTTCATAGTATGAGTTAAAAGTGAGAAAAGAGAGAAAGGGGACCAGAAAGTATATTTAAAGAAACAATGGGGGGATAGTCCTCAAATCTGGGGGAAGATGCCAATGTCCAGATACCAAAAGTACAGAGGTCTCCAATAAAATTCAGCTCAAAAAGGAGTTCACCGACAATTACATAGTAATCAAACTATCAAACATCAAAGATAAAGAAAAAAATCTGAGAGCAACAAGAGATTTAAAAACAAAACAAAAGCTATCACATAGAGGGGAGCCCCAATACAGCTATTGGTGGATTTCTCAGCAGAAACCTTGCAGGCCAGGAGAGAGTTGGATGATATATTCAAACTGCTAATGGGAAAAAACCTGCCAACCAAGAATACAGTAACCAGAAAAATCTATCTTTCAGAAATGAGGGAGAAATTAAAACTTTCTTTGACAAACAAAAGCTATGAGAGTTTATCATCACTAACCTTGCTTTAAAGAAATTGCTAAAGGAAGTTTCTAAGTTTATAGGAAAGGCTGCTAATTAATAATATAAGACATGAAACCACAAAACTCAAAGGCATAAATAATACAGAGTCATATTTGAACAGTCTAATACCGTAATGATGATGTATAAAACAATTTTATCTTTAGTATGAGGGATAAAAAACAAAACTATTGAAAATAATTATAGCTGAAATAAATTGCTAAGGGGAAAAAGTTACAAAATAATGAAAATTTTGGCATTAAAAACATATAATGGAGGGGAGGAGTAAAAGTATAGAGTTGTTGTTTGGATACAAAGTTAAATTATTGTCAGTTTGTAAAATAGCCAGTTAAAAGATGTTTTTGCAAGCCTCATGATAACCACAAAGTAAAAATGTATAGTAGATGCACACATCATAAATAGAAAGTATTCAAAGCATTCTACATTCTACCACAGAAAATCATCCAAAGACAAACAGTAGAGAGAAAACAGTAGAGAGAAAAAAGAAACACAATATCTACAAAATAACCAGAAAAAAATTACAAAATGACAGTAGTATGTCCTTATCTATCAATAACTACTGTGAAGATTTTTTTTTTCAATAATTACTTTGAATGTAAATGGGTTAAATTCTCCAGCAAAAAGACATAGTGTGACAGAATGGATAAAGAAACAAAACCCATCTAGATGCTGCCTACAAGAGACTCACCACACTTTTAAGGATACACATAGATTGAAAGTGAATGGATGAAATACATATTCCACACAAATGGAAGCCAAAAGACATCGAGGGTAATTATACTTATACCAGACAAAATAGACTTTAAGTCAAAATTGCAAAAGGGGACAAAGGACATTACATAATGATAAAGGGGCCAATTCATCAAGAGGCTATCACAATTATAAATATATATATATGTATATATATATACATATATATATATATGCAACATCAGAGAACCTAAATATATAAAATAAATAAGAATCTGAAGGAAGAGATAGATTGCAATACAGTATTACAGGAGGGGGCTTTAACACCCCCATTTTCAACAATGGATCAATCATCTAAACAGAAAATTAATGAAACAGTGGACCTAACAGTCATATACAGAACATTGTATCTAATGGCAATAGAACACACAATCTTCTCAAGCAAACATGGAACATTCTTTAGGATAGATCACATATTAGTCTACAAAACAAATCTGAGAAAACTTAAGAGGATTGACATCACATCAAGCATATTTTCTGAAATTAATAATAAAAGAATATTGGAAAATTCACAATGAATTGGAAGTTAAACAACATTCTGCTGAGCAACCAGTGGGTCATAGAAGAAATCAAAAAGGAAATAGTGAAACACCCCAGAAATACAAAGACGTCTAAAAGATTACTATGGATGATTATATGCCAATAAATTGGATAAAGAAGGAATGTTTAAATTCTTAGACACATACAACTACAAAGACTGAATCATGAAGAAATTAAACATCTAAACAGACCAATAATGAGTAAGGAGATTGAACCATTAATAAACTGTCTTACGTCAAAGAAGAGCCTAGGTCCTGATGGCTTCACAGATAAATTCTACCAAACATTTAAAGAAGAGCTAATACCAATCATTCTTAAACTCTTCCAAAAATTGAAAAGGAAAGAATACTTCCACACTCATAATATAAAGTTAGCATAATCATGATAGCAAAACAGGACAAGAACATTACAAAATAATAAAATTACAGGCTAAAATCCCTAATGAACAGAAATGCAAAATATTCTCAACAAAATACTAGCAAACTGCATTCAATAGCACAATGAAAGGATCACTTACCATGATCAAAATGGATATATCCCTGAGATGCAAGCCTAGTTTGACATATGCAAATCAATAAATGTGATACATTCACATTAACAGAATGAAGGACCATAACCATCTGATTATCTTATTAGATACAGAAAAAACACTTGACAAAATTTGACATCCTTTTATGATGAAAACTTTCCACAAATTAGAGAAGGAGTGTGCCTCCACACAGTAAAGCCCCTATATAACAAGCCCATAGCTACCATTTTACTCAACAATGGAAAGCTGAAAGCTTGTCCTCCAAGATCAGAAACCAGAAACCAGACAATGATTCTCATTGTCTTAGTCTGTTTTGTATTGCTATAACAGAATACCTGAGGCTGGGTTACTTATAAAGAAAAAGGGTTTATTTAGCTCATGGGTCTGCAGGCTGGGAAGTATAAGAAGCATGGTGCCAGTATCTGCTCAGGTTCTGATGAGGGTCTCCATGCTGCTTCCACCAATGGCAGACAGTGAGCAGGCAAAGATACCACATGGTAAGGAAGGAAGCAAGAGAAATAGACCAAGGAAGCCAGATGCTTACATAACTTACTCTTGCAGATAACTAATCCATTCCTGAGAGAATGAGAACCCACTCTAGTGGGAAGGCATTAATTTATTCATGAGGGATTCACCTCTATGCCCCAACAACTTCCCACTAGTCCCTATCTCCCCACATTGCTGCATTGGAAATCAAATTTCAACATAAGTTTTGGTACGACAAACCATATTCAAATTGTAGCACCCACTCTCAGCACTTCTATTCAACATAGTACTGGAAGTCTTTGCCAGAACAATCAGGAAAAAGAGAGAAATAAAGGGCATTCACATAGGAAAGGAAGAAGTCAAATTGTCTCTGTTTGCTGATGACATGCTCTTATATGTAAAAAGTTCTAAAGACTCTACCAAACAACCATTAGAACTAATAAACAAATACAATAAAATTGCAGGATACAAAATGAACACACAAAAATCAGTAGCATTTTGGTACACTGGCAGTGAATTATCTGAAAAAGAAATCAAGAAAACAATCCATTTATAATAGCAAGAAAAAATACTTAGGAATAAGTCTAACCAAGGAAATAAAATATCTGTATACTGAAAACAATTAAACTTTGATGAAAGAAACTGAAGAAGACACAAATAAAAATATACTCCATGTTCATGAACTAAAGAATTAATATTAAAATGTCCACACTACCCAAAGCAATCTACAGATTCAATTTAATCTTTATCAAAATTCCATTTTTTTTAAGAGATAGAGAAAAAAATTCTACAGTTCATATGGAACCACAAGAAAACCCTGAATAGCCAAGACAATCTTGAGCAAAAAGAAAAAAGCTGGAGATATGACAATACCTGATTTCAAACTATGTAACAAAGCTGTAGTAATTAAAATAGAATAGTACTGGCATAAAACTAGACACCTTGAACAACAGAACAGGAGAATCCAAAAATAAAACCCATGCATTTGTGGTCAATTGATTTTCAATAAAGATGCCAAGAGCACACAACAGAAAAAGGATACTCTCAGCTGGGGGCACCTATAATCTCAGCACTTTGGGAGGTGGAGGCAAGAGGAAGGTCTGAGCCCAGGGCTTCAAGACCAGCCTGGACAACTTGGCAAGACTGCATCTCTAAAATAAATAGATAGATAGATAGATAGATAGACAGCCAGGTGTGGTAACATGCGCTTGTAGTTCCAACTACTTGGGAGGCTGAGGCAGAAGGATCCCCTGAGCCCAGTGGGTTGAGGTTGCAATGACCATGAGTGTGCTACTATATTCCAGCCTGGGCAACAGAGTGAGACTCTGACAAAAACAAAGAAAGAAAGGAAGGGAGGGAGGGAAGAAAGGAAGGAGGGAGGGAGGAAGAAAAAGAGGACCCTCTATTTAATAGATAATGTTGAGAAAACTGGAAGAGTCCAATTTCATGCAGAAGAATGAAATTGGACTCATCTCATACCATATACAAAAATCAACTCAAAAGTGATTACAGACTTAAACATAAATCTTGAAACTGTAAAACTACTAGAAGAAAACATTGGGAGAAAGCTACATAACATTAGTATCAACAATGATTTTTTTTTCAATACTTGACCCTAAAAGAAAAAACAAACACACGGGATGATATCAGAAAGCATCTACACAGCAAAAGAAACAATTAACAATATGAAGAGATAATCCATGGACTAGAAGAAAATATGTGCAAGCCACACATCTGATAAGAGGTTAATTTTCAAAATATATAAGGAATTCAAACAACTCAATAGCAAGAAAACAAAAAACACAATTAAAAAATGAGCAAAGGACCCAAATAGACATTTCTTAAAAGAAGATATACACATGGCCATCAGATACATGAAAAAATTCTGAACATTACCAATCGTTAGGGAAATGCAAATTATAACCAAATTGAGATATCATCTCATTTTTGTCAGAATGGCTATTATAAAAAAGAGGAAAGATAAGAGTTGTAAAGAGTGTGGACAAAAGGAACCCTTGCACATTGTTAGTGGGAATGTGAATTAGTACAGACATTATGAAAAACTGTACGGCAGTTCCTTGAAAAGTTAAAAATAGAATTACCATATGATCCAGTAATCCTACTTCTAGGTATATATTCGATGAATTCAAAACCAGTGTGTTGAAGAGATATCTTTACTCTCCTGTTCATTTCTGCATTATTCACAGTAGCCAAATTGTGGAATAAATCTATGTGTCTATCAATGGATGAATGGATAAAGAAAATGCGGTATATATATACAATGGAATATTACTTAGCCTTTAAAAAAGAAGAAAATTCTGTCATTTGCAACAACATGGATGAACCTGGAAGACATTATGCTAAGTGAAATAAGCCAGGCACAGAAGGACAAAAACCATAGGATCTCATTTATATGTGGAACTTAAAACAATCAAGCTCATAGAAACAGAAAATGGAACTTAAAACAATCAAGCTCATAGAAGCAGAAAATAGAATGGTAGTTACCAGATGATGGTGGTGAGGGGAATTGGGCGATGTTGGTCAAAGAGTACAAAGTTTCAGTTAGACAGGAGGAATTAGTTTCTTGAGATCCATTGCATAGCATGGTGACTATAGTTAATAATAATGTAATATATATTCCAAAGTTGCTGAGAGAGTAAATTTCAAACACTCACACCACAAAAATAATAAATATTTGAGGGGATAAATATGTCAATAAGCTTGATTTAATCATTCCACATCGCATACACATATAATAACCCTACTTTGTAACCCATAAATATATACAATTTTTTTAAATGGACAAAAGACGTGACTATATATCTCACTAGATGATATACAAGTGGCCAATAAGTGCGTGAAAAGATATTCCACAACACTAGTCATTAGAGAAATGCTAATCAAAGTGATAAAAAGATACCATATCACACCCATTATAATGTTTTTTTTTTTCTTTTTAACCTCGAAACAGAAAATGACAAGTGGTAGCAAAGATGTAGAGAAATTGAAACCCTTGTGCTTTGCTGGTGGGAATGTAAAACAGTGCAGTTGCTGTGGAAAGCAGTACTGTATGGTGGTTCCTCAAAAAAATTAAGCATAGCATTACCATCTGATGTAGCAATTTCACTTCTAGCATATACTCAAAAGAATTAAAAGCAGAGACTCAAATACCTGTACATCAGTGTTCACAGCAGCATTATTCACAACTCAAATGTCTACCAGAAGAAGAATGGATAAACAAAATGTAGTAAAAAAGTAGAATGTTACCCAGCCTTAAAAAGCAATGAAATTCTGACACATGCTACAACATAAAAGAATCTTCGAAACATTGTGCTAAGTGAATTAAGCCAGATGCAAAAGGATAAATATTGTATGATTCTACTTATGTAAGAAACCTAGAACAGGCAAATTCATAGAAACAGAAAGTAGAATAGAGTTTACCATGGACTGGGGAAAGAAGGGGTTGGGGGTTATTTTTAAAAGCATACACAGTTTCAGTTTGGGATAATAAAAAAGTCCTGGTTTGCACAACAATCTGAATTTACTTAATGCCACTGAGCTGTATACTTAGTTAAAATAGTAAATTGTATGCTATGTATATTTTACCCCATGAAAGTTATGCAAAAAAAGCTTATTATTTGATTTGTCAGAAATATTTATTCTGTACCTCTTAGGTGTTTCCATGAGTTTATGATGACTCACTGTCAAGAGTTCCTCCCTCACCCACAAGCTGTTATGAGCATGGGCTTGCTGGGCCTCCAGGGGTCTGCTGTCTGTAAACACAGCAGGCTGGGCTAGAGGATCCCAAGGATTTTTTGGGGATGAATGAAGAATAAAATGGGAGGGTAAAAGGTCCTGGAATGTTGCCCTGTGACAAATATTCACTCGCTTCTCTTACCACAGAGAATTTTCTTTTTTTTTTTTTTTTTGAGTTGGAGTCTTACTCTGTCACCCAGACTGGAGTGCAGTGGCTGCTACCAGCCACCACAGCCTCAACCTGCTGGGCTCCAGCGATACTTCCACCTCAGCCTTCCAAGTAGCTGGAACTATAGGCGCGCACTACCACACCCGGCTAATTTTTTGATATTCCTTATATAATATTTGAAAATCTTACCCACTTAAGTATTAAGTATATCAAAGGGCTTAATCTCTCTCTCTCTTTTTTTCCCCCAATGCTTACTCTTTGCCCCCAGGATTGGCTACACCATTCCTGGGGCCCAGTACAAAAAAAAAAATGTAAAACCCTTCATTTAAAAATTACCAAGAGCCGGCTCGGTGGCTCAGTCTGTAATCCCGCACTTTTGGGAGGCTGAGGTGAGTGGATTGCCTGAGCCCGCGGGTTCGAGACCCGCCTGGGCAGTGAGACCTCATCTCTACAATAAATCAAAAAATCAGCTGGGCGTGGTAGCACATGCCTGTAGTTCCAGCTACTTGGAAGGCTGAGGCAGAAGGATTGCCGGAGCCCAGCAGGTCGAGGCTGCGGTGGCCGGGAGCGGCCACTGCACTCCAGTCTGGGCGACAGAGTGAAACTCCAACTCAAAAAAAAAAAATATATTACCAAGAATTTCAAAGTGGAGGAAGCAGAGCATTAAACCAAATACACACCCCCCAACACAACCCCCCACTTCCCCAGCATGACTTCACAGGTCAGCCATTTGTGAAACCGGCCCTGTCTGCTCATATGTAAAAAATCACCCCCGCACCACTCCCAGGAAAACATTTAGGTTGATTTACCACCCTGAGAACATTGGGAATTATGTGTTTGGGTTGCGTTTTTATACACAAATTACACAAACGAAACCGACCTTCCAACCTGCCACGTGGGGTAGTTTGTGTTAATGAGCACTTCCTGCTGAGCAGGGAGGCAGCACAATGGAATGAAAAGACTATACAACTGACTAGAAAAGAAGACTGAGATTATATATTTAACAAATACTTATTGAACACTAACTAAGTGCCAGACCCTGGGCTAAGTGTTCCACAGTGGTTCAATAAATCTGTCACCCTGGGCTGTTGGTCAGTCTGTCATACTTTATTTCCCTAGGTTGTTAAGTGGTAACAGAGTATTGCTCACCTAAAAAACTTTAGGAAGGACCTTCAAATTAAATTACCAATCATAACTACTGTTTTCCAAAACTGTAATGACAATAACTTTTTAAACATGACATTATCAAAAATAGAGGATGAGTGTAGATTATAGAGTCTCAGGGTAGCTTCTAGTTTTTCTTTTGTCACTTTCTTTCATCTGAAAAACTCAGTGGGAGATTCCACATCCAGAAACCATGACCAGGTTATCCAGTATCTTGTATGAATTTATAGAATTTTATCCTCAGACTTCAAAGACATAAAACCTGTAAAGAGGAACTTTCTGGCATGCCTATTTTACAGGTTTTACACAATTGCAATATTCCTTAAAATAAGAGTCAACTGAATTGTTGGAAGTGGAATAATATTTGAAAAGTACAAGAGAACTTGGATATTACAAGGAAAACTGTATTGAATCCTTTTGTACAACACAGAATAATTTTTATAAAGCAAAAAATTACCCCTAATTTGCATGATGTGAAAACTCAGGCTTAAGCACATGGAGTTTTGTGACTATACAAATGGGACCCCATTTAGACTGAGAAATGACTCCTCCTCTTCCTTTTCAGTTCTGAGAATGTGCAGGTGTAAGTAGAGGTAGAAAGGGTGGGAGGATGTCAGCATTTTTTGCATAAGTTCAAAATCTTTTTCTTCCTCAGATGAAAAGTATTTTCCAAAGCAAAGGAAGACAATAGGACCCAGAGCCTTTGAAGGGATCACACTGATGTGAGAATGGGAGCATTTTTCAGGAAACACATGATGAAGGTAACCTCAATTAAAGTCACAGAATTTTAGTCAACTGGTATGAGGTGTGGTGTGGAAGGTTCTAAACATAGATTGCCAAATTCTCAAGTTAAGTGTGTGATTGAAATGGTGACATTTTCAGAGATGCAGTTTACCAGCCTCAGGTGTTCTGTGAAAGAAGTACTGAAAGCTGTATTCTTGCATGGAAAAATGTACACATATAAGAAAAAGAAGTAGGACCTAAAACACAATGGTGCACAAATCTTATTGCTAGGGGTCTAAATAGTAACTGATCATAAAAAAATTAATAATTATCTAGCACTACACTCCTGGGTGGTATCAACAGAAGATTTAAAGCATGAGATAAGAATGAGGGTCAGAAAGTGAAACCATGCAAAGGTTATGGTCTTCTTAGGGTGAGGATATAGATATTATTTTAAAAATATATAGATATTACTTTTTAAAAACTAATGACAAATACATATTTAATTGTGTGTGCTATGATTCAAGAATGCTAATTAGAAGAGTAGGGTTTTTTTTTCTTTCAGGCTATTACAGGAGAAAAGATGGAACAAAGAAAATGCAATCGTCAATAAAAGAATAGAGAAACAAAAACAACACAAATGCATGGTAAGGAGGAAACATAAGATGAAATGAGTTCAAACTCATCAGTAATCAAAGAAATTACAAATGACTTACATTTACCTTTTTAAAGATTAATTGTCTTAAAGAATCAAAGCTAGACTTATGAAAAGTTGACAGTAAAGAGAGCAAAATTAACAATCTAAAGTTTACCAAAAGGAAAAAAAAGACAGAAAAAAATAGTGAAATTTAAGACAAAAATATAAACAAATCTACCACAGAAAGAAAAGAGACAAAAGCTGTATTTTCCCTCCGGTCAAAGGGATGCTAATTGGTGGTTATTAGGAGATCAAGTCACTCGTGACAGAGCAGCTTGGAAGGGATGGGAAAAGGGACGAGGCTGAGAACATGAGGAAAGAGAATAGGGACAGTGAATAGGATGCCCATCCCCCTGGTATACATACCCTATATAGTTCTCTCTCCTTGACTGTCAGGAAGATTTATGAACATGATATCACTCCCATGAAATGATAGGTTTGACTATATAGCAAAGATGTACTTAAGGTCCTTAATCAGTTGGCTTCAAATTAATCAAAACGGAGATTCTCTTGGGTGGACCTGACCTAATTATGTGAGCTTTTTAATTCTGGGTCTAGAGGTCAGAGTAGTAGACAAATACAAATATAATTGTGTGTGTTATGATTTAAGAATACCCACACTCAAGTTGAAGCAAATGCTTTCCTGCTTTCCTCAAAGATGGAAGTGTTATGAGTTCTACTGCTACAAGGAAGTGAGTTCTGAATGAGACTGGAGGAGGACACCAAACTCCAGAGGGACCACAGGCCTGACCTACACTTTGATTGCACACTTTGATCAGAGGACCCAGCAGAACTACACTTGGACTTCTGACCCACAGAAACTATAAGATATTAAATTTGTGTTGCTTAGATCACTATATTTGTGGTAATTTGTTATATAGCTTAGAAAAAATGAGTACAGGTATACTATAGATAAATGGCATGTTCAGTTTTAGACTGTGGCAGGATGTGGCAAATGCTCAAATATATTTCTTGTATGATTGAGTGAATAAACACAGAAACACATGTAGCTGATTCAGAATCAACAGTTGGCCTCACCTGGGCTGACTGAATATCTCCTCCCACTAACCCAGCGGCAGGAAAGGCAGTTGATAGCAGTTAAAGGTATTTCCTTTTGAAAGGCAAGTTGCAACTTTAAAGACCCACCAGGCACCAGGCAGGTTTTGTCTAAGAAAGGCCAAATGGCCCAGAACTGGTCATTTCATGGAAATGGAAAAGAGTCTTAGCTAAAACCGCCCTTCTGAAGTTGACGGTTTACAAGCCTGCAGTTCCTGGAAACCATTTGTTCTTTGAAAAATCTGATTTTGCTGAGTACAACCTTGTAAAGTTCCAAAGGAAATATGTAATCACTCAACACGACCCCCTCCCTTACCTCAACAAGGGTCTTAAGACCCCACTTCTCCTGTTCTGGGGTGCTCGATTTGGACGCATTAGATTCTCGGGCCTGCTGTGCTAGCCAGCGTAATAAAGTGCCACTTCCTATAATAGTCTCGGTGTCACGATCTCTCTATTTTTCCAGCTACAAGATCACCACAATAGAGCAATTATTACAATAAAGTGAGTCATACACATTTTTGGTTTCCCAGTGCCTAAAAAAGTTATGTTTACACTATACTATAGTTTATTAAGTGCTCAATAGCATTATATCTAAAAAAACATGGTGCATGCCTTAATTAAAAAACGGTTTATTGCTAAGAAATGCTAATGATCATCTGAGCCTTTAGCAAGTTGCAATATATTACCTGATAGAGGATCTTGCCTTGACATTGAAAGGTGCTAACTGATCAGGGTCATAGCTGCTGAAGGTTGGAATAGCTGTGACAATTTCTGAAAACAAGACAACAAGGAAGTTTGCCACTTGTTTACTCTTCCCTTTATGAAAGATTTCTTTGTAGCGTGTGATGCTGTACATTCTCTTTGGAATTTATAAGGTGGTGTTCAGAAAAATCAGATCTTTTAAAAAACAAATGGTCTCCAGGAACTGCAGGGCAGCAGGGTCTGCAAGCAGAGTTGTAAACTGTCAACTTCAAAAGAGGGGTTTTGGATAAGTCTGTGAATTAGTTTCTCTTTTGCATTTCTATGAGAGCCATCAGTCTTGGCTACTTGGCTTTTTTAAACAAAACCGGCCTGGTGGGTCTTCAGAGCTTGCCGCTTGACTTTCTTTTTTTTTTTTTTTCTCGACCTGCTGGGCTCCAGCGATCCTTTCATCTCAGCCTTCCAAGTAGCTGGAACTACAGGCGTGCTACCACGCCCAGCTAATGTTTAAATTTATTGTAGAGATGAGGTCTCGCCAAGTTGCCCAGGCGGGTCTCGAACCCTCAGACTCAGGCAATCCACTCACCTCAGCCTCCCAAAGCGCTGGGATTACAGGCTGAGCCACTGAGCCCGGCTGCTGCTTGACTTTCAAAAGGAAATACCATTAACTGCTACCAGCCCCCCTTTCTGCCACAGGGTTAGTGGGAGACAATTTGTCATCCCAGGTGATTGCCATGGGACCAACTGCTGACCCCAAAGCAGCTACTCATGTGTTTCTTCATTCATTCACTCAATTACACAAGAAATATATATTTGAGCTTTTGCCCCACTCTACTATACTGTTGGATAGCATTTTACTCACAGTAGAACTTTCAAAATTGGATTCAATCCTCCGAATTAACTCCAAAGGGAACTTTGCTCCTCTGTCTTCAGGAATTTAAAAAAGAATTATATCTATTTCACCATCATTTATTCTTTTAAGCCAGAAGAGAGACATTTTAGAACAAAATTTTTTTTTTTTTTTGAGTTGGAGTCTCACTCTGTCGCCCAAACTGGAGTGCAGTGGCCGCTCTCCGCCACCGCAGCCTCGATCTGCTGGGCTCCGGCGATCCATCCGCCTCAGCCTTCAGAGTAGCCGGAATTACAGGCACGCGCTACCATGCCCGGCTGATATTTGATTTATTGTAGAGATGAGGTCTCGCCAAGTTGCCCAGGCGGGTCTCGAACCTGTGGGCTCAGGCAATCCACTCACCTCAGCCTCCCAAGGCGCGGGATTACAGGCTGAGCCACCGAGCCCGGCTTCAAAAATTATTTTATTGTTTGTTCTGATCACCTCCTATTCATCCCATTGGTAAAAGAAAGAATTCCTGCCCCCATAGTATGACATATAGCACCTGACACAGGACAGCTGAGACTGGTAGTAGGTTGTTAGTCAAATAAACTCAGCCTGGAGAACACCACTCACCATGTAGGGCCACATGGGAGTTGCATGAGGGGAAACCAGAAGGGGCTGTGGGAGGCAGGATTTATAGTAACCAGAGATTGTAATGTCTCTGGTTACCACAGAATGATGTGATTGGTTTATTTAAACAATTTCACAGGCTGGAAGGAAGGTGAAACCTGTTAGGTTGAGGACTGGGTAGGGTGCAGCTGGTTTGGCTGATAAGCGAACTATACAGGTGGGGAAACTTTTCTGCTGCTGGTGGTGGTGAGGATGGGGAGGGTGGAACTCATGGAGCCCTGTGTGTCTCCAAGATGTCAAGACCAGCACTGTAAGCTTTAGGTCTTACATTACTAAAGGCTCCAAACCCCTTTAAAAATGAGATGAGAAGTGAATCCAAATATGGATGATAAGTGTGCATGCTTTTGTACCTTAATTTAGTGAAAACTGATGTCAATTTCAAGGAAGTGAAATAAAATTGTTGATTATATTTCTATTTTTTCCACAAACAATTAGGGTTATGTTTATGAATATTAGAAGTTACTTTTTTCAGTTGTTTTACTTACACTGTCTTTTTCAAACTTACCTGAATCAATAATGGGTGCAGAGAATTTGCTACATAGAATGGCTAATAATTATCGATAGCATTCCCTTACACTAACAATAATAAGTTAACTAGTGAAACAGAAAAAAATCTGTTATAATAACAAAATAAGCAATAAATTGATTTGAAATAAATACAAGAGTTGTAAATAATCTACATGTAGAGTATAAAACTTCACTGAAATATTTAAGAGATGTGAATTAATAAAGAGACATACTAGTTCTTGGATAGGAAGACTTCTTATAACAGATGTTTATTTTCAGTGAATTAGTCTTTAAGTTTCATAAAACTCAAACAAAACCCCAGGAAGATTTGTCTTGGAAGTTGACAAACTGGCCAGGCGTGGTGGCTCATGCCCATAATCCCAGCACTTTGGGAGGCTGCGGTGAGAGGATTGCCTGAGCCCACGGGTTCGAGACCAGCCTGGCCAATTTGGTGAGACCTCAACTCTACAATAAATAAAAAAATTAGCCAGGCATGGTGGCACGTGTCTGTAGTTCCAGTTACTTGGAAGGCTGAAATGGAAGGATTGCTTGAGCCCAGTTGGAGAAGGCTGTGGTGGCCATGAACATGCCACCGCACTTCAGCCTGGGCGACAGAGTGAGACTGACTCAAAAAAAAAAAAAAAAGAAGAAGAAGACGAAGTTGACAAACTGATTCTAGCATTAATCTGGAATGAAAAATAAATAAAAATAGTAAAGACATGCCTTTGAAAAAGGAAAACAATGAAGTATCCTAAATACCAAAACATACTTTAAAGTTTCAGTAGTTAAAAGTGTAATATTAGCCCTGGAATAAGCAAATCAATAGAATCAGAAAAGGGAGTTCAGATATAAATTCATATAAATGAGAATTTTGTATAAGTAAAGATGGCACATATAATTCAGTGAGAAAGGTATAGACCACTTAGTAAACATGATTAATATAATTTGCTATTCATTTGGAGAGAAATAAACTTACATTTTATCTTTTTTCATAAACAAAATATTACAGGTGAATTAAGGAGCAGTTATTAGATAAATAAGGAGCTATTAGAATTAGACTGTGTTTATAGTTTTGAGAGTAAGAGTGTTAAGAGCAAGAGTATTATTAATACTCTTTTTGTAAACAAAAATAATATATTTTATAAACACAAAACGAATAATGTTTAAAATGCTTACTATTAAGATAGTAAACATTATCTACATTAAAAAACTAAAGTATGATAAAAAGACGTGACAAAGTTAATTAAATTGCATGCTATTGTCCTGAAAAAAATTGAAACATATATATACCATAAAGAATTGATGTTGAGAATATATGATTACCAATCCCCCCTCCAAAAAAACCCAACATAGCACAATTAAAATGGAAAAAATATGAGTATACAGTTCACAGAAAGGGAAAGACGTGGGCAGTAAACATAGTGCTTAATCTCAACAGTGGTTAGAAAAATGAAAATTAAAACAGTGAGGTATCAGTCTTAACCCATCCAATCATTTAAATACTATATGTTGATAAACATCTGGAATTGAAGAAGCTAAGGTGGAATTGTGAACTCTTGTACATGTTGTTGGAGTGAATATTGGCAACATTTAAAAAAGTCTATCAGACAGTATGTTAAAATTTAAAAGAGCAGTAATCAATGAAATAAAGCTGACAAAGAATGGTATAAATTAGTAAGGCCAAAATTTGTTATTTGAAGAGATCAACCAAATAGCTAGACAGATCTAGAAAAAAAGAAGAGAAAGAGAAAACACAAATTACCAATATCAGGAATGAAAAAAATGGTATTGCTACAGGTCCTACAGGCATGAAATTTTATAAACAACTTTATGCCAACATATTTGACAAATTAGATGAAATAAATTTCTTCAAATTCTTTGACAAATATAAGTTACCAAAATAGATACAAGATGAAAGAGAAAATCTGAACAGCCTTGTAACTACAGAGAAATTGAATTAATCATAAAAAATCTTCTGGCACATAAAGTTCTAGGCTTAGATGGTTTTATTGATGAATTCAACTAACATGTAAGAATTAACATCACTCTACATAAACTGTTTCAAAAAATAGAGAAGATAACACTTTCCAACATTTTGTGAGACTATTATAGATCAATGGTCCTCATAAACATAGATTCAAATATCTTTAAGAAAATATTAGCACATTGGGTTCAACACTGTATTAACATAATAATATATCATGACCAAGTAGTGTTTATCTGAGGAGTACAAGGATAGCTGAACATTTTTAAAAAATCAATTCAATTTACCTTATTAAGAAAATAAAGGAGAGAGCCCATATGAACATCTGAGGAGAGACAAATAAAGCATCTGACAATAGTAAACATCTATTCATAATAACACCTCACAGCAAACTGGAATGGAAAGGTATTCCTCAACCTTATAAAATGAATTTATTAAAAACTAATAGCTAAAATCATGTTTAACAGTAATATTTGAACATTTTTCTTAAGACTGGGAAGAGGCAAGAATGTCTTCCTTCATCTTTTTTATTCAGTCTTGTACTAGAGATATTAGTCATTACCACAGAGCAAGAAAAATAAACGAAAGATGTAAATTTTTTTCTTTTGGAGTAAAAGTGTTTCTATTTGCAGATGACATAATTTTTAGGTAGAAAATTCTTTGAAATACATAACGTAACTATTGAACTAAGAAGCAAATTTAGTAAGACCACAGGATACAAAGTTAATATAGTAAGCCTGTAATCCCAGCACTTTGGGAGACTGAGGTGAGCGGATTGCCCGAGCCCACGGGTTCGAGACCCGCCTGGGCAACTTGACGAGACCTCATCTCTACAATAAATCAAAAATTAGCTGGGTGTGGTAGCGCGCGCCTGTAGTTCCAGCTACTTGGAAGGCTGAGGCGGAAGGATCACCAGAGCCCAGCATGTTGAGGCTGCGGTGGCCAGGAGCGGCCACTGCACTCCAGTCTGGGCGACTGAATGAGACTCCAACTCAAAAAATAAAAAAAAAAAAAAGAAATTGTATCTTTATGCACCAGCAGCAAACAATTGGAAATGATATTTTTAAAAACTAATTTTATTGTTTTCAAAAATATTTAAGACAAATTTTAACAAAAGATATATACAGAAGTTTATACTAAAAACTACAAAGCATACATACTGAGATAAATTTAAGATCTAAATAAATGAAAAAGTAGCCTGGCTCGGTGGCTCAGCCTGTAATCCCAGCGCTTTGGGAGGCCGAGGTGAGTGTATTGTCTGAGCCCTCGGGTTCGAGACCCACCTGGGCAACTTGGCGAGACCTGATCTCTGCAATAAATAAAGAAAAAATTAGCCAGATGTGGTAACGCGTGCCTGTAGTTCCAGCTACTTGGAAGGCTGAGGTGGAAGGATTGCTGGAGCCCAGCAGGTCGAGGCTGAGTGGCTGGGAGCGGCCACTGCACTCCAGTCTGGGTGACAGAGTGAGACTCCAACTCAAAATAAATAAATAAATAAATGAAAAGGTATTATTTTAATTAATTGGAAAATCCACTTTTGTTAAGATGATAATTTTCCCAAATTAACCTATAGATTTCTTTTAATCCCAATCTTAATTTCAGCAGATTTTTTTAAATAAAAGAAATTGACAATTAGGTTTTAAATTTCATATGAGGTGCCAATAATCTAAAATATCCAAAATGATCCTGAAAAAGAATGACAAAGTCAGAGAACTTACACCACCCAACTATAAGATTTACTATAATTCTACAATAATAAAAAAAAATAAATTAATGACACAAAATAGTGAGTCCAGAAGTACATTCAAGCTTATGTGGTCATCTGATTTTCAACAAAGGCACTTAAATACAATATAGAAAGAAATATTTTTTCAACAAATGGAGCCAGATAATGGGTTATCCATATAAAAAATAATATTTAATTCTTTTTTTTTTTTTGAGTTGGAGTTTCACTCTGTCACTCAGACTGGAGTGCAGTGGCTGCTCCCGGCCACCACAGCCTCAACCTGCTGGGCTCCGGTGATCCTTCCGCCTCAGCCTTCCAAGTAGTTGGAACTACAGGCATGCGCTACCATGCCTGGCTAATTTTTTGATTTTTTGTAGAGATAAGGTCTTGCCAAGTTGCCCAGGCGGGTCTCAAACCCACGGGCTCAGGCAATCCACTCACTTCGGCCTCCCAAAGTACGGGATTACAGGCTGAGCCACTGAGCCTGGCCAATAATATTTAATTCTTATGTCACATCCTATTTCAAATTATTTCAAGATGGCTACTAGATCTAAACGTAAAAGCTAAAACCATGAATTATCGATAAGAAAACATTGCAGAATATCTTTGTGAATTAGAGTAGGAAAAGTTTTCCTTGCCAGGTCACAAAAAGAAGTAAGCATTAAAAAATTGACAAATTAGACTTCATCAAAATTAAAAACATGTTCCTCAGAAGACAACATTAAGGAAATAAATAGGCAGAACACAGACTGGGAGAAAATATCTGCAAAACATTTATCTGATAGAGACCTAGAATTCAGCACATATAAAGAACTTTGACAATAATTTAGAGACAAACTGAAGAAAAATGGCAAAAGATTTGAATAGATACCTTGCAAAGAAAAACATGTAACTATCCAATAAGCACATGAAAACTTTTGATGTAAATTGTTATCAGGAAAATACAAGCAAAACCACAATAAGATACAACCAAAAACCTCTCAAATAGGATAAAATTCAAAAGGCTAACAATGCCAAAAGTTGGTAAGGATATGGAGTAATGAGACGTCTTGCAAAAAGATATATACTATATTTTTCCATTTGCATGAAGTACTAAATAGGCAAAAGGATGGAACACAATTAGAAAAGTAGTTGCTTTTGTGGGTAGAGGTGGCAATTGACAGGGAAGGACATGAGGAAACTTTCTGTGGTGATGTTAATATTTGTATTTTGGTAGAGCGTAGTGTGACAGAGGCATGTAATTTGTCAAAACACCATTAGTGTTCATTTAGGATCTGAACATTTTATTGCACATACATTTTATGTCAAAAATTAAAATTCAAAAAATTGACTCTAGTTACCTATACAAGGTCTTATAATTAACTTTGTGAACTTGCCACTGTGCACTTACGTTGGCAGCATTGTACAAACAACTTGGTAAGTTTCATAATCTTGGTATATCAGTGTCTCACGGCTGAGTTCCTGTCAATGTGTGGCATGTCTTGCGGAGTGATGTTCATTATTGTTGTTTTATGTTTTTGTGTACTGTCATGAGAGTGTTGGAGCTTGAATTAGAGCAAGAAATAAACATTGCATTTCTTGTAAAACTTGGCAGGAGTGGAAGTGAAATCAGGGACATGTTAGTCCAAGTATATGGGGAAAATGCCATAAAGAAAACAGCAGTATACAAATGGATTGAATGTTTTTCTGAGGGGAGAGAAAGTGTCACTAATGAAGAGACGTCAAACATTACCAAAATTAGCCCAATTATGCATCAAAATCGTTGGCTGACTGTGAGAAGCATAGCAGACCAAATAGACATTGATAGAGAAACAGGAAAATCCTTTTTTTTTTTTGAGTTGGAGTCTCACTCTGTCGCTCAGACTGGAGTGCAGTGGCCACTCCCGGCCACTCAGCCTTGACCTGCTGGGCTCCGGCGATCATTCCGCCTCAGCCTTCCAAGTAGCCGGAATTACAGGCGTGCGCTACCACACCCGGCTAGTTTTTTTTTGATTTACTGTAGAGATCAGGTCTCATCAAGTTGCCCAGGTGGGTCTCGAACCCGCGGGCTCAGGCAATCCACTCACCTCAACCTCCCAAAGCGCAGGATGACAGGCTGAGCCACCGAGCCCGGCTCAGGAAAATCTTTTTTTTTTGAGTTGGAGTCTCATTCTGTCTCCCAGACTGGAGTGCAGTGGCCGCTCCCGGCCACCACAGCCTCGATCTGCTGGGCTCTGACAATCCTTCCGCCTCAGCCTTCTGAGTAGCCGGAATTACAGGCATGTGCTACCATGCCTGGCTGATTTTTTGATTTATTGTAGAGATGAGGTCTCACTGCCCAGGTGGGTCTCAAACCCGCGGGCTCAGGCAATCCACTCACTTCAGCCTCTCAAAAGCGTGGGATTACAGGCTGAGCCACGAGCCTGGCTAGGAAAATCTTAACTGAAAATCTTGGCATGAGAAAGGTATGTACAAAAATTGTCCTGAAGGAGCTCTTGCATCATGACATTGCACCAGCTCACACAGCACTGTCTGTGAGGGAGTTTTTAGCCAGTAAACAAATAACTCTATTGGACCATCCTCCCTACTCACCTGATCTGGCCCCAGATAAAGGAAATATTGAAAGGAAGACATTTTGATGACATTCAGGACATCAAGGGTAATATAGTGACAGTTCTGATGGCCATTCAGAAAAAGAGTTCTAAAATTGCTTTAATGGGTGGACTGGGTGCTGGCATTGGTGCACAGTTTCCCAAGGGGAGTACTTTGAAGGTGAACATAGTGATATTCAGCAATGAAGTATGTAGCACCTTTCCCAGAACAAGTTCATGAATTTTATTGTCACACCTTTGTATGCATGAGCTATTTAGGGAGAAGTATTCTGATTTTTTAAGTTTACTTGGAAGTATATTAAAATTAGATGAATTACTGGATTGATAGAGGAATCAATAGGTATGTTATAAAACAAGAATACAAAATATCAATGGTAATCTCCAGATAGTGATATACTGATACTCATTAAACTTTAATTCTTGCTATTTGTTTGAAAGTTTCAAATTAAACTTTTAGGAAAAAAATAGGCATACACTTTGACCCATTCTGTTTATGTCTAGTTATTTATCCTAAAGAAATTCACTCCACATGTGTACCAAGAGGCATATATAGGCGTAGTTATTGCAGTATGATTTGGAGTATTGGAAAATAAAAAGTAAAAATTATGGGGCATGTGAATGCCCATGTTAAATATACTATGTTATATTTAGATAACAAAAAGCTGCAAAAGTTACAAAATAATGAATTAGATCTATCTGTACTGACATAGGAAGATCTCCAAGATATATTTAGGGTAAAAAAAAAATTATAGAATAAAATGTACGATGTAGTCCCCTTTAAATAAACAGCATGTATATAAATGCTTAGAACAAAATCCACAACAAAGATGGGCACATTTTTCTGTAAAGGACCAGATAATAAACATTTTATTTATTTATTTATTTATTTTTGAGTTGGAGTCTCACTCCGTCGCCCAGACTGGAGTGCAGCGGCCACTCACGGCCACCGCAGCCTCGACCTCCTGGGTTGCGGCGATCCTTCTGCCTCAGCCTTCCAAGTAGCTGGAACTACAGACGCGCGCTACCACGCCCGGCTAATTTTTGATTTCTTGTAGAGATGAGGTCTTGCCAAATTGCCCAGGCGGGTCTCGAATCCGCGGGCTCAGGCAATCCACTCACCTCAGCCTCCCAAGGCGTGGGATTACAGGCTGAGCCACCGAGCCTGGCTGATAATAAACATTTTAGGCCCTCCAGGCCATATCACTTCTATTGCAACCATTTCATTTTGACATTGTAGTATGAAAGCGGCCACAGACAATATGTGAATGAATGAACATAGCTGTGTTTCAAGATAACTTGATTTTCAAAATCAGGCGGTGGGCCAGATTTTGCCTATGCTATTTAGCATAATTTGCTAGCCCTTGGTCTAGTAGTGTGATTGATTGCAACAATGACCTTAATTCTTCACTCCTTCCTGTATTCATATCCTTTGCTATGTATTTTTGCTCTGCCCTCTCCTTCTGACTCTGGGCTCAGTCATGTGATTTGCTTTGAATCAATAGGATGTGTGTTTCAATTTGGTGAGGATGACACAAGCAGAGGCTTGAAAGACATAGATGTCATGGGGCTTTCTTGCTACTGTGCCCCTATTATTACTCCAAGAACACTCCCAGCCTAGCCTTCTGGAGGAGGAGAGATGTGGAGAGGAATTCAGTCTCTGTAACTGTCCCAGTGGAGGCCACCCTACATTGGCTGATAAGCAGGTGACCCTCAGATTTTTGGGCAAATTCAGTCAAAATGAGCTGACCACACCAGACATGTAAGCAACGAATCCCTATTATTGTGTGCTGGTGAAGTTTTGTTATGTTGCATTAGCTAACTGATACAAAAACAAAATAACACCCACCTAACAACATGGATTACCTTTGAGGAAGGTAGAAAAATGAAGGTAGATTTTGTCATTTAAAAGAAAATAATAAATTTTAACAAAGAAAAATGTGTAGTGATGTTTTGGAATTCAGAAAATATAGGTTCCAGTCAGGGTGCTCTGGAAGGTCAGGCAAAGACACAGATACAAGTAAACGACCAATGTCTATTTGCCATGTCATTTCTTCTGTCTTTATTATTTTTTCTTTTTAAATTTGTATTTTAAAGATGTGGGGCACAATTCAGGGATAGATATACAAATGGTCATTGTACAGGTAAAGTTGGAGTCACATTTTGGTCGCCATTTCACCTGGTTGAGATCTGGCACCCTTATTGATAAAGTTTGCCCTCCCACTCCCACCTGGCAGTTTCCCACTACTGCCAATTCCTTTCTTAAGATATTATGATAATTGTTCAGGGTCTGCTTATGAGTGAGAACATGTGGTGATCAGTTCATTGTTTCTGTGATAGATCACTGAGTATTGCAGACACTAACTCCATCCAGGTTGCTGCGAAGTTCATCATTCTGTCCTTCTTTATGGCTACATAATATTCCATTGTGTATATGTATCACATTTTTTTAATCCAGTCCACTTTTGATGGGCAGCACGGTTGGTTCCATGTTCTTGCTATGTGAACAATGCTGCGATAAACATATGTGAGCAGGTATTTTTTTCATAGAGTGATTTGAGTTCCTCTGGGTATAGTCCCAGAAGGGGGATTGCTGGGTCTTATGGAAGGTCAATTTTTAGATCTTTTAGGAATCGCCACACTGTTTTCCACAGAGGCTGTACTAGTTTACATTCACACCAACAGTGTTCTTCTGTCTTTAATATCTTTCTCTTTTTCTTTTATCCTCTGCCTATAAACATGTCTGTCTTTTGTATTCTGAGAAAATCCTCTCTTGCCCTTGTAACTATGTTTAATTTTAATCTTTCTTTTTTCTTTTTAAACTTAATTATATAAGCAACAAAGAAACTGCTGCATGCACATGCTAATGCAAATTCAAACAGTGCAGAAAACCTAACATAAACAATGAAAGCTTTAATTCCTGCTCACTACCTCTCCACTTGTGCTGCACCCTGGAGCCAATAGCTTGAACACGATTCTACTATTTTTTTCTTGTGGTTATCTACATTTTAAAAAATAACATGCTTGTACTTCTATTTCTTGGTTTATTTTGGGTCCTCTACATGAATGATATGGCATTTAGCTAATGTATTCTATCCCCCTGCCCTCACCCTGCTTTCACATAAATTGTATCTTTATAAATTTTTATTTCTATTTTTATACATTTAGCTTTAAGTGATATTCTAAAATATCTATTTTCTTTCTTTACAGTGGTGTTTACATTTTTAATTAAAATCATATGTGCACCCAATTAAAAAGCAATAGCCCAGTCCTTTGACTACCCAGTTCCCACTTTTAGCCCCTTTTCAGAGGCAGCCACTTCTAAATGTCAGGTGCGCAGGTGAAGCACCCGGGGACTATTGAAATGCAAATCATCAGTAGTAGGTCAACAGATGAGGCATTTCTAACAAGTCCCCAGATGACGCCCATGCTACTAGATCACAGGCCACACTTTGAGTAGGGACACCAGCTACGTGTCGGGGCTGACAAAGGGTCCCTAGTCCTGTGGGCTTGTGTTCTAAGGCAGAATTTAGACAGGAAGGTGAGGCTTAAGTCCTGCCATAAGAGCTGGGCCAGAACGACAGGGAGCCTGAGCAGGGCAGCCTCAGCTCTTCCCATACCTGCATTTTCATATTGATCAATAGTCTCAAAGTCCTCTTCATTCTCCTCAATGCGGGGCAAAATAATCTTTATACAAAAGACTGCCCAGTGGCCTAGTTTTACTTCCTAAAGTTCCTGAGATGCAGAAATTCCAAGGTGACTCTTGTAACCTAAGGAAATCATAGAAACACTGTTTAGAGGCTGGTACTGTTGTCCTCCTGCATCCACTCAATCTCTTTCCTCTCCATTGATCTAGTTCCCAGCTTCAATTCCTGAGGTCATGAGACATAATTATAGCATATGAAAAATGCGAATATCCAGCATCTTCCCTTATGGTTTTCATCTGTATTCTAGAAAAATAAGGACTTATAAATAATAGAAGTCATACATTTGTCTTAGTTTGGGTTCCCTCAGAAACCAGCCCCAAGATGAGGAATCAAGCACAAATAGCTTATTTGGGAGGTGATCCCAAGGAACATCAGGAGGAAAGTCGCAAGGGAGACAGGGAAGAGAAGGCAGGCAGCGAAGGATATGGAGTAGAACAGATTACCACTGTGAGCATCTGAAATTTAATCCCTTTGAGCAATGTTAGGAATAAGTATAAAATATACACCCCAGATCTGTCCGGGGAAGCCGGGGTATTCATACAACTCCATGGATATGGGTTGTTTCCAGGCAGAGAGATTTCCCTGGCACACAGGGCTTGCTGCTTAGGCAGCAAGTGGGCTCTTGCAGTAAGAGAGAGTGCCCATGCAAAACAATATGTGCAGGCACCTAGAAGCCCTGTCCCTTCTCCAACCATTTCAAACAGTTCCCTGGGCTGTGTGTGGGGAGGTGGGGTCTGACCAGCATCCAAAGCCTGTTGAGTCTTCCTTGACCCTATCTGCACATTAAAATCTTCCTATTAACAGCTCTGGGGAGGATGCAACAAGTTTGCTCCTGACTGGGAGACGAATTCTCTCATTGGGCAATGGTAGATGTGATCCAGCTGTCCTGAGACCAGAGTTTGGAGAGCAACCCCAAATGGAGACCACTGACCTGGGACCCCTGGGTTTTACACTATGGAACAATCAGATCTGTTCTTCCCTCCACAGAGTCTGACCTGCACCCTGCTTATTTAATTTACTTCCCTGGGAATGTGTGTCAAGGAGATAGATCTGTGGAGGAAAGCCACCTGAAGGGACTATTTTCAAAGGGACTATTTTAAGGCTCTCCTTCCAACCCGCTACATCCTGACATTTGGTATATTTAGCATCGTCTATAGACAGGGCTAATGGATTTTTAGTTGCAAATCATCATGATTCAAACCACTGCTGTCTTTATTTTTTTAATTGCAACTAAGTCATACACACACACACACACACACACACACACACACACACACACACATACACACACCCCATGCATTAATAGCTATCGTATGTTTATACATGGAAAATGCTTCCAATAAAAGCTAGTTATCTAGATAAACTTACGAGCCTTTGCTACCAAACCCTTTCTACTTGGGGGGAGGGGCTAATGCTACGGGTTAGCATGTACAGCCTTCACACTGTGCGTGAAATGCACATGTATTTGGTCAAAGAAAAGAATGCACAAAAGGTGTTTTAAATTGACAGCCCAAGACAGGAGTAATTTAACATGCCATTCTTTGCCTCCCGCTCCTGTAGTTGCAAAGCACTGCCGATTTGCCTCACTGAATACAAATTTATATCATCCCTTCCATTAATATGGTTTCTTTTCATCCCATGAATTAATCTCCCTTTGCCAGCACAATAAAGACTGTAGGGTAACAAGTTCCAATGTCAGGAATCAAAACTGCAGTAGACTCAGACTCTCTGATGGCAGTCTCATTCCGACGCAGCCCCATGAGCTGTATTAATTAACTAAAATAGGAATCATACCATCAAAAGCAATGTCCTCAGTTCACCTCTGCCTTGTGGTCACCATACCGAGGCTTCAATTCTCACTTCCTCTGAAGATTGACTTGGTGAGTTTTGGGATCTTGGTCTCTCCATTCTAAGGTCAAACTCTCCACCGTGTTTGAAATCAGCTGCCTGGTATCATGGTTTGGGCCTAGACTTGAATGCTCTGCCCTAGACTGGGCCCATATTCTCCAAGGATCTGTTTTAAAAAACTTTTTTTGTAGTGATGGGGTCTTGATATGTTGCCTGGGCTGGTCTCAAACTTCTGGCTTCAAGCGATTCTGCTGTCTCGGCTTCCTAAAATGCTGGGATTATAGGCATGGGCCACCACACCCATCCAACATAGGGTCTTATGGGTTTGTGTACTCCTGTAGTATCTTGCAAAAGCCCTGAAATAGTGGATACTTAGAAAGTACGGTTTGGAACGCACAGGTAGTATATGAAACAGTATAGTAGCCACACCAAGACCCAGTTCCTTTGGGGCATGAGACCCAAAAAGGATCTGGCTTGATTATTCTGATAAAATGGTCCATTCTAAAAAGCATCTTCAATAGCATGGTGTGATAATAGGGGTTCCGGTTACTGAGCACTGACTGAGTTCTAGAACAGTGGCTCTCAAAGTATGATTCTTGGATCAGCAACAGCTGTATTACTGGAAACTGGTAGAAACACAAATTCTAGCCCCTCTCAATTCTGCTGAATTAGAAACTCTGGGGATGGGATCCAGTAATCTGGATTTGAATATGGCCTCTGAGTGATCCAATCCACAATTAAGTTTCAGAATTTGTGTACTAGCTAGAGATGAGGAACTCAAGCTCTAAAGCCAGACTTACCTGGGTTATAATCACAATTTGTGAAATCAAGTCTCCTCAATGCCTCATTGATCTCAGTGGGGTTCCTCAATGCCTCTGTGCCCTCATCTTAAAAGTGAGGAGGTCTTAGTTTGGGTTTCCTCCATGATAGACCAAGGGGCAAAGACTTGGGCAAAAGTATTTTATTTGGGAGACGATCCCAGGAAGAAGCAGTAGGGAAAATAAACAGGAAAAGTCGCCAAAATAGATCCTGATTAGCAACGGGGTAAATTCCATTAAGGACTCTATGAGTGTGAGTATAAATACCCTAGTATAGTAAGTCCCCTGCATATGAACAAGTTCTATTCTGAGAGCACATTTCCAAGTCCAATATGTCTGTAAGTTCAACAAAATTGGTCTAGGTACCTAACTAACACAATCGGCCATACAGTATAGTACTGTACTACAACAGGTTTACACAAATAATACATTAAAAAACAAACACAAAAGGAAAACATTTTAAATCTTACAGTACAATGCTTGAAAAGTACAGTAGTACAATACAGCAGCTGGTATACAGGGGCTGGCATTGAGTGAACAGGCAAGAAGAGTTACTGACTGGAGGAGGAAGAGGTGGTGGGAGATGGTAGAGTTGAAGGATCGTCAGCAACAAGAGATGGAAGGCAAGCTGCAATTTCACTCATGACTGACGTTGATGGCACAGGTTCTGGTTCCTTGAATTCAGTTCAACCATATCTACCGTCTTGAAAAAAACGATTCAGGGATATCTGGGTAGTAACTCTTTTTTCTTCATCATAGATGACACAATAGTACTGGGTTACATTCTGAATGTCCACTGCAACCTTTGTGTGCCATTCTACATTTATTTTTGTGCCTCAAAAACTATCAGTGCCTCCTCAAATAAATAAAATTCCCTTGCCATTTACTATGCCATGAGTCTCTCTGGTTCTTCAGTTACTTCTTCCTCTTGTCAGTCTTCGTCCTTTCTCTGCACCACCCCCTAGTTCCTTCAGGTCTTCATTAGTAAGTTTCTCGTGTTGCATAGCAAGTTCAATGACATCATCCTCTTGCAGATCTAGCTCCAGCTTCTCACTGAGGATCACTAGAATCCCCTTTGGATTCTTCATCCACCTTCTCAAATCCACGAAAATCATGAGCAAACTGTCGATAAAGGTTCTTCCAAATTTCATTCATGGTGACAGCTGTAACCTCATGCCAAGCAAAGTCAATGTTTGTAATGACCTTGTAGATGTTACAGACTTTTCAAAATTGTCACAAGGTTGTTCCTGGTTCATCACTTGCCTTCACTGCCTGACAAAAAGTGTGATGTAAATAATATTTCTTGAGAGTCGCTGTGATTCCCTGGTCCATAAGTTGGATGAACTATGTAGTATTTTTTGTGGCAGATGCACTGCTTTGATGTGACTGGACATGCGAACACACATTTGCATCTTTGAAAGTTCTCAACTTGAAGGTTTGTATGTAGGGGACTTACTGTATTTATTACTATGACTGGCCCATCAGTAGGATGAACCTGAGTTGTGTTCTACAGACTCCTTCCTTGGTTTAGGGTCACTCTGACCTGCCTTGTGCATGGGCCTGGCCTGAGGCTAGAAATTCTCTTGTCAGGGGACTATCTGCAGGTGGCCTTTTGATGGCCTGTAGGGACTTGGGCTGGGCTCTGATAGAGCCTGCTGCAGGGTCAATCTGAGTGATGGTGTGAGGATTAAAGGAGATAATGCATGCAAAAGTGTTTGGAACAATGTCTGACACATCAGTAGACTTAGTTCCATTCACCTTTGTCAAAATTCTCTTGTCCTCTTTCCCTCCCTCACTCTACATCCAATCTGCCAACAAATTCTGTTGTTCTACCTTATGGTGTTTAATCCATTTATTCCTTCTCTGTGACAATGGTATAATGACCACAATGATGGGTTTTACTCTTCAGGCCGAGGACAGTGAGACTTAGAGATGTTAAATATCTTGTCTGAGGTCAGTGTCTGCCCAACTCCAGTAGCAAGAACTGAGTCAGTGTCTGCCCAACTCCAGAGACCATGCCCCCAAAGCATAGCCATTTATGGATAGATTTGGAGAGACTGCACAAACTGTGCCACATCCATGTTAGGTAGATATGTGACATGCAATTGATGGGGACATGGGTGGTCAAGGATGTGGGGACCCCTTTTTTCTAGCAGAACCCTGAGTCCAAATATAAGGGATTCCCAACCAAGACAAGGTCACTCTCCCCTAAACCCCTCTCTGGCTGCTGAATCTTCCAGATCAACATTGAACAAGACCAGGTGTAACCAACAACAACCCTGTGGTCATTCCCTGGCCTTGGTGCTGCCTAAAGAGCTGTGTCATCCCCCATGATCTTGTCTCCTGAAATAAGCCTGGCACGAAGATCAAGCTCTCAGATTTCCTGCAGCTGCTGATGGACATTGTCGGGATTCATGGGGCTGAAGCAAGTTTTGCCAATCTGCTTGCATAAAGCAGTGTGCCAATCAAGTCAGGCCACGTCTTCTTCCCCTGCAGCATCAATCTAAAATCCTAATCACCAAATCCCCATCTTCAAAGGAAAGAAAAGTAAATAAATATGACCAATGTTCATGAGCAGGGTGTGGTAGATCTAGACTAGGGGACTCCTTGAGGGCAGGAGCTGGCTCTTGCTCACTATTACGTCTGCAGTTCCCAGGGTAGTGCCGGGCATCAGTAGGTGCTCACTAAGTGACTTTTTGAAATGGCTTGGAGGAATACTATGATGGTGACAATCATGGAAAGAGTCACTCTTTTAAAGAGATATGACCCCAAATTCTTGAGACTTCCCAAATTTGCATAGATTCTGGCAAAGAATTGCTCCTGTAGGATAATCAGAGTAAAACTGGCATGTGTAACTGCCTCCTGCAAACCCTTAAAAAGGAGTGAGGAGCCTTTAGTGAGATGAGGTCCCAGGTGGTCTGCCAGTCCCACACACAGCTAAGCTGATGAGCTCCTACTTAACCTACTGTGTAACAATTCACTTTTGCATGGCAGCACAAAGGCAAATGTGTACATGTCTTTTGGAGTTGAGTTCTCCCAGAGGCTGATCCTCAGAGAAGAATTCAAGTGCAAGGAGTTAACTTAGGAGAAGATCCCAGGTGGGGAAGCGGCTGAGGGAAGAGAAGGAAGTCAGTGCAAGGTGTTCTGTTTATTTTTTGAGATAGAGTCTCACTCTGTTGCCCAGGTTCAGTGCAGTGGTGTGATCATAGCTCCCAATAACCTTGAACTCCTGGCCTCAAGCCATCCTCTCGCCTTGACCTCCCAGGTAGCTGGAACTATAGGCAAGCGACCGTGCCTGGCTAATTTTTTCTTTCTTTTTTTCTTTTCCTTTTCATCCAAGTACTAAACAGGTCTGGCTCCGCTTAGCTTCCAAGATCAGACGCAATCAGGTACATTCAGGGTGATATGGCCATAGAATTAATTTATTTATTTCTCTCTCTTCGCACCCCCTCTTTTCTTTATTTCTTTTTTGTAGAGGCAGGATCCTATATGTTTCTCAGAGTGGTCTTGAACTCTTGGCCTTAAGTGATCCTCCCGCCTTGACCTCCCAAAATGTTAGGATTACAGGCATAAGCTACCATGCCTGGCTGCAGGCGGCTTTTAAGAGCAGATCACCCCTGAGGGCAACTAGGGCTCAGTCCTGCTGGATTCTCTGGTGATATGTGCAGAACACACTTGAGAGCTGTCCCCCCAAGATGACAAGGAAGTTGGATATGCATCCATTAACTTCTACCTGTGTTTAGTGGAGAGTCACTGCCAGGGTCATTGACTCCCCTGAATTTCCAGCATTCCATGCACATCACAGAGCATTCTGCCTTTACTGGAAAGATGTCCCTAGGCAGAGTGCTCACTGAGTAGGGATCTGGTATGTCCAGGTGAGCCCAAGTTGCATGGGTGGACACCAATCACGTCTGCTACACATGTCAGGGACATTTGGGGCTGTGTGCAGAGAGGAAAGCTTCAGATGTCACTGAGATTCTGGTATAGTGGTGTTTGGTTCTGTGAGAATGAGTACAAAGAGAGAAAAGCACCCCATGTGTCACCTGGGCCTGTCATGGGGGGCACTGTGACCCGCTGAGCCCCTTCTCTTTCCTTCCATGGTTAGAAAGCAGAAAAGAAGAAAGGCACATTTTCTCTTTTTATACCACTCATATGGCAACTGTGGCAGTGGGAAGACTGCAGTCCTTCCCCCATTAGACCCTTGAGAAAGCAGACACTTTTAATTACAAAGGGAAAAGGTACTTTTTGCAGCAGCCACAAAGGTGAGGACACTGGGTCTCTCTTCAAGAAAGGACTTGCTATTCAGTGGGGAAGAGTACATTGAGCTGATGCCCTCAGCTGTGAAGGTCTAAGGTCTTTGCCTCAGGTCCAAGGCAAAGCCACAAGCTTTCCAGGCTGCCCTCAGCTCATGGCTGGCCATGGTGAGGACACTGAGACCTGACCATTTTGCCAACACAGAACGCTTCTACTGAACAGTCTTTGTCCTCTATGGGTTAGCCCAAACTCTGGCACACTTGCAAGGCAAGTTGAGATTGCCCCTGCTTGATACTGCTTCTTATCTCTTACATTGGTCATAGTGTTACCTCCCAACAATCTTCCTGTACTCTAGACTTTGTTTCCATGCACATGCGTGCACGTGCTCACACACATTACATATATACATGGAGAAGGACAGAGAACAAAAGGGACAAAATGTTCTAAATGTTAAGAATTAGCCAATCTACATAAAGAGTATATGGATGTTCATTGTCCTAGTCTTACAATTTTTTTCTATATTTGAAATTTTTAAAAATAAAATTTGTAGAAAGAAAAATAGAGAAGAAACTGGGGACTTCTGTGAAAATCCCTCTCTCTGACCTAGGGCAGCTGATGAGCTCTGTGGCCTCCTGCCTTCCTGCAATGGGCCTGACTGGGTGTCCTCACTCACGTATGTCTTCTCCCAGGGGGTGGTGAATACAAGACAAGTGGATTATTAGCTTCTGATGAGAGCTGACTGGGCACTTTACACTGGAGCAACAAACGAGCTTGCACACAGCTTAGGTGCACACAGGGCACCATCCAACATGGAAACTTTCCAATGATAAGCCACAGAGCCCAGCACAGCCCCTCGTGTTTGTCATAGGGAGCTCCATGCATGGAGTAGGTAAAGTCCAATGTAAATACAGAGCCTTCCCAGGAGGCAGAAAACTCTCTGCAGAAATGGGCATGAGCAGAATGCTGAATCAACCAGAAAAAGACCAATGCATAGGATAGCCTAAAAAAAGAAAAAGAAATTTAAAAAGATGTATTGAATATCTTCTTAGGACCCTTACACAGTGTAGAAATAAATCTATTGGGAATAATGACAGTGTCAGTCTGCTCAGTTCTTCCTCGGGTGACCAGATGCCCTAATGTACCTAGTACAATCCCTGTTGACTGATCATGCCCAATCTCAAAAGTGTCCTGCTTTGGATGCTAAATTGTGTGGTCACCCTACTTCTCTCCCTTTGATGCTTCTTGTCATTCACTGTTCAAATAGTTGTTGTGGGCCTCTTGGGCCAAGGCTCCCAAGCTTATACTGAGCTTATTCCCGACAGGGTTAGCAGCATAGTTTCTCAGGCATGGAGAAAAGACTCTCTTGCACTTTCACTCTCAATGCAGGGCAGAACAGAAAGAGCAAGGCGTTTGCAGTAAGATACAATGGGATCTGGGTTCTCCTTCTGCCACTCAACTCTTTGGCCAAGTTATAGAATCCCCCCCATGACTCAGTTTCCCACCTCTAAAGTGGGGACATACCATATTGCATGTCCTTCAGGATGCTGTAAGGATGAATGTAGGGAATGAAAAGTGCCTGGCACATGATATATTTTCAGTAAATGGTGCTTTTATTATTGCTAGGGAAGCTCCCCAAGGGTTCTGTAGCTCAGAGTCCCTCCCACTGTAGAGTGGGCCACCTGCATGTGGCCCAGGCACTCACGCATTCTTCCCCATCAGAGTACCTGTCTGCTCTTTCCTCAGGCTACAGAGAATTAGGGATTACAGCTCCTGCTCTCTTCCTGATCTTGTGCCAACCCTCTTCTACATGTGGTCATAGCTAAATCTTGCAACTCTCCTTTGAGATTGCACATCATTTTATAGGTGAAGAAATCGAAGCCTGAAGAGATGTAGATATTTGTCATTCACTAAAATTCCTCTGAGAGCACTGTGTGGTTTAAGGAAGCACAACCAGGACTGGCTACATAATTGGCAGGGTCCAATGCAAAGAAAATGTGGAGCCCCTTATTCAAAAGTTATTAAGAATTTCCAGACACTGAACATAGTATTAAACCAAGCACAGGTCTTTTCAAAGCAAGAGGTCCTGAGCAACTGCGTGGGTCACTGGACCATGAAACCAGCCCTGAGTGTAATTCTTGGACAAGTAGCTGAGGTGAGCAGGAGAGGCCTCCAGGGCAGGTGCAGACAACAGTAGATGCCACCCATGTTGCCCTGCATACTACCTGGGGAAGGCTTAGCTCTGCTCTTGATGGCAGAGGAAGGAGGGCATCTTGGACGCCTGAGGATGCATATGCTTTGCTGTGTGGCCACACCCCTGTCTGCAGTGGAGTCTATTAAAACACTCAGCAATGGGTAGAGGTGGAGCAAAACAGAGGCAAGTCTGAGGGGCACTGAGGAAGTGGGCCTCAGGAATCCATAGAGACCTCAGGGGAAGGTTGGAGGCTTTCAAAGGCATTGGGCCACTGAGCCAAGTTTGCTCAGAACTCTGTTGAGGTAGGTTTGGGGCTTAGGGAAGGTGTCACCTGGGCACAGGGAGGGCCCAATGGGGGGGCACCTCCACTCCTGCTTTAACCAAAGCAGCCAGGGGTTCTCCTTGGAATCCACTGGCTAAAGGGCTGCACAACTCAGGTTCCCTGAGCCAGCTATTAGTGGTGGGTGGAGGCCTGTCCCCTGAGTCCCTCCCATGAGGTAGAGCAGTTGCATGAGTGAGTCAGTTCCAACATCTTTGGTTCAGCCAACACAGGCTTCTGCATCACCCTGGGCTGGTAGAGAAACAGCCTCTGGCTGCAATTCTTGCTTCCCTTGTTTCTTTCTTTCTTTCTTTCTTTCTTTTTTTGAGTTGGAGTCTCACTCTGTCACCCAGACTGGAGTGCAGTGGCCGCTCTGCTCCCCCCGCAGCCTCGACCTGCTGGGCTCTGGTGATTCTTCTGCCTCAGCCTTCCAAGTAGCTGGAACTACAGCCGCGCGCTACCACGCCCGGCTCATTTTGTTTATTGTAGAGATGAGGTCTCGCCAAGTTGCCCAGGCAGGTCTCAAACCTGCGGGCTCAGGCAATCCACTCACCCCAGCCTCCCAAAGGCGCGGGATTACAGCCTGAGCCACCGAGCCTGGCTACTTCCCTTGTTTCTACAAGTCTAGCAGTGTCACTGAAAAATTCTAATGACAGATGGTGTAAGTACATTTCCCAACCTCTCTCTAGAGTGGTGTGGCCAATAACAGTGAACTTCTGCAAAGTTCATATCAGAAATTTCTTTATGAAGCTGTTATGTGTGTAAATTGTCTCAAAGGCTTCAGGTCAGATCTAGCTCACAACAAGTACATTATTTGGCTGGTGCAGTGTTCAGTAAGTATCCACACACAGTATTTAAAAATCAAAGATTTCACATAAAATTTTGGATTTGGGGCTATTCTGGAAAAAAAAATTGCCAGCATTTGGCAGCCCCAGTCTGTTTCTCCATGCAACTAAACTCACCTGTAGTGGCTCAGCATGTACCTTCTCTACCTGGCACGGTTCTCCATTCAGCAGGCTCACTGCCCCACAGCCCCTGTCTGCACTTTATTATGGACTTTGTGGACTTTTACCCCAACTTTGTGACATTTGCACTTGCACTGGTGATGGTCATGGTAATGCCATGAACAGGCCTGGTGTCTCCCGTGGAGCTGCTGGACCTCAGATGTCATTTAGGATATCCTTCATCTCCAAGCCGGTCTCTGACCTAGGCTTTAGAACTCAATGAGTTTGCTTAATTTTAGAATCAAATATTTTATCTTTCTTTGGCTAGGTGAGATTTTTGTGACATAAACGCGTGCTGTGAGTGTAGATATTTATGTCTGGATTGAGAAGTCAACTTGCACCTTACAAGCTTCATGCTGGGACCCGGGGCTCACACTTTTCTGCAGTCTTCTCAAGGGCTATCTGAGAAGGGCTATCTTTGGACTTCATACTTCTCTCTCTCTCTTTCTCTCTCTCTCTCTCTGTGTGTGTGTATGTGTGTAAAATGAATTCAGCAAAAGACCTGTGTGGTGGATTATCTCATTAGCAGAGCCCTCGCAGGAGAAGAGTCGCTGGATGCTAAGCATGTTGATAATTACGTCCTTGGTTTGAGGCCAGAACCCCCTCTCCCTGCCCGGCTGCTTGCCAGAGACCACAGGCTTCCGCAGCCCCACACGGGAGAGCTTGGAGCCCCAGCCTCCCACTCTGGAGAAGTGAGCTATTTCTGTGTGCATATGTGGGAAGGGTGGGAAGACGGAAAGAAAAGTGAGAAAATGTATGTAAGCAAATATTTCAAAGAAAAGAGGGGGAAGCTCATCTTTAAACAGCATTATAAAATAATCGATGCGATCCTGCCAGACCCCAAAATGAACAACAGGCCCCATGTCCCTTTGTAGCCCAGGGAGACACTCATCATTGCCAGTTTCAGCCTTGGTGCAGCCTGGATATCCTCAGGAAAGGAAGCCAGTCTCAGTTCCCTTCTCACCTGCCTGGAAATGATCAGCGGGTCCCTGAAACTGCACTCAGCCCAGGTTTCAGAAGATGGCTGTGCTCTATTCCATCAGTCTTCTAGAATGATGCCTGGAATTCAATGTGTTTAAGGCAATGCCTGAATGTACTTCAGCGTGATTTACTTACAGGAACAAAGGATGATGGTAAGAGAGGCAGGAAGAGGAATCAACTGAAAAGTTAATTTTGTTCTTTAATATGCAGGAAAAACAACCAGGCAAGTTTTCAGCTAAACAAGAATCATTGTCACTTGTTCTCTTTCATTCTTTTCCTCTCCATACATTCCACCAATTCTAAAACTAGCTGCTGCCCTTCCTTTCCCCTTTAAGGGACAAACTGAAAAGGTAAATGATGAGATTCTGAGTGAGTAGTAAATGAATAAACCTGAGAGGAGAACACGGTGACAGAACTGAGTCAGCTGCTTATGAGGACAAATGTCCACAAGTGCCACAAACCAAAAGAAATTGCACCAAAAACATCACTTTCAGTTTCAAGAATATTTTGAAATTCAGGCTTTTCTTTGTTTCAGTAGTTTCAGAAAGTATGTACATTTGCTTCTGATTTGGGCTTTTGATTCACTGTCCAGTTAAAAGAACATGGATTTGGCTCCATTTGAATTAGCAAACTAACTTTTTTTTTGCCTAGGTTTGGTTCTCAGTTGAGACCGAGGCACACATAAGCACTAGCTCAAAAACACAGCTTTCAATATGGTAATGCTCCCTGGAGCCAAAGAGTCTAGTTATTGATTAAAATAATTAAAAATACCCAAATCTAATGGATGGGAAGTATCTGGAGAAGCTCATATTTGCTCACAGAAAACTGAGACAAGGCCGTTCAGAAACCCATCCTTCATGGCAAACTGGGAATCAGTAGTGTTAGACACTCACCCAATAAATTTCACTCCATGCTGGTTCAGATGTGTTTATTGGCGTCAGCTATCAGTGTAATGAGGACGGCCTGAAGTCTGGTATTTCCTTCAGTAGTTAATGCTGTTGGGACCCTACTCAGATTCCTTTACAGCAGAAATGCACCAAGCCTCCAGTTGATGTGAGTGCTGGCAGCCAACAAACAGCTCCTAGCTGCCCCTCCTCAGCACTGGCCCTAGCCTAGGAAGCAGGAGTCACAACCCCTTCTCCTCCCCCCCCATATCTAGGATACAAGTCGCCTTAACTCACAAAAGTTTGACCAATGACTGACATGGGATTACAAAGGCCAGCCCCTTTGTCTCAAGGTGGGATAACTGTCATACAATTCATGCTTCAGAGCTCCCTTGAAGTCAAGCTGTAAGAGCAGTCTCCAGTTGAGACCACACCCTTGCTTAGCTCCTTTCCTTGCTCCTTCTTGCTTTCCTAAGAGCACTCCCAAATGAGAACCCCCATCTCAGCCTTCTCTTTCTTCCAAGTGCTTTTTAGGTGAGGATGTCAACCACCTTTTGAAGGAAGTCATAGCTGGTACAGATGTGCTCTGCCTAAACTCCTGTCTAATAACTTCATATTATGTTCCAGCGACCTGAGGAATGTTTTTGACTTAGCAAATTGACCCTTTTCTCTGTGAGCCCACAATAGGCAGGTCTTCTCTGTCTAGGAACCCCCAGGTGAGTAGAGGTTTCTTGTTACTAATAAGAACAATATAGAGTCCAAGCAATACTGCATTTCCTTCTGAGCTAAAAAGAATTCCTTTTCAAGTAACATTTTCCAACCTCCCTCTTTGTATCCTAAAGTGCAAAACAAAAAACAATGGGAAATGTCTCAACCCAGTAGTTCTATTATCAGCTCTGAGACGGTTCTTTCGTCACTCTACCCCGACCCTAAATGACTCTCTCTTCCTCTTATACATGTTCCACACAGCTGGAAAGATGATTGAAGCTAGGAGGAAAATCAGCAAAACCACATAGTTTTGTTGCAGCAAAATGGCACTTCCTTCCTGGACATCCATGTTTAAGCTCTTTGGCCACTTGTATGATGGTGCTTGGGGATGTGATTCTCTATTGGACACTCCATTCTGTTGACTTGATGTCCACGCTAACTATGTATGACATGAGCAGAGTATGGAACTTCAGACAGCAAATAAATAAATAGTTGTTGACCATCTACAATGAAAGCAATGTATCCAATTGGAAAGAGCTTGGGGTTGTCTTTTCACTCTAAGGTTCAGTACTACGGATGGCCCAGTCTTTCTAATACATTTACTTTTGGAGCAGATGCTGTCCCTGCCTTAGGGCTTTCTCTCATGCCACAGGAAGTTGCTTGGCTTCATGCAGAAGAAACCTGAAAGAGGAAGAGAGTAGGGCACTCATACCAATGAGTGGGGCATGGGAAGAGGTATATGAATGTCCCAGCTCCATATTCTGCTATGAGACCCCTCTGAGGCTTGTTCAACACTGGTCCTCTTCAGAAAGTTCCCAGTGAGATTGAGCTTCCAGTTTTCCCTCAAGGAAACTCAATGTATGCACGCTTTACTGGTTGTTCTCCCTTCCCTCTCTTATTTTCCCCACTTATTTCTGTTTCCTGAGATCACCTCCTAGAAAAACTACCTGTCATCAGGTCTGCTTTTGGGTCACCCAAATAAGATAACATTTATCTATGCCTGTATCCTACAATGACCCCCTGCTAAGTTGCAACTTCTGTAATAGCATAGGGAAGGGAGGGGAAATTAAGAAAATTTCAAATCTCTTCCCAGGGGTCTCTCATTCTACTTGAAACATATTACCATATGATGGGCAGTGCTAGAACAGTGAGAGACACAAATTGCCATGAGAACACAGAGGAGAGAACAACCAACTCAGCCTGGGGGTACAGAGAGACTTCGGGGGTAGGCAATGTGTCTGCTGGCCTTGGAGGATGTGTGGTACAATGCAGTGATGCCTCACTGGAAGAGGGAGGGTTCAAAGTTGGCATAAGAGGTGAAAACCAACATATAATGCAAAGTACATTTTTGATTCTGGAATCTCACTCAGATTAACGTCACTGACAGTGTCTACATTTTTTTCTTTTTCTCTCTCTGTCTTAGCAAGACAATTTTTGTCATTTAATTCTTGCATGCATGAATTTATATTTACCAAACAAAGGGCAAGGATTTCCAGGCAGAAGGAGGAGAGGTGAAAAGGCACGGAGGCATAGATGTGTGTGGCAATGAGTCAGCATTCTGGGGTGTCCGTGAGTGAAGCCGAGAAGGCAGGTGGATGCCAGAGTGTGAGACCCACTAAGTGTCATGCTAGCAAGCTTGGAACTCATCCTGTGGGCTTGTGGAAGACATCAGAAGTTGGTGATCACAGGAACTAAGGCTCTGGAGAGATCTTTTAAAACATTCACAGTAGGTTTCTTGAGACAACACATAGTCTCGTTTTTTTTTTTGACCTACTTTGTCCATCTGTCTTTTAATTGTTGCATTTTTGCCACTTATATTTAAAGTGATTATTGACACAGTTGGATTAATAAAGATTGCATTTGTAACTGTTTTCTATGTTTTGTTCTTGTTCTTTGGTGCTTTTTAAATCTTTCCCTCTTCTCTGGTGTTAGCTAGGCATTTGACGTGATTTCATTTTATCGCTTCTCTTAGCATACCAATTATACCTATTTTTAAAAGTTTTTAGTCTTTGCCCCAGGGTTTACAACATGCATTTACAATGAATCCAGGTCCACTTTCAAACAATAAAACACTGCTTCACAGGTGGTGCAGGTACCTGACAACAGGGTATTCTCAAGTCCTCACTTCCCTCCTTTGTAACATCGCTGCCACTTATTTCACTTAGAGTGACCTTCCAAAGCAAATCTGAACTCAAGTGGATAATGAACTTGGTGAGAAAAAAAAAATCTGGGGTGCTTTGAAATCTTGGAGGCTAGAGCTGGTAAGCAGTACATTGTTTGCAAAGACAGCTAAAAATAATTCTACCCATCCCTGTACTGTGCCCCTTTGCAATGTGACTTTGCCACTTCACGTCAATAAAGAGGTGGTGTTTCTTTTTCCAACCCTGAAACGTGGGCCTGGTCACATGACATCTAGGCCAATGGGACATTAGCAAATGTTCCACAGGCAGGACTTGCAAAGCGTATGTGCACTGGGGCTTGGCCTCTTGTTACTGGTACCTAAAATCTGAATGTCATTCTTATATAGAGCCAAACTTAGATCTGCTACAGAGAAACAAAGACATCTTAACATCTGTGTGTTCTGCACTGTGGTCTGGAAAGCTCACACCTGTTGTTCTTGCAGGAAGGTCCCCTCTTCTGGCCACTGACCCTAACGAGACTGCAATTCAGCTGCCAGGGAGTCAGCTCTCATCAATCATGGGCTCATTAGCTACAGCGTCCATTTTCTAGACACTGCCAGCAGACAGCCCTCTGTTCACTGGCCTTTTAATAGCATTAGGAAAACCCTGGCTCCCGTGGTTCCTCTGGTCCTTCATATTCGTGAACACTCGCCGACCTACCCATTTTATTAAGAAACAGCCAAGATGCAGTACACTCTCCACCCTCCCCCCAACACACACCCTTTAAATAGAAAGTAAGCAGGAGCCAGAAGATTTATGGCTGATGATTTGGAATGCAGGAGAGAGCCCAAAGGAGTACCGAGACGTCCTTGGAGTTCAGACCAGCAGAAGTCAGCCCTGGAGGCCACTCCCCAGGTATGGCCTCCATCGCTCATGCTTGGTCAGATGTACTGCCCGCTGTCCCCAGCTCTAGCCCTCTGCCCATTCCCGTAAGCTACTGGCAGCAGTAGCACTCTATCACCACACTGCCATGTATAAAAATGTACAGAGTCTGCAGTCTTGAAGACATGAATCCCAGATCATTTAAAAATCCCTCCTCCCCCAGGTATGTTCTTTCTTTCTTTTCTCTCATCAACCCTTATTTCACAAGAGGGGCTTATTTCCAGGTCATGTTCTGTGAAGACTTTACGCAGAGCATAGATACTGCTCAGCATGCTCCAGAGAAGGGACAGTTGTAACTGCCCATATGCGAAAGCCTACCGTGCCCGTTTGAGGACTTAAAGGGCCTTGGGCCTCAGAGTCACTCTATGATCCCAGGATGGGCTTCCCAAATTTTGCCCAACGCATTTGGAAAGCAGTGAGCAGGATTCCCTGGAATAGGCAAAAGGTGAGAGGACCCTGGTTCCCTTCTCATCTACTTCAACCGGGTCTGTCACAGCATCAGAAACTCTTAATCTCAAGGGATGGAGGGCCTTCCCTGCCTTAACCCATGCAACTCAGTCTCGTGGCAGGCGAGACTATCCAGAACCATCCCTCAGAGTATGTAACAGGCAAGGGAGGAGCAGAGAGTGTGTAGGCAGAGAAAAAGCCAACCAGGTCTTCATTGGTGGGATCCCAAACTGAGATTCTATTCGGGCCTGGGCACTCTAATAGCTCATGGCCCCATAAAGCCAACTAGGACACTGTGTGGCATGATGTCAGAAACAAGGCCTTGAATACAGACAGGCTGGGACGATTAGCTATGTGGCTATGGCTATGTTCCTTGACCTGTCTGAGGCTGTTTTCTCATCTATAAAATGAGAATTGTTATCAGGCTTAAAGGGAATTTAAAAGCAAACCAGTTGTCATGTAAACACTCAGCCAAAGAAAACAGAAGTTGATACCACTGTTAATATTATGTTTTTAGTAAAATGATAATAATAACAATTATTAATGCTGGAGACACCAGTTCGGTATGGGGCCAGTGTGTAAGCCTGAGCCCACCAACAGCAATCCAGAGCCAGACATGCAGGGGCCAAGAGGAGCCAGCTCATGTCGGGGAAGGACAGGATCTCAGGACCATGCCTTACCAGCCTAAGTGTCACCCACTTCTGCTTCTTTCCCACGCAGGAATCCCATCCCCAATTCCTGGCAAGTTCTCTGTCATTTGCCTCAGTTTGCTTGCACACGTATTTGACAGAAAATAAATGGCAGCATTAGGTTGACTGGGCCCACCTCCTCTGCCACTTGGTCAACAGATGACTTTGAGGTCATTGATGACTTTGCCAGTTTCCAAAAGGATCTCCCTTTGCCCTGGTCTATTGCCAGAGTGCACAGTCTCTGGTACTTGCAGGTGGAGCTTTTGCCTCCTGAGCTCAGCAGCTCCTCCCACTATGCACAGCATTCTCAGAGAGGAAAAAAAAACAACAATAACAACCAATAAACCAAATCAAACAGCCATTCCCAGAACTGCTGTGGCAGGAAGGGGTGCAGGCTCCACTCATTAACAAAATCAGTCCTGGTTATTGTCTTTAATATGTGAACTGAATCTTTATTGTGTTTTCATCTACCCCATTCATTCTTTGAAGACCCAGGATTTGATTCAGGAACCAGGTCAACAATATCAGGATTTCAAGTTGTTGACAAGGTATTCGTTTTTCTCATATTCTTGTTCCAGGACTGTGGAAAGAACATCTGGTCTAAAAGTCTAAAGAATTCGAGTCTAAATTCTAATTTAGCCACTATCTCGATGGCTATAGGAATGGCACCCAAAGATGTCTTAGTTTTGGTTCCCCTAAAAACAGATCCTCAAATAAGGATCTGAGTATGGGAGTTTATTTGGGTAAGAGAGTAAGGACAGTGAGACAGGGATGGAGAAAATACAAGAATGGGTGTGATAACTGTAGCCAACTGGGGCTCAGTTCTGCTGGAGCCTGTCTGAGAAACCATGCTGAACACACACAGAATTGTCCCACTGTGAGCAGAGATAGCTGGAGCACACATCTGCTGATGTTCAGTCATCTCTTTTAAGGGCTGCTCCAGGCATATTAACACCTCCAAACTTCTGTTGTGCTTGTCTCTCCTAGCACTGGAGAAAGTTTCAGGTAGTTTCAGGTAGAGAAGCAGCCATGCAGAAACTATCCCCCATAGCTGCATGTGAACTCAGGTGGGCTGAGGGGATATGGGGCGGGGCATCAATAGTGTCTGCTGCAAGGGTAAGCCCATCGTGTGGAGCAGGGAACATAGGAGTGAGTTGAATAGCATTTTATTGCCAGAACATACAGTATGTGGGGAATAATCTATATGTTCTCCATATAAACTTAAACACCCTTGGTTCAGCATCCTCACTTGCAAGGTGATCAGCAAGGTTGCTGCCAGAGAGATAGCTGGCTGAACCCGATATCCATATTCCCCTTCTTCCTCAGTAACCAAATGTCTAGCTGGGCACATGGTCACACAGGGAAGAGACTGCATGACCCAGCATCTCCTAAAGATGGACATGGCCTTGGTATTTACATCAGGCCAATGGAATGTAACTGGGATTGTGGAATGGCCATTTCTGGGAATCTTCCTTTTAAAAAGCTGGCACATGCCCTTTCTTTTGCTCCCTCCCTCCATCTTATGGGATGGGGTATGAGAGTCACTATCTTGGACCATGAGTGGAGGACCACACCATGTGGCACCGCAGAGAGCTGGAAGGAGCCTGAGTTCCTGCAGACTTTGTGGGAACACAGACTAGTCCCCCACTAGAAAGCTCCAGCCTTCTACTCAAGAGAGGATTTACCTTCTCTATGCCATGAAGTTTTGAGTACCTTGTTACTAACAACTGACTTAATCTTTTTTTTTTTTGAGTTGGAGTCTCACTCTGTCACCCAGACTGGAGTGCGGTGGCCGCTCTCGGCCACCCCAGCCTCAACCTGCTGGGTTCCGGCAATCCTTCTACCTCAGCTTCCAAGTAGCTGGAACTACAGGCGTGTGCAACCACGCCCGGCTAATTTTTTGATTTATTGTAGAGATGAGGTCTCGCCACGTTGCCCAGGCAGGTCTCGAACCCGCAGGCTCAGGCAATTCACTCACCTCAGCCTCCCAAAGGCGCGGGATTACAGGCTGAGCCACCAAGCCTGGCTGACTGACTTAATCTTAATGAATATAGTCTCTCTTAGGTCTACTTTTTCCTCTGAATTTAATGTTTATTTTAAAATAACAGGGAAAAGGACCAGGAACACTTGCTGGTCTCTCCTGCCCCTGTTCTGGGGGCCACAGCCCCTTCCCACGCATATCCAGGCATCCATGCCATCCCTTGTCGTCCTGCCTTCTTCAATACCTGAATTCCTTGGGTTTCACCTGTGGCTGCAGCTCCACCTGGCACTGATAGCCACGAGCCTCCAGAAACCTTTGCTGTTTGAGGGGATCATTACCTTTGTGCCTCACATGCTGTTGAGACTCCCTTGTCCTCAGAACTCTGAGTAGGTATAGCAATGCCGTGTACTCCCCCAGCTCACCTCAGCATTCTTATGCTTCCCTGGGGACAGTCCCCACATGCTAACAGCTGCCACCTCTAGGTCCTGCATCCTGTCCCTCTTTGCTGGAAGACTTCCTCTGACACTACAGGAGCTTGCTCAGCCTAGATGTTTGCATCCCTAGGGGAAGCCCTCATCTGAACTAGGGGCCCTGTAGGTAAACATCCAGTTTTCTGTCCTTGAGGGAAATTCTGGCACAGTTCTTCAGAGAGTCCCTCGTAGTGTGGACCCCTAGCTGCCCACTGTGGATACCCACTCACTAACACATTGTCTTCCCTGGTATCACTTCTCCAAATAACATGTGCAACCAGATCTCTTTTAAAATCTTGGATTCAAGGGGTACATGTACAAGTTTGTTACATGGGTATATTGTGTGATGCTGAGGTTTGAGCTTCTATTGAATCTGGCACCCAGATAGTAAGCATGGTACCCAATAGATAGTTCTTCAACCCTTGCCCCCTCCCTTCCTATCCCCTTTAGGAGTCTGCAGCGTTTGTTGTTCTCATCTTTATGTCCATGTGTACTCAGTGTTTAGCTCTCATCTATAAGTGAGAACATGTGGTATCTGATTTTCTGTGTTAATTCACTTAGGATAATGGCCTCTAGTTGCATCTGTGTTGCTACAAAAGACATGATTTTATTCTTTTTTATGGCTGCATAGTAGTCCATGGTGTATATTTACCACATTTTCTTTACCCAGTCCACCACTGATGGGCATCCAGCTTGGTTCCATGACTTTACTATTGTGATTAGTGTTGTGATGGATGTATGAGTGCAGGTATCATTTTGGTAGAATAATTTATGTTCCTTCGGGTGTGTATTCTGTAATGGAATTGCTGGGTCAAGTGGTAATTCTATTTTTAGTGCTTGAGAAATCTCCAAACTGTTTTCCACAAGGGTTGAACTAGTTTGCATTTCTACCAGCAGTGAATAAATATTCCCTTTTCTTGCCATGATCTGTTGTTTTTGACTTTTTAAAATAAAAGTCATTCTGACTGGTGTGAGATGGTATCTCATTGTGGTTTTGATTTGTATTTCTCTGATGATTAGTGATGTCGAGCATTTTTTCATGCTTCCTAATCACTTGTATGTCTTCTCTTGAGAAGTGTCTGCTCACGTCCATGCCCTCTTTTTAATGAGGCTATTTGTTTTTTTTCTCATCGATTTTTTAAGTTCCTTATAGGTTCTGAGTGTCAGTCCTTGGTCAGATGCGTGGCTTGCAAATATTTTCTCCCATTCTGTGGGTTGTCTATTTCTTTTGTGCCCAATTCTTCACCTCAGAAGGTGCTTTTAGGGGAACTGGACTTTTACTAACTCCACAGCTTAGAGAGGTCCAGAAGCCTCCCCAGGGGTCACCACAAATTCCTAGGGGTCTTCAGGTTTCTCTATTCTTGACTCATCCATCCAGACTTCCAGTTCTTATCTGTCCTTGAATCAACCTGGTCACAGAACACAGCCCCTTCATGGGTTTCCAGTGATCTATTTCCACCAATCTCTTTTCAAGTTTTACCAATTCCACTGAAGACTCCTGGGTGATAGAAATCACATGCCCTTGCCATCTCTCTGGCTCTCCCTCTCCCTTCCTGCCATCTTATTCCTATACACATCCCTCTGGATTGCTCCAGGAGCTCTCGGTTCTCCTCCACCCTGCAGAGCAGCCCAATCCTGAACACTGCAATCTACAAAGCCAAATCAAACTTGGAAGATTGTTGGCAAAACAAGGGGCCCTCCATTGAATGAGACCCACTTTCCTCAGAAAAAGGTGGGGTTTCATCAGCAGGGCATAGCAGATGCTGTCAGGGTCCATTCATATCCCCTTGATACTTACATTTCCACACTGAAAAAATGCAAATGGAAACCCCTAGAACTTTATGCCTAAAGTTTCCCCTGCCTTTCCAAGGGACAGGGGATAAGTTGAAGTGCCAGAGAGTTATTTCCCTCAACTGATGATAGAAGTATGTTGGTGGACACATACCCCAGCTCCCTCGCCTTGGGCTAGGAGTGGGAACAACTCTGAGGCTCGTTTCCCACAGTGGTGGCTGCTACATAACTCACTCTGTGTCTTTTGCCTTCCCTTACTTTCCCACCCCCGATTGAGGTTTTAGGGGTCATATCCCAAATCACTACTACCTGTCTTACAGTGTGTGATTGGGAGAATGTTAAAGCAAGACAGGCAGAGCTGGAATCTGAACCCATGTCTGGTTGACCCTAAAATGATGCCTTTCCGGTATACCACGTGTGGCCCTGACCGGGTCTCTCTGGCAAATCGGCCTACTGCCTGGTCCCAGTGTTTCCTGATATTCATGATTCTATTCCATCCCTGACTACACTATGCCCCTTATCCCAGGGGTCTCTCTGGTTTCTAGTCACCCCCACCCCAACATTCTGGCTTTGTTTTTAGACCACACGCTGAGCTAGGAGCTCTCATCTGTAACCGTGGGAAACCCTCCCCACACTGAGACTGAGGGGGTGTAATTATTCATGGCTGCGGTTTGCCTGTGGCATGGAGTTTTCCAAGCTCTTTGCAATTGTTTAGATGCAACCTGCCCAACATTTCTGTGATGTGGCTATAGAAAATTGCCTCTTGTTTTTTTTTTTTTTTTTTGGCCCCCTCCGCAAGCCTTTGAAATGGACCACCCTAGCCCAGTTTAAAGTTTGCAAGGCTCATCTGTCTGCTGTTACACAACTTGCCCACCCCCACTGGGCCTCTCCCACAAGAAAAACAAATCAAAACTAGAGTTTAACATTCCTGAGGAGGGGAGTACATTTCTTTTTCTGGCAAGCCCTTTGAGGGTCACCAACACTGCCAAAGAGTACATAAATCAGGGACACCCCAACACCATGTGTGGTGACTGGGGCTTGTCCCAGGTTCACACAGCATTTGGCTGTGTGGGGTCCCTCCTGGGGCTATCTCTGCCATAGGACACTTCCTACACCACCTCTATCCCTAATTGGACAGGAGTCTGTTCCTGGTCTCTGTATCTGGGGAATCTCAAAGGAGCTGGTGGGAGGTGAAGGTATGAGAAAGTGTCTCAAGTAGCCCTTGGCCTCACACCAAAACTGGTGATGAGGGAGAGAACGAAAGGGCCAGATGTAGAGATGACCTTGTAAAGCACAACCTTTGGTGGGCATTGTTCAGAAACCCTAGGGAAGCTTGACTAAGAAGTTTGTTAAGCTCCTCCCACTTGACAGTTGGTTCTATGTGGGAGGGGGCCCATCAGAGACCGTGTGGGCTGGGCCAGGGTACCTAGAGGACAGAATGCTGGTACCACCCCTTCCACAAGTGAGGAGAAATTGGGAAACTTGGAAGAGAGTTTTGGTGTGAGGCCAAGGGCTACTTGCTATTTGAGGCATGAAATGCTTCCTATAACTGGATACAAAAAATCACCAGGTGGCTTAGCTAGCAGGGAGGGGAGTATACCAACAGCGGACTTTAGCTAGGATGTGATTATGAATATGCAAATATATTAAACATACAATATAGTCTAGCTAGAATGCCTCTATGTTTGGCCAAGAATGACTGTCTGACAAGAGACTACATTAGAAAATGGGTTCTGGGTGCCCGTAAATTTGTAGTTCCTGGGAGTTTAATGGGTTCTTTTGTTTTTCTAAGTCTCTTTGAAATATAAAATCCCACTTACAAGGTTATTTCTTTAATGATGCATGTTCTGCATACAAGGGAAATGCAATAGTTACCTTGATTCCTGTCTCTTCTCCTGTCCAAATATCTTGCCATCTTATATTCTTGTTGGATGTGTTAAGATGTTGTTAATAATCTAGGCAGTTAAAAAAATCAGTCAGTGTTGCTGAATAATATAAATCGGTGCAACTGCTATTCAAAATAGTTTGGTGATGCCTCCAAAAGTTGAATATAGAATTCAACTAGAATTCAATATGACCCAACAAATTCCACTCCTAGGTATACACCTAGGTAGATATCCAAAGGAATTGAAAGCAAGGACTTGAACAGATATTTGTATGCCAATGTTTATAGCAGTGTTATTTACCATAGGCAAAAGGTGGGAGCAAACCAGTTGTCCACAGATGAATGGATAAACAAGACATGGTATATACATACAACGGAATATTCTTCAGCCTTAAAAAGAAGTAAAGCACTGATATAAAACATGAATGGATCTTGAAAGCATTATGCTAAGTGAAATAAGCCAGACACAAAGAGACAAATATGGTATGATTCCACTTATATGAAGTACCAAGAATAGTCACATTCATAGAGAGAGAAAGCAGAATAGTGGTTACAAGGGTTTGGGAGGAGGTGGTAAGGTGTGTTACCATTTAATGGGGACAGAGATTCTATTTGGAATGATGAAATCGTTCTGGAGAGGGATAGCAGTGATGGTTGCACAACAATGTAAATGTACTTAATGCCACTGAATAGTACACCCAAAAATGGTTACAATGGTAGGTCTGATATTATGCATTTGTAAACGTGCATATTAAAACAAAAAAGTTTTTTAAAAAGTCATTCAGTGAGCATGATTGTGATAAATATTTTCATTTTATATACAAAAATCTTTTTCTTTTTTTAATCAATATTTTTTATTATGATATTGTGGGGTACAGTTAAGGGTTAGGTATACAAATATGCTTCGTTCAGGCACCCTTGTTGATAAGAGGTGTCTCCCCATCCCCAGACAGATATTTACTACCATTAATCCCATCTCCCTTCCCCTCCCCCCCATAGTTTCCCACCACTGTCAGTCATTTTCTTATAGTATTACATTGGATGTTCAAGGTCCACTAAATGAGTGAGAACATGTAATACTCAGATCTTTGTTTCTGTGAGAGATCACTCAGTATTATTGACTCTAGTTCCATCCACGTTGCTGCGAAATTCATGATTTGTTCTGCGTAGTATTCCATCATGTATATGTACCACATTTTTTTAATCCAGTCCTCTTTTGATGGACAGCATGGTTGCTTCCAGGTTCTTGCTATTGTGAACAATGCTGCGATAAACATACGTGTGCAGGTATCTTTTTTATAGAGTGATTTGAGTTCTTCAGGGTATATTCCCAGTAGAGGGATTGTGGGGTCATATGGGAGGTCAATATTTAGAGCTTTTAGGAATTGCCATACTGTTTTCCACAGAGGTTGTACTAGTTTGCACTCCCACCAACAGTGTAGAAGTGTTCCCTTTCACCACACCCTCTCCAGCAACTGTTATTGTTTGAGTTGTTGATAATGCCATTCTGACTGGAGTTAGGTGGTATCTCAGTGTGGTTTTGATCTGCATCTCCCTGATGATTAGTGAGGTTGAACATTTTTTCCAAAAATCTTTTTCTTTAATCACTCTAGTTTCTCTTCATCCATTGCTACAAAGCATTAATAATCCTCTGTTTTGTGTCCAGGAGGGCCACTCTGCTAAGCTGAACATTCATTCACCGTGTGGTTTCAGGATTCTGAACTGATAATCAGCTTTTCTTGGGTGGTGTTGTGAGGAGGTGGGGGTGCTGTGGGCTCTTGATGCTGAGTCCTTTATTCTGTCAATGATCTGCCTTCCTGGGAGACAGAAAGATTGGCAGATGCTGACAACAACTGTAAAGATTGCCCAGGCATTTCGGGTAGCAAATTGCTCATTAAAATTGGAAAAAAAAATAAAAAAAGACACTTTGATGAGTAAGGTATATATGAATCCATGAATCAGAAGCATGAAAAATAAATACATCTGAAATTTAGGTAGGTTTAAAAATTAAGGAGAAATAGTGCTTAGCAAAGTTATTTGTGGTTTTCCAAATTCAGATCAGTAACAATAGAAAAATCGTTCCAGATGTTCAGTGAAACTTGGGATGCAGCCAGATTCACCCAACCCAGCACAATCTGAGAAAGGAAGAGGAGAAGAAAAAATAGGAGGGAGAAAAAGAAATACAAGAGAGTGGTGGGATAGCTTCTAATATGTATATTAACTGTGAAACTAAATATGCATGTAGGAAGATGCTAAATTCACTGAGCCTGGTAAATGACAAATGCCAGGGCAACCTGAGTTTCTGAATTTAAAATAACAGGATAGAGGTTTAAATTAGCTCCAATGTTGAACACTTGGGAATCTTTCCTACCTTGGGAATTCAGGGTTAGAAAGAGTCCTGTAGGGTGTATTGAATTCTTCCCTCTTTAATTGCACTTGGAGTCTTTTTTCTTTTCTTTTCTTTTCTTTAATGCAGTTATTTATATTTTGGCATTATTTCCCGAATTGAAAATCTTGTCATGTTAATTTATTTACAAGCTAACAGAGGCTGAAAATGCAGAGTTTTTTTTTGTTTGTTTCATTTGTGTTGTGTTTTTTTTTTAACTGATAAGCCACAGTAATTAATTTGCTGCTGAGTGCCTGAGTTCACATTGAGAATGCTATGGGTAAGCTTTCTGGTGGTTGTTGGTAGTTGCCATGAGATTGGGTTAAATCAGCCCCCCATTTGTCCTTTAGAACACATTCAGAAATAACATGGGTTGTTATTGGTAAGCCACCCAGATACTTTTTTTTTTTTTTTTTGAGTTTCACTGTGTTGCCCAGGCTGAAGTACAGTGGCACGCTCACAGCCACCATAGACTCTATCTGCTGGGCTCAGGCGATCCTTCTGCCTCAGCCTTCCAAGCAGCTGGAACTACAGGCACGCGCCACCACCCTCAGCTAATTTTTCAAAAAAAATTTATTGTAGAGACAAAGTCTCACCAAGTTGCCCAGGCTAGTCTCAAGCGCTAGGTCTTCAGGCAATCCTCTTGCCTTGGTTTCCCAAAGTGCTGGGATTACAGGCTTGAGCCACTGCTCCCAGTCACCAGATACATTTAAATTTAAAAAGCAACAAAAACTATCCCTAAGGAGTACAAAACCCCATCAGCTCCTCAACACTAAGATTGCTCATAAATGTCAAGTCAACTGGCTAGTTTATTCAGCACACATATACTGAGCACTCACTGTGTGCCATTCTTGCTCTGAGTGCCAGCAAAGGAAGACTCCTGCCTTTAAAGAACTCACAGTCTAGTGGGGGGTCTTCAGACTAAAAAACAATAATCCATAGTACAATTTATTAAGTGTTATAACCAGAAGCATGTCCACAGAGTTGTTGGAACCCAGGAAAACTAGTGAACTGTTTTCTGGTTGGGTGCCTGTGTGTATGCATATGTGTATATGTGTGTGTGTGTGTGTGTGTGTGTGTGTGGAGAGAGAGAGAGAGAGAGAGAGAGAGAGAGAGAGAGAGAGTGTGTGTGTGAGAGAGAGAGAGAGAGAGAGAGAGAGAGAGAGAGAGAGAGTTCAGAGAAGGCTCCACAGAGAGACACTTGTCCTCTGTGTTGAAGAACGAGTAGAATTTCAAAAGGCAGGGGCGATTTCAGATAGAGGAAATTTCATGAATAAAATACTCTGTGATTCAGTCCCCTTCCCCCAAAATAAAGAAAACAGTTTTTGTGAAGGAAACAAGGTTGACTCAAAACTCAAAACTCAAAAAACTCAACTTGTCCTCTTCTTCTCCTTTCCCTTCCCTTTCTTCCCTTCTTTTCCTATTTTGTCCTTCCCCTCCTGAACAGTTCAGTCCTAAACCATTAGCTGAGGCAGAGCAAGGTACACATCTATTCCAAGGGAGCCACAGACATTAATTTCCTGCTGAGTGCTGGAGCCATGGCAGTCCAGAGAGGAGTGTCAAAGCCAAGGTTGATGGGAAGGACACCCACAAGAGGGCAAGAGGACAGTCACGAGACCTGGTGTAGGGAGATGGCATCCACAGAGGGGGACAGTCAGGCCTGGGGAGTCAGAGTTTGAGCAGAGTTAAGAAAGCCTGAAAGGGCAAAGGGCAGCCTGAAAGGGGGTGTCAGTGTCCAGGTGAGGTAAGGAAGGTGTCCATTTAATGGCAGAACAAGCAAGATGAAGGAGACAACTGTTGTTTTAAAAATGAAATAAACTTGGGGTTGAACATGCTGATCAAGTTCACTTATTCATGAAAGAAAAACATATGGAGCACATACCAAGTTCCAGACCCTGGGATGGGGGATGCAGAGGCAAATAAGGAGGACACAGTTTTCATCCTCATGGGGCCTAGAGTCTACTGAAGAAATATTCTGCTGAAAACTGAGGAATAAAGAAACTAATGTCCTTTGCAAACATTTAGATCTCATAATATGCACAGGTCACAAATGAAACCAATGAAAATGACACCCAGATTCTTATTGCAAGTGGGAGTGAAATAGAGCGCCTACTGCCCTAAAGGTTTACAAACAAGTCAACTTTAGAAATGCTTGTCCAGATTTGTCAACATTTAAGCCATTTCTCTGTTCCTCAATGGTTCTTCCATTCCACTGTTTCAGATTCTTTTTTTTTTTTCCTGCTGAACGTACACGCTTTAGTTGTTCTATCAGCACTCATCTATGATTTTACTGACACTTGAGTAACGGTTTAACTGGGATGGAATTGTGGTAGGAGAGTTGTTTTCCATCAGCATTTTGAAGATATTTCTTTGTCTTTGGATGTCTATAGTTGTTCATAAGAAACCTGGTTCCAAAAGAACAACCATCACATTGATAACAATCTTTCTCTTATCTCTAGTAGCTTTTAAGATATTCTATTTGTATTTGAGGCACTCTATTTCATCACATTGTAACAAGATGTGAATAGGTTCTTATTCAATCTGTTTGAGAGATAAAGTTCTCCTTCAATCTAAGAACTCATGTTCTTCAATTCTTTATCTCTTTGAATCTGATTCTTTCCCAATCTCTATACATTCTCCTTCTGGAGGACATGTTTGTTCTATTTGCTCTTTTGTTTATATCTCTTAATTTTTCTATCATATTTTCTATCTTTTTACATTTCTGTGAAACTTCTGGGTGATTATCTCAGCTTTATCATTCTGTCCATGAATTCTTCCTTTCCCTATATCACCTTGTCCATTGAATTTTTTAAAATATGTTTTTATTGAGATATAATTTGCATATCATAACATTCACCATTTTAAAGTGCACAATTCAGTAGTTTTCAATATCTTTATAAGATTGTACAATTATCCCACTAATTTTGAACATTTTAATCACCCCAAAAAAGAAACCCTGGGTGCATTAGTAGTCACTCTCCATTTGCTTCTCCCCCGTCCTCTGACAACCACTAGTCTACTTCCTGTCTCTATAAATTTGCTTATTCTTGACATTTAATATCAATGAAGTCATACAATATGTTACCCTTTGTGTCTTACTTCTCACACTTAGCAAACTGCTTTCTCTTTTTTTTTTTTTTTTTTTTGAGTTGGAGTCTCACTCGGTCGCCCAGACTGGAGTGCAGTGGCCGCTCTCAGCCACCGCAGCCTCACCTGCTGGGCTCCAGCGATCCTTCCGCCTCAGCCTTCCGAGTAGCCGGAATTACAGGCATGCGCTACCACGCCCGGCTGATTTTTTGATTTTTATTGTAGAGATGAGGTCTCGCTGCCCAGGCGGGTCTCGAACCTGCGGGTTCAGGCAATCCACTCACCTCAGCCTCCCAAAGGCGTGGGATTACAGGCTGAGCCACCGAGCCCAGCTGCAAACTGCTTTCAAGGGTCATCTGTGCTATAGCCTGTATAATGCTGTGTTCCTTTTTGTGGCCAAATAATATTTCATTATATGGATTGGCCATATTTTGTTTACCAACTTGTCAGTTGATGGACATTTGGGTTGTTTCCACTTTTTGGCTGTTATGAATAAAGATGCGATGAACATTTGTATACAAGTTTTTGTGCGAACACATGTTTTCAGTTCTCTTAGATATTTATCCAAGACTGATTTGTTGGGTCATTTGGTAACTCTATATTAAAATTGTTGAGGAATTGGCAAAATTGTCCACGAAGGTTGCACCATTTCTTTTTTTTTTTTTTTTTGAGTTGGAGTCTCACTCTGTCACCCAGACTGGAGTGCAGTGGCCGCTCCCGGCCACCACAGCCCGACCTGCTGGGCTCCGGCGATTCTTCCGCCTCAGCATTCCGAGTAGCTGGAATTACAGGCATGCGCTACCACGCCTGGTTGATTTTTTTATTTATTGTAGAGATGAGGTCTCGCCAAGTTGCCCAGGCGGGTCTCGAACCCACGGGGTCAGGCAATCCACTCACCTCAGCCTCCCAAATCGCAGGATTACAGACTGAGCAACCGAGCCTGGCTAGGTTGCACCATTTCACATTCTTAGCAGCAAAGTATAAGAGCTCCAGTTTCTCCACAGCATTGCCAACACTTGACACTGTCCACCTTTTTTATTATAACCATCCTACTAGGCATGAGCTGGTATCTCACTGTGGTTTGGGTTTGCATTTTCCTAATGACTAAAAGATGTTGAGCATCTTTTCATGTGCTTTTAAAATTGGCTGTGTGTATTTCTTATTTGGAGAAACATCTATTTAAATCCTTTGCCTGATTTTAAAGTGGATTATTTGTTTTTTTGTTGTTGAGTTGTAAGAATTCTTTATAAATTCTGGATACAAGTCCTTTACTTGATATATAATTTGCAAAAAATATTCTTTCATTCTGGGGCTGTCTTTTCAATTTCTTGATGCTGTTCTTTGAAGCACAAACGTTTTTAATTTTGATGAAGTCAAATTCATCTATTTTTTCTATGGTAACTTGTGCTTTAGGTGTCATATCTAAGAAATCATTGCCTAATGCAAAGATCATGAATATTTACACCCATGTTTTCTTCTTAGAGTTTATAATTTTAGCTCTTAGATTCATTTTGGGTTAATTTTTGTATGTGATATGAGATAAGGGCCCAAATTCATATTTTTTATGTGGATGCCACATTGTCCCAGCATCATTTATTGAAAAGACTATTCTTTCGTCCACTGAACTATCTTGGCACTTTTGTCTAAGATCAATTGATCAAAGATGTAAGGGTTTGTTACTGGACTCTTAATTCTAGCCCATTGAGTTGTGTCTGCCAATACCGCACTGACTTGATGACTGTAGCTTTGTAGTAAGTTTTGAAATGACAATCTAGAAGTCTTCCAACTAACAACACCAGTGGGAGCTTCACTCCTCTCCTTACTGGCTAAGACAAGCAAAAGCACAGAGCTCCTACTCCTGGGAGTGCCCTCACAAAAAAGACTTCTTTCATGGACTATAATAAAAATAACAGGCACTAAGTTAGGCCACCCCATGTAATATTGTCTCATTTAATCCTGACAACAACCTTATGAGGTAGGTATTATTTTTATTATTTCCACTTACAGATTAGAAAACAGAATATGCCAGATATGTCCAGTTGGTCCTCCACATTCACATTCTAGCCTTCCCCACATACTCTGTGTTATGAAGGGCCAAGGCTCTTAGTCCTCTGGCTTTTAGTTGGGTTTGGTAGGGGAGTCCCTGAAGGAGATCCGAGGATAAGAGGTGTGTGAAATCAGGGCGTTTATGACCTTGTCCTTCCTTAGTGAGGGTGCCTCTGGTTAGCCTTGATCCTTCCAGAAGTTTATGACTTCCCTCAAAGCAGCGTGCTCTACACAACTCTTCCTCCTTTTGAATTCTAGGTTCTGGTGACCTCACCTGCCCTGGGTCTCTCCACACACAGGACTGGCCACAGCTTCTGGGAACTATGGTTTTCCTTCAAATGGGCTGATTGGTCTTAGTCTTAGAGCTCCAACTAAACGAACCCCTTCTGAGTGTCATCAGTTCATCAGGTTCAGGAAGATGCACTCTTGAGGAGGGCCTAAGGAAAGTTCCACTAGATGTGCCGGTTTCTAGAGGCACTTACTCTGAAGTCCTTAACCAAGACATTTAATATTAATGGTAGTAGTAAGTGGGGCAACTCTCAGGAATGAGCTTGAGGGAGCATAATGGAACTTCCTGATGCAAAGTGCAAGCCCATGGAGCTTTATGTTAGACTCTGTTTTGAAAGGCCGACTGGACTCTGCCAAATGTGGAAAATCATTTAGAGTCTTTTAAACCAAGAAATAGGGAAAGTCATAAGTTAAATGTCAAGAAGCCAGAAATGTAGCTTCTAGCAGATGAGCCCATTAGCAATACTACTGAGACTTGCAGGTTTTGACAATTTTGCAGGTGATTTTGAAATTATCTGGGCAGGCTCCAAGTATCCGTGTTTGGAGACGTGCTATGTGATGAAGGGGAGGCAATACCTATGTCAAGCTTGAAAATTATGGCTACCACTTCATCCTCTTTCTCCTGCTTATTTCCGGATGCCTACTACATCAAAACAGCATGTAAACCACCTTAGAGCTCTTGAAATGTTAACTCTTTTGTTGTATTTAGAAAAAAGACTCAGACCTACTGAAAAGTTGCAAGAATATTTCACTGGACTCAACATATCTTCCACATGAGCCACCCATTCCTCACATTTTGCTGTGTGCTCCCTCTTTCAGTATATAAGGTTGAGCCATATGAAATAACACATTATTATTTCTATTTTTATTTTTCATATTCATACTTTTTAATATATAAGAGATGGATAGATAGATTAGATGATAGGTATTTTGAGACAGGGTCTTCCTGTGCCACAGGAGTACAGACTGGAGTCCAGTGGCATGATCATAGCTCACTGCAACCCCAAACTCCTGGGCTCAAGCAATCCTCCCACCTCAGCCTCCCAAACTGCTGAGATTGCAGGTGTGAGCTTGGGTCTTGACTTATTGGTCCTGAGTGGTAGGGGAGCAGTTATGTTCCACCAGAGAGAAAAGCTTCCAATGTGCCTGAGACGAGACACTCCCTATGCTCGAGAACTTAGAAAAAAAAAAATCTGAGGGTTTTAGACCACTCTAGAGAAGGCTTAGAGGAGTCAACACAATGAAGAAAATTCTTGTTGAGTCTCCATCAGCAGCACCACACTCCGTATTTCCCTTCTCCTGGGTGAGTGAATTATCTGTGGAGTTTTAGGGGCTTTTCCCATGGTTACAGGTTCTAGGGAATCCTTGTCCCAAGTCTGCATTTCTCTGGCTTAGAAATCAGAGAGATATATGACCCACCTAGGTTCCACCCAGCTAATCAACAGTATGTTATTAGTCCCTAGCTATAAAATGAGGACAAAATTTACATTGCTCGTTTGTAATGATTCAAGATGGTGGCCATAAAATCCTGGAACACACAGGCTCTCAGTGAAAAAAAAAAAAATTAATCTCTTTCTTTCTTAAAAAAAAGGTGTTTTTTAAAAAATTGAATTTTCTCAAAAAAAATAAATAAAGCGGAAATGTCAACTCGGCTGACCTTATATTTATGAGTGCGTGTATATACATGTATACTCATGCAAAAAGAAACAAATATATATTATATTTATATATACATGATATGTGTATATCTACCCATTAATGGATTGAATGAACTATAATCTACTTATAGGTATACTCTCCTATGTATTATACTCTTTCTATGTATTATACTTTCTATGTATACTCTTTCTATGTATTATAGAAACACAGGAAGAGGAAGCAATAGCAGACACTGCTGATTGGATATGCCAACACCAATTCAAGTTCTCTTCTCCCATGTCAGTCTTCAGTATAAAAGTAGCAGAATCAAGCCGGGCTCGGTGGCTCAGCCTGTAATCCCATGCCTTTGGGAGGCTGAGGTGAGTGGATTGCCTGAGCCCACGGGTTCGAGACCCACCTGGGCAGCGAGACCTCATCTCTACAATCAATCAAAAATTAGCCGGGCGTGGTAGCGCGCGCCTGTAGTTCCGGCTACTCGGAAGGCTGAGGTGGAAGGATCGCCGGAGCCCAGCAGGTCGAGGCTGCGGTGGCCGGGAGCGGCCACTGCACTCCAGTCTGGGTGACAGAGTGAGACTCCAACTTAAAAAAAAAAAAAAAGTAGCAGAATCTGAATACTTCACAGCTATGAACTGTGTGAAACTGTATGGTGCATAACACCATAATACATACATACCAGTTTGTATGCCACTGAAGATTCAGTTAGGAGCAAAACCAGACCTAGTTCCTATCCTTATATAGTTTTCAGTCAAGATGGAGAAATAGACACTACTTGAATAGATGCGCAAATATAGAATTATAACCATGATACATGCTACAAAGGAAAAGCATCATGCTTCTACAGGAAAGTGTAACAGGAGGATTAGGGGAAAATGTTACGCTATTTTATGTTTCCACCAGCAAAGTATGAAGACTCCAATTTTTCCACATTTTTGTCAAACTCTTGTCATTTGCCATATATATGTGTGTATATGTGTATATATGAATATATTCATATATATATGAATAGGTATGAAGTGGTATCTCATTGTGCTTTGATTTGCATTTCCCTAATTATGTTGGGCATCTTCTCCTGTACTTATTGGTTATTTGTACATATTCTTTGGAGAAATGTCTATGGCCAGGCATGATAGCTCGTGCCTGTAATCCCAGCAATTTTGGAGGCTGAGGTAGAAGGATCCCTTGAGCCCAGGAGGTCGAGACTGCAGTGAGCCATGGTTGTGCCACTGCACTCCTACCTGAGTGACAGATTGAGAACCTACCTCAAAAAAAAAACGCAAGACAAAATTACATGCATTATACTATGGTGTTATGGCACAGTTCTGGTCAATAGGATGTAAACAGGAGCCTCTAAGTGATATTAGGAATAATACTGGCTTCTCTCCTGAAAGAACTGATGCTGCTTGCATGGTCCTTTCCTTTTTCTACTTTTCCTTGGATGCAGATGTGAGGCCTGGAGCTGTAGCAGTCATACTGTGGCCATGAAGGAAACCACTATCAAACCAAGGGGGAAAGGTCAATCTGCTAAGAATGGCAGTACAGAACCTGGGTCTGCAAGGGCATTATTGAGTAGCTGAACTGCTTATTATAACCAGCTCCCTTAGATCTTCTTGTTATACAAGAAAAAATTAATTGTATCTGTGGCACACTAAATATATATTTAGTCTTTGTCCTGGTTCCCAGCACATAGCTCCTGAAGCCCTTGGACTCTCCAGAGTGACAAGTCTTTGTATGTGATGAGATGACTGGTGGCTGGGGACTTCTAGATAACTTCAGGATGAGGGCTGGTACAAAGACCAGAGGCATAATAAGAGGGTTGGGACTTTCGACTCCTTCCACCCCACAACTGCCACCTCCAGGGAGTGGGGAGGGCTGGAGGTTGAGTTTATCACTAATGACCAATGATTTAATCACTCATTGTAATGAAAGTTCCATTAAAAAAACCCCAGACTGTGGGGTTTGGGAAGCTTCCAGGTTGATGAACACATTACAGTGCCAGGAGGGTGGCATACCCAGAGAGTTTGGACGCTCTATGCCTCTCCCCAAACCTTACTCTACTCATCGCTTCCATTTGGCTGTTATCGAGTTGTACCCTTTACAATAAACTAGTAATGGTAAATAAAGTGTTTCCCTGAGTCTTGTGAGCCATTCTAGCAAGTTATCAAATCTGAGGGATCGGTTTGGTAATTCCCAGTTTGTAGCCAAGTTGCATAGAAATGTGGGTACTCCGAGGACACAATACTTGTGACTGGCATCTGAAATGAAGGTAGCCTTGTGGGACTGAGCCCTTAAACCTGTGGAGTGTGATGTTAACTCTAGGTAATTAGAGTCAGAATTGAACTGAATTGTAGGACACTCCACTGGTCCCCAGAGAGTTGGAGAATTGGTTTGTGTTATGGAAAACCCACACATTTGGTGTCAGAAGTGCTGTGAATAAAAACAGCTCAGTGTCTAATAAACCTCCTATAAATTGGGCTCTATTACATAGTCTGAAAGCATTCCTAACAGATAGAGGCATAACTTTGGGAGTTATTTCCAAGGGAGACGAAGTCTGAAATCACTGAAGTTTGTTAGTTCCATTTATATCTGGAGGTGGAAAAAAGATAACTAGTTTAGTTTAAGAGATGTTAAAATTGTCATCACTTTTTTGAGTACTTGCCATGTGCTTTAACACATGCTATCTTATTTAATCCTCAGTCCAAGCCAATGAGCTCAGGTAAGGAATGGATTCTTTGCCTGAGGAGAGGGTCATGGGACTAGCACAGTTGTGCTCTGCTCTCTCTAGCACATTGACCAGGGAAGGTTCCTGTGGGAACAGGAAGGGGCCAAGGGCAGCACAAGTTGGGTATTGGCCTGAAGGTTTGTCTTCAGTGTCACAGAGGATTAGACAGGGAGGAAGGATAGCCAGGAAAATGCATGACCATGGAACCTAGGGGGGACTGTGAGGTGGCTATGAGATCATGGTGACCTTAGAGAAAAGGGCATAGGAGTAGATGCCAGAGTGTTTCATGGTCTGGGCGTGCATGTGGAGAGAGGACTTAATTTACCCACCCCAGCTCTCCTCTTCTCCACGTTAACAAAACATTGGAATAGTTGCTCTTCGGATGAGGTTTGATTTTCACATTCCATGAGTCTGTGCTTCACTCTGGACACAGGAAGAGAATACTTCTGCTTCTAGAAGTCTGGTGATGAGGAAAGAGATAGAATGAGATAGGGAGGGAGGAAGGGAGAGAGACACGTGGGAAGGAGAGCATTAGGCTGACTGCAGAGTTTCAGGACAGAAGACAGACCGACCTTGGCTGCTTTGTGTAGTCAAAGCGAGAGTCCAAGAGAGTCAAAACAGAGGGGTGGTGATGGAAGCATGCCAGTGGGGCTCCTGATGAGGCAGGAGGGTTGACACTGAGGTATTATCACTCTCACACCAGTCAGAAAAACTGGGAGGTGTGTGTTTTCTACTCCTTGCCTGACAGCCACCATGTGCTGATTTATGGCATCTCATGGTGCTCTGTTCTTTGCTTTGCTGTTCCTATTTGGGTTCCTCTTACTCATCTGTTCAGCTAAAGTGTCTGCCTTCCACGTCTTAACTTGCTCTCAGCCCCCAGAATGGAGCCTGGCACGTGGTGTGATGTCAGCACATTTACTGACTTCATTAGAGGAAAGTAGCTTTTGGTTGGGGTCTCTGACTGTCGTTTAATTTCTTGTTTAGACCATTGTTGCCTAGCTTCATTAAAGCATGCGATAGTGGCACAGGAAGCAAATGCCAACTGTTGGCATGTTCTCCCCACCCTCCCCTACGACCCTTTTCCCACAAATTGCTTGAATGGCACTAGCACTTACTCTGGACACCTTTCTCACCCTTCTCCCTCATGTCAGGTCCATATGAACACTTGCTCCCTAAATGTCACTTCTCTCCAACCCCACTGTAGGATTTTGCCCACCCTGGCTTGTTCACATGAACCACTCTAACAGTTTCTTGTCATTGATGCTTTCTCCTCACCTTCATTAAGAAGCCCAAGGTAGTTTTCTAAACAAAAAATTGAGTCCCATCTCTTCTTTGCTTAAAACCATTGTATGATCTGCTATTACCTTGCAGATAAAGACCAAACTCATGGCTATGGCCTTAAGGATCTGTCTGGTCCTAGGTCACTGGTGCAGCCTCAACTCACTCTTTCCTGAGTGGTGTTTTTAAAGAGCCAGCTACCATGTCTGCTTTGAGTTTCTCAAGCTTGCCATGTGCACCCTTATCTTGGGGGTCCTTGTTTCTGTCTAGAATACTCTTCTCCACCTCCCACACTCTCATCATCTCCTTGAGTCTCTTCTTGAGTTGCACATCTCAGTTCAAAGGTCACTTTCTCAGGGAAGCCTTCCCAGTTCACACAAAGCCCAGTAAAGCCCTCCTGTTACACTCCTATAGAAGCACGACGCTTTTCCTCATGTAGCATGTATTATGGTTATAATTCTATGGTTATAATTCTATAGTTGTTCATCAATTCAGGTAGTATCTATGTCTCCATCTTGACTGAAAACCATGTAAGGACAGGAACTAGGTCTTATTTTGCTCTTAACAGAATCTCTAGTAGTAGTGTGGCAATAAGTATCTTTTGAAAAATGAAGTGATGACAGGATGGATGATCAATGGTCAGAGACTAGATTCTTCTTTTCTGCTAGGGGAAAATGTTACACTTTTTAATGCGTCCACCAGCAATGTATGAGGATTCTAGTTTTTCCATATTTTGTCAACACTTGTTATTTGCCATATATATATGTGTGTGTGTATATGTGTGTGTGTGTGTGTGTGTGTGTGTGTGGGGTGTGTGTGTGTCTATATACACATCCTAATTGGTATGAAGTGGTATTTCACTGTGTTTTGATTTGCCTTTCCCTAATGATGTTGGGCATCTTCTCATGTACTTATTGGTTATTTGTACATATACTTTGAAGAAATGTCTACGGTCAGACATGGTGGCTCATGCTTGTAATCCCAGTACTTTAGGAGGCTGAGGCAGGAGAATCCCTTGAGCCTAGGGGTTTGAGACTGCAGTGAGCAGTGATTGTGCAACTGCACTTCAGCCTGGGCAACAGAGTGAGACCCTACCTCAAAAAAACAAAACAAAACAAAACAAAAAACAAATCCTTTGCCCACTCCTTAATTGAGTTGTTTGTCTTTTTATGGTTGAGTTGCAAGGGTTCTTAATATATTCTGGATAGAAGACCCTTATCAGATATATGTTTTGCAAATATTTTAGAAGAATCCTTATCATTGTTCCCTCCTGAAACATCCCTAAAAATGACAGCAAAAGAATAAAATGAATTTCATTCTAGACAGGGAGAACAAGAAGCAAAAAAACACAGACAAGTGATTCTAAAAATCTTGGAAGCAGAGAGCATTTGGAGGTATGGTCTTTGACTTCGCTCATGAAGGCAGTCTTAGTTCAAGTGCTGAGAAAGAATGAGACAGCCTACACTACAGAATTCTGGAAAAGTCCAGGGCAGAAGTTATAGGGGAAAAAGAGAGTAAAACAATAACTTTGTCTATATATACAGTGGATAAACCCTAGGTCTCAGCCACCACACACAGGAAGTGAGAGATTTCTTTTCTGGAGAAAATGATTCCCTTCAGGTTTTTCAGATTCAGGGTCATGGGCGCAATGGAATTGGCAGAGAGGTGTGGGACTCACCGCAGGCAGGTGTGCAGAAATCTCTGTTGTTTCTTTACCTTGTCCCCAAATGTGAACATCTGGGAACCTCTACCCCAGGCACGAAGCTAGAAAACTGGAAGTTTCTTCTCAGAAGAATCTGCATAACCTCAAAGAAAAGTTTCCTGATTCTGGGATTGGGGGCAAGGCTAGGCTTGCATGTAGCCTGATCACCCCAACTGACGCTGACCAGTCCACAAGCCCTGTCCAAGAAAAAGACACTCTTGGAGCCTGCCTCCACAACATAATGTACTTACTCATTAAATTAATCCCCTCAGAGAGTAGAATATGTATTTCAGCCAAAAAATGGAAGGACAGAATGTCACAGAAAATAAGCAACAGAGAACATAAAAGCAGTCTTGAAAATTAAAAATGTAGCCAAATTTAAAAAAAAATTAAATAGCAGAATTAGAGAATAAAGTGTAGGAAGTCTCCCAGAGAATAGAACAAAAAGTCAAAAATAGGGATAGAGCAGAGAAGATTAGAAAATTAGATAATCAATTCAGAATTCCAGAAAGGGAAATGAGACAAAAGAGAAGGTAGGGAATTATAAAGGAAACATTACATGAAAAATTTTCAGAACTTTTAGGCACAATAATCAACCAATTCAGGAAATGGAAAAAACAGGAATTTAAAAAAAGACTCTAACATTTTCCAGGGAGGGGCAAAAATGGTCCCACACAAAGGACTGGATGCATACTGTCATTAAATTTCTCAAGAGCATAATGGAAGCCAGATGATAATGGAGCAATAAATTTAAAATATGCAGAGAGATAATATTAAATCAAGGAATCTACAATGGGGACTCAAAAAAACATGAAATTTATTTATTAAAAAATGTATATTCTTACATGTTTCAACTTCAGTCACCTTCAAAGTATTCTCTGTTTGATGCAATATACCTATTAAGATGCTTGATAGATCTTGATAGTTTTCAATAGCTTTTGAGCTCACCAATTTTGATGCCTCTTAGTGCTTCTGCTGCTTTGTGTTTTATATCTTCCACATCGGCAAAAAGTTCCCCTTTGAAGATTTTTTTCATCTGGAGAAACAAACAAAAAAAAAGCCACTCGGGGCAAGACCAGGTGAATAGGGAGGGTGGAGCATGGGGGGCATGCCATTTTCTGTCAAAAACTGCTGAATACTCAGCACAATGTGGGTAGGTATGTTGTCATGGTGAAAGAACCAGTCATCTGTTTGCCACAAAAAAATTCACTGAAGCCAAATGCAGCCTCTCACAACAATGCTACCCTGGTACACTGATGCTGATTGGGTTCCCAGAACTTGCCTGGGGGGAAGCCTGTGCTACAAGGGGTCTGCTCTCCAAAAAATAATTCTGTGGGTTTTTTTGTTTTGGGTTACCCCTCATATGTCTCTAACCTATCAATCAAATTTGAAAGCAAATATTTTTAGATAGGTACAAACTCAAAAAATTTGCTTCTCAAGCAAATGATATTGGAAACCTACTGGAAGATGTGTTTAAGCAACATTGGGGAAAAAAATAGAAAAAGAAAATAAAAGAGGAAGACATTAGATCCAACAAGGCAGAGAAACAGCCCAGAAGAGTCATGGAGGGAAACTTGGGATGTAGTCCATAACCAATCCAGAATAAGGAAAAGGATGGAGAACTATAGTAGAGAGTCCTCTAGAAAGTCAACAGAACTGAAAGAGCATCTGACATGCTTGGTCATTTAGGAAATGGTATTCATAGGCACGTTACAGATCCACTGAAAGATATGGAGAAAAAATAATAATACGTACATAGAAAATGAAGTAAGATCGAGGCAATGATTCGCTCCAGAAAAAACAACTTGTATGAGTGATGAAAAGATGAAAGTGCCTCTCTGACTCAGCAGTGATCAATATTTACATAGTCATAAATAATGTAATCACTGGCTACTTGTTTAATTCCTGAAATAGCATATTAGAAGAATGGATGTAGCTGGGCTCGGTGGCTCAGCCTGTAATCCCGCATCTTGGGAGGCTGAGGTGAGTGGACTGCCTGAGCCCGCGGGTTTGAGACCTGCCTGGGCAACTTGGTGAGACCTCATCTCTACAACAAATCAAAAAAAATTAGCCGGGTATGGTAGTACGCACCTGTAGTTCCAGCTACTTGGAAGGCTGAGGTGGAAGGATCGCCGGAACCCAGCAGGTCGAGGCTGCGGTGGCTGGGAGCGGCCACTGCACTCCAGTATGGGTGACAGAGTGAGACTCCAACTCAAAAAAAAAAAAAGAAGAATGGATGAAATGGCAAGGGAGTGGTGATATGTAAGAGAGCGAAATCCTCATATAACCTAATAGGAAGTCAATGATCATTTAACACTGATAAATCAAGAAACTACAGCATAAGCATGTTATTTAGAAGTTGCAGGATGAATGCCTAAGTGGTTGTCTCTGAGGAGTAGACATGGAAGTTAGGATGGGGAGGAAAGGAACCAGTGTTTTTTGTTGCCAGACTTGCAGGATTATTTCACTTTGAAAAAACAAAACTTTGAAAATCAATCACAAAACCATGAGGAGTTTCCTTTAAAATGTGTGCTTTGAAGCCAAGAACTGAAAGTTTCCACTCCATTTACCTGCAAAAAAGGTGAGAGTGACATGCATGTTCCACAGGATTTGAACAACCCAGAGTTCAGTAAGTTCCCTCATCATCCCCTCCCCCAATACACACATCCTGCATTTGTGAAACCCTTTGTGCTTTAAGGAGAAAAGGAGAAAACAAGTGTGAGCAACTCCAAAAATCACAGCCCAAAGCACATATTTATTTGTTCACAGACAACTCCTCAGATTTGGTTGGAGAAACTTAAAATCATTAGTGTCTACATTAGTGTCAAATGTGTTATCTGCAGTGTTTTCCAGCGGAGTAGCACATGTTTCAGAAATAAGTGGGAGACCAAAAGGAGGGAGCCAGAAAGCCAGGAAGTGTGACTCAGACATTTGCTTTTAACTTTAATTAGTCAGCCCTGCCAATTTACTTCTCAGAAGGGGAAGCTCATCTTCTACCCTCTTTCTTCTAAAGAGATTTCAAGTTAGTCTCACCCAAGAAGTAAACCACTTCGTTGCCATTGCACATCTAATGAGACCTGCTTCCATGGTACTAGCCAATGTTCACGCTGCACATCAGTCAGCAAAAATATATTGATCACTGACTGTTTTTCTTTATCCTCGCACCCTTTCATAGGACTCCCTGATGCTAGTGGATTTCTCAAAGCAAATCCAAGTCCCAGAAGGTTGCTAAAAGAAATGATGGTGTGTATATTGGCTCAGAAACAGAATTGCAAAGTGCTTTCCAGTTGGTAGACTTGCAGAGAAGATGCACGGAAGTGCAGACCAAATTTGATTCAATAAACATTTATTGGGTGCTGACTGCACGCTATTTTGCTGAGATACAGAAATGACTAAGTCCTGGAACTGGCCCTCAGGTACCCCAGTGTTGAATCGTAACTCTTGTTCCAGGCTCCTCTTTTCTGTCCCTACAGTACAGGGGGAGTCTCACACTGTCTTCTAGGTAGGAGGGATAATGAAGGGAATTGACCTATCTCTCCAGCTTGGGGTTTTTTCTGTTAGTCCGTAAAGAAGTGGGATAGAGTTCACTGGAAGCCAGTGGAGTTTGTGTGTGTTGGGAGCTTTGCTAGTTTTCTGTATCCAAGATACAAAATTACCTTCGGTGGTGTTTTAAACAATGCTTTTAGGAAGAATTACAGTCTGAGACCCCAAATCATATAGACTCATAGGACTTGTTTAGCTAACTTTCTTTGTTTGGTGGACCAGGCCTTCAGAGTATCTCATATGAGTGTTCCCTCACCTCCCATTCTAACTTCTCAAACCCTCTCAACTTTCATATTTTTTTCTGTAAGTCCTTCCGTTGTCCTTCCCCCGGGACATCCCCCCTCCCAGCCTGACAAAAAGTCTCCGTGATAGCTGCCAGCTATCCCCTCAGGCATATTTTAGTTGGATATCAATGATGTTTCTTCTGTCCAGATCTTTTCTGGGACATGGTTGGGGGAACCTCACTACCAATGGCTATAACCTGAACATGCTACTCAGACCCCTTATGGTCCTCAGGCCTTTACACACCCAACACTTGCCATACCATAGTTTTGCTCCCATCTCAAAGGCAAGGACCATTTGAAACAAGGAAGAGGCTGAAGATTCTCCAACTGGGGTTTCCAATTTCTTGGGAAGGTATTAGAAGTGAAGTTTCAGTTTCCAGAATGTTAAAATATAAACACACTGAATTTGATCATCTAAGCTATTATGATATATCACTTACGGGTCAATCAAGAAAATAGAAACCATCTAGGTATTTCAGACAGAGAGAATTCAGTACAGAAAACTGATTACAAAGCACTGGAAAGGCTGGTAAAGCAATGGGGAGAATGAGTGCCACCCAGAGATCAGTATGGGCTGGAATGGAACTCGTGAGCCTGGGAAGATGCTGATGCAGAAGCGTATTCCTAAACCAGTGCTGGAACCGTGGAAAGGGGCAGCCTTGGCTCTACTGCTGAATCTGGAATCACCCTATTCGCCCTACTTCTATGACAGCACCACCAGTTATTGTCACAGTATGGGAGCCAGAAGCAGATGGCTTCTCTCTTCCTCCTTCCACTGATCTTCATCCAATGTCTCCATTGGCCAAGGCTAACAGAGAGCATGCCAACAGGGATTCTGGAAATATAGTTTACAGTCTTCCAGCCTTGAACTTACAAAGCAGCATAGAGAAGGGTGGGGCTGAGAAACAACAGGAAATAACCTGCACATGGAAATTCCCATCCTAAATTTCGATCTGTACTGATCCACACAGATTCTCTGATGTTCAGAAAGTTTGATGCTAAGGCATTGGGACATGCACTGGAAAAGTTGCTTTTGTCACTGCCACTAACCATAGTATGACAGCATCATCCTTCAGTGCAGCTGGAATCTTGGGTCCTAAGGCCTGGAGGGACTTGACTTTTCTGCTAGAAGGCACAGAGAAGTGTTCTGTATGCATTAGTCAATTAGGGCTGCTATTACAGAATACCAAAATTGGATGGCTTATGAACAGTAAGAATTTATTATTCATAGTCCTGGAGGTTGGAAGTCTGAGATCAGGTGAAAGCATGGCCAGTTCTGGTGTGGGCCCTCTTCTGTGTGGTAGACTAGAATTTCTTACATCTTCATATGGTGGAAAGAGGCAAGAGAGCTCTTCTGGGTCTCTTACAAAGACACTAATTGTTTTCATGAGGGTTTCACCCTTATGACCTAATCATTTCTTAAAGTCCCCACCTCCTTATAGCATCACCTTTGGGGTTAGATTTTCAACATAAGATGTTTGGGGAAATACCAACATTCAGGACATAACACTGCATATTTATGAAAGGTAGCTCTGAAGCCAACTTTGTATAGCTCCATAAAAAAGACAAATATGAAAACCTATTCTTTCCCTTAAAAATTCCTTAGAAAACAGTATAAAAATATGATCTTATATAAAAGATTGGCTCTTTATATGCCAAAAAGAAAATGTTTGGCAAGGTAAGACACTAGGCTTTGTTACCCCAAATCAGTACCCAGCCTATGGGGGAATGTGTTTCAAAAATACCTCACTCTTCTGAGAGTCAGATGAATTATAGAAACACAGGAACACCATCTAAAATATTCTGTATTTACAAGTACATATTAAGGTTGTTTTTAAATTTTAAGTTATTTGTGTTTACCACTAGAGAATATTAAAAAGCATAAAGGAAAAATTAATTCTCAACATTTTAATGTATATATCATTCTTTTCTTTTCTGACATATGGAGAAAATATCTATCATTTTCCTTTTACAAGCATTTAAAAATTAAAAGTCAGTTAATTATTTTAAATATTTTTTTGCATACCAAGTCATTAAGTCAACTTTCACAACATAGTTTTTAATAGCTTCTTGTATCTATCACAAAAGTTGTACCATAATTTATTTAACTTGCTTTATAGGTTGGATATTTTCTTTTTTTAATGATGGACATAAACAAATATTTTTGCAGGGCTTTGATTACTTTTATAGCATAGTGGAATAATTCAGAGATAGAACTGCTGAATCAAAGGACATAAATTATTTTAAGGCTTTTGATGCACAGAGTGAGTCAAATTTCGTCTAGATACATGGAACAAATTTCCATCCCATACAGGCAATGCACCAGAGTGGTTGCTTCCTCAAATCTCACTCACTGTAGGTTCTATCACTTAGGAAAACACAGAATAAACAAACAATAACAATAGAGCACTCAAAAAGGCCACGTAAAGGCATGGTTTTCACTTGCCCAAATGTTAGAATCTATATTTTACTGATCCCAAGATGCACTATTTTCTTCAAATTTTAATGTCTGATATTGGTGGGATTGAGCACCTCTTCATTTATGTTTATTGTTCCTGTATAATTATAATAGCACTACATTTCTTTCTCAAGAATTATAATTTGAACAATAAATGACATGATTATCCTCAAAATCTATCTATCACATACTGGTTCTGGCAAAACTGGGCATTATGGTAGCCCTTAGGAGAGCATTCTAACCCTGTTCTAGAGAGTCAAGGATACCTAAACTGAGACTGAAGGATAAGAAGGCATTAATTTGTGGAGGCTGTGATAAGAAGACAGATCAGGTCTAGCAGAGGCCTCACCCAGGCAAAGCCTCAGAAGTGGGCAGGACACTCCGGGATGGAGCCATGCAGTGGCAGTGGCTAAGTCTGAGGAGCACTGTAGTTTTTGCCCTGGATTCACCTTCATGTACTGATGACCTCTGTAGAGCTGTGTTTGGAATTTGTGACCCTTCTGACCAGAACTAGGGTCCAAGGTTATTTATACATATAGTACAAGATGAAGGGGAGATTTTACAATGGACTAGTGAACCTAGATGGCAAAGAAAGAGAGTAAGGCTGGGTAGATTAGAAGAAAGAAGCAAATTAGAAAATTCAGGTCTGAGGTTTGTGCTAGTGCTGAGTTAGTCACTGTACAGCCCATGTGTCTATGCGATTACACAGATAATTGTGGCATCCTAGAGCCACTAAAGAAAGAAGAAAATAACTCTCCAGACTGTTCTGACAAGACACTTCCCACCTCCCTGAATGACCCAAGTCCACCACCCGCTGGATATAACTTCTAATTCTTGTGTCAACCTCATTAAAGACACATGATGGAGATGTTTATTGACCCCAGGGCTTGCTACTTTAATTTTTCTAGAGTTTCTTTCATGGAGCAGGGTCACATCTTCTACAGGGTGAGGTGTTTATCTCTCTTTCAACTCATCAAAGTCTGACACTATTCCCAGGGCCACCAGTGACTAACAGTTGGAGTAAGTCACTTGAACTTTCTGTATCGGTAAAACAGGTGAAAGTAGAAATTATTTACATTTCACCGGCAATGAAGCCTAAGTGATTACCCAAGGCCACATAAAATAAGTCATTCCTGCCATTTGCATTTAGGCTGTGTCTATATCATGGTGGAGGAGAAACACGGATGCATTCTTTTGAGTTCCTGTTTACTATATTACCCCATACAAAACCGTGCAGGAAAAAAAAAAAACTGTGCAGGGACAGAGCTTATGGATGGGAAGTCTGGCTATACCACTGACCAGCTGCATGTCCTGAAAGAGGTTTCAAAATGCTTCCAAATCTGTTTCTTCATCAGTTAAACAGAGTTAACAGTACTACAGCAGACACTACTCCCCATCTACCCCCATTCTCCCCTTCATTCTTACCAAAGGAACCCTGACCTTGTTTGGGGAGGCAATGGTTCAAAGTAAGGTGCTCCTCTTCCCAGGTTCCTCTATATCCAGTGGTGATCATATGACCGGCCACTCCCAGTGAGATGTGACCAGAAGCCTGCTGGCATGGCTTCCATGAAAGCTATTGCTTTACAAATAAATAGGGACAAACTCACTGGCACATGCCTTTTACTCTCTGTCCGTCCCTTTCTCCTTGCCTGGGGCACAAATGCTGTTCTTAGAGGAGGGGCAGCCATCTTTCAACAAGGTGGTTGGAAGCCACCTGCTCAGGGATGGCAATGCAGGGTGTTGAGTTCCTGATGATTCCTAAGTATTTGTACCAGCCCTGGGCTGCTACGTGTCTAGACTTTTTTGTCACATGAGGAAAAGAAAACCTTTATTTTAGTTTACTCCGCTTGGGTTTATCTGAGTTACTGGTGCGACTGTAACAAAGTGTCTATGAGGACAAAATGAGACAAGTATAGACATTGCCCATTTTACGGTCAAGGTGACTACCCGCAGGGAGATGCTCTAGTTTGCAACCTCTGAAAGGCTGGCGGATAAATGGCACAGATTTTACCGGAACCCAAAGGGCAAATCATTTCCAGTTCAGAGTGAAATCTGCATCCAGAAATCCTGATCTCCTGTTCTCTGGCCCTACCAGCCTCTAACTTCCTCTCCTTGCTTTCTACTGGTGTCTTTGGCCCTGTGTGAACTAACTTGAGGGTTTTGCCAAAATCATAAGGCTTAATCAAATGGAGAGTTTTAAAAGAGTGTTAATAAGGAAGGAGTTGGTTTGGGGGTCACCTGAGGCTAAAGGATGAGCCATGAGGGCAATTGATTTGAAGTGCAATCAGGAAGGAATGCTTAAACATGCCTTGGAAAATGTGTAGTCCCTTAACTCAGGTTTCCAAACATGACATTTTGTGTGACTGAAGAAATGGAAATTAGGCTTACTTCTGAGGGTGGCGAGTTCATGGGAGGAAGACTGTTCTCAAGTGGAAGGAAAAACACCCTCTCTCAATTCTTTTGAGGTCTATTACAGTTGACAAAAAGTAATTGGCCCCATTCCTGCCAAGGAAGGAGGACCTTGAGCAGAAATCCACAGCCAAGAATGGATGCACTCTGTTGTCTATTTTTGTTATTTACTCATAAGAGGTGGAATATTAGCTGCAGGACCACTGACTGCAAATCTAGCCAGCTGGCCATGGATGAATTTAGCAGCTACTGTTGCTGGAATTTTAAAACAGAAAAATGTATAATGGAAGGAATGGTTTATTTTCCAAATATTTAAGCCATTTAAAATGCTACCCAGTTTTTTCTGGTTCAGAAAATTGCATATAACCAATGTGAATAATTACTTATATTTTAAACATGGAAAAAATATGTGTTTATTAATAGAAAATTAGTTTCTCAGAGCTTCTACAAATTGAATGTTGAACAGATAGTTTTAAAAATATTATTTGAAGGAGTAACAAAATAAGTGCCCTGGGAGAACTTACTGGGGAGAATTAACAATAAAAGCTGACAGGGAACCAGCCCTTAGCGATGCTCTGTACTGTTTTAAGCACTTTACATAGGTTAACTCATTTAAACCTCGAAACAATTTATAAGCTACAATTATTGTTCATATTTTACAGCCGAGGCACACAGCTAATAATAAATCTTGTTCTTTCATATTTAAATATAATCCTTAATGCGAAGTCCACAGGAACAAAGCTAAAAATGCCTACCTCTGGCCCAGTTAACAAATGTTTTCACATCTCTGTTTTATTTTTATTTATTTCCATCCCTTTAACCTAGAGTATATTTCTTCTACTTTAATAAACTCCACAAGTAGCACTAGAGAAAGAAAATAACTCTCTGGTCATAGAGAAAATGAGGTAGGAAGCATTAGCAACTTTTCTTGGCTCTTAGGGGATTGTCATGGATATTTAATTTAGGATTAATAATTGTTTTAACCAAACCATTTAAAAATGTGCCAAACCGGCAAGGAAAAGGGAAAATGAATTCGTGATCTGAAATTTGGGGAATAAAGCTTTTTCTCATTAGCAAACAGCTTTCTTTTTGTAATGTGAATAAATCTAATGAGGGTCAATTATACGTTTTATTAAATTTTACAAAACCAGTATTACTGATCCCCCTCTGCTCCACACTCCCCCTGCCTTGCCTCCTGAATTTTTATTCTATGTAATTGCTTAGAATTTCTTATGTTAGAATATCGGTGCCATTTACTGCGGATCTTTATTTTCACTAACCCATTATTTTGGAGATCTCTTGGATATGATTATCTGGAAAATCTTGGCCCAAATCAAATTCCCACAGTAGCTAATACGGTCTTGAGTAACAAGCCCCCTGAGTCATTTGTGGGTAGGGAGTGGGCTGAAGGAAAGATGGCAGGTTGAGTACTCAGAGCAGCCTCCACTTCCCTTTATCCATTCAGCTGACAGACTCTGAACATGGTCTATGTGCCAAGCACAGCACAGTCACAAGAGAATGGGACACAGGCCTTGCCCTCCAGAAACTCACCCTCTAATGGGAATTTGTGCCAGCCTCATTTCCTTCACTGAAGGAGGCTTAGACAGTGATTGCATTGCTTGACTAATCCATTCAAAGCTCTCCCCCTCCCATTGGGTAAATTGGAAAATAGGTCAAAGGTAATTGGCAGTGACATGACAACCACATAATTTTGTCTTTTTCTTCTGGATGATCTGGATAATTTTCAATGTTTCTTTCCTTGAGCAGTGGTTACTTGACTTTGTCAAACCCAAGGTCTACTTTGCCAGAAGCTTCCACCACCACTAACTTGGCTGTAGGAAGTTCTGAGTCTCACCTTTGTCATGTCAGGTACTCAGAGGTCTGTGAAAATTTCTTACCTTAATTTCCATTGGGAGGGAAGAAAGAAGTTGAAAATTTCACTCTGCTTGGCTCCCTGCCAAACAAAGAGGATTGAAGATGGTACTAGATATTTTGTAAAATCATTCACCTTTGTTGCTTTATTAAGTGACTCTGTCTTTCCCCAGGTGTAATTTGAAGCATCTCTGGAGTCACAGACTCCCAGGCTTCATAATATTTATTAGGGAGGGGCCACTGGCCCACAATCTAGTGACTAAGTACCTTGATTGGTTGCAACTCAGTTATTTTGAAGGTCCTTCAATATCTTCTTGGTCCTTTCAATTTTTCCACTATCTTTGCAGGGATTTTTAAATTATTATTATGATCTTTATTTGTCTTTTGTTCAAAAGTCAAATAAAGAAAGATTCCTATATCCCCTATTAGAATTTCTAATCTTTTAAGACTAGCTAGGTCAACATAGTGAGATTCTATCTCAAAAAAAAAAAAAAGTAGCTGAACGTGGTAGCTTGTGCCTCTAGTTCCAGCTACTTGGGAGGCTGAGCAGGGAGGAGCCCAGGAATTTGAGGCTGGATGAGCCAAAATCCCACCATTGCACTCCAGCCTGGGTGACAAAACAAGTATTGTCTCAAAACAAACGAACCCAAACCAAAGCAAACAAAATAATTTTTTTTTGAGTCGGAGTCTTACTCTGTCACCCTGGCTGGAGTGCAATGGCACGCTCATGGCCACTGCAGCCTCAACCTGCTGGGCTCAGTTGATCCTTACGCCTCAACCTTCCAAGTAGCTGGAACCACAGGCACCACACCCGGCTAATTTTTTGATTTATTGTAGAGACGAGATCTCCCTATGTTGCTCAGGGTGGTCTCGAACCCCTGAACTCAGGTGATACCCTTGCCTCTGCCTCCCAAAGTGTGGGGATTAGAGACTTGAGTCACCACGTCCGGCACAAAATAATTTCTTATCTGCTGTCTTCTTCATTTCTAGCATTTAACCTATTAGGAGAGCTCCTTTAAATAAATTGATAAGTAAGCCAAAACAGCACATTTTAAAACTCCCCAACAACAAAAAAAACCACAGAGCGTCATGCATGCAAAAAGGCTAGGTGGTCATGTACAAGTTCAGTGATGCTGTCCTCAGGCCTTCCTCCATGCCTAAGTCTCAGCTCAGCATAACTTTTCTCCTGGAGCCTCTCTGCATCCTTTGGCAGGATTCCCTTGGCAATAAAAGAGAAGCATTTTTGCTTCCTCCGATGATAGGCCTCAGATCTTCTCAACGACTTGGGAGAAAAAGAACTGGAAGCAGGCCCTCCTTGGTGACTAGGCCTTTTCCTTGTTGCACTGGGAAGGTGGTGAGTGGAATGCTGATGTTTTCTGGGCTCGTCCCAGCGTCACTGCAGGGGGAGACCTGCAGGACCAAAGGCAACTGTCATGCTCACACAAAATATGGGACTTTGTTCAGTGTTCAATATGCCTTTAGCATATGCCTGTTCTTGAAGCCCTAATTTTCCACCTTTCTTTCCATTAACATCACCTTTTGAGCACATTGAGGTGCTCAAAATAATGGCAAATTATTATCATTAAGCTTCAATAGGTAAAGACAGGTCAGGCATGGTGGGGCTCACCCGTAGCCCCGGTTTCTTGGAAGGTTGAGGCAGAAGGATCACCTGAGCCTGGCAGGTTGAGGCTGCGGTGAGCCATAATTGTGCCACTGTGTTCCAGCCTGGGTGACAGAGTGAGACTGTCTCAAAAAAAAAAAAAAATTAAATACACAGTTCAAAAAACACCACCCAGGTCAAGAAATAGGACATTTCAGGTTGGGTAAGATGGCTCATGTCTATAATCCTAGCACTTTGGGGGGCCAAGGTGAGGAGGATTGTTTGAGCCCAAGAGTTCGAGACCAGCCTAGGCAACATAGCAAGACTTTGCCCCTACAAAAATCAAAAAATTAATCTACCAAAAAAAAAAAAAAAATTAGTCAGGTGTGGCGGCACATGCCTGAAATCCCAGCTACTTGGGAGGCTGAGGTGGAAGGATCACCTGAGGCCAGGAGATCGAGGCTACCGTGAGCCGTGATGATGCCACTGCACTCCAGCCAGGGCAACAGACTCAAAATAATAATAATAATAATAATAACAGACAAGACAGATTTGTGAAATGATTTGGAGTTAGCTCCAATTCAAATTTTGTCATTTGTCTCTCAGCCCTGCTTCACATCCTCCTAGATCTGAGAGCAGGCACAACCGTAGTGGACAGTCCTGGGTCAGCCTTAATCCTCTTGCCACTTTGTGCTTCTAGTGTCTCTCCACCCGCCACATGTTCTCTGCTTCCTTCTCTGAGGCTTTCCTTACCCCAAGGGTAGGTGTGTGGTCCCTACACTGTGGTGTGTCTGTTTTTCTGGTAACAGAGCAGCAAGCAAGATGCTTATTAGGGAGTGCTCCGGGCATCAACCCCAAGGAAGGGAGGTTATGGGGGCAGGTGTGGGCAGAGGAGGAAGTCAGGCTCTGATGCAGTCCCCATGAAGGCCTGAGCCCACCCCTCAGGAGCCCTGGAGCTGGAATGGCCCTGCAGAGTTGCCTGACTTAGGAGGATGGGCCAGGCTTCTATGTCCAAATGTTGACCAGCATGTGGCCTTTCCTTGGAAGGAAGCCATGACCTTTTATGAGGCAGTTTTCTCCACCCAAAGCATCTCCAAGAGGACTGGTGGTTGAGGGCTGTTTAGGTAGCACACCCAGCAGAGCAGCTGAGAATAAGCCTTCAACTCTGCAGGGGGATGTGGGGCTGTTTACAGCATCATACCATACATGCTCAGCCTAGAGGTAGAGGAGAGTTTCAGTCCATGGAGGGTGAGAGCTGATAGACAAATGCTCTGGTCATGGGGGGCCAACTCTGAGACACATTCTCTCTAGGACGTTCATATGGCAAACATCTAGTGTCTTTTCCTCCCTCCCTGTGTCATGGTTTCTCACTCCTGCTCCTTGAGATCACCTCCCAGATAAACCACCTGCATCCAAGTTTTCATCTTAAGGTCTACTGTTGGAGTGGGGAGTACCCAGGCTAAGACACACATGCAGGCTGTTGCTTAATAAAGACTTTGTGATAAGAGTGGTCATGCTTGTGACTTTGTGAAAATGCCAAGCTGAGACTAATTATCAGAGATAATTATCAACCATTCTGCTTCTTGACTCAAACTTTCCAAAAGGCTGAAGAGGGTAGGGATAAGATTGTGAACAAAAAGCAGGAGCTAAGAAACCAGGGGAAGAGAAAGCAGAAGATGCAGCTCAAAACTGATCTGGGTTCAAATCCCATTCTATTTATTAAGAATCTGGATGGGCAATTAATCTCTCTGAGCCTCCATGGCACTGCTTCTATAAAATGGGACCAATGAGAGAAATCCCCTGGTAGAGTTGCTTGAGTGAAAGTAATTCTGGCTCCTGACACAACTGCTGTCATGCAGGAACCACTTCAGAAGTGGGAGTATAATGGTTATACTATTTCTGGGGCTATTAGCGTATGTATTTTCATTTCCTCCTTTATCATGTCCTTTTACAGCCTTCCACTTCTAAGGTTGCAGTGAACCATGAGGTTTATTGCCCTAAGGAAGGAGGAAAGAATGTCATTGATCAGCTTGAGACTCAGCTTGCCCATGTTAAGACTATAGTCTTGCAACCTGGGCTTTAGGGAGAAAATCCCTAAAGAGTAAGGCCTGACAAACAAGCCCTGGAGTCTCATGAGGTTTTATTATGATCTCAGGGTAGAAAGGCTCAGAATAAGACACAGAGGACGTGGAGACTGTCCACCAGGACTCCTGTGGATTATAGGAAGCAGGAAGTAGAAGAGGGAACTGATATTCATGTGTAGAGATTCTGTCCCTTCTCCAGGCAAATTCCCGGACGGGAGAAATGGTGGATTATGTAGGCAGAACAAGAGGACAGGCTTTTGTTTCCCTCTCAGGGTCATGCTGGCCTTGGGCCTGCTGCACTCAGATCCATGCCTCCCCTGCACTGCTCTGTATCTGGGCATCCGCTGCTGGCTCTGTTCCCCAGGCTTCCATGTCAGCTGAGTTCAGATCTTGAGAGGCCCTGGGGGAAGGTTGGTTGCCAGAGGAAGGAACAGACCACAGTATTTCTCCTTGCCTCGCTGCTTCTTCTGGGCCTTCAGCAGCCAACATATCTCCTCCATGGCTTCAGGTCCTACAGGACAGGCCTGATGCAGTTTTAGCTCTCCTGGATGACACTGGGCCCTGGGCTCTGCTAACCTCACTTTCTCCTTTCACTCCAGCCTGAGAGTGGTGGTAGCTTCGAGCTACTGCCAATCTCTGGGTGCCTCACCCTGCTCTGCTTGGACTCTTGGCTCTTCCATCATCTGTGTCGGCACTGGCTGGTACTAAAATCCCTGTTTTAAGAACCCAAGGAGTTCCTGTTTTCTGGCTAAACACTAACTGCTGCAGGGATCTAGGAGTAGACGGTGTCTTACTCAGCACCTGCACAAGACACACCACTGAGGAAGGTGGTGGTGCCGTGCGGTCTTTTCAGAGAAACCCTGAGTTTCTCAGAGCCTTTGTGATGTCACCTACCCTAGAGGGCTGAGGTTTGGCGAGAAGAGGTTACAGCCATGGGAGCTAGGAGACTGGACATTGGGGGCAAGCACTGAGCCTCAAGGCTGCAGCAACAGCAGGGCAGCAGGAGAACCACCACGCCCTTAGAATAAATCAAGAGAGAGTAGATCTCAAGCTCCAGCAGCCACAGCCTCAGCTGATGCCAGCAGAGCAGGCAGTGACTAGATGGACAGGGGATGCCAGGTCTATAAAGGCAGGTCTCCCTCCCTCTTCCCCTCTGCCACCTAGACATAGTAACTCCCTATGCATCCAGCAGCCCTCTTGGAGAGGAGAAGGGTGGGGCAGTGGAAATTCAAAGGAGGCTGTTTAGACTCAGAGGGACTGAAACCTTACGTATTGACAGGCTGGATTTCCTTATACCTAGCGGATAAAGGGTCTGAGAGGAAAAATAGCTCAACTAAGAAGCCACGTTGGCTGGGTGAAGTGGTTCAAGCCTGTAATCTCAGCGCTTTGGGAGGCCGAGGCAAGAGGATTGCCTGAGCCCAGGGTTCGAGACCAGCTTGAGTAACTTGGTGAGACTCGTCTCTACAATAAATCGAAGAAAAAAAAAATTAGCCGGGTGTGGTAGCACATGCCTGTAGTTCCAACTACCTTCTAGAAGGCTGAGGCAGAAGGACTGCCTGAGCCCAGTAGATCGAGGCTGCAGTGACTGTAAGCATGCCACTGCACTCCAGCCTAGACCACAGAGTGAGATTCCGACTCAAAAAAAAGAGAAGCTACATTATTTTTCTGGCTAGAACCATTATTATTATAAACTGTCACTGATAACCAACTGAGCACACAGATAGCACTTGTGTGCCATCCTCACCACCCCTCTGTGTTCTCTGCAGGTCTTTAGTTATGACCTGTCTGCCCTGTGGTTTGCCACTTTCAAGTCATGGAACTTTGGGCAAGTCATGGAACTTCTGTGCACCTCAGTTTTGTGATATGCAAAATGGGGTAGTAGAGAGCATCTTTGTAAACTGAGTCCTCAGAGGGTCAGGGTAGCATGGTGAGCAGAAGTAAACATAATAATCAAATGGTCACCTCTGAATGATTCCACATACAAAACTGGGACCCACTGAAATGCCCATCTGTGCCTGTAGTTTAGATCAGTTGCAAAGAAAAATCACAATATCTGCAAAGAGGCAGGATTTCATGAAGTTGATAAATGTGAATTCTCTAAATTTAGAGAATTGTGAAAGTTACAAGCAAAGTTAGCAGAAACGAAAAATCTTGCAGTTAGACCAGTTAAAATTGTTTTTAAAAAAGGAAAGTTATGGAAGAAAAAGTAACCCCTGATTCATCCTTAGTTCTGTCTAAGAGCAGGTCATCATATATTCACTCATTCATTTAACATATATTTATTGCACAATTTCTGACTCTGAATCTTAGAAATAGAGCAAACCAGAGTTGCACTGAAAATATAATTTTGTAAAATCTGAGATAAAACATCTCTTCATAATTTTTTATTTCACTATTCAAGCTTAAAAAATCCCATCCTAATTTTTTTTTTCTCTACTTGAAATGATATTTTGGACCTCTTTTTAAGTGGATTTTCTTTAAAAGGCCTTTTCCAGACATTAGTTACCCTATTTTATTCTTCCTAACTCTCAGAGTATTTTAGCGTCAGATGATGTTAGATACTGTCAACACTTCACATTTCCTAATCAACATGACAGGGAAAAGTGGCTACACCTGGGATCCGCTCCTGCAGTTTGGTGTGGCCTCTTGTAAAAATATGTCCTCCCCTTTGGAAACTACTGTTCCTGGTATACAAAGATCTCAGTTTATATATCATACTAGCATTATTGCTCTGTAGGAGTCATCACTGCAGTTCAATTTATTTATTTTCTTTTTTATTCTTGATCTCTCCTTCTATTCTCTGCCACAGGCACCCACATCAATGTGTCTGATAACTGCCCTTGAATAAGTGTGTTTCCTTGTAGAATATATAGCGCCATTTTGTGCTTTAATTCGTGTATACGGCACTGGGTAAGGGAACTTGGTTCATTTCTTTCTTTTTTCACTCAACACTATGTGTAAGATGTACCCACATAGTGAACCCTGAACATTTATCAGAATACTATAAGAAAGGGATTGGCAGAAGCAGGATACTGGCGGGGGGCGGGGGGAGGAACACACAACATTAATAAGGGTACCTGATCTCAAACCAGGCAAAGTGGGGACCAAAGGGAGGCCCAAACTTTACCAGTACAATGGCCACTTGTCTATCTAATCCTGAATTATATCCCATATCTTTAAAATAATAATTAAAAAAGATGTATAAGTTGCTGTACAGCTGATGTGTTGCTAACTGCTGTAGAGCATGCTTAGAGTACACCCACACTTTATCCATTCCCCCAGGGTGGACCCCTAGATTGCCTCTAGTGCTCTACTACAAAAATAGCACAGATATGAACACCCTTATACACACCCCTTCCACACCTGAGTGAGCAAGTTTGGGAGCTATTTATCCAGGAGAGGGGTCATGAGTCCTGGAGCATACACCAGATAGGCTTCTTAAATGACTGTCTAAGTTTCTCCCACTACCGGCAGTGCACAAAACTTCCCACAACCACATTATTATTATTATTTTGAGTTGGAGTCTCATTCTGTTGCCCAGGCTGGAGTGCAGTGGCACGCTCATGGCCACAGCAGCCTCGAACTGCTGGGCTCTGGCGATCCTTCCGCCTCAGCCTTTCAAGTAGCCAGAACTACAAGGCACATGTTACCACGCCTGGCTAATATTTTGATTTATTGTAGAGACAAGGTCTCGCCAAATTGTCCAGGCTGGTCTCAAACTCATGGGTTCAGGCAATCCTCTCACCTCAGCCTTCCAAAGTGCTGAGTTACAGGCTTGAGCCACTGTGCACAGTCACAGTCCACATCAGTTCTTATGGCTCATTGCCTTTCTATTTTTCCTCCCTTCTTATGAGTGTAACATGTTACGTCCATGGTTTTCAGTGCATTTATATGATTATTAGTGAGTTTAAGAATCTCACCTGTAGTCGGGCTCAGTGGCTCAGCCTGTAATCCTGCGCCTTTGTGAGGCTGCGGTGAGTGGATTGCCTGAGCCCGCGGGTTTGAGACCCGCCTGGGCAGGCGAGACCTCATCTCTGCAATAAATCAAAAAATTAGCCGGGTGTGGTAGCGGGCGCCTGTAATTCCGGCTACTCGGAAAGCTGAGGCGGAAGGATCGCCGGAGCCCAGCAGTTCGAGGCTGCAGTGACCAGGAGCAGCCACTGCACTCCAGTCTGGGTGACAGAGTGAGACTCCAACTCAAAAAAAAAAAAAAAAAAAAAGAATCTCACCTGTGATTTGACTATACATATCTTTTGTCTATTCTTTGTTAGGTTCCTGTCTTTTTCTTGTTAGGTTACAGGAGTTCTCTGTAGAATATAAAAATCAATTTCTTATCTTTTTCAATCATTGCAAATATTGACACCTATTTATCTATTGAACAGAAATCCTTTCACTTAATATAGTCAAATCCACTGCCTTTTAAAAAAACTTATCTGGTTTTGCCCATCTCTGTATTTTTTTAATCTCATATTTTATCTTTTAAACATCTTTCAGGTTTTACATTTTGTTTCATAATATCATGTTTTCTGTAACATAAAAATCATATTTTTAAAGTCAAATATATAAGCTCTAAGACCATTTAACCTGGAAATAAAGCTGTGGCTGCTGTAACAAATTACCATAAACTTGGTCGCTTGAAAAACACAAACTTATCATCTTCAGTTCTAGAAGCCATAAATCTACAGTGGGTTGACAGTGCTGTGTTCCTTCTGGAGGCTCTAAGAGAGAATCCATTTCTTTGCTTCTTCCAGCTTCCAGGAAAGCTACCCATACTCCTTGACCTGTGGCCCTACATCACTCTGACCTCTGCTTCCATTGTCATGTCTCCTTCTCTGACTCTCCTGCCTCTTCTTTCTTTTATAAAAACCTTGTGATTATATTGGGTCCACTAGGTAATCAGAATAGTCATCTCATCTCAAAATTCTTAATCATATCTGCCAATCTCTTTTGGCTTTGCAGAGTAACATATTCATAGGTTCTGGGGTGTGGACATATTTGAGGAGCTATTATTTCGCTTACCACGTCTTGAACAGGTAACTTAAACTCTCTGAAAGCCAGTTTATTTATCTACAGAATAAGAATGAAAAGGTCATTAGATATTGTTTGGCACAGTGTTGGGAACATAATGAGTGTTTAATAAATGGTAGATATTTTTATCCTCATCGTGGTCCAGGATGATGTATCATGTACTACAATTGGAGAAATTCAGAGTGAATGAGGCATTTTATGAGTGAAATGCTGAATTACTGGAAATAATCATAACAAATAACTTGATTAGTATTTCAATACCAAGCCAGGTGTCCTATTAAAGCCGAGGGCTCATCCGGTTGTCATTTTCTCATTGTTATTCCAGTGAGTAAAGTCAAGGTGATTTACTCTGCATTTGAAACATATGACCTCTGATGTTCTGTTCCCTGAACTCCCTGAATTCATAGGAAACCAAGATTTTCCATCAGCTCTCTTTTGCTTGAGAGCTGGCGTTGCATGGTTTCAGTAAAGAAAATCACAGAGGACTGAGAGACTCTTGTGTTCATAAATCAGGTTTCCTGTGTAAGAGATCTCAGGGGACTTAATTTGGCAAACGGAAGTTCTCTGAATCAAGGCATATTACAATTTGTGTCTAATCAGATTAAGTAGATCAAGGAAGAGGGAGATCATCTCTTCCCTTGAAAGGCGTTGTATATTTCCAGAGCAGGAGCCATCAATGAGAGAAGGTTGGATGTCAAGGGCAGGATGGGAACACAGTGATGTGACAGGCATATCACAAGGCCAGTACCAAGAGCATTGCAATCGCAGAAAAATTTCATTCTGGCAAATTTTAGCATTTTTGAAGACAGAGAATTTAGTTTCTGGCCCTGGAGTTACATTATTCATGTTTGAATACAATATTGACTAGCTGTGGCTTTGGGCAATGCTTTAATCTCTCTGTGCCTCAGTTTCTCTTATTTCCAAAATGGTGTTAATATCACCCATGCCACTGGTACCTGTGCAGATTAATTGAGCTAAACTTTTAACAGATTAACTCATCTATTAAAATAATCTTTTAACAGATTAACGTGGCCTCTAATCCAACCACAGTTAGCTATTACTATTGTTGTTATCGCTCATCTCTAAAATGAATAGAATGTTTTCTGAGGCTTGTTGGGGTTGAGTGATTCATGTATCATTTCTGCTGACATTCAGGGGCAGAAAATCTAGGCTCCCTGTCTAAAACTGCTTCCACTGAAGAAAGATAGAAAAATATAGTAGTCTGGAGATTTCGTGGGGTGCATCAAGGGCAATACCTCCCTATTGCAGTATGATTGCAAAAGAGCCCGGGTTGCAAGCAGAGCCTCCCTGATTTCTGCAGTCAAACTCACCTCAGACTAAATGAATTCAAAGTGCAGTTATCAGGCAAGTTAGTTAGATATGAGCGATTAACGGTGTTTTAGTGTAGGCTTACTGCTATAACAAACTACAGCGTTTCTGTGGCTTAACACAATAGAAGGGCATTTCTCTGCCAATAAAGTTCAGAATGGGTGTTCCTGCTAAGTGGGAGCACCCCTGCAAGTGGCGATTAGGGATCCAGGTTCCTTTCATCTTGAGGTCTGAAAGCAGTGCAAACACCTCCACTCATTCCGTTGGCTGCATTTGTCACATGGCTGCCATCGTCACGTGACCATGTGAACTAAAAGGAACTTGGGGGATGTAGTCCTGCTGTATTCCCAGGGATAAGAGGGCGTAGAGTTGATGACTATCTAGTGAGTCTCCATTGCAGAAAGTGACATTTTTTTTCACAGGACTGAGTATAAACTCAGACCAGATTTCATTTGCCAGCATACCCTTAGGAGAGATCCCACTGTCATCATCTCTTAGATTCAGTGAACTGCTCAGCCTGGAAGAATCAACGCCTGTCATCTGCCTTAAGATCACAAAAGAACTAAAACTACAAAGGATTTGGAGATGATAGTATCTTTTGTGTTTTGGTGGCAGGGAGAATGAGGGAGTGAAGAAAAAACCAGGGAGCATAAAATACTAAGGTAGCAAAGGTGGGGAGGTGTTATAGACTGAATGTTTGTGTCCTCCCCAAATTTATGTATTGAAATCTTAACCCCCAACATGATGAAATTAAGAGGTAGGGGCCTTTGGTAGATGATTAGGTCATGAGGGTGGGGATCCCATGATTGACCTTATAAAAAGACCTTGGAGAACACCTTGTCTCTTCTGCCATGTGAGGTTACAGTCAGAAGATAGCCATTCGGGAACCAGGGAGCTGACCTTCACCATTGAGTCTGCTGGCATCTTAATCTTGGACTTCCCAGCCTCCAGAACTGTGAGAAATAAATTTCTATTGTTTAAATGCTACCCAGTTTATGGTTTTTTGTTAGAGTAGCCTGAGCGGAATAATACAGAAGGATTAGAGAAACAACTGCTCTGAAATTCTAAGACATAATTTTTATTATGGAAAATTTTAAGTGTACAAAGTTTTTTTAAAAGTTTAATATAAACAAAGAGGCAAAACCACAGTTCATTATGGAAAATTATTGAAATAAATAAAAGAAAAATATTCATAATTCTACCACCTTACTAAAGCCAGTTATTGTTTTCACGTATTTCTTTCTAGTCTTTTTTTTGAGGGGTAGAGGATCATAAAAGTTGATACAGGGTTATAAAGAAGAGAAATGTTTATAAATCAGACACTTGATAGCATATCCTTATGGGGTGGGGGATAGATTGTTCTGTCTGGTTTTATCCAGAATTCCTTGCTCTGTGTTCTTGACTTTGGGGGCATGTCACACATTTCTGATTCTGTAGCAGGTAAGGAAGCAGGAGATGGGAAAGGGAGAAAGAAGAAACATACCCCAAATTAGTTATATATTCAGTTTGTTAGCAGCTCTGGTGAAAAGGATCCTGGGAGAAACAAGTGGAAATGCTTTATCAAAATGAAGTTTGAAAAGCGTTTCAAGAGCATTCATGCTTGCTGTTCAACCCTGTGCTAGTTATAACACTAGTTTAGCTGTTATAGTGAGGGCCAGCAAATTAGTGTCCTCCCCAAATTTATATGTTGAAATCCTAACCCCCTAACGCCTAGAGATTGGGAGTTTATTTCCCACCTTGCATGCCACTCAAGTGGAAAGGGTTCTACAGTCTACCAGAGGTTCAACAGAATGGAGCCTCAGTTGCTCTCCAGCACATTCTGTAATGCCTTCCCTTCCCCTCCCATCTTACTTCCTTGGTGGACCTGAGAATGTGCCCAGCAGTCCTGCCAGTTAGAGGGACCATGGTTAGCCAGGGACCCAACAACTGCTGCACTTATGAAGCCCAAAGACATGCTCCTCAAAGGCTTGCAGCCAATGACTGAGCACAGCAGGGACTCTAATGCAGGTTCTTCTTAGGAGATGTTGGGATCCTCTAATTCTGGCTTTGGCTCAAGAATCCCGTGATGGCTTTGCCAATCCTTGCCTGGCAGTCTAAGACTTTGTCTTCCTGTCTCTTGCATTCAAGGTAAGACTCGACTGGAGGTCTCCCAGTGTCTCAGCCTTGCCTGGCTCCATCCACATTTTTCTGTACACTGATAGCTCCCCTAATAAAATCCTCCCATGTTTAATCCCATCTTGGCATCTACTTCTCAGAAGACTCACACTAACACATTCCCCACACTTCCCTGCTGATGCTTCCGGGAATCACCTCCCAAATAAACAACTTGCGCTCAAATCTTTGTGTCAGTGTCTGTTTCTGGGGAAAGCCAGCCTAAAATAGAGGACACTCCAGAGACACTGCATGCATCCCTTGCACGCATTACCCTGGAGCAGTATACCCATGGATACACTGAACAAGGGAGGCTGGGACTTGTAGTCTCCTTCTGTGACAGACCAAATTGGGCAGAGTGGATATCAAGAAGCCGCTTGGCCTCTCCCCCTTGCTTTAACTTTCAAGGTCAATGTACTGGAGTACAGTGCATGAAGTCCTTTGTTAAATCTGTGCTAATATAAATTAATCAAAATTAACCCCAATCTAACTTTATATTATGATGATTGCTCCAAGAAAAACTGAAAAATGAATAAGGTTTATGCCCTGAACCTAGCCCATCTCTTGAGTCCTTTCTTTCCTTTTCAAACTCCCTCCAGAACACCAGCTGCCCAGAGCCCCTATTACAAAGCCTCACCCAAGGCATTGACTCATCAGCCTGACTTTCTCTTCCTTGCCTTAAAGTGTACACGTTCCATTACCCAAGGCTCTATACATTACTAATTTGATAAGCTAATTTAACATAAAGACATTTGTGTTGGCTAAGGCTTGACTGTGGCAGCAACCAAATGAACACATCTGGCCTCTAACCAGAGCCTGTAGTGCCTTATTCAGAGGACGGAATGGTAGTTTGCCTGGTGACTGAGTCCTGGATAATAACAGGCAAAGAGCATCCACCTAAGGCTTTTCTCACAATACAGACAGCAGAAGTCAAGAATTAGGCACGAGTAAGTTGTCCCACTGGGAAGGATCTTGTAGCCAGTGGCTGACATTCTGTAAATCCTGTGGTCTCAGTTTTCCTTCAGGCCGTGTTCCTTGGAATTTTTTTTTTTCTATCATGTTCAGGAAAGAAGCACTAGGCTTCTTTGATTCAACAGTAAACTGTTCACAGCAATGATCCCTAGAGTGAGATTGCAGGGTAGGGAACTGTGAAAGGGCTATTGTTCCTTTTTAATATTTCTATAGGGTTTGCATTTTTCATATCAGGCATGTATTGTTTTGGTAGCTTTAGAAAATGATGTAATTTAGCTGCCTTAATAAACCATTTGTCTTGCCCTATTATGTGGACAAGGAACCTGTCCTACGCATTCCTGAGAAGGTCTCTTCATTTGAGGTAGTTCATGACAAATCTAATCCTGAAGGTCTCTTCTCTTTTGGGAATGCATTTGGATCCTCTCTGCTATTAGCTTTCTTTAATGTGATATGAATCATCCTGCATCCCTGGGTTCTGTCTGCCCCATGAGTCAGCTGTTCTAATTTATTTTAAAACCCTAATTTTAAGTAAAATTTGAACAGAGATCACATTTATTTATTCACAGTGCCTGGGTCCACTGCCTGCTTTTAGGTTGACACAACAAATGTTTTGAGTAATGACTGAGTCTCATGTTAGTCAAGGGACTCCCAGTGACCACAAAGTTGTTTCCATGTGGTAGCCACCGAGGGTTCCCAGGGAGTAAGAGGTATGTCCTGTGTTCTCTAAAAGGCTTTCCCTAGGATGTCCACCTAGATACCAGATGCAGTTGGGAAGGGAATGTGGGAGGCTGACCAATATTATAATACTAAAATTAGGAGTAATATCTGAGAATACAATTGCTTATGTCCTTACCTAGTCCCTAGGCAAGGGAGATTACATCTGAAGGGGAAATTACTGGCCAGAATCTTGGAATTTTATGGCATGTTTGGGAAACTAAAAAGAAAATCAGGATTTTGTTTTGTTTCTGTACTTTGTTTTGGCAAACTGACACTTTCAAAGATGGCTTTCCTGACATTTTGTTTGGCAACTACACTACCTTCTATTGAACTTTCGAAGTGGTTTTCAAGTTTCACACCTCTAAGCCCCCAGCCACTTTTTTGTCAGCATTGTTTCATGTTGTGAGAGGGGGCTGCCTTATGTCCTGGCATGCGATGGTGACAGTAGACATATTAGAGTCCAACCCTGCCCCTGCCAGTCCTGGTTGTGTGAGCTTACCTCTCTGAACATCAGTTTTCTCATCTGTTAAATTATATTAATAATGACAGTTGCCTCTAGGGTTGTTTAAGGGATTTAATGAGGTAATCCACTTAAAAAAAAAAAGCAAAGGGACTGATACATAGGAAGGACCCAGTGAATGATCATCATTGTCACCATTTTCAGCATCAAAAGCGAATCAAAAGGCCTGAGATATGGGCCCAGGAAATCTATCACTTTCAGGCCAGATAATAATACAAGAAGGGTTCTCCTATGCCATTCTTCTGGGACCTTATGTCCTGTTCTTTGCTGAATTGAGAAGTGGGCAGACTAGAGCATGGGGCATGGAGATAAAGAGGGGGCTGGGAAGATAGAGGGAAAATACTGTGGCTGGTTGGTGGTTCAGAGACAGCAAAGCCAGCAGGGAGGAAACAAGAATTACCAGGCACTGAGGAGCCCCAGTGCCAGCTTTCTGCTGACATAATGAATGAGGTTGTGGTGCCAAAAATGAGGCATGTTGTTAATATACAGACCTGTTGGGAGCACAAGGGAAATGCAAATAAAAGTTTTGCCAAAAGAGGAGTGGGGTCAAATCAGCTCCAGAGGGAGACCACATTATCTGTAAGGCTATAATGGGTGGGGAGAAAGACTGCTAAGAAGGAAAAAGAGTAAGGGCTTGATTACAAACACAGGACCAACAGCTACAAAATGCTTAATGGGTTTTTAGCATTCTTATCTGCTGATTTTACTTTTTTCTCTATTTTTTTCAGTCTGTCCAGTTGATCAAAGTTACTTGATAACAAAAACTAAAATTCCAATGGCGTCTTAGCATTCAAAATTTATTCTGTAAGATACATAAGAAAAAGCTTAAAAGACTATTTTTATTATTACTTTGAAGAGCTTTGGGTTGCCGAGAGAAAGCAGTCTTCAGTCTATGTAAAATCGTTGTGATGTTTCCATCATAAAAAACAAAAACGATGATTGATTTCTTATATGTGTACTTAGCAGTGAATTCAATTTTCTGTCAACGAGGCCTTCTTGCATCATCCGGGTGAGATCTGGGCCAAGAACTCGGCACCTGGGACTAACTTTTCTGTGGAGGAGGAGGCAGGAAATGGAGTCCTGGGTTGCCATTGCTGTCGCCTGGGGGTGTGTGGCTGAGGGCTGGCTGGGAAGCAGAAGCCAGAGTCCTTTGATTGCTCTGTAATGTCGCCGGGCACAGTCTCTGCACTCATCTTCCCAAGCACAGGCCTGGGCGTGCCGGCCCGGCGGAGGGCCCCGCAACGGGGACCAGGCTGGCGTGGCAGGTGCCACAGGGGAGTGGGGAGGAGGGCCATACCAGGAGGTCACTTGTCACGGGCTCCCCCTGTTAACCCATCTCTCCTTCTCTCTCTTTCCTTCTCATTGCCGCCCTGCCCCTCTCCAACCACTTTTCTGGCTTTTCCCAGGCCGGGTAGCGACCGTGAGAAAGCACTGGAAACTGTGGCTGTCTGAGGTGGCCGACTGTGGAGGGACCTATTTTATTTCGCTGCAGTTAATTCATGCTCCTTTTCACTCTGCCGGCTGCAGGGACTTTCCTAAACACTGAAGATGGGCCTGGGGTGCCCTAGCACGACGGCGGGCCGGAGGCTGCTGGCGGCGCGGTGGGCAGCGCGGGGCAGGCGCGAGTGCTCGTGGGGCACGCGCCAGGTGGAGCGTGGTGCGCGCGCACGCGCGCGTGGGGCCTGTGTGCGCGCGCATTGTTTCTGCCTCCAGCCCGGTCCCCGCGGTGATCCGCGGGGAGCGCGCTTGCGTTTCCTGGGACTTGGGAGCCCTGCGCGGGAGCGAGCGAGCTGTGAGCCGCCTGGGCCCGCTGGAGGGGAGGACGGACGGACACACACACACACCACGCTGGAGGGAAGGTCACACATACACACACCACGAGACACACACACACACGCACCACGCTGGAGGGGAGGTCTCTCTCTCTCTCTCTCTCCACACACACACACACACACACACCACGCTGGAGGGGAGGTCTCTCTCTCTCTCTCTCTCTCTCTCACACACACACACACACACACGCACCACGCTGGAGGGAAGGTCACACATACACACACCAGGACACACACACACACAACAGGCCGCTCCCTGCACTGTGCTCAGAGTCACGCAGGGAGCCCCCAGCAACTGCCGGGGGAGGTCGGCTTTCCTATTAGCTCAATTTCCGGACGCGGAAGGCAAGCACAGAGAGTACATCGTCCAGCTATTAGGAGACTTTGGACTCAGACAGTCTGGCTCCAGAATCTACATCTTACCCCATTACTCGTTCTTTTTTAAACGCAGGAGCCCCCGGACTCCGGTTTGAAAGGCATTGGCTAAAGGGTCCTTTTCTCCTCTCTCCTTCTAAAATACCATCACTCTGGTGCATCCCCACCCCAAAGGCAGCCCACTGTGTGACTCAAAAGCACGGGGGATGTCGGAATCACCGCCTTTGGCATGGCCAAGTGGAATCTTTCAATGAAGAGATCTCTCAAAAGGATGGCAGAATGGGATCTATCAAATAAAGGGTAGCTGCATTTTCAACTTTTTAAAGGTGACAATACATATACTTTGATAATACAGTTGATTGTTTCTGACGTAGTCTTTATTTTTCTGACTGTAAGTGGTGCATTACATTAGTAAAATATAGGAGAGGACAACGAGGAAACTAAAAGTTCCCCATAATCTCTGCTCCTCCCTGTAACACTCTATGTGGTTGAAAATCCTTGCAGTGATTTTTATCAAAGCATACATTATAATAAATTAAAATTAGTATATTAAAAGAAATTTTAAATGCTATCATAATGTACATTGTGTTTTATAATCTTTTTTATTTAACAATAAATCATGAGCATCTCCCCCATATCACATATCTTCTACAATTCTGTTTTCAATGACTGCGCAGTATTTTGTTGTATGAATTTGCCGTGATTTAACTAATCACTAGCCTTGTTTTTTGCCAGGTTGCTTCCCAATTTTTGCTGTTATAAATGATGAACACCAGAATGCATCAATGTTTGATACACTATGACTATTCCCTTAGGACATATGGCTAGCAATAGAATTTCCAGGTCAAAGAACATCACGTTTTTAAAAGGGTCAAACTGTGCTCCAGAAAGGTGGGCTCAGTCTACTCACCTACAGGTAGAATAAATGTGCCTGTTTTCTTTCTCAACTCTGAGTGTCATTGCTCAAGATAATCTTTATTAATCAACAATTTACATCCTTAAAGAAAAAAAATATCTTGGTTATTTCGTTGGACTATTCCAAGTGTCAAGAGAAAGACTTTGTATGATGGCATATACTTGAAACATTCGGGAAATTCAGTTTATTCTGATGCTCCCTGGACTGCATGGGACTTAGCAAAGGACATGGAAAAATGGGGACATTTTGGAAAAGGAAACTAAGAAAGTTAATTCTCAAGCCATTTTTTTTTTGAGGGAGAAAGATGCTGTCTATAAAATGAGAAAGGAGGTATTAATTGCCTTTTTTGCTGGGCCTTTTTGCTCCCTGGCAACTTCTCCATTGTCAGGCCTGAAAACGTTGACGTTGATGGTGCTGCTTGCCGCAGAGCTGCTGCAAAAATATTCAAGGCAGCAAACCTGGGTAATTAGGTTTTCTGTTAATTTTCTTCCCCTTTCATTCTACCAGCTTCCCCTCCCCCCATATCAGTAAGTTGGAGTGACAAATATTTAAAGTCAGCCTGTCACGCATGAGCAGCGCGGCTGTGTGAATGACTGATTTTCTTGACATTCTAAACAGCCTTGTGTGTATGTGTGGAGACCTGCAGACCCCAGACCTGCCACTGTCTGCCTCAGAAGACGACATTGGTTTAGTATTTGAGGGAATGGTGGGGGTCTGGGCATGTGGCATTTTATGACCAGGAAATGAACAGACATATAATCTGCAGATGTTTTAGGATTATGCATGTTTGTTGCAATGACCAAGTGGATTTCTGCAGTGACAAAGAGACTTTCAGGGTGTGGTTTAAATTCTTTTCCTTGCACAGTTTGCTCTAAAATCACTTTTGCCTAACAGGCTAGAGACCATGAGGTCCCTAGTGATTCTGAGAGATGCACTTGCACCCGACTGGCCTTTTTTCTCCACATTCAGCATTGCAGCAACGGTAGCAGATGTCTATTTAGGGAAGGGATGTTCTCTTTTTATATGCAAACCTTCTTGCTAAAAATTCTCTTTTAGATGAATTATTAAACCCAATTTATGAAATAAGGACAATACAGATTTCCTCTAGAACTATTCTTCCTCTCTGATATGTGATACCCATGTCTGCTGATAGAGAGAAGCAGAGAAAATATGAGAGGCCAAGTGGAGATGGGAGGAAGGAGATATAAGTAAATAAAGATCATTTTATAGCCCTAGAAATTCCCTGAATGCTTAGACCCCTCTAGTGCATGTAAAATTCTTTAGTCATCATATAGAAATGCACAAATCATAATAATATTTGTAAGCCTGGATTTCTTCTCATGGTATAATGAAATAGGAATACTTTTTCAAAAATGTCTTTAAGAAACTGCTATTTCTGTTTGGGAACAGGCATCGATCTGGGTTTGGGACATCAAGGTGGTGCTTCCAAGGGAGAGATTAGGTTGTCTTTTTTATTGTTATTTTAATTTATTTTATTTTATTATCTATTGTTTATCTATCTATCTATCTATCAATTTATTTATTTTGAGTAGGAGTCTCGCTCTGCTACCCAGGCTAGAGTGCAGTTACATGATCACAGCCACCACAGCCTCAACCTGCTGGGCTCAGGCAATCCTTCTGCCTCAGCCTTCCTAGTAGCTGGAACTACAGGCACGTTCCACCATGCCTGGCTAATTTTTTGATTTATTGTAAAGACGATGACTTGCCAAGTTGCCCAGTTTGGTCTCGAATCCCTGGGCTCAGGCAATCCTCTTACCTTTACCTCCCAAAGTACTGGGATTACAGGTATGAGCCACCACATCCGACTATTCACTTTTTATCCAAGGGGAGGTATTTTGTGCTGCTCTTGAAGAGGACTCAGCAGGAAAGAATGACTAAAAGAGTTGTGTAGACATAAAGCCACAGAAAGGTGCCGTGGCCCCTGGATGTTCTGAGGTTGGGGACACCTGGGGTGCTCAGCTGGTTGTTTAGGTTAATAACCTAATGTGAGGTGGAAACCACCATCACCTCTCTTATGAAATCATCAGTAATATCTACACTTTAAAAAAGCATAAAAGCCTTTGATAATCAATACTCTCCTTACATTTTTTAGAAAAAGTCTGTTATAGAACTCGTGTCCCTTTTTGCAATACATGTATTTTTATAGTAATTATGAAAAAGAAGTTAACCACTTACTTGAAATTCACACATTAATGCCATCCTTGGATGCTGCCTCCCAGGAAATAGCTCATCACCTGGGAGCTGGATAGACCATGTGTCTTTATCTGTTCAGGCTGCTATAACAGAATACCTGAGATGGTTAATTTATAAAGAACGGAAATGTATTGCTCACAGTTCTGGAGGCTGGGAAGTACAAGACCAAAGTGCTAATGAATTCTCTGTCTGTTGAGGACCGGTTCCTCATAGACACTGCCTTGTTGCTGTGTCCTCGCGGGGTGGAAGACGCAAAGAATACCTTCCAACCTCTCTTGTGAGGGTGCTAATCCCATTCATGAAAACTCCTCCCTCATGAACTAGTCACCTCCTAAAGACCCCACCTTTTGATACTATCACAGTGAAGATTAAGTTCTAATATATGAACTTTAAGGGGACACCAACATTCAGAACACATAGTACCTAGTGAACCAGAATCTGTGTTTCAACAAGGTCCCCAGGTGATTTAGGTACACATTACAGTTTGTAAAGTGCTGGTCTACAGCACTGGTTCTAAATTTAGCTGTATGTTGGAATCACTGAAGGAGTTTTATCAAATGCAGATTCTTGAGTCCCATTCCTAGGGACTCTAATTTAATTGGTTTGGGGAGGGTGGGAACCTGAACATCTAGATTTTGAAAGGTTTCCCAGATAATTTCAATGCGTGGGAAGTTTTAAATCCCTGATTTCAGAATGCTTTCTTTCTCAAGTCCTGTTTAAGCCCAGACACCTTGTGAAGTGCCTGGCCTGGCCACAAAGCTTGATGCTTGGTGAACCACAGCTCTCCCCTAAAGGCGCTTCTCCTTGTCCTTGAAAATTTCTGTGTAACAAATTTTTACCACAAGACTCAATAGAAGACTTAAACCAGTGGCAGAGATTCAGAGGAGCTTCCAGGATCACTCTTACCTCATACCTTGTCTTCTGGCTTTTCACCCCCATGAAGCTGCTTAACATGGTGGTTGGGACAAGGGCAAGGGTGGTCAGACAGCCTGGGTTCAAGCCATAGCAGGGTGCCTAACATAGATGACCTACCTACTCTAAGGCTTCAGTTCCTCCTCTCTAAATAGAGTTACTAACAGTACCTACATCATGGGTTTGTGAGAATGGGTCATAGAGAATGCCGGGAAACTACTTACTGGTACTTGTATCCAAATAAGAAGGGTATGCACCCGTGAGGATTAAGAAAAGGAATAAACAAGGGTACCTGCATGATCAATGTTTGTATACCTAACCCTGAATTGTACCCTACATCTTTATAATAAATAAATTAATTAATAAAAAAAGAAAAGGAATAAATCCTAATTAGTGCTCAACTTTCTCTGCTTTGAGAAGCCTTCAGAGGGAGGTACCAGCAAGAAAGAAGTCCATTTATGCTGCAGACACCTAAAAAAAAACCCCAAAAAAACAGAAAGAGAAGGAACCAGGTATCTCTGAAAGTGGGAATAAGTGGAAGAGCTGAAGTAAGGAGGTCTGATAAATCTGCCTGAAGAGTAGTTAAATCCCTGCCCAGCACATTTGGAGCCCACCCCACCCAAAGCCTGGAGTTTTACTCTCTGGAGAAACTGATCCAGGGTGACTTCCAGCTCAGAGATGCCAAACCAGCTGGGGGTGAAGGTGAAGCCCTGGACAGTAGGCTGAACGACATTGTAAGACTTCGCCTCCACTTCAGTCCTTATTCTGCAGTAGGCTCCCAGAATGCTGGTTGCCAGGTGTACATTCCCCAGACCAAAGGCCAGAGGAAAGAGCAGAAATACTGAATTTAAGGGAATCTTCCAAAGGAATAGCAACAGGGCCTCCACCTGATCACCCTCCTCAAAAAACCCATTGGCTAGCTCATCCCACTGATTGAACTTTCAGCCAACCTTCAATGCCACCTTCCTAATATAAATGGAAAGGTAAAGATCACAAGAACCTTCACTATGGAAAGCAAATATCAAAACAAACAAGAAGAGAAAAGGAACTCAGAGTAGACAGAGATAATTAATGTTACCCACCCTTGAAGGAGAGAAGGCACTGCATCCATAAGACAAGAATATTCAAAGGACAGTAGAGCGTTGAAAATGAAAAAACACAAAGAAATGAAATAAAATTAAAGGGTGGGACCAAAGTGAAGCTAATGTCTCAGAAATTGTGATAAAAACATTAGACCAATATTACAGACCCAATATAAAATAAAACATATTCCAGAGAGGACAAAGAAGATGTAGACGAGAAAATTATCAAAGAAACAATATTTTTAAATATCCTAGAATAAAAAAAAATGATTTTCCAGACTGAACAGACCCCAAAAGTACCCAGCATAATGAATTTTAAAAATAAAGGAGATATAGCTTATATACTATGATTTAAAAAGAAAAAAAATAAAGGGGAGGGAAGCTGCCTAAAGCACATTCTCATGAACTTTAAATATTTCAAGGATAATGAGTAGAGAGATCCTCTGGGACCCTCTGGGAGGTTGGGGTTAGAAGAACAGATCAGGGGGTCATACACAAAGCGTTGTGGGTCAGAGTGGCATTCATCATTTCCACAACATTGGAATATAGGAGGTAAAGGAACAAGACTTTCCAAAGGCTGAGGAAAACATTTCCAGCCTAGAACTCTATACCAAGCCAAGCAAGCAAGGGTGGTCTCTGGAAACCAGTACAGATACACCCAAATAAGGAATCCACAAAGAAAGAGGAAGCTGTAAGATCTAGGCAATGGGTTCAACACAGAAGAGTGCCAAAGGGAATCCAAGGTTCGGTAAGTGAAACCACAGGATGAGCACTGGGCAGCAAGGACAATGGGCCAGATTGGAACAGGACAAAGGACATCTTCAAAATAAATGGGATGGATGTGTTTGAATACACCGAGGGGAATTTTACATGTCTTCTGGAGCGTTTGTGGGGAAAATTAGCAATGGGTACTTAAATTATGCAAGTGGAAAAAATGTAAACGATTCACTTCAGGGAAAACAAAAAGTCATATACAAAAGGAAATATAATACTTTCCTGGATCAGCTTGACCAATGTTTACTGAGTAAAAATAATATGTTCATTGAATATTGATTTAACAGAAAATATGACGTGATTACATGGGAAGGATATAGAAGGAAAAGTAGATGATAAGGTGGAGGTACACTAGCTAAAATTCTCTTCATCCATAGCAGGAAGGCAGGAGGCCATGTCTAAAATGGGAAAATCAAGACTCAGTGGAAGTGTTAGGCCAAGTGTAGTGGCTCACGCCTGTAATCCCAGCACTTTGGGAGGCCAAGGCAGAAGGATTTCTTGAGCCCAGGAGTTCAAGACCAGCTAGGCAACATAGGGAGACATCATCTCTACAAAAAATTCAAAAATATGTCAGGTGTAGCGGCACCAGCCTGTAGTCCCAGCTTCTCAGGAGGCTTATGTGGAAGGATTTCCTAAGCCCAGGAAGTTGAGGCTGTGGTGAGCAGTGAGTATGCCACTGCACACCAGTTTGGGTGACAGATAAGACCCCAACTGAAAAAAAAAGTATGTCTTTTATTCAGAAAAGTGGAGGTAAATATGAAAATGATTTGCCAAGTGTTGGGACTTGGGATGGGGGAGGAATGGGAAGGGGAAAGCTATTTTTTTCTTACTAGCCCTATAGTAGTATTTGACTTTTTAAAACATGTATATGTATTACTTTGATAGAAATTAAATTAAATGTTAAAACAACGCTAAGCACCGTGCCTGGTCCAGGTAAGTGTCAGCCATTGTGGAGAAGCTGTTTGTCCCATTCCTGTATCTAGTGTCCTTAGTTTTTCTCAGCAGACTCTAATGGATGAGTTTTACAAAAGTCAGCCATTTTGATTCCTGATCACTTCATGTCTCATCCTATACTCAGCAGAGACCTCCATTATAACATCAGCAGTGGTGGTGGTAAGTGGTGGTTTGCTTTTGTTGTTTGCTGTGTCTTACCCTCAAAGAAAAGGTGCCTTAATGCTGGACTTTGTTGTAACAATTCACAGGGCACAGGAAACTGATTCAGAAGGCTTTTGGTGCTGCTTTAGTTACTGACATACTGACTGGTGTTTCAAGTAATAAATCTGTACTTTTTACCTCACATATAATTAGGAATTTCTCTTATAAGGATTTTATTTATGTGAAAAAGAAAATCCCAGTATGTCTTTTGGAATACTAGACTGGATTAAACATTCCCCCTTGAAATAAATGGTCGGGGGGCCTTTTTGCTTTATGCCCTGTCTAGGGGGTAGATCGGGAGCTTTATATGGGGGGTTCATTGCATCTCGTAAGAGTGAATTATTTTGTGGGAATTAGTGAAAGGACTGATATATTACATCCGAGCTGCTAGGGGTAAGGAGAGTAGCATCCTGGTTTCTTGGGGCAGGGTAAGTACTGGGGACTGGCAGAAACCTGTGAAGGCACGGGACTGTGATCCTCTTACCTCAATCCGCAGGGTCAAAGAAACCCAGCTGACATCAGGATTGTAAGAAAGCTCCCATGTTTCTACAAGACATTAGCACACCCACACAGCTAGCTATCTTCACCCTAGCAGGTACTAGGAGGCTCTGGCATTTGGACAGAAGACAAGCTTGCTTCGAACAAAAAGATTCTTGATGACCAAAGTGTATTTCTTTTCTTAAGTCATTTTCCCTTCTCTTTTCTTACAACCAAGTTGAAGTTGCTCCCCACCCGACGGGGCACCCCTCTGCGTGTCTCAGTGCAGCTCTTCGTCTGCTGTGACTTAAATAGCAAGAAGAATCTTTAAAAATACGGTTTTGTCATCAGTCTTGCTTGATCCTAAGTGGCACTGCTCCGGCAGATGTGGTAAAATCCTCTCACAGGCCAACTTGCTTTGCTCCAGAGGCGATTTGTGCAGAAAGCAGCAAGTTTCCACGGCTCAAGGGCACAGAAATGGACCTGCCATCCCGCCCCTGTGACTGAGGGAGGGGAGCAGGCAGGAACCAGTTGGTGGTATGAATGGGGGGGGCGTGAGTATGTGAGTGTGAGTGTGTGGAGGGCAGGTGGAGCTGAACTTGGAGGAAGGAGAAGCCAGCTCAACCCAGTTAAGAAGTTGAACCCAGCTTTCTGGGCATATTCTTTTTTAACAAAGAGTGATAAGTTCTGTCTTAACAATTCAGCTTCTTGGTATGAAAATCGCAGCAAGATTCCACCAAGTTTATTTTTAAAATGCTTGTAGTTTGAAGTTGGACTTTCAGCAGGACCTCATGTTTGCACTGGGGGTAATTGCAGAACATGTCTTGATCTTTCTGCTGGTGGGAGAAGATGGTATTCAAGATGTTGGAGGCATTCACCCTTTATTATCAACAGGAGAGTGTGTCGTTTCCTCTGTGAAAATTATAGGTAGTTTAAGAAGAAACACGTTCCTCCGTGGTGTGGGTTTGCCATATGTTTGGATTGCCACCATGTGACAACTTGGGTCCTTATTTTAAAGACAGTACTCAGATGAAAAAATGTGTGTGCCTGAGCTGAGAGTTTAACATACAGTGACTCAGTCCTTTACTAGGGCGCCACTGGCCATGGGGGTGCCAGCAGTGATTTTAGGTGGAACGTGAACATTTTTATTTAAGAAGTGCACAACTTGTGTGGTTATTTAAAGGTGTATTACGAAAGGGTAAAAACCAATGTATCAGGTCCACAGTGACATGGAGATAAAAAGTTTCTGTCAAATAAATAATTTAGACTTTTAAAATGTGAATTTGTTTTAAAAAGTCACTGGTTAAATAATAATCTAGGAGTGTACCACCCACGGTTAGGCAGGAAAAAGCATTCTCCCTAAAGGTCTCCATGTTGAGACTTGATGAAGGGACCATTTGCAGATCTCTGGGACAGGGTTAATGGGACCCTAAAGAATGCTGAAGACCCCCAGAGAGTAGCCCCAGGGAGCTGCTGTTACTACCCAAGGCCTGAAGGGTCAAAGGAGAGAATCAGAGTCCTCTGAGAGCCAGAACTATGAAGTGAGCACAGCCATGGACAGAGTCAGGGCACCAGAGTGAGGAGGAACAGGGAGAGACGCCCCTGCCTCCCTTCCTCCTTCCTCAGCCCTGTCAGGACCATACGCTGGCCAAACCTAGCAGAAGGTCAGTGCATTAGGAGCTCAGTGAAGTCCATATGGTCTATCTCCCTGGGAGTTCAGATCTGCACAGAGACTGCACCTAGGTTGGGGCAGAGCAGCAGCAGGGAGTAACTGGCATGAGGCAGGCTGTGGGTGTGGCAGGCATGGTGGAGGTGGTGAGTGACGGCCGGGTCTGGCTTTCATGATGGTCCAGTGAGGTTGGTATGAATTATCCTCAATTTCCAGATGACAAACTGAGTCTTAGGAAAAGACTGAGAATTTGCTCAAGCTTTTATTGCTGGTAAATGACACATCTGGTTCTCAAATCAGGTCTGTCTGATCAGATATTATACACACACACACACATATCACACTCATACAAAAGCTAGCAAACTGTGATATTGGGCCTGTGTTCACAATGAATATATATAGTAAAGCATAACTTTAAAATGTACTTCAAGTGCTGACATTTCACTCATTCCCATTATCTCTGTAGTCCGGGACACACTGGAAGTCCCCTCATGTAGACAGCTTTTGTGACTAGACCACTGCACAGTGTCTTGTTTCACCTGAGGCCTGTTATTCCAGCCATAGAAACATAAACCCTATTTGTCCTGGTGCCAGAGTCTGGTTGGCTCTTCTCAGGGTTCACACTGAAGGACAGGGCTTCTGGCCAAATTAAAGTGGGACCTGGGAGAGTCCAACTGCACTTAAAAAATAATAATAATTGCATGTACTTTCTTTAATGAGCTCTCATTCCCACTTGGCAGCAGGAACACTAAATTCAGTCCACTCCAGCAAAGCCCAATCTAATCCAATAAGTTAGTCTAATCCAGGAGTTCAATCACTGTCCAGTTCAAAGTTCTCTCTCCATAAGGTGCTGCCCCTCCTCCACCCAAGGTGACTATCCCAAGGGCTTCCTGCCTGCTCATAGCTCAGGGAGTGGTGGTGAGGCTACATGATATTCACAGCTACCATTCTCAACCCTGTGCACTTGTGTTTGCCTGCTGTCTCTGCATGTGGGATGGTGTGGCCTGCCTAGCTGGGTGCCCCACCCAAATGCTGAGCCACCTGCAGAAACACAGTGGCCACTATGACTCCCTTTACCTAAGCAGGCTCTACTTCCCAGCCTGTGCTGGCAGGTTCCTCTGCTCCTCTGAGCAGTCTTTTGACATGAGAGCAGTAGCCCACTATACTTTTGAAAATTGGCTTTTAGAATTACTATGGAAGATAACTGGGAGGCAGAACCCCTACTTGGTTTCATGTGACACAGGCTCCCTTGAGTTGAGAGTGTGAGACACAGCCTAAGTGGAAGGTGTGACCCCAGGACAGCGAGAATGATGGTGAAGGAATGATGCAGAATGGGATGGGAGAAATGCAAGGTCATGCCTTGCCGAGCAGGCCCTGCTTCAAGAAGTGGTTCTCCATGTGGGATGTCTCTGAACAGACCTACACAACTGCCATGCCTTGAAACAGCCCATCATGGAGGAATGGGTTCTCTCTTATCTCTTGTCCTCCACTGGTAAGGGGACTCCCAACAGGAAGTCAACATTACCATGCATCTGGGATGCATTACATGGCTTTTTTGGGAGCTGCTGGGAAGACAGACCCCATGATCATCAGCATGGCACATCACCTGTGTCTAAGGGTCAGGGAAGCAACCAGAGTCTTTCACAGAGCCCTCAGGTGGCAGAACTGAGCTGCTTCCCAGAGCTAGTCATGGCAGAGGCTGAATGTGAAGGTAACTGCTGAGAGAATCTGAGGTAGCACATGAAGGGTCAGATACAGCGGGGCTGTTTTGTTTTTGTTTTACATTTTCTAGAAGACATTGGGCTGAATCACCATCTAAAATACTTCAGTATAAAATATACACAATGGGTGACTATGTCTTCAGAATACCCAGGACCAAGATTAGTGGGAGCCTTCAGCAGTACAGAGACCTGGGACTTCTTTCCTGTGTGTGAATTAGAGCTGCAGTGTATCATAGTGGTTAGACATGGGGCTGTCAGGTAAGGCCACAGCTTCCCCTGGTCTACTTATGCTTGGTAGCTAAAAAAGTTACTTTACCCCCAACACCCAAGCCTTGATGTCCTGATGCACAGACAAGAATGACAGCTCATTTTTAACCAATTGAGGCAAAAAAATCAATAAGAAGATCCACAACCTAAATTTGACACTCAACCAAATGGACTTAATAGATACCTACAGATTAGTCCACCCAACAACCACAGAATATACATTCTACTCATCACCACATGAAACATACTCCAAGATCGATAACATCCTTGGCCATAAATCAAGCATAAACAAATTCCATAATGTTGAAATCTTGCCATGCACATTCTCAGACCACAGTGGAATAAAAGTAAATATTAACACCAACAACACTTCCCCAAAGCCCACAAAGACATGGACACTAAACAACATGATGCTGAACAACTACTGGGTCAACACTGAAATCAAAGCAGAAATTAAAAGATTCCTGGAAACAAATGAAAATGAAGAAACATCTTACCAAAACCTCTGGGATGCCATGAAAACAGTTCTAAGAGGGGAATTTATATCTCTATGAGCACACATCAAGAAAATGGAAAGATCATAAGTGGAGAGCCTAACAAATCACCTAAGGGAGCTGGAAAGGGAAGACTGCCAAAAACTCAACTTTAGCAGAAGAATCCAAATCACCAAAATAAGAGCCCAAATCACCAAAATAAGAGCCCATAGAAGACAAAAATATAGAAAACATCAACAAAACAAAAAGTCGGTTCTTTGAAAGAATTAACAAGGTTGATGAACCCCTAGCCAGAATGAACAAGAAAAAGAGAGAAAAAGTCCAAATAAACACAATCAGAATACAAAAGATCAAATCACAACTGACCCCGAAGAAATACAAAAGATTATCAGAGATTACCATGTACACCTATATTGAAACAAACTTGATAACCTAAATGAAATGGAGGACTTTCTGACATCACACACCTCCCCAGGTTGAAACAAGAAGACACTGAGACACTAAATAGACCAATAACAACCCAGGAAATTGACTCTGTCATACGAAAATTACCTACAAAAAAAAGTCCTGAACCGGATGACTTTCCAGCAGAATTCTAAAGAATGTATAAGGAGAAGTTGATATAAATCCTATTGAAAGTATTCCAAGCAATTGATAAAGATGGAATTCTCCCCAAATTATTTTACAAAGCTAACATCACACTGATACCCAAACCAGGTGAAGATCCAACAAAAAAAGAGAACTACAGGCCAATATCCCTTATGAACATAGATGCAAAAATCCTCAACAATATTCTAGTAAATCGGATCCAAAAACACATCTCAAAAATCATCCACCATCCAAGTAGGCTTCATCCCCAGGATGCAGGACTGGTTCAACATTCGCAAGACCATAAATGTCATTAAATATATCATCAGATGTAAAAACAAGAACCACATGATTATATCATTAGATGCAGAAAAGGCTTTTGATAAAACCCAGCATCCCTTCTTGATAAAAACCCTCAAACACCTAGGTATACAAGGAACATACTTCAAAATAGTAAGTGCCATCTATGATAAACCCACAGCTAACATATTGCTAAATGGACAGAAACTGGAAACATTTCTACTGAAAACTGGAATAAGACAAGCCTGCTCACTCTCACCCTTCTTGTTCAACATTGTGTTGGAAATCCTAGCTCGGGCAATTAGACTAGAGAAGGAAATCAGGGGTATCCAAATAGAAAAAGAGGAAGTCAAGTTATCCCTCTTTGTTGATGATATGAACCTATACCTTGAAAATCCAAAAGAATCTGTCAAAAACCTGCTTGCACTGATAAAGGACTTTGGCAAAGTCCCAGGGTACAAAATAAATGTGCAAAAGACAGTTGCATTCCTATACACCAACAACAAGCAGGCAGAGACCCAAATTAAAAGCACAATCCTATTCACAATAACCACACACACAAAAAAGAAATATCTCTGCATCTTCCTTACCAGAGAAGTGAAAGACCTTTACAATGAAAACTACAAAACACTGCTCAAAGAAATATAAGAAGACACAAACAAATGGAAAAATATTCCATGCTCATGGATAAGAAGAATTAACATTGTTAAAATGTGCATCCTACCAAAGGCAATCTATAAATTCAATGCAAGCCAGGCTTGGTGGATCAGCCTGTAATGCTGTGCCTTGGGAGGCCGAGGTGAGTGAATTGCCTGAGCCCGCGGGTTCAAGACCCGCCTGGACAACTTGGCAAGACCTCATCTCTACAATAAATCAAAAACTTAGCCAGGTGTGGTAGTGTGCACCTGTAGTTCCAGCTACTTGGAAGGCTGAGGTGGAAGGATCGCCGGAGCCCAGTGGCTTGAGGCTGAGGTGGCCGGGAGTATCCACTGCACTCCAGTCTGGGCAACAGAGTAAGACTCCGACTCAAAAAAAAAAAAAAAAAAAAAATTCAACACAATACCCATTAAGTTACCAACATCATTCTTCTCAGACCTGGAAATGACAATACAGAAATTCATATGGAAACATAAATGACAATGAATAGCCAAAACAATCCTTAGCAAAAGAAACAAAGCAGGATGTATCATACTTGCAGACTTCAAACTTTACAATGAGGCTACAGTAATCAAAACAGCCTGGTATTGGTACAAGAACAGGCACATAGAACAATGGAACAGGATAGAGATTCCAGAAGCAAAGCCTCAATTTCTCAACCAACTCATCTTTGACAAAGCCTCCAACAACAACCACTGGGGAGAGGAGAACATATTCAGTAAACAGTGTTGGGAAAACTGGCTGATCATATGCAGAAGATTGAAACAGGACCCCTACCTATCACCATACACAAAAATTAACTCTAAATGGATCAAAGACCTAAACGTAAAACCTCAAACTATAAGAACCTTAGAAAATTCAGGAGACACCCTTATGAAAATTGGAACTGGCAACCAATTCCTATTCAGAACCCCAAAGGCTTAAGAATAAAGATAGACAAGTGGGACCTCATCCAACTAACAAGCTTCTGCAAAGCAAAAGAAACCATCAAGAGAGCAGGGAGACAGCCCACAGAATGGGAAAAAATATTTGCCACTGTATATCTGATAAAGGCCTAACATCTAGGATCTACAAGGAGCTCAAATGAATGAAAGGAAAAAAACAAACAGTCCCATTAAAAAGTGGGCAAAAGACATGAATAGACACTTCTCAAAAGAAGATATACAGGAAGCCAAAGGACACATTAAAAAGTGCTCAGCCTCACTCATTAAAAAGTGCTCATTTCTCACAGAGAAATGCAAATCAAAACCACATTGAGATACCACCTAACCCCAGTAAGAATGTCCACCATTAATAAAACAAACAACGTCCTCGCTGGCGAGGACGCGGGGGGAAAAGGAACGCTTCTACACTGTTGGTGGGAATGCAAACTAGTGAAACCTCTTTGGAAGACAGTGTGGCAATTTCTGAAAGAACTGGAAATTGACCTTCCATATGACCTAGCAATTCCTCTATTGGGAATATACCCGTAGTAACTCAAATCATTTTACAAAAAAGACACCTGCACATGTATGCTTGTTGCAGCTCTATTCACAATAGCAAAAACATGGAACCAACCGTGTTGCCCATCAAAGCTGGATTGGATAAAATAAATGTGGTACATATACACAATTGAATATTATGCAGCCATAAAGAAGGACAAACATATGAACTTTGCAGCAACTTGGATGGATTTAGAGTCAATCATACTCAGTGATCTATCACAGAAACAAAGAACAGAGTACCATATGTTCTCACTCAAAAGTGGACCTTGAACAATTATAATACTATAAGAAAGGGATTGGCAGTAGTGGGAAACTGTCAGGGGAGCGGGGTGGGATTGGGAGTTGAGGGAAACTGCTAGGGGAGGGAAGGGCATACCTCATTAACAAGGGTACCTGCATAATCAGTGTTTGTATACCTAACCCTGAATTGTACCCCACATCTTTATAATTAAAAAAAAAAAAAAGACAGCGTTATCTAACTCACTGAGTGGCTATGAAAAGTAAATGAAATAAGCAGTATTTCTCAAGTTTTGGGCATTTGCAGGTGACCTTCACACTCTCCCCTCACCTGTGTACCATCTGTCTTATTAATATTTCTTAATGGTTTTCTTTAAATTGACTCCATTGCATACCTTAGCCTCATTCTAAACAATAATATCTATGATTACTATAAACAAATATACTGACTGTATATGTCTTTTTCTAATTTACATTAGAATAAGATGTTAGTCTTAGATTTATATTCTCTAATGGAGAAAATGACCATCTCACTTATGAAAAGTGATACAATGCTACATTTTGATGAACACTGAGCTAACGTTCATCTTCAGGCAGTACCTGGTATTCAGTAAATGTTTGCTGTGTAGGCACCTTTAATAAGGGCCAAGGCTGTGGTACATATTTTTGAGTGTGGGCTGATCATTTTACCTCCATCTCTGCCTTTTCTTACCTTGGAGCATCTTGCCAGTGGAGTGTGATAGCCATCCTCCACTGAGTCTGTAGGTGCTCATGGACACCACTCTTCCATTCCTATGCAAAGCTTCCTGAAGCTCCTGTCATTGAACTGTACCTCCTTCATTCTTCCCAGTGGCCAACTTTCACCAACATCCTCATCGCTCCTTCTCCTCCAAGTAGACTTTGGCACCTGCCTCTTGGTTTTCCTCTCTACGCCAAGCTCACCCATAAACCTCAGTATCAGCTTTCATGTTGACTTACATATTGTATCAAAGGTCCTTGACTTCTTCACCTCTAATAATCATCCTACCCATGACCTCGTCAGCAAACCACTAGCATGGTTGCATCCTGTGGAGCATGCCAACTGACAGAACTACATGGTCTCAGAGATCTTTCCATCTCAGACTTCAGTCTCTCTCCCTCCAACTCACTGAGTCTTTATTCCCAGTGTGTTGGTTCTTCTACTTCATTAGATCTCCAATTCCTTGACACTCCCTTTTCTCTTAGGTCCTCATCAACTTTCCCTGCCCAGTCTAGGTCCAACAAGACATTGCTTAGCAACTTGTAGTTCCTGACCATTTTCAGATTTTACCACACCCACCTGCACACCCCCAATCTTGGAGCAATCGACCTACCTGCAGGCCAGTCCTATTCCTGGGACTGAAGTGGGGTATGTGTGGGCTGAGCACTGTTGAAGAAAATCCACGCATCCTTTTCTCAGAAGTTTGTTTTGTTCTTATTTCCCTGTTTGTGGTAATGTTTCTGTTTAGATAACGCTGCTAGATAGGCAAAATATATATGTATTTTTAAATGTTCTAAAAATGATGAAGTGCTTAAAAAAAAAAAGGAAAGTATTTGTATCATTATCATAAAAAAAACCTGACCTCTCCCATGGAGGAATTCACAATCAGTTGATTGTGAGAGCAGTGAGAGCAGTTCCCCTGTCCTCATTTGGGTCTTACATTTCTATTTGGAATGTCCTTCTCCTTCTTACTCAACCTTTAAGATTGCCTGAAATCAGCTTTTATAAGAAACCTTGTCTGAGACCCATACTTGGTTAGGTGACTCCCCTCCCACTGTGCTCTCAGAGCACTTATCACAGACCTTTGCAATGAGCTGCTTATGTGTCTGTCTCCCCCATTTGACTGTGATGTGGGATTTTGAAGGGAAGGACTTTGTCTTACACATCTTTGTTTCTCCATCTCTCACCCCAGAGCAGAGTCACAATAGTCACTTGTTGAACAAAACTGAAATAAACTAAAGCCAGAAAGGGAAATTCAGTTTTTTTCTGGAGAGCAAAAAAGAAAATTTCTTGCATTAAAATGATGTTGACCTGCAATACACAATGTTTTGTCTGCTTGGCATTCTTCCTTTGTGGGGAGCATCTACTCTTTCCCCACTCCAACCATAAGAATAGACATTAACAATCACAGGATGGCTTCTCCTTGGGCACTGTTGATTGGCATCAGCTGGGCCAATAAACGTGCTTCCTGGGATCTTTTGACCTCAAATTAGATTATAGGATGTAGTTCCTCTTTGTTGGTGAAGTTGTGAAATGTGAGGCTAGGAAGCTGCTGGCGGTCATGTTCACCTCCATGTAGAAGAAGACAGCGTACTTCAGTGAGAGAGATATATGTGAGAGAGAGAAAGAAGAGGGATAGAAATGAGTCTCCCAGGTGCTTAAGCTGTCAATCTGTGAGAGATACACACAGTCCTCTCATCAAATTACTCTTGACCCTAAGTTAGATTGAGTTGAGCTTCTGTCATTTATAGTTAAAAAGAACCTGACCAATTTGTGCACTCATCCTTTGCACAGATTTCTACTTTTCTTAGGACAACAAAACAAACTTAAAAAGAAATGGACTGATAGTTGTTCTGATAATTTCATGGCCCTCATTTTTGATCACTTGTTTTATTAAGGTTTAATTTACACAGAGTAAGCCAGGCTCAGTGGCTCAGCCTGTAATCCCGTGCTTTGGGAGGCTGAGGATTGCCTGAGCCCGCGGGTTCAAGACCTGCCTGGGCAACTTGGAGAGACCTCATCTCTACAATAAATCAAAAAATTAGCCGGACGTGGTAGCGCGCATCTGTAGTTCCAGCTACTTGGAAGGCTGGGGCGGAAGGATCACTGGAACCCCAGCAGGTCGAGGCTGCGGTGGCTGGGAGCATGCCACTGCACTCCAGTCTGGGTGACAGAGTGAGACTCTAACTCCAAAAAAAAAAAGAAAATTTACACAGAGTAGAATTCTCTCTTTTTAGTGTATAGTTCTGCGAGTCTAGAAAAACGTAGTCTTGGAACTGAGATAAGAGTTCTGTGGGACTAGTTTCCTAGGATAAACAACAAAGCTAATTTCTCAAGATAGATGGCTGAGAGTTTCTCTAAACAGGTAGATGGCCTGCTTTGCTGAGCTCTCACAGAGAAAAACAGGATGCAGTTAAGAACTGGTTAAAACCAGCTAACACCAAGATGGCAGCTAGTTTGCCCACCACCTGACCTTATCCCTCATTATACACTCATTATGATACATTAGCGTGCTAAATGGCACACCCTTTAGCCCCATGACAGTTTTGACTCTGCCCATTTATAGTAACAAACTGGGTGGACCCCACCTCTTTCTTATGAAATCCATGAATATTCCACCCCCCTGCTTAACATATAATCAAGAAATAGCTATAAAAATAAAAACCCAGCAATATACAGAGGCTGCTCTGTCTATGGAGTAGCCTGCTTTCTGTTCCTTTTTTTTTGAGTTGGAGTCTCACTCTGTCGCCCAGATTGGAGTGCAGTGGCCACTCCCAGGCACCGCAGCCTCAACCTGCTGGGTTCCGGCGATCCTTCCGCCTCAGCCTTCCAAGTAGCTGGAATTACAGGCATGCGCTACCACGCCCGGCTCATTTTTTGATTTATTGTAGAGATGAGGTCTCGCTGCCCAGGCGGGTCTCGAACCCGCGGGCTCAGGCAATCCACTCACCTCAGCCTCCCAAAGGCACGGGATTACAGGCTGAGCCACCAAGCCCAGCTTATCCCTCTTTTTAATAAATTTGCTTTCACATTATTCCAGTGGCTCATTCTTGAATTCTTTCCTGCATGAAGCCAAGAACCCTCCGATCCTTTTGGACCAGATCCTAGCTTTGGGGCTCCCCCATTTCTGCATCAGAACCATAACCACAGTCAAGATAAAGAATAGTTCTATCACCCCAGGAGTTCCCTGTTCTCCTTTGTTGTTAAATTCTCACCCTCCACCTCCTACCTTCTAGCAATCAGTGATCTGTTTTGTACTTACAGTTTTGCCTTTGCAAGAATGTCATGTAAGTGGAATCCATTATATAGGAATTAGCACAATGCATGTGCAATTCATCCATGTTATTGAATATATCCAAAGTCCAGTCCTTTATCTTGCTGCTTTGTATTCTGTTGTATAATGTCCCACAGTTTGTTTATCCATTCCCCAACTGTAGAACGTTTGAATTGTTCCCAGAGGGTTTTTCTCAGTGTCTGCTCCATCCTCAGCTTCAGGTACAATAGGATGTCTCTTCTAGCAATGCTCTTGTCTCTCTCCTAACAATAGATGCCGTCCCTCGTTATCTGACCCTTGCTAGCCTAGTCACAGCATGTGTATAAGAGAAGGAGCATTTTCTGTTCTGATTCAGTCTTAGGCAGGCACTGTGTCTTTCCACCCCAAGCTCCCATGTCTCAGGAGTGAGGCCTTCTAAATGACCTTTACTAGTTTGGGCTCAGAATATATGCTTGCCTCTTTCTCAGGAATTGGGATTTCTTTTCTGTTCTCTTCCTCCAGCTGCAGTGGATCCTCTAAACCTCGAACCCACGGGCTCAGGCAATCCACTCACCTCAGCCTCCCAAAGGCGCGGGATTACAGGCTGAGCCACCGAGCCCGGCTTCCCAATCTTTCTTATGAGTGCCTGGTGAGGTCAGTGAAGGGTCTGCAAAATTCTCTTGTGTCTCAGTCTGTTTGAGCTGTTATAACAAAATACCATAAACCACAAAAATTTATTTTTCACAGTTTTGAAGGCTGGGAAGTCCAAGACCAAGGTGCCAGTAGGTTCCATGTCAGGTAAGAATGTGCCTCCTCATAGGAGGCTGCCTTCTTATTTTGTCCTTCCGTGGCAGAAGGGGAAACAAGTTCTCTCTGGAGTACCTTTTATAAGGGCACTAATCACATTTGTGAGGGCTCTGTCCTCATGACCAAATCACCTCCCCCAAAACCCCACCTCCAGCCATCACCTTGGGGGTTAAGATTTCAAGATAGTGCCTTGTGTCTGTGGTTCCCAGAGGCTCCATATTTTCACATTATCCCCACTTAGCCTTTCGCAAGTCTTTAGAAAATTTAGACGAACTCTTCTTATTCTATGCCATCTGGTGACATCTGTTCTAGGTAAGCAAGTACCCACATTCATCTTTCCTTGGAGGTATTTGTCTTTCTTTAGATTGTGGGTTAGTTTTTTATCCTGTGGCCTAAGCTCTCTTATAGGTTCAGAAAGAGTTGTGAATTGTACAATGGTCAGTTTTCTCTCGTTGTGAGGGTGGGAGTGCTATTTGCTATTGCAAGCAGAAGCCAGAAGTCTCTCCTCACTTCTAAACAGAAGGTGGGGACTGGGCACAGTGGCTCACACCTATAATTCCAGCACCTGGGGAGAGCAAGGTAGGAGAATTGCTTGAGCCAGAAGTCTGAGACTAGCCTAGGTAACACAGTGAGATCCCATCTCTACAAAAAATAAAAATAAAAAAATTAGCTGGATGTTGGTCTAGTCCCAGCTACTTGGAAAGCTGTGGAAGGAGGAGTGCCTGAGTCCAAGAAGTTGAGGCTGTGGTGGGCCATGATCATGCCACTGCACTCCAGCCTGCATGACAGAGTGAGACTTTAAGAAAAAAAAAGAAGAAAAAAAGGAGGAGGAGGAGGAAAAGAATGAGGTGGGAATACAGAACTCTTGTGTTGCATGGAAAGGTATTGACTTCGTGGGGGAGGGGTTCCAAAGGGCCAGCTCTAGTTCCCAGATATATTTTTGTTGACCCACAGGTGCTTGAACAAAAACTTGGGTTGGTTTAGTACATTTTAAAATCTAAACTTTTCTCATTAAAAATCTGGATTTTTGGTTTCTCTTGAAAAAACTTCCAGCTGTTATCATCACCAGGCTGCTTCTTTGGCGTGGAGCACAGTTTTCCCATTTCCTATTATCCCCACACCTGGGCAACACTCAGACTGCTTTACACATCTTAGTAATCTGCCTAGTTCCTGTAGGCAAGGATGAGGCTGAACCCATATATTCTGGTAAAGTTCTACCAGTTGTGGAAATGTTGAACTTGTTCTATGTCTGTGGTCAACTAGCCAGTTCCCCAATCCCCTGGGGAACCCACATATCAGCCAGACTGGACCTTCCCTAGGGCACCTTATTCCAAAGGGGTAAAGTTGGCAAACCCAATGGCCCTGCTGCAGAGCTCTGATCAGCATCCATGCTGACGGGTGCCTACACCATTCTGGTGTACGATGCCTACTGGTGAGGTGACACAAAAGGTTTCAGTCTGCAACTCCTGACTTAAGCTCCTGGTTCTCAGAAGGTAGAAGTAGGTAGTGATGCTGTTTAAGGTGATATTTGCAAACAAGAAGGCTTTGGGAGGCCTAGTTATAGAAATCAGTGTAAGCAGTGGAAATACGGCTTTGGATATTGGTTCTAGGAGAATAAAGAAGAGACAAAAAACAAATAGGAAGTGAGAAATTGAAAAGGACATCAAAGGGAAGCTTAAGCAACAAGAAAATCGTGAAGCAGGGCTGATACATGTTGGAGATAAGCAGGAAAATGGCTAGGTCTCAGGGTAGCCCATTATCAGAGGTTTTTGGCCTCTTTCTACTTTAAAAAGATACATAATTACAATACAGTAATTAACTGTTTTGTAATTAAATACCAAAATAATTAAATTTGAAATTAAATATGATAACATCAAATTGTTCAGACAGGATTAATTTGTGTCTTAATCTGATAAATCACTTTCATTATTATTAGGATTAAGTTTTAGAGGAAAGAAATTGCAAAAGGAATAGTTCCTACACTCCACAGAGAAAGACTGCCTGGGCTTTTGATTCCTCACATACAGAGCTCTCTCAAAGGTCAAGTGCTGGAGGTTGATTTTAAAGCATGAATTGGAAGAATAAGAGAAAATATTCTTGAAACAGCAGGTTTCCTGATATTTGTACCTGAACTATTTTGCACTTGGATTTTGAAAAGTAACCAAAGTTTTGTCATAAGTTGCTACAATTTTTTGTCTAATTATTTGATTTAAGACCAAAAAAGTAGCCAAATTAATAATTTCCCATTAAACAACAAGCATTTAAGCTCTACTTTGTGCTAAGTACAATGCTAGAAAATACAAGAGCATATAAAGATATATAAAACACAGTGTCTTTCCAAATGCAGGGATTTCTTCTCTTGCTATTGGGAAAAAGAATGTATGCATATAGAAAGTAAAATGGCAATCAGGAATTTGATAATAATAGAAGGTATAATATGGTTATAAGATGGTTAATTTTGTAGGTAAACTTGGCTAGGCCACAATACCTAGATATTTTATTAAATATTATTCTAGATAGTCCTGTGAAGTTTTGGAGGGGTTTTGTTTTGTTTTTTAGCTGAGATTAACATTTAAATCAGTAGACTTGGAATAAAGTAAGTTATTCTCATAACGTGAGTGAGCCTCATCCAATCAGGTGAAGGTCTTAATAGAAAAAGACTGACCTCCTCTGAGCAAGATGGAATTCTGCCAGCAGATTCCCTTTGGACTTGAGCTGCAACTCTTCCCTGGGTCCCCAGCCTGCTGGCCTACCCTGCTGATTTTGGACTTGTCAATCCTCTATAATCACATGAACCGATTCTCTCTCTCTCTATATATATATGTGTGTGACACACACACACACACACACACACACACACACACACACACACACACACCCCGTTGGTTCTGTTTTTCTGGAGAACCCTGACTAATACAGCACCAAAGTAAGAGATATCTCCGGGAAACTCACTCTCTTTGGCAGACTCTATTGTTGTAGCTGTTGAGTGCTGCAAGATGGATGAGCCCACAGTGCTCTGATAAAACTGCATTCATAGCAGCAGACAGCCCGTGGGCCACAGTTGGCCAATATGACTTTTTGAAAAATATTGCATGAAAATGTTATTTATCTTGACGTCTGCATTTTTTGGTGTCCCCTCCCATTTTTCCACTCTAGGTGATATCTTTCTTGCCTCACCTTTGTCTAGCCCGCTCCTCAGCAACACGACTGGAATGGTCCCTGTGGGGATGGAGTTAGACTAGCAGTAAAGAATGTGGCAAAGACATGCTGGAAATACGGCCCTGCAGTCCTGCACAACCTCAAATGTCTCTTAAACTTCTTTGGGCGTTGTTTCCTTTTTTAAAGCTAAGTGCTGTCAAGAAAACATGAATATAGCAAGTTTTCACTCTGGTGATGTCCTGGGTGGGGTGATCTCCATGAAGGAGCCCAGTTAATTTCGGTGATGCCAGCTCATGGTGCAATTTCCCAAGGCAATACCGTGGCCCTTGCCCCTGCCAGCCCAGGGAGAAAGCTGGGTGGCCTGAGAGAAAGCGCCATTCCTTGTGGGGTGCTCTGAGGGTTCTTAGGTGTGTCTACTTTTCAGGCTAGATGAGAGCAAGCACCTGTCTTCCAGCATGTATCTCAGTCCACAAGTTAGAGGAAAAGGAGAAAATAGAGGCAGAAAACAAAGCAACCACTCCCCCTCCGCCCACCCCAAATTGCCTGCCAAGTACCTGTCCTGCCTGAAAAACCCAGAGAGGACTTAGAGTTCACGTTGTGCTGGAGTGCAGGGAAGACCAGGGTATCGGTGGCAGATGAATTGGGCTGAGTTTTCAGGCTCTCAATTTAGGGTTTTTTGAACACCCTGCTGGCCTGTCTGTACTGGCCTCTGCCACCTTTGAATAAAAGGCATGAAGACATTGTGGCTTTTCTCAGGACCACAGAAGGCACACTTTGCTGAGCAAAGTGGCTGTGTAGTAGACAATGCTTGAAGAGTGTGACAAGATTTACAAGGATTGGAAGAGACTGGCACAGCTACTCCACATTGGATTCAGGATAACCCTCACGTTCTATGTGCCCCAGGACAAGTTCCTTAACCACTCCATGACTCAGTTTCCTCATTTGTAAAGGGATAATCATAATAATAACTCCACATGTTTAGCAGATTTAATAGTAGAAAGAATGGACTACTTAGTACAGTGCCTGAAAGAGTAGTTGCTCAACAGATTAACTGCCGTGTCCCTATTCTTGGCCTTGGGTTGAGCATTGACTTAAGCCAGACTAATCACAATCCTTCCCTAGGATTTTGTAAACTAGCCGTGGGTCAGTCTCTCCTTGGTGATGAAGTTCTGGGGGCTGGAAGTCCAAGGTCAAGATGCTGGCAGGGTTGGTTTTCTCTAAGGCCTCTCTTCTTGGCTTCTGGATGGCTGCCTTCTCCTTCCTCTTTCCTCACATAATCTTCCCTCTGCACGTGTCTGTGTTCTAGTCTCTTCTTATAAGGACACCAGTCATACTGGATTAGAGCCCACCCTAATTACCTCATTTAACCTTAATTGCCTCTTTAGAAACCTTTTCTACAAACACAGTTACATTCTGAGATACTGGGGGTTAGGATTTCAACTTATGGGGGGGCAATTCAGGCTACGATGGGGGTTTTGAGTTGAGTTTTTGTCACCTGCAACCAAGAGATTCCTGACTAATATGCATGCATGCTTGTGAAAAATAAAATCTAGGAGAATATTTATCAAAATCTTAGAAGATGCTATTTCTGCATGGTGGATTAATATGAATATTTATATTTGCTTACCTATATTTTCTATCTTTTCTTCTGCAATAAACGTGAATTCTTATTGTAATAAAAATGTTTAAAAATATATCTGAAAGAATCTCAGCCTTGCAGATGATGGATGGGGTAAAACCTAAGGGTGACATCTGAAAGCAGCCAGGCAGTAGGAGTGGGAGTAGGTGCTGATTGCTGTGGACAAGCTCTGAGGGTGTCGATGGGGTGGGGGCTGCACAGAGACATGCCTAGAAGAGTTCAGAGATCAGAAAATAAGACATCCCCCTGCCAGTTAAACTGTAAAGCATGCAAAAATGGATCCACACAGAGAAATGCCAAGTCACCTTAAAGAGGCAGGAGGGCTGCAGCCCAGACTTGCTGTGATTGGAGGAATTCAAGAGCTAGAGTCAGTGTGTATGTATGCTGGGGGTGGGACTCTGGGAGAGCAAGGAAAGAGGGAACCACAGGGCTCATGGGGATGGTAGCAACAATAAGGGTCTGGAAAGGGAAACTTTTGTGAAAACCAAGCTGCTGTTTGCACCAGACAGACGTCTTGGAAAAATACAAAGTCCCTCTTAGCCTCTTAGGCTCTGCTGCATTTTTTTTTTTTAAAGAGAAAGAAAAATTTTTTTTTAAATTGGAGGAGTCTCCATTTTTCTTTTCTTTTCTTTACTTATGGTTGAGAAAAATGAGACCCCTGTGCCTGGATCAGAGGGAAAGGAGGTCAAGAGGGAGAGAGGGTTGAGCTGAATGGGCCACATGAAGGGGGGTCACTGGCACTGAGACCTGTACTTGGGCAGCCAGAATGGGGCAGGTTTGGGGAGGGTGTGCTGGAGAGAGGCCTGTCACAGGAGCAGGGCTCAGCAGCACTGAGGAAGGGGAGGCCTGGGGAGACCTAGGGAGAGTGGAAAGTCCCCAAGGGTTGGGAGAGCCCGACAGCTTTCCAGTGTAGTCATGTCCAGGACTGAGGGAACATCGCTTTCTGTTCTGAGCTCTGTCATATCCCCCTTTGTTACTCCCAAGCCTCAGTCAAATCCCATGACACACAGCTCTATTGGCAGTGCTTGGGAGAATGAAGGCAGAAGATGGCAGCTACATGAGGGAGAAGGGCAAGGAGAAGAGGCAGCAGCCCAGCAACCCAACAGGAGGTAGGCCTCAGGGAGGACTCTGAGACAAACTCTCTTTCCTCAAAAATAAAGGGGAGGGAAGCCTCAAAATATGGGGAGGTTAGCCAAGGGGAAGACACAGGCAATAATAATTGTCATTTATTCTCTTTCGAGCAAAAATCCCCTTGCACGGTGCAGGAATCCAATGTTTCTGAAAGGGAGAGGTCTGGGACACTGACTCTGAATCGACCCCACAAGGAGAGGGATACAGCCATTCTAGATCTTAGATGACGAGGCTCAGAGATGCCCAAGGCTCCAGAGTTGCTACACGAAAGTGTCAGGATTTGAACCCGGCTCCTTCTGACTTCCAAATACAACACGTTTTTACTGTTTCATACTGCTGCCAGTGATGCAGGAGGGTTTGCTTCTGGCGCTGGCAGGGCAATGTGGGGACCTGACCCAGGAACAGCTCATCCGTATCACCCCTGAAGCTCCAGGACTCAGCCATTATGAAGCACCCAACCTTCCATCTGTAAGTTCACCTCACTCTGCAATCCCCATTTATAGCCAGTTTTCCTTCCGGGAGAACATGGACTGATGATCCTTGGACATGAGAACTGAGTGTGCCTGCTGGTTCTGTTTCTCCCTGGAAACATGGCCATCTGTTGGGAGTTTGTTTCCCACAAGCCAGTCCCCCGCACCAATCACCTTTGGAGGTTGTGCCAGTTGCTGTTATGCTCTGCCCCAACCTCTTGGTCCCCTTAACCATTTTTGTGCCCACAGACACCCCTTGTGTTTTCTCCCCAACAGCCAGCTCCTGAGGATGGTTCTCAAGCTGCTGAAACCCACCTTGCCTGTGTGCACGGAGAGCTGGAAATGCCTGGGACAGTGCATCCTCCTGGAGCTACCCATGACCAACGACAGATAAATACCCCAGCTCCCTCGGCCCCTGATAGAGACACTCTGAGAAGCAACCTGCAATATCTCCAGAGCTCCTCTGTGGGAAAGAGCCAAAGTTATCCTCCAAGTTTTGTGTCACACTCTTGCTTCTTAGCCCCACCTCCCCACTCCTCTACCAGCTTTCCAGGGAACACGTGCTGATGAATACTTCCCTCGTAAATTGCTTCCAGACAAATCCTCATCTCAGGGTCTGCTTTTGGGGAATGCAACCTAAGATAGTTACATTAACAAATGCAATTGCTGAGGTTCAGCAGACTGGTGCCACAGGGCTGAATTTGGCAGTTGTATTTTGTTCAGTAAGCCTCCCCCATCCCTCCTAGTTCTTCCTCAAAGCAAACACTCTGCTTTCCATATGGGAATAAAATTCTTGACCTTGGCTAATGGAGGGCTTATCAACTGCGTTGATCAGTCACAAAGCAAAGGAATGCATGTGGCCACAGCTCAGCAAATGCTTCAAGAGCCAACAGTATCTCCTCCTGCCAACCTTGTAATTACCCATGAGGATGGAGCTATCATCATCCCCTTTTAACTGATGAGATTCTGAATTGTAGGGGCTTGTTTACCCAGCCACATATCTGGGGACCAGCAGAGATGGGATTTGAACTCAGGCAATCTGACTCCAAAAGACATTAAGACTCTAACCATTGTGCCACAAAGAGACCCAGCAAACTGATACCAGCTCTCCCGGCCCCCGTCTGAGGGCATCTCATAACTGGTGGGATTTCAATCTGGTTTTTTAGGATTTCAATCTGGTTTTTGCTGGTCTCTTTCCTTATTATTTACTTTCTCCCTTCCAGCAGCTTAGGGCTTGATTTGGGTAGGCACAAGAATAAAAAATGATTGAGGACGATGTATTTTTGGAGGGATTTGTCTTTAAAAAAAAAAAGGTCTAAGCATCTATATACATTTAAATCATCAAATTGAAGAGTGGCAGTTCCTGGGACCCAGTATTTCCATAAGCCAGTCAAGGCTGTTTTCAGAAGTTGGACCTTTGTGTGCAAGGGGCTGCAGGTGAAACAGAGCAAGTCATTGGGAGAGGAGAGGAAATCTGCCCCCTCCCCTTGTGCCACTCCTCCTCCAACAAGCTGTCAATGCTGCAGTGGAGAACAGTGCCAGCCTGCAGGCTTTCTGTTCCCAGAGCTCAGGGGATGACTCAGTTACTGAGGTATTTCCTTTTTTCATGAGCTTACCATGCAGAGATTTTCAAATTATTTCCCTGAAATGTTCTCCCCTCACCTTGCTGCATGCCTTGTCCCCAGAAGGCACAATTTTCAATAGTTTCTTCCTAACAACATACCAGCCAGCATCTATTAGACTCTTCCTAGATGCCAGTCACCCAGCTCAGCATTTCATAGCTGTCAGCTCAGCTCAGCCTCACAGCCACATTGGAAGGTATGCAAACTTGTGTTCTCATTTTCCGGATGAAGAAACCGAGGCCACAGAGAATTTGCCCAAGGTCATTTTGTCTAGAAGTAGCAGAACTGGCCGGGCTCGGTGGCTCAGCCTGTATCCTGCGCCTTCGGGAGGCTGAGGTGAGTGGATTGCCTGAGCCCACAGGTTTAAGACCTGCCTGGGCAGCGAGACCTCATCTCTACAATAAATCAAAAAACCTGCCGGGCGTGGTAGCGCATGCCTGTAATTCCGGCTACTAGGAAGGCTGAGGCGGAAGGATCACTGGAGCCCAGCAAGTGAGGCTGCAGTGGCCGGGAGCAGCCACTGCACTCCAGTCTGGGCGACAAAGTGAGACTCCAACTAAAAAAAAAAGTAGCAGAGCTGAAACTCAAACCCTTATCAGTTTGTGGCTGTAACCACTCTGCCACACTGCCACATTACTGTGAAAAGATTATCTGTGATAGATTGTATTATTTGAAATTGTCGCTTCCCTCCTTTCCCTCCTCTTCGATGGGAAGATCTTCTACTTTTGGCTTTGGCTGTATGGCTTGCTCTGGTCAATGGAAAGAGGATGGAAGTTGGGAGTGTGCCATCTGGAGCTGAGGCTCTAGGTGGCATGGCATGTTCTTGTCAGTCCTCTTCTGCTCTCTGCTTTTCATGAGAAAAGCATGTTCATGAAGCCATTAACTCTCATCTTGAGCCCCAGCATAAAGATTTGGGGGCAGATCTGACACCAGCCCAGGGCTTAGGGGTCAGCCTCTTCCATCCAAACTCAGTTGAGCTCAGCCAAGACTCACCAAACCACAGCCCACCAGTGCACCATGGGTCAAATTCAATGGTAACTGTTGTCAGCCATTGAACTATCGGGCTGTTTGTTATGCACCATTGTCACAGCCAGAACCTCTCACCATTATATATAATGATATTCTAGAGTAGTCAGTGCCACAGGGACCTTTCCACATATATGATCAACATCTGAGTCTCTCATGACCTTTGTCACTCTCTTTTAAGCACACTCCTATTTGTCAGTGTCCCTCTTAAACAATGGTCAGGCCATTTGCCTGTTTGCTATTCTTCATTATATTGTAGAGGGCTAAGCCCTGTGAATTAGTGTCCCAGAAGCTCTGGCTCACTGGCTTCCAACAGGTGTAGCTATAGGAATTTGGGAAGAGATTGGGAGAGGAGAGGGAAGAAGGCAGCATATTTCTCCCCACCACCCTGCTTCAGGTAGTATCTCTGGCAATGACTGTGTCCTCCGTGGTCCAGCCCCTTTCCTCCACAGACCCTCCCACTGTGTCCTCCCCTTCCAAGTCCTGTCTGGCAGCCCCTAGAGCCCAGGTCTGGGAACATCCCCTCTTCCTTTGACTCTCTCACCCTGTGGGTTCCAGCTGCGGCTAAGTTCTAGGCAGCTTCACCTTCTCCTGCTTCTCTCACAGCTAGCTCTTCTGACCATGTGCAGCCAGCCCTCCCCCATGTTAAATCTCTTCAACTCAACTGCTTGGCCTGGTTTCTGTTTTCCACAGTGGACACTGACTAATTCGGCCTTCTGACTTTTCAGGGCCTCATCTTACATTACATACAGCATGTTCTCCCTTCATACAAATAGAGTTTATGTGTAAAAATATGACCTGAGTTGAACTGCAGTTGACTAACTGACAAAATATTACATTTTGTAGTTGTTTAATTATCTCTGTATTAATTTCAAATAAATTTTTATTTTAGTCTTATGGAATAAATGTTGATTTTTTTGCCAGCCCCTGGGACATTTTTGTAGCCCTTGTAAAGCTCATGACTCCTGTGGAGAAAAATTGCTCTGATGGTGATGACTCAAGTAAATAAAGTGTACCAAAGGGCAGTTGCAAGGGACTGTCCCCTCTAAACAGTTGCTTTCTCAGTGAAAAGGAATAATTCCAGCACTTTGGGAGGCTGAGGCAAGAGGATTGCCTGAGCCTATGGGTTTGAACCAGTCTGGGCAGCATGGTGAGACCTCATCTCTACAGTAAGTCAAAAAATTAACTGGGCATGGTGGCACATACCTGTAGTTCTAGCTACTTGGAAGGCTAAGGCAGAAGGATCGCCTCTGAGCCCAGCAGGTTGAGCCTGCAGTGGCCGTGAGCAACGTGCCACTGCACTCCAGTCTGGGCGAGAGAGTAAGACTCCGATTCAAATAAATAAATAATTAAAAACTAAGAGGAAAAGAAACCCAAAGAAAAAAGTCCTTGTTGTTGGGTGCTATTTTGTCCAAGGATTCTCCCCTTTTCCATCCAATAAGATGGTGTCTTTATCCTTTAAGAGGGCCAGAGCTCAGGAGGATCTTGCATCTAGGACCTTTTGCCACTATCTAAGAGGCAAAAGGATTGTAAATGTGTCAATGAAATTCAGGTTTCTCAAGTTGCCCAACCACCACAGTAAAGTTCAAAACAAAACTCTTCTGAAAGGTTGTCGAGACTCTAATGCCGGATGCTGCTCAGCCTCAAGAAGACAAACAGTGGCTCTGCAGCCCCTCCTTTGCAAATGGATTTGGCTGTGGGAGCTGAGCCCTGCAGCATGGTGAGATTTAGCCCTGCTGCTGAGCTGTGCGGCTCACCCTAGTAGGGAGACAGCCACACCCAGGAGGAGAAAATTCTGCTGAGGCCCAAGGACAGCATCCAGGCTCTGAGCACTGAGTCTTCTCGTCAGGCCAATGGGCAGGTTAAGTTCTATGTTGGCCTTGTCACCAGCTCAGGAGTGGCTAGAGCACATTCTTGTCCTGGCTGTGCCCCAGAGTTCATCTTGTCAGGCCAGATGAGGAGCTGGGCCCTGGCAGGCACATGGGGCAGGGGCCAAAATGATGGGTACAGCGAGGTCTGGGATGGAACACCCACCCTCCTTGGCCCTCAGCTTATGACTCTGGGGAACTTGATCCGGTGACATCCTCACTGACTCCACCCAGGAATGGAGATGAAAGCCTCTTGATCAAAGAGAGGCCTGCTGGGGATCATACTGAAGAGAGGATGAGATAATACACCAAATTGCGGGAAGAAGGAAGACTCAAGGAGGGCCTGGCTCAAAGGAGACTTGAATCCAGCCTCAGTTATTTGAAGGACATCGAGCAAGAGGGCCTTGTGACCATCTGCCAAGTGTGGTAGACATCCCTGGGGTTGCTGACTTCACTGGGTTTTCCAGAACACCTTGTATTGAACAGCCTGGTCAGTGAGCAGGCCATTGTGTAACGTGTCTTCGTTTATTTGACAGGGAGCAGTTGCCTAGGGGTTAAGACAGGAAAAGAGGCAGATCATGCCAGCAGGGCCAGGGAGCCAGGTGATAGGAGGCCTTGAGATGGAATGGGAGGGAGTAAACTCTGTTTACTAGAACGTTCAGGGTACAAAGACGCCAAACAGCATGTGTTTGAAATGAATCTCTTGATAAATTGCTTGTGGGGAGGGGAAGCTCCCAGGTACATGCTGAACTACCTAGTGGCTGACCCAGGTGGTTGCTCAGTAAAAATTTTTTGAAGAAATGCTGCAGAAACACCAGAGGATCTCTAAACTACCTCCCAGGGTCCCAGGCAGTGGGTCTCTCTAAACAAAAGTGTTCTAGTTTAGCTGAGTGAGAGGTGAAAGTCAGTTGCTGTTAATGATTTTCGTTCTTCCCACCATAGAACCCAGCCCCATCCCTAATTCAATGTTGAGCAAATATTTGCAGAATAGCCTATCCATGGGGACCTCACTCTTTGCCACCCCAGATCACTTAGGTCAGGCATGGTCAGTAGTTAGAGTTTAGGGATAGGGAAGACTGACCTCTGCCTCTTGCTCTGTGTGACTTTTGGCAAATGACTTGACCTCTCTAGGCTTTGTCTTATCTGTAAAACAGTGTGCTAAGATGCAGACTTGAAGCCCTTCCACTGGGCTTTCCTTGAAACCAGGTGAGAGCACTTACTGAAGACAATGCTTTTGGGATCCCAAGAAGAGGCTAGGGGTGGGGGACTGGGAGTAAATGGAAATGACAATAACCAGCACATGTGAAGCCCTCACCATGACCAGCACCTGGCTGAGTATGGGACACTTATTAGCCCACTTAATTCTTATAATGGTACCCACCTTGATCAAGCAGCTGCATTCCTCAGCTCCACTGGAGCTGTGTAGCTAATGTCATATTTCCATTTCACAGATGAGAAAATTGCAGGCATTCACCTAAGACCAGGGAGAGCAAGCAAGCGGGTGTGTGATCAAGGCAGGGCCTGGCCTTTTGTAGCATCAGCCCTCATTGCCGGTTCTCCCAAGAAGACTTGAGCATGGACTTGGCTACCTGGCCACAGGGCCTGGGGCGGCTGCTTCCTTCCTGGGAGTTGACGCCCTCTAGGATCCTCACTGCCGGGAAAGGCCTTGAGACAAATGAGAGCCTGTGCTCACGGAGCCTGCCTAAGTCCTGTTTACCACTTAGTTGCAGCCAAATGGGATAAGTGCAGTATTGATTAATTGCAATTTTTTTTGGAATACATATTCACTCTGATGTTTTATCATTAATGCATTAAGAAGCTGAACAAGCAATAAGACCAAATGGACTTCAAAACACAGCAGAATTTCCATCCAGTGTGGCCTGATTTACAGCCATTACCTCCTGGCAGAAGACAGCCCCCATTACAACCCACACCTTGGCTGAAACTTGAGAGCTCTTTGTTCTTAACCTTACTTATTTATCTCCTCAGAGAGCAGGTGTACCTTGGCTCTGCGGCCTGGGATGGGTCCTTCCAGATGAGGGGGGCTTGCGTGCGGTGAGGAGGCTGGACAGAAGGGGTGGAGTAAGCCTTTTGCTGCATGTGAATAAGGGGACTGGGGACCCTGACCCAGTTATGGGGAACACGGTGACCTCGCCTCCTGCTCTCCCTGACAGCAAGCTCCAGAGGGAGGGGTGGACTCGAAAGCCAGTGATCTCAGCCCACTTTCTGTCTGCCCACTCCACATGTCTAGCCAACTGCTGCAATACCCTGCACACCCAAGGTTGCGTTGGGCGCTGACTCTTTCATTAGCTGATGGGAGAAAAATCTGGCTGGTTCTTTACTGTTTGGGGGCCTCTGTTTCTTCGCTGGCCAAATATGGAAACTGGATTTTACAATTTCTGAGAGCCTTGAAAATCCAGTAGTTTATGACTCTTCCCCTTTCCCTCCCTTCTTTCTCTTTCCTCCTCTTCTCCCCCTCCTCCTCCTTTTCCTCTTTCTTTCCAACACAATTTTATTCTTGCAAAGTCTTGTCAAAAGCTCTCTAGATGCAGTGACAGGGACAAAATTACCCAAAATAACAACCACCACCAGCACCACCCCTTAAAAAGCACTTCTGCAGTGCTCAGGTGTCAACAATAAGAGCTTAGGGAGGCATCATTAAGGGAGTTGATGCTTTCAAAATTTAACCTTGAGACTCCAGAAAGCGAAAAGGGACTTTGACTCAGGTGGGGTGTGGGCTAGAATTGCAGCCCATAGAATTGGCCATCCCAGAACAGAATGATCTCCTGTTCCCTGCTTCTCCTCCCAAAGCTCAAGGGTCTGCCTCCTGCTCAGCCCAATGAGGTTTTCCCTCACCTGGATTCTCACCAGCCCAGGGAAGGTGAGCGCAGCCCCCTCTGAGGCTGACTGTTGCATCTCTGAGACCCTTGAAGGTTTCTTCTGCTCTGCAGAGGCCAGTCCCACATGGAAAGCACAGTATTGAGACCTGATATGAAGGGACAAGACTCTTAGGCCTGGCCAGTCACCCCTTTTTTTTCAGGTTTCTTTGTGGGAACCTCGCAGTATAGTGGGCACTCTGGCACAGGTTCCAAGGATGGCATCTAGAGAGGGATGGGGGCATTCTTGGCCTCAAGAAGCTTGGCATCTAGCAGGAAACCAGGACGAGTGGACAATGATTGACTAGTACACCGTGGAGGTGGCAGAGGTGAGCCCAGGGTGATGAGGGAGTCCAGAGCTGCAGGTTGGGGTGAGCTGGGTGTAACTGAACCTGAATGTCAAGGTTGAGTGGGAGTTGGTCAAGTAAGGACTAGGGGCATTATAGCGGGAGGCAAAAGACTGGGAGTCTGAGAGACCACCACTGAGTTAGAGTATAGGGAGTTAGGGCAGGGATGGTGAGATATTCTGCTGGACAGATAGGCGGGAGCCGAGACCTATGCACACTTGTTTTATGTGGTGATTGTTGCAGGTTTTGTAGCAGGGGGATGGTCCAGGGTGAATTGGAGGGGGAGGAAAAAAAAAACCAGTCCCCTCCTCCGTACTGTGCACTAAGCTTAGGAATTTTCAAATATGACATCTGAGTCAACCCTCCAACCAGCACTAGGGCCGTGCAGAGCCTGCTGGTTGAGGGCAGCATCTCAGAGTTAACTCAGGTCCCAGTCCTGATTCACTCCTTATTGGATGATTTAGGCAAATTACTTAGCCTCCTTGGACCAACTCTCCTCATCTGCAATGTGGTGCATGTGGATTTCATGAGGATTCATGTAAAGTGCTTGGGCCATGACAAGTGCTCAATAAAGTCTTCCTTATTCTGTATACAAGGAGAGTGCCTTGTCCAAGAGCACAGTCAGGACTGGAATCCCAGCCCTTGTAACTCCAGAATCCCATCTCTTTCCTCTGGGCTGCCCCATCTCTCTGATGGGTCTGCTGGTCTGGTGGGAATCCAGTGGGAGTGGCTGACATGGGAACTGTGGGGATAGAGGTGGCAGGGAGTAGGCTGGGAAGATCTTTCCTTTTTTTTTTGCAGGTGAAGTAGCTGGTTTCAAGCTCACATATTTGCAATTACAAGGTAACCTTGAGCCACATCCTCCAAGATAGAGACAAAGGCATAGGTCAAGGCCCTGTGAAGCCCTTATGTGCCCTTTCACCCCTGATGGAATGGAACAGCACGGGGACAAGCAGCCCTCCACCCCACCAGGGCAGGTGGGGGCCCCAGGTCACTCAGAAAAGCTTCTGATGGGCATGCTCTTACAATGGGCCTCCATCAGACCTCACTACTTTTCAGGTCAAATACCCCCCTGACTTCTCTCCTTGTTTAACCATGCTCACCCCTTCCAGCTAAGCTCATGGGCCACAGGAGGCCAGTCATCTGCTGACTGGCAGATCAGGCCAGCTTTGTTCTCTCTTGAGGGCTCCTAGAGGAGCTCTGAGTGTGAAGGCAGAAGGTGAAGGCTGTCCAAGTTCTTCCCAGATCCCCTTTGCTTGCCAGGCACCCATGCCCTCACTGCTGTGACTGTGGTTGTGACACAGCTGCCCGAAGACAGGAACCACCCAGCCCAAGAGTCTTGTCCACCCCAGCCCCTGTAGCCACAGTCCTTTGTCTAAGCCCAGACTAATCCCTGCTCCAGAGCTCCAGCAAAATAATGGGGCTGGAGCTAGACCCTGGCCAAGAGCATTCCCTGGTTCTGCTCCTTCCCCTGCCCCAACCTCCTCCCCAGCTACCTCCTTCAGGGAGCACTCCCTCAACCAATCACCTATACCAGAATCCCTGTCTCAGGGTGGCTTCTCGGGGCCCTGACCCCAGAGATCCTGCAGCTGCATTTCTTCTCCCACCCAACTCAATGCCCACCAGACTGCTTGGCACCCACATCCCAGATGCTCTGAATGACCTGCCTTCTTCTACTCCATTGTGCTTCTTCATCCAGCTGGGCCTCTGCAGTCACAGTTCTCTCTGCCTGGAATGTCCTTGCCAGCTTCTAACCCAGTGAAAAAGCCCAACTTGGACCTCACTCTCTCTGCAACACCCAAAACCTTTGCATCTGTATCCATATCACATGGGTCACATGCTAGGAGTTGTGACTGGGAGGTAGGGAGGGGCCGCTTTAGCTGACAGAACTATGAGCCCTCAGGCTCATCCGCCCTGCCAAAATGCCTGGCACCCATCAGGATCATGCTGGCTGGCTGCCAGGAATAAGTTGCCCACCTCTTGGTCTGCCTCTGTAATCAGTTTGTCCTCACCCCTCAATGAGCTTTTCTGACCAGCTCCTGTCCAGTCCCCCCTTTGGTTCCTGGACGTGTCTCCTTAGAGCGCATGTGGTCACCTCTCCACCTCTCTTATCGGCTACATCCTTGGGAGAGACTTGGAAGGAAACTGAGGCTCACAAGGGTGGGGTCACTGGCCCCAGGCTGCACAGCTAGCAGAAGGGGAAGCAGAACTCTTGGCCCCAGGACAGCTTTATTCCAGTTTGGATCACTGCAGGTGAGAAGCAAGGTGCAGGGGTGGGGGGAGATGAGGGTCAGGAGAGTCTGGCAGAGAGAAGTGCACCCCCTGGCTCCTTATGCACCTTTTGTGGGCAGCCTGACCCTCACTTACAGATACTGCCTGCCTCCCCTTCAGAGGAGGGGTACCTCCTATTCTACCAGCCAGACTGGACAAGGGACAGAAATTTACCCTGGATGATTCAAATAAAGAAACTTTAAAGAAGGGGATACTTCCAGAAGGGTGGCCAGGGTTAAGGGAATAGACAGAAATGCTGAAGCACCCAGAGACTAGCAACACCAGGAAGTCATTGCCACCTCTGGGGCTGAAAGGGGAAGGGGAGAACAGAGGGTTGTCAGAGCCTGACGAGAGGAGGGCTGTGTGGAGCAATGCAGGCAGGAACGGGCAGGGAAGGAACACCCCAACCTCACTCCTCACACCCCCAATCTCTTGCCTGCCACTGGTCAAATACAGCTAGAAGTCAGAGGGCAAGTGAGTCTGAGTCAGCCTCCCAGGACACAGGACAGGGCCAAGAAGAGCAAAGAATGGATCTGGGGGTGGGGGTGGGGGCAAGTAGGGAATAATCCACTCTGGGAAGAAATGATGCCTCCTTTCAGTGAGCCAGCTGTTGGCAGCATCTGGAACCAGAGAAATGTATGTGCGAGGCATGCCCATGGCCACCTAAGCTTCTCTGTTCATTCCCCTTTCTCCTACTGTGTTCCCAGAGGTTAGTGAAGGTTGTCTACCACTACTACTTGGTTACAGGGCCCAGAAGGTAGTGGAGACAGCCAGGATAGGTGGGAATACAGCCTCAGCCAGCCACTGGGTCAAGGTGCAGACCTCTATTAGAGGCAGTGTTGCTTTCTGTACACTAGGGAAGGGGGATGCTAAGACCTAATGGAGGTTGCCTGGTGACCTTTCTCTTCCCCAGTCCAAAGGCACCCTGAGACACAGTGAAGAAAGCCCCCTGCAACTCTTCCCAAACTCTTCCTGCATTTACTTGACCCAGCCCATTAAAGATGGCACAGTGAGGGGATTTACAGGGATACTCCCTGACTTTGTGAGTTTGACTAACTTTCTGGGTAGAAACGGAAGACTCTAGAAGAGCTAACACATTCATGGTTGGTGGAAGCATAAACTAATTTGTAAAGGAGAGCCAGCTGATAAGTAAACGGCATTTATCTAAAGGCAATTACCTAGTAAATGGCAGGAAACAAGGACAAGAAAGAAGATGGACCTACATGTAGGGTGACATATTTCTTCTAACCCACCCCTTTCTCCAGGACATTAGGAAAGGACATGAAGAGTCATTAGCATGGCATTGAGAGGCACATGCTCTTGCCCCCTCCCCATAATAATAACGGTCCTACCCCAAGATATCCTAATGAATGCCTCCACATCTGGAAAGACTAATGTTACAACCAACACACCATGAGAACATATAAAACTAGATATTCAAATTCCATTGATTTTAGTTCCTATCTTTAAAAACTTTTGCAAAGGGAGAGAGAAAGCCCACAGTCTGGAAAGTTGGCGGGCACATAAGGATGGGGCATGGGGCACCCAGTTCTCTAGCATTGCCTCAAGGATGCAGCACAGCCTCAGAAGGGAAGGACTGTGGGTACCCAAAGATGTCCAGCCCATGAGGTCTGGAGTTTTCACGGCAGGGACCAGAATGAGTCTATGATGAAAGGGTCCTCAAAGAACACTTTGCTCTTGCTTGACACCGGGACCTCAGCAAGCCTTTAGAGAAGGGAATAGAATATCCCTTCAACTCCATGGGAGCTCAAAGTCTAGTTTTGTTTATTTCTTAAACTATAAATAAGATGTTTCTTACCTATCTGTGGTGGCAGATTTAAAACCACTGTACATTTACTGCATGCGACATGCCCTAGGCCTCGTGCTCATGCAGGAAGCCAGCAGCAAGTGATGGGTTCAGAACCCTGGCTATGGAATCAGGCTGCCTGGGATCTATTTCCCAGGATTCCACTCACTAACTGGGTGCCCTTGGTTAATTTATGCTGGTTAACCCAGCAGTTTTGAAACTGGAGAGCAGAAAGTCTTTCCAAGAGGTACTTTGGCATGGATAGTGTGTTAGATCATATAAATAGTCCCAGGTAGGCACCACTCCCTAGAGTCCATTTCCATACCCCTTGAATCTGGATGGGCCTAGAACTTACTTTGGCCAAATAGAATGTGGCAGAAGTAAAGTTTTATCAGTTCTAATCTGAAGGTCCAGCCAACGTAAGGCCCGGGCAGGAGACCAGGGTGTGGAAGAAGAGAGGCTGGTGTACTGCCTCCCTTTCCTCTCCCTTCCCTGGGCTGCACCCCCAGTGGTGGCTGCCCCTCCTCCAAGCTCCAGCTTGCACTAGGCCCTCAAGATGCTGTTTCTTCTGACCCATCAGCTCTGAGGGTAGTGCCTTAGGCTGCGTTCCCCAGAAGCAGAGGGAAAGATGAGGATTTCTGTATGTGTGCTCTGTTAGCAAGTGTTTCCTAGAAAATCCAGGAAGGGTGTGGAGAAGGAGGCCAAGCAAGGATGTAATGTCATAGAGGGCTGATGTGTAGGGCACACCACACAGTGTCCCCATCAGAGACAAGGGACTCCCCCATAAGTCCTTAGCCAAGGGCTGCTTAGGGGTCACTTTTGGCTCTTATGCACTGGCAACACTGAGCTCAAGGACAGGTCTCTGATAAGGAGAGTAGGGTGCTGGTCAGAGGGCTGAACTCACTGGAATCCCCACAGTTAAGGACACTGCTTCCTCCAGCTTTTATTTTTCAAACTTTAGCACTCACCAGGGTAAGCAGTAGAACACATGGGTTCAATATCTTCAGAATAGTGCCGCCTTGCACAAAAAGCAGAAGGAATGATTATCTCAGAACAGTGTCTTCTTTCAGTCCTGGAGTACACCCAGGAGAGAAAATACAAAGTTCTCTGTTACCTTCTTGAAGAGGGAGTGAGGGAGGAAGGAAAAAAGTAATACCTCTAAGTTATCCTATCACAAACATGTGTTGAATAGAACCGACCTATTCAAGCATGAGCCCTGGGTCAAATTCTGACTCTTCCATGTTCTAGCTATGTGATCTCAGGCTGGGTATTAACCTCTCTGTGCCTCTGTTTTGTCATCTGTAAAAAAGAGAGAACAATAATAACCATTTCAGAGTGGTTGTATTAAGTGAGTTAATATATGCTTAGAACTTAAAATGATATTCTGTATGGAATAAGCAATCAGCACGATGCGGGTTTTAGCTGTTGCTATTATTAATCATTAAAATCTTCTTTTTAAATTTTGGATTTGCACGTTGTAAATAGTATTTTCTTCTTTAAAATAGTTTTGGATGAGCAGACAACACTCTCCACCTAACAAATGAAAGTTTTTACCCTTTGCCCTGACTTGGTGAGGACAAGACATCAGTTACACGGAATCTGAGGCAGGTCTTTTAGGGTGATTTCTATGTTGTGCAGAGGGTTAGAAGGTGAGTCTGATCTCACAGAAGGACCTGTGCTTTTTACTGCTTACCTCTGTGAATACTGAAACTTGGAAAACAGAGGTGGAGGAGGGGTAACTGCTGGTCGTGGGGGTTGCCCCCTCCTTTCCCAGTCTGTGGGTTGTGCCCACTAAGCATATTCGCTTTCCTCCTATTAAAGCAAGAGGCTGCAGGGCTGAGGTGCTCTCTGCAGAGAAGCAGTGAATCAAGAGGTTAGCAGTGTTTATTGATTTAGTAATTCGCACGCACTTTTCCGGATAGATTATCTTCCCGGAGACTCTGACAGCAGCAGCCAGCCACTAATGTGATGCGGGGCTGCGAGGCCCAGGGCTGCAGAGGCAGCAGGGGTGGGGGCGGGTGGGGGAGGAGACAGGCAAGGAGGCCAGGGGAGGATGACTGAGGTTGGGCAACGAGAGGGAGAAGCATAGCCCACATCCTTCAGGAAATGGCAATGAACTTTTCTTCAAGGTGCACCCCCACCCTAAACCCTCCTGGGGTGAAGCCTTATTCCCCCAGCTGCTCTGCAGGGGAGCTGCCTGAAGACGCCCTGAGCGACCAGGCCTCCTGGAGACCCTCGGGTGAAGAACACAGCCTCATCCAATCACATCGCTGCTTAGGGACAGTCACATCCAATGACTGATCAACATTGGGGCACGAGAGCCCCCCCACCCTCAACCTGGAACATTATACGAGATCACCCAGCTCCAAGAACCCACCCACCCCCACCTTCTCTTTCTGTCCACCCCTGCCGTTGTCCCCTCCCCTCCACAGGTGTTGATCCCAAATGCAGGCCCTAATAAAAGTTCCTACATTAACCCTGGCCGCAGTGTCCGCTTGCTGGGGAGTCTGACCCGTGACAGGGCCTAATGGGCCTCCTGACTCTTAAATAGAGCTTGGGAGTAGAGCCAGCAGTATTGTGCAGCTCTTTGACTTTTGTTGCTACAAGGTAGTTTTCATACAAAATGTAGTTGTGAAATTAATGAGATCTGTCCCACTTGGCAGGGCCGTGGGCCGGCACATATGGGCCGGAGCGTACCTTTTCCTCATCTGCCTCGCCTCCTCCTCTAGGGTCTGTCTCAAGCCCCAGGACTTCTCCTGTCCAAGGTTCCTCCCATTAGGTTAGCTCTGCACAGCTGCTCGGTGCAGAAGCCACTTGGGCATTACAGTTCCTGGGGAAGCTGGGCCGGAAGAGGGCTGGTTGAGTGTGTGGGGTCAAACCAAGGCAAACATCTGCTTGGCGAATTTCAGTTGCTAGGAGAGCACCAGGAGGTGGGGAGAGCACGTTGGTTTATGATTCAAGGCTTCTGATTGTTTTTATAGTCTAGCTTTTCCTTCCTCTATACCTTTGCACATTTTCCTATTCTAGCCATGAATTCACCCAAGGACAGACATATCAGACAGTATGCTGGGCATCAAGAACTTGAGTAGGACTCGGCAGCAGACAGCCCTGCCCCAGACTGCCTGCGTCTCTAAAGGGAGATATCCATCTCTCTGTCCATCTACCCATTCATCTATTCGTTCATTCATTCACTCAATAATTACTTATCAAGCACCTACTAGGTACCATTAGTTTAGATAGACAATAGATAGATCGACAGATGGATGACAGGTTGGTCTATAGTCACTATTGGGTTTTTTTGTCTTTCTTTCCCACCTACACCCCACTGAGGCCAGGGAGCATGGCCTCCTGAGATCTCTTCCTTACCCCAGTGAGTGGTAATGATAGTCACTTCTATGAACGTGGAGACAGAAAAGATGGTTGTTGGGAGCCTCATGGATGTCTGACCTTGAAGGAAACATGGGCTTGAGGATAGTCCACAGGGTATCCCCTAAACCATCTGTCTTGCCAAATCCTAGGACAGGAAGCAGATGCAAGAGTGTTTATGTCAAGGGCTGTGGGGAAGACAAATCCAACCAGGCCCCCCATAGAGAAAGCATTCCTTCCTCTCTCCATGCGCCAGCCTGAGGAGCTTCTAGTGATGGGCACACTCATTCAGGTGCTTCGCTCACTTGCTCAGATGCAGACTTCTGGGTGAAGGGCTTCCTGGCTACAAACCCCTTTAGTTGATTATCCTTAGCCCTCTGAGCCTGAGACTCCTAAACTCATTCTCTGCTTTTTTTTTTTTTTTTTTTTTTTGAGTTGGAGTCTCACTCTGTCGCCCAGACTGGAGTGCAGTGGCCGCTCCCGGCCACCGCAGCCTCGACCTGCTGGGCTCCAGCGATCCTTCTGCCTCAGCCTTCTGAGTAGCCGGAATTACAGGCATGCGTTACCACACCCGGTTGATTTTTTGATTTATTGTAGAGATGAGGTCTCGCTGCCCAGGCGGGTCTCGAATCTGCGGGTTCAGGCAATTCACTCACCTCAGCCTCCCAAAGGCGCGGGATTACAGGCTGAGCCACCGAGCCCGGCTCCTTCTCTGCTTTCAAGAGCCCGATTCACTATCTGTGCAGGTGTTTCTGGCAGTCCTTGGAAGGTGGAATGAGGACAGGTGGTCCACATACAAACTGGCTGGCAGTCAAGACCCTACAGTCTGCATTACTCTTTTCTCCCACCCAAATCCACATCCTCTGCATCCCCCAGGCTCTGTCACTGTCATCACCTCCTGCTGTCTAACATCCCTGCCTCTGTTTCTGGTTCCCATTTCCCCATCAGTTACGGTCCTGGGAAGAGACAGTAACTACCAGTTATTTGAACAGAGAGAATTTAATTCAAAGAATTCGTTTTTTGTTTTGTTTTGTTTTTTTAGAGTTGGAGTCTCACTCTGTTGCCCAGGCTGTAGTGCTCCGGCAATCTTTCTGCCTCGGCCTTCCAAGTAGCCGGATCTACAGGCACGTGCTACCATGCCGGGCTAAATTTTGATTTATTGTAGAGATGAGGTCTCGCCAAGTTGCCCAAGCTGGTCTCGAACCCGCAGACTCAGGCAATCCACCCGCCTCGGCCTCCCAAAGTGCTGGGATTACAGGCTCAGCCACCGAGGCCAGACTGAAGAATTGTTAACTGTGAAACTGAAAAGATAAAAAGAGAATTCTAAGGTAGAACAGAGGTAGCAATCACCACCATTGGGGCTGGGAACACTAAGTGAAGAAGTCAGAATTAGTAAGATTTAAAAGCTTTGAGGAGGGACCTAGTAGCAGAGCTGGGACCCAGATATCTTGGGATGGGGTTGGAGAGGCAACCAGCTGGTGTTTCTGTCTCCCAGCTCAGAGACGCCCTGAGGGTGCAGAAGGGATGCTGGATGGCTTGTGCAGCATCTCTGGCCGGGAATGGGTGATTGCAGCTCATTCTGCAAAATGGAAAATGGAAAAGCGGCAAGGCAGTTTCAGCGGCTGCTTTGGGAAGGAACAGCTGGGGCCAGGGAGAAGCAGCCTTGCAGGGCGCTGCCTGCAAGAGCAGAAACAGACAGGGGCGGAGTGGGTCCCTGCTTCCTCTTCCAGCCTTCCATTCTCTCCAGCGCCCCCTAATGGCAGAGCCTGTCAGGGAGCCGCTGGCAAACGAGATCCGTGGTTTGCAGAGTCCCGCCCAGCTCCGCGGAGTTGAGCGCAGGAGGGTTGAATTGGAGCCCAGAGACATGGCTTCATGCCAGGACCCCAGGTGTGGCCTTGCTGACAGGGCCACACAGGAGTCCTCAAGGCGACAGAGCCCAGAGAGATCCGTGACAACGGGAAGCATGCTGTCTTCTATTTTTCCCAAAGAGCTGTTGTATGACTTTTTCGTCTTTCAGTGCTCTGAGCAGGACACAGGCATGGGTCCTTGAGGATGGGTTTAAGGACAGATGCGGACGACAGACACCAGGAGGAACGCAAAATCGATCCTCTCTTCCAGGGATGGAGGTTGTGTAACAGGGACAAGCTTGTAACAAAACTGAGACACCTTCTGGAGAGACATCATTCTTAGAGGCCAAGTGATTTCTGGAAGAGCCTTTTACCAGTTTGCCAAGGCTTTTGGAACCCTAGCAGTGAAGAGCGCTCTGGGCCAAGGTGGGCCTGATACAGCCACAAGGACACTGCGAGGCAGGCAGGCAAATGATGTCCTTTCCACTCTAGAGCTAAGGAAACGGGGGCCCAAAGAATCGGCTACAGACAGGGGCTGTGGTTAGCAGAAGTCCTGAGCTGTTAGCGTGACGGTGACTTGATTAGGTGATCCTGGCAAAGGCAGACAGGGAGCCTGCTGAGCACCGCTCCAATTAATGGGGTTAGGAGCTCAGGCCGGCTCCACCCCCACAGAAAAATCAGACTCCAGGGTAGGGCTGGCTCTCCATCAACACAGCCCCAGGTCGGGAACCTGAGGGCATGGGCAGGCTGAGTCCCATAATGGGCTGTTAATTGCTCTGATTGCGACGCCGGAGCAGAGTGTTTCTGACAGAGGAGGAAATACCAGCAGAACATTTTTGATGAATAATTCAGTGAGCTGAAATGGGAAATGAGAAAGTTTTCTTTCCACTAAAGTTGAATTTGAAAAAAAAAGAAAAGAGAAAATAATAATAGCAGCAAAGCTGAGCATTCTGGTCTCCCCACAGTAAACTTCTTCTTTGCATAACCGTGAAGGACTGCTCACCATAATACGCTCAGCTCAGCCCTACAAGACTTAAGCTGCAGAGGGAAGACACTCAGGTCACCTGGGATTGATGGTAATTTGATTTCATCACTGCCACCTTCCCTTTCAAGCAATAGTCTATAAATATTAATTGGACAACAATCAAAAACCAAGCACTGTTCTGTGTGTTAGAGACTTTGTAATGAAGGAAACATTAGTGTGGAGGTGAGGGGGAATGAAAAATATTAAGGCATTGGATTAAAAGACACACCAGCTGATGATCTCCACTTTTGAGATACGTGCCTTAACAGCCAGGGTTCAACTGGAAAGAGAGAAACTAAGTATATAGAGCAGAGGGAGTTGAATGCAGGGAATTTGTCATTTATTGGGTGATGGAAGTGCTGAGAAGACTAGAACAGTGAAAGAACACAGAGATTATCAGCAACAGGAAGTCATTCAACAAAGGGGCAAAAAGAGGTGTTGCGGCCACCTTAGTCAGGTCAGAGTAGAGAAGGACAGGTTCCTTGAGTGCACCGCAAGGGAGCGGCGGGCAGTGCAGTGACAGAAAACCTGTCTGCCTCTGCTCTGAGCCAGAGCTTTGAGTGTGTTTTTATACAGGAGCTGGCCCCTTTCCTGTTCCCACCATGCAAATGAGGGATTGAAACATGGCAGTTCTGACTGGTTGGTACTCAACCCAGACTACAGCCCGCTCACTGGTCAGTCAGAGGCTAACACAAAGTGGCTCTTGTACAAAATGGCTTCCACAAGAAGAAGTGATGTTATCAGGGTGCAAGACCTGGGACAATTTGGGAGGAACTGAAACCGAGAGAGGAGCTGCCCAAGGAGGACTGGGGTCCTAGAACAATGGAGTGTCTAGTGTGAATGGAAGGCACAGTGAAACTTCAGCCTCTGTGCAGGAAAAATCAAAACTACAAGAAAAGGGAGAAAGCCCCACCTTCTCCCCTCCTCCTGCCTTCTGATGTCCATCAGTACTTCCCAAAGGCTTAGTCTCTGCAGAAGTCAGAAAGCAAGGGAGTCTGACCACAGGAGTGAGCCCCCAGAGGTACAAGGCAGGCCAGGAAAAGGGTGGGGTAATTGATTTGAATGCAAATAGGCCAAAAGGAATCAGCACTCATTCTCTGAAGTAAAATAACAGAATCCTTGGGGGGAGAATTAAAGGGATTGTGTGATTAAATTGGGTGATCATGGGAGACCTCTTTGAGGCAGTTAAGTTGAAATGTAAAAAAATTACAAGGAGGTATCCAAGAAGAAGGGGAGGGGAAAACAGGAGAGGAAGAACTTTCTCAGCACTTGAAAAGGCGCTGAAGCCAGTGAGGGATGAGAGGGACAGTGGGGAGAATTGAAGGTAGAGATGTGGTTGGGGCCAAGGTGGCATTAAGAAATTGTTTGGGGTTTCAGAGAAAGAAAAATTTACAACTGATTGCCTTCAATATAAAAAGAAATTTTGAAAAGTTTTTTTTTTTTAAATTACTTAGTGGGCTAGATGCAGTGGCTCATACCTGTAATCCCAGTACTTTGAGAGGCTGAGGAAGATCGATTGAGGCCAGAAGTTTGAGACCAGCCTAGGTGACATAGCGAGTCCCCGACTCTACAAAACATTTTTAAAACTGAGTCTCAGCCGAGCTCAGTGGCTCAGCCTGTAATCCCGCGCCTTTGGGAGGCTGAGGTGAGTGGATTGCCTGAGCCCATGGGTTCGAGACTCGCTTGGGCAGCGAGACCTCATCTCTACAATAAATCAAAAAATCAGCTGGGCATGGTAGCGCGTGCCTGTAATTCCGGCTACTTGGAAGGCTGAGGTGGAAGGATTGCCGGAGCCCAGCAGGTCGAGGCTGCGGTGGCCAGGAGCGGCCACTGCACTCCAGTGTGGGAGACAGAGTGAGACTCCAACTCAAAAAAAACAAACTGAGTCTCGTCTACTCAGGAGGTTGAGGAGAGGATCACTCGAACCCAGGCATTTGAGATTTCAGTAAACTATGATCATGCCACTGCACTTCAGCTTGAGCAACAAAGCAAGACCTGGTCTTAAAAAATAAAAATAGGCCAGGCTCGGTGACTCAGGCTGTAATCCCAGCACTTTGGGAGGCCGAGGCGAGTGGATTGCCTGAGCCCGCGGGTACAAGACCAGCCCGGACAACTTGGCAAGACTTCATCTCTGCGATAAATCAAAAATTAGCTGGGTGTGGTAGCATGCGCCTGTAGTTCTGGCTACTTGGAAGGCTGGGATGAAAGGAGTGCCGGAGCCCAGCAAGTTGACACTGGGGTGGCCATGAGTGTGCCACTGTACTCCAGCCTGGGCGACAGAGTGAGACTCCAACTCAAAAAAAAATTTTTTTTAATAAATAAAATAAAAAATACACATGGTATCTGTTTACTCTTAAAGCAAAAACCAAAACTTTCCAAATGTTCCAAGAATATGCAGGCAAATTTCCTTTGTGAATGGGGTGATACTATATTCACAGTAGTTCCCTTAGAACAGACAAAGCTACACCCTGACAGAATCTGTGAAGAAATATTTAATACAGTAGATTGATTTTTCTGGGTGACTGTCTATGGAAATGAGTAACAGTTCTTGACTCCATTTTCACTTCTGCCACCAACATGACTTACGTACATCCCCTTCTCTCACCTCCTGAGACCCTATCAAACTGATCTCAATGCCTGTGAAAGTGTGACTTGTTTTAAATGCATTTAAAACCACACTTGTATGCACAGTTAATCCTATTTTGTGCTTCTCGTGAATACATTTTAATTTATCTTAAATTTTAATCAGATGGAATTTTTAGGAATGGATTGTTCCGCGAACTGCAAACTTCCATAGTACTTAGTACAATGCCATGAAAGCACACATGCATGAATTTTTTATGCGTACTAATTCAGTAAATACATGTTTTTAAGTATTTTATTTAAAAATATTTTAACTGCATGACCAGAATTATGTTACATGATATAGATATTAAGAGAATATTAGGGGATTTTATTTCAAGCCATGATGGAGTAACTGGAACCAGATTTATCTTCTCACTGTTAACTAACAACAACAAACAAAATCTAAAGGCAAGAGTTTTCAGACATTAGGCAACACTAATCCCTGAGAAAAAGATGGAACAAAATAAGCCTGTTATCACACTGGCTTCCAGTCTGGAGGCACTTTCTAAAGGAAAGGAGACCCCAAGTAAAGCATAGCTCTTTCTGAGTTGAAGAAATAGAAATTGTATTTCAGAAAAGCTGAAGGGGAATTTGTAAGGCAGAGTACTGGAGAAGAAGAAACTGTTGAAGAAATAACTCCAGAAAGTTGTACAAAAATCCCCTGAATCTATTGCTGAATCACGTAAGCATAGAATGAAGATCCATAAAGCTGAGAAAAGAACACCCAGGGAGCTGTAAGCCTAACCGTTCTCAGAGCTGACACGTTAAGAAATAATCACATTCTGACCGACTAGGGCAATCAGACTCTCAGGCCTTCAGTGAAGGCTTCAGGTGAGTCACATCTTAATAGTGGGACTGAGCTACTTTTAGTATTAAAGATACTCATGGCCCACCCTGAGAAAATTTAAAAGCTTAAAAACAAACCTCAGAAGGATCAAGCTGATCTGTAAGTAACTTAACTGCCTGCCATGAAAAAGTTCAACACCTTTTAAAGATTCACAACAAATCCCAGCACTCAACAACGAAAAATTTATAATAAACGGCATCCATTCAAACCTTACTAGATATCTGAAGAAACATGACAATGTTGCCCAAAACCAGGAGAAAATTCGGACAGTGGTAACAGGCATGGGGAGACAGAGATTATAGAAGTCGCAGGCAAGAGCTTTAAAATATGATTTATAAATATTTTCAAGAATTCAAAGGAAGGCAAAAACACAATAAAAATTGAAATGAAAGATATAAAAAATCTAGAGTTGTTTTATCAAATCTTCTAGACATAAAAAGAAAATATCTGAATTAAAAAATTCACTGGAAGAGATTTACAGCAGATTAGAATGAAGATAAAATGTACACTGATCCTGAAGACACGGTGATAGAAACTATTCAAAATGGACCACAGAGGGGGAAAAAAAGACCAAAAGAGAAAATAGAACAGTGACTTTTGTTACATGATCAAGCAATCTAACACATGTGTATAGGAATCCCCGAAGGAGGCTGAACAGACCAAAAAGAAAAAAAAAGAAGAAGAAGAAGAAATAGTCAAAATTTTCCAAATTTGATGAAAACTATAAACCCATGGATCTAAGAAGCTTAATGAATACCAAGCAGGTGAATACAAAGAAAATCACACAGGCACATTACAACATTTTAAAACCCCATGATTAAAAGAAAATCTTAAAAACAATCAGAAGAAAAAATACATTATATAGAGCAGAACAAATCTATAGATTTCACAGACTTCTGTTTAGAAGCTATGCAAACCAAAAGACAATAGATATGGTTAAAATGGGGAAAGGGAAAAAAAAATCCATTAACCTAGAATACCATATACCTACCCCCACCAAGTCTTTCAAAATTGGAAGCAAAACGTGGAAACAAATACTTTTTTTTACAGAAAAATAATACTTTTTTTAGAGAGACAAAAGATAATTTTTCATTAGCAAACTTGCATTACAAAAGTATGCTAGGGTAGCTCTAAAGAGATAAATGATATGAAATGAACACTCAGATCTACCCAATGGAAAAAAGAGTGTTGAAAATAGTATACATGTGGGTAAATTTAAAATATAGTTTTTTCTAATTTGTATTGACCATATAAAGTAAAATGCTAATAATATATTATGTGGTTTATAGCATATGTGGAAATAAGATGTATGACATTAATATCACAAAGGATAGGTAGGAAAAATGTAAGTATGCTGTGGTAAGGTTCTTACACACTATACATGAAGTGATTTAATAGTAGTTAAAGATACACTGGAATAAGTTAAAGGTATATTTTGTGAACTCCAACATATTTTAAAAACTAATAGCTATAACTAATAAACCAAAAGTGACAGTAAAACAGAATGTTTTTAAAAAAAAAACAGTCAGTCCATAAGAAGTCAGAAAAAGAGAAAAAACAGAAGAAAGAACAGATGGGACAAATAGAAAACCAACAGCAGAATGGTAGCTTAAATCTAACTATGTGGATAATTACATTGAATGTAAATTGGCTAAGCACTCCAGTTAAAAGGTAGAAATTGTTAGACCAGAATTTTAAAAGCAAGCCTCATCTATGTGCTTATTTACAAGAAACATACTTTAAAAACACATACAGAGATGAATTAGAAATTAAAGAATGAAAAATTCCACACAAACACTAATAATGATTAGAAAGCTAGATAGCCATGTTAATATCACACAAAGTAGGATTTGTACTAGCCATTACAGTATTACCAGGAGTAAACTGGAAAATTTCATAATTGTAAAAGGTCTAGATCATTGGGAAAGCATGAAAGTACTAAATGTATATCTACCTAATAACAGAGCTTCAAAATATATCAATCAAGGAAAGACAGAACTAAAAAGAGAAATACGAATTCACAATTATGTTGGGAGACTTCAACACTCTTCTCACACTACCAAACAATTTGACCGAATTAACATTTGTAGATCATTACATCCAATAACAGTAGACTGTTCTTTTCAAATGCACATAAAACATTCTCCAAGATAGACCATATTCTGGACCATTAAAAATCTCAATAAATATAAAGGGATTTAATTAATACAGATGACTTTTTCTGACCAGTTTGAATTAAACTAAAAATTAACAACAAGAAGTTATCTGGGAAATCCCCAAATATGTGGAAATGAAACAACACACTTCTAAATTACCATTTGTCAAAGAAGAAATCACAAGGGAGATTAGAAATGAAAAATTCACTAGAAGGGCTCAATAATAGATTGGAGATAGCAGAAGAAAGATCAGAAACCTTGAAACAAGATCAGCAGTCACACAGGAAGAGATTTTCTTTCTTCTCCATCTAGATATAATAGAAAGGTGGTTAGGATGACAGCAGCCATCTTTCTTTCAGCCAGATGATGGAGCCAACCCTTGAGGATGGCAGAGTCAAGAAACAGAAAGAACCCAAGTCCTTGATGCTGTCACAGAGCTGCTGAATCAATTAACCCTTGAGTCCACCCTTGTTTCTGGACTTCAGCACTATAAGAAGGTATATTTCCTTAAAGCCTAAGCCATTTTGAATTAGGTTTCCTATTTCCTGCAGTTGAAAAAATATAATACATCCTTCATCCTTCATAAGGTTAAAAGTAACAAGAGGAATTAAGAGTTTGGGGAAAGAAGACTTATTTTGCTCATAGAAAACCCCCTTATTATCACCCTTTATTATTTTGTTCTTTGACCTCAAATCACATAATGTCAGAATTAAAGGGGTTTTTAAAACTTGTTCTTGTCAAGAAGATTTTCTGACCTCTACATCCACACTCGACTCCCACCACCCTCTTTAGCTCATCACCATATTCTGTTTTCTTAATGGAACTTATCACCATCTGAAATCATTTTTTGATTTATTTATTTTCTTATTGATTATCTAACATCCCCTGCTGGAACATGAAATGGAACATGAGAATAGGGAACTAATCTGTTCTGGTGGAGACTTCTAGGTCAGGGGTCCCCAACTCCCAGGCCACAGACTGTTAGGAACCGGGTCACACAGCAGGAGGTGAGCAGTTGTTGAGCAAGCAAAGCTTCATCTGTATTTACAGCTGTTTCACATTGCTTGCATTACTGCCTGAGCTCCATTTCCTGTCAAAATTATTGGTGACATTAGACTCCCACAGGAGCACAAACCCTATTGTGAACTGTACATGCAAGGGATCTTAGTTGCATGCTCCTTATGAGAATCTAATGCCTGATGATCTGAGGTGGAGCTGAGGTGGTGATACTAGCACTGGGGGGTGGCTGCAAATACAGATTAACATTAGCAGTGAGGTTTGACAGAGATTGTAATGAATCAATTGCTTGCAGACTCATATCAAAAACTTATCAGTGAGTGGCAAGTAATTGTACAGCTGCATCTGGTAGCAGGCTTTAAGTCAGAATCTGGTACTTATTTTAGTCCACATGTGGCCCTTATTTTATTTTATTTTATTTTAGTTGGAGTCTCACTCTGTCACCCAGACTGGAGTGCAGTGGCATGCTCCCGGCCACCGCAGTCTCAACTTGCTAGGCTCCGGCGATCCTTCCGCTTCAGCCTTCAAAGTAGCTGGAACTACAAGTGCATGCTACCACGCCCGACTGATTTTTTGATTTACTGTAGAGATGAGGTCTTGCCAAGTTGCACAAGCAGGTCTTGAACTCGCAGGTTCAGGCAATCCATTCACCTCAGTCTCCCAAAGTGCTGGGATTACAGGCTGAACCACCAAGCCTAGCTCATTACTTTATTTACTACTTTCATTTGAGCCTCTTTTCTTATGGAGAGCTGTATAATTATTTCATTATATATTACAATGTAACAATAATAGAAATAAAGTACACAATAAATGTTATGTGCTTGATTCATCCCGAAATCATGACCCAACCCTAGTCTGTGGAAAAATTGTCATCCATGAAGCCGGTCCCTGATGCCAAAAAGATTGGGCACCACTCTTCTAGGTCATATTTCTTCTCTCTGTCCTTAAAAACATAAAGTTTATTGTGTCAGTGTAGCAATATATCTAGCTCTAAAAGCTATATTTACCAGCCTTTCTTACTAATAAGTGGCCAGTTAAGTGTAAATGAAAATAATTCTGTGGGCTTCTTGTAATCTCTTAGCTGGAAGGGGCTCTATTTTTGCTGTTTCCTTTTCTTCTTTTAGGCTGCCTGATACATGATGAAATGGTTGGAGATGCATTAACTATCTTGGGACCATGAGGTGACCTTGAAGATGAAAGTCACATGCTAAGAATAGCATACCAGAGAAATATAAGATACCCAGGTTCTTTGTGATTGTGGAGTCACCATACCAGCTTTGATCTGCAGCTCTTTGAACTTTCTTTATGTGATAGAAATAAATAAACCCACACTTCCATGTGATAAAAATAAATAAACCCACACTTCTACACTGCTGGTGGGAATGGAAACTAATTCAACCTCTGTGGAAAACAGTGGCCTGTTTTCTAAAAGAACAAGAAATTGACCTTCCATATGATGCAGCAATCCCCCTACTGGGAATATACCTGGAGGAACTCAAATCATTCTATTAAGAAAGTTTACCTGCACATGCATATTTATTGCAGCACTATTCACAATAGCAAAAACATGGAACCAACCGTGCTGCCCATCAAAACTGGACTGGTTTTTAAAAATGTGGTACATATACACGATGGAATATTAGTCATAAAGAAGGACAAACATACGGGCTTTGCAGCAACTTGGATGGATTTAGAGTCTATAATACTCAGTGATCTATCAATCACAGAAACAAAGAACTGAGTACCATATGTTCCCACTCATAAGTGGACCCTGAACATTTACCATAATACTATAAGAGGGATTGGCAGTAGTGGGACACTGCCGGGGGAGTGGGGGGGAGGGACACAAAATTAATAAAGGTACCTGATCTCAAACCAAATGAAGTGGGGACCAAAGGGAGGCCCAAACTTTACCTGTACGATGACCACTTGTATCCCTAATCCTGTATTGTACCCTGCATCTTTAAAATTAAAAAAAAAAATCATCCAACATGACCAAATAGGCTTCATCCCCAGGATGCAGGACTGGTTCAATATTTGCAAGAACAAAAATGTAATTAAATACATCAACAGATGCAAAAACAAGAACCACATGATTATCTCATTAGATGCAGAAAAGGCTTTTGATAAAATCCAGCATCCCTTCTTGGTAAAAAACCTCAAACACCTCGGTATAGAAGGAACACACCTCAAAATAGTAAGCGCCAACTACAATAAACCCACATCTCGCATATTGCTAAATGGACAGAAACTGGAAGCATTTCCCCTGAAAATTGGAGCAAGACAAGACTGCCCACTCTCACCCTTCTTGTTCAACATTGTGTTGGAAGTCCTAGCTACAGCAACTAGACAAGAGAAGGAAATTAGGGGTAGCCAAACAGGAAAAGAGGAAGCTAAGTTATCCCTCTTTGCTGATGATATGATCCCATACCTTGAAAATCCAAGAGAATCTGTCAAAACCTGCTTACACTTATAAAGGACTTTGGCAAAATCTTGGGGATACAAAATAACTGTGCAAAAGGCAGTCACATTCTTATACACCAACAACAAACAGAGAACCAAATAAAAAGCACAATGCCATTCACAATAGCCACAAAAAAACAAACGAAATACCTCACCATCTTCCTAACCAGGGAAGTGAAAGAACTTTACAACGAAAACTACAAAACACTGCTCAAAGAAATCCAAGAAGACACAAACAAATGGAAAAATATTCCATGCTCATGGATAGGAAGAATCAACATTGCTAAGATACCCATCCTACCAAAGGCAATCTACATATTCAACACAATACCCATTAAATTACCAACATCATTCTTCTCAGATCTGGAAATGACAGTACAGAAATTCATATGGAAACATAAATGCCCACGAATAGCCAAAACAATCCTTAGCAAGAGAAACAAAGCAGGAGGTATCACACTTCCAGACTTCAAACAAGTCTGGTGAATCAAACACCTAAACGTAAAACCTCAAACTATAAGAATCTTAGAAAATGCAGGAGACATTCTTATGGAAATTGGAACTGGCAACCAATTCTTGATCAAAACCCCAAGTGCCCACGCCATAAGAGATAAGATAGACAAGTGGGACATCATCAAACTGAAAAGCTTCCTCAAACCAAAATAAACCATCAAGAAAGCAGGGTGACAGCCCACAGAATGGGAAAAGATATTTGCCAACAGTATATCTGACAAAGGCCTAATATCTAGGATTTACAAGGAACTCAAATATGACGAAAGGAAAAAAAGCAAACAGCCCCATTAAATAGTGGGCAGACCAGGCATGGTGGCTCAAGCCTATAATCCCAGCACTTAGGGAGGCTGAGGCAAGAGGATTGCCTGAGCCCGCGGGTTCAAGACCAGCATGGGCAACTTGGTGAGACCTCATCTCTACAATAAATAAAAAAATTAAGCCAGGCTTAGTGGCTCAGCCTATAATCCCGCGCCTTTGGGAGGCTGAGGTGAGTGGATTGCCTGAGCCTGCGGGTTCGAGACCCGCCTGGGCAGCGAGACCTCATCTCTACAATAAATCAAAAAATCAGCCAGGCGTGGTAGCACATGCCTGTAATTCCGGCTACTTGGAAGGCTGAGGGGGAAGGATCATCAGAGCCCAGTAGGCGAGGCTGCGGTAGCCGGGAGCGGCCACTGCACTCCAGTCTGGGCAACCAAGTGAGACTCCAACTCCAAAAAAAAAAAAAAAAAAATTAGCTGGGCTTGGTAGCGCGCACCTGTAATTCTGGCCACTTGGAAGACTGAGGAGGAAGGTTTGCCTAAGCCCAGCAAGTCGGGCTGCAGTGGCCAGGAGTGTGCCACTGCACTCCAGCCTGGGCAGCAGAGTGAGACTCCAACTCAAAACAAAACAAAACAAAACAGGAGGCCATAATCATGTTTGCTGGGCTCGGTGGCGCAGCCTGTAATCCCAGCACTTTGGGAGGCTGAAGCCAGTGGATTGCCTGAGCCTGCGAGGTCAAGACCAACCGGGCAACTTGGCGAGACCTCCTCTCTACAATAACTAGAAAATTAGCCGGGAGTGGTAGCACGAACCTGTAGTTCCAGCTACTTGGAAGCCTGAGGCGGAAGGATCGCTGGCACCCAGTGGGTCGATGCTGGGGTGGCTGTGAGTGTGCCACTGTACTCCAACCTGGGTGATAGAGTGAGACTCCAACTCAAAAAAAAAAAAAAAAATAGGCAAAAGACATGAATAGTCACTTCTCAAAAGAAGATACAGGGCAGCCAACAGACACTTGAAAAAGTGCTCAGCTTCACTAATCATCAGTGAAATACAAATCAAAACCACATTGAGATACCATCTAACTCCAGTAAGAATGGTCATCATTAATAAAACAAACAACAACAGATGCTGGTGGGATGCAGAGAAAAAGGATCACTTCTACACTGCTGGTAGGAATGCAAACTAGTGCAACCTCTTTGGAAAACAGTGTGCCGACTTCTGAAAGAACTAGGAATTGACCTTCCATATGACCCAGCAATCCCCCTATTAGAAATATACCCAGAGGAACTTAAATCATTCTACAAAAAAGATACCTGCATATGCATGTTTATTGTAGCACAGTTCACAATAGCAAAAACATGGTTCCAACTGTGTTGCCCACTGAAACTGGACTAGACTTTTTAAAAAGTGGTACATACGCACAATGGAATACTATCCAGCCATAAAGAAGGACAAACATATGGACTTCGCAAAAACTTGGATGAATTTAGAGTCTATAATACTGAGTGATCTATCACAGAAACAAAGAACAGAGTACCATATGTTCTCACTCATAAGCAGACCTTGAACAATGATCATAATACTATAAGAAAGGGATTAGCAGTAGTGGGACACTGCCAGGGGAATGGGGTGGGATTGACAGTTGAGGGAAACTGCCAGGGGAGGTGAGGGTCACGCCTCATCAACTAGGGTATCTGCATAATGAACATTTGTATACCTAACCCTGAATTGTACCCCACATCTCTAAAATAACAGTTAAAAAAAAAATTAAATAGGATTGCCTGAGCCCACAGGTTTGAGACCAGCCTGGGCAAGATAGTGAGACCTTGTCTCTACAATAAATCAAAAAATTAGCCAGGTGTAGTAGCTCATGCCTGTAGTTCTGGCTACTTGGAAGGCTGAGGGAGAAGGATTGCTGGAGCCCAGCAGGTCGACGCAGGGGTGGCCGTGAGCATGCCGCTGCACTCCAGCCTGGGCGACAGAGTGAGACTCCAACTCAAAAATAAAATAAAATAAAATAAAATAAAAATTAAATTAAATTAAATTAAAATAAAATAAAATTAAAAAGTAAAATAAAATAAAGAGGAAAGAAACCCTATGTTGTTTAAGCTATGGTTCTTTGATCTTGCTGTCATATTGAGCCAAATCTGATATTTATTGGTAACCTTTGTCCTCTTCACAGCTTTAGGGCTTATCATGGGTGCTCAGTTAATATTTGTTGGATGAAAGAATGGGGTCCAACCTCCCCCGCTAACAGATGACAATATTGGACTCAGGAAAAGGAAAAAAAAAATGTACTTGCCATGTAGCTACTAAGGGGCAATCACAGAATCAAGTGTATTGCCTGCATTACCTTACTTCTCATGGCACCAAGGTTGTGATGGAAGCCACCTGCCCAAAACCTCCATTTAGTGCACCTGGCTTACCCTCTAGCCACACATGCCACAATAGTTTGTTTGAGGGGCACAGTCTTCCATGGATGCAAACCAAAAAAAAAATTTGTTTTATACACTGAACTTTAGAAGAAGGTTTGTTACACAGCATTATTGCAGCAAAAGCTGATTGGTACAGTTCCTGCTCTCAAAAGAACTCAGATTCATGGGGAACCTGGACAGGCAGTTATATAGTAAGAGATAACAAGCTGGAATGGAAGGATACACAATGTGCTCCAGGTACACAAAGGAGAGCTCACGCCCCAGACTGGGACAGGCTGAGCAATAAGAAGAAATATTAGAAGGCTCAGGAGGAAGCAGTCACCATTTGCAGTGACATGAAAAATGCACACCTTTCCTCCTAACTGGCACCATGTGGAAAGCTCAGATGTCGTGTGTGTGTGCACCATGGATTCTCATTCTCACAGGTGAAATCAGGCACTTATCTGCACCTGCCAAGAAAAGAAGGGGATTCAGGCCTTTTGGAATTAAGAAGGAACTTGATAGACGAAGTACAAGCATTTCAGACATCTTGTCTTCCCTTTTCCTGACTCTCTCTGTTCCTCCTAAAACCTTGAACTTCCCACCTACTCCTTGCTGCTTTCTGACTGGGCTATCCAGACACCCATCTGGGCCATCTCTCTTCTGGGCCACCTCTCATCCCCAATGCTTTGGCAAGGGATGCCCCATGTACCAGAAAGAGTCTCTGGGGATAGGGCCAGAAGTCCTATCCCACTGAAGATAAATGAACTGGGCTCTGCTGTGTGTACTTGCAAGCTTTCCTCCCTCCACAATGGGGCACATGGGGGGAATCCCATGCCACTGGCTTCTCACCTCGGAATTCTGAAGACTTTTAGCGTCTACACTGACCTCTGGTCTGGCAGAGTTTTTGCCATGATTAAGCTGCTGGCATCAGTCTGTGTGATCATGAATGCTTAGAAACACTTGGGCTTACACCCTGAACTGCAGTATGAACTAATTTTCTCCATGAGGAGACAGAGAGGAAGGGAGAGAGAGAAGGAGGGAGGGAGGGAGACAGAGAGATGGGGGAGGGGTGGGGGAGTGGGAAGAGAAAGAGAGCTAACGAGCCCTGGTAATACCTCACACATATTTCTTGGTTTTGAACTGAAACCCACCATGTTGTGTGTGTTATGGCATTTACTTATAAAATAAATACTTGGAATTTGCTTTTCATAGTCTCCTTGAGACAAAGAGGACACTTGACAGGAGACTGTCTATTGCGGAAGGTCCAAAACTGTTCTATACAAACGGGTCTTCCCACCCCTCCTATAACACAACTAGGCAAATTGTTTCCAAGTGCCCATTCATTGTGTTCTGTCTTAATTTGAGTCCCCCAAAGCAGACCCAAGACAAGCATTTGAATATAAGCTGTTCATTTGGGAGGTTATTCCAGGAGTTGGTAAAGAAGCGGGAAGTAAGATGAGGAAGGGAGAGAGTTCAATTAAAGAAGTGGTAAAGAGTAGGTTACAGCTGTGGGCAGTGCAGGCTCCATTCTGCTGGAACTCTGAAGAGACTGTGGAACATGCCCTGGAATGGTTCCTCAAACGGAGCGAGGAAGCTGGGTATTTATCCACCAACCCCTGTCCCTCACTAGCTGAGAATCATGCCTGGGTATTAGCTCTCTGGCACTGCTGGATTGTCCTGGGCCTGCTGAACACATTCCTGCAACCAGAGAATGCCCAGGCAGAGATAAAGCAAGACACCAGCATGGAAGAGGACTGACCAGGTGAGCCTCAGAGTAGGACAAGGAGATACAAGTGAGGCTTTGATAGCATCTGCTCTGTATCATTTTCCTGCTCAGGGACTTGCTGTGGCTTGTTGCAGCCCCTGCATTGGGCTTACACTTGCTGCCTCTTAGGCCTCTGCATAAGCTACCACTATGCTTCCTGTTTAATCTTGTCTCTTTTAGCCCTTCCCCTCCAGCCAGAGAGGTTCTCTTCATGGATTCCAGCAGCCCTCCCACCTCCACATCTTTGCCCACAATACTTCTGCTGCCTGGAATGCCCCCTCCTCTTACTTATGCTTTAAAATTCTGCTAGTAGTAGTGGGAAACTGCCAGGGGAGGGGAGTGGGATTGGCAGTTGAGGAGAACTGCCAGGGGAGGAAGGGGCACACCTCATCAACAAGGGTACCTGCATAATGAACATTTGTATACCTAACCCTGAATAGTACCCCACATCTTTAAAATAAAAATAATAAAATAAAAAATAAAATTCTGCTAGTATTTCCAGGTCTCCCCATTACTTTCTGAACTCTTGTTTTTATTATCAGTAGTGACTCTGGATTCTCAGTGATAGTTGGGGGAAAAGATAAATGTGTGTGGACTGATTAATAGAAGAATGATTGCTTTAAACATTAGCTAAAATGGTACAAAGTTTGATTTTGGAAATCTAATAATATGAGACACTGAGCATTTTATACACTCTAATTCATTTAATCCTTACAACAACACTAATACTTAATTTCAAAGTCATGAGAAACTGAGACTTGAGAGGTTAAATACTTTGCTCATAGCTGTACACCTGACAGGGAGGGAGCCAGGATTTCTGACTTCAAAGCCTGAAGTCTGAATGGGTTCTCAGGGCAATATGTACTCCTCACACTTCCATCCTTTGCTCCCCTTCAGGATACTGGATCATAAACACAAATGGGAAGCAGCATCCCTTTAATAAGCCAGAATTGACCTGCTTCTGGCTTCCCCTGTGCAGGGCTCCTTGGTAAAAGTGAGTTCAACCACAGGCCTTAAGGGAAACCTCTTGCCTCCTGCACATCAAATCTGTAATGGCTGGCTCCAAGGAGCAGACCCAACTCAAACAACTGGCACTAATGTCCACAGAGAAGAGAAAAAGTAGAAAGAAAGTGATGACCATGCTAGCCTACCACAGAGGTAAGAAGCAGAACAAAATGGCTTCCCTTCTTGGAAGGGCCAAATCCCTTTCTTGACCCCAAGAAGAGAGAGCCTACCTGAAAGCAAAATGTGGCCCTCTGGGGAGTGCAGCAGCAGGAATGTTGGGTAAAAGCACCTGTGACTTGGAGAATGGCCATCTCTCAAGGAGCCTCACATTGGGTAGCAGCCAAGACACATCTTCCAGCAGCAGTCAGGACAGTGGATGTGCACAGAGGAAGAGACCACAAGAAGGAAAATGAAGCGGCAGCAGCACCATGACCAGAAAAATGGCCTATGAGTCCAGGAGAGGCCCCTTTGGGTGTACAGAGGGAAAGAGGCTAGAGTACAGCAATCAAGCCAGTGAGTGCTTGAAAGTGAATGTGAGCTTACTGGCCACTTCATAAGCTAGAAGTTATTGGTTATACAAACATAGGAGAGGCAGTGATCTATGCTCTGAAACCTCCTTGAAATTCCCTTTCTGACCATGTGAAGTTCATTTCTGGGACCTGAAGTTTGACATCCATAGTTTCCTCTAGATGTAGGAATTCTGTTCTTACAGTTACCAAGCAAAGAGAACCAAAACTTCCTTTCCTCAGGAATGGCATTGTGGGAAGACTCAGAAAGAAACCATCATGGCATGAGGCCATGAAACTAAATCAGTAGCATCTGTTGCCAAGGAGACCAGGTGAGGAATGAGGGGAGCCTGGGAGATGGGGGAGTTGGGCTTTTATGCCACCTGGAGGCAGCAGCAACAGGTGCAGCATAGGACCTAAAATTTCAGATTTGAACTGCCTCATGTTTCAAACAATTTTAAAATGATTCAACTATCACACATAGAAGACCTCTTCTTCCTATTCCAATTCTGTTACTGTCTAATATTTTAGCCTATCTTATTTTGTATTTTAACTCAATAAAGTAGATATTATTATTTCATACATCAGTGATTATTTATATTCACTCACAAATTTATCAATTTCTTTACTCATCATTCTGTCTTGTACCTCAGACCTTCCTTATGGAATCAGTTCTCTTCTTTCTTAAAAATATATCTTCAAATTTTCTTCAATGAGAGCTAGAGTGTATTCTCTTAGTTTTTTCTTGTCTAGAAATTCCTGTTTGCCCCTTGATACTAAAAGACTGTTGTTGTTGCTGTTTTTCTGGGTATGCAGTTCTAGGATGACAATTATTTTATTTCAGAAAACACAGAGCATTCTACTTTTCTGGTTTTCATTTTTGCTACTGAGAAGTTAGTCATAAGTCTAATTGTTCCCTTTTTCTTTTTGTAGAACATCAAAAACAAAGAGAAGAGCTTAAAAGCTTCCAGAGAGAAAAAGTAGATTATCTACAATTTGATATGTCTAGATAATGATATTTTTAAATTTATACTTGGGATTTATTGGGTTTCCTGAATTTGAGAATGGGTCCCAACTATTCTCTCAAGAAATATTATCCCTCCCTAGCTCACTATAGTATCTCCTTCTGAAACCCCATCAGATATTTGTTGAAGTTTTTTACTTGACCCTCGTGTGGTACTTATGAATTTTTACCACTTTATCCATAATTCAGAAATGCAATTTCTTCAAATACATCTTTTGATTAGCTTATCCTAGCTTCAACTGTGTCTAATATACGAGTTAACACATTCAATGATTTTTAAATTTTCATTTTCATAATTTTATTTTTAATTTTCAGAATAAATGGGACTTAAATTAGAGTGTTAGGCAGAATAATAGTCACCCAAAGATGTCCATATCCTAATCTATGGAATTTATGAATATGTTATGTTACATGGCAAGGGGAAATTAAGGTTGCAGATGAAATTAAGGTTTCCAATTAGTTGACCTTAAAACAAGGTGATTATTCTGGTCCCAATGTAACCTCAAGATTCCTTTACATGCGGAAGATGGAGGCAGGAGAGTTGATGCAATAGTGATGTGGCATGAGGAAGACTCAACTGGCCATTTTGGGTTTGAACATAGAAAGGTGTCATGAGTTAAGGAAAGTGAGAAACGTCTAGAAACTGAAAAACACAAGAAAATAGATTCTCTCCTGGAGCCCCTGGAGGGGGCACAGCTCCTTTGATATCTTGATTTTGGCCAGTGAAACTAATTTTGAACTCTTTGTTCTTCAGAACAGTAACAGAATAAATTTCTGTTGTTTTAAACCATCAAGTTTGTGGTAATTTGTTACAGCAGTAGTATGAAATTAATGCAACTAGATTCTGAGAATAGATTGTGAACATGATTGAGAAAGAGACTGAAGACAGAGACACCAACTGGGAGGCCATATAATATATTTACATTTCTTTATGTGTTTTAGGCATTCACAGGAAGGTTTAGAAGGCCTGAAAAACACCAAATTCCCTATTAGCAACCTTTTTCATCTCTATAGTTTCTATTTTTACTAGTAAAAACCCATGTGTGTGATGGTTCATTTTGCATGATTGTGGCTTCATTTAACTATTATTTCTAGGAAGTTTTAGACAGACTTTAAAAGCATAATGGGTGAGCTAGTTGATGGATATATTGATGATGTGGTCTATCAGTCTGATATTTAATTAGATTTCATTGATACATATTAGTAACTTAAGCAGTTAAAACTATTCCTCTGCCTGGCTCGGTGGCTCAGCCTGTAATCCCGCGCCTTGGGAGGCCGAGGTGAGTGAATTGCCTGAACCCACAGGTTCGAGACCCGCCTGGGTAACTTGGTGAGACCTCATCTCTACAATAAATCAAAAAATTAGCCAGGTGTCGTAGCGCGCGCGCCTGTAGTTCCAGCTACTTGGAAGGCTGAGGCGGAAGGATCGCCAGAGCCCAGTAGGTCGAGGCTGAGGTGGCCGGGAACGGCCACAGCACTCCAGTATGGGCGACAGAGTGAGCCTCCAACTCAAAAAAAAAAAACAAAGAAAACCACTCCTCCGTGCTTGTCTTATAGGCATATGAACGTTGCTCACATATGTTCCGGGAGCTACAAACAACACTCTGCTTTTGTGGATAACCCCAAAGGTACTCCTTCAGTTACTCAGTGAACATGTATTCACTGAGCATGTATCATGGGCCAAGCACATCAGAACATCTTAGGAGTCAACAGAGTCCCTGCGCTCCCTGGCACTTAAAGTCATAGACACAGTGCAGTGGTTTCTAAACTGGGTAGCTGAAGAGCCTGGGATCACCCCTACCCTAGGAAGTCTCAAACTAAGCCATTTACTACTTTCTGGAGCAAAGATTCATCCCTTCACCCCAGAGCAGTTGGATATTCACAAGGGGCCCTTGCTTTCTACCTTTGGAAGGGCTGAAACTCAGACCAGTTTGTTCACCAATGCTGCTGTGAGGGCAGGTACCAGAGCAAAGTGCAGTTGGTGAGAAAAGCTACTTCCCAGAGACAGTCAGAGCAGAATCAGGGAAAAATCTGCTCTGGACCGTAAAAAAGCCATTTGTTCTTCCAATGTGAATACCTATGTGAAAATAATTGAAATTTTTTAAAAAGTTAAAACATAATTTTAAAAAAAACACCTTCAGTACAGCTTGGCTGTGACTCTGGGTGAGATTTAAGGGGTAACTGTAAGTAAAAATGGGTTACTGCATTTCCATTTGCTTGTGTGTTAGCATGCACTCTACATTCATAGGTGTATATGTGTGTGTGTGTGTGTGTGTGTGTGAGAGAGAGAGAGAGAGAGAGAGAGAGAGAGAGGAATACATAAATACCAAACATATTGATTTAGCAACAACTTGAATTGCTAATAAATGTTGCTTTTGTATGCTCAGGGACTTCATACAGAAACCACAGAAGAGGAAGGAAGCATGCAGGCTGACTTAAGGCATGGCAAACTGGAAGGCACAGGACTTGATTTGCTCCCTTAAGGATACAAAATAATTCAGATATGTACAAGTTGGCAAATATTTTTAAAACAATGATAATTTAAATGGAGGCATCAGCATTTCTGCTCCTTTTTCTGAAACCAAACACAAACAACAGGGATATCAAGAACAGAGGATAAAACTACATCTTTTATTTATTTATTTATTTTTGAGTCGGAGTCTCACTCTGTCAACCAGACTGGAGTGCAGTGGCCGCTCCTGGCCACCGCAGCCTCGACCTGCTGGGCTCCGGCGATCCTTCCGCCTCAGCCTTCCAAGTAGCTGGAACTACAGGCGCGCGCTACCATGCCTGGATAATTTTTGATTTATTGTAGAGATGAGGTCTCGCCACGTTGCCCAGGCGGGTCTCGAACCCGCGAGCTCAGGCAATCCACTCACCTCAGCCGCCCAAGGGCACAGGATTACAGGCTGAGCCACCGAGCCCGGCTTAAAACTACATCTTTGATGAAAGAAAAAAAAAAAGCCAAATCCCCAAACCACATTCTTAAAAAAGAGCTGCTGTCTTAAAAAATGAAAGCCTAGGAGAAAAATTTATATTCAGATGGTTTAATTTGGGAAGTTACTCCAGGAGACAGGCATAGGGAACTGGGGAGGAAAAAACTGGATAGAAAGGAAAACCAGTACAAGGAAGTATTCTTGAGTTGGTCATTGTTGTGGACAACTGAGGCCTGTTGAGACTTTTTCGGGAACCAACTAGAAAGCACTTTAGAACTGGTATGCCTGAGCAGTGGAAGAGGATAGCATTTAACTATCAGTTTCTGCTTTCATTAGTCAGAAGTTTCTCCATGAGGTGTTAACTCACACACTCTATCTCTGCAAAACACAGGCTCTCAGTGGGCTAGGATAAGGGATGAAAAGTAAAAAGGAACCCTGAATTTGATGGTGTCAGTCAATGGAAGACAAGAACTACTGTTCGTTGCAAGAGCTGTATGGAGCTTCAAGCTGAGACAGGAGGCCCTCTTGTTAACCAAAGCAAATCCATTCCCCAGAGCAGAGTGTTGGTAAGGAAGTATTTAACCCAAATTCAAGATGGTTTCTTACCCAGTTTGTTTCTCTGATCCCTTCTCCACACATCGTCCAACTTCTACAACAAAGGACTGATAAAGAAAGCATTAGTCTCCCTTAAAAAATTAATAATATAAAAGAAAATAGCATGGGATCCATTCAAAGGTGCTAGAAGAATAAAATAATGAAACAAATATGACAAATAAAAAAGCAGATAATATATGCCAGAACACTTGCAACAAAGCAGTAGAAAAATTACGAATCAATACTTCTCCATGCAAAGAAATAACAAATATATAGTTGTAATTTTTAAAACTCTTAAAGAAGAAAAAATAAACATACAAAGAAAGGATGATGTGGTAACATTAAAGAGGAAAAGGAATCTGGCTGAGCTCAGAAAAAAACAGAAGAGAAAAATAGAAGTATTACAAAACAAAATTAGAAACAAAAAAGATGGGTTAGTGTGAAACATAGAGATAAGAGAGCGTAGCAAAGTTTTTTAGCCTCCACATTCAAATATTCTTTCAATAAAGTAAAGTTTTCTTCTACAACTTTGAATATTTTGTTATACTTTTATAGTCTATTTTTTTAAGAACACTAATTATGCATGCGTTGATTCTTTGTCTTCTTTATGTTTCATTTCTTTTGCGTTTTTTCAAAACTCTATTCCATTTCATTTTGCTGATTGGATTTTACTTTTTAAAATTATATTTAAAGAGAAGTGGTAAAGAGTGATCATCCATAAGACTTATCCTAAGAAATCTTAATGATAAAAAGATCCTGTGGGCTTATAGAACACACACACATGCATAAGATATTATAGGAGGTGTGTGTGTGTGTGTGTGTGTGTGTGTGTGTGTGTGTGTGTGTGTCTGTGTGTGTGTGTACATATATATGTTCATGGAGTCAGGGAATAGAAAGAGAATCAAATTTGCTTTAGATTTGTCCACACAATATCCAGTATTAGAAGACAGTGGACCAATGTCCACAAAGTCATCAAGGAAAGAAAATGCAACAATCAATTTATTGCAGCAAAGCTGTCATTCAAGAGTAATGCCGCACAAAATTATGGTCAAACACACAAATTAGGGAATAATACCTCTCTTAATAAATCAACCTTTAAGAGACAAATGGAAAAGCCAGGGTTAAAGGACTGCTGGTAAGCATTGGACTCATTTACAAGTAGAACTAAGGCTAAACTAGGGAAATGTTAGTTACAGAACAGAATGTAAATGTTAAAAACCATGAAAATGTGAAATAATATTACTAACAAAAATTGAAAGGTGGAGGGAAAGTTTCAATGGTTCACAGTAGTGTGAGAACTTAAATTTCCCCAAATTTCAGAGGGCGGTCTATCAACACATTATATATAACCGGCTAACTAATAAGAGTATCTTGTGTTATTTAATTATATAAAATTAACAGTTAATAGTAATAATATAGTTAACACAAATCTAGTGGTGGGTGGTACACAGGGAAGGTAGAGAGAAGTATAAGTGTGATAAGTACTCATCTGTCATGTTGGGAAATAAGTAAATATTACCTAGAAGGGATATCATAAAGATGAATTCGATCAATTTATGTTATTATATAAAATTACAAGGTAGTTTTCTTAGCACCACTGAAAAACATTTTTAAATAGATTAAATTCAAACATCCCAAAATAGTTCAAGGAAAACACACATGCATGTGATGAGACTATGGACAACTTAGTGAATGATTAAAACAGAGCATGGTATAAAGTGATATTCCAAACTTCTCCGTCATATCAATAAAATGTAATAAGATATACTTATCAAAAGATTATCATTTCAATGGGATTTTAAAAAAGCAAGACAAATATATGCTATACATAACAGATACAACAGTAGAGAAAATCAATGAAACCAATAGGTTGTTCTTTGAAAAAATCTCCAGAAAGACTGACAAAAAGAAGAAGACACAAATCACTCACATCAGGAGATAAACAAGAGTTACAAATCCTGCAGAAAATCAGGGACTATTACCAATAAACTTATGCTCATAAATTTGACAACCTAGAAGAAATGTACCAATTTCTTGAAAACCATACCAACCAAGATAAAATAGATCATCTGAATGAAACCATTAAAATTTTGAATTTCAAAAAGAAATAACCATGTCCAGGTGGTTTCATTAGATAATTTTACCACAACATTTAAAGAATAATGAACACAAATTCTACACAATCGCTTCTGGAAAACAGAAGAGGAACATATGGGATATAAGAGGAAGAGAGGAGTCAGGGATTACTTCCAAGGTCTTTGACCTAAAAAAACAACAACAACAAAAAAGGAAAGATGAAGCTGCCATCAGTCAAAATGAGTAAGACTGGAGAGGTATATATATGAGGGGGCTAGGAAAATCAAGAGATAATTTTGGACATGTTAAGTTTGAGATGCTTGTGAAGCCTGATGATGTAGACATCAGGTAGCAGGGGAAAGTTCAGAGAAGATCTATGACTAGAGATATTAACTTGAGAATTGTGGGTGTCTGGGATAACCCAGTGACAGTAAACAAAAGTGAACCTCTTGACACTACAATATCTAGAGGATTGAATTTGCTGATATTTTGCTTAGGATTTTCACATTTGTATTCATAAGTCAATTTGGTATATTTATTTTACTTCCTTGTATTGCCATTGACTACTTTTCATACCAAGATTATAATAGCAATTAAATAAATATTATTCCCTTTGAATCAGTTTTGTTTATAATCTTCAAACCTCCCTGCTTCCAAGGATATCAGACGCATTTTCTAAACCTTCAAGGAATCTTAGATGGTCAAATTAATTTTTTTATTGAACATTCATCTATTAAATATTTTTAATTTCTGTTTGCGTCTGTTTATACTTTTAATTGCTGATATTTTAATTTATAAAATTATTGGAATAAATACATTTATTAATCCTCAAAAGATTTTTGAAAATTCTGTGTCTAAAGTTATGGCCCTTTTAAGACTAATATAGTTTGGCTTTGCTTCTCTCTATCTTTCTAAATTACCCTCTAATAGTGTTAGATTTTTCTATCTTTGATGCTCTCCCATTCCATTACTATGTGTGTGTGCAGGTACCAATATATTACTATCTACATTGCTTGGTATGTGCTTTAAATCTGAAGACTCATATGTGCCTTAATTTATTATGAAGTGTTTCAAGTAGACCAAAAAGGATAGAGAATAATCCAGTGAATAAACATGTGCCTGTCACTCAGTATAAATGATAAAATGTTGCAAATACAGTACAATTGAAGGCCTGTGTTTACCTCTTCCCAATCACACTTTCCTCTCATATTTGTAGCAGTAACCACTATTCTAAATTTTGTTGATCAATTCAATGCATGTCTTTATATTTTTCTACATATAACTATCCATATATAGTTAAGTCTTCCATGTTTTTGACCTCAGGTAAATGACAAATACAAAGGGGACTCCCCCAGAAAAAACCCAGTATTTATCTTTTGGAGGGTCGACCCCTTGTAGTACAGGTTTCCCTGCTAGGTAAATATTCTAGGAACCCATCGACATCAATATACCAGCTAGCATTGTTGTGAGAGGTTTCATTGAATTCAGCTTCCGTGAATTTTTTCTTTCTTTCTTTCTTTTCTTTTTTTTTGTGATTCTTTCAATGTGTTTGCCCATTTCATGATGGGTGATTTACAGTGCACTTGCTCATACCACACTGAATGTTCAGAAGTTTTTGATCAAAAACCGCATTGACTCCCATGTCCCATCCTTCCTATTTACCTGATCTCAGCCCTAACAATTTTGTTTGTTTTTGTCTTCCCAGATGAAAAATGTCCTCGAAGGGAAACATTTGGCCGATGTGGAAGAGGTGAAACAAAAAACAGCAGAGGCATTAAAAGGCATCAAAATTGATGAGTTCGAAAGCTGTTTTGAGACATGGAAAAAGCATCTTGATAAGTGTATTGCATCAAACGGAGAGTACTTTAAAGGTGACTGAGGTTTAAACATGTAAGAATAAATACACAATTTTTTACAAATAAATTTTGGAGTTTGGGGTGTCCCCGCATATATGCAAACTTCTGTAACGTTAGAGCTAAACTCTCTGCTTTTTAGAATAATCCATTGTTTCATGAGCGGCTGTGGTTCACACAGAGCTCCTAAATGGCATGCTACAGCCATGGGGATGGCCTAGAGTTGGCTGACCCCTCGGCTCTCCAGGCAGCCAGGTGGGTCTTGAGGTTGACAGAGCCTCTGGAAAGTGGCCCCCAGAGCCACTGGAGTAGACTGTTCCGGGAGCTTAAGAAGCTCTGTGGTACCAGTCCAAAGTAGCGACAAGGAGTCCTTGGGGGATGGTGGAGAGCCCTGGCAGATGCGGCTGCAGGTGGAAAGCACATCTGTCTTTCTACCTTCACGTTGGATGCTGCCCTCTATGCCTCGTTCTGTGTGCTTTAGTGGTGAATAAGCAGGTGCAGGTTTCTGCCCTAACAGAGCATGTGCAATCTGCACATTAGAGCTTCTGCTTTTTAAAAAAATGCTTCATATGAAAAAGTTTGCTAAAAAAAAAAGACAACCTTTACAAGTCTCTCTACTCCAGAACAACAGAAGGACTTAGAATGTTTTTAATGTAACAAACTGTCCCTCCTTAAATGTTATTTTTATCTAGTATTTTCTCCTTGTTTCTTTTTTATACTATAAATTATTACCTCTATAGCTGTTATACTATACAGTCAATATTTGTTTAGCTTTACCCACATGTTTGTGCTGAGCTGCTGCTAACACATAAAGCATTTTTGTGCAAATTAGGTAGAGGTGCTTCTTTCTCAAAACACTGTTTCCATCCGTGGGAAGTAGCATTCGTTCAATAATACAGATATATCACACAATAAGAGAGTACATAATAAACCCACACTGTCCATAGTGCAACTGGCACCCCCAGATGTGGCACCCCTGTACAACCACACCTGGCAGTGCTTGCCAACTCCTGAAGACCCATATGCTTTGTGGCTCAGTTTTCCCTTCTGCATTCAATTTTCTTACAAAATGGCATCCTTCAGATTTTCCTTAAGTTCAGTTCTCTAGGAAATAAATTCCTCGGTTTTTGTTAGTTTATAAATGTTCTTCTTTCTCCCTTTTGCTTGATAATGGGTTAAAATAGTTTAAAATGCCATGTTAATAGTTATTTTTTCCTCAACACTTTGAAGATGGTGTTTCATTGTCTTGTTTTTATTGCTGTCAGTGAAGAATCTGTGGTTGATCTAACAGTTGTAGGTAATCTGTTCCTTCTCTTTGTTTACTTTTATATTTTTGTTTTCTCTTTGGAGTTCTGCCAATTTTTTGTAAGTTTGCTTTGTAGATTTCATTGTGTTCCTTGAATCTTAGAATCAACTTCTTTCATCAACTTTGGAAAATTCTCTGTCATTATCTCTTTGAGTATTTTTTCTCCTCTAGTATCTTTCCTTTTTCTGGAATTAGAATTAGGTGTGTATTAGACTTTCTTGTACTATTCTTTGTGTCTGTTAAATTCTTACATATTTACCATCTGTTTTTCTCTCAGTATTGTGCTTTTCTTACATCTGTTTTCCAAATTACCAGTTTTCCCATTAGCTGTGTTTAATCTTCTATTTAGCCTGTAATCTGAGATTTTAATTGTGATGGATATATATTTAATTTCTAGAAATTCTATTTGGTTATTTTTTAAACTTGAAAGGATTTTTGACAACATATTACTCCTCTCTCATGTTTTCTATTCCATCTTTTTTTTAAAAAATATTTTAAACATACTTCATGTTCTGTATTCAATTATTACATCATCTAAAAGTAATTGGGGGATTTAATCTTGCTACTTAATTTTTCAAGTCACCCACCCTTGATATTTTGGTTCCTTATTAATTTTGTAATTTGGGATTTTGAGCTAATTTTTCAGTAGGTACCTTTGACAATTTTATGAGGCCTGGCTTACTCATGTGTTCTTCTGAAATGTATTTGTATCTCTGTCAGTCATACTAAAGGTGTTGTCAAAATGATATTGATGTTATTATAACTTTTCTAATGAAAACTTTCGAGTATACTCAAATGTAGGGAGAACAATAAAATAACTCTCCTTTATACCTAGTACAATATTCATCCTCAGAAGTTGTTATCATGAGATTTTAAATGAAGAAAATATTGGGCCCTTTTATTTTTGCTAAAAATATTTTTATGCTTGAAAGAGTTAATGCCAAAATTAAGAACAGGTACTTATTTACTTTCAAATTAATGGTCCCTTGCTTTTTTTTATTGTGTGTATAGTTTAAGATTTTGTTTCTCTCTCCTCAGTTTTGGATCTGTATTCTATAAACAGCCTTGAGAGGAGTTGGGGGTGGGAAGAGCCTTAGAACATCCAGACTGAAGATGACTCAGATGCTAGCTGAGTTCGTTCTGGAAAGTTCTACACAACTACAGACCACAACAAAATTAAACTTCATTTATCAGGAGCCACTTCCCCACCAAGACATGAGTTCCACAACAGCAGGCATCTTTGTGATTTCCTTCCGTGATGGATCCCAATGCACAGAACAGAGCAAGGTAGACTCTCAGTACAAATGTGTTGAATAAATGATAAGAATTAGAAAAATAAAGGAATTCTGCTGGTTCTTTCCTGCATAATCCAATGTGTTAACCTGTTAAGTAGTCTTACACTTATTTGGTTTTTCAAAATGAAAATATCTACTTTTTCTAATAATCAAAATGACATAAAATCAGAGTAAAATTTTCAAACAACAAAGACAATTCTGAAGAAAAAATTAAAAATCACATCAAACCTCTTCAGCCATTATTAACTGGTAAAAATCCTTTCCAGATAGTTCTCTGTGAGACCTCATCACATATGAAATCTTGTTGTCTCTAACTGTCAATAAACATGACTGAGCCAGGCTTGGTGGCTCAGCCTGCAATCTCGCGCCTTTGGGAGGCTGAGGTGAGTGGATTGCTTGAGCCTGCGGGTTCGAGACCCGCCTGGGCAACTTGGCGAGACTTCATCTCTACAATAAATCAAAATGAGCCAGGCGAGGTAGTGCACGCCTGTAGTTCCAGCTACTTGGAAGGCTGAGGCGGAAGGATCGTCGGAGCCCAGCAGGTCGAGGCTGCGGTAGCTGGGAGCGGCCACCACACTCCAGTCTCGGTGACAGAGTGAGACTCCAACTCAAAAAAAATACAAAAATAAAAAATAAATAAACATGACTGTACTTTATCATTTTTGATAATTGCATAGACAGATAAACACACACATACGCATAGAGTTGATTCTGGTTATCTGAGTTAGTTATGTTTTATAAAGTCACTGCAAACACTAAATTAGCAAATACTAAGCCACTGTTCATAGGAAAATACAAGATTAGGTGCCTGTGAGCCTCTGATCATGACAATTAGTCGACCAATTAGTATATAACCTTGTATGTGTGTTTTTGTTTAAAAGCACCTTATTGCATATATATTGTTGACTCATTAACACTGAACTCAATAGACAGCAACACTATAACTCATGCCTCAGAGCTTATCTAACACACGTATTTTCTCCATAAAAATACATCACAGCTTTCTTGTACTTTGGAACACTAGACAGCACTTCAGAACTATGCTTGAAGGACATTTGAAGTAGCAAAATGATCAACAATGGGTGTAAAGATGCAACAACGTTGCACTACAAATACCCCCAGAAGGACACAATTTACAGTATGAGCATTGAAACAAAAAGGCAGAGTGGCACCCTGCTCAGACTCAGCTGGGAACATGTGCAACGGGCAACTCGCATTTTTCACTGCTATGCAAAAGTCTAGTAAAGCACCTGAGTATTGATTTTGGGGTTACAAATAAATTTGAACAAGTAGGCAAATTTGCAAATATAGAATCCACAAATTATAAGCATGTGGGGTGTGTGCATGGGTGTGATTTCTTTAACCAGTTTCCTATCAGTGAGCACTGAGATTGTTTCCAACTTCCCCTCCCCAGAAACACAATGTTCTAATAAATTGCTCATAAATATACATTTGTGAGATGAGCCCCTCAGCATACGGTTGCTGTGTCACTGTCGCCATATTCACCTTTGGGCAACATTGTCAACAGCCTCTTTCTCCTCCTTCTCCAGGTAAATCTTTCCATTGCAGAGACTTGAGAACCTTTTGAGGACACTGCAGTCTTAGAGGAGGGAAGAAGAGAAAAAGCCACAGCAGGAGGTATAAGGCAGAGCTGACAAGGCAGAAACTGATCCCAGGGGGGCAATACAATGGCTCAGTAATTGTTTTCACCTCCTCAGTTCCTGGAAGCACAAGAGGTTGACTCATAAGAATGAGGCAGAACACCGGGTTCTAGATGGTGTGTGAAGTCAGAGCATGACACACACAGAGGCTGACTTAATGGTGGGTCCTCTGCCACGGGGTCATGTCTCTTCAAATGTCCCCTCACCAGGGACCTTATGATCTAAGACCCAAGCATGGAGGTGGTGATGAGCTGGCAGGAGTATACACAGACAGGCTGGTGGGGGCAGAGTCATGCCAGTACTGAAGGGCAGATGTCCAGGTTAGCGGCAACAGAGACACCTCACTCAGGGGTCTCAATGCCCATGCCAGGAGCTCTCTGCTCCACACTGCCAGAAGAGATCTAATGCTAGGCAAATGGAGTTGAAATGCAGTTGGGGGAAAATGAAAGAGATCATTAGACCAAGCAAGGATCCTGCTTGGGTGGTGTGTTGGGTGGGGCTCCTTGGTGAGGAGCTTCAGGCACATGGAGGTAAAAAGGAGGTACTAGCAGGAATGGAAAGAGAAAAGACAAAGAGAGGCACATGATTAAAAGTAAAAGGCAAGCCGGGCTCGGTGGCTCGGCCTATAATCCCGCACCTTGGGAGGCTGAGGTGAGTGGATTGCCTAGCCCGCAGGTTCGAGACCTGCCTGGGCAACTTGGCGAGACCTCATCTCTACAATAAATCAAAAAAATTAGCTGGGTGTGGTAGCGCGCACCTGTAGTTCCAGCAACTCGGAAGGCTGAGGCGGAAGGATCGCCGGAGTCCAGCAGGTCGAGGCTGCGGTGGCCGGGAGCGGCCACTGCACTCTAGTCTGGGCGACAGAGTGAGACTCCAACTCAAAAAAAAAAAAGTAAAATTCAAGCAGGTGCGCCGTGGGTCAAGTCTGTAATCCCAGCACTTTGGGAGGCCATGGTGAGAGAATGGCCTAAGCCCGCAGGTTCGAGACCCACCTGGGCAACTTGGCGAGACCTCATCTCTACAATAAATAAATTAAAAATTAGCCAGGCATGGTAGCGCACGCCTGTAGTTCCGGCGACTTGTAAGGCCGAGGTGAAAAGATTGCCGGAGCCCAGCAGGTCGACGCTGGGGTGGCCATGAGCCTGCCACTGCACTCCAGCCTGGGTGATGGAGTGAGACTCCAACTCAATATAATAATAATAATAATTAATAAATAAAAGTAAAAAGACATTAGGAACATACTTTTCCTTCTTTCCTATGGCCTTTAGATTTGGCTTTGGACAGAGGAAAGCATCACTCAGCATCATTCTGAAGCTCTCCAGTTCTCAAAGGGCAAGTCAGAGAACAGTGAGGATCATAAACAGCCTTCAGTGCTATGAACTTGTGCTCCAAGATACGTTTCAGGGGCTAAGAGGGTACAGCAAGTAGGGCATCTGCACTGCGCATGTGCCTGTTTGCCCTCTCAGCCTTCCCCACCCTGGCCTTGCTCTTCCCTGTGTCACCGCTTCTCATGTTTCCTCGCCACGAGGCTTCTGGAAGTTTCAGCTGACAGGAGGGCTTGGCAGGAGACTGGGGGACAGGAGGCAGGGAGGGGCTTTCTCTGCTTCAGTGGCATCTCCAACAAAGACTGCCTTTACTTCTGACTCCAGCTCACTGTGGTTTCAGCATCCCCTGGCTGCCCCATGGTAGCAGTTTCCTGTTAGGTTAATCTCTGTGTTGACACTTCTCCCCGTTGCCTGTGTCAAATTCCCTGTTTAAAATTCCTGGAGTGGTTCCTGTTTTCTAGACTAGACCTTGACTGATATAGCAGCCCTACTTTTATCTAGTTTATACATTGGGGTTTCGCATCAAATTAGGAAGAAAAATTTATGTTGGAAAAAAAGAATAGGAAAAATTTGAACAGAACCACTCTTGTCTGACCCAAATGTAGATGAGAGACTTGAAGACCAAAGGTATTAACAAATAGAAGAAATTCTCTTTACTTCCATTCACACAGAGAGGGTGACCAGTTGAGTTTTGTCCCTTTATTGGATTTTAGAGGTTACTAAATTTACACAAGCAAAGTTCTCATTAAAAAAGAAAAAACTACTAAATAAAGCGAGCAATGCAGACTTCTAAAAAGCAAAAAATTGAAAGTAGGTCCCATACTCAGGACTCATGACCTTGAGTTAGCTGTGGTTTGTTTTGTTTTACTGGCTTCTTGACCTCTTGACCTTTTTTTTTTTTTTTTAATCAAAGTCTCACTCTGGTGTCCAGGCTGGAGTGCAATGGCACACTCATGGCCACTGCAGCCTCAACTTGCTTGGCTCAGGCAATACTTCCTCATCAGCCTTCCAAGTAGCTGGAACCACAGGCATGTGCTACCACACCTGGATAATTTTTTATTTATTGTAGAGATGAAGTCTCACCAAGTTGCCCAGACTGGTCTGAAACCCCTGAGCTCAGGCAATCCTCTCACCTCGGCCTCCCAAAGTGCTGGAATTACAGGCTTGAGGCGCCACACCAGGCCGGTTTCTTGACTTTTAAAGTGTATACACACACACACACACACACACACATCACACATACATACATATATTTTTAGGTAGGGTAACTCTGCACATCTTGATCTTCAGCTTTCTTTTCTTCATATAACAGAATATTATGGAAGCCTTTCCATGTTAGCATCTATAAATCTACTTCATTTACGTTAGCAGCTGCTATAGCATCCCATTTTTTTTTTTAGATTTTATAACATAGTTGATAGGTTTGCATTCCCAATTAGCCAATTGCCATTTTTTGCTATTCCTGACAAACAGCTATTTTGCTATTATAATCTGTTACAATTACAAAGGAAGCTACAGTGACTTTCCTTGTCCTGTGCAAACAGCTCATGTGTGTCTGCGTGGGGGTGGATTCCAGGAAGAGGAATTCCTGGTGCAGAGTCAGTCCTACCAACCACGAAACAGCTCATTTCCCCACATCTTCACCAACACTGGACTTTATTTTTTTCGCCAATTGAGAAAAGCTCTCTGATGATCCCTTAAAAAGCTTTCACAGGCCTGTCTTAAAATATTCACCAATCAAAGGACAGCTTCTTTGATAATGACAGAGAAGCAAAAAAAAAAAATTATCCTTAATGCTCTTCACTGGGGATTTATTAACAGATAAGAAGGAGACTTGCTAAATATTTGATCTTAACTGTATATGTGCATGTTGACTGTCTTCTAGCAATCCTATTGTTGCTGATGGGAAGTCTCATCATAAAAATGAGTCTAGATGTAGATCTAATTCTTGCTTTGGAGGTTGTCTTGCCTCTCTTATAGCTTTTTCTTTTGTTTTATATTCTGTAGTTTCATTCTAATGTGTATTTTAAAATCCTGCTTCTAACTGTGATTTTTTTTCTTTTTATCCTGGGGAATCATGTCTTTCCTCAGGTATCGAAAATTCCCTCTCATTATCACTTGGAGACCTGTCTTGAAAGAGTTCTCTTCAATGATGGGACTGCAACTCTCTGTCTTCAGATATAAGCCCATGATTATAGGGAAGAAGTCTGTGGGAGGTGCTTGGAGAATGCAGCTGAACCTCCACATGGCAAACAAGCCCCAGTGGGAAGCAGGCTGGGAATTATCCTCTGGGCTGAGGTGCAGGAAGGTGATGTCCAGGAACACGGGATGGCACAAGGTAGTGGACAAGAACACGAGGCCCATGGGAGGCGGCCAGAACGAGCTTGGTTCCAATCCCAGCTGGAGCACTCACTACACGTGTGATTCTGAACAAATCTACATCAAGAGGATGATGGCACTCACATGGCCCTCTGCCACCATCATAAAAGGATATTCGTCTATGTTCACAACAATGCTGTGACATCCCAATCCTATCGGTAAGGTTGCTTTTAATACTGCTGTCACTTACTGATGGAGAAATAGGCCCCACAGGGTAAGTGGTATAACTTGTCAATCTTTTATAAAAACCATGTTAAAGATATTTTTCTTTATGCTTTCTAATGTCCTTTATATAAGTACCCTTCAAAATAAATTCCTTCTAGAATTAAGTGGGAGACCCAAAAAAAAAAAAAAAAAACACACACAAAACAGATCATTAGAATTCTATAACCCAGCTTTATTTTCCCATTTTTTCTTGGCAATCAGAAAACAATAAGACAAATTTAGTTCTCAATTTCAGTAGCTATGAGTTTTTGGCATTTTGCACTGTGTTAGGACCTGGGATGAGTATAAAAAGTACAGGGCATAGTTGTGTCCTTCAGGAATTACAATATTGTGAGGCAGCAAAGAGGTGGCCCAAGACCCATTCAGTGGATGCTGGGGAAGGGCCATCCCTAGGCAGGGCAGCTTGGATTATCTCAAGTTGTTGCTTGGACAGACCTCAAGCCCACTATTTCCATAGGTCCCTGAAGGAAAGGTGGTGTGCTAAGTGTAGCCAGGACAGCAGTGCCCAGAACTCTGTAGACTTGTTTAGAATCACAGTTTTGTGAATACAACTATCAGACAGGAACCAATAGAGAAGAGAGGAAGCTTTTAGGGCAACTCTGGGTGGTACAGGGTCAAAAGTCCCCAGCTTGGGAGTTTCCCCAGCCAACAAAGAATTCCCTCGGCCAATCTCCCAGACACCTTCTGGGACTGAAGTCCATAGGCGAGACCTTTCCAGCTCGCCAAGAAAAGCCAAACTGGAAAGAAGGAATTAGGGCATGTGAGCATGAGACCAGAATCTCCACTTTCATCTGCTGCAGTTTCTGCTTGGCTGGGTTTGGAGATTCAGAAGTTTTGTTCCATTTGTCAGGCGTTTCTCCCAGCGCTCCTGAGTCTACCAAAGAGGCTCCACTACTCTCCGTGTTCTGGGAATTCTCGCTCCACATCATCTGCTTCCCAGGTGGGAAAACAACCTTTGGGGGAGGCCTGGACCTTCCGGTTCCCGGAAACTAGTTCCAGGGCACCGTCATTCTCACAGGAAAGCTGTTTGCCCTGGCAAGTGAAGCCTGAAGTTGATTCATGGCTCATTTTCAGTGCACAATACTGTAATTTTGTGAAATGATAGCAGTATCGATTCCAGATTTTTCTCTTTGCTGAAACCCAGGACTCTGGTGCTAAATGGAGCCCCAGAGCAAGTCACAGCACTTCACACCCTATAAATTTAATTGGTCTTATCCTCTACTTGGATGTAAGTGCCAAGGGCCCACTTTAGAAGCTGGGGTCTTTGTTGCCTGGTTCCAGGACCTCATTTCTCTAGGTGGGCACTGACTGTGAAACAGGACTGACTCTCCAGTGAGGCAGAGGTTCCAAACATGGTGGCAAGGAACCTGTTCACTGTGATCATTGGGAGACTCAAAGCCATTGCAAGAAATGAATTTGGGGTCTTCATTCTAAGTTAATTTTGTGTCTCCTTTCAGTCTAGATCTCAGGACAGGAAATGAGGGACTACATTCAAGATTGGAAACAAAACAGACTCACTGAATCAGAGAATGAGGGAATGAATGAATGAGAGGGAGAGACAGAACGAAAAGAGAGGAAAGGAGGGAAGAAAAGACAGAGAAACAAAGAAGCAGGGAAAGAGGCAGAGAGAGAGAGGAGCAAGAAAAAACTCCTATTAATCCAGAAGAAGCATGTTAAGGCTGGGTGAGTCACAATTTTGAACAGAGGTAATTTATCTGCCAGTTTCAATATCAATTTGAGATTAGGGTTCTTTGTGGTGGGACCATGGCGGGGGAGTAGCACGGTTTGATTTGCCATGAAAAAGCCCACTCAGGTCTTGGGATGATATGGTTGGTGAGGAGCTAGAGAAGAAGTAGGGAGGCCAGTTAGAGGGTGGCTTTGGCACTCCCGGCAAGGAGTGATGGTGGCTTTGCTCAAGGTTGAGAAGGAAAGCGTGACTGGCCTGGACTTCTAGTTTAAGGTCAAGTAGGTGGGACTTGGTAATGGATTGGACATGGGAAGGGAAGGGCCAAGAAGGTGACTCTTAGATCACGAATAGAGGGGCCATGTTCTGAGAGTGAGAAGAGTTAAGGAAGAGGGAAAAGCTTCCTTCCTGACCCTGCAAGCCCATGAGGTCTCTACCGAGGCAACTGGGATACATTCTTTCAAAGAAGGACTGCCCCCGAGCTCAGTTCACTCACTCCAAAAGCTGATGTGGAAGTAAAGAGCTGGTGGACAGTCTACACACCGAGTCTACATAAATGAGACTGGAGTGTGTGGACTGAGCATCATTGAAGGGGATTGCCCTGCCAATGCCAGGACTTCGCATCCTGACAAGAAGTCCACAAATCATTAACACAAACACAGAAGCTGAATGGGACTGAGCCTTGGAGAAATATATTGATATCCCCTGTGGTAGCCTCAAAACATTTTGGAGAGAAATTTCCAGCCACTGTAGGGCTTATTATGGGACCACGATTTTGATCATTTATTTATATAACTCGCTTTTAACATTTTGGGCAGCTGCATTGTATTGACCAGATTATTATAAATCCTGTTGGATCCTAGAATCAGGATTTCAAAGTTGGAAGGAGTCTTAGAGGTCATCCATTCCAAATGCCTCCTCTCCACCTGAATCCCTTCAAAGCATCCCACCAGGGATGGCTAGTCTAATCAGGCCTTTCCAGGAATCATACAAGGTAGCATGACAATCCATAGCACCATAAGACTGTCCAGTACAGTGATCTACAAGCACGTAAACCACAACCCACAATGAGAAATGCATTTACATGCTATCCTACTACACACAAACAAACACACACAGAGCTCTCCTGAAACAATACTCACCCTTTCTGTGTGTATTGCACCCTGATATTTTCTATTCTGTTTCACTGTAAAAATTGATGGTCTCCATCTACTAAATTGATTTTATAACTCACTAATGGGTTGTGACCTAAAATTTGAAAACCACTAGCTCAGGTCACGAACCCCAAATCCGCATGTGTCACGCAGACAATCACAAACAAAACTCTATTCTCTCTCAGTTTCTCTGTTTAACTTCTCAGGAACAGACAGAATGTTATTTATATTTTGGTTTTAAGCAAACATAAATAATTTTGTTTTTGCATTTTTCTTGTTGGGGATGTTTCTGTTACAGAGACTAGTTGTCAGTGCCATTATCACCATGTCTTAAATCCACTCTGTGATTCAGAATATGATGAAACACTATAGCAGCAACTGCTTTATGTGGGCCATTGGCACTTTGTTGAGAGGAAAGCTTATTTTTAAAAAACGTAATAATAAAGTCATGTCAATAATTGGTCTGATTGATCTTTTGCTCTTGGTTTCCTAGTTGTTTTCATCTTAATGAGAATAAATGATCTGAAGGAAAGAGTTGTATGACTCTCCAAGGAGGAAAAAATTAGTAAGAATATAGGATCCATGAACTATTTTAATAAATAGGCATTTAATGATGAGCTGATGCCACCAAAGTGAATATAGCCAAGTTCTGGGAGAATGGGTAGAGGCAGGGAGAAATGGGGATCCATGGCAGAATTAACTTATCTTTGGCATCAGCTTGGCCTGACCTTTAACCCTAAATCAATGTGACTTAGATTTTCAGTTATTTCATTTTTTAAAATATGACCTTTTTATTTCAAAAGTAATTAAGGCTACGTTGTAAAAAATATATCAAGTACTAACAAAGCATAAGAAGGAAAGGGAAGGAAGTGGTAACTCTGGGTGGTGATACATGGGTTAGTTAATGTGATCATTATACAGTACATCAGTGTATCAGATCAAAATGTTGTACACCTTGAATGTGTACAACTTTTATCTCAGTAAAGCTGAAATTTTTTAAATAAAAATTTAAAAGCTAATAAAAGGAAAGAGGAAAGGAGAGAAATAAGGGAGAAAGGGAGGCAGGGAGGGAGAAACTAAGGAAGGAACTAAGAAAAGAAGAATTAAAAAAAGAAAGAAAATTAAACTCAACCAAAATCCCATCCCCTGGAGAAAACCACTAATAACATTGTGGTGTATATCTGTCTGTTAATTCCTTAAATTGCTTCTGATCTCAGGCATGCAAGGTTTTCAAGATTATTTCTTATTCTTTCAGCTCAATAAAATTTTCCTTGCCTCCTCTCTGGCCTAGGGGGCTTCACTTGAATTCTGTTTTTACTCCCTTGCCAAGGTCCACTTTCTCACTCAGATTGTGTCTCATTATCCTTTCTTTAGCATACACAGAGGTATAAATCCACTAACTTACTTCCAACTCAGCTTCAGTGAAATCATTTCTATACAGTGTGCAGAGCACAATTAACTGATCACTAAGTTTTGTTTGTGTTTTTTCTTACTGGACTTCTAAAACAGAACTTCGTAAGGGTATCATCTAAATTTTATTTATGCTATATCCCCAAGATCTGACAATGCCAGGCACTTAGTAGGTACTCAATAAATGTTTGTGGAATTGAACCAAAGAATGCTAAGTTCATTATTGGGTCAATCCCAAGGACACAGTGAGAGCATTTATTGGTGACTTAGTCCAGGTTTCTGGTCTCTCAGAATACACAAGTCAGACTAGAGTAATTAACCCCTGCCCCTCCCCCACCCACCAAAAGAACCTACAAACTAAGAGAGAGCTCAATCCTATCTATTTGTTTGACTGCCAAGGAAGCCATTATATTCCCTGATGAGAAATTCATTTCTCTGGTCATAAGATGGCAGAACATCTTCCTGGGTGTTATGTAAAAATATAGTGGGTCCTGGGGACATTTATGCCCTAACCCTCATGGAATCTGGGATGACAGCTAGAGATTCTCACACCCCTCTCCCTCTCTTTTCTAAAAACATTGCCCAGGACCTGGTCTCATTCCTGTACCAGAAGATAAACTTAAAACATTTCTCATAGTGTATGCCTTATTATATTTTTTTAATTTCCTTCAGCCTGCAGTAACCTTCATGTCTTTTGGCTTGGGTTTCCAAGAAGCATCATTTTTTCTGGGCTTCAGGGGTGTATTTGTTGTTGGATCAATTGGCAGAAAGTCATTAGTACTTCTCAAGGTGGACATTGCCTCTAATTGGAAAGATTGGCAGCGAGATAACTAGTCACTAGTTACTGGTGTATCCTGCCCCATGACATTTTTCTACAGTTGATTTAGGGAAATGCAATCCCTAGAGCTCACTCCTCGCAAGTTTCTTCCAATGACTCCCATGATCATTCATCTAGAGATGTTCAGGTTTAGCAGATGCTGTTGTTGTTTAGCCTCCTGTATCTTGTTGGTTGACTTTCCTAATGTCTTGCACACAGGCTAGCCTGTGTGCCAGCAGTTTGCCCCTGCTAGTCTTTCTAGGGACCTTCGGGAGCCCCATTTGCCTGAGTGCATGGGGAAGTGCCTGGATATTTGTGTTCCCCCAGAGACAGCCCTTAGCCAGTGACCGATGAGCATGGGAGTAAAACCACTGCAGCTCTCTTGGTCCCAGAATAATTGAAGGTAACAGTTGGATAGAAGCAGTTTCCCTCTGCAGGGCTCCCCTTCTTCTCTTCCTTGTCTCACTTTCTCATTCTCTTATCTATATTCCTGGAAGTACTTTCTAATAAATCCCTTTCACATGAATCCCCATCTCCAGATGTGCTTCTGAGAATCTCAGCCTAATGGGACTGGTGGCGTGGAATACCAGAAGTTGCATTGATGGCCTGAAAGCTAGAGTCAGCCACAGGCATTTTTTTTTTTTTTTTCGCCACTGGGAGTTAGCTTTTAATTTTATTCAAATTATTTTCGACATTATTATTTGTTGAGAGGAAGAATACAAAACATGGAAGAAAGATTTGAGAGGTACATGAGGAAAGCTAGAAAGTCTTCCTGCCCCTGAGATTCAAAAAGTTTCCTCAGGCAAGGAGAGCATAAGAGAGGCAGAGGGAAAGCAGCCAGGATAAGAGGCCCTGATGTTTTCTTTAGTTGGGGTACCAGACCTGAACGGTTTCAACAGACAGAAGTGGAGGTGGTGATGCCCCCACACCTAGATGGGTGCCCAGAATTTTGTGGGAGCTGAGGCAATGTCCATTATCGAACCATGGTCTACCTTAGGGAGCATCCTGCCTGAGCTGTACTCAGGACCAGCACTGGCTGTTCTTCCATGAGCATCTAGCATATCCCCAGCATGTCCCCACTGACAGTCAGAAGGACTGACACCTGTCAGATCCCATGATTCTGCTGGTTCCTATCCGATTTGCCCTGTGGGTACTCCTTCCATTTTCAAAATCACAGGACACTCACAGGCCCTGTTGGGTGATGTCTTGTCACCTGCAGGAGTGATGGGGAGGGAGAGGCCCTAGGAGCTCAAGCTGTCATCCCTCTCTTACTGTGAGCCTGGATAGTGGTAACGCACTTCTCTCATGACCATGCTCCTTCCTGTCATATAGCCCAGTGGTTCCCAACCTTTGTGGAATCAGGGACCACAGTTTTGTGGAAGACAATTTTTCATGGACCAGGGGGTGAAGGGACGGGTTCTGGATGATCCAAGCACCTTACATTTATTGTGCACTTTATTTGTATTATTATTACATTGTAATATATAATAAAATTATCATTATTAAATTATTATTTTGATATGAGTCTTCAAGCAATTGATTTATAGTCTGTGTGCAGTCAAACCTCACTGCAAGTCTGTGTTTGTAGCCACTTTCCAGTGCTACCAGCATCACTGCCTCAGCTCCTCCTCAGATCATCAGGCATTAGATTCTCATAAGGAGTGCACAACCTAGTTCACTCGCATGCACAGTTCACAATAGGGTTTGCACTCCTATGAGAATCTAGTGCCGCCACTGATCTGACAGGTTATGGAGCTCAGACGATAATGTGAGCAATGGGAATGACTGTAAATACAGATGAAGCTTCACTTGCTCACTCACCCCTCACCGGTGGGAGGGGGGGCGGGGGGGATGGGAGGGGTTGGGGACCCCTGATGTGTAGTCACTAGTATTCTACCTGTTGGCTGCTGCCAACCTGAGCATTGATCAGCTCTGTTTAGGAACTAAGTCCCGCTATAAATATATCAGCAAGTAACCTTTTCTATCCAGAAAATCTGGGCTTTCTTTTGCTTTTTACTACAGGCCAATCTAATACTGGTTCCAAAGACATTGACAGGGATTCTGGTGGAGTGGGGGCTGAAACCCTTAGCCTGAGGGAATGATGGTATGCAAACCTGCAGGCCAGATCTCTACAAAGTTCCCTCCACTCATGGCCTCTTGGGTATCCTTGGCCCCACAATAGTGCCTGCACAGTGAGGGACTCCCCTCAGTATAACCATCCCATGTCTGTCTGATATAAACTGGGCCAGGAAAGCAGCTGAGAACCATGGAGCATAAATCTATCATGTTCTTGATTGCAGTCTTGTGAGAACCTAAGTACAGAAAGTAGTTAAGCTGTGCCCAAACTCCTGACTAACCATGAGATAATAAATGTATGTGGTTTTAAATCACTACATTTATGGATATGTATATATATTTTTAGAGCCAGGGTTTCACTCTGCACCCAGGCTGGAGTACAGTGACACACTCACAGCTCACAGCAGACTCTACCTCCTGGGCTTAGGCATTCTTCTGTTTCAGACTCCTGAGTAGTTGGGACTATAGACATACACCTCCTTGCCTGGCTAATTTTTTTATTTTTATTTTTTGTAGAGATTAGCTCTCCTATGCTGCCTAGGCTGGTCTTGAACGCCTGGGCTCAAGCAATCCTCCCACCTCAGCCTCCCAAAGTACCAAAGCATGCTGTTTGGTCAAAGTGCTGGGATTACAGACATGAGCCACTGCATCTAGCCTAAATTTGTGGTAATATTTTTACACAGCAATAGAAGACTAGTATAGAGAATCTATAGGTGAAGTAGAGTATTTTGAGGAATGACAGAGATAATTAAGTCTTCTCCTTCCCACCCTCAGAGCTCTACTCAAGAGGTCCCAATGCCCCAGAAAGTAAAGACTAGGTAGTGCTGCCATAGGTGAGACCACAAGCAGTCTCCCAAAAGATCCGCCGAGCTGGGTGGCTCAGCCTATAATCCCGCGCCTTTGGGAGGCTGAGGTGAGTGGATTGCCAGAGCCCAAGGGTTCAAGACCCGCCTGGGCAACTTGGCAAGACCTCATCTCTACAATAAACCAAAAATGAGCCAGGCGTGGTAGTACGCGCCTGTAGTTCCAGCTACTTGGAAGGCTGAGGCGGAAGGATCGCCGGAGCCCAGCGGGTCAAGGCTGCGGTGGCCGGGAGCGGCCACTGCACTCCAGTCTGGGTGACAGAGTGAGACTCCGACTCAAAAAAAAAAAAAAAAAGATCCTTAGATACGCCATTGCTCAGAAGCAGCAGCAGAGAGCTCCACGCCTTCAAGGTCTTTGTAAACAGGGCCAAGGAGTTCAGGAAACCCGTGTGCAGTAATGATCAAGGACTGGATGCCCTCACTCCATGAAACACCAGAATAATGACCCACCCATGGTAAAATGGAATGGGAAGAATCCCAGGAAATACTAAAAGTTGTATTCTAGTCCAGTGGAATGCAGGCTTAAAATATGAAGTTAAATTTAGTATAGAAAATACATTTAGTATAGAAAATAAGTGATGTTTTCCCTCACAAACTGCATTTGAGGGCTGTTACAGATGGAAAACAAGTTTAGCCCTGGGCCATGTTTCCTGAAGGGAGGAACAGTGGGAGGCTCAGGGCAGGGGGAAGGAAGGCTTGTCAATGTCCTCCAGCCGACAGCCTCTAGGATCACCTGTAGCTGAACAAGCTGGACTTATCATTCACTGCAGGGAGGGAGAACACACAACATGGGGAGCCACATGGCATCGCAGGAAGAGGGTGTTAGAAAGGGCTGATGACGGGATTTGGGCTTGTGTTAGGTAACTTGGAGGAGGGTTTCAGGAAACTGGGCTTTGCACTGTATTGCATGCTGTCAGGAAGCAGGGACGAGTCATATCTACAGGAATCATCTGTAAGAATGAATCATATCTATAGGGATGGCAGACTACAGTGAGACTCAAGATATGTTAATGGGCCGGGCTCAGTGGCTCAGCCTGTAATCCCAGCACTTTGGGAGACCAAGGCAGTGGATTGCCTGAGCCCGAGGGTTCGAGACTAGCCTGGGCAACTTGGCGAGACATCATCTCTACAATAAATCAAAAATTAGCCAGGCGCCGTAGCGTGCGCCTGCAGTTCCGGCACTTGGAAGGCTGAGGCGGAAGGATTGCTGGAGCCCAACAGGTCGACCCTGGGGTAGCCATGATTGTGTCACTGCCCTCCAGCCTGGGCGATGGAGTAAGACTCTGACTCATATATATATATTTGGGAAAACGGCATCCATCACTCATATCAGTCAGGGTAGGGGGTTGTTTGGTCATTTTTGCGTGTTGAACAGTGTTCATGTTTTGTCTGTGTTAAGGCATGAATAGGGAGTAGTCTTGTTTTAATTTTGACCCATTGTGGTCACAGAGTGGTTTTGTCTGTGGTTGATGGTCTATGAAATCTTTATATTCAAAGAAGAGTATCAGGGCTTGACTGTGAGTCCTAACCTGCTCAGAGCGATACCAAAGCTAGCTGATTGTACCACGCTGACACAGAGGACAGGGACTGTTTTTCTCTCTCTCAAGTTCTTGTTTCCTGGGAGTCCCAGCCTACCTTGGAGGGGAGAGTCCTGCCAGAATACTCTCTTCCATGGCCCACCTTACTGCAGCAGCAAGATCCCCCTTTGCAGATATCCTTGACCAATTGCAGAGAATTCTTCCCAAAGAATCAGCTGGAAGTCACACATGGTAGCCACATACACAGCAAAACCTTTTTGAAAAGCAGTTTTGCAATATTAGCCATGATGTTTTGACCCATTAAATTAACCTCTGGGAATTTCTTCTAAGGAAATTTTCTGAAATATTTCAAAAGGCCATATGCACAAAGATGTTCACTATTGAGTTGTTTAAAATAATAAAACAACCGGTGGTAATCTAAATGTCCAACCACATTAGAAAAATATATCGTTGTGTATCCAACAAGACTGAGGATTATTAGGAAGTTGATGGTGAAATTCATGCATAAGTACCCATCATCTCTTATGGACATTTGGTCTATTTTAATGCAGTAGCTTCAGAAAAATTAACTTGTTATGCTTTTGCAAATTCCCAGAACCCTGAGGGATTGTGTAATAAAGTGAGGTTTTTTTTAAAAAATCAAATGCAAAAGGGCAGATGGTATTGAGAGTCAATGCAATTTCTATGAAGCTGCTGGTAAAAAATGGGTCAATAAAGGGAATTTTGATTATTCCTGCAGCTTCTAGAATAAACATACTACCTCTCACTCCTCTGTGAGATTCCTCTAATCCCCTGCATCTGAAAATCACACATACTCCAGTGTTGGTGAGACTCAATTCTTTTTTTTTTTTTTTGAGTTGGAGTCTCACTCTGTCACCCAGACTGGAGCGCAGTGGCTGCTCTCGGCCACCGCAGCCTCGACCTGCTGGGCTCCAGCGATCCTTCCGCCTCAGCCTTCCAAGGAGCTGGAACTACAGGCGCATGCTACCACGCCCGGCTGATTTTTGATTTATTGTAGAGATGAAGTCTCGCCAAGTTGCCCAGGCGGGTCTCGAACCCGCGGGCTCAGGCAATCCACTCACCTCAGCATCCCAAGGCGCGGGATTACAGGCTGAGTCACTGAGCCCGGCTGAGACTCAATTCTTATTTCTCATCTGGAAACTGGAATAATACATACCTCACTGGATTGTGATAAGAGGTAAACAAAATGCGGGTATTTGACACAGTGCTCAGTAAAAGTAGGAGTCGCACTACAGGCTCAGTCAGAGGGCAAAGGCCTTCTGCTGTGACTTCCAGGAGAAGGAGGTTTGTTGGTTATGCACTAAATAGAGGAGAAAGTCTACAACAGTTTACACTGTTTACAAAGTTTATATTCCCCTCTGTTGAAAAGCATTTGCTCCTTTGAAAAGCCAGTTGGCGCCGGGGTAGGTGGCTCAGCCTGTAATCCCGTGCCTTTGGGAGGCTGAGATGAGTGGATTGCCTGAGCCCGCGGGTTCGAGACCCGCCTGGGCAGCGAGACCTCATCTCTACAATAAATCAAAAAAATCAGCCGGGCGTAATTCCGGCTACTCGAAAGGCTGAGGCGGAAGGATCGCCGGAGCCCAGCAGGTCGAGGCTGCGGTGGCTGGGAGCGGCCACTGCACTCCAGTCTGGGCGACGGAGTGGGACTCCAACTCCAAAAAAAAAAAAAAGAAAGAAAGAAAAGCCCGTTGGCTACAGCTTGAGCCTATTTGAATGCCTTTTATCTCCTTCACTAAACTTAAAGCTGGAGGTGAGAAATGGCTTCATCAGGGACACAGGCTCTCATCACTTTAGGGATGAGCTAAACTAAATCTCATTCCACGGTGAAATCCAGCATGCCCCACCCAGCCCACCAGCTCCGCCCACAAATTCAGCCGGCCTCTTTTCCCACACCCTTCTCATCCTGGCCCCAGTCACTACAATCTTGCAACAGTTCTAAGCCTAGGCTAGGAGCTGCCTTTTGGCCAGTTCCCACTGGTAAATTCTGCAACTTTCCAGCTTCTGGGTGATGGACCTCTCTCCCCCACTTCTAGACAGAAGGGATTCCTGAAGCCACCTCATCTTGTTCCAGACAGTGGGGGAGACGTGTCAAATACTTCTCAAATTCCCACTCTGAGCAAAGCCCCTTATAAACAACTTGAGAAAAAGACACACGTTTGTATTCATTTCTTCCCAACTCAGCATGGAAATCTCTCAAGTAAATATATGTCATTCCATGTAAGATTTTGCAATATTCCATGATATAGCTATATTACTCAAATAATACAACATTGGGAAATATCATTTCCTTATTGATGGGCATTAATTTATTTCCTTTTTTTTTGTTATACATAAATTTTGAAGTCTATGAATGTCCTTATACAAACTGATGCTTGAATTTTTATGGGATAGAGTCCCCAGAAAGATATTGTGGGTCAAAGAGTATGTGTGTTTTAAATTTTAGTAAATATTTCCAGAATGCTTTTCAAAACAACTGTCACAATTCCTCTTTAATCAGTGATATATGAGAGTATTCTTGATTTCGAGTCTTCACCAGAAATAACAGTCAGATGAGAGAGAGAAAAAGAGCTCATTGGCATTTCCCTAATAATGACTGAGGCTGGCATCTTTTTATATACTTATTGATGGACTTGAATTTGCTGTTTTCTATGTTGCTTATTTATCTCTGGTTGAATAAACAGATTTGTCTTTTTGTTGGTTATCTTTTTCTGGAACCTACTGACTTGTCTTTTTTTGGTTATCTTTTTCTTGTTATTTTGTCAGAGTTCTTTGTATATTATAGACATTAGCCTTTTATCAATTATATGCATTATATGTATTTATTTCTCAATGTATCATTTCTCAATCTATCATTTATTTATGGGATCTTTTACCATGCAAACTGTTCTAAAACAGTTTTATTGAGATATAACACATTTTAAAATGTATGAGTGAGTGGTTTTCAGTATATTAGTTGTGTGACCATCACTACTATCTAATTCCAGGATATTTCCATCACCTCTAAAAGAAACCATGTATCCACTAGCAGCCACTCCTCACTCCTCCATTTCCCCATCACCTGACAGTCACTAATATGATTTCTGTCTCTATGGATTTGACTATTCTGGACATTTCATACAAATGGAAGCACATAATACATGGTCTTTTATGACCGACTTCTTTCACTTAACCATAACACTTTTAAGGTTCATCCATGTTGTAGCATATATTGGTACCTGGTTACTTTTTGTGGCCAAATAATAATTCATTGTATGGATAGACCACGTTTTGTTTATCCAGTCATCTGTTGATAAATACTTGGGTTGTTTCCATTTTGGGCTATTATAAATAATGCTGCTATGAACATTCATATACAGCTACAATTTCTTCTACTTTTTGGCTGTTCTGAATAATGCTGCTATGGACATTCATGTACAACTCTGTGGATATGTTTTTATTTCTCCAGGGTGTATATATAGGAGTGGAATTGTTAGACTGTGTGGTATTTCATGTTTAACAGTTTGAGAAACTGACAGAATATTTCCCAAAGCTGATGAGCTACTTTACATTCCTAATGTATGTGGATTTCAGTTTCTCCATATCCTCACCAATGTTTGTTATTATTTGTCTTTTTGGTTATAACCATCTTAGAAGGTATGAAGTGGTATCTCACTGTGGTTTTTATCTGCATTTCCCTAATGACTAATGTTGAGTATCTTTTCATGTACTTATTGGTCATTTGTATATCTTCTTTGGAGAAACATCTATTCAAATCCTTTGCCCATTTTTAAATTAGGTTATTTGTCTTTATTGGTGAGTGGCAAGAGTTCTTTATCTATTCTGTATACAGATACATATGTCTTATCAGGTATATGATTTGCAAATATTTTCTCCCATTCTTGGATTGTCTTTTCATTTTCTTGATGGTATCCTTTGAAGCACAAAAGGTTTTATTTTGGTGAAGTCCAGTTTATTTATTTTTCATTTTGTTGCTTATGTTTTTTGTGTCACATCTAAGAAACCACTGCCTGATCCAAGGTCATGAAGATTTATTCCCATGTTTTCTTCTAAGCATTTTATAATTAAGTGATATGTGATCCATTTTGAGTTAAATTTTGTATATGGGCTCAGATGGGGTACAAATTCATTCTTTTGCTATGTATATCCAGTTGTCTCGGCACTGTTTATTGAAAAGGCTATTTTTCCGCATTGCCTTGTCTTTCATTTCCACCTCATTAATGTGTAGAGGTGGAGGCTCATTTCTCTACTGAACAGGAGAGTGGGACTGAGGGGAGAAGGGAGAGAATTAAGGGTAGGGGTGTGGAAAATCCAATTGACCATAAGTGTAAGGACTTATTTCTTGACTTTCAATTCAATTCCATTGATCTTTGTGTCTATCTTATGTTAGTTCTACCCAGTCTTAATTATTGCAATATTACAGTATGTTTTGAAATTAGAAATGTTGCTCTTTTTCAAGATAGTTTTGGCTATTTTGGGTCTCTTGTATTCCCATGTGAATTTTAAAATAACCCTGTCAACTTCTGCACATAAGCTTGAATTTTGATAAGGCTTATATTGAATACATACGTCGATTCAGGCAGCAGCACCACCTCAACAATATTACATCTTCTGATCCATGAACATGGGTTATCTCTCCATTTATTTAGGTTTTCTTTAATTTCTTTCAATAATATTTTAAAGGTTTTAGAATACAAGTCTTGCACTTATTTTGTTAAATGGATTCCTGATTTCAGATGGTCCCTGACTTATGATAGTTTGACTTAACAACGTTTTGACTTTACAATGGTACAAAAGCAATACATATTAAGTAGAAACTGTACTTCTCTCACAGTGCTGTCAGTCACACATTTTTGGCTTCCAATATTTTCAATTTGTGATGGATTTACTGGGACATAACCCCATCATAAGCTGAGGACTATCTGTATTTATTCTTTTTAATGCTAGTGTTAATTGAGTTATTTGCCTAATGTCATTTTCAGATTGTTCATTGCAGGTGCATAGAAATACAACTGATTTTTGTATATTGATCTTATATCTTGCAACCTTGCTAAACTCATTCATTAGTTCCAATTTCTTTTCATTCTTTAGAATTTTCTATATATAAGATCATATTAGCTGCAAATAAAAGTGTTTTAATCTCTTCCTTTCCATCTGAATGCCTTTTAATTTTTTCTTATCAAATTGCCCTGGCTAGTACCTGCAGTATAATATTGAACAGAAGTAGTGAGAACAGACATTCTTGTCTAATTCCTGATCTTAGGGAGGAATCTTTCAGATTTCCACCATTAAGTATAATGTTATCTGTGAGTATCAAACAAACTTAGCAAAAACACTTTAAGTTTCTGGGCTTTCTGTCTAGTTAAAATAGGCTCTTCAAACTAAACATATGTTCACCTAAAATTTCCTCTAGGATTTTTATGATTTTATTTTATTTGTTGTATTTTTCAGTTCTATAATTCTTTTTTTGGTTCTTTTTTTATAAGTTTTATGTCTTCACTGAGACTATTTTTAATATTTGTTTCATGAGAATTTGTTCATACTTGATGTATTTTCATAACGGTTTCTTTAAAATTCTTACCAGCTAATACCAGCATCTAATGCATTTCAGTATTGATGTCAGTATTGGTGTCTTTTTTATCTAATTCTCCTGGCTCTTGGTGTTACAAGTGATTTTTTAGCTGCATTCTGAGCTCTTAGGATACTATATTATGGGACTTTGGACCCTATTTAAACTTGTTTTTTAGCAGGCAGTCCCCATGTTGAAGTGTAGCACATAGAGTACTTCTCTGGGCTCCATTGACATTGCCTCAACAGAAGCAGAACATTGAGTCTCACTGTCTCATTGCAGAAAGGTGGGGTAGATATTCAACTTCCCCTTTAGCACCACTGGGAGTTTCTTGGCAAAAGTGGGGTCCCTACTTATACCACCTCATTGCCACCAAGTAATTGTGTAAGTTTGATGACCCACTGGGCCGTGCAGACACCAGGAGAAGAGATAGGGGGAGCAGAGTACCGAATAGGCCTACCTCCCACCACACATCTACCTCATGATACCAGATGGGGGTGAAAGTTCAGCTCTCAATTGGGCCACTGACATCAAGGGGAGGGTAAAAGGTAGTAGTGACAAGCCTTCCCTGGAACCACCTCATTATGTCAAGTACTACTGGATGAGGATAGAGAATCAGTTCACTACTGGACCCATCTGACATCACTCGGGCAGAGGAATCAGAACTGCTTTCTTCTACTGGATGAGAGATGGAAGATCAACTCCTCCCTCAGTCCTAGCAATACTACCCCAGCAGGGAAGTAGCAGTTGCCTATTTCCTCTAGGTGAGGAATAGAAGATCAGCTTCCCTCCTGGCAGAGGAATTAACACGTCACCTCTACTTCCATGCAGTGGTTCCTCACGGGGGAATTGGAGCACGGAGGTTCTTAGTCAGTCTGTCTTTTTTCTACCTTTCAGAGCTTCCTATGCTTATTTATTGTATGTCCAGGTTTTTTTTTGTTTTGTTTTGTTTTTTGTTTTTTTAGTTGTAAGAGAGAAGACCTAGGAGGATTAGGTCTATACCATCTTAGCTAGAAGTGGAAATTTCATTTTTTGTTTTTTACATTTAAGTTTTTAATACATCTGAAATTTATTTTTGCATGAGGTATTATGTAGAGTCCAACTTTATTTCCTTTCTCATGGATTGTCAGTTATAGATTCTAATCTATCTAATAAAATATCATTTTCTCAACAGTACCTCCTGTTTTGTATATTAAATTTCAATATATACTGGGATATATTCCTAGCTTCTTTATTTGGCTTTCTCTATTCTTTTGCTGTCACCATATTGTTCTGACAACACAAGCCTTGAGGTATATCTTACCATGCCTGGGGAATCTTGCTTCAACTGGGACAACTCCAGGGCTCACCTGTAGGATCAGCTGAGGGCTCTGTGTGTGGCAGCTGCATCACACACAGTCCAACTCTTCCTCTGCCCACTGTTGCTTTCATCTCATTTGCCTCCAAAGGGGTTAAGCCTAATAAACTTTCAATAAACTCCCTGTGTACGCATCTCCATCTCAGAGTTGGGGTCCTGGGAACCTGACTTAGGACAAGCCAAATCCACTTGACTCCAAAGCAAGAACTCTGAACCACTGGGCAGTTCTACTCTCTGAGCACTTCTCTCCTGCCCCAGCTGTCTCTCACCTTTCTGAAACCAGACCTGCTCAGACCTGGGTGGAATTATCATAATCTCATACTTCCCAGTCCTGGAAGTCATATCTCTAAGTGAAACTTTTAAGTTGCTAATCTGTTGAGACTGTAATATTGCAAGTCCATTACTGCAGGGGTCCCCAACCCCCAGGCCACAGACCAGTTTGTGACCTGTTAGGATCCAGGTCACACAGCAAGAGGCGTGCAGTGGGCAAGCAAGTGAAATTTCATCTGTATTTACAACTACTCCCCATCGCTTGCATTACTGCCTGAGCTTCAACTTCTGTCAGATCAGCAGTGGCATTAGATTCTTATAGGAGTGCAAACCCTATTGTGAACTGTGCATGTGAGGAATCTAGGTTGCATGCTCCTTATGAGAATCTAATGCCTGATGATCTGAAGTAGAGGCTAGGTGGTGATGCTAGTGCTGGGGAGCAGCTGCAAATACAGATTAGCATTAGCCATGAGGTTTGGCTGCATAGAAACCATAACAAATCAATTGCTTACAGACTCATTTCAGAACTCTATCAGTGAGTGACAAATGAGTTGATATACTTCAGTTGTATAGCTGCATCTGGTGGCAGGCTTTAAGTCAGAATCTGACACTTTTTTAGTCCACATGTGGCCCACCCATTTTATTTACCACTTGCATCCATTTTATTTACCACTTGCGTCCATGCCTCTTTTGATCTTTTAGTGGTTAGTTGTATAATTATTTCATTATATATTACAATGATATAATAATAGAAATAAAGTGCACAAATGTTATGTGCTTAATCATCCCCAAACGATCCCCCATCCTCCAGTCTTTGAAAAAATTGTCAGCCGGGCTCGGTGGCTCAGCCTGTAATCCCATGCTTTAGGAGGCTGAGGTGAGTGAATTGCCTGAGCCCGTGGGTTCGAGACCCACCTGGACAACTGGGCGAGACCTCATCTCCACAATAAATGAAAAATTAGCCGGGCGTGGTAGCATATGCCTGTAGTTCCAGCTACTTGGAAGGCTGAGGCGGAAGGGTGACAGAGTGAGACTCCAAATCAAAAAAAAAAAAGCAGCGAAAAAATTGTCTTCCACAAAACCAGTCCCTCATGCCAAAACGGCTGGGGACTACAGCATTACCGCTCCTTTATTCTTTGTAAGAAACAATTTGAACACATAAGAGCACTAACTTCCCACCCTTCTTCCCAGAGGCAAGGTCTCTACTCTCAGAACAAGAAGGTGCCTCTGTCCCTGGAACAACCTAGAAACCCTGGGGCAGCCCATTCTCATACTTGGGGCTGGGCAATAATCATTGTTCAGGAAAGAACATGTTGATTCTATATCTCGAAAACCCAAGAGAATCTGTCAAAAACCTCCTTACACTAATAAAGGACTTTGGCAAAGTCTCAGGGTATAAAATAAATGTGCAAATGGCAGTCTCATTTCTATACACCAACAATAAACAAACAGAAACCCAAATAAAAAGCACAATCCCATTCACAATAGCCACATTAAAAAAAATAAATACCTTGGCATCTTCCTAACCAGAGATGAAAGACCTTTACAACAAAAACTACAAAACACTGCTCAAAGAAATCAAAGATGACGCAAACAAACGGAAAAATATTCCATACTCATGGATTGAAAGAATCAACATTGTTAAGATGTCCATCCTACCCAAGGCACTCTACAGATTTAACACAATACCCATTAAACTACCAGCAGCATTCTTCTCACACCTGGAAAAGACAATACAGGAATTCATATGGAAACATAAACAACTGCAAATCACCAAAACAATTCTCAGGAAAAAAATCCAGAAGGTGTCACACTCCCAGACTTTAAACTATATCATAAAGCCACAATAATCAAAACTGCCTGGTATTGGTACAAGAACAGGCATGTAGACCAATGGAACAAGATAGAGATTCCAGATGCAAAACCTCAGTTTCTCAACCAACTCATCTTCAACAAAGCCTCCACCACCAACTACTGGGGAGAGGAGAACCTTATTCAGTAAATGGTGCTGGGAAAATTGGTTGACCACATGCAGAAGATTAAAACAAGACCCCTAGCTGGGCTCGGTGGCTCAGCCTCTAATCCCGCGCTTTGGGAGGCTGAGGTGAGTGGATTGCCTGAGCCCGCGGGTTCCGCCTGGGCAACTTGGCGAGACCTCATCTCCACAATAAATCAAAAGAATTAGCCAGGCGTGGTAGCACGCACCTGTAGTTCCAGCTACTTGGAAGGCTGAGGCAGAAGGATCGCTGGAGCCCAGCAGGTTGAGGCTGCGGTGGCTGGGAGCGGCCACTGCACTCCAGTCTGGGCGACAGAGTGAGACCCCAACTCAAAAAACAACAACAAAAAAACCCAAGACCCCTATCTGTCACTATACACAAAAATCAACTCTAAATGGATCAAAGACCTAAACATAAAACCTTAAACTGTAAGAACCTTAGAAAATGTAGGAGATATGCTTACGGAAACTGGAACTGGCAACCAATTCCTAATCAAAATTCCAAGTGTCCATGCCATAAGAGATAAGATAGACAAGTGGAAACTCTTCAAACTGGCAAGCTTCTGCAAAACCAAAGAGACCATCAAGAGAGCAGGGACACAGTCCACAGACTGGGAAAAAATATTTGCCAACTGTATGTCTGACAAAGGTCTAACATCTAGGATCTACAAGGAACACAAATGTGCCAAAAAGAAAAAAACAAAGAGCCCCATTACAAAGTGGGCAAAATATATGAATGGACAGTTTTCAAAAGAAGACATAGGAGCAGCCAACAGATACATGAAAAAATGATCAGTCTCACTAGTCATCAAAAAAATGCAAATTGAAACTACACTGAGATACCACCTAACTCCAGTCAGGATGGCCATCATCAATAACTCAAAAAACAATAGATGCTGAAGAGGATGAGGGGAAAAGGGAACACTTCTACACTGTTGGTTGGAATGTAAACTAGTACAGCCTCTGTGGAAAACAGTGTGGCAATTCCTAAAAGATCTAAAAATCAACCTTCCATACAACCCCGCAATCCCCCTACTTGGAATATACTCAGAGGAACTCAAATCACTCTATGAAAAAGATACCTGTACACGTATGTTTATCGCAGCACTGTTCACAATAGCAAAGATATGGAACCAACCATGCTGCCCATCGAAAGAGGACTGGATTTTAAAAATGTGGTACATATATACGATGGAATATTACACAGTCATAAAAAAGGACAGAATTATGAACTTCACAGCAACCTGGATGGGCTTAGTGTCTATAATACTGAGCAATCTATCACAGAGACAAAGAACTGAGTATCACATGTTCTCACTCATAAGCAGACTCAAACAATTATTGTAACACTATAAGAAAAGGATTGGCAGTAGCAGGAAATTGCCGGGAGGGTAGGGTGGGAAGCGGGATTGACAGTAGTGGGAATCTGCCGGGGGGAAGGGGGAACATCTCATCAACAAGGGTACCTGCATAATGAACATTTGTACCCCACATCTTTAAAAGAAAAAATTGAAAGTTAAAAAAAAAGAAAGGAACATGTTGCAACCCAAAGTCATAAGCTCTTGGCAAGTACCAAATGGTTAAGTACTTAGTAGAAATCTTAAAATCCCAAGGCAATTATCTTAGGTTTTCTATCTTTGAGCAGGGGCCTGAATTATCTTTCCCTTCCCCTCAAAAAGAAAACTATACGATATGTTGTAATTCATCTTTGAAATACTTGGAAGCAGCCGGGCTTGGTGGCTCAGCCTATAATTCCGCGCCTTTGGGATGCTGAGGTGAGTGGATTGCCTGAGCCCGCGGGTTGGAGACCTGCCTGGGCAACTTGGCGAGAACTCATCTCTACAATATATCAAAAAATCAGCCGGGCGTAGTAGCGCGCGCCTGTAGTTCCAGCTACTCGGAAGGCTGAGGCGGAAGGATCGCCGGAGCCCAGCAGGTCGAGGCTGCGGTGGCCGGGAGCGGCCACTACACTCCAGTCTGGGTGACAGTGAGACTCCAACTCAAAAAAAAAAAAAAAAAAAGAAATACTTGGAAGCTTCACGTTTAATTACTAAATAGTGGGCTGAAATGTGCAATTAAGGTGCCAGATTTACTTCCACCTTGGCCCCTCAGTCACCTTCCTGGGGGCCTTCTGCAAACAATGACTTGATGTGGCCAGTAGTGCTAGATAGGGAACAGAAAGGGGAGAAGGAATGCAAGGAATAGCAAGATTACCTTCAAGAGACCATTATCCATCATGATTTGTATATAGAGAGGTATTTACATATGTACACCAACAAGGTCAAATGTTGGACTTGTTGCCACACCTGACTCCATCTGGTCAGATTTCTTTAGCAATTTCTTGCTGAATTTCAGATCTGAGCATTAGATGGACTTGGAGAGCATAACCTGGGAGGTAGGTTACACTGAGGACCTCTTAGTCCTTTTCCAGCTGCCTGGGTCACAGGGAAACAGGAAAAAACTGGGTCTTCCCTGCCATATCTGCACAAATGGCATCTCCACAGTCTGCTTGCTGTCAAAACTCAGAGGCATGATGAACTCACAGGCCCAGAAGCGCTTCTCAGGTCTGAGTCATCCTGACTGCCCAGAAGCCCTCGGGGCTGGAACAGATCTCCCTGAAATGCTGTCTGTTGGCTTGTCTTATCATTGAAATCTGTTATGATCCAGGCTGAAGTCACAGAGAAGATCCACTCCTGAGTGTCTCGGAAGTCCCAAGAGTAATAATGGCTGACATTTATTGAGTGTACCAGGCTCAGCTAAGCCCTTTGCCTGTATTAACTTATTTAATCTTCACCACAACCCTGTGATGTGAGTCTTATCTCATTCTCTAATGAGAAAACTGAGGCATACAGAGGTTTAAGTAACTTGCCTGAGTTCACACTAATATTAAGTGCGTTTTGTGACTTGGGAGTGCTACCCCAAGAAGCCTTGTTTCAGAGCTCATGGTCTCCCTTGCTATGGTATACTGTCTTTCTCTAGAAAAATTTCAAACGGACTTCTTGGTTTTGTATTACTTTGTCTTTATGTATTTTACTGAAACACTTGTAACACAAAGTATCCTCTCTCCTTTGGGTGCACAAACTTCCCTTTTAAGCTTCCTGGCTTTCATCAACCTGTGCCTCTGCCCTGGCTGCTGCTGGCTGCTTCAGCCTCATGGCCCATGTTCTGGAGATTTCCATTGGTATTAGGGCGGGCAATCAAGGTCCAGCTATACCCACCCTTGTCTCTGCAGAGGATTCAGCCCTAACCAGCACCCTGTGCACGGGTGGCCACAATTCACACTGCGTTTCCACCCTGCTTCCCATACCCGCCACCTCCACCTCTCTGGTCACACTGATTGGACCAAGAGAGGCACGGCTGATAACCCACAGCTGGGGTCCACTGTTTCCAACATGCTGATACCTCCCACCTCTGGCACTGTGTCTTTCTCTTCCTCTCCTTCGGGACTTTTTCTGGCACAGGCAGCTTTGTCAGAGCAATGGGGTTGCAAGGTAGAAATGCCCTGGGGTCAAAAGTCAGCCAGTTAGAGATAGGAGGTGGTAGATCAAAAGTTTGGCCTCCCCCTCCTCTAGTGAAAAACTCTGAGGCAGGATCCCTTCATGAAGGCATATGAGGAAACCTGCTTCTTCGCACACTTCTATTAGCTTTCTTCCCTTCCTGGTCTCACTTCCCCGATTAGCCCAGCAAACCTTGAGATAAGAATTTGGGTTCAGGTGATTTATTTGTAGGGAAGCAAGGAAAGGAAGACAGGGAAGCCCTAAAAGGGATGTATCAATGAGCAAGTTGTTTCCAGGGCGTGTGAAGACTTTTGAGAGTGTGTTCCCTGACTCTCTCAGTGCTGAACCATAGAGGGTCAGAGAAGCTGGGAAGCTCCCCTATCCACTCCCTCCTCTTATTGGGGTAAAGCTGTCACTGGGAGGGAGCATTTAATCCTGGTACTTCTGGACCAAGAGTGCTGGACACTGGAGAAAGCCTTTGGACAAGAAGAACCAGAAAATAGGAACCATCTGCAGGGACCTCCCGGGTGGGCCTAAGGGGTGTGGGTGGGGTGCCAGTGGTGTCTGACACATCTGTGAGTTTATAAGACCTTGAAGCAAAAGCAAAGCAGAAGCCTGAAAAGCAAAAGCTTACATTTTCTCAGAAACATTGACCCCACACCCTATTTTTGCCTCAAATGGTTCCACTTTGTGAATATTGGCACCAAGAATTTGTTTTGCATGTCTAGGGGCTCTAGAGGAGAAACAGATCCTGATCAGTTGATAAATATGCCCTCTAAGGCCTGCTTTTCTTTAAGCTTACAGAGGATTTGGATCTTTGCTATGTTGAAGAAAGGAAAAAAAACAAATGGAATACTAATTCCGGCACTAAAGATTACTATTGCGGGATATTGCACCATATCTTTTTTCTGGTGAATTATTAATAAAGCCTGTTTTTGTTTAATGCCGGCTAATAATTTCTAAAAACAGATCTACAACTTCAGCTGTAAACGCATGTCCATGAATCACTCCACTAAAATCCAATTGTATGGTTAGCAAAAACCTCTGACAATAAAACAACCACATCTTTTCAACCTTCTTCTCTGGAAGCCCTACAGAATGGCAAATAGATCAAAATAAGATCCACGAAAGCAAGAGGCGGAGGCTGAAATAAAGGTTTCCAAGACTTCAACAACCTTGTTCAAGAAATAAGGAAGAAAATGAAAATCTGGAAAAGCAGATTGAAAAAAGCTACCTGCTCACTTCCGTTGAGTCCAAATGGAAAGGGCAACTCACATTTCATCCTTCAGGCATCATCACATCCCTGGCATTTTCCTCATAGCCATCCCAAAGAAGAGGTGCTCTTGTCCCTAATTAACATAGTGGGAAAATGAGATCAAAATAGGCCTTGTAAAGGGCAAAGCAAGGGCTCAAACTCAGAGCAGTGTGATGTCAAAGCCTTGGTCTGCCAAGGACCCTTTGCTGGTAACCAAATGACTTTAAAATTCAGATGGTTCCTCTTTCTATGAGAAAAGAAAATTAAGAATTTACACATCACCTTGTTCCTTTAAGAAGGAATCTTGGGAAGGGAGACAAAGCAATTGGCAATGTCTACTTTGAAAATCCTCTCAAGGAGATTCTGACATCTGCCCCAATTCTTTCATTAGGAACCACTGACTTTCTGCTCAATAAACGGAACCAATCCCAAGAGTTATTGAATTAGAATACTCTCTCATGGAGTTACTCATTCAATGGATATTGATTCAGTGCCCACAGTGGTCAGATACTGTGCTGGACACTGAGGGTCCGATGGAAATCCAGACTGACATGCCCCTTGTGAACCGTCTCCTGCAGGAACAAGCATGGATCAGGTGTAAAGTTGCCTCTGTGATGCCATGAGCATTCCTCTCAGGGAATGTGACCCTCAGGAAGTGATGACTGAGTTATGATCAGAAAATGAAGTAAGAATTAGCCGGGGAAGAGAAGAAGAAAAGGCATTCCAGACAGAGGAGGCATCACGGGTAAAGGTCTGGGGATGGGTGCTGAATGCAAACCACTGAGGTTGCAGAGGAAAGGGAAAGTGACTGCAAGGTCTCGAAGTCCATGTTAAGAATAGCAGTGGGAAGACAACTCTGTAAGCAGAGGTAGACATAATTTGGTTTGCACTGTGAAAAGATCCCCTGGTTGCAATGTGAAAAAGCACAGCAAAGAGAATTGGGAGAGAGCAAGACAAGACACATGCTCACCAGTCTGGAGGTGGTAGCAAGCATCAAGGACAAGATAACGACATTTGGGACTCATGTGCCAGTGATGGGGCCAGAGTCAGATCCAACATGAGAAAGATTTAGGAGATAAAGTCATCCAGTCTCAGGGATGGATGGATTGGACAATGCCAGGGTTTGGGGGAGGCAGGAGAAGGTATCAAGGATGCCTCTGACCTTTTCAACTAGATGAATAAGCTGCAGTTCACGAAGATGAACAGCAATCTGGACATGGTTTCAGCGGGGGCTGGGAATGATGAATTTGGACTCTGAAATGCCTTTAAGATTTCCAAGAAGATCTAAGCCACACAAAACAATGTGTGAGTTGTCCCCTGCACAGTGGAACTTCAAGTTTCAGTCCTGTGTGGGTGCTGGAAGGAGGGGAGGCCTTGAGGGACCTTGTCTCCTTTGCAAGTCTACACGCCTACTCAAAAGACTCCAAGTGGTCAGAACAGGCAACACCAGAGAAGCAGGAGAGGGTCCAGAAGTAGGTGATGGTATAGACTCCATGATGAAAGTGTGTCTAGAAGGTGGAGGTGGTCTGAGCATCCCATGGTTTTGAAGCATCAGGTATGTCGAGAGTTAAGAAATGGCCATTGGGCTGAGCAATGTGGAGCCCAGGAGATCAGCTTTGTCAGAATTTAGGGGAGAAGCCAGATTGTAGGACTGAGGTATCAGTGGAAGTGAGAAAATGGGGATGGTAACCGCAGGTCTCACTCTTAATTGGCTTGACAGTGAAGAAAGGAGATGGAAGGAAAGCAAACGTGGAAGGTGAGAGGACTGTGTCTAAATGAGAGAACTGTGATGGTGTTTAGAAATCAGTGAAAGGTTCCAGTGGCATGCATGGTGGGAAGATGGGTGCCCACGGCCCTCAGGAGAGGCCTGCTGTTGCAGCCTGTTTCTTGCAGACACAGTGTGTGCCTGGCTGTCTTTATGCCTCTCCTAGGGCTTCCTTGGGCACTTGGGGTGCTTACCTGTGTTGTGCACCCAGGAGATGCAGGGGGTCTATCCCAGGAGCAATCCTCAAGTGTAGAGGTGGAAATAGGTGGGTAAGTGCCTCAGCCTCCCTGACCTTGAGTAGGATGACTCTAAGCTGTACTCCACATAGTCTCCCAGAGGGTACCCAAAGGACACAGAGCCTCTTGCTCCTAGTTTCCCATCACTCATTAACTACACTTTACTGGCTACCTTTTTTCTTCCCTTCCCTGCTTCACTTCCCCTCTTTCTCCCTGGACTTCTGGGGATCACTAAACAAATAAATACACTCACCCAAGTTCAGGTCTCAAAGTCTTCTTCAGGGGAAACCTAAGCTAAGATGTGGGACAAATTTTCTAGGAAGGAAGGAGGCATTGGGGTGTCAGTTAGAGGAGGAGGGGTACTCTTCCGTTGTCACCCATGGAAAGCAAGACAGCAGAAGGGGAAGTATGGGCAGGCGGTTATTCCTGGTGTCAAGAAGAGGGGCAAGTCCTCTCTGACTGCTCCCATGTGCTCGATAATACAAGAGGCCAGGTCATCTGCTGAAAAAGAAGTAGGAAGAGGCAGGTCAGAAATGTACACCTTCTAGAGAAGGATGAAATGATTGAGTGTAAGAGTGAGTTGACTCAAGAAAATAAGAAGGTTTCCAGGAATGCCAGGAGTTCATTCAAGGCTGGTGATCAAGAGTTTGTGGTGAAATCAAATTGCTCTGTGGGATACCTTTCTCCAGCAGCCCTTAGCTCCTCTCAGGCAGAAGAGAGAGGAGGCAGGTGGGCTTCCCTACTGGGGGCCATGGGAGGGACAATACCAGAAAGAGGCGTTGAAACTGTGAGCCTATGCTGGATAAGGAGGGGAGAAAGAAAGGAGAGAGCTAATAGAGTTAAGACAGGAGTTGGCAAACTATTCCTGCAAAAGCAGGGTGGCAAACCTTCTAGGCTTTGTGGGCCACACAGTCTTGGTCACAACTCCTAGGCTCTGCTGTTGTAGCATGACAGAAGTCATAGACAGCACCTGCATGGACAAGGCTGTATGCTAATAAAACTTTACTCACAAATAGTCAGCCCGTGGGCCTCAATTTGCGGAGCCCTGAATTGTGATGCAGACGGAGTGATTGAGGTAACAGTGAGGATGAGGTTCAGGGTGTGGCTGGAAGGTGACTGGGAGGCAACTGGAAGGAACAAAGGAAATTAATGCAGATAAGGTCAAAAGGCTGAGGGGCCTGGGAACTGGAGGGTCATTCGTGGGGATATGGACATCTCCCAGGACAAACACAGAACTTCAGGCAAGAGGAAAGGTGGAATCCAGGTTGTCAAAGTCTTGGATGAATGAAGGAAGGGTCTGGGAGGTCAGCAGATGACAGCAGAGAGGGATGGCTGAACACCACGTGCCTCTCAAAGAAGCTGCACTGGTTTCCAGGGAAGGCAGTAATCGTTTGGAAGATTCTGGAAAGGTAAAGGCATAGAGGAGCGAAAGATGTGTTTGAGGCTAGAGAGCACCAGGCCTGGTGACCGAGGGACTTGTTCCACTATTGTCAAAGTTATATGTTCTATAGAGATTGAGATCATCCCCCCCTCAGGAATCCAAAGAAGCTGCTAACTATCATGAAACATCTATGTTCTCTCCCATTCCCAACCAGGGTAATCTCCCAGAAGCCTATTTCTGACTAACTCTACTCTGGCCCTAGAATCTTCTATGACTCACCACTGCCTAGCAAGTAGATCCCAAAGCTTCTGAGCAAACATTGAAATCCCTCACCGTATATCTCTAACCTATTCTTTTAACTCATTCATCATTATACTGCAGCAAACTAAATATCTATGTCATCCATACCCACTCCACAAATTCTTACTTCTTCCTCTATATCTTTACCAAAAACACTTTCTCTCCACTCCCAACTGTCAGCACCTGGCCCAGCTGGAATAGTATGTCTAGGATGAAGCTTTCCTCAGTGATCTCAGCAGAAGGCAATCTTGCCTCCATCTCTGTGCTGCCAGAATGAAATGAAATTGGACTAAGATTGCAACCTACACAGGTGAAAAATGTTGGGTCTCTTTTCTTTTTCCTTTTTTTTTTAAGTTGGAGTCTCACTCTGTCGCCCAGACTGGAGTGCAGTGGCCGCTCCCGGTTACCGCAGCCTCGACCTGCTGGGCTCCGGTGATCCTTCCGCCTCAGCCTTCCAAGTAGCCGGAATTACGGGCATGTGCTACCACGCCCGGCTGATTTTTTGATTTATTGTAGAGATGAGGTCTTGCTGACCAGGCGGGTCTCGAACCCGTGGGCTCAGGCAATCCACTCACCTCAGCCTCCCAAAGGCGTGGGATTTCAGGCTGAGCCACCAAGCCCGGCAATGTTGGGTCTCTGAAAGCCTGACATTTTCAAACTGTTTGTTCACAATTTGAACAAACAATTCAGTAGCTGGAGGGAGCTAAGTATGCAGGTTGTGGGCAGCCAGTGCTGGCTCCCAGCTTCATATACCCCTTGACAAAGCAGACACCCTTCAGCGATGCTCAGTTGCTACCTGTACCAGCTCTTGGGTATTCTCCAAACCACACCCACCATCTCAGGCTCTTCTTCCCAACTGAGCAAGCCTCTCCTTAAAAGAAATTCTGGTAAATATAATTTCCTCCTTCCCATGATGTTCCCTGTGAGTTGTGGCTGCTCAAATATACCAGCAGTTCTTGTCCCCTGATGGAGCTGCCTGCCCCACCCCTGGCCCCAACACACCTCCCCTGTGCCCAGGCACTGGGTTTGGGGCTGCCCATCACTCCCACTCAATGTGACACCACTGCTCCACCTTTTCACCTCCACGGCTCCTTTGAGCAATATCTGATACTCAGCAGAGGCTTACAAAACCTTTGCAGAAGTCAGTTTAGCTGACCCTGTGGTAGTCTCATCCTCCTGCTCCCACGGGTATGGCTCACTCTACCACTTTGGAAGGCCCCTCAGAGCGGACCTTTCATAGATGAAGGGCCTCAGGCCATGGGAGCCTGAGAAATATGGCTCTGGCCCCAGCATGGTGACCCTAGCAATGTGTTCAGGAAAGCAGCAGCTGTAGGATGGCACCACCTGAGTTTCTGGGGAGAAAGATTCTGTCCAAGATGGATCCTCCCAGTGGCACAGCACTTGGTCCCCCCTTAGAGAACAGAAGCCCCAAGATCACTACGGCTGATCCTGGCCTCCTCTCGAGGTAGTATGTGGGAAGTTCCATGGCAGGCAACCTCTCACCCGCAGACCCAGCTCCCTCCCAGAGTCCTTGCCAGGGCCAAGGGTGCTGGGTCTTCAAAAGCACAGGACCAAGGAAGCGGCAGCCCCTTCTGCTGGAGGGCAGCCCCTCCCACCAACCCTCTAGGGACTCCTGCGATGAATTTTGCCTTGGAGACCCAAAACTTTGGTGGGTGTGGACGAAACTCTGGGCAGGGTCCAACTCCTTTCCCTGGAAGACAGGAGCAATCTGGAGGCACCCACAGGGGCCAGCTCCCCTCATCAATTCTACATCTTCCTGAAAATGTACTTTTAAGCCCCTTAATTGCATTTCAGAGATAACCCTGCAAGCAAAGTGGCAGGAAGAGAAACCATAGAGTGAGGTTGGTGGTCAGGCTCTTTGTTTTAAATCAATCAAGCATCTGCGACTAATGCAGCTTTGGGCTGCTCCTCAGGAAGCATTAGCCCTATTAGTGGGGGCTGGCAGGAACACAAAATAAGATATTTATGGGCTGGGCACGTGTGCATTACTGTGGGGACCACAGAGCTGCGGGTGGGGCTGAGGAGGAGAATGGTGCAGGTCAGCGTGTTTGTACAGCTTGTCCTGGTGGTCCATTACAAGCTGGGTGACAGAGAGCCCCAGGTACTCTCTCACTGTTCAACACCCTGGCACATTCACACAGCTCTGCCTGCCCAGCGGAGAACTCTCTGCCTTCCAGTCCTAACTCTGACCATAGCTGGAAGACTGGAGAAAGTCACCCTGTCACTCTGGGCTCTAGGATCTGGGCTCTGGACTTTGGTCAAAAAGTGGGGGGAAATTTGTTCTCTGAAGTCCCTTCTCTGAGTGTTGAATACACAGATATGTGTGATGGGTGAGGAGAGATTTTGCTATTTAAAACCTCAACTGTCTTCTCAGGAGGGACTTGTCTGGTTAAACACAAGGCCCCTGGTGGTCTGGGTATCAGCTGACTGGAGTTGTGTTTGGGAGTTAGGAGGGAGTGGCAGGGAGTAAGAGGACTTTACTGCCAGTAGGAGAAGGGGTGAGAAGGGGGACAGGAGGGGAGATGACATACTCATTGTGCCCAGTGGGATGAAGCAGCTATGAGAAATCACTGGTTAGAGACAGGACACCTGTTACATGGTGCTGAGTTGTTGAGAGCGGTATTTATCAAGGCTTGTCTTCGTCCACAAATTGTTAGTAAAAGTTCTGGTGTAAGCAACTGCCTTGAGCTTGTGGTTATTTTGGGAATAGAATCAAGAAGGAGCTATGCTTCATGATAGGTAAAAAGAAGTGTGAAGGTAACAGGAGAGTTACAGAGACAGGGCAGAGAGCACACAGAACAAAAATTCCCTGAAATCCTGAACCATGATCCTCAGAAGGAGTGGATATTGGGGTTTATACAAGCAATAAATGAGAAAAGCGGCCAGTTTCTTTTTCTGAATATTAGTGACTGACTCTATCATCTCATTTTCAAGGTGACAGGAAAAGCCAGTGTTGAAGCTGTGGAGACAGACCCAGCTGGGTTGCTATGACCACTGCCTGACCTTGGTTAGCTATTTTGTCAGCATCAGGATCCACACAAAAGGCAGAAAAACACTTTCTTCCCGGGACTGCTGAGTCTACTGAATGAGGTCATGGATGTTTGTTAGTCACTGTATCAGTTAACTACTGTTGTGTGACAAACCACCTGAAAACTTAGTTGTTTGAAACAACTTTTGCTCCAGTTCTGCAATTTGGGCTGGTCTCAGCCGGGTGATTCTTCTGTTGTTCTTGCCTGTGAAGCTCATGAAAGTTTAGTCATCTGAGGCGCAACTGGGCCTGGGTAGTCCACATGGCCTCACTCACACATCTGGCATCTGGCAAGCTGTGAGCAGGGCGCTGTCAGCAGGGCGCCTTGGGCAGAATTCTTTACATGACTGCCAGGATCCAAGAGGACAAGTCTCAATGTGCATATGCCCCCAAGGGCTCTGTTTGCATCTCATCTGCTGACCACCCATTAGCCAAACCACAAAACATGACCCAGTCTAGAGAGCATGTGGGCATCGATCACACATGGGCCTGGATAAAGGCATGTGCTTCACTGGGGACCATGATGGTAAAAGTCCACCACTAGTGCTTGGCAGAATGCTTGGGACACAGAACATCTCAAGAAACATAAATGCTGCATTCACTTGTTTCTGTATTCTGGCACCATCTCTATTTCTGGAAAAGATCAGAGCATGGTCTGACCCAGAAAGCTCAACAGGTATTCCTATTTTATTGGAATATCTAAGTAGGGTGTGCTCTCTCAGTGTGGGTGATGTGGTGGGCAGGGTGGGCGGGGCTCAGTTCACACCAGAAGCCAAGTCCCATTACTGCAGCCCTTTCTTGGGCCTTCCCAAGGCACTCCCACTGGGTGTCACAACTGGGACCACAAAACAGTGTGTGCATAGCAATGGTCCACAGGTCCCCACACTCAGACACCCCCCCTTCCCATTTCCCTCAGAGGACAGAGAGCCCAAGGCAGAATTAGGCCGCCTGTCTACTGCCATGGAACAGGCACAGGGACTTCTCACCCTGTGTGCCTGGTGCCAGCTTGCGGCTGGGCCTCCATGCCAACTGGGCCTCCATGTTATACTGACCAATGGGCCAGGGTCTCCACTGCATCCTTTATGTATGTTTAGGTTTACTGACCTGGGTATAAACTGGATAGAAGGTCTTCTTTCAAACTTGGGCACTCTCATGAGTCCCCTATCCCCCACATGTTGGAATCAGTTCCATCTACGGCCACACCTGCCTTTTGGGGCACCTCACACCACCCTAAACTTCCTTCAGCTTAGGGCCTCCGCATCCAGCATGCCCTCTCCCCTAAAAGCCCCCCATTCCCTTGGCCAACTCTTCTTCCTATAGGTCTCAGCACAAATGTCCCAGACTCAGAGAGTTCTGCCATGTCACTTCCAAACTGAAACTGACCATCTGGCATCCTCTCTTGAGTCACCCTCTACTTTTCCTTTGCGGCATTTATCTCAGTTTGTCATTGTGTATTTATTTATGTGAATATTTGCTAAGCATCTATTTCCACGACTCTGTGAGAGCAGGCACTGCCTCTGCTTGGTTCATTACTCTATCCAAGCATTTATAGGGTTCCAGGAATATAGTAGGCACTTAATAAACATGTGATGAGACACTTAACAGATATTTATGGAGCTCGATATTTTATTGAGTATTGATTGGATCACCATTAATGCTCTTGCTGACAGTCCTGGAAACTGTAACAAGAGACAGAAGTAAGAGTGGCTGTAGGGAGGGCCAGGACTCACCCTAGTGGCTCTTGTGCCCTGCCCAGCTCAGGAGGGCACCAGCTATCAGCCACCAACTTCAAGGTGCAACCCAGACAGAGGACGAGAAAGGTTTCATTAGGAACCCAGAGTGGACACCCTTCTGGGGACAGCTTGCTATGCAGGAGTCCCAGTGAAGACGACCACAGGCTAGGGAGAGAAGAAAGAGGTGTGGGGACCAGATGGCACAGGATGTGGTCCCCTCAGTGCCCCTTACCTCCTTCTCCTCCCTACTCTACTACTCAGCTCTTTTCTCTTATCCAACTGATGACGAATCTTGACAAAACAGTCTTCTACAGCTAAGACGGGACCAGGAGAAAGAGGAGAGCCATTTCCTTCCCTCCACAGGTGCCTTCCTTCTCCTCTCTTACCCATTTTTATCTTCCACAATTGCTGTGACCTGAGCCTCTCTGGTCTCACCAGCCTGTGGATAATGATGGATCCTGGTCACAGATGAAGACTGGCCACGGACAAAGACCACCAAGTGCCTCCAGGCTGAGGGTCCACACCTCACTCTTCCCCTTCTGGCCATCTTCCTTCCTGGCCCCTCAGAGTGAGTTCCAAGAAGACTCTCTCCACTCACCAGAAAGCACCAGATGGGGGCTTCTGTCACATAGTCCCCCTGCTAGGCTATAACCACCAGCCACCTTCCTTATCCCTGGGGGTGCCCAGGTCCTCTCTCCTTGCATTGAAACATTTCCCTCCGGTCACTGACCCTAAGTCAGTACTGCCCAAGAGTTTAACAGGGCTATCACTCTGTCTCAGGCCCAATAAAAAACCAAGGCCCTCCCCCAAAGGAGCTGTCCTTCCAGGGAATGAGGCTGTTGTCTGGATATATCCAGGCAGGATTTCTGCTTTTCCTCCAGGAGCAGAACAACCAAGTCCAATCCCAGAGTGTTTAATCATAAAGCCCATGGAGGTCTAAGAAGACCAAGGACTTAGAACCAGAAGAAGAAAGGAAACCTGGACCTCAGGTCCTAGACCAGGTCCAGGAAGCTGTGTACACCTGGGAGGGGTGTCCTGGCCACCCTACAACTCCTTGCCCTCTTATAAGTAAGTTTAGAGAAGCCTCAATAGAGACCAAGAACAGAGGGTCTTAGAGGGCAGGGATACGAGGATACAGACACGAGGCATGGAGCAGGATGGGGAGGGCCCACAGGGAGAGAAGCCACTCACAAGGGAGATGTTTCTTGCTCTCCATCTCACCCAAATCCTGGCACATTCCAGGCATATCCTGGGCTCTCAGGAGACTTAAGTGATGAACAGTTTCTTTCCTCTTACTTTTTAGTATCTTTAGCCTCACACAGTTCTTCACTTGGGATTCATTTCTTCATTGTTCATTTATTCAGTGATGAAGCAGACACCAGGCCATGCCCCAAGTTTAACAATGCAAAAGCCACAGTCGGTTGGGGTTAACAGGTAAGTAAACAGATCTTTACATCGAGTGTGGTGGGGACTATGGGAACTCTTTAGAGGGGTGTCTAACCCTAATGGAGGGGGGCTGGATAGAGGATCAGGGAAGATTTGGGGAGGTGCTGTGTCTTGGAGGGTAAGTCAGAGGTTATCACAGCAAAGAAGCATGGGAGTTTCTGGAGAGGTGGGCAGGTCCTCAGAACATTGTAATCATGTCAGGGAGTTTAGGCATGTCCTGAGAGCCATAGGGGGACACTGAAAGGCTTTGAACAGAGGAGTAGTGTGGCCACATCTAGGATGTGTCACGGTCACTCTGACAGCGGGGTCAATAATGTAATACAGAGTATGAAGCCTGAAACGGGTCTTCCAAAAGTTCCAGCCCTTCTAGCCAAGCTCTCAATGCTAAATCCTTATCACCATCTTCCTCCCTTTACCCAGATTACCAGTTTCTGGTGGTTTCTAGGTCAATCTCTCCCTAACATTCCTCCTCTGGTCCCACTTAATTGCCCTGTGTCTCTGACTTTAGAATGTGCCAGTGTTATCTATCTCCTTGAGTGCCTCTCCAATGACTTCACCTTCCCCAAAGCTAGCAATACCCAAACTACTCACTTCAACTCTTTGTGACACAGCCCCTGTCTAACTTCCAATGTCATCTCCTGTATTAATTTTCTATTTTGCATAACAAATTAGCACAAACCTTGCAGCTTAAAACAATACACATTTATCATCTCATGGTTTAACCAGACCAAACTGGGCCCTCTGCTTAGGATCTCAGAAGAGTGTAGTCAAGGTGTCATCCAGGTAAAGATTCTCGTCTGAAGGCTTAACTGTGAAGGAATCTGCTTCCAAGCTCACTCGAGTTAGCAGAATTTCATTTCACTGGGGTTGTAGTGCTGAAGGTCCCAGCTTCTTTCTGGCTGTTGGTTGTAGCCAAGCCCATCTACTTATGACATGAAGCTTCCAACATGGCCCATTACTTCTTCAAAGTCTCTCTAGAGAGACTCTGCTAGTAAGTCTTGATAATGTGATCACAGGAGTGACATCCCAGTGCCTTTGTCATATCCCATTGGTTAGAAGCAAGTCACAGGTCCTTCTTGCACACAAGGGGAGGGAATTATACAAAGGTAGGAACACCATGAGGAGGGGATCATGTGGCCACCTCCTCACCACACCTCCCAGAAGCCACAGGCTCCATTCTAACTGGGTGACTGACAATCTCCTAGGAGTTTATTTATTTCTCAGGACCTGAAAACATCTTGTTTCTCTGCCTCCCTCCCCCCACCACCATATCTTCCCCATCTAACAAATACATTCTTTCCCTTCAAGACTGAGCTTAAGGCTGGGTATGGTGCTCACGCCTGTAATCCCAGAAATTTGGGAGGCAGTGGCAAGAGGATTGCCTGAGCCCAGGGGTTCAAGATCAGCCCGGACAACATGGCAAGACCTCCTCTCTACAATAAATCAAAAGATTAGCTGGGCATGGGGTGTGTACCCATAGTTCCAGCAACTTGAATGGCTGAGGTGGAAGGATCATCTGAGCCCAGCAGGTCAAGACTGCAATGGCTGTGAGTGTGCCACTGCACTCCAGCCTGGGTGATAGAGTGAGACTCCTACACACAAAAAAAGAAAAAAGTAAAAAGAAAAAATCTGAGTTAGTACCATTTGCTCTCCATACCCATAGGCTCTCCTGATCTCTGTCCCAGGCTGAGAAGTGGCCTCCTCTGGGTCCCTGTGGTGCCCCATCATCACCTTGATCACTCTCTACTGGATTGCCTATTGGTATGACTCATCCCTTGCCTACCCTCACCACATACGTCTCATTGTAAAAACCCACAAGGTAGTAACTGTTTCTGTCATCTCTGGATCCCTAGGAGCTGGCACTGGGTCTGATATATAGTAGGTGCTCAATAAATGTGTGTTGGATAAATGAAGAGGATTTTTAACTAGAGATGTCTAAAAGGGAGCTGCTGCAAAGTGGTATGCAGGTCAGGCCATTCTGGAGGGTAGCATCTTTCCTCTATGAAAGTAAATTGGACAGTGCTGTCCAACCCATACTGTGCAAACTGGTCTGCGGACCACTGGTATTACCTGGGAGCTTGTGCAGAAAACAGACCCCGTGACCCTATTCTACCCCCCTGAATCTGTATCTGCATTTTAACAGGATAGCCATGTGATGTGCATATATGCTGAAGTTTGAAAAAAGCTGGTCTAAGCATCAAGCACTTCCATCTGGTCTAATCTTGACTGCAGAAACAATGGAAAGAAGCCCAAATTATGTCTCCCTGCCCCACCGCCTCCAGGCTGTCCTTGATGTTGATTTGGTAATTTCTCTGGGCGTGTCCCTCGGGAACCTTCCACAATTGCTCTAGTTAGGAAGCTCTTGCTCTTCTCTGCTGGTGCTCCTTCTGGCTGCAGACTCAACTTCAAGCTCCGTTCTGGGTGGAAAGACCAGACAGGTGCCCGAGTGTGAGATGGATATAATTATTCAGCAAGACCTGAAATCTAATGTGTAGGCTTGCTGGTCCAGAGGATCTGAGGGGACAAATTGCTCCACAAGTAGTGAGGACAAGGGTTATACCATTCCTGTCTGTTCAGCCCTGGGCCATGGACTCCCAAGGAGAGTTCATGCATAAAAAGAAACATGATGTCTTATGGTAATATTTTGGGATGTAAATGGCACCCATCTTTCTGGAGGACCTGCCAGGACCCACCTACTTCAATGATCTATCACTCTCGCCACTCAGTATCAGCTCTACCTCACTGAGCCATACCAGGCAAGGCCCTTGACCTCTCTGAGCCACAGTTCCTCATCTGAGTAGCCAGAAGAAAAAAGATTGCTGTGAAATGTTGGCTACGGTTTGGGTTAAGAAAATGTTTCTTCCAGAGGGATCTTGTCTCTTCTAGGAAGAAAATCACATTGCAGGATCCTCTTGTCTGAACAATCACGCAGACAAAAGAAAACAACTGGAAATTGTCACCAACATGAAATGAATCACCCTAAAGCAACCCTTTGACCAAGTCACTTTGGTGTTCAAATGACCTCTAGGACTCCCACATCCTGTTGTATTCATCTCAAATCCTCACCAGAGGTCCCAGCCACATCTTCCACATTCTTTCTCTCCAAACCCTTGACCCAGGTCTCATTCCCCTCCCAGGCTCCAAGCATGACTTGTGCTTCAGAGTGTGTGTGTCTGGGCTCTAGAAATCTCTTCTTCTCCTTCCTCCTTCCTCTTCTTTCTCCTCCTCCTCCTCTTCCTTCGCCGCCTGGAAATCTCCCTGATCACCTTCATCTCTCCAGCCAGACATGGACTCTTTCCTCCGGTACCGTGGTCTGTGCTCCCACATAGTGTGGTAAGGAAGCTGCCTTTTATGGGGTCCCCTCAGAGCCAGGTCCCTTTCAACACCTGCCTTCCTCACCATGAGAGCGTTTCTCACAAGTTTCACTAATATAATGGCAGAAGAAAACGGTGAAGTCCCCTAAGACCGCTAGGGAAGCAGCCTCTATGTCCCATTCCTCCACTAGCACATTCGCTCCTGTTTTAACATTAACATTCGTGAATCTTTGTATCACACACAGTCATCTATAGGTGTTTGTTTTCATGTAAAAACCATGATTTTCCCCAAGTCTTCCAACTCACTTGATACCCCGGGAAGATGGGCAGCTTTCTCTTGCCTCCAGATGAGCAGTCAGAGGCCGACATCCCCACCTCTGAGTACATGAAAATAGGACTGCACAGACAGTTCCAAGAGAAGTGGCCTCCCCTCCAGGCCAGCTGAGCTTCAGATGACTATGGGAGAGGGTTTGGGCTTTCATCTTGTACCTCATTCCCTGGTAAAGCCCTTGACAGTGTACAAAACACCTTCACACTGTGAACACCCTCTCACTTGGGGTCACAATGAAACGGAAGGACAGGGAGGAAAAGAGGTATTATTCCCATTTTACAGAGAGATCTTGAGCTGCCTGAAGCCTCACAGTTAGAAAATAATGAGGCATGGCTAAAAACCTCTTTCTAATGTGTTTTCCACTATGTGGGGCTTCCTGTTATTAGGACAGCTGGCCAACCAGTGCTACCTGAGTTAGGGATTCCACCCTACGTAAAGCACACAGGGGATCACTTGGAGACAACTAAAACCCTCTGTCTCCTGAGGGCAGGACCTAGCCATTACACACACGCGCGCACACACACACACACACACACACACACACACACACACACAATCATCCCCTGGGCTTGCAAACTGGTGCATTAAGGCCAAAGCCTTCAGGAGCCCCTCTTCGACAACTTCCAAAGGTAAATCATTCTTGCTACAGATTCGTGCCAACCAAGATGACCCCAACATGTACCCAGAGCAGGAAGGTCTGCCTTCTGGCCACAGGGTATTGAAGGCAGCTTTCTGAATACACTAGAAAGGAAGTTGGAGAAAGAAGTTTTTTTCAAACAGTCCACCACCCTCCTCCATCGACCCTCCTCTCCTGGCCCACTGCCCATTGCCCTGCCTGCAGAGGGAGTGGCTCCTCAGTTACCGCACTGAACTGGAAGTGATGGTGAGTGTAGTGGGCCTGGTCCTCCAGCAGAACTTCCCTTTAGCGGTGAGTGGACGACGCTCAGGGCATGGGATAACTTGCTGGATTGCTGCCCCCGGGTTGCCAAACAGTGTCCTCTGAGAAGAGCACTCCGGGGCAGGTGTGCCTTTCTGTAGTGATCAGCTACCCAGAGATTCTCCTCTGTGTCTTCACCACCAGGGTACCTCTCTGAAGGATACTGTCGCCCATCCTGAGGTGGACAGTGTCCCAGAGGGAAGCCATGCATGAAAGGCTCTTCCTTGGCACAGGTTAGCTGTGCCACACCCTGGGAAACCACTCTGAGACTCAGTTTCTTCATTTTCAAAATGGAATAAAATCCCTGGATCCACAGAGCCTACTTTGGGTCATGGAGGTAGAGAATCACTTCTCAAAATTCATCTCCAAAGGTGATTAGATGCTCAGACCCCAGGAGAGAGGAAGGAAACTTAAACCAATGCTCATAAGTGACCGTAACCATTTTGGAATAAACAGATCATTTTAATACAGGGTGGGAAGGGCCATGATGGGGACCAGGCCTGGATGCTAGGGAGGCAGAAGAGGGCCCACAGCCCCCTGGAGAGGTGGTGCAAGGGCAGGACACCATCTGCTCTGCTTTCTACTTCTATAGGTGCAGGGACGAGCCCACACTCAGTGGTCTGCAAGGGCCAGGCATATAAATGGGGCACAAGAAATAAGAGAGGTGGGCTCTGTGACCACCAGAGATGGCATGACCCTTTCCCTCCATGACCACGTGGGAACTCAGGTCCAGTGTCACCAGAGTTTCCGGCTTTCAAAAGAAAGCAGGAAGTCTGGGTTTATACGTGAAATTTCCCAGTTTTTAGAGGTTGGTAACTAGTTCCATTGAAATACCAAAATCACCAAAATAACTTTTCATAGACTAAACCAAAATCATTCTCTCAATGTGCCTGTGACTGCAGGAAAGTGGGCTTTCTGGGTGCTCCAGAATCCAGGGAGAGAGGGACAATTCCACAGCCCCAATGTCACAGGGAGAGAATGTCTGGGCTGGGGAAGCCAGAAGGCGATGGACGTGGCCCTTTGGAAGAGGAATGCAGGAGAGAGAAAGTCAGCAGGGGGATCAGACCACTCTGAAACCTTGCTGGAAAGTTCTAGCCTAAAACCAAAAACTGTCAGAGGCTCCCCTTCCCCCCCATACCTCCTCCTGGCCATCAGGGCCCATCTCTGCAGCTGCAGCAGGATGACTTGCAGTTTTGCTGGCAGAGCAATCTCCGTCAGGCTGGGGCAGAGAGCAGTTCCTCTGGCTGCTCCCTGCCTTGCCCTGGCTGCTGGATCTCTCTAGTGGCCGTCTGAGCCTGAGGTCTGACTGTGCGTGAGACTATGGGGTCAGGCCCAGTTCAGCCTGATGGTCCAGATCTCCTTCTCCCTAGGATTCATCTTCCCTCCCTTGCCAGATAGGTCTCCCTTCCAGGGTCAGCTTCCCCGGCTATTCCCACGCGGAGACATGGTCTGTCTCAGCCGGTAGATATTGGTTAATTGATTGGGTTTTTGTTGTTCCTGCTCCAAAGTCAATCAGGGAAGTCCGCAGACACTTCTTTGAAGGGGAAACATGACTAAGGTGGAATGAATCTTAATTGTCCTGAACTGTGCTCTCATGGAATCAGAAGGGGCTTTTTAAGGCACTCCACACCCCTGCTTTCACCCAGAGGCCCCAGGAAAACACCCACTAGGTTTCCCAAACCTTCCCTGTCTCCTTCCCCTAGGGAGGAAAACAGAACATCCTGAAGGCAGGTCTCTCCCCCACATACAACTGCCCCTAGGATAACCTCCCCTTCCCCTTGGTTTAACTGACAGAAATGTTTTCCTCTTTTGCAAATGTGGGATTAAGAAAGCCATTTCGTGCTAAAGAGCTGACTTGCAAACTGAGGATCAGACTGCCCTTAAGATGGCTTTGTTGATTCTACAAGATATTCCACAAACTGTTGCTGTAAATAATAACTACTAAACTAAACTTACAAATCTAAATGATTCAAGTACACCAATCCATGCTCAAGTCTTGCTGAATCTGCAGACTTTAGACTTTTATCACGAAGTTTATCCTGCAAGTTTATAACAAATTTTACTTAAGACACTTTAGCAGAGAACTCTCATCCCCCAAATAAAGATTTTTAATACAGAAGAGTGAATGGCTTAAAGCACCTGATTTTCCTCGTGTATAACCACTTGTGGTCATGAAATTAATAAGATAAAAGCATTGCCATTTTCCATTAAATTGTATTGCTCTCAAATCAAAATCAAAATTTTAAATATAAAAATCCATTTCAAAACATGGACATTAAGAGACAAAGGCTGAAATACCGTCTCCCGTTGCTTGATACATGAACAGATTGGAGCATATCATTCAATCGCTTGAAGTCAGTTTTCTTTTAGTAAGATGAGGTCTTGGCCAGGCGTGAGAGGCTGAGGCGGGGGTGTTGCTTAAGCCTACAAGTTCAAGACTAGCCTGGGCAACATAGTGAAGCTTTTTCTCTATTAAAAAAAAAAAATCCCAGTTTGGTGGCATGCACCTGTAGTTCCAGCTACTCAGGAGGCTGAGGTGGAAGGATTGCCTGAGCCCAGGAGGTCGAGGCTGCAGTGACCCATGATTGTGCCACTGCCTGGGTGACAGTGAGACCCCAGCTCAAAAAGAATAGGCTTTATGAATATCCAGAGAGCTGTGCTCTTAAAACATGCACGTGTTTCTGTTTGTATTTACACTTTTTCTTTTTTTTTTGAGGTGGAGTCTCACTCTGTCGCCCAGACTGGAGTGCAGTGGCCGCTCCCGGCCACCGCAGCCTCGACCTGCTGGGCTCCGGCGATCCTTCTGCCTCAGCCTTCCAAATAGCTGGAACTACAGGTGTGCGCTACCATGCCCGGCTAATTTTTTATTTATGGTAGAGATGAGGTCTCGCCAAGTTGCCCAGGCGGGTCTCAAACCCGCAGGCTCAGACAATCCACTCACCTCAGCCTCCCAAAGGCGCGGGATTACAGGCTGAGTCACCGAACCCGGCTTTGTATTTACACTTTAATATTGAGTTTCTCTCTCTCTCTTCCCCCTTCCCCACCCTCTCTCTCTCTGCCTCCCTTCCTCCATCTCCCTCTCTTATAATCTTTGTTCATACCTATCTCCAGGAAATTCCGTGAGGATCAAAGGGGGTGAAGTACCTGGCAACGAACTCTAGTCCACCAAGCATTAGAAAGAGGACACCCATCATCACAAAAAGCAGGTGGCCTCACACACCCACACCTGTCAGAATTGAGACTGGCAAGAGGCAGTGGGACCACATTCAGAGAAAAGGATAAGAGGAGACAGATTCCACCCAGCACCAGCTGCTCTGCTTAGGCAATTATTTGACTTCCCCATCCCAAGTTTACCAGCCTGTAAAGTGGATACAACACCAACCGGAGGTGCTAACTCTGCAGATACGTGAGAGCTACCTGCTACAGCAGTCCACACCCCCTCTCCCTCCTACCTGCTGGATTTAGGTCCTCCATTGTGCTCTCAGGGGCTACTGCCCAGCCCCTGCTGCACCCCTGCCCACTCATCCTGTGTGAGGGCACCCTGGGGGCCAGATGCCATGCAAGATCACATGGAGGAGGCAAAGCAGAGCCTGCTCTCTAGGGCCCACCCCGGGATCCTGTTTCTAGACCTTTCCAGATTCCATCCTCCCCTTCCCTGTTCACAGACCACCCTCCTTTCCCCTTCATTACGGTGATTAATCTCCCCAAGCCTCTATATATTTGTGTGTAAAGGAAAAATAAACAACAGGTTCAAGAAACCAGGCAGCTAGGCGAGGACAGACATGAAAGCCTTCACCGCTGGGAGCATCTTTTCCTGGCTCTGAGCGGTGAAGCAATGCACCCAGGGTCACAAAGACAGAAAGTGGCAGCCGGGATCTGAGCCCAGGTAGGCTTTCTCCCTCTCAGTGCAGCTGTGTAGAATGGCGAGGCCCCAACCATCTCCATCCTGAGCACAAGCAGAGGGCTTGCTATGGACACGCAGCGGCAGACAAGCCCAGTCATGCCTGTCTGTGCCCAAGCCATCTCTGTTCCTGCTATCTGAGGCAGAGACAGGAGCTGTGCCAACTCAGGGCTGCCCCCAGCAGAGAGGGCGTGGAGGGTGGAGCTGGACCATCTCTCAGAACCTGCTTTCCTAGCCCCAATATCTAGGTCACCCTTCCCATCCCCGGTGTGATGACTCACCGCTTGCCTCTGTCACAGCCTGATAAAGAACTTGAGCCATTAAGAAATGGAACAAATTACTAAATGGGAGGCCCAAGAGAAGCACTGGATTAAATTAGTTCATTATTCATAAATCATAAATGACTCTTCCTCACACTAATTCTGGTTCTGTCTCTGTCTACTGGTCTTGAAAGAGTGACAATGTCTTACGGGCAGGGGGTCGGGGGCTCAGGAGGCCCCATTCTGAGGACCCCAGGGGTGACAGCCACGTATAGGCTAAGCCACAGGAGCTGGGATTGTCCAAGGCCCCTGTTGGCTCTGGGCTGCTCTCTAGACTGCAGGATCTTGGAACTGAGTTGCCAGGTTTGTAGGGTGAACACTGCAGGGCCTGTGTGTCTGAAGTGTCTGGCTAGGGTGGAGCCACAATTGTTGTGTCGCCTCTGTGAGCCATGTCACCTCTGTAGAGCCTGTCACTTCTATGGGCTGTGTCACCTCTGTGAAGCATATAGCCTCTGTGGGCCATGTCACCTCTGTGGACATGTTACCTCTGTGGTTTGTGTCACCTCTGAGGGCCATGTCATCTCTGTGAGGCATGTCACCTCTGCAGTACATATAACTCTGGGCCATATCACCTCTGTAGAGCAGGTTACCTCTATGGGTCATGTCACTTCTGTGAAGAGTGTTAAATCTGTGGACTGTGTCACCTCTGTGGGCCATGTCATTTCTGTGAGTGATGTCACCTCTGAGAAGCATGTTACCTCTGTTGGCCATGTCACTTCTGTGGAGTATGTTACATCTGTGGACTGTGTCACCTCTGTGAGCCATGTCACCTCTGAGGAGTGTGTACCTTTGTGGGCCATGAAACCTCTGTAGAGTGTGTTACCTCTGGGGGCCGTGTCACTTCTGCAGAGCATGTTACCTCTGTGGGCCATGTCACCTCTGCAAAGCATGTCACCTCTGTGGGCAGTGTCACTTCTGTGGAGCATGTTACATCTGTGGGTTGTGTCACCTCTGTGGGTAAGGTCACCTCTGTGGAGCATGTTATCTTTCTGAGCTGTGTCACTCATGAGGGGTGTGTCACCTCCTCAGAGCATATTACGTCTTCATGGTACATGTCATCTCTAAAATGTGACGCACCTTTGGAGGGATGGCTTGTCTCAGGTGTGCATGTCACGACTGAGAGTCCCTTGTGCTTCTCTTTCCTGACAGGAGACAAGACCAGCCTGGGCCTCTCTCAGGGCCTGTCATGCTTGGATGGAGCCAGGAAGATTAGCCAACCCAATGCCAAGGACGCTGGGGCATCTGATCCCCAGCCTAGAAAGAGGACTGCCCTGCTCCTGGCCCCTCCCAGCAGTACTGCAAGCCTCTGTCTCCTGGAAGGAGGCAGGAGCTGGCCATTTCTTGGGGAGCCTGGGAGGCGGAGCCTGAGAGGAGGACAGACTGGGCCAGAGAGGGAGTGAACCCTACCAGGATTGTGGAAAGAGACACAAGAGACAGCAGCCGCCCCCTGCTGGTCACATCTGGGAAAGGCGCTGCAATAAAACCAGTCCAGGGCAAGGTGTCAAGGGAGTCATTCATGGCAGGGTTCCAGATAACATTCACTTGTTGCTTTTAGTGTTAACCATCCCCCCACAACCCCCGCCAGCCGTAGTGCTATTTTGTCATGCACCACTCCTAAGCTATGGGTCAGGGAGTCCCAAACAAACAGTAGTGGTATTCTGAAACTACTTGGATAAGAGCGTTTTCCTAACCAGAGCTTAGTGGGATTGTGCAAACAGCAGGAACTCCTCTCCGGGTCACCTGACCTCTTATCTGTGGTGGAAGGGGCCAGCTGAAAGATGAAGCTGGAGTGGAGGACAGGGGAGGTGAAAGGGGACTAAGCCATTGGGCGGCACAGAGCCCCTCACAGCAAGAAGTGGGCACAGGTTCTTAAATAGCAGCAATAAGTGCCATGTGCTGCAGGCCTGCCATGTGGTAGCTATACCCATGGCCTCTGAACCTAGCAATGCCCCTGTGCTCATTTCGCAGATGAGGAAACTGAGGCCTAGTAAGTGGCTTGTGCAAGCAAGGTCTAAGCCGGGATTTTAACCCAGATCCAAATAACTGTATAGTCTATGTTTTATTCATGTCACCATGCTACCTCTGAATTTGAGTTCATGAGGGGGACGAGTGTGTTGACATCTTAGCAGCAACCAAAGCAGTCTCTTGGTCTTGCCACACCACCCTGGCTACTCTGACATTCTAATTGGAATGAAGGTCAGATTTTTCCACACTCTTAGTATCCCAATTCATCTTGTCCACTTTGATTCTTGGATTTGATCACTTCCCACCCCTGCCTCTTACTTAACTGTTCCCTGAGCAAAATCCCAGTCTCAGCCAAAAGGGCACTGTTCCGATTGAAGTCAGAAGTCAGAACCTCCTCCCTGCTGCCTCCCCAAGTTCCTTCACAGCCGGCTTGAAGACTCGGGTCTGCTGCTGACATGCAGAGACAGTGCCCTGGCCTGTCACTGAAGCTCCCTGGATCCCACCAGCCATCTGACTCCACACTGATTTTTACAGCTTTGCAAATAGTTGCCTTAGCTCCCTTCCCCTGAATGCATTATAAAGTTAAAGGGAGAAAAAGAAGTCTTTTAAAAATCCCCCAGCTATCTTAATTAACATGCAGAATGCTTTTCTGGCAGTGCACAGGCTGTGATAAAACGGGAAGCTTCTTAACACAACATATATTTAATCTGTGGCATTCGCTTCCACATGAAATTCAATCAGATATTTTAAGGGAGTTAACAAGGGCTCTCAGATCGAACTGTGAATAAATGCAGGTGTGATAAATACACTCAAGCTCCTAAGATATTTTATCAGATGACAAAAGTGTGGCGTGGGGTGGGGTTGAAGGACAAACCTTAATTCTAATTCTGTACATTGTAGGAGAAGGTAGGAGAATATACTGGACAATGCCAGGTGATCTAATGACCCATGGCCTCTGAAAAATCAATTAAAGTAGCTCATTTGTTCTGCTTTTCAGGAATCTCTCATTCGAGCCTGCTGTATGACTGACCAATAACACAGTTCCAACCTCTGCCCCCTGCCCCAGGTCTCCCAGATGGGACTCACATTATAATAGGTAGAGATGGACAATGAAAGGTAAACAAGTGAAAATGATCATTTCTATTGGGTTAAGTAACAGAATAAGAGAGAGGGTGTTCAGGTGAGACACCTGCGAGGAGTTGATATACTTGAGGTAAAACGTGAAAAGCATGAGGAAGGGCCCGCCACACACAGGGGAAGAGCCTGCTGACATTCCAGAGGGTAGAGAGCCCTGGGCATGTTGAGGGTGGAGGAGACAGAAAGAAGCTGGGACAGGGCAAGCAAGCAAGCTCCAAGGACTAGCATTTGGCCACAGAGGTAAACCTTCCAATGTATCCTTTCTTTTTTCCAGTTACAGGTTTCATCTGCTACAAATCTGTGGGAAAAGGATGGTTTGTTTGGCTGCCGGTATGAGGAAAAGAGCTCACTACAAGAAGAATAAAACTCATCTCACATCACTTACAAATGCAAACACCTAACTAATCTAAGCTCTCACTCAGTGTGAAAGCCAGCAGAAATAAAGAGTTAATAGAGAGGAAAGAATTAGAGTATTTCTGTGTTGTTGGGATGAGAAGGGTATCTTTACACAATTCAAAGAACATAACCTTCAGATGAAAATTGGATAAATTTGACTACATTGAAATTAAGGATTTTGTTTTTTTAAAAAAAAACTTATTTAGACAAAGATAACAGCTGGGTGAAGACTTGGAGCAGATTTTGCATTGTCTGAAGCCAAGGGATAATATTTAGAATATGAGTTGGCAAACTACAGGCCACAGGGCCAAATCCAATTCGTTGCTTATTTGTGTAAATAAAGTTTTATTGGAACACAGCCATGCCCATTCATTTGTGCCTATGGCTGCATGTTTGCTATATCAGCAGAGCTGAGTAGTTGTGACAGGGACTATATGACCCTCAAAGCTTAAAATATTTACTGTCTAGCACTTTACAGAAAAGAAAAAACTGTCAACCCCAATCTAGACTTATAGGGAAATGGGTAGGAAACACACCAGAAAAATTGTCAAAGGCTATGAATAGGCAATTCACTGGAGAGGAAATGGACTGGTTAACTAAGACCTGATCAAATGAGTAATCTTGCCAGAATTCAGGAGGATGCAAGTTAAAGCAATATTGTGATTTTTTTAATGATTATCAGATCTGCAAAAATTGGAAAGGTAAGTGTGAATACCTAGAGAAGCCCAGTAAAACACTACTAGTAAAGATGACTTCTGGGTGTGTCTGTGAGGGTGCTTTTTCAGAGGAGACTGGCACATGAGTCAGTAGACTGAGTGGAGAGGATCTGCCCTCAATGTGGACAGGCACCATGGCTAAAGCTGAATTAAAAAGGGGAAAAGAATTTCCCCTCTCTCCAGGAACTGAGACACTCTCCTCCTACCTTTGACATCAGAACTCCAGGCTCTCTGGCCTCAGGACTCTGGGATTTATACCAGTGGCCCCTCAGGTTCTCAGGCCTTAGGTCGTGGATCGAGAACCACACCACTGGCTTCCCTGGTTCTGAGGGTTTACGACTTGAACTGAGCTTGCATATGGCCTGTTGTGGGACTTCTCAGCCTTCATGATCACCCAAGCCGATTCCCTGAATAAATCTCTTCTCATATAATCTATATCTTCTATCTCTATATCTATAACCTGTTGGTTCTAACTCTTTGGAAAACCCCGACTAATACAGTAAATAATACCAAGTGCTGGTAAAGATGGGAAAAAATAGAAACCCTGAAGCTATCATTAGAGTGGAAACATGTCTAGCTATTCTGGAGAGTATCCTGGCATTATTTAGATAAGCAACACGAAATTGCCAATATTGAACCTGAGAAAGACTCTCTGGAGCGACCCCCTGTTCCTTGCTGCCCTCCACACAGCCAACTGGACAACAAAGTCAGGCATAAGCACTGCTGAATGCCTACCCTGCATAGAACTCTTTCCCTCCCTCATTTCTATGAGAACCCTGGTGTTGCTCAGTTATTTCCCTCTCACAATAGCTCATGTATTAGGAAAGGAAGCAGATCCCACCCCAGCTCCGGTACTGAGTCAAATTGGTTAAAAAATCAGTATATACCTAAATTCAGGCCCCAAAGTTTAAAGGCAAGTTTTGTTCGCAGCTTTTGGGGGAAGTTTTCTTTACCAGAATAGCTTCCAGAATCAGTTTTGTCTGTCTTTCCTTAAACATGAGCTGTAAATGGGATGGCCATAGCATTCTGGGCCTCACAACTTCTTGGACAGAAGATGATGCCAATATCTGAAAGAGGGTAAAGCAAAAGAACCCTGGGGAAATAGATATCCCTGAAGCCCATCCAACCTCCAGGTTTCCAGAAAGTGACCCAGAAATGATTTTAAGCTGGGTTGTGTTGAATTTTCTTACTTACAAGAAAGTCATCCTAACTGATAGCAACCCTCTGAGAGCCGTGGGGATTTAGATGGCAAAGGAAACTGACTTCCAAGAAGAGGCTGGAAGGTGGCAAGTTTCTCAGAGAAGACCACCCCCCTCCTGTCCCAGCACTCCACCCCACCACACACACATGCTAGCCAAGTGAAAGAGATGCTGGGAAGAAATGGCAAGGGGCGCATCTATGTTGTGAGGTTGTGAAGACTCACAACCTCAGCAAGTTTCCTGCATCTCCTGCCCCTTGCAGTGGGGGCAGTGTCTAAGTTCCCTACAAACAGAGACAGGGATTCTTGTGGGAACCATTTACCCAGGATGAGTTCTAGGAGAAAACTCCCAAAAAGTGAGGGAAAAAAGCAAGGTCAGAGGAAGGAGATAAGTAAGGATGTGTTCCCAGCTGCAGCCGGATCCCACAAGGAGCTCTGAAGCATGAATTTTACCACAGTGTTGGTCCCACCTTAAAGCAAGGGGGCCAGCCTTTTGTAAATTTCAGCAATTTATCACTGGTTTCAGGCTGCCCTGGGGAGGAAGACCTAACTGCCCCCTTCCCAAATGAGGCATCTCCCATTGGCCAAGGACAATTCTTGGAGGGTAACTGTGAACTCATAGCTTTCGATGCCCAAGCAGCTGGGCCATAAGTTCACAGGCTCAGAGAAAGGGTTTGGGCAGGACTTCAATGGCATCCTGTATAGTCACTATGGCCAAGTATCCCCTATGCCCCTTAGAAGTCACTGAAGGAAAGTGACAAGAGGAACCAGTGACCAAGACAAGGAGAACACAGCAGTGGATTCAAGGAAGACCAGAGCCTGTGGAGAGACAGGACGTCACAGCAGATGTCAATGTGGCAGGATGCCAATGTGCATTGTCCTATCAAGAGGGCATCATTCCAGTGGAAACAGTGTGGACGGATGACAATCAGGAACCAAATGCTCCCCTAACCATTACCAACACCTGGACACTACATGCCCTGGCGCCTGGCATTCTACCCCAGGGACAAGGAAGGAGAGAAAAATTCCTGAATTGACTAAAATTTAGTAGTATTTTTTTCATTTTTCTTTTTTGTTTTTTGTTTATTTTTTCACCACCAGGCAGAATGGGACTCCAGAATAGAAACCAAATTCAGCTTAAGAAAAAGTTACATTGGTTTGCCCACTCACTGATTTGCAATCACCACATGTGCTCCTACTGAAACATAAAAGAATGTCATTAACAGGAAAAGACTATTAGCAAGTTCATTAATCATGGTCCTTTTCACACTTCCGTGGTCAACTACAATTCTGGTGGTTTAAACTGAGGCCTCCCCACTTAATTACATTGTTTAGCAATTAACAGTTCATCCCCTACCACGGGCCTGCCCTGGCTTTCAGTAAAAGATAAAGTGCCTGAATTTCACAAGTGTTTCTTACAGGGTTCCCCTTGCTTGGGCAGAGGGCCATGTTTGGTGTTACCAGGACAATAATTTGTTGAACTGGTTTGTTTTCAATGAATCACTAATGACTTGGCCTTATCTATGAAATCCAAGGTGATTGAGAGCATTGGTGATTAAGTTCCCTCACAGGGCGGCTAGGTGACCCTACCAAACAACCCTTAACTTTAGTCTCCTCCTCTGTACAATGGGGATAATACTAGAAACTTCATCAAAAACTTAAATGACACAATGCATGTAAAGTGCCTAAGAAAAGGCCTGGCATGTAGAACTAAGTCTTAATCTGCTATATATTAATATTTTAATTACTTTTAATATGTTATATATTCATATTTTTAAAACTTTTGCTGAGCACTCATATAACTGTGCACTTGATAAATTTCTCCAAATGTGACACACCATGTATCCAGAACACAGATCATGGAAGAGAGTATCACTAAGGCCCCAGAAGCTCTTTCTGGTTAGTACTCTCTTGATTTCCAATAGCATAGACTACTTTTGCCTGGCTTTGTATTTATATAAATAGACTCAGACTGTGTGTATTCTTTTGTGCCTGGCTTCTTTCACTCAACACTATGTTTGTGAGATTTATTCATGTTACATATAGTTGTACTTCATTCATGCTCATTGTTTTAAACTGTTCCATTTTGCAAATATACCTCAATTTATTCACCCATTCTTCAGTTGTGTGGGCTTGGGGGTGGTTTTAACAAGGTGATTATGAATAAAGCTGCTATGAACATTCTTGCTGAAATCTTTTTTTTATTTAAATGTTTATTTTGAGATAATTGTAGATCTAGATGTAATTGTAAGAAATAATACAGAGAGACCTGGCATACTCTTTATCTGGGTTCCCTCAATTATAACATCTTGCAAAGCTGTAGAAAATTTCACAACCAAGAGACTGGCATTGATACAAACCATGGATCCTGTTCCAATTTCCCCAGTTGTACGCGCGCGTGCATGTGTGTGTATGTGTGTGTGTGTGTTGAGTTCTATATTTGTATCACCTGTATAGGTTTATATATCTACCATTGCAGTCAGGATATGGGACTCACCAACAGCAAGTGAGGAACATAGTTGTGATAAATGCCTTGATTGCAGTGTTGTGAGAGACCTTGTGCCAGAACCATCCAGGTAAGCCACCCTGGATTCCTGTCCCTCAGAAATTGTGTTGTTTTAAGCTGCTAAGTATTGATTTAACTTGGTATCCAGAAATAGATAACTAATACAAATATTTACATCATTAGTATGTAAACCTTGATAAAAATGTAGATCTCTGAGTCTCACTCCAGACCTAGCCTCTGCCCTTCATAAACTCCCCCAGGCAATTCTGATATGCCTTCTTAGTTTGAATCACTTCTCTGTTACTAACTTCCAGAAGTTTACCCCTCTTTTCTAACCCTTGGTTCCACGCTTGAACAATGGGCATGATCATACCTTATCAACTATGAGTGCTTTGTGTTTTTTTTGAGGCCTTCAGGTCAGGGATAACATCCATAAAGCATGGCCCAGCCCTCTCAATGCCCTGCCCATATCCCCTGACCCGCATTATGTCAGTGTCTTCCTGGTGAAGTGGGTTGGGGACAGCAGGCACCCACATTACTACGCCTGGGACTCTCTCTTGCAGCTAGAACCCAGTTTGCTGCCTCAGCAGTAAGCCTGACTGGGTATTTAACAGCCTCCCAGCTCCCCACAACTAACGACTGACAGAGCTGGTGTATAAACATCCCAGCTCCCTCGCCTTTCTGTGGGATGATGCTTATGCCCAGAATTCTCCAGCAGAATTAACTTCCAGTCACCTAGGGTGGTAACCAGCATGGTAATATGCCATTTATTGACTGACTTCCTTTCCATGGGTCACTTCTCGATTCCCCAGGTGTTGCCTTCAATGCCCAAATGAACCACTTACACCAATATCCTTGTCTCAGGGTTGACTTCAGGAAGAATCAAATTAAGGCAAGTACCCAGTACACTGACAACACATAATGTGTGCTCAGCTAATGTTTTTTTAATATGTATATATTCAAATATATGTTTTGAATGTTTTTGAATATATACAAGGGGGACCCAAAAAACCAGAATTTATTTATAAAAAATTCTTTATTCTTGCACATTTAAACGTCACTCATCTTCAAAGCACTCTCTGCTTGATACAATACACCTATTGAGATGCTTTTCCACTGCTCTAAACAGTTTTGAACTCATCAATTTTGATGCCTTTTAGTGTTTCTGCCATTTTTTGTTTTGCTTCTTTCACGTCGGCAAAATGTTTCCCTTTGGGAATTTTTTTCATCTGGGGAAACAAGAAAAGGCACTCTGGGTGAGATCATGTGCATAGGGAGAGTGGGTCATGTCATTTTTGGTCAAAAATTGCTTAACACTCAGCACAATGTGAGCAGGTGAGCTCGTAAATCACCCATCATTAAATGGGCAAACTCAGTGAAAGAATCTTAAAAAAAAAACAACTCACTGAACGTAGCCTCCCATAACAACCCTAGCTGGTACACTGATGCTGATGGGTTCCTAGAACACTCACCTAGCAGGGGAAGGCTGTATTATATGGGGTCTGTCCTCCAAAAGATAATTCTGATTTTTCAGGAGAGTCCTCCCTCATATGCTCATGTATATAACTTGCATGTCTGGTTAGTAAAGGACACAAGACAAAATTACTAGCCTAATGTAAAACAATGAGGAGGTATCTGCTGCATCTGAAATCCAAGAATGACTGTATAGACTCTCAAGTGTATGAAGTCTAATACACATCAACAGGGACAAAAAATTTTTTTAAAGCAGGATTTATTGAGAGGATAGAAAAGCTCTGAAGGGGTTGCCCGACAAAAATTTCAGTAGGAAATAAATAGAAAGTGGTAATCAGGCAACGCACAGGAGACAAGACCAAATGGCCAACAAGAGTATGCCAAGAGAAGTTCCAGATCAGCAGTGAGCTGAGGAATTCAAAGGAGATGTGCCCTTACTAAAAGGGCAAAAGTTAGGAATGGGGAGGTAAGGACCCTACACTGCAGAGAGGTGTAGGCTGGAACCACCTTTCCGGAGTTTTCTGGCAGCATTTAGCAGAGTTCAGAATTCATTGGCTCCATCACCCAGCAATTCCACCCTGGGTACATCAATCTCATGAAAGTTTTCACAAAGTACCAGGTGATCTATTATGGTGTTTTTGTGTTGGAGAATTGGAGGCAGTCTGGTGTCTTTCACTAGGGAAATGGATAAGTAAACTGTGACAGCGCACTTTAGTATAATATACAGCACTCAGAAGCAAAAACAGAATCTATAGGGCAACATGTGGAGTGGGAAAAGTAGGAGCCAGAATGAGATTTATAGCAAAATTCCATTATGTAAATTGAAATCAGACACAAGGTAGAAGTATATATATTTTACAAGGTAATAAACATATAAGGACATATACTAAACCTACTTGAAATAGTCACTGGGGGTGGGTTGGGAGTACATATAGAGCAGTTTAAAAAAAAAGACTTAAATGAGGCAGGTAAAATTTTTAAACATTAGGTGGTAACATAGGAGAATATTTTTATATCCATGGAGTAGGGAAAGATTTCTTTCTTTCTCTTTCTTTCTTTCTTTCTTACTTTCTTTCTTTCTTTCTTTCTTTCTTTCAGTTGGAATCTTCTGCCTCAGCCTTCCAAGTAGCTGGAACTACAGGCATGCGCCACCATGCCCGGCTAATTTTTGGATTTATTGTAGAGATGAGGTCTTGCCAAGTTGCCCAGGCTGGTCTCAAATCCGTGGGCTCAGGCAATCCTCTCACCTTGGCTTCCCAAAGTGCTGGGATTATAGGCATGAGCCACAGCACCTGGCTGAAAGATTTCTTAATTGAAACATGAGAAGCACAAACCTTAAAGGAAAACACTGATAAGCTGGAAAATATTATAATTTAAAGCTGTTTTTAGAGTAAACACCAGGTAAAAAAATGAAAAAGAGCCACATACTGGGAGAAGACATTTGAAATGCATGTAACTGAAAACGTATTGGTATGAAGAATATATGGAGAATTCCTTCAAATAATGGCAACAATTTATGCAATACTTATGAAGGGGCAGGCATGGTTGAAGGCATTTCGTGTGATTGATGCAAAGCAATAAGAAAAATACAACTTGGCTAAGAATATGCACAGGCAATTCATGAGTTAAGGTGTGTCATATTGTGTCCTAATATCACAACACACAGAAATTGTGTTCTTGTTCGAACCCTTTGTAGCTCTATCCTAGACCTCAGGACTAGGGTAGAGTTTAGTCTTAATGACAAAGTGGGTAAGAGTACTGCTAGCCTTGGGGAGCCAAGATCCTAACCCACTCTGACCCCCTCACCTCTTTGGTAGGAAGATAATGCTTTCTATTGTGGTTTGAAGTACTTAGCACATTATTTAATACAGTAAATACCTACTAAATGGTAACTATTTTGATGGTAAAAACAAATAGTAGCACACATGTAGTAAGGACATAGTCCTAAGCTTTTTTATATGTGCAGTCTCATTTAATACCCACAGAAGTTTTCTTGGGTAGGCTCTATTATTATTCACATTTTCCAGATAAGGAAGCTGAATCTTAGCGATGTTAGGAGGCTATACAGAGCATGCAGTGGGCTCTGAAGCCAGGCTTACACTCTGAACCACCGCATGGCACCCACATAAGCTTACCCAGTCCAGTTCCTTAACCCACCCTTCCCTTCTTAACAAGTAAAGTATTGAGAACTCCAGAAATTTTGTTTATGAAGCTTAGTGTGTTTCTGAATGAGCATTTCTCAGACTTTAACGTGCAAGTAGACAACAGGGTAAAGTGAGAGCAGACCTTGTTAAAACACATATTCTTTCCCAACAGGTCTGGAGGAAGCCCACGGATGTGCATTTCTACCAAGCTTCCAGGAGATTCTAAGGCTACCGGTTCTCACACCTCACTGTGGAGTTCTGGTTCTAACGATCCCTAACCATTATTACAACCCTCCTGGGTCCCTTTTACTTTGTCCATTATCATCACGCTCTGCATTTGCACTTGTGGACAACAGGGGGCTCTGCAAGCTTTAAAAGATGACACATGTCATCAGCACACATTCAACCCAGGCCATAACAGCACAACAAAGGGTGACGAAACACCTCTCCACATCTGTGGTTTGAAATACGAGATTACTCAGGATGACATAGTCGTTGGTCAGGTGGCAGCTGATTTACAGGAAGAATGATGTGGCCCGAGAGAGACATGAAGTTTGTTCACCAGCCACTGAGTTCCTGCCATGAACCAGACCCAACAGTCTGGGAAGATGAAGATTAGGATGAAGGTACCATTGTCCTTGCGCTCAGAAGATGAAGTGTCTGTGGAAATGCCCTTGGTGGAGGAGGTAGAGAAAGCCTGAAAGATCAGCTGCCTCTGCAATGCCCTAGTCAGAGGTTACAGGCATCAGAAAGTTCTAACGACCCCTAAACCAGTTAGGAAGGGGAGTTTATGGGAAGAGAAGAGCCTCCCAGAGAAAGCAATAGCAGGAGCAGTAAAGGCAGCCCCACAGAGACAGGGAGAAAAAGCGCTCCGAGGGCTGGCACCCTCCTCTCATCGCTCCTCTCCTCACTCTCCTGCCCCGTGGGATCACCTCACCCAGCCCCTCTGACAGGGGCCCTGACTTCACATCAGCCACCAATGACAAAGTTGGTTCAAATTCTTAAAGGATATAAGCTGACTGGCTATTTTTTTTAATTGGGCAAGATGACCTCTTTAGAAGTGACTGAGGCAGACCAAGAAACCTGTCCACTCATTCCATCTCTTTGCCTGCCAAAGGCACACATCCTTCTTCCACATTATAGTTCTAAAGGATCTTCCATCAGTCAAGATCTATAAGCAAGCCAGGTGTGGCGGCTCATGCCTGTAATCCCAGCACTTTGGGAGGCTGAGGTGGGAGAATTGCTTGAGCCCAGGAGTTTGAAAATAGCATAGGCAACATAGTGAGACCTTGTCTCTATTAACAAAAAAACCTACAAACACAAATGTACACTTACTAATTATCAATGAGAGACACCCAAAGTCATGACCATGAGACTACCAGAGAGAGCTTTTTTAGTCATTTTTCAGAGTCTATACTCCCCGGTGTTATCTATTTCTCCCCGGTTCTATAACTGTCAAGCCTGGTATTGCCTCCTCATAATTTTACAACCTAAGGATTATGGCAACAGTCCTCACTAAGACACCCCAAATACAATAATGAAATACAAAGAGTGCAAGTTCAAAAACATTCCTCATTTGGAAAGAGGTGAGGCAGATAGTCTCTCCATCCAGAGAAAATATCATTTCATACCATGTCACACAGCGGCATGGGCCCCTGCTTACAGCTGCCACTGAAAGAGAGGGGCCTGGTGATCTAGTGAATAATCAGGAATTTGGTATGACTAGAGAATTCCATGAGCATCACTGTTGACTCGCCTCCATGGCACAGGGGTGAGTTCTTTGGTCGGAAAACCAGGCTCCCAGCTGGGAAGGACCTATGTCTTAGTTGTCTTCATACCGTATTCCTTACAGTGTTTTGTAAGACACAGCCCTGCCCACAATGGGCTTTAGTACACAGTGAAAATATCTTGGACAAAAGATTGAGAAAGTGAAGAATCTCTGATCTTGGTGTTCAAGATGGAGAGAAGAGGCGAGGAGAATGGCTGAGGTATCAGCTGGTTCCTGTTAGTTGGTGAACAGAGGCCATCAACCGCAAGGAAGAAGCTGTTGTGGGTTGCAGAGCTAGTGCCGCCTCAAGCTGTTTGCGCTCCCAGGAAGTCAATCCAGAGAGAAGCAAAGGGTTGTTGTCCTCCTCCTCATAGCTATCTCCTTTGGGACAGGCACCCTTGGCTGAACACATGTAAGAATCATTTGCAGAATAGCTCTAAGAGAGGAAGGAGTCCAAAAACCTGTGATCTGGGATTAGAACTCTGACGTAAGATGTAAGAAATGAGAGCCATTGCAAAGAGTTTGCAAGATCTGTGATCTGCAGGACTACGAGCTATAGAGTAATATACAAATTAAATGCAATATATACCAGGGATGCCAAAAAATGTATACACATTTTAAGGAATGTTCGCCATAATCAGAAGTATCTGGACACTGATGGTAACCAATTCGAGCACCTCTTGTAATAGCAGAAGTCAAATGTGACTTGTATTCATCTTTTGCTATCCGTACATATTTATTATTAGAATTTTAATAGTTTTTCTTTTCTTAAAATGTGTACGTTTTTGGCATCCTCTACATAATCTAGATAGATAGATAGATTAAATGCAAAGAACTGGAGCCTGGATCTCGTGAGATCAACACTTGTCAGGAGGGCAGTGGGATACTGGTGGAAGAGGCAGAGAAAAGGCAACTGCTCTGGTAACCGCTGTTTAAGAAAAAAATTAAAGGAAATGAAAAAGGAAGAAGAAAGAGCTCACAAGGTTTAAGATTTAATCTCTATTAAGTCTTGCAGACAGACACGAAATAATTATTGCAAAATTTGATTCACACAAACGAGAAGCATAGGTTTCCTTTAAGGACTGAGTGGACTTACTGCATATGACTCAAAACATGAGCTAAAGAGGCTTCCTAGCTATGTGACTTGAAGGAGGCTTAAACCCTCTGACTTCTGTATCCCTGCGGAGAATTCTTTAATTGGAGATAATGCCACCTAACTCCCAGGGTGCTATGAGCATTATGTAACTAATGCCTAGCAAGTCTTTGGCAGAGTGTGTGGCACATAGTACATGCTCAGTTAGCAGTGATTGATGTTGCTGTTCTTTGAACTAGATAGGCTCTGAAGGTCATAGCAAAAAGTTCCAAAAATATTTTGAGTAGCATCCACATCTTCCAGATGAGCAGCCAATTTCTCAGAATGGGACACTCTGAAGGAGCCACACTGGCAGGAGGGGGGAGTCAAACTGGAGGGCTCAGGGAACAAGGATGCGGCCACTTGCACAGGGAGGTTTCCTTCTACTTCAGAGCCGGCAAATGGTTTCATCTCCCATCCAGCTCATGTAGAGTGATGATGGCTGCCAAGATTTCAGCCCTAACAAGGATGACAAGGACAGGGGTCCTTCAGGAGAAAGATGCCATAATCGATTAGCCATTCCATGGGGACAGGAGAAAGGGAGGCCACATCTGCCACCCCATTCCAAGGTTGACCTGATAGGTTAGATCCAGAATTTAAATTGGCACAATCATAATATTATCTATCATAATGTCTGAGCAATAATAGTCTAAGTGCTTTATATTTCTATATCATCTCATTCAATCTTATGCCAACACTTTGAAGAGGGAACATTATAATCCTCATTTTCCACATGGGTCTCACAGACCTAAATCAACTGAGCACTTGCAGCAGACTCAGCCGGTGCCCATCAAGTGTAGTAAACAACAGCTCCCGTGCCTTCCCAAAAGCCAGCCCCTCTGTTACTTTGAGGGAAGGCTGCCCTCCAATTTACAGAGTCCACTTTGCCTACCCACATGGAGGACCTGAGATGCCTGGGAATTTAGGTCTGCCAGGAAAACCCTTAACCCCGGACAGTTGGGGACAGGGGTATAAATGTTCTAGCTCCCTTGTTCCTGTCGGAGGCATGGCCTCCACTGACCCCAGAGCTCCAGAGGACTTGAGCCACATGGGAATCTCTCCTCTTCCCTCCATGGCGTCGATGCTGCCTCATTACACCCCTGTCTGGCCTCCCTCCCTTCCTGGTCCCACTCTCCTGGTCCTCTGCTGGTTTTTCCAGGGAGCGTCTTGCAATGAAACACTTTCATGCAAACGCTCATCTAGGGGTCTGCTTCTGAGCAACCAGGCCTGTGACATCACTTGGCTGTAAGTGCCAGAGCCTGAGTTCAACTCAGGTTGAACTATTCACTGTGTAAACTGCCTCAAAGAGACCCACCCACCAGAAGCAATGACAATAAACTTGCACATGGAAAGACGGAAGGCTTAAACTAGAACTCTTGCCAATACTCAGGAGCCAGGTCCTAAGCAAGGCCTGGCTGTGAAAGCTGTGCCTGCTGCCACCCGGGACTTTAAATCCCTGCCTAGAGGTCCTTCAGACTTCAGTGTGTCCTCTGCCACATGCCGGCATAATTATAGTGGAGACAGGCAATCTAATTTTAGAAGCTAGGAAGGCTTTCTCCTCAGCCTGGTGGGTTTTTTTTCTTACAAACCTCCATGTGAAGGATGTAAGCTAATTGACCAGTCGAAAGCTCTGTGTGTTCTGTTGTTCTCTTTTCTGCAGCTATTGGGATCTTTGTGCATCTGTGATGTGTGTGAATTCACATCTTCTGCAGCTCCTCCCACTCACCAAGAGAAGGGAAAAGATACTAGCCATGGCCCTTGCAGCTGAAGCAAAAAGCTTGAGCGGGACTCGGAGGCCAGAGCAGGTGAGAAGAGCTTTTCTCCATGTCTCACCATTTGGGGAAATGTGTCTTTGAACAGGAAAAACAAAATAACATCCTTGTTCATCTACAGCCACGTGTAGAAAGGAAGGAACAGGCTGGGGGTGGTAGCTCAAGCCCGTAATCACAGCACTTTGGGAGGCCGAGGTGAGGGGATTACCTGAGCCCATGGGTTCAAGAACAGCCTGGATAACTTGGTGAGACTTCATCTCTGCAATAAATCAAAACAATTAGCAGGGCGTGGTAGCGTAGTTCCAGCTACTTGGAAGGTTGATGCAGAAGGATTGCCTGAACCCAGCAGTTCGACGCTGGGGTGTCCCTGAGTGTACCACTGCACTCCAGCCTGGGCGATAGAGTGAGACTCCAACTCAGAAACAAAACAAAACAAAACAAAAAATGAAAGGAAGGAACATACTCTGTGGTGTATCTAAAACTCTACTCGTGTGTCTCCCCTGGAAATGCTTAGGTCCAAGAATCCCAGGAAGGGCCTTCTCTCAATGACTCCCCAGCCTCCAACTCTCTCCTAGCCCAGCCTCATCCCTTCTCCACACACCTCCCACACTCAACCAGAGAACTGGCAGAGATGATCTAGGGGTCAGGGAGGTAAGAGGACATCTTAGGTTGCCTGAAGTAAGAGAAGAGTTTCGGATATTCCTTGTGTTACTTGGGGGCAATTTTCCTTTGCAGAGCTAAGCCAAGTTCTGGGTTCCTTTTTCCTCAAGGCCAGCTCAGAAGCAAGAGCCTTTCAGAGAGGAAAATGGCTTCCTTCCAGAGTTACCACTGTAGTTTTGCTCTGCCGGTGGAGGTTTGCAGCAACAGCAGCACTGCAAGTGAACTTCAGCCAAACAGGTCCCTCATCTTTCCTTGCTTACACACTGCGAGGGCAGTCCTCTCTTGATATCTGTGAGGATTGGTTCCAGGACCCTCACAGACACCAAAATCCTCAGAAGCTCAAGATCCCGATAAAAAATAGCATCGTGTTTGCATATACCCTACACAAACCCCATATACTTTAAAGCACCTCTAGATGACTTGTAATACCTAATACAGTGTAAATGCTATGTAGATAGTTATTATACTATATATTCGTTTTTTATTTGCATTTTTATTATAGTATTGTTATTTTGACATTTTTTCTGAATATTTTCAATTTGCAGTTGAAACCACAGATGTGAAACCCTTGGATACGAAGGGCAGACTTTATTTTATCTGCTGCTCCCCCCATGAGCGTGGACAGAAAAATGCATACAGCCCAGAACTCTGACATCAGTCTTGCACCTCCTGAGACCTTTTGTTATATGAGAAAACACATTCCTGCATGTGTGTGCTCCTTTGGCAGAAATCTGTTACACACAGCTAAGCACTGCCAACCAGGACACCTGGAAAACAGCAACTCACAGCAGGGGTAGTGGGGAAGGAGGCTGGGGGAGTGGAGGTTGAGATTTGACCCACCAATGTAACTTGTTTGACCACTGCAGTAATGATATTTTAGAAGCAGGAACCTTCACTCAAAGTCCAGACTTCTTGCTTCTTTTGCACGTTAAAGGGTTTGGGAAAATTAGGCCTGTACTCCTACATGGCGCACAGTCCTCCCACTCCTCCCCCTCCCTCTAATTAGGGGAGGCTCAGTTGCCCTTTTTCATCACCACTGAGCTGATGTTGCTTGGCCCCACCACCATCTGGGTTTGTGACCCTTGTGCAGGAGAGAACTCAGGTTTGTTCATTGGCCTCCTTGGCTTGGACCTTTGCTCTGCGTTGGTTGTTTAGCATCTCTCTGAGCCTGTATTTCTCAATAGATATAATAACACCTACAAGAAGGCATGGTGTGGTGTTAAAGGAGAAAATGCCGAAGCACTTAGCATGTTGTGTGTGATCCAAGAAGTCACATAGTAGCCCTGGAGAAATATGAACTCCTCTCCCCTCTTCTGTAGGTTTGAGATATCAATCATCTTGTGATTGAATAACTCAGGGATGTGATTGCTCACATGTGGTTTAAACATACCAGATTGTCCCTTCCAGAGGTGATAACCCCAATCTGGTGACTAGGTTCCACCCCTGACTGCTGACTTAAAGGAGGGTGCCCCTGCAGAGTCCCCATCACAGACATCAGATTGGATTCAGTGAACGTGAACCTAATGTAACCAAAAGTCCTTCTGGTTTTTCTCCCCCATTGGAACATCTGCCTGTATCACTTGTCCATCATGGTCACCTAGGATTTCAAGGTTTTTGCTAATCCGAGGTCTAGGCAACTCCTTTCAATCACTAGTGGACTCTGTGCCCATAAAGGGGGTGCACCCCTTTCTCCCCCTAAACCAGGAAAAGATTAGGTGTGCAGTCTGGTTGAGATGGGAGAGAAAGGGGAATCAGCAAGGGAGGGTGACAAACAGAAGCTGAGAGAGGGGCACTGTCACTAGCAATGAGGAGGGATGTGCAGAGGGGCCCTGTCTCTGCCTTCACTTCCCCGACTCCTATTATTACATCATCACACAACTGTGTCTTCACAGCATCCAGCCCAATCGTGCGCAAAGCCAGGCCGATGGCCCCTCTCCCCTCGGGCTCCTAGGCCAGGTGCCTGCTGGACTTAACCGCCCTCCAGTCTGATTCTAGCTTCACCTTCCCCTTGCTGTGTGGGTTACAACCCTCCTCCCTTGCAGGTTGTCAGTCCCCAGGCCTACAGTTATGTCTCTTGAATAATACTTTTCTCCACGGAAACCTTCTCCTGGCAGCAACAAAGATGTATTTGCACTTTTTAATAGAACCTTTAAATGCTTTCACGCTAGCAATACCAGACAGCCAGAGAGGAATTATGCCTGGTCTAGTCTCCCCCTCTGCCCTTGCCACTGCTCCTTCTGAGACCTTCTTCCCCCGAGGCTGGACTGGACAGAAAGCAGCGGGGACACCGGCACACAGGGGGAGCTGGCACAGAGGCAGCAGGCCCACGCACCCACACATCATTCCCTTCATGCCCGCAGTGGTAGCCTGCCACTACCGCTGGCCCTGCCCGGACCAGGGGCTTTCTGCATCTACTGCTTTTCTCTCCCCTCAAACCCTCAGCTCCTATCTGCTCCCTGCCTCCCTCTGATGATCAGCTTCCTATTACAAGGACGAAGCAGAAGCCAAAGGGGAGAACTGTACAAGCGTCCACTCCGTCAGCCCCATCCTTTGAGCTCTGTGCCTCAGCTCTCCCCTCACTCCTGTTGCTGGAGATGGACCTTGCCTGCTTAGGGCAACTCTTTTGCCCTAGACCCCACATCCCCTCTCCCCCAACAATTCCAGCAATTCTCCCTTCTCTACTGCAAGCTTCTCACCCTCACATAAACATGTTCTTATTTCTTCCATCTTGAGAAGAGAGAAAAGCCCTCTCTTGATGCCACTTCCTTCTCTCCAGGTCTTGCCCATCGCCCGCTCCTTCCTCAGCAGCAGAATCCTTGGAAGTTCTGGATTCCCCCTTGTTCATGTGTAGCTCTATGCGAATCAGCCTGTCCTGCCGCCCCTCACAGGTCCCCAGCAGCCTCCCCTTTGCTGGTGCCAAGACAACTCTCAGGTCTTCACTTGCTGACATTCTCAGCCACTCCTGCAGATTTGCCCCTGCCTCCTGTCTTATACTCTTTCTGCACTCGGCTTGCAGCATCCCATATGCTTGGTCTCCCCCCATCTAACCACTTGCTCCTTCTCAAACCCTTTTGCTGTTTCCTCCTCATCCCTCTAACATTTACACATAGACAAACCCTCAGGGTTCTGTCTATGGACTGCTTTTCTCTCCTATTTATAGAACTCACCTAATCCCGTGGATTTAAATGCCATTTACATGCAGTCTAGTACTCTCTCCTTATTCACGCAGCTACCTATCAGACGGCTCCACTTGGAGGGCGTATCTGTCGGGATAAACTAGATTATGGTGCAGAACAAACAACTCTGACATCTCAGTGGCTTGAAACAACAACGGTTCATTTGCTGTCTGTGCTACTCTGGTGGCTTGGGCTTCTATGTATTCTTATCACCCTGAGGCCCCTTAGGCTGACGGTGGCTGCACCTATGAGCAACCATTTCAGCACAAAGTCCCAGGATGTGCTCTCTGGTAGGGAAAGAGATCAGGGAAAAACATGTCATCATTTAACCCCCAGCTTATGGCAGTCATGTCTCTGCCAAGCTACTGTCCTCTGTGCCCTGAACTTAGGCACTTTTCAGTAAGGGAATATACAAACATACACAAATAAGTGTCTATTTCATAACCCTTGCACACAACAAATTTCACTCACAAAAATGTGGTTAGCAACATTTTCCCAACCTTCTGCATCTAGAATGGAGTGACAGCAAAGTCTTGTGGGCTTCCAGCAAATGGGGGTGTTCCCCAGTGAGGTGCTCGGAAATGTTTAACCACCAGCTCTCTCAGAAACAAAAAAGTCCTGATTTATACTGTTTGCCAATTACCATAATGGAAATGCCCCCACCATGGCCAATTTTAAATCAACATGAATTTAACAACCAGCTCACAAATTGACTGAAAATTTAATCATTGATGCTCGTGAGCTGATCTGAGCCAGTCAGTAGTTTTAGCTCAAGCTCCTCTTTATCACACCACCTGACCTACTCTCCAGAAAAGAAAAAAAACAAGTGAGGAGGGCAAATACATGTCAGCAACTGTGACAACACCGTGTGTGTTATTTCATTCAAGACCGGCATCAGTTAGTATATTGGTTTCACTGCTTTAACAAAAAGATGCAAAGTAACCTTGTACATCAACATTCATAGCAGCATTAGTCACAATAGTCAAAATGTGAAAACAACCCAAATGTCCACCAGCAGATGAATGAACAAATGGATACACAAAATATACCTATAATGGAACACTTTCCAGTCTTAAAAATGAATGAAAGCCAGGCAGGGTGGCTCAAACCTGTGATCCCAGCACTTTGGGAAGCTGAGGCAAGATGATTGCCTAAACCCAGGGGTTGAAGACCAGTCTGGGCAACTTGGTGAGACCTCATCTCTACAATAAATCAAAAAATTAGCCGGGCGTGGTGATGCATTCTTGTGGTTCCAGCTACTTGGAAGGCTGAGATGGAAGGATCACCTGAGCCCAGTAGGTTGAGGCTGTGGTGGCTGTGAGCATGCCACTGCACTCCAGTCTGGGCAACAGAGTGAGACTCCAACTCAAAAAAATAAAATAAAATAAAAATGAAGACATGGAAAGGTGGCTCATGCCTCTAATCTTAGGGCTTTGGAAAGTCCAGGCAGGGGATTGCTTGAGGCCAGGAGTTTGAGACCAGCCTGAGCAACGTAGTAAGACCCAGTTTCTATTAAAAAAGAAGAAAAATAGCCAAGGGCAATGGCATATGCCTATAATCCCAGCTACATGGGTGGTTGAGGCAGGAGTATTTATTGAGTCCAGAAGACTGAGGTTACAATGAGCTATGGTCACATCACTGCACTCCAGCCTGGACAGCAGAGCAAGACTATGTCTCAAAAAAAAAAAAAAAAAGAGGAATAAAATTCTAATACATGCTGCAACATAGATGAACCTTGAAAACATTATACTGAGTGAAATAGGTCAGACACAAAAGGAAAAAATTGTATGATTCCACTTATATGAGAAACAGAAAGTGGGATACAGATTACCTAGGGCTAGAAGGGAAAATGGGGAGTTGCTGTTTAATGGATATAGAGTTTCTGTTCGGGATAATGAAAAATTCTATCAATGGATCATGGTGATGATTGTACAACATTGTTAATGTACTTCATTCTACTGAATTGTTCACTTAAAAATGCTTAAAAAGGCAAAATTTGTGTTATCTATATTTTACCACAATAAAAAATGTAATTTGTAAGACTCAAGTAATAATAATAGAGGCTTAAATACCATTTTTTCCACTTATAAAAGGCTAAGTAGGTGGACCAGGGCTGGTAAGGTGACCCTACCATTATCACTCCAAGGCTCCTTCTACCTTGTTACTCTGCCACTCTCAACATGAGACTTCTCCCTCATGGTCCAGATGGCTGCTTCCGCTCCCACCATCACTTCAGCATTCCAGCCAGCAAGAAGACAAAGCAGGAGAAAAAGAGGCATGTTCTGAACCTTGAAGGATATGGCCTGGATATTGCACACATCATTTCCACTTTTATCCTATTAGTCAGAATGTATTTATCTAGCTCAGTGGAGGCTGAGAAGAGTAGTCTTTAATCCAGACAGCTAGAAATTCTACAACTTTAGAAAAAGGGGAGAATGAATATTGGGATATAGTTAGTAATTCCTATTAAAAGCCAGAGTAGCCCTGTGAAGTAACTTCTATTATCTAATTTTAGAGATTAAGAGTTTGCAATTCAGAGAAGTTAAAAAAATTTACCCAGAGTCACTTCACAAGTGAATGACAGACTTGAAAAGCCCTGTTTCTGACTCCCAAGTCTTGTGCTCTTTCTACTACATTATGCATGAAAACTGCTGGCTAAATGCTTAGAAATGCTGGGCACTTGTAATCCCAGCTACATGGGAGGCTGAGGCAGAAAGATTGCTTGAACCCTCCCCTAAGTTCAAGGCTGCAGGGAGCTATGATCACATCACTGCCCTCCAGCCTGAGCGACAGAGCAAGATCTTATCTCTTAAAAAAAAAGGTCAGAAATGTTGTGAGCTGGTTGTTAAACACCGTCATTATAAAATTAAATCACACAAGCTTACAATTAAATGAATTATACTGCCGGGCATGGTGGCTCACGCCTATGATCCCAGCACTTTGGAAGGTGGAGGCGAGAGGATTGCTTGAGCCCAGGAGTTTGAGACCAACCTAGGCAATTTGGCGGGACCTCATCTCTATAATAAATCAAAAATTAGGCTGGCCACAGGGCTCAGCCTGTAATCCCAGAACTTTGGGAGGCTGAGGCGAGAGGACTGCCTGAGCAAAAGGATTCAAGACAAGCCTGGGCAACTTGGTGAGACCTCGTCTCCACAATAAATCACAAAAACTAGTCAGGTACAGTGGTGAGCGTCTGTAGTTCCAGCTACTTGGAAGGATGAGGCGGAAGGATCGCCTAAGCCCAGCAGGTTGAGGCTGTGGTGGCCGTGAGCATACCACTGCACTCCAGCCTGGGTGATAAGATTAAGACTCCAACTAAAAAAAGAAAAAGTAAAATTAGCCAGGTGTGGTGGTGCACACCTGTGGTTTCAGATACTTGGAAGGCTGAAGACGGAAGGATTGCCTGAGCCCAGCAGATTGAGGCTGCAGTGGCCGTGAGTGCACCACTGCACTCCACCCTGGGCAGCAGAGTGAGACTTAGACTAAAAAAAAGAGAATTATTAATATATGCGAGTTTTAATAAAACAAAAGTAATAAATACTCAAACTTATCCCTTCTTAATTGTTTTACTACTGTCTGTGCTCTTGGTCTCATGTCTATTGCATCTCTATGGTGGAAATACTATCTAATGGCAGGTTTTTGACCAGCTTCTCCTAACTCTATCTTTTTATTATTTTTTTTTTATTTTAAAGATGTGTGGTACAATTCAGGGTTAGGTATACAAATGTTCATTATGCAAGTACCCTTGTTGATGAAGTGTGCCCCTCCCTCCCCTGGCAGTTTTCTTCAACTACCAATCCCACCCCCCATCCCCTGGCAGCTTCCCACTACTGCCAATTCCTTTCTTATAGTATTTTGATAATTGTTCAAGGTCCGCTTATGAGTGAGAACATATGGTACTCTGCTCTTTGTTTCTGTGATAGGTCACTGAGTATGATAGTCTCTAATTCCATCCAAGTTGCTGTTAAGTCCATATGTTTATCCTTCTTTATGGCTGCATAATTTTCCATTGTGTATATGTACCACATTTTTTTTATCCAGTCCAGCTTCGATGGGCAGCATGGTTGGCTCCATGTTTTTACTACTGTGAACAGAACTGCAACAAACATGCATGTGTAGGTATCTTTTTTTGTAGAATGATTTGAGTTTCTCTGGGTATATTCCCAATAGGGGGATTGCTTGGCCATATGGAAGGTCAATTTCTAGTTCTTTCAGAAATCGCCACACTGTCTTCCAAAGAGGTTGTACTAGTTTGTATTCCCACCAGCAGCATAGAAGTGTTCTTTTTTCTCCACCTCCTCGCCAGAATCTGTTGTTTTATTAATGATGGCCATTCTTACTGGGGTTAGGTGGTATCTCAATGTGGTTTTGATTTGCATTTCTCTAATGATTAGTGAGGTTGAGCACTTTTTCATGTGTCTATTGGCTGCCCATATATCTTCTTTTGAGAAGTGTCTATTCATGTCTTTTGCCCACTTTTTTTTTTTTTTTTTTTAGTTGGAGTCTCACTCTGTCACCTAGACTGGAGTGCAGTGGCCGCTCCCGGCCACCGCAGCCTCAACCTGCTGGGCTCCGGCGACCCTTCCTCCTCAGCCTTCCAGGTAGCTGGAACTATAGGCGCGCACTACCATGCCCGGCTCATTTTTGATTTATTGTAGAGATGAGGTCTCGCCAAGTTGCCCAGGCGGGTCTTGAACCCGTGGGCTCAGGCAATTCACTCACCTCAGCCTCCCAAAGGCGCGGGATTACAGGCTGAGCCACCGAGCTCGGCTTAATGGGGCTGTTTGCTTTTTTTCTTTTCGGCTCTATGATATCTTGTGGGTAGCTGATACCAGGTGTGAGGGAAATATTACAACACAAAAATCAGCAGGGGCTACAAACCAGAGCTTCTAGCCATTTCCCAGCACACAAGTGCATATGTGAGTAAAGGTGATGTCACCAGGATAACTGGGAGACTGAGGTAGGGCCAGGTAAAGAACACCTGCACTCCTTTCTCTGACTGGCTTCCTATCCCTCTTATCTCCTGCATTCTGACCCCTCTTAATAAAAAGACAAGCAGAAGAACATTCCCGACTGCACTTTTAAGAAACAGGATTTCCAATAAGCAAAGTGTTCAGAGATTGAAGTAGAAAAATGATTTGGGCTGATGTCCAAATCCCTACTGTCTCATGGTCCTTGGTTGAAGGCGCTCAGAGGCCCCACTGTGGTTACCACGAGCTGCTTTGTAGATGGAGCGCCTCTTCTTTCTCCAGAAGGCAGAGCCAGGAAGGAGGCAGTCTGCATGGGGTTGAATGGCTCCTCTAAGCGACACCCCCTCTGCCCTCGCAATGGAGAATGTCCATTTCCCTATGGGACCGCAAATCGGGCAGTACCAGGGTGTCCTCTGTCAGGTGCTGGCTTCACTATGGCTACACAGGCAATTGAGGGCTGAAGGCTCAGGGACTTGAGACGTACAGCCAGCCTGAGGCTGAAGGTGAACCTGAGCGGGCTGAGCCAGAGAAAGAGGCTGAGTTCCCAGGAACTCATGGTCATCAGGTTCAAGAGTTCTGCTTCTCCCTCAGCAAGACACACACCGTGGGAACACCTACATCTTACCTTCAAAGGAGGGAATCCAAAAGAAGCTTTAAACAGGGGACGGACCCTGCCTCATTTCTGTACTAAAAATAAATAAATAAAGCAGTTTGGAGAGAACACTGCCTTCGCTGTAAAGCCAAGCCTCTCAAACCTCTAATCCAGCCTCCTTCTCTCTAAAGTCTGTCTTACATATCCAAAGACTTGTTCTGGATCTTCAAGGGCAGGTCAGGAGCTCTTGAAGTGGAGGCTGCATTTATTAGGGATCAATTCTGGCAAAGGGGAGTATGGGGGGGATGAGCTGAGGGCAATACCCATTTGTGACACAAGCCCCACAAAGCTGGCCACCAGCTGAGGACCTGCAGTCAGGTTGCCTGGAAGTGTCCACATTTGGCCCAAGAGCCCAGGCTTTCATATCCCTGGCTCCTCAGGGTTGAATGTGAGCTTCCTGGGTTGTGACAGGAAGGAGCTCATGGCCACCAGTTGCCCACATGCCCCAAAGCTGGCCACCAAGTCTTCCTGAGGGAGGTCTGGACAGCATGGGTCCGTGTCCACCACACAAACCAGTAACACTCTGCTGTTGCCTCTGGGGCTGACATTTTGGCAGGGCTATGTTTCCCGCTCCAAACCAACAAGAGTTTGAATACTCATTACTTTTCAACCCAGTGGCCTGAGCTTGTGAGCTTTCTTTCTGGTTCTAAGCCTCCCTTTTGTCATTTGTAAAATGAGGTGTGAAGACTCCATGAGCTCAGGACACAGCAGGCCCCAGTTACGTGTGAGTGCCTCTCATCCCTGCCCTCCTTGAAAAGGCCAAGACCTTCCTCCTTAATTCTATAAAAGCACTTTTTTTTTTAAAGAATAGGAGTCTCACTCTGTCTCCCAGGCTGAAGTGCAGTGACATGCTCACAGCCACCACAGCCTTGACCTGCTGGGCTCAGGTGATCCTTCCACCTCAGCCTTCCAAGTAGCTGAAACCACAGGTGTGCACCACCACACCCAGCTAATTTTTTTGATTTGTGTAAAGACCAGCTCTTGCCAAGTTGCAAGAGCTGGTCTTGAACAATTGGGCTTAGGCAGTCCTCTTGCCTCTGCCACCCAAAGTACTGGGATTACAGGTGTGAGCCATCGCACCCGCCCAAATGCACTCTTTACTAACCTCATGTCTCCCCTCTCCTCAGGTCCAGGTTCTCCCAGGGCCATTTGGCGGAAGCCCTTTATTCAAAGCCTCTGGCCAGCTCCTCACCTCCCAGGATCAAGATCTTGAACCACTGACCAAGTCCCCCAGTCTGCTCCCTGCTCCACTGAAATCCTCAATGGCTTCCTGAACTTTCAAGTTATATGAGTTTCTTGCAGCTGCTGTAATAAATGACCATAATGTTAGTGACTTTAAACAACACGGATTCATTATTTTATAGGTCTGGAGTTCAGAAGTTTAAAATAGATCTCACTGGACTCACTCTGTTGTGTTGGCTTTTCCAGTTTCTAGAGGCTGCCTTCATTCCTTGGCTTGTAGCCACACTCTGTCTTCAAAGCCAGTAACGCCCAGTCGAGTCTTCCTCACATCACATCAGTATGACATCGACTTGACTCTCCTGCCTCCCTCTTCCACATTTATGGCCTCTAGTGATTATGTTGGGTCCACCTAGATAATCCAGGGTGCTATCCGTATTTTAAGGTCAACTGATGAGTCATCTTAATTCCATCTGTTACCTTAATTACCCCTTGCCATATAAAAGAACATAGTCACAGGTGTCAGGGATCAGGACTCAGACATCTTGGTGCAGGGTGGGAGTGGGGAACATCATTCTATCACACAGGCCATGGTCAGAATGTCCTCCCCAAGTTCTTCTCTACACAATGCAGCCATAGGGATCTTTTAAAAAGTCATTATCAGCCGGGCTCAGTGGCTCAGCCTGTAATCCCGCGCCTTTGGGAGGCTGAGGTGAGTGGATTGCCTGAGCCCGTGGGTTCAAGACCTGCCTGGGTAGGCGAGACCTCATCTCTACAATAAATCAAAAATTCAGCCAGGCATGGTAGCGCATGCCTGTAATTCCGGCTACTTGGAAGGCTGAGGCAGAAGGATTGCTGGAGCCCAGCAGGTCGAGGCTGCGGTGGCCAGGAGCGTGTCACTGCACTCCAGTCTGGGCGACAGAGTGAGACTCCAACTCAAAAAAAAAAAAAAAGTCATTATCCCTGGTTACACTCTTCCATAATATTAAGAAAAAAATCCTTAGCCAAATCCTTCAGGCCTGGACTATCTGATCCCGGCCTCCTCCTTTGCCTCATCTCAGGCCACTCTTTCCTCCTCTCTCCTCCTGATCCACAAACTTCAGATAGTCCTGTGTCCTCACCTGGTCCTGTCCCGCCACCCAGCCTTCCCAGGGGCTATGGCTTCTGTGTGAATTGCCTTTCCCATCCCTCTCCATTTTGAATCTTCCTCAGTCTTCAGGTCCTGCCCCAAGTCACTTCCCAAGGGAAGAATAATGAGCCCCCAGAAATGTCCATGTCTAAATCCCCAGAACCTGTGACTATGTCACCTTCCTTGGCAAAAGGGACTTAGCAAATGTGATTAAGGTAAAGACTTTGAGATGGGGGCATTTTCCTGGATTATCTCAGTGGGTCCACTGTCATCATAAAGGTCCTTATAGGTGAGACACAAAAGAATCAGAAACCAGAAAAAGGGATGCGATAACAGAACCCGAAGTTGGAGTGATGCACGGTGAAGGTGGAGGAAGGGAGACAAGCCAAGGAATGCGTGTGACTTCTAGAAGCTAGAAAGGTAAGGAAACAGATTCTTCCCTGAAGCCTCCAGCTTTGCTGACTTCTTGATTTTAGACTTCTGACCTCCAGAATTATAAGACAATAATTTTGTGTTGCTGTAAGCTTCATATTTGTTCTATTGTCTCTGTAACACATTTGCGGTAATGTGTTACGGAGACAATAGAAAACAAATACAGACAACCACTGGGCCTGTGTCTGCCCAGCCCACAGCTCTGCCTCCTCTATAGTGGAGGCTCATCAAACATTTGATGACTGGATGAATGAGCGTGGCAGGAATAGTGAAGAAAAACCCAGCAGACAGGCTGTAAGAGCCCCTCTCTTCACTACCCCCGTGTGAGCTTCCCTCCAATGCCTAAAGGATAAAATGCGGGAAACCCCTGTTGAGTCAGTGTGTAAAAGGCAACAAAAGGAAGGCTAGAAAACTAGGCTGCAGGAGTAGGGGGATGGGGAGATGCCACCTCCCATACTAATCTCAAGCCAGAAGGGACCCCAGTTCACAGGCCAGACCTCTAAAACCAAGGAAGAGACTGTCTTCAGGAAAGACTTTTCCAGACTACTCAGTCCATGGGGTGGGGTGGGAAGGGGGTGGAGCAGGGAGAGCTCATAGGGCTTCTGGGTGGGGAAGATGCCTTTGGAGGGACACAGGTAAAGGATCCCACTCTCCCTAACTGGCGAGGAACTCAACCAGGCTGAATCTGCTTGGACAGGCTCATGGGGAGCTGCATGCAGGCAGTCATGGAGCTCTGATAGTTTTTCCTCACAAAGGAAAAGCAAACCAACAAAGGAGGAATGAGAATGGCAAGAGGGGGTTGAGTGGGGAGAAGCAACAGTGGGATACTGGGGTTAAGCAGGGAATTCAACTGTGTCTGCAATGTTTATTTCCTGAAAAATATTTCCTTAAAAAAATCTGAATATGGCACAATGCTAACATTTATTAGACCTAAGAATGGGTTATATATAATTCTCTAAATTTTAAAAAAATGTTTCTTAAAGAATAGGCAAATGAAAGTACTGCTGTCTGATATGTATTCCTAAAGGAATCATACTGATTCTCTCTCTCTCTCTCTTTCTTTCTCTTTCATACACAGACACACACACACACAGATACACACACACACACTCACACTGGTTTCTACATAGACATATTGGCCATCACTGTTTCCTTTTCCTCCCATCACTAAAATAATTTTCTCTGCATGTAAAATTTATATAATCACAGTAGTCTTAGTGCTTTTAAAAAATTCAATGAGTTTTCTTATCAATTTAATTATTTCAACACATTGTCCAAGTTAATTAACTTTCATTGAATTGATTTACTTTTATAGTTAAAAAAAGTTTTTAAGCTCAAAAAAGATTTTTAGAAGTCAACAATATAAAAATAAAAGTTTGTTATTGAAATCCTAGTTTAAAAAAATATATTTTCCAATCACCCTACCAGCCACAACCCAGACAAAAACTCTTAATATTTTGTGTATTTCCCTTTGGTCATTTTTTAAAAAATATGTGATTTACACAAATGAGTATTCTTCTTCCCCCTTACCATTGCATCACAGGCATTTTACCACACCATTAAAAACTCTTTCTAAGCATATTTTAGTAGATCCTTAACCTCCATTTTAACACATGTACTGTCAATTGTTTAGGCAACCCCAGCTTATCAACACTTAGCATGTTCTATTCTTTCACTATTACTCTAGTACTGAGCCAAACATCTTTGTATGTGAATCTTTGACCCCAATTATGTTTATTTTCTTATGGAAGTTTCCTAGGACTGAAACTACCCTGAGTTACTGGGTGAAAGGGCATACAAGTTTTTAAGTTTCTTGATACCAGTTGCCAAATTGCCTTCTAGAAAGGATGTAACAGTGTAACGTGGTCACCAGAGTGTCTGTGCCCCAGTCAGCTTGACAAAAGTTTAGGAAACCTAGTTTACCGGTTTAATTTGCTACTCTTTGATCATTCATGAACTTGAACATTTTTCCCAACTGTCTTGGGCATTTTAATGTCGACTTTTGCCTATTTGTAGTCTTCGCCCACGTTTTCTCTGGGAGTCTCGGAATTCCTATCTGCAGGTGTGAGACTTTTATCTATGAAATATATATCCCTTTGTCTATTACATATTTTGTTAGCTCAGATGGGGAGGGGCAGGGGGGTCTGTGATTCCGTGCCATGTTAAAGATGCAAAAAATTTCACAGAAGTTAGATTGAAAAATATAGTTTATTTAGAAAGTTAATTGGAGAGAGAAGAGATTCACCTCTCCAAGGCAGATGAGGGGGCCTAAGCTTAGGAAAACACAACCCAGTCAGAGCTCAGAGAGTCACATGGCTGGGCCAAAGTTTAACAAAGGCATGGCAGTTAAGCAATGCTGTTTGAGGTTGAATGCCTTTAACCTTCCTTTTGAGCAGAGCATGGTGGCTCATGCCTATAATCCCGGCACTTTGGGAGGCGGAGGTGAGAGGATTGCCTGAGTCCAGGGGTTTGAGGCCAGCCTGGGCAACTTGGGGAGATCTTGTTTCTACAAAAATAAAAAAATTAGCCAGATGTGGTGGTGTGCACCTGTGAAACAGCTACCTGGAAGGCTGTGGTGGTCACCAGCATGCCACTGCACTCCAGTCTGGGTGACACAGTGAGACTCCCAACTCAAAGAAAAACAAAACATAACCACCTTCCCCTTGGTGTGGGGGTAGGTTGTTAGGATGATTGGGTGGTGGTCTGCTTCACGAAGGGGCAGGTAAGCACAGATATTGATGTTACAGTGATGGACAGCAGCCAGATGAATGCGTCAGTCACATGACTGTAGCCATGGTGATGGGGTCTGTTTGTGTCATGAAGGTCACAAAGGGCTGATTAGGTTAACTGGTTTCTTATGGCTGGAGGCAAATACTTGGCATAGAAAAGCTAATTAATACAAACAGACTGGGGAGGGGCTTGTAAAACAATTATTAATAGATACCTCTGAGAAACTGGTTCTGTCCTTGGCTTGTGATTAGAGGGTAAATTAAAGTGAACTGCTAGAAAAACATGACAGAACTAGGCAGTGTTAAAATGGCAGCTCTTTGGCTACATCGAATTTGTTTTGACCTTTTGTCCCTTTCATATTTGAAAAATATTTTGCCCAGATGACCATTGGCCTCTTAATCATGCCTGTGCTGTTTTGGGTGCAAGGACAGCCATTTATGTGGCTCTACCTATTGATCTTTTCCTTTGAATTAAAGCAAGTCAAACAAAAATGGTCAATGTAGAAATGCAAAAATAGCCAAAAACAGCCAAGGGAAAACAGGTGGTCATTCAATTCTTTGATTCATTTGAAATGTGCTTTTGATGTAGGGGAGCAAGTAGGGGCTCTCAATGGATTGAGTTTTGAAATAGCAATTTCATGTCCCAGCACTATTTGCTGAACAATTGCTTTATTTTCACACCGATTTGTAGTGCTATCTTTATCATCGATTATATTTTGGTGTGTGCTAGCTAGTGTTGCTATTTGACAAGTGAGTTCCCCTGTTCTTAACATTTTCTCACTTTCTGAGATTTTGCTCTCCCCCAGTTCTCCTCCTGTCTCTCTGAATAAAACTTTTCCATCTCCATTGCTCTCACCACTTCCAAAGCTGGCCATCTAAGTACTGATGGCTCCCTAGGGCTAAGGCCTGGGCCTCGCCTCTCCTTCCCCCACATCATTCACTGAGCAGTGATCTTCCCTCCTGCTGTAACTGCCACCCTCTTTCTAATGATGCCCATGTCTTGATATCTAGCCTGTGACTCTCCTCAGTTTCAGATCAACTGCCTCCTGGGTGTCTGCATAAGGAGACATCTCAAAATCAATCTTTCCAAAATTGGACATGCCACCTCTTTCACCAAAACTTAAGAGTTTGGCTTGAATTTCCTTGAGAGAGAGCATGTGTAAGAGTGCAGGGGTGTGTTTTAAGAATGTCATTACAATAATAAGCACCCCTTGGGACCAGGGAAGACCAGCGTCCCTGAGACCTGGAATCCACTCAGACCTCTTGCAGTCAGGGAAACTCCAGGCACCTCAGCAACAAGAGCCCTCTTCTTCACGCCACCATTCTGCCACCAACAGGACTTGGCCTCTCCCTGAGTCTACTCTGGCCTCTGAGCATATCATGTTCAAAGCTCCCCACTCCTCTCTTCTCTAGTTTATACAAGGACTCTTCTTTACTTGTAATTTGAGGGGTCCCCATGACCCTTCAAGGCCCCTATCCTACCCCTTGGCTTCTTTCACCTTCAGCTTCAGTGAACTGTATCATTCTTTCAGTTCTGCGCTTCTAATTCTTAAGCACAGAAATCTGACCAGCCTCAATCCATTCACTCTGGACTACACCAGGTTAATGATTCTCACACTGCTTTACATCTCTACTGGAACTGTGTTGGAGAAGGGACACATTCTATAATCTTATGCCTAAATATCAGTCTTTTATAGTGGGCCAGGACAGTGAGAAGCAACTTTCACAAGTGTTTGTTGTTGTTGTTTTTGGTTTGTTTGTTTGGTTTTTTTGTTGAGTCTCACTGTTGCCCAGGTTGGAGTGCGGTGACATGCTCAGTCACCGCAGCCTCCACCTGCTGGGCTCATGTGATCCTTCCTCTTCAGCATTCCAAGTAGCTGGAACTACAGATATGTATCACCACATGGCTGATTTTTTATTTATTGTAGAGATGAGGTCTCACCAAGTTGCCCAGGTTGGTCTCGAACCCCCAGGCTCAGGCAGTCCTCTTGCCTCAGCCTCCCAAAGTCCTGGGATTACAGGCTTGAGCCACCGGACCTGGCCCACAAGTGTTTTTTTGTTTTTGTTTTTTTAAAGCAGGATTTATTGGGAGGACAGAGAAGCTCCCACATTGGGAGGGGACCCGAGAGGGTTGCCCCACAAATCTTTTTTTTTTTTTTTTTGAGTTGGAGTCTCACTCTGTCACTCAGACTGGAGTGCAGTGGCACGCTCGTGGCCACCACAGCCTCGACCTGCTGGGCTCCGGCGATCCTTCCGCCTCAGCCTTCCAAGGAGCTGGAACTACAGGCATGAGCTACCGCTCCCGACTAAACCACAAATATTTTTTAATGACCACCATGCTGCTCTTAGGCCCTTAGGTGAGTCTGGAAGGCTAATGTGTACTAGAGTTAGGGAATTGCCCTTTCCCCCAGGTGCGAGAAGCCTCTGGTGAAGTCTTCTGCCCTGGAGAGTAGGCCTTTGCTTTGTTTTTGTTTTTTTTTGAGTCGGAGTCTCACTGTCACCCAGGCTAGAGTACAGTTGCAGGCTCACAGCCACCACAGCCTCCACCTGCTGGGCTCAGGCAATCCTTCCACCTCAGCCTTTCAAGTAGCTGGACTACAGGGGTGTGCCACCACACCCAGCTAATTTTTTTGATTTATTGTAGAGACGAGGTCTCACCATGTGGCCCAGGTTAGGCTCCAATCCGTAGGCTCAAGCGATTCTTTCACCTCTGCCTCCCAAAGTGCTGGGAGTACAGGTGTGAGCCACCACGCCTGGCCTTTGTTATGGAGAGCACTCTTGGTGTATTCCACGATAGTTACTTTTCCCCTCCTCATGCCAGGAGGGGCTCTTCCTTGATTCTTCATCCTGAGATCTTGGTGGGGTCCCTAGAAGTAAAACCCACAGAAGTATGGACCCCCCCTAAAACTGAAACCCCTGGTAGCTTCTCATGCTCATGCTTGCCCACATTCAGCCTTGAGCAGTTTATTACAGTCACCATGTAATATTCCTACCAGCTCAAGGGTCCAGTGGCTTCTGCTTCAGGGAAGCAGATCCCAGCTGTCATTCTTTGGATTTGTCTGTCTCTCCAGATCTTGAGGTGGCAATTGGTCCTGTAAGCTCATTTCTTGGATGAACTCAAGAAAATCATTGATTTTTCGGGTTTTCTGGCTTTTTTCTTGTTTGAGTTTGGGAGTAACCATTTCTAAATTATTTACATGTCAGAGCTGAAACTAAAAGAGATTTATTCTTCAGATTTTTTAAATCTGAATTTAATTTCTTTAATGGTTATAGGATTATTCAACCATTAAAGAAGTTGAATTTGTAATTAAAAAGCTCCCAAAAAAGAAATATCCAGGCCCAGATGGTTTCACTGGATAATTTTGCTAAACACTGAATAGTCCTATAACTTTGATTTTTTTAAAAGTGCTCCACCTGAGTGAGTTGTAGACCTAATCCTCTCTTTCCATTACCACAAATTTTTATTTTAACCTAAAATGTATTTCTAGTTTGCATGTCTAGTTAGGTATTTCTTATGTTTTCAGCATTGACCACTAGAATATGGATTGCAATTATCCTAGCCTTGCGTGCTTCTTATTAGATCATCATATCCACTGCACATTGTCTATTTCCTCATTTGAAACTTTAATTTTCTTTCCTATCTCTTTCTCTATATACTTTATGTCTTCACTGATAGATTTCAAAACACATGCAGATAGAAGCAAGCAATGCCTGGTACCAATTGTTTTTGAGAGTGACATGACATGGTCCTGTTAGATTTTTCACCAGCACCAAGGACATCAGGACAACTTTTTTTTTTTTTTGAGTTGGAGTCTCACCCTCACCCAGGCTGAAGTGCAGTGACATGCTCACGGCCACCACAGCCTCGACCTGCTGGGCTCAGGTGATCCTTCCGCCTCAGCCTTCCGAGGAGCTGGGACTATAGGCATGTGCCACCATGCCTGGCTAATTTTTGATTTATCATAAAAGACAAGGTCTCGCCAAGTTGCCTAGGCTAGTCTCAAACCCGCAGGCTCATGCAATTCACTCGCCTCAACCTCCCAAAGTGCTGGGATTACAGGCTGAGCTACTGAGCCCAGCCCAGGACAACTCTTAATCACTCTTTTGCTTCACCATATTTATGCCACTTGAGGGCTGGTTTCTTTGACAATCTACATATGGCTGTGGAGGGGCATAGTAGCTGGTGTCATGATTTAAGCACTGCACTGGAGGCTTGTGAAGGCAGGAACCACGTCCTAAGCCTGAACTCCGTGTCTCCCTCTCTGGGCACAGTCAGACAGAAAGGCCAGCAGAAGTAGAGAAGACTGGGCACAATTTGGGGCAGTCACTCTACTTCTGCTGGAGGGCTAACAGAAGTCTTGGGAGGTCCTCGGACCACGGCTCCCAAACCAGGCTGTACATTTAAATAACCCAGGAAACTTGTCAGATACAGATGCTTGGCCTTCAGCCAAGAAAGTCTAATTCAGTAGACTGGGCCTCTCAAGTTTTAACAAGACCCCAAAGGTTATTCTGCTACCTTACCAGTTTTGGAAACCTTCAATCCAGGGCCTCCAGGGAGCAGACCCCCTAAACAGGTCTCAGCACCTGTGAAAGGGCTTCTTTTTCTGGAGATAATATTTTGGAAAATGATGTTTAGTTACCTTTCCCTGATGATATTTATTTCATAAACTTTCCTGAGCAACTCATCCAACTCCTAAGAGCACAGCTCCTGAGCAGGACACCCCTGGGACCTGGAGTCAAAAAAAGAGATGAGAGGTTCGCTGGAGCTGAATTTCTGGATGAGCAGTGGGAGTGCTGTGGTGGTGTAATGGGTCCCCTGCTCCACAGTCAAGAAGATCGGGAATTTAAAAAGCAGCATGTAGAGATGCCTGGGTATCTGCCAGGTGATGACACTCATGACCCAGCAGAGCAGTGGCTTTTGACATCTCCCACTGGTACCTCCCTGGGCTCTCACTAACACTTCCCTTTCTGGCTCCAAGTCCATTTCTCCAGCCTAACCTTGCCCCATTTAGCCCCCAGTTCCTATCCCCACATTTTCTGGACAAGCTCCATGTCCAGAGCAGAATATCTGATGCTGGGTTTTGTCAACAGCCTGGAGCTCATCAGATAAATGGATCTTCCATTTTCCCTTCCCAAGTCCTGATCAGATTCACTGAAGGCAGCACCTGCTTCAATCTCTCTTCTGTACTTTGTCCTGCCCTTGATCCGCGGGAGCAGCTTTACTGCAGAACTGTGTTCCCAACCGCTCTGGGAATCTCAGATTGTAGCTACTCCATTCTTCGATGTGTGGTTCTGCCCCACAATGGTTTTTATTACATAATGCCAGACCCAGCTATGCCCTGGTTCTACAGTGAAGCAGAGATGGATAAATCCCACAAAGCAGGGAGGCCAAATTCCATGGGGCCAAGTCTGCTTTCCCTAACAGGATATCACATGACGCTGCATCCTTCTGACAACTGAGAACCTGATTATACTGGAAGTGTGATACTTTTTTGCAGGCAAGTGACTCTTCCATTTCCTTTCCTGAGGCCATTTCACAATCAGTCATCTCACCAAAGAGCAGAGTCCTGTTTAGGCCCAGCCTATGTAACCATTTCCAGATAGGACAGTCTAGATTGTGAAACTTGTCTGCTTCCTATCTTGCCCTCAGGAATACAATGTATGGTTGTGCAGACTGTGCCCTGCACCGTTCCAGAGGGGCACCATTAACACATACTGAGATAAATGAAGCAGTGCCCTGATAACCCCAATCCTTCTCACTTCTTCTTGTCACCCTGAACCCTCCTGATCTTCCTTGTCATGTGTCTCTAAATCGTGGGTCAGAAAACTTGGCCTATGGCCCTCAGGCTGCCCACCTGGTTTTATAAGTAAAGTTTTATCAGCATACAGCCACACCTACCTATTTACATCTTAGGGCTGCTTTTATACTAACACAGCAGAGTGGAGTTGTTCCACTAGAGACCATATGGCCTGCAAAGCCTAAAATGCTTGTTATTGGTCTTTTACAGAAAATGCGGACCAACCCCAGGTCTACATGGAAGGTATTCAGCATCTTTATTCCTTCCTGCACGTGACCAAAGCCCCCACCTGGCCTGGGACCTTCCACTGCTGGGCCTCTCCAATGCTCTAATATCCCCAGGCAGGTCAGACTCACCTATATTTGTGCTCTCAGTCCATCTCTTTGCAAATGACTTGACCTCTCAGGGCTCTACCCCTTCATGGGGCTGGTCATGGCACCTACCTCATGGGATGTTGTGAGGATCAGTGAAATGAGACCTTCAGCTAGTTACTAAGCATATTTTATATGTGAAGAAACAGGTCTGAGAGGAGATTTCTGACTCTTGAGGTTGTTGAGAGGGTCAGAGGAGAGGAGTCCTAAAAAAAGAATGCATGTGACATGCAACTGTCACCCACTCAGTGATCGTTAGCTTAGTCTCCTTTGCCTTCTTCCCCTATCCTTTCCTATCCCCCAACTTGCCATCAAACCTCTTTCTCATCCCACTACCCCAACCAAGAAAACTGACACCCTGTGTAAGAATGTGAGTTATTGTGAGCATAAAGACTCCTGATAGGCTTGGGAGATGGGCAAGGCACTTCTGATGGAAGTTTTGTGTCATAAGGGCCTTCCCAAAACTCTGGTTTAGGGTCTGAAGACTGAAGTTAGGAACATCAAATCTCACTCTGGAAAGGCCTCTGAAGGAGTGACCATGCCTAGGAGACCACATTTCCTACTCCAGGCTGTGTCACCTTTCTTTGGGTGATGAGCCTCTGCCTATGGGGCTCTTTGTGGAAAACTAACCAGGAGAGGCTGCCAGTTAGGAGGTAGGCATGTGCCCTTTGCTGACCACAGCTGACCTAAAGTCCATCTAGGGCCCAGGGCTGGAGTGGGGTTGGAGACTTCTGTTCTTTGGTCTAGCGTCTCAACTTGCTGCCATGACTCCTGTTCCTTGTTCTGAAAAATCCAGGATGAACCCTTCAGCTCTCCCTGACCACCCAGTGGCAAGGGGACAAGAAGATACAAAATAACTACAAGTCTAAAAGTCAGGTGGAGGAAGAACCACCTAGAAGGCTAGGTATGGACAAAGAGGCAGGGAGGGACCAGGGTGTTTGTGAATCACAAACCCCAGCACACAGAACCCCAAGTTAGTGAAGCTCTGCCTTGTTCCTGTGGGCCTAAGGAGACTGTCACCTGCTCCTACTCCCCCAAGCACCTAAAAAGGCAGGGTAGCTGAACCCAGGAGAGTTGCTGAGAGCAGGGAGTTGCCTCCTCCTTCGAGCTTACCAATTTGGTGAGAGGCTGGTGGTACAGAAGAGGGGATTCCAAACCTTCTAGGATGCCCTGAAGGGCTAGTACCTGCTGTCTAGACATATGCACTGAGATGGTCTCTCAGATCATTGCCTTCTGCTGGTTCTCATCTCCTTCATGCTTCCTAGAGGAGCTAAGACAGCATGAGTCCTCAGTCAGGGAACACCAGACTTCTCTTTACACTCTCTCTCCTCTCCTTCGTGCCTCTCAAATTCCTCCCTCCTACAATCAAGTATCTTACAAGAATTCTAGGCCTCTTTTTAGAAATTCCACTTCAGTTCAATAATTATTCACTGAGTACTCACTCTGACCCAGGTCTGAGAAAGTGTTTTCACTCTGAGGTCCCACCATCACTCCAAATAGAAACTAAATTTTCTGTAAACCAAAGATGCGTATTTATTTAAATATGCCCAGTGCTTTAGCTAAAGGCTTCCTCTCTGTTTTGACACCTCATCCTCCATTTTTATGATGTCCTTAAGCCTGAGCAAAATTCAGGAAATCACACACCTATAAACCCTCCCCTCTAAGACAGTCAGTCCTCTTGGATCAAAGTCCCTAGTAGCAGAGCCTGAGACAAAAATTCTTGCATAATGGGTTTTGGTGGCGCTCAGGAGAAAGGGGAGAAAGAAGAGAAAGATAAAGAGAACGGAATGGGGGAAAGAGCTAAGTAAGGATGCAGTTTCATCTGGAGCCTAACTTCAGCCAATCCCACAGCTGCTCAGAAACCTGCCTTGTACCACAGACGGTCACAGCTGAAGGCAAGGAAGCAGGCTTTCCGCATCCACGTATCAGTCAGTCATTGAAGGCAGGGGTGTAATCTCTCAGGTGACGAAGCTCCTGTTAGGCCGAGGGCAATTCTCCTGAGAAGGAACCAGATATGAGCCACTGGAAGTCACCTTCCTAACAGTTGGGGGTGGTTGCACCAGCCCAGTACAGAGCACCGAGGCATCCACCAGCATCTCATGGTCACCAGAACACATGTGGCAGAGGGGTGGATTCTTGAACTATTATTCATCCAAACCCATTATTCCACAGACAAGAAAACTGGTGCACACAAGGAAGCTGACTTACCGAGACCATTCAGCTCATCTGAGGGAGAGCTGGGACAAGAATCTAGACTTCAGACTCAGACGTGGCTTTGAAGAATGAGCACTGGCTGATTCTTGGGCCATGAAAAAATAGTTAAAAGTGTCAATGAATCACTTCTCAATATCATCTTATAGACATTACCTGAGGGGGCTAAAGTGATGCAGTCACTGCCCATTTGCACACTGACTTTACAATTTATGCCAGTATGTTTGGAAATTTGTACCCCAAATACGTCGTTCTCTTTGAGTAAAGGACATTTAAAAGGAAATACTGTACTATATTTACTCCTCAAGAGAGAGAAATGTGATTCAAATGTAAATGGCTGCGGATGGCAGGACTATGACAACCGTCCAGATGTGAAAGGCAAACACAAGGGCTTCCTGTGGAAAATTTTGCTCTGGAATGTTTAAGCTCTTGTTTTATCTTTCACAGCACGACATTTTGACCTTTTAATATGCAGAGCTGCCAAATCCATTTTATAATGCAAATTAAAAGCAACCTGTTAGTGGTGCCAAACTCTGTTTTCAAAACTACTTTCATTTACAGCCATTGATATGTTCATTCCACAAATAGTGACTGATTATATGGATGTACTTGAAACCCAAACCAGGTACAGACACTTATGGGCAAGACACTTCCTTTGTCAACTGTGGGGAGAGCGGGTGAGGCTATATAAAAGCCAGGTGCATGACCAAGTCTCCCAGATTGACAGACCGGACTGAGGAATGTGGTGGTAAGCTCTAGGATCGCCTCGTGATCCCTGCCTCCTGTGTTCACATCCTTGTGCGTTCCCTGGCTCCTAAGTGTGATGACACCCGACTTCCTTCTAACCACGAGAATCCAGCAAAGGTCATGGGCTGTCACTTCCGTGATTATTCAAGACGATCTCTTGTGTTGTTAGCAGACTCGCTACTACCTTCTCAGTTAACGTGCTGTGATGAAAGAAGTGACCAGGTTGGGTAGGTTCATGGTAACAAACAAAAGGCCTTCAGCTGACAGCCAGCTAGACTTGAGGCCCTCAATGCATCAGGCTGGAAGGAGCTGATTCCCACCAGTAACGCGTGCTTGGAAAGAGGTCCTGCCTCACTTGGTGAGCATCCCCAACCCTGGCAGACTTGCAGAGATCCTGAAGCAGAAGACCCAGCTCAGCCATGCTGGGATTCTTGACCCACAGAAACTGTGAGATAATAAATGTGTGTTGTTTTAAGTCACTAATTTTGCTGTTACCTTTAAATATCGTGCTTACTTTTAAATATTTAAAGTCAATTTAAAATATATATATTTTGTTCTGATTATTTAGTACCCCAAACAAATGTGTTTGGGGTACTAAACACAAATCATTAAGCATGCTTTTTACTTTTCTCTTACCCCTAACTCGTCTCTTATGTGTTGAAGTTATCAAATTTTAATGTACAGAATTTTAATGTATGATTTTAAAATAATTTTCCCTCTATTTTTAACAGTATTCTAAAAATCACTACTTTAGGCTTTATAACAAATATTATAGTTAAGACAATAATTTTTATAAGTTTTACGAGGATTGCTTTTTGCTTTGTCTTTCTGTTTTTTTCCCCTCACCCACCTCTTTTTTGAAGTAATTTTTCTTTTTTCCAGGAAAAGTTCATGGGTGGTGGGCTTTCTCAGCTTCCTGGGCATGTGGTCCACACAGGTCTGCATTCAGAGGGGCCCCACACTTGTTTTAATGCTCTGCAGTTGCCATCTTGGAATTCTTAAAATTTTTGAACAAGGGGCCCCAAGTTTTCATTTTGCACTGGGCCCCCAAAATAATATGCAGTCTTGTCTGGGTTTTTGTATGTCCAAGAACACTATTATTTTGCTCTGACTTTTTTTTTTTGAGTTGGAGTCTCACTCTGTCACCCAGACTGGAGTGCAGTGCAGTGGCACGATCCCGGCCACCACAGCCTCAACCTGCTGGGCTCCAGTGACCCTTCCGCCTCAGCCTTCCAAGTAGCTGGAACTACAGGCGCACACTACCACACCCAGCTAATTTTTTGATTTATTGTAGAGATGTGGTCTCACCAAGTTGCCCAGGCGGGTCTTGAACCCGCGGGCTCAGGCAATCCACTCACCTCAGCCTCCCAAAGCATGGGATTACAGGCTGAGTCGCTGAGCCCGGCTTTCTCTGACTCTTAATGACAGTAAACTAAAGATAGAATTCTAGACTCAAAATCATTTTCATTCAGAAAATGTAGAAATGTGTAGATAGTTCCCATTTGGAAGATGAGCAGTCAGGTGCCAGTCTGATTGCTGAAACTCTGTATGTCTCCCTTTGAAAATTTGGAGAATTTTCTCTTTAGCTTCAGTCAAGGATCCATGGCATCCCTAAGCGGCTGAAATTGCTCTAGGGCGTATGTGTGTATGACCTTTCTCCGGCTATTGCTGTTTGCCACCGTAGGGGACCTCAAGGAAACTCACTTTTAAGAATGGATTATTTTCTATTCCCCATTACAATTTTTAAAAGTCTCACTTTCTGAAATGTCTGTTAGATGGAAGACAGATCCAGCAAATCCAATATTTATGTCTCTCATTCGCTGTCTACCTCTTTGTCAACCATGAGGTTTCCTTGACTTTACCTTCCAGGTTACATTTTCAGAAAAGGATGCTACCATTAGCCAAGAGCAGTCCTCAGGAGAAAGGTCGGTGTGTACCAGTTGGCAGCCATGCCTGCAGAAGCTGGCCCAGCAAAAGCCAGGTGGGCAGGGCACCAAACAGCATCTGCTCCAACAAGTTAGCTCTCTGAGCCTCCAGGTTCCTCCTCTGTGAAATACGTGTAACTTTCCCACCGGGTTGTTAGAAGGATTGAATGAAATAATGTTGCAAAGCTCAAAGCATGCAATAAGTGTTCCATAAATGTTATTTCTTATAAAAGATGAAAAGAATTTTTTTTTTTTTTGAGTTGGAGTCTCACTCTGTTGCCTAGACTGGAGTGCAGTGGCCGCTCCTGGCCACCGCAGCCTCGACCTGCTGGGCTCCGGTGATCCTTCCACCTCAGCCTTCCAAGTAGTTGGAACTACAGGCACGTGCTACCACGCCCAGCTGATTTTTTTATTTATTGTAGAGATGAGGTCTCACCAAGTTGCCCAGGCAGGTCTCGAACCCACGGGCTCAGGCAATTCGCTCACCTCAGCCTCCCAAAGTGCTGGGATTACAGTCTGAGCCACCGAGCCCGGCCAGATGAAAAGAATTTAACCACTACCTTTTTAATATCTCATCTCAAACGTCACTTCCCACTTCAGCTCTCCTGATCTCCCAGGCCAGATGGGATCTCTCTCTCTCTGCAATGATACATTTACCTTGCTTGCAGCAGAGTTAACAAAAGTACACAAAGGAACCACAAGCAGGAACAGGCTCTAAACAGCTTATGACCCAGTAGAATGGAGGCTACCCCTTCTTCGTTTTCTTTACTGGAGCCCATGTAGCAGGAAATACAGTGCTGTCCTATACGCTTATAACATTTATTTGAGCACCTTCTATCATAGAGCAACTTGTAATCATTCCAAACATATGAATTCTGCCTTTTAAGGCACTGGCAGCTTTATGAGATCTCAGTCAAAACTTGGCTAGACAATCAAATTATCTACCTTTATTTGTTGCCTGTGATTTCCTGCAAAGATCCTGTCCACTTTAACACATGGCAGGCCAACCCTGCAATATTATTTATAATATTTGGCAACACTGTGGAGAAAGAATCCAAATGAGAAGAACTCTAAAGGGACAAAGACTATTTTGGTTCCAATGTTCTGGCTGATGTTCTTGCTCATTAGCTGTGTGATGTGAGGCAAGTCACTTGACCTCTCTGGGCTTCATTTTCCTCCTCAGTAAACTGGATATGGTTTTTAGAGATACGTTGACAATATATCTGGTTCTATCCCTCACTCTCCCCCATAAATAGATAAATCCAAAATCTTATGAGGTACATGGAACAGATAATAAAGATGAAATACTTGTGACACCTTTTGTTGAAGTACACTGCCTTCCCTGTTGTCATCCAGATGAAGATACTACTGTCCTCCAGTCACCTGAGACCACCTTCTTCCCAGCTCTTACACACCAGGCTCCTGATCCTTTATTCTCTGCCAAACTTACGGTGAGGTCACACCTGCTGGACCTCTTTACCCTGACATTTTCAGGAAGGGGAACTACTGCTCTCCATAAGAGTCGATCTCTTGGGATCTCTGTCTGAGGCCATCACAGTTAAGAGTTGATATAAAAACATTAAAAGCTCCTATTTTCAAATGAATGAACCAGCTTATTCTTCATTGTTCCTTGCTGTTCAGTCTCTCTTGCAGCAAGCACATCAGGAATCAAGAAATCCTTACTCTAATGGGAATCCAACCCACCCAGTTTCCTGCTTAGATTATACGAACATTTTGGAAGTACACTGAGAACACCCACTACTCCAGTGCTGAGGGAGGGCCTCTGAAAGTGCATAGGCTTTATGCTAAGGCTTAGTGGCATCCACTTTGGGCACTCAGGCCTTACTCCTCCTTCTTTTGCTCTCAGATGTTATCTCAGAGAGTACAGGTTGCTCAATAGGTATGTGTGTGACACCTGGCTTACTTAATGGTTAGCTCCTGTCCTGATAGGTCAAAGATGAATGAACAATGAAGCAGTTCTCAGAGCAGCAATTTATAGGTCACAGGACAGTGATTCTCAAAATTCTAGTTCCTACTTCCCTAGTTTCTGGGTAGTGAATAAACCCCCTTATCAATGTCATCTCATTATTTTCAGATTCCTTCTTTAGCAGTATTGGAGAGTGGGGGTGTGAAGGAAATGTTATCAGGAGCATCATCACCTCTTAGGGTTATTTATGTTAGTTTTAGGAAACCGTGAAGAGTTTTCAACAGCAATGCAGAAATTTAAAAATATTCATCACTAAGAGTGCTTCTGCCTTCTACTTTTTCATCAATCTTTTCCTGTAGTTGGTGCCCTTGGGATTTGGGTGATGCTGAATATTAGGATGCTTTACTCTCTGAAATTGTTAAAACACTGCTAATTTTCCCAATTTAAGAGAATTTGGCATTTTTCAAGAATTTAACTATTTTGCTTTTGTCAGCACAGTAAAAACTTTACAGTCCAGCATTGGGCTATTAGATTACGAGGAACCAGCATGACTTCAACCATATATATGAAAAATACAACCCCAGAGAGGGCAGAGGCCTCAGGAACAATGGACCAATAAAATGTTGCAAGTTTCTGGAGCCACTGGTGGGTAAGGTAAGCAGGGCCTGTGGCGCCAGCAAAAGCTAGATAAAAGGCCTAAATGGAAGCTGTTTAGAGATGAGACAGAAATGGTGTTTTCCAGACAAGATATTGACTGTAAACTACATTTTCATTCCAGCAAAGTTTAGGCTCCCATTCTCTAAAAGCAGTGCAAATACCTGATCACTTTTCCATTTTCACATGAGAATGTGAATTCTCATTCACATTTCTAGAGTAAAGTAACATACCTATAAATGGCTAGATGTGATCGCTTTGGCTGATGGTAAGTTATAGAAGATGCAAGCATTCTTTCATTGTGACAAGCTTCTATCTAGCCAAGTCTCAAGGGACACAAGAGAGAGAGAGTCTTAAAGTTTGATCCAGGATATCCACTTGCAGCACAGAGGAGTAAGATCCTACAGGGGACCAACCCACCTGTCAATAACTAACATTAGACACTGTCAAGAAACAACCTGAAGATGCTAGAGAATAAACACAGGCAAACAAGAAAGGGAGTTGACACTTTCAATAATAGAGAACAGCATTTTTACAGCCTTTAGTCCGAAGGAGGGCTACAATGCAGGGTTGTAAGGTGGGGAGGAGAGAACTCTGGTAGAAAACCAGCAGTGCTTCTGGCTTCACGAACCAGAGGATAGAATTCAGGTACCCACAGGCACTGCAAGTGACAGGGAAGTCCTGGAAAGGAGACCTAGAGAGGGGAGCCCCGAAGTCCAAATATAATCTCTCCTCCTATTTCTTCCTGCCTGTATGGGGCAAACTCCAGTGAAGGATAAAATAACTACACTGAGATATCAGCTGCCACCAAGACACAGCATGTGTAGTCTGAGTCCAACCAAATGAACTACCTGATAAACAACAAAACAAACAATTCCATACACCCTATATCAAATGTTGGGGAGGAGGGTGCTTGTTAAGAGTGTAGATTCCCACGTAGAATTAGAATCTCTTGGGGGTAATGCCTCAACTCTGTATTTGTAACAAGCAGCCTTGATGACTCTTAGGCATACTACAGTTTGAGCCCTGACGCTCTGACAGTTGGTGCAGCCCACACCTCACGCTCCGATGTTTGCCGAAACAGGTCATGCTTGAGGGTGTGGTACTCTGTCTTTGGCCTGCCAAGGAAGATGTGTCAGCTGCTGGCATCTCTGATGCTGGCAGGTCGTCATGCTGAGAGGTCATCCTGTGGCACAGATAGAGCCTTTACTTCTTCAGCTCATCACTGAAAACTCTGGTATGGAAGGAAGCCACACAGAGACTGGACAGCCGTACCTCAGCAGCCTCCTGCCGGTGGTCAGCAGGAGAAACAAGCCCTTTCATGGTCACGTCCTCAATGTTTGGCTTTCTTTCTCTGCCACATTTTACTCTTCATAACCCCGAACCCTAGATCCCCCCTACCCCATGGAACACAGTTCAAGTCTTGGACAAACATACATTAAATATCCATTGAGGTTTTTATAAGTCCCAACAGAAATACAGTAAGCTGGTTGGCACAGGAAGGTGAACTACGGTTGTCCTCATCTGAAGTCTTGATCTCAACATTTGTTTCCATTACTGTAACTTACAATTTTAAAAACATTCATAGGCTGAAAACTAGAAGACAGCTCATAATGCACATGGCAAAACAATGCACTTATCCCTCACCTTGGTCTTTGTGACTAATATGTCTATTTTTACCAAGGGGGAAATAGGTCATTCAGCTTTTCATACCTGTCTCCATGACAAGTGTCCAAAATCATACAATGTGGCAAACCAGAGTAAGAACTCTCAGCCTTCGCATCTGTCAGCCAAGTGACCTTTCTCTCAAATGAATACGTTTCAATTTTTTAAAAGTAGGCTTGGGTTATTCTAAATTTTCCAGCAATTAGTGGGTACTTCATGGAAATATTTTAAGCCTTAAGTGAATATGTAGAAAATACTTTTAGGATTCAAATATATAGTAGAATAAGATGTCTTACCTTTGTCACTTAGAAAACTACCTGATAAGAATATTTTTAAGGCCAGGCACAGTGACTCAAGCCTATAATATAAATATAAATATATATATATAAATATATATAAATATAAATATAAAGCTCAAGGCCAAGGCAAGAGGACTGCCTGAGTCCAGGGATTTGAGACCAGCCTGGGCAACTTGGTGAGACCTCGTCTCTACAATAAATAAAAAAATTAGCCGGGCATGGTGGCATGCACTTGTGGTTCCAGCTACTTGGCTAGCCTGGGCAACAGAGACTCCAACTCAATAATAAAAAAAAAAGAATGTTTCCAATCTGGGGGCTAATCTCATTAAGTAATCGGAAAGCCAGACTACAGCCAGAAAACAGACAAATAAATTCTAACTATCCTAACCTAACATTTAAAAGCATTTTAAGGAGTGTTTTTAGAGTAAACAGCAGAAGGGATACAGTGATACACATGAGATATGGAGAGACAGGTACAGCATAACAGAGCTATAGAGAAATATATACATTCGAATTCAGCTGCCCTTTCAGCAAGTAGAAGCAAAAAGACAAATGAAAAGGACAGTTTTGTGTTGGGACTGTTTCTCAGCTGGGAAAAACACAAACAGAACAGTAATAACTGTATGGCTCAATTTCCAATAATTACTGATATTACAGACTTCCATACACTGAATAACTAATCCCCTAATCTGGATCTGCACATTCACACAGATAACAGCAAAGCCTAGTAATTTTTTTAACCTATTTCATACTAACCAAAATTTTTTCTAGATTTTACATAGTTTTTATTAAAACATAATTAAAGTACAAGGATCCTAAGTTTACAAAAGTATACACAACAGAAAGAACTGTCCCTCTCCAAAGCTAACCACTGTTGACAAAATCATTCATATCTGTCCTCTCCAAAATGTCTATATATATGAGCATGTGTAACACCATAGACATACATTATTCTGTATGCACGTATATATTTACATGTATATGAATATATGTGAAATATTCTGTTCTTTGGCTTTTCATTAAAGATACCTTGGAAATATACCACATTGCCACTTACATATAGATCTGCATCATTTTCAAGGCTGCATAAAATTCCAGGGTATGAATGTAGTACAGTTTAATCAGTTACATGTTTGACTCACGACTTCTAATATTACAATATTGCAATGAACATCTTGTGAATGTCTTTGCATATTGGAGCTGGTGTATTTGTGGGATAGAAACAAAATTACTGTGAAGCAAACAAGTGGTAATTTTGTCATATACAGTATTGCTAAATGACTCATCCAAGGGGTTGTACCTCTTACAGTCCACAGATGGCATGAGAGTTCCAATTTGCCCTTAGCCATCACCCCCGCTGTGCTCTCCTGCACCACATTTCACCCCATTCTGCTGGGTTCCCTCTCCAGCTATTACCTACTTTCTGTTCCATCTTTATACCTAGAAAAAGTTATCTATACTGGCAGGCTCCAATCTCTCTTTTCCTCTTCTAATTCTTTAAATTTCTATTATGGAAATCCTTAAACATGCATAAAGGCAGAGGAAACAGAATAAACCCTATATAAGCATCTATATCTATCACTCAGCATCGACATAACTCTGCTTGCTAATTTTACCTATTTCCTGTTCACTGCCTTTTTTTCCTGGAGTATTTTCTGGTAAAACCCAGTTATACTATCAACCATGAATAACACCAGGTAACAGCTTTTTAAAAAAAGTCACTACACCATTGCTTTGCCCTAAATTAATAATTCCTTCGTATTATCTGACGCCCAGTCCATCTTAAACTTTTCTCTAATTGCTTCAAAAGTAACTTTTAAGTTTGTTTTGTTCAGATAAGGATCCAAACAAGATCCTTGGAGTTTTAATCTTTAAATCCCACTACCACTTTTATTTTACATCTTCAATTTGTTGAAGAAACTGGATTATTTATTCTACAGAACGTTCCATATTCTGGATTTAGCATGTTAAGATGTTCATCAATCTCCCATGTTTTTACAAATTTATCATTAGGTGTAGAGGCTTGACTTGATTCAGGTTCAACTTTGCTTGTTTGGGGCAATCATGGCTGGCACTGGGTTCTTGCTACTGCAACACAACAGAAGCATGTAATGTCTGATTGTTCCTTATTTACTAAGATTGACCACTGGGTTCAGATGTTATCAACCTGAGCCGTCCAATAAAATGTTTCTCAACAACTTTTCACCTCATGCTTTAGCAGCCTAGAGTCGTTATTTCATTAGAGGTGGCAAAAATGGGGATTTCCCAATGTTATCATTTCTTGGGTATCTAGCTATGATTCTTACACGAACTTTCACTTATCGGGTTAATCTGATACACAAAGAAGTTAGGACAAATGTTTCATTTTCAAAATATTGAGTACGTGCTCTAATAACCTCCAACGGTGATCAATGAGTTTTTTTAAAATGGCGTTATGACCTCATGGATGTTCATACATTTCATGTTTCAACCCATTATTCTTTCTGACGCTCAAATTGTTTCATCTTCGGTTAATGGGTGGAAGCCCTTCACATTGGCTCCTGGGTCATTTTGACATGATCTCACTCTGATTGCTTCCTTGCATTCTAACACAAGATATTCCAGACTCATCTTGTGCTTTCCTTGCTCCTTTTTTTTTTTTTTTTTTTTGAGTTGGGAGTCTCAATCCGTCACCCAGGCTGGAGTGCAGTGGTACACTCATGGCCACTCCAGTGTCGACCTGCTGGGCTCTGGTGATCCTTCCGCCTCAGCCTTTCAAGTAGCCGGAACTATAGGTATGCACTACCATGCCTGGCTATTTTTTTTTTTTTAATTGTAGAGATGAGATCTCGCCAAGTTGCCCAGACTAGTCTCAAACCTACAAGCTCAGGTAATCCTCTCACCTTGGCCTCCCAAAGTGCTGGGATTTCAGGTTTGAGCCACTGCGCCCGGTTCCCTGCTCCTTTTAGTGGCACAGTTCGGGTGCTAAGGTGGGCCTTCCTACTGAGTTATGATTATCTCTACACTTTTCAGTGGACAAAGCTATGCAATATGTATTTTTCAGGAAAAAAAATCACAGGATTTCACTGGCATTTCCAATTCAAATATAAAATTACAGAGTTTTTACTTGATTGTATTTTTGTGTCTTTTTTCTGCTGGAAATATTTGCTCTTGATTCCAATGACATCAGCAAATATTTACTGCATCGTATAAAAATGCCTAAATGACAACACCAATATCAGCTAAAAACAAAACTACTGAATGCAGTTTCAGATTTATTTGCGATTCTTTGATCTGTAGGATTCATTCCATTAGAAAAATGCAGACAAAATGCTGAGCTTTCAAGTCACCTGAAGTAATTCTGTGTGTGGCACATCAACTTGGTAGACTGGTCAGTTTGTTTTAGCTTCAAGAATTGTTGTTGTTGTTAAATTTCAATCATACAAATCACTGATAGAGTCCCAAAGCAAATGCTATATGAGGTATAGATCTAGTTGCTTTGTGCAGCACCCTACCACTACTACTGAAGTAATTGTTTTACTAGTTATTAGTATAACTAATTCTTCCACTGTTTATTTATTTATTTTTTTTGAGTCGGAGTCTCACTCAGTCGCCCAGACTGGAGTGCAGTGGCCGCTCCCGGCCACCGCAGCCTCGCCTGCTGGGCTCCGGCGATCCTTCCACCTCAACCTTCCAAGTAGCCGGAATTACAGGCATGTGCTACCACGCCCGGCTGATTTTTTGATTTATTGTAGAGATGAGGTCTCGCTTGCCCAGGCGGGTCTCGAACCCGTGGGCTCAGGTAATCCACTCACGTCAGCCTCCCAAAGGCGCAGGATTACAGGCTGAGCCACCTCCACTGTTTATTTTTAAAGAAGCAAATAAATATCTATATATTTGTGTCTCTTCCTTTGTTACACAACAGATAGCACACCATGCATCCTGCTCTGCACTTTACAGTTTTCATTTTCTTTATTCTGCAGATGACTCAAAACAGTATGCTGAAATAGTCCTCATTCCTTCTAACAGCTGTGCAATATTCCATTGTATGGATATACCACAGTTTCTAACATCAATCCCACATCAAAGTAGATTTGGGTGGCTTCCAGTCTTTAGCTGCTATAAAAAGTGCTATAATAAGATTTTTGTGCATATACCATTTCATATTCTTGCCAGTGCCCCTCATATGAATTCTTAGAAGTAGAACTGCCAGGTTGAAGGATAAACTCATATTTGATTTTGCTAGTTATTAACAGATCCCAACCACATGGATCTGCACTTTTCAGAGTGCCTGTTTCCCCAGTCTCATCAACAGATTACATTGTTTAATTTAGATTTTCTCCAGTCTGACAGGTAAGAAAGGTGTCTCAGTAGTTTTTTTTTTTCTGTTTTTTGAGTTGGAGTCTCACTCTGTCGCCCAGACTGGAGTGCAGTGGCCGCTTCCGGCCACCACAGCCTCAACCTGCTGGGCTCCGGTGATCCTTCCGCCTCAGCCTTCAAAGTAGCCAGAACTACAGGCGCACGCTACCACGCCCGGCTGATGATTTTATTTATTGTAGAGATGAAGTCTCGCTGCCCAGGTGGGGTCTCGAACCCGCAGGCTCAGGCAATCCACTCACCTCAGTCTCCCAAAGGAGCGGGATTACAGGCTGAGCCACCGAGCCCGGAGTCTCAGTAGTTTTAATTTGCATTTATTATGCATAGTCTCATGTTTAAGAGTCACTTGCATTTTATTTTCTGTGAACTGTCTCTTTATATATTTTGCCTGTTCTTCAGGTTCTTCTCAAAGTTTAGAAATTATACTAGAGTTATAATTAGTCCTTTATAATAAATAGTGCAAATATTTTTTGCCAGTTTCCTATTTATCTTTGAACTTTGTTTTTTGGTCATCCAAAATTCTTCCTTTTACTTAAAGATATAAACTTTCTTTTTATTACTTATGGATTTTCAGTCCTAGGAAAGGTTTTCCCACTCTTAAATTACACAGAAATCCAACTAACTATGTTTTCTTCTGCTTATGAAGAGGGTTCCATTTTTACAGTTGGGTCTTTGATCCATTCAGATTTTATCTTGTGTACAGTGTGAAAATAGATTCAATTTTATTTCTTCCATATGGTTAACCACACTTGTCTCAACACCATTTTTTAAATCTTTTCCCCATCAATGAGATGCTTTCTTTATCATAAACTAAATTTCTAGACTTTCTCCAAATTGTTTATAGTATGTTATAATATCCAGTAGGGCTATCCCACCTTGCTCTCTCCTAGGATTCTTCTGGTTATTCTTTTTTTTTTTTTTGAGTCAGAGTCTCACTCTGTCACCCAGGCTGGAGTGCAGTGGCATGCTCACAGTCACTGCAGCCTCGACCTGCTGGGCTCAGGAGATCCTTCCACCGTAGCCTTCCAAGTAGCCAGAACTACAAGCTTGCGCCACCACGCCCAGCTAATTTTTTTATTTATCATAGGGATGAGGTCTCACCAAGTTGCCCAGGCAGGTCTTGAACCTGTGGGTTCTGGCAATCCTCTCACCTCTGCCTCCCAAAGTGCCCAGTTCTTCTGGCTATTCTTGTTTATTCTTTCTAGTACCTTGGTACAGGAAAAAAACTTGTTTTATTGGGACCTGGTATGTCCCTTTAAGTACCAAAATAAATATTATACAAATGGAGATATTTCAAGTGTTCTGGCATTTCAAATACTATTCTGAAATTCACCCTGATTTTTTGGAAAATTAGTTTTAGAAGAACGAAGAAGAAAACAGAAACCATCTTAAGGGCATGTGTAGACACAGGTAAAGCTATGTATGGTAGCCACAGACCCTGCAGAGGATCCCTCCCTCAAATGACAGTGTTGACTGAACACATACTGGACCCACGGTTCTGTAGTAACTATTATAAACAGACTGGTGCACGCTAAAGACTCAAGAAAATATACAGCTGTCTTGTGACTATCACAGTAAAATTTATTCTATAAAATAAAATGACATTGTGCATAACTTAGCAAAGATCAAATGCTGTAATATTTTTTTAAGAAAACATTTAGCACCCAATATATTTTCAAAAACTTGAGGATTGTGACCTTTTCTGCTAGCTCAATCTTCACAAAATTACATATACTATAAACCCCAAGGTAGAAATCTAACTTTTAAAAAGTTATGACAACATTTAAAGTAATGCAAATTCACTCAGTAAGAAAAAAAGTTTCACTTGACATTTGGATATATCTTTTTCTTGAATCACTTGGCACATCTGTGGCCAGAAACCTCATTTACTAAGTGAACCAATAATTTCTCCCCAAGGGCTGGAGCCCAGTGAAAATTGGCAATCATCTGGCAGAAGATAATTAAGAGAGATTAGAGAATATGTCAAAGAATATAAAAATATTACCCAAATTACTTGTACCACATACAGGTTTGAATCTGGCCATCCAAGATACTAACTAAAAAGTGAAGGCTATTTTTTTTTGAGTTGGAGTCTCACTTTGTCGCCCAGACTGGAGTGCAGTGGCTGCTCCTGGCCACTGCAGCCTCAACCTGCTGGGCTCCAGTGATCCTTCCGCCTCAGCCTTTCGAGTAGCTGGAATTACAGGAGCATGCTACCGCACCCGGCTGATTTTTTATTTTATTGTAGAGATGAGGTCTCGCCTGCCCAGGCGGGTCTCGAACCCGCGGGCTCAGGCAATCCACTCACCTCAGCCTCCCAAAGGCTTGGGATTACAGGCTGAGCCACCAAGCCTGGCTGAAGGCTATTTTTAAGGTAGAAAGTCAGACAACACATCTTGGCTCTCATGTTGCCTTCTTGCACTAACCTATTTAATTTGACAAGTCAAACAAACTGTTCATTGGGAAGCTGTCCATCATGCTTCAGTATAATTTGCCTATTCTTCTGTAGGAGAGATAAGTTGAAAATAGAACGTTCAGTCTTTCTGGCAGCTAGTCAACAGTGATACCACCTTATATCTCCTATCAACTACAAATTCCCTAATTAACCATTTAAAAAATGCAATAACTAAAGCCATTAAATCATTATTTGTTCTAGTTCACTGTTTTATTTATATAACCACCTTTTTCCTAGATAAGCAACATTAGCAAAAGATAAGACAAAGATGCCTTGTTGGTGTAAATCCTATTCAATTTTTTTTTTTTTTTTTTTTGGTGGAGAGTTTTCGCAGCAGCCAGTTAACAAACACATGGAGCTTTTTCACAGTTTCAAGGACGTTTTCCTTATTATATAACTGCAGAAAAGTGCTACAATTTGATGGTAGTTACTATCAAATAGATCAACCAACCTTATATAATTTTTGTAATACAACTTCAAGTACATAATGATTTAACCAACACAACACTCTTAATTTTAAAAAACCCAAGTGCTAGCTCATTTCTGGTGCCATGAGACATAATAGCACCACCCATTTTTATATTTTAGTGGTTTTATATTTTAATCCAGTTTTAGCACCTACCTACAAAAGTTAACATTAATGAAAATGCGATGTGACTTGGCTTACTAGAAGATAATAGTCTCAATATCCCCTTAAGTGAAGAAATCTGCTCCATTTGCTCCATCCTGGTTCATGGAGTATTTAGTATTAATGGAGGGAATAAAAGACAGACTTTTAGTTAAGGTTTTGCAGTACTTGAATCATGTAAGTATTAATGTCATGCTTCCTTGGAAGTACAGAATTATATCACGCATAGAATGTTCCAAGAAGTTATGTTGTCACACACTGTATGTCAGGATAGATCACATTTAAAATGTTGAACATGGTTTTGCAGACTTAAATATAAAAAGGAGGAAAACCAGAAAAGTTAATGCTAGTGATCAACTCCCATTCTTTTAACTAAAAACCTGTCTTGTCACTCCATTTCCAAAACAAAGTATTCTAAACAACTGACAAATTTTTACATAAAACAAACTGAATCTGGATTAACCATATCAGTTATTAGACATGATAAATACAGGATAAAGACAAAGAAAATAAAGTGCACCTTTACAGAATATAACATCATAGGCCTAAAATCACTTGTTTAAATTGGCAATATAGACTACAATATAAAAAGTACCCAACTAGCAAAGTTAGATAAAAACAAAAAAATTTTCAGTTGAAAAATTACAATTTTTCAGTATAGCAGAGGGACAAGTAACCTTTTATTTAAAGCTATTAAATTTTGAGATTTATGTATTTCAATTTTGTGTAGAAAGAAAGTTATTCATCTAGAAGGCACTAACTGGCTTGCATGTGCAAGTGACTTCTTAAAGAAAACATGTCAAGAAGACTGCCTGTTCTCATGTTGTATTCCTGACTCTTCGTTGTTGACTAAGAATTATTGCTGAAGAATTTATCAGTCACCAGATTTTCCCACAATGGCTTCAGTGTGTTCAGTCCACAGTATCACAGATCTCCGTTACCTTCTGGTTGAACTCTTCTGGTTGATCTGCATATACATAATGCCCGGCCCCAAGAATAGCCTGGGTAAGGAAAAGCATTCAGATAGTCAGTTAATAGAGCACAATGATATATATGCAAAGACACTTAGTAATAAAATTGAGAGCTTACTATATTTAAATAAAACAAACGAATAACCAACATTGATCTGGAGAACAATTAAAAAATTCCATCAAAAGTATCTGAAAACAGAAAATTCTATTGATTCTTAATGTAATTTTAATATGCAAAAAAACCCACTCTGAACTGACAACTAATAAAAGGGTCAATAGAGAAAATGAACAAAGCGAGAATGTACTGCCTTGGGAAGTGGGAATTAGTTGAGGTGCTATTGGACAAGTCCCTCTTTCAGTCTCTCCTAATGCTGAGATGCTGTGGCTTTAGAACAGGCAAGGCCCCTCAGAAAGGTGATTGTTTGGACATAAAGATTTGTATGGGTCAAATCCTGCCCCCATCACGGTGTGGTATCAGATCTCTGACTGAGGCAGTAGGAACAGCTTAGGTGTGAAATCATGGGGGTGACCTGAAAGTTCATTTAAGGAAATAATAAAACAGACTTCACCTAAACTGAAAGTCAAAACCAAGCCACACACTTACTATCGTCTTCACATATGAATGTGGTCGTAATGACTGAATGCTGGTGCCAGAATTGCCGTCTATGCAGGATCGAGCGCCAAAGATCACTGAAACTGGAATGTCAGGGTGCATTTTGCCAATTCGCTGGAGCATTGGCCTTTTTGCCCATCCATAAGGAATAGTCATATTCTTGAAAGCCGTCTCACCACTTTAAGGGCAAGGAGAAAATCACATGGTATGACTTTTGGGAATAAGTACACATTGTACTCTCACCTTTATCAAACCATATCAAATTCATATTCAGCTTTTCCAGCATTTAAGAAAAATCTCAGCTTAAATAGAAAATCATTTCCTAGATAGTGTAAGGCAGTGGTCCCCAACTCCTGGGCCACAGACTGGTATTGGTCTGTGGCCTATTAGGAACCAAGCTGCACAGCAGGAGGTGAGCAGTGGGCATGAGAGCAAAGCTTCATCTGTATTTACACTGGCTCCCCACTGCTCTCATTACCACTGGAACTCCACCTCTTGTCAGATCAGCAGCGGACTTAGATTCTCATAGGAGTGCAAACCCCATTGTGAACTGTGCATGTGAGGGATCTAGGTTGCATGCTCCTTATGAGAATCTAATGCCTGATGATCTGAGGTGGAGCTGAGGCAGTGATGCTAGCATTGGGGAGCAGCTGCAAGTACAGATTAACATTAGCAGTGAGGTTTGTCTGTACAGAGAATATAAGTCAATTGCGTGAAGAGTCATATCAAACCTTATCAGTGAGTGGCAAGTAAGTTGATGTACTTGAATTGTACAGTCACATCTGGTAGCAGGCTTTAAGTCAGATTTCAACACTTATTTTAGTCTATACATGTCTCATCCATTATTTTATTTACCACTTCCAAGCACATCTCTTTTTTTAAAATGGTGAGTTGAATAATTATTTCATTATATGTTACAAGGTAATCGTAATAGAAATTAAGTGCACAGTAAATGTTATGTTATGCACTTGAATCATCCCGAAACCATCCCCCTACCTCTGGTTCATGGAAAAATAGTCTTCCACAAAACTGGTCCCTGATGCCAAAAAGGTTGGTGTAAGAAACAAATCTCACAGAAGACATATCACCAACAGATAAACAAGGTCGTTGTATTACTCTAGTTGATTTTTAAAAGTTTTCTTCTTGGCCAGCTGAGGTGACTCAAGTCTGTAATTCCAGGACTTCAGAGGGCTGAGGCAAGAGGATTGCCTGAGCCCGTGGGTTCATGATCAGCCTAGGCAGCGTGGTGAGACCTCGTCTCTACAATAAATCAAAAAATTAGCTGGGCGTGATACACCTGTATCGGCTACTTGGAAGGCTGAGGCGGAAGGATCACCAGAGCTCAGCAGGTCGACGCTGGGGTGGCTGTGAACGTGCCACTGCACTCCAGCCTGGGTGATGGGGTGAGACTCCAACTCAACAAAAAAAAAATTTTTCTTCTTTTAAACCAAAGCATGTAACCCTAATTCTCTATCATTAAATTAATAAAGTATTTCTTCTGGAGATAGTTAAAATGTTTTTCTATTCAGACTTATTTAAACTGATTTAGAAGGTAACTTTTCCACAGGTTCAAGGCATCAGCTTTTCACCTGCAATGTCAAAAACCTCTACCAAGTGAATAAAAAACTCTGATAATGTATTCTTGCAAACTCTCAGGATGGGACCATTGTGCTGTCACTTCTGCTATTCTTGCAGAACTAGACATCATTCTGAATGGCCTTTTATGAAGAATTTGAGTTTCACCACAAGAAAGGCAACAAAAAAAGACTACATGGGTACAAGTCATCATGAAATAAGAGTAAATGAAGAGTAAAATACTAAGATCACACAACAAACAGATGATGTTCCTGGCACAGACCCCTAAACACTGTCTGAAAGTCAATAAAGTGTGCAGACCAAATTCACCAGACCCAACTGCCTAAAGAGTCACAAAATCTCAGTCTCCTAAGGACCCTAAACTTCCAAGTCTCCCTCACTTTTGGCAAAGAATGTCTGATGTACTTTATTAAGACTGAGGCTACAGCTACACCTGTAAATAGCTTCTACTGCCTCAATCTTTTTAATAAAGTAGGTGTACACATATTCTACCGAAAGTGAGACAGGAAATAAAAGGGAGGCAGGTTGTTTCTGCATTTAGCCTCTTAGTCTTTCACCCAAGCCTTTGCAAAGATGAGCTAGCACTGCTGTTTTAAAGTGTGCTCCATGGCCCACCTACACTAGAATTACCTGAAGTATCTGTTAGAGATGCAGCCCAGAACTGCTGAATCAGTCTTAGAAACAAGGCTCAGGAGTCAATTTTTTTTTTTTTTTTTTTTTTTGAGTTAGAGTCTCACTTCGTTGTCCAGGCTGGAGTGCAATGGCACGCTCATGGCTACTCCAGTGTCAACCTGCTGGGCTCTGGCAATCTTTCCGCCTCAGCCTTCCAAGTCGCCAGAACTACAGGTGCACGCTACCATGCCCGGCTAATTTTTGATTTATTGTAGAGACGAGGTCTCGCCAAGTTGACCGGGCTGGTCTCGAACCCATGGGCTCAGGCAATCCACTCATCTAGGCCTCCCAAAGTGCTGGGATTACAGGTTTGGGCCATCATGCCTGGCCCAGGAATCTATTTTTAACAAGCTCCCCCAACAATCCTGGTACACAACAAACTGCAGCCCTCATCTTCACATTCCATTCTTGATGCTTCTAGAAACTGTAGGGCTGGGTGTTCAGCCTCCTCCCAGCTTCCTACTATCTCCTGGCTGTTTTCTTCACTGGTATCTTGCACCCAACATCCATAAGTCATATTTTTAAAAATGCTTTTGGCCCTCTTCTCCCTCTGGCTACTATGTTCTCATTCTCTCTCTCCCCTTGTAATCACTGTCAAAATACTTGCAGATTATCTCACTCCTTGCCCTCTGCACTGTGTTTCTAATGTTGAACACAGATATTCAGAGTGATAGAGGGCTACAATTATCAAATGAACTGGAAAAATGCTACACAGCCTCTCCCATGCACTTGGGAGATCCAATACCCTTTGGTATAGTCTTAGTTTTTAATCCCCCATCAGAACCCAGCACAATGTTTTATATAGTAATATTCTAAAACAGATGAGCAAATTAAGATGCATTAGATACTTGTCCTTTTAAATTTAGTCATTTAACCACTGATAAAAATATTCTGAACTACTAATATATTTTCAAAAAAGGAAAGTCCAAAACACAAATACAGTGAATTTAGTATGCTGACCTCACCTTGGAGTCTGTACATTGCAATGGTAGATGTATTCTGTCACAGTATCATCTTCAAACATTGAAGAATACTTCCGTTTGAAATCAGGCCTTAAACGCTGCACTAGACTTAAACCTATTTAATAGGAAATAGAACATGATAGATTAAGTATCCCTAAGGCAAGATTAAAATAAGATTTAAAGAGTATTACATGTTGACTTACAGATGTGTTTTGGGAGCTCAAAAACATATAGGCTAGTTTTCTAAGACTTGTTTTTGTGGGTTAACTTACTAACTTTATTTCTTCCATAATTTCAACACATTAACATATAAATGAAGTAAACTGGTATATAAAATATTTCTATGGGAAATAAATTGTTTCTGCTTGGGACACCAGCAACACTCCCCATTAAAGTACCCACAGCCCCACTCTTGAGGCTAGGGGCAAGTCCCCCAAGGGAAAGAGGATGATGAGCAGAGGTCTTCTTTCTAGTCACAATTTTCCATTGTGGGGCCCAGACTGACTGGTTTCCCTTTCTGCTAACACCACCCCATCACTCCAGCAAGGTTTTACTTTTTTCCAGTCCTCCCTTTCCATCTCCGAAGGAATTATACCACTTCACGAAGAATTTCTGTGATGCAGTTGATATTCTACAGCACCTCCCCCACACCCAAATGCAAGCAATAATGGGAGACTGAGGGCATGGCTTTAAAGATCCTCTCCTAGGTATCTTGCCTTCCCCATCACTGTCTCTTACTTTCTTTTCATACTTTACTTTTCCCATAATTGCTATTGTGTGCCTGTGATCTAGTACAATCTATTTGTATTTCAGAAATATATAGATGAAATAAAACTCTTGAGTAGTTCACCAAAGGATGACCAGGCACATAAGAAGGAGTGGCTCTTCCACAGAAGGCTGAAAAGACTTAGTTGGCAAAAAAAAAAAAAAAAAAAAAAATGCCATCTAGAAGTACGCTGAGGAAGTAAAGTGTGGTCACCAATTCAACCCCTGTGCCCTCTTCTAAGTCCTGCAATTTAAAGCTCTCCTCACCCAAAGGAATGGGACTAGAACAAGGAGGGGTCAGGGCAGGGCAAGGGGAGCAGTATCCATAGTCACTTATTCGGCAGTTATACCACACCCTCATCCAACCCACCCAATACCTCTCTTTTTTACTTGCTAATAGAACTCATCTTTTCTATAGTAACAGGTAGGCAGCAATGTGTCCAGGAAAGCAAGTCCCTTCCTCCAGCCCCTGGGAAGAAATCATGATTGGTCAGTCCCAGACATTTATTCTTCTTTGCTGGTGGAAGAACCAGGGGTGGGCAGAGGTGTAAGGGGAGGTCTGCTGAGGCCTTCCCGGAAGACATTCTTCCCTAATAAAGCATTATGGAAAGAAGGACTGCTTTCCATGCTTTCCTTTCTTCTTGCTCAGGGTACTATTCTGTGAGATTATGTTAATGCATGACAGCCAATGAACAACCAGGAGGAAACCAGTCAGGAGAATCAGACACAGATCCACACCCTAACACCAAAGAGTTAGCTACTAGAACAAGTGTTGAAACCACCTATCTCCAGACTGCTTTTTAGGGCAATAATGAAAGGCCTTACAATTTAGATACTAGGTATTCAGTTACTTGCAGTTAAAAGTACTCTGAATTGATAATAAGTTGTAAGGGGGAAAGTAAGAGGTTCAGACCATCATTATCTAAGAAAAGGAAATCCCCATGGCTATGGAGCTGAGACAAAGTAGCTAAGAGTTAAATAAACAAATCAAAGACTGAACACTGGTACCTCAAAATATAACTGGAAATATATATCTCGAGTCTCCTAAATGTTATGGAAAAAATAACTAGCTTTTCAACACTCTGACATTATAAAGAAAAGAAAAATCTACAAGTGTGGTGATATCTGTTATCCCCAGGATAGAAAAAATTGACTTTGTGATCTGCTAGATGGACATCACCAATTGGCCAAATGCTCTCTAATGTTCACCAACAGGTCAACATGCTACACTTCTCCCCTGCCCTAGGCTAGTAGAGATACTTATATACTTCCCTAAGATACTCTGTTTGCTTGGCTTCTTCCAGAATGTTCAAGACTGACTAACCTTTTCCTCAGCATTTCCCTCCTTCTCTGCTTTGCTAGTTACTTGTAATGTTTACAAAATAAAGACTCCACTTTGTGAAGAGCCTAGCTTCATTCATCTTTATATACAGCATGGTACTTATTTGAGGGAGAGGAGAAAAAGTAAGGCTTAGGGTGTTTGTTTGTTTTTAAGATTCTGACAACGGTGATCAGTAAATACTCCTCTACTGCTAATCTATACACATTTCACTTTCCTAGGTCATAAATACTCACCAAAGGGTCCTGCAATTCTGAGGCCAGCTAAAGGGTTAAAGGGAGTCAATGCTGCTCCCAAAGCTCTGATCCAAACTGGAATTGGTCTGTCTTGATCAGCAAGGTCTGGTCGCTCAGGAAAACCCCAAGGTTCCACTAAAATGAGATGATTAACTCTGTTGGGGAAATAAAAGATTTAGGTTCATTTAGAAAATTCATCCTACGACTATAAAGAACTAACATGACTTGTCAGTAAGGGCAGAATAAACCATCTTCAAAAGAGGTGTATGGCAAAAAAAGGGCTTTTAAAAAATATATCTAAATGTGAATAAAAAGATGTATGAAAATGGGGTATATAACTGTGTGTTTATTGAGAAACACGAGGGCATTATTATTGTTTATGCTACACTCTGGCAGATGATATATAGATCACCGACCACCCAGAAAATGCAATAGTTCTATGTATGTCAAGGTTGATGATGCAGAAATGACTAAAGATCAATCACTCTTATAAAATAGCCTCAGAGGCCGAACATGGTGGCTCACGCCTACAATCCTAGCACTTTGGGAGGCCAAGGTGAGAAGATTGCCTAAGCCAATGGGTTCGAGAACAGCCTGGGAAACTTGACCTCATCTCTACAATAAATCAGAAAAATTAGCCGAGCGTGGTGGCACACGCCTGTAGTTCCAGCTACTTGGAAGGTTGAGGTGGAAGAATTGCCTGAGCCCAGCAGGTCGAGGCTGCGGTGGCCGGGAGCGTGCCACTGTACTCCAGCCTGGGTGACAGAGCGAGACTTCTACTCAAAATAAATAAATAAATAAATAAAATAGTCTCGGAGACCAACTATAGTTGATTCCCATGAGTAAATCATTCTCAAAATTTAAGAGATGTCAGGACTTAGAGTGAGTTCAAAAGTAATTTAAATGAACTTTTTACAAACATAAAGATAATGTAATATGGACTGAAAATACATCTCCTAGTTTGGGATTCTAGAATTTGTTGAAAAGGAGCATGCCTATCATGCTATCATAATACACTGGCATCAGATTCTGTTCTGAATCCTTTCCCAGTTTTCTTCTTTACTGACCAAAGAAATAGAAAATCCTCAGCCAAACTTCACACGAAATTGTGTCATGCTGTTAATTTTAATTTTCTCATCTTATGAAACTTCTTCCTGATAAAGGAAAACCAGAACTATCAGTAGTACTACCATATATCTGCATAATGCTTCATACAACATAAAGAATTTAAACAAAGCACAAAGGTCTTCCTGACACAATACAATATTCAACTGTAACCAAAACAGTCAACAAATGCCAGTCAAAATCTCTTGAGGATGAGTTGACAATGATTCCTAAGTCATATCTGAAACAACTAAAACATAGGCACAGAGAATATTATTCCTTATATAAATTCTGTCCTATTATTTTTTGTCAGCATATATAAAGATAAGTTAGTAATGAGCTCTTTGTTTTGCTTTTTTTCAAACAGAAAGCTTTAGAGCTGGACATGGTGGCTCATGCCTGTAATCCCAGCACTTTGGAAGGCAGAGGCCAGAGGATTGCCTGAGCCCAGGGTTTGAGACCAGCTTGGGCAACTTGGTGAGACCTTGTCTCTACAATAAATCAAAATTAGCGGGACATGGTGGCACATGCCTATGGTTCCAGCTACTTGAAAGGCTGAGGCTTTTATATGAGGCAAAAGGATCATGTAAACCCAGAAGGTCGAGGCTGCAGAGGCAATGAGCATGCCACAACATTCCAGCCTGGGTGACTCCGACTCAAAAAAAAAAAAAAGAAAGAAAGAAAGAAAGAAAGAAAGAAAGAAAGCTTTAGAGCCCAGACTTTAGAGCATAGACTTCTGGCAAGCCCCTGGAGAACACTCAGTTCAATTTTTCATCTGAGATGAGAAGGAAGCTGAGATGCACTATGTGATCTGCCCTGGTATAAAACACTAGTTAGTGAAGAACTAGGGCTAAAACCCACATTTCTCCTACTCCAGCATACCAACAGATGCCAACAAGCCACTGGACAGAAGGCTTTCTCTTCTAAAAACAGGCTGAGCAACATAAGATAAACATATTAGTAAAACTTAACCTTTATTAACTCTAGGCCAGTCCTAATACTATACTCTAGATTTCATAACATTGAGCAAATTTGTAGAATATAGCTATAAATCTGTGTGGAGATAGGTAATACCCAAGAGTTTCATATAGTTTGCCTTCACTGCCTAAAAATTTCATATGAGAGTATTTTCTAACAGTGTATGGAAAAGGGGTTGGAAATGAGTTTGTTTTCTTTTTGAGTTGGAGTCTCACTCTGTCACCCAGGCTGGAATGCAGTGGCATGCTGGCGGCCCACAGCAGCCTCAACTCTGATGAGCTCAAGTGATCCTTCTGCTTCAGCCTTCCAAGTTGCTGTAACTACAGGCATGAGCCACCACGCCTGGCTAATTTTTTGATTTATTGTAGAGATGAGGTCTTGCCAAATTGCCCAGGCTGGTCTTGAATCCATGGGCTCAGAAAATCCTTTCACCTCGGCCTCCCAAAGTGCTGGGATTATAGCTGTGAGCAACCGCACCCAGCTCTTTCACTTTTTAATGGCAAAGACTATCTGTTATGTTTTTGACCACCTCCTAAATTCCTTTTATTACAGCCCATAATGAGATCCGGGGTGGGGAAGGAGATGATGTGCCAGAGATATGAGTAGAATTAATGAAGTAGCCACCTAGTTTAAGCAGCAAAGACTCATGTTAGAAAACAGCCAGTACTATTCACTATTGACTTACCTTCCAAAGAGAAAAAATGAACTCCTTATGAAAACATACCCTACCCTAAAAGACTGTTAAAATTTTGCTACAAATTCGTTAAGGGATCTTGCCCAGTCTTCTCTAGGCTCTTCCTGATTGACTAACCCAAGAAGGGGGAGAACACTTCAGAGAAGGAAGGCTCACCCATCTGTTGGTAAGTGATTGTTTTGTTTTGCCTTAGGTTTGGCTTGCCTTTTAAATATGATCTTCAAAATGTCATCTCTAGGTAAAAATGTCAGTTTAACAAATTATGCAAAGTATATATACTCAGGCAGATGACTTTTTTATTTGTCTATTTTTGAAAAGAAGTAAACTGCCTCTATAATTAGCCAATCCTGTATCTTCACAGTCTAGCATGGTGCTCAGCCCATAGTGGATGCTTGGTAAACATTTGGGTTATTATACTTTTTTACAGTTTTTTTGTCCTTGACTATAAAGATAAACAAATTTCATAGAGTACAATCATAGAGTAAGCACAGGAGCTAGTCCAGCCTGGATGCTTCTGGTCCCCTAGATAACATTGGAACATCACTGCTACTTGTTACTAACCTTGCAGGTCATTACTCATTTATGGGTAATAAAAGTTGTTTATAGAGTCAAGAACCAGTCTAGTTGTTTTTTTTTTTTTAAAATAAGACTGTATTGTTTGGAATAGAAAAATATTAACAAACATGAGCATCTTCCACAAAATTGTATGTGTGTGTGGGTATCAGAAACAAGTTTTGTGGGATGATGATACATTTGTTGTGATGTATTTTTCTATTGCAAACAATATGGAAGGGTTATGGTCAAAAAAGTCTGAAAATAATTTTTTAAACCTCTACAACAATGTCTAAACTATAGTTGTGTATCTGCTTCTACTGCATGTAGAAGATGTCAGAAAATAACTGCTTTTTATCTTGGGTTGTAAAACACTTTAAATAGGACAGACCACTTAGATTGGTGGCTATCAAATAATAACATCCAGTACATGTAAGCTAGTTATAGTAGCTACACTAGGAAGACTACTAGAGCAGTATTTGTTTCAGGGAACATGGAAAGACAACAGCTGGAACCAGGTGAATAGCAAGAAATTTTACTTTTACTCTGCAAAAAAGTCTGATAATCGGTTTTGGCTCAAAAGTTATTAGAGCCAAAGTTCCCAGGTTATCTTCTCACCTCCTCTTCTAGTGAAAAGATGATCTCCTCACTTGATAGGAGTGATGTGGTTTTAAAGTATATCTAAGCTATTATATAATTATTCAAACCCTATGCTCTAATATTCCATAGAGGATATCCTGCTGGGATTGTTAGTTCACATCTAAGGTAAGGAATGTGTCTAACCAAACAGCAAATGTGAGTCATCTTATTAGATATGTTTATTTAGAATCAGAGACTGTTTTAAACTATAGAAAAAACAAAGAGCAGGACCAACAGAACAGCCCATCAGTTTTGAAATATAAACAGGCATTCTTCTCCATGTTAGTCATTAGAGTTGGCCTTGACTTTGAAGATGGTGAGCAGATTACAGCCTTAAGGGCAAAGCTGTGGACAATATCTGCATACACTGAAATCCAATTTCATGTGGTCGAAATGCTAACAAGGGTTTATAAGTCCGACTGTCATGAAATTTAAAGACAGCCACCAGTCAGCATAATGCAACAAAAACAATGAGACCCAGAATAAAAACGTATTATGATTCTCTTAAGATGAAGTTAGCTCCAGGTATTTCCCATTGGCTCCAAGCCACTGGAGGGAGAACAAGGAAGGCCTAAAAAACAACAAACTAAATACCTCCAACTTCAAGTCAAGTAGAATAGTTTTTCTTAGAACAGTAGAGGGGCCAAAGAATTGCTCGGCCCACCAGGAGACAGAGGTCAAATGGAAAATACCTAAGATAAAATTATCTGAAAACCTCTTAGTAGAGAAATAAAGAAGAGTTGAAACCTATTCTGTTATAACTTGTAATAGATCTCTTTGCTGAACACCTTATAAGTTAAAAGTTGCTATTGTTAGCCAAGCGAGGTGGCTTAAGCCTGTAATCCTAGCACTTTGGGAGGCCAAGGCAAGAGGATCGCTTGAGCCTACGGGTTCAAGACCAGCCTGGGCACTATGGTGAGACCTCATCTCTACAATAAATCAAAAAATCAGCCGGGTATGGTAGCATGTGCCTGTAGTTCCAGCTACTTGGAAAGCTGAGGCAGAAGGATCGCTGGAGCCCAGTAGGTCGACGCTGGGGTGGCTGTGAGTGTGCCACTGCACTCCAGCCTGGGCAACGGAGTGAGATTCCAACTCAAAAAAAAAAAAGAGCTGCTATCATCTCCTTTTCTTTAGTTTATAGCAAATAGCTTTAACACAGGTAGCCTTCATATGGGGTCCTGAGCAGCAGAGGCCATAGGGAAAGGAAAATTAAAAGAAAAATTGAGCGCACAGGTGAAAGGTGATGATATCTGTGGCTATTACTGCTGGCTTACTTTACTCTCCCTTAAGAAGGTTTTAAAGAATAGCAGCCCAAGACACCTCACACAGTGAGTGGCCATACACGTCCATCTACTAATGAAATTATAGATGGCATCTCTATTAGATGTTATGGCAAGAGACTGAGATGAACTAAGTTTGCTTTTTGGGAAGAAACATGAGGGTTGTGTCCTCATTTGGAGTCATCTACTAACCAGTTCATAAGTTCTCTGCTCACCAACCACACTGGCCTTTCTAGAATGGTCAAGGAGTTCACCTAGCACACAGACTTTGCAATTTCTGTCCCACTGCCTAGAATGCTCTCCTGCCACCTGCTATTCCCCTTTGAGACCTCAGCTCAAACTGTACTTCTTTAGGGTACTATTACTGGACCCTGAGACCAGGTTAGGTTCAAGAGTTCTCATAGCACCGCCTACCTCTGCTCCACAGCACGCTAAACAGTTGTCCTGCTACTTGCATGGTTATTTAATTTGTATCCCTTCTCCAATGTGCTGTAAGCCTTATTTATATGCACAGGGACTCTGTCCTTTGTTCTCCACTGATCCCCGCCAAGTTCAGCACATAGCATAACACCTGGCACATATCTGATGCATTAACAAATAAAGGACATGATGAAGAATGTGGTATCCCTTTAATTAAGGTGTGATTAATACCATCTATTTTTAAAAGATAGATGTGACCCAAAACAATTGCCAAAAAAAATATTTTTTTTTGAGTCCGAGTCTCACTCTGTCGCCCAGGCTGGAGTGTAGTGGCACGCTCACGGTCACAGCAGCCTGAATCTGCTGGGCTCAGGTGATTCAGTCTTCCAAGTAGCTGGAACCACAGGCATATGCCACCACACCTGGCTAATTTTTTGATTTATTGTAGAGATGAGGTCTTGCCATGTTGCTCAGGCTGGTCTCAAACTCCTGAACTCAGGCAATCCTCTCGCCTCCACCTCCCAAAGTGCTGGGATTACAGGCACCGCGCCTGGCCTGATTGCCAAAATTTATAGTGTGAATGGAGCTCAGCTGTCTCTTTAGATATTTTCTTTTTTAAAGAAAAATAATTAAAACAAAATGGCCCAAAATACAAAGTCACTCAACATTATTTAAGCACAACCAACCTTCTAAAATGTAACATTAGAGTATTTTATTCACCACCAATATTTCAATGGAAGAATCATCCAGGTGCTTTTACAAAAAGTATCACGGTTGCTTATTATTCTGTTTTTAATCAGTATCAAGGCTCTGGGAAAAATACAGGATAACTGTCATAAGTTAGGCTATAAAATAACTTAATATACAGAGGGACTTTGCTGCTCAGAGAGATGAGCCACCACACTGACCTAATGTACCAAAAAGTTGACAAAAATGTATCAGTTTTTATTTGTTCTCTATCATAATAATATTTCCAAAATAAGCATATTAAACTAGGCCTTTTCATTTTTCTCCCCAAACTGTCCTATACAAGTAAAGAACAGAAGAATGGAGCTGTCTATAAAAAACAAGAATTGAAGCCAGGCGAGGTGGCTCATGCCTATAATCCCAGCACTTTGGGAGGCTGAGGTGAGAGGATTGCCTGAGCTTGTGAGTTTGAGACTAGCCTGGGCAACATGGCGAGACCTCGTCTCTACAACAAAGCAAAAAATTAGCTGGGTGAGGTGGCGCATGCCTGTAGTTCCAGCTACTTGGAAGGCTGAGGCAGAAGGATCACTTGAGCCCAACAGGACGAGGCTGCGGTGGCCATGAGCAGTGTGCCACTGCACTCCAGCCTGGGCAATAGAGTGAAACTCCGACTCAAAAAAAACCAAAACCAAGAACTGAAATAGATATAGACTGGGACACTAAGTCCCAACAGATAAAACAATGTTGGTTTGTTTTTTTTTGGGGGGGGGTCCCTTCCATACATAGAACAACAGAGAGTAAAGAGCTATCATTTTACCTAAAAAAAAATAATAATAATAATAAAGATTATGTTTGTCACACCTGAGGAGGCAATGAAAAATATAACATTCTCAAGCCCATTAGAGAAGACAGAGAGAGACAGAGACAGACAGATGCAAACAGAGAGACAGAGAGAAACAAAAGAGACACAATAAATGAAGTAAAGTTTCTGAATTTCATGTGGTCTCCAGACTACTTTTTTCCTCCCCTTGCCCCCATCAAAAAACTTTCTGAATCTCAAAAGACTCATTTAAACCTCATAACAGCATAATAAAAATGCCACAGGACCAAGAGAAAACTGGATGAGGTGCTAAAAGTAGGTAGTTCCATATTTGTTTGTTGATACCAAGCAGACTGCTCTACTGCACCAGAGAAAATGTGTGTGTGTCACAAAGAAGTTTCTCTAGCTTGGGTGAAACATTCCAGGTCACACAGAAGGCAACCCTGACCACTACGTCTGCTTAGTAGAAGTGCCAATTTCAAAACACACCAAACACTAAACCTTACTTGATATGAGGTTTGCTATAATGGTAAACAATCACACTTGTAATCAGTCCTATTTAATTCTGCTTAATGTTTGATCTGTGAGTCTACTTAAACAGTTCTATTAATCATAATACTGGATCATCTAAGTCAATCTGTATACATTTTCCCAATCAGGATCAAGCAAAAAGAATTCTTTTTAATTAAAAAATCAATAAACGTGAGGAACCTTCATAGTAATCTGAATAAACATGGGCAGTAAGAAGGCACTAAAGGAGATGACACACCTTACAGAAAAGATATATTTATTTTTTTGAGTTGGAGTCTCACTCCATTGCCCAGGCTGGAGTACAGTACACCTGCTGGGCTCCGGTGATCCTTCTGCCTCAGCCTTGGAAGTAGCCAGAACTACAGGTATATGCTACCATGCCCAGCTAATTTTTTTTGATTTAGGTCTCACCAAGTTGCCAGGGCTGGTCTCAAACCCGGGGGCTCAGGTAATCCACTCACCTCGGCCTCCCAAAGTGCCAGGATTACAGCTGAGCCAACAAAGCCAACTAAGGAATATTCTTATTTATCTTCCCCTTTCCTCTCCACTAAAAGATGAGTGTTTCAAGGGAGGCCATCCTGAAAAGCAACTGAGGAAAGAAGCTGAGGAGAAGGGGATGCCCACACTATAACTTATTATCTGGTCTATTAGAATAGGAAGAAAAAGAAAACTTTAAAATCTTACTTTTATTTGGTAGATTAACACCCTTCTAAATTAACTAAAGTTGGTGGTTTAATGGCTGGTCAATTTATTTAAGTGTGCAGAATAAGCTTGTGTGTTATGTATATGTTAGAAGAAACATTCTCATTAATATACAGAAAATCATCTCTTTATTTCCACTGTAACTTGTTTTTATGAGACACACTAACTTAAGATGTAAATGAAAAAGGCACAAAACTTAAATCTTTTTCTGTTTATACTTGCATATGTGAAACCCATTTTTCTCTCATAAGTTAATAGGAAGGGTATAACATTACCAGTTCCTATCTCTTGATACTTTTATGCAAGATGGAGAGGAAGAGCAGAGAAAAGAACATAAAATTGTAAGATAAAAGGAACTTAGTTCACAATTCTCTTTCAAATTCATCTATTCCAGAAACATTTACTAGGTACCCACGATGTGCCAAGCATGGTGTTCTGACTGACTGGATATATGATTTGAGACATCTGAAAATCTAGAGAACACCATTATTTTGAAATTAACTTGTATATAATTACTTAAGCTTTAAGTAGTTAAAAATACAGACTTGAATATACAACACACTGTAGAGTTCAAAATTTTAGCGGCAGTCAGCCAAATTTAGACATGCTAATTATTTTAAGCTTCTCATATCTATCTACTGCTACTACTTAGTGGTTCTTTGCTCTTATACAGTACTCTAGTTTTATATCTAGCATTAGACACAAACATTCAAAAATCATTTTCTAAAATACAGGCAGTCCAATGTAGAAATCACTAGCTTTGTTTTAGATACTTGTTGCTATTCTCTTGTAAAAATGTTTGCTCCCTTCTGAATCCCTGAAGTTCCCCTATTTCTTTAGAGCATTTCACAATTGTAAATAAAAACCTTACCACCTGACCTAATCAGTAGATAGCTAAGAAGGGTCAGGATTCTAAGACTTAGGGATTTAATAACCAGGGTGCAGTCTGCAGACTTCCATGTCACATCTCCAGGGAATAAATACCTAAGACAGACATAATATATATCCAATTAAAAAAAGGGTGGGGGGACCTTGTTCAGGTTCCCTCCCACCATGGGAACTTTTCTGTCTTCTTAATAAATCCTACCTTTAAAAAAAAAAAAAAAAAAAAAAAAAAAGGAAGTTCAACCCCACAAACAGCCCTGTTGTCTTATTCTAGAAAGTATCCACTTCCTTCTCTTCCTTTCCCCACAAATACAGCTGGGTTTTTGTCACTAAGAGGAAGACACAAAAGAGAGTAACCTCAAATGCCAACTAGGAGAAGGAAATTTAGGTTTCTTTTGAAATTGTTGATAAGACTGTTGCCATCTAGCACATATAGGACTATGATCTCTTCAAAAAAATCTGGTGTAAATGAAGTTTAGATAGAGAATCTATAGAGAAAAAGTGGTTATTCCAGGGGAAGAAAACCTCAAGTGCACAAGAATGCTGCTCTACACATCAAATTCTGTATCAAATACACACCTAGAGTGGTGCAATGGGGTGGCCTCATAGGTACACATGGGCACTTGGAAAATGACCATCATTCATGTCTTACTCATAGACCTTGATGTCAAAGTCTGCTGCAATTTGGATTTAAAAATTAGTCCACTGGAAAAATACCTTGGCAACACAAAAATGCTGACATTCTTTTGTTGTTGTTGTTTCTTTCCAAAAGATAAGCAAAACAAAGATGAGTTTTTCTCCTCTTATCTTAGCCCTCAAATGGAACCTCCTCTCAAAACAGCAACATGAACAATAGGAAATGGCATTAAAAATAAAGAAAGGAGATGATGCTAGAAAGACTTCAAAGCAAACACTTAATTCAATGACTATGAAAAAATAGTTCTATAACGGGAAAGGTCAGTGCATGGTATAATCAAAAATCCTGGAAGATATACTCTGAAGGCATATTTTCCATATTTTAGAGATCAGCAAACTAAAGCTTAAAGGTTAAGTGATTTGCTCTAAGTTACAAAGATAGCACTAGCACCTAGATCTTCTCACTTCTAGCCTTTGATTTCCCATTACAGCTCACTATAATGCAGAAATGGTTAGAAAAGGCCTGCTGGATTCATGGATTTAATGATAATAATAACAATACATAATTTTTACTTGTGGCTTAAAATCATACATTAAATTTTATATAATTCTAAGTTTAACAAATAGAATGTCCTTTCTCAAGTCTATCAACATGTAGCACGTGTAACAGGGAAATCTGACTTCATTATTTCAGCTATTAAATTGGCCATCAGTTGTAGCTTGGTCTCTGGGATCCTTTAAGGGAATGTCTGTCTTCTAAGGCTCAGATCAACAACTACCAAGTATGGGAACTTGAGATTAGCAATGCAACAGTTATAATCCCTTTCTTTGTTACCATCACTTACCTTGATGGGTACTTCAGTGAGTAAGCAGCAGCCAAGAACCCACCTAGGTTGTGCCCGAGCAAGATTACTTTGTCCAATCCTAGGGCGCATCTCCACTCTTCAATGGATTCTACAAACTGATTCTCCACTTCTTCTGCATCACTGTCAAACTTGGGTCTACTACTACGTCCAAAGCCCAATAGATCAAAAGCATAGACGGGCCTGTCAGTGCAAAGATCTCCAAAATTCAGTGCCCAGAGTCCAAGACCTCCTCCAAAACCATGAAGAAGGACAAGTGGAGTCTTATTTGAAATATTATGAGAGAACTTCAGTGTCCATATTTTATTTCCATTAGATATACAAACATGTTCTTTTTTGTATGTGCAAGGGACACCTAAGAAAACACAAAAGAGAAATTCTGCTTAACTTCATTACTTCTTAGAAAGAGCAACCAAAAATTAAAAACCATCTGGTATCCACTCATATGATTTTAGCCTTTATTGTCAGCCCTTTTAAAAAAGGCACATATTTTATTGAAGTAGGTTATTCTAAATGACCATGTTTTACATCAAAGAGGGAGGCTCTACCTCAGACAAGCTCCAAGTACCTGTGGCCAAGGTCTTTGGTAAGTCACACTACCCTCTGGCTTCTTTCCACGTCTATCAATGAGGGTATTACACTACTAGAATTGGAGAAGAACTTAGTGGTCATGAATCCATTATTTTAAGGTTTCTAGCTTTGCAGACAATAACAAAAGAATACCATCTTAAATCTGTAGAACACTTGACAGACTAAGCGTTGAAGATTCAAGTTAAACTTGAAGAAACAGTTTTTAGCCGCGCTCGGTGGCTCAGCCTGTAATCCCGCGCCTTTGGGAGGCTGAGGTGAGTGGATTGCCTGAGTCCGCGGGTTCGAGACCCGCCTGGGCAACTTGGCGAGATCTCATCTCTACAATAAATAAAAAAATCAGCCGGGCGTGGTAGCGCATGCCTGTAATTCCGGCTCCTTGGAAGGCTGAGGCGGAAGGATCGCCGGAGCTCAGCAGGTCGAGGCTGCGGTGGCCGGGAGCGGCCACTGCACTTCAGTCTGGGCGACAGAGTGAGACTCCAACTCAAAAAAAAAAACCAAAACAAACAAACAGACAAACAAAAAACCAAGAAACAGTTTTTCCCCAGAAAGTAGTTATGCATTTAGGGAATAATTAGTGCATCTGTATTAAACACATAGTGAAATATTAAGTCATTTCAAAGTTTAGTAGAAAAAAAGATGACAGGGCATAGAAGGAACTCCTTAGCATAAGGCACCAGGTAATCTTAAAGTCTAGCAATCTCCCAGAAAATGCAAATAATCACAATTTTGTAGATCAAAACTCGTCTTACCTTCAATGCTCTTGAACTAAGTACTTTAAACACTCCCAGAACTGCCTAAAGATTAAACTAAATTTGAAATTCACTTACATTAAATTATCAACTAAATAGCTATACTTTACATATACCTCTTAATTATTTTGTGCATATTCATGTGCAGCAGACAAAACACTGGAAAAATAGGAGTTTCTTCCTTTTAACCAAAGAAATAATCTTAGGTTCTAAATCCACATAGTAGCAGCAAAGAAGAAACCCAACATTCATTCAGAATACTATATATAATAATATAATAGAGCTCATGACCCCAAGTGGGAGGAAATGCTACGAGTTTAGAAAAGGAGGTGTCAGCCAGGCTCGGTGGCTCAGCCTGTAATCCCACACCTTTGGGAGGCTGAGGTGAGTGGACTGCCTGAGCCCGTGGGTTCGAGACCTGCCTGGGCAACTTGGCCAGACCTCATCTCTACAATAAATCAAAAAATTAGCCGGGCGTGGTAGCACACGCCTGTAGTTCCAGCTACTTGGAAGGTTGAGGTGGAAGGATCGCCGGAGCCCAGCAGGTCGAGGCTGCAGTGGCCGGGAGCGGCCACTGCACCCAAGTCCGGGCGACAGAGTGAGACTCCAACTCAAAAAAATAAATAAATAAAAATAAATAAAATAAAAGGAGGTGTTATGGCATTAATGCCAAACCAAATCACTTCAGCATTTTAAACACAGATGTCTGCGTATTCCCATAAAAACCACCTGCAACGTCTATTAGAGAGTTCATCCCATTGCAGTAGTAGCTTGCTTTTATGTCTGACACTGGAGCAAGAACCAATTCTCACTCCTCTTTGCACTCTCATAGAACCTAGAAGTAGGGAATCAAAATGTTTGTTAAATGCATGTACTGAGCATCTAGCACCCTTTTTTATCTGATAAGAATTTTTTTATTTTGGTAAACCACAATGACAACTTTCCCCAGTTTTATAGAGAGCAAGATTACCCAATTATATGGAGTGAGTAGAAATTCATTTTCATGTTAAAAATCCATGATTGAGCGGTGGCTCAAGCCTTATAATCCCAGCGCTTTGGGAGGTCAAAGTGAGGGGACTGCCTGAGCCCACGTGTTCAAGAACAGACTGGGCAACTTGGCGAGACCTCATCTCTACGATAAATAAAAAAATTAGCCGAGCATGGTAGCACACACCTGTAGTTCCAGCTACTTAAAAGGCTGAGGCGGAAGGATTGCCTGAGCCCAGCAGGTTGACAATGGAGTGGCCGTAAGCGTGCCACTGCACTCCAGCCTGGGTGATGGAATGAGACTCCAACTCAAAAAAAAAAAAAAAAATTCCATGTGATATGGCAAATTATCCCTTTCTAAGGATATATCCAGTTATGTTCACTTACTCCTGAATCATTCAAATGCACAAACAAAAATATTCATTAGAGGTAAAGAGGATGAAAACCAGGCATGGAAAAACATCTGTACATACATACAAAAAATAATGTATATGAACTGCACTACTCCTCTAAATTGCATTAGCAAAACAAATTGCACAATAAACATTATTGCTTAGACTACACCCTCAGTACCTGGGAACGGGGAATGGCCTGACTTACAAGTTTGAATACAATTTAATGTTCATAAGAAATAAATTTTTTAAAAGGCTTCTACACTACTATAAACGTAGAATTAAAGAATTCTAGAATGCTAGAACCAGAAGGAATTTTAAGGATTACCCAATCCCTTCATTTTAGAGGTAAGAAATGAGAAATTTAAAAAAAAGAGGGGGAGAGAGGGAGGAGCTGAGCAAAGTGACTTGCCCAATATCCTGTAACTACCTACTGGCAGATGTTGTTGGCCTAGACATGGTTACCAGGCCAGCCTATTATTCCATTATACAAGACTTCCTGCTGTGGAACACCTACAGTCTGTTTTCAAAGTATAGGCTGGAGACACCTGGGAGGTCCCTGAGACACTTTGAAGAGATCCAGGAGGTCAAAACTGTTTTCATCATAATAATCAAATTTTATTTGCCTTTTTCACTCTCATTCTCTGATGGGTGTACAGCAGAGTTTTCCAGAGGTCACATGATATGAGACAGAAACAGATATGAGAATTCAGCAGCCTTATAGTATAAGCTAGACATTAAAGTAATTTGTAAACATGTGAACAATGTTATATTTCTCATGACATTTTTGTTTGGAAAATTTTTTAAAAAACAAATGTTACTTATTCTAACCTATAATGGGTTTATTACTACTCTTTAAAATAAATTAATAAATCAATATATTTCAATTATTCGATTTTAATTTCCAATATGGTAAATATTGATAACTATAGCCCATAAAGTTCCTTGGGGTTCCTACTAATTTAAGAATATAACAGGGATCCAAGACCAAAAAGTTTGAGAATCCCTGGCCCCCCACATTTCTGTATTTGCTAATGACACAGAAAAGGAAAAAATTTCTTTTGCTAACAATACCACCACAGAATCTTACCTCCAGTTTCAAGGCAATTTGATATTTTGGATCTATTTTAGCACATAGCTCAGTTAATTTACAAGAAGAAAACCTTACATTTTAACATTTTCTCTTCAGCTTCTTTAAGGTGCGATGCAGACGTAGGGCACCATGTGGGGAGCCAGCCAGTTAGCCATCCTGACCTAGAGCACCAGAAATAAAATACAAATAGGTGAGTTCATGCTCTTCTTAACTCCCATCTGCCACATGTAGAGAAGACAAGCAGCACAGGAAACTTACTATGTGACAGTGGAGCTATGTGACAAAAGTGATCTAATAGATGCAAAGCACTGTGGTAAATACTGGAATACAGATATTCAACTTCAGTCTGTGTACCTACAAGTAGAAATCAAAGTCTATTTTATCTTCATGGATATTCAGATTGCAAATAAACAAAAAGAGAATTAAAATGAGCAGAACAACAAAGGACCAAAAAGGGGCAAGCTCCTCGGGTCCCTTCCCACTGTTCGAGCTGTTCTGTCCTCTCAATAAATCCTGCTCACTTAAAAAAAAAAAAAAAAAGACCAAAAAGGCATTCCCTAAAACTGCAAGACAACTCTTATTAGGGTAGAAGTGCAAAAAAGTTAAAAATCATGAGTAGGTTCATTTGAATGGTAGTTTCACAGCAAATATAAAAGTTACCTGCTGTGGGGGTTGAGAGAAGAGAAACTTTACTAAAATGTGAGATTGATCATTAAAAAGAGAAAAGGCTTCAAATCTTCTAAAAAAGAGTAGTATCATACCCCTAATACAAATGTGGGAAGCTGGCTTGTATACAATCTGCTTAGGGTGAACTAGTTAATTGTTAATAGAAAACAAAAAAGCTTTGGGTGTCAGCAAACAGTAGTTGAAAAGAATGACCCAGGCATCCGTCAGAAGACAGCAGAACAAAGAACAAGGAAGCAGATCTGAGGCAACAGGTGAGGAAAGGCATGGGAATGCTAGAACTGATACACTTGGCGGGTAGCTAACCAAGGAGAGGCAGAGCCTTCACCTCCCTGTGGGGCAGCAGCAGACCAAGAGCTTACTGTAATAATCTGAGACAATGTAGAGCTTTCACCAGCAAGGGCTCAGCACATTGCTGGCAGTATTTAAAATGAAACCTTTCTGGAGAAAGAAAAATGAATTAGAAGAGAAAAAGTGACTGACTACAGATTCCAGATGAGAGGTCAGGGCCTGAGCCAAGGTTTTGGTAACAGGGATAGCAACAAGAAGATGTGGCCAAAGAATATTTAAAAGTAAAACAGGCTAGATTTTATAACTGGTTAGATATAATGATGGTATAATAAGGATTCCCAGGCTTCTGTCTTAGGGAATCACTATAATGACAGAAAACACAAGAGTAAGAATAGGTGTGAGTAGAGAAATGTGCTAAGTTTTAGAAGGGTTGTGATCCAGTATCCAGCTTTTCTAACCTTTATAGGCTCATCCTTCAACACTTCCCTTATCTGTAGATCTTCTCTGGATATTACATGTAACCAGTACTCTATAAATAATGTTTGCTCCATGGTTAAGCCATCTCCGTTTCATAGATGCAAAACTGAAGTTCACAAATGTTAAACACCAACTCCAAGGGTATACAGCTGATAAATGACATAGAGACTTGTGTTCAATTCTGAGTGACTCCAAAGCCCTTCTTTCTCCTTAAAATGTTGAGGAGCTGCCCACTACCTACAGGATAAAGTCCATATTCTTTAGACCTTCACAGAAGGTACTTTTCAACAGGGTTACCCATCCCTGGATGTGGACCGATACCAATCTGTGGCCTGCTAGGAACCAGGCCGCACAGCAGAAGGTGAGTAGCAGGTGAACAGAGTTCAGTCTGCTGTCAGATCAGGGATGGTATGAGATTCTCACAGGAGCATAAGCCCTATTGTGAACCATGCATGTGAGAGATCTAGGTCACACAGTCTTTATGAGAATCTAATGCCTGATGATACCCCCTTGTCCCCAATCCATGGAAAAATTGTCTTCCACGAAACTGGTCCCTGATGCCAAAAAAGTTGAGGATTACTGCTTTACAATTCATCAACAGCATACCCATATCTCATCTAGTACCTCACAGTTCTCAAAGAGTCATACTATGCATGTTTCTATGACCTCGAACAGCTCTTCCCTCTACCCATAATGCCTTGCCTCACCTTTTCTGAGACACTGTCCCTGATCCTGATGTCAAGGACAGAGGTCATTTATCACACTCCTCTGGCCCTTGTTACAGATACAGCTTCCATTGCTGTGGCTATCTGTTTACATATTTATCTGCCCTACTGCACTGTGCGCATGCTGAAGACTAAACATATGTCAAAAGTCATCTTTACATCCTCGGTGACAAAAACACTCGCTGGCCAGTGGTCATGCAAGGGCTTGATAACTGTGTATGTGAACTGAAGGCCTCAGTCATAAGAAATACCAGAAGTATGATGAAGAAAGGCAGATGGGGTTCATTTCTACAGGCAGAGAGCACTTATAGTAAGTACTACAGGTTCTTTAACAGAAGATAGCATATGGACAGGGCAAGGGCCTAAACCACCCCCCCGAACAAAAACAAATAAACTAATGTTCATGCAAAGAGGTGAATCAAGCAAAGGGTAATCAACAGCATGAACAATATAGTAAGGTGATCAGAATCACAATAGCTAATGTCCACACTTTTTTATATAAATATTCTTTTTTCATCTGCTAGTCAATTTTTTTCTTGTCCCTTTATCTTTAGACATAAGAACTTTCCTAATATATTCAGTAGTATTATATATACAGTAGTTCCCCCTTATCTATGGTTTTGCTTTCTGTGGATTCAGTTACCTGTAGTCAACCATGATCCAACAATATTAAATGGAAAATTCCGGATGCAAACAATTATTAAGTTTTAAATTACACACCACCCTGCCCAAGACATGATTTATCCCTCTGGTCCAGTGTATCCACACTGTACCCTCAACCTGCCTGGTCGTCTCTTAATAGCCCTCTGGGTTATCAGATTGACTGTCATAATATCAGTGTTTGTGTTTAACCCTTTGTACTCGGAGGCATCTTGCAGATCACCTACCAGAACTTGATCACACTTCCTCATGAAATAGTGAAAAATGAATCATTTCCTATTAAATAGTATAGTGTTAAAAACCAATTACTTTATTGTAATGATATTTAGCTTATAATGGAATTTTGGACATGGAGGAACTTTTTATGACAAAAAAATCAAAATTTTATATCTTTTATTTTTCTAATGTGTGAAACAGTCACCAACATGCACTGCAGGTTCATGCTGTCCAATAGTAATTTGTTTGATGTCTTTCACGTGGTGTTTTTTTGAGTGGACAGTGTTTTCTTTCTCCAAGTTAATATGTTTATTGTCCAGTCTGTGTATCACTGTAAAAGCACTTCACACATTCTCTTTCTATATAACATCAGCTGATTTTTAAAAATGGATATCTTGGTATATATTCCATCTCGTTTCCTTTTTAGTGCAATTTAAATGGAAAACTTCAAGAAAACATACATTTTTGAAAAATTTGCACTGGCATAAGTTTGTCTTATAAAATCACGAGCAATCTCTTATGTTCCCTAGGAAGGGATTTCTAGTGGTTTGCTAGATTTATGATGTCTCCTAAGAGGGGACATCCAAGTGCTATTAAGTAACCCTTATTTTACTTTAATGATTGTCCCATAATACAAGACTGATGATGCTGGCATAATTGTTTTAACTGTCCTAATTTATTATTAGTTATTATTGTTAATCCCTTACTGTACCTAATTTATAAATTAAACTTTATTGTAAGTATATATGTACAGGAAAAAAACATAGCATACATAGGGTTTGGTACTGTTTATGTGTATATGCACACCTACAGACACATACATAAACAGGATCAAAGGACAGGACTATAAGAAAATGTATCTGCTCAGGTTTTCAAGGCATGCAGTTATACTGTGGAGATATCATGTAAGGAAAAGAATGTCTGAAGATACATAACAGCCTGCATTAATAACGAGGCTCCACTCTAATATTCTCTGATGCCAGTTTCTAACCTTGTACATTAACAGGATAAGATCTCTAGGCATCCCTCACAAATTTTATATATAACTTATTATCAAGGTATAAACATAATGGAAAATATCATTAATGTTAGCCTATTTGTAAATATGTAAACTTATTTATAAATTAGCTAGAAAAAAATGATTCAAGGATTCAGCAATGAAATTTTTCAGTTCACATAACACTTTCAGTTGTTGAAAAAAAGTGGTTAACAGGCAATTAAAATAAAATAATCTCATGATCTTTAGAGATTAAAAAATAATAATAAACTTCATTAAGCTGAAAACTCTGTTGTCCTTGACTAGGCACCAGGTCTACATTTGACCATTAAAATACAAACTAGTACCAACTGGAAGCTACTCACAAGTCAATCTCATCCATTTTCTTTAAACAAATATCCATCAAATCATAGCACAGTTCTCTGCCAGAGAGAATCAGAGGTCAGAAAAAAAAAAATTAAAGTGAAATGAACTATAATCTACTATTGCTCCAACTGACATCATAGACAAGTTGGGGCAAAGAAAACACAAATGTTTTAGTCTTTTAAAAATATATATTACATTTAAAAAAATCATTCTGACTCTGAATACTACTAAGCACAAGGAGGCAGAGTTTTAAAAGTTATACACCAACCTGAAATATAGGAATTACGCCTACCTCCACAGATTTACTGCAAAACCAATTTTCAAACAATGGAATTGTCTGCCCGTGGATTTGTCTGCTAGTGACCAGTTCAACACAGAGATTGGGCAAAATAATGTTTTCATGTTTACAAGCCTAGTGTATTATAATAAAAATTAGAAATTGTTAAGCACAAGAAGCTGCACCAAGTCTCTTCAGGTTTTCATCAAAACAGACAATTGTTTAAAGTAAGGTTTTTCTAAAGCATATTTAAACTGAAAAATCTATATTTAACAAAACATAAAATATTTTGTTTTTATTCTTAATGGCACGGTAAAAATACCACTCTTCCCCTAAGCCCTGATAATGTCTCTGCCCAGTTTTACTTTAACCAGGTGATAAAATATTTTTTGGTTTTTTTTTGGAGTTGAAGTCTCACTCTGTCGCCCAGGCTGGAATGCAGTGGCAAGCTCATGGCCATCCCAGCGTCAAAGCTGCTGGGCTCAGGCGATCCTTCTTCTCAGCCTTCCAAGTAGCCAGAACAACAGGCATGCACTACCACACCCAGTTAATTTTTTTTTTTTTAATTGTAGAGATGAGGTCTCACCAAGTTGCCTAGGCTGATTTCGAACCTCTGGGCTCAGGCAGTCCTCTCGCCTCGGTCTCCCAAAGTGCTAAGATTACAGGTTTGAGCCACCGCGCCCAGTCAATAAAATGCTTTATAGAAAAACTACTTTCTACTTCTTTCTTAGAGATACTCTACAGGAATGAGTGCTATGCAAAAGAATATTTCCAAACAGTGAAGAGCAAGGGTCAATCTTTTCTATCCTTTAGTTGATTCCCCTTTGTTCAAAAGTTCCATACCTTACCCTGCCGCCTTTACTGCTTCAACCCTCTAAAACTTACCCACCCAACCCTACCTCCTGTCTTTGAGGTAACCTCAATTTCAGAGACCGTCTGGCCCTTACACAGGGTATCTTATGCCATTCATTGTTGTTCAGCATTACTAGGTTTAATACGTGGAAGATGTACTAAGGTTATAAGACTGAAGTATGTCAGATATTTAGCCATTCTTCTAAGGTCATAAAATTGAAGGTAAAAATTAAATCCATGTGCCCCAGCTATAAAACAGTAAACTAGATACAGTATTACCTCCTCATAACTTTGGGAAATAAAAAAGCAAAACCTAACTTCTCTGTTTTATTTAAGCAGCTAAGTAAAAAACACTATCATTCATCACTGAGGCCCTAACTTTAGCAGAGATGAAAGTGTCAACTGCAATACAAAAAAAAAGCTAAATATCCATGACACAGGCAAGGCTTACCAAAGTATGCCAAAAAGTTTTCCACACAGCCTTATCAATTTGGCACTTACCTTATTAGCAAGGCAAAGGATTCAAGCCCTAAAGCACCTAATCAAAAAGAACAAATAAAGGATTCCTGCTTTATAATCTGTAGTGATAAATTAGTGAAAACAGAAAATCTTCTTAGTGAGCAGACCTCTGAGTAAGAAAAACTTTAAAAGACTAAATAAGAGGTGGCAATTCTAAAGAAAACCAAGTAAGATGTGTTTAACATATTAGTAAAGTACATTTACCTAACAATCTGATTTTAAGTATCCTGAGTGAGAGATAGGTGCCATTTTCCCCCTTAACCTTCTACCTAATATTTTTTTTTTTAATATTACATTGTACTTATACTCCATGCCATCAACATTTAAGTTTCTTGGTAATCCCTGTTTTGTTCTCTAAGACATTTGACTATCTATATAGTATTACTAAACCTGAATTGCACAATCTATAAATATTATGAAACAGGGAAAGAGGTTTCAAAGTATTCTGAAGAAAATATGCAGAAGTCTGGCCGATTTCCACATACTCTTGGCCATTTAAACAACATTTCTAATTAGGTTATAAGTAAAGACAATTTCATTATATTACAATTTTGTTTAAAATGGCCTCCATTCTTATACTGGTATAGTTGAGAGAAAAAAAATCATACAAATATATCATTGCTCCTGATAAACCTATCTAAGCACAGTATTCTATCTCATTTGAAGAAACATGAGGTTTTGATTTTTATTATAAGTATCAAAATCAATTTTAGATGTGAATATATATTTCTCTAAGATAATTCCTCAACCAATGAAATGACTGAACACTTCCAAATTGGAAACTGGAATAATAATAAAAGTCTTCTTTCTTGGGAACAGATTTCTTAAATCCTATTCTTGGGAAAGAGGGGGAAAAAAAAGAGACTGTCTCATACAACTACAATTTAAGCAACCAACATGCCATTTTATTTTAGATAAATGATACTTAAAGGACTGAAGTTATCACTATTAGAACAATGACAGTACAGGCCCTCTAATACATGTTAACATATTCATTAGTAGTCTTTTAACTTTCTAACCTATAACTTTTAAAGACCTAGAGTTGGAGAATCAGTATTTTGGACAATCCAAACACTAGTAGTATTTTTCTCCTCATTGTTTCCTACCTTTCCTCACATAGTAAATAAACCATTGGAGTTAGACACATGACCTCATTATCCAACACACTTAAGAAGCTACAAGATTTTCATAAAGCTTTAGATTTAATCTCCTTAAAAAGTAACAGTGACATTTCTTTGTGTTAATTCTAAAATAAATTCACTCACTAATAATAAAGAGAATAAAGTGACAAATCCCAAGCCTCAAACTGAATAATCATTTTTGACAAAATCATCTCTCCACAAAATTTTCTTATAAATCACAATCAGGACTGGGAATTATACAACCATGAGGTTAGTTAGACTAATAATCTAACAATTAGTCAAGACACTGTTTAGTTTTGGAACAGCTGCTATAAGTAGTATAGGTCAAATCTTTAAGGATTCATTCAGAGACATCTATAATTCCAAAATGTGCTATCCAGCATTGTTGTTTATTAATAGGGCCACCACTGACTTTACATCTTTTGTTAACAAGTATTTTGTCACAGGACTGAAATCCATATTTGTTGGTCTGGCATTTTGGAGAGCAGGCAAAACAGTGAAGCATGGGTTGGTTCACTCAAGGTCAAGAAATAGATCCTATTCCCAACCTCCCCAATACAACTTAAGTTCATGATCCTAATTGTTGTCCTTTTCTAATACAAACTTTTCTGAATATCTTACGTTGAAAATACTTAGGTCATACAGCTACAAAATGTATAATCAACTACTAGATTTCTGATCTTAATGTTTGGGTCAGCATAAATAGTTGAAGTGTTAAATTTAATTGAAGTATACTATTTATTTATTTGAGTTGAAGTCTCACTCTGGTCACCCAGGCTGGAATGCTGGTGGCACGCTCACAGTTCATGGCCACCACTGCCTATATCTGCTGGGTTCAGGCAATCCTTATGCCTCAGCATTCCAAGTAGCTGGAATCACAGGTGTGCACCATCACACCTAGCTAATATTTTGATTTATTGTAGAGAAAAGGGCTCGCCAAGCTGCCCAGGCTGGTCTTGAACCCATGGGCTCAGGCAATCCTCTTGCCTCTGCCTCCCAAAGTGCTGGCATTACAGGCATGAGCCACTGCGCCCGGCTTGAATTTTACTATTTACAAAGCAAGCCCCTTTAGGCTTATCAGACATTTGAGTACAACAAAAGCCTGGCCTTCACTGAGCTGACAAAACAAATATGCAAATAACTACATTATGAAATATTGTTAGAAGTGCCATAAAGAAAGTTTAGAAAAATATCATAGACCTTTACAGAAGGGAGATCACAATCTGTTTGGGGTTAGAGAAGACAACTTGAATCAAGCTATGGAAAATGGGAAGCAAGTAAGCAACATGTTTAGGAAACAACAAAAGATACAACTTGGCTAGAGTCCAGTGGACAGGGAGCAAATAAGACTCCTAAGCTAGACAGGAGCCACAATGATTGCAAAGGACTTTGAAGTCAGGCTGAGGACATAAATAAAGACATACTAAGTAAGACTGTGCATGCTTCTTGAAATGTAAAAGTAACTATCGAAATGAGCTATGCTGCAAGCATGTTACCAAGCCTGTAAAAATCCAGGGGAGAGAATAAGGTGGCTGCCAGGTAATTGTGGGAATGGAATAGAGATGTTACACATTTAGAATCTACTGGACTTCTAACAGATTTGGTATTCAAGAGCAATAAGAGGGGTGTGGGGGAGAGTCAAAAGATAATGTTACAGTATGATTCAGGATGACCGGAAGCATATAACTGCCAAAAGTCAAGAGTTTTGTATTGTTTGTCCAGGAGAAGGAAGATGCAAATAAGATCAAGGTCTGGACATGTTAAATTTGAGGCATAAACATTCCACAGTTAGAAGCATCACCAGCATATAGAAGAGGGCTCAAGAAAAAGATTGAGATCTCAGTTCACGCCAAACAAGATAGTTCACAGGGAGTTTAAGTAAACAAGAAAAATAATAAAAACAAGGATAAACTTAGAATCTTGGAGAATGACTACATTTAGAGTACAGAAAAAAAGAAAAAGAAGAGAGCCTAATACAAGTGACTGTTGGTCTCAGATAAAACAAGAAAAATATCATTAGGAACTAAGAATGTCTAATAAATAGGAGCTATCATTACAGTATCAAACACTAAAAAGGACCTAAGAAGAAGTGCTAAAAAAAAAATAAAAGGCCATTGGGATGTGGCATTGAACAAAGTTTTGTGATTTTTAAGAAGTCAGATGGCAAGGGTCTGGGAGAGACTGTTGGCAGCAGAACAGTTTTGGCACTTTCCAATATCTCCAAGGCAAAAAACTACATTTAAACTCTAATGTAAACCTAGTAGGGTGTAGAAAAACTGAGGTGGGGAAGAGAGAGAAAAGTCCTTTATTTATGCCTTATTTATAACGTTCGGTGATTTTCATGATGTAAAATACTCCCACCGTGGCCAATTTCAAGCTGCCAACAGTTGGCAAAATTTCTGACAATGTAGCAATGGCTTGCTGGTACAAATCAACTCCAGCACACTACTGCAAACCACCTCTTTTATGGTCTACCCTGCAACTAAGCAATTCTGTGAGAGCTTTCCTCTAAATTCAATTGACAATCATTCTCTGGGACAATTCACAGAAGTCTTACCCTACTCTTGTTACATTTAGCTTTCTCAATGGGATTGCAACTGAAAAGAGTAGGATGTTGAAAGCAAAATGGATCCCGATATGCTTGTCTTCACTAAGTGCCACAAAGGAAAACACAAAAATCATGTTTTAGAATTGTTTATAATGTCATTTCCCTACTAAACCTCAAATATTTTAACGATAGGGAATTCGATTCAAAACAAGAGTCCAACATCCCACATGAGTCCCAATCCTAGTAGTAACTGGCTGCAGAGGTATGGCGAAAGTGCTTTAGATTAAATTCACACATCTGGGGAACTTCAATCAGCCCTGCTATTTGCTGGTGGAGTGCTAGTAGCCTTCCCAGTGGCAGAATAGCAAAATTAGAACACTAATAACTAGCATACAAGGCCAATCTTAGATGTAATATGACCACTTTTGAGGAACACCCTGCAGGAGCAGGAGCTCAGACCTCTCTGCTTGCCTGCTTGGTACAGAAGGACATACCAATATGGACACTGGACCCTGCTCAAGAGTACTACCAAGAATACCAAAAAGGCCCACCTCACTCTAGGGATTATGGCTAGTCAGCTACTAAGGATTTTTTTTTTTTTTTTGAGTCGGAGTCTCACTCTGTTGTCCAGGCTAGAGTGCAGTGGCACACTCATGGCCACCGCAGCCTCAACCTGCTGAGCTCAGGCGATCCTTCTGCCTCCACCTTCCAAGCAGCTGGAACTATAGGCATGCGCCACCACACCCAGCTTATTTATTTATTTATTTATTGTAGAGATGAGGTCTCCCCAAGTTGCCCAGACTGGTCTCCAACCCATGGCTCAGGCAATCCTCTCACCTCGACCTCCCAAAGTGCTGGGATTATAGCCATGAGCCACCGTGCTCGGTCAGAATTTTTTATAATCTGCTTCCGGTGACTTTCAGCCATCACCCAAAGCCATAAATCCCTTTCATGGTTGGGTCCTGGACTCCCAAGCCCCGCAACATCAAAACCCAAGAGTCCAGCTCAAAAGTAGTCTCAAAAAGAGTAAACTAAACAATGTGACAAACTAGATGGGAACACAATCTACCAGTTAGGTTCCTAATTGCGTCCAAGTGACATTCAGCATCTCACTTCAATGTAACAAGGAAGTTTATCAACAAACCAAAACAGTGGACACATTCATCATATAAACAAAACTCAAAGGAAGAACCTAGTTTCTAATATTTCACAATGTTTCCCCCTTGGCATTTTTCCAAATACCTCTGCTGTATTCATTATACTCCATATTCTATCATTTAGGTTATGTATGTGTCCTAGACAAATTTCTCCACTCATCTGTAAGTAGACCTGATGTCAAAATATTATGTATGGGGGAAGTATAGAAGTTCCCTTTCCAATATAAATGCCTATCTCTGAGAAACAAGGCATTAGCTACCATACGAATGTAAGTTTTCCGCTAATTACTATTCTTCTGTTAACAAGTGCAAGAAGTCAGTTACAATAAACTCAGTATGTGTGTATGTCAAAAAGCTTCACATTAGACATCTGCCCTTCAACTTCCACAAAGTTTCCTACGTGTGTGTGCCTTCTTCTGAGGGACATGGAACACACTTCTCCAAGAAAGCCAGAACGTTCAAACAAAAAAGGGACAGAGGAGCCTGGAAGCAAAAGATCTTCATCTCAAAGAAGAATGTTACATTTCGAAGTTGCAGGGTAGACCATAAAACAGGTGGTGTACTGGAGTTGATCTGTACCAGAAACAGACTCTCTGCACTCTCCGCCTCTCTTCTTTCTACAAAGTATGCAAGTCAAGTCAAACGTTTTCTAAAACTCAAAACCATACCATACTCATTTCCCCGACCGCTCTCCCCCCACGCTGGGCTCTTCCTTTCCTCGACATCTCCTGATCTCCCGCGCGTCTGGGGTGGGTCTGGGTCCTCCATCCAATACCCCTCCCCAGGAAGCGCCGCCGCTTCCTCCCGAGCTGGGGAGAATCGGCCAGCGGCGGCACTTTCGGTCTTGCCGAAGCTGGGGAGAGCACAGCTCGCACCTGAGGACGGAAGCCGCGCTCTGAAGTGGACGGAGTGACTCGGCCATTTCCCGTGACTCGGAGTCAGGTGCGGTGTCGGCCGGTCACCGCCCGTGGCCGCGTCGGGCAGGGCGGGACCCCTTCGCGAAGACCGAGCCCGGGTGTCAGCCGCCGGCCCAGCGGAGCTGCTTACACAACAACCGGGCGGCCTCCCGCGCGGCCGGGGTCCCTCGGACACCTCCCGGCCGGACGCTGACTGGCGGCGCCCGGGGCAGGACGGCGCCGGGACTCCTTTGGGAGCCGCGCGAACTCGCGCCGGGGCTGGGCGAGGCGGCTGCCAGTCGTCGCCGGGCGGGTTACGAGTCCGCGGTGCTGCTGCCCGCACCCGAGGACCCGCCCGCGCGGAGGGCGCGCGTCGGAGAAGCACTCGGCTCCTTCACCCCCACCGCCGGTTCTCACCTCTCCCCGCTGTCGCCGGAGTCCACCTCCTCCTCCTCTGCCGCCATGGCCGCCGCCGCCCCCGTAACAGCCAAGTTCAGCCTGGAAGCCGGCTGACTGGCCGACTGGGCCGCCGCAGGCCGCCGCCGCCTTTAAGGCCCCGCCGCCCGCGCATGCGTCTTCCGCCCACTGCGCGGCCCGGCGGCGGCTGCGCCTGCGCGTGCCCAGCCACCGCCTCCTTCCCCCACCTTCTCAGCACCCACGCGCGTCGTCCCGCCCGAGATGAGCGTGCTGGCTAGGACAGTCAACCTACAGGAGCTGGCGAGACTCACTGGGCAGAGCGGGGTAGTAATGAATTTGAATAGTGACTGTACTGATGCATCATCCCGCCGGTGTTGGCTGACAGGTGTCGGGCGTTGGGCAGGCAGTGCTCCGAGGACTGTGGCGCGCCCCTGCCCTGGAAGAGCCTAGATAAGCATTCAATAGATGCTGCCATGGCCAGTGAAGTGCCACAGTCGAGGTATTGTTGGATCTTTCGTCAGTCCTTTCCCGCGGCGGGGAGGCCAAAGGGAGAGAGCGACTCACAGGAGCCTTCAGTCAGTGGATCTCGGACGTGTGGGGCCCTGCTCTAGGGACTTGGGTTACAGTAGTGGCCAAAGCCAGCCACCATCCTCCCACCCTGTTCTCTATATACATGCAAGGATGAAGAGTCAGTGTTTAGATACTTAGGGTTTTTGAGGGGAAATCACTAATATACTGTCAGCATTTCTTGACCGTTTTCAAGATTTTTAGCCATCATATACACAGCCTGCTTTTGTAAGTATACCACTCCCTACCACTTATCTATTCGTATTTAGTGTGTGCTTACTATGTGCCCACTCTGTTCCAGGCTCTGGGAAATGATAGGTTGAAACAGGGCTTCTGTCTTCGGGGCTCTAATATATTGTCCTTTATTTTAGACTCAGTTGATCACTCTCCTTCCCTGGCTATCCTCTCTCTCAGTGCAGCCTCTTTTTCTCTCTTCTGAACCCCCTGTAAACTTGTCGTTTTATCACCCATCAATACTCAGATTCTCAGCCTTGAATAATTATTATGGCTTATTAATGGGCATTATTGAATATCCTTCCAACTACTCTGGATAGGGATGGTGTCTTTGTGTTTCGGGGGAAAGTTACTCATAACATCTTGGGCATAACTAATAAATATTTTTATTGTATTTAATCTAATTCATAAACTGTTTTAGGGAGGACTAGAACATATAAAATACACTTTTACAGGAAGTCATGGTTTTGTTTGTGAAAGGACCACACATGCAAAGTAACACCCAAAAAGCAGAAAGACCTGAGAAGCTAAAGAATGAAGCTGACAAACTCAGTTTGTCAGAAGGTGATTTATTGGAGAACTTATGGACAGTAACGTGGTCTTGGGCAGCAACAAGACAAGTAGACCTCTGCACTGTCATCCCCCAGATCCAGGGTTTATATATGGAAAAGTGTATACATGCTTTGTAAGGAATGTGCAAGACAATTAAAGGTGACCTTCCAGGAAAAAGACAAGAATGTTACGTACCTGTACCCTGCAATTTCTGTGATAACATCCAAGTTGTTTTGACCTAAGGGCGGGATCTATGTAAGTATGTACTCTTACACAAAGAACAGTAAGTAAAGTAGAAATCTTAGAGGACTTCCTGGAACTGGGTTTACTTAGAAGCCAACATGGTGGATTAGCATCCAAGATGGAGTTACTTTAACCTCCACAATTGTATTGCCAGAGACTTGTAGTATGTCTGCAGAAACTGACTCTCTGCAATCTCCACCTCTCAGAACACATCTATGCTGGGGGCACTCCATCTATATATTGGTCTGTTTTGTATTGCAATAAAGGACTACCTGAGGTTGGATAATTGATAAAGAAAAGAGGTTTATTTGGCACACAGTTCTGTATGGCACTGGCATCTGCTTGGCTTCTGGTGAGACATCAGGAAGCTTTTATTCATGGTAGAAGGTGAGGGGAGAGCAGGAGTATCACATGGCAAGAGTAGAAGCAAGAGAGGAAGAAGGAGGTACTAGGTTATTTTAAACAACCAGCTCTCAGCCGGGCTCGGTGGCTCAGCCTGTAATCCCATGCTTTGGGAGGCTGAGGTGAGTGGATTGCCTGAGCCCGCAGGTTGGAGACCCGCCTGGGCAACTTGGTGAGACCTCATCTCTACAATAAATAAAAAAATCAGCCAGGCATGGTAGCACATGCCTGTAATTCTGGCTACTTGGAAGGCTGAGGTGGAAGGATCGCCTGAGCCCAGCTGGTTGAGGCTGCACTCCAGTCTGGGAGACAGAGTGAGACTCCAACTCAAAAATAAAAAAATAAACAACCAGCTCTCATGTGAACCAGAAAAGCCAGAACTCACTCATTACTGTGAGAAAGGTATCAAGACATTCATGAAGCATCTGTCCTCATGACCCACTAGTCCCCATCTCCACCATTTCAATGTGAAAAGTGAGGGAACACACATACAAACTATATCAATCTATATTGACCAACCCCAGTGTTGGAGACTCTACTGCCTGGAACACAGTCCCAGCCTAGTGGTTCTGAGTCCAGTAACAAAATCTTAGGATGTCGCAACAACTCCTGCAGTACTTTGGTCTCTGTGGACCTAAATCCTACTCTCATAGATGCCTGTGACTGCTACATGGTTAATATGTGAGAGGGACCCCCAAAATCCCCGAATTTATTTATAAAAAATTATATATTTATCCTTACATGTTTAAACTTCAGTTACCTTCTAGGCACTCTCCATTTAATGCAATATGCCTATCAAGATGCTTTTTCCACTGCTCAAAACAGTTTTTGAACTCATCAATGTTATGCCTTTTAGTGCTTCTGCCATTTTTTTTTTGCTTTTCCTCTTCCATGTTGGCAAAACATTTCCTTTGAGGACTTTTTTCACCTGGGGGGGCGGAGTCACTCAGGGTGAGATGAGGTAAATAGGGAGGGTGGGGCACAGGAGTCATGCCATTTTTGTTCAAAAACTGCTGAATGATCAGTGCAGTGTGGGTAGGTTGTTCACATAAATACCCATCACGAAATGGGCAAACATGTTGAGAGACTCTCCAAAAAAAATTGACCGAAGCTTAATGCAGCCTCTCACAACAATGCTGGCTGGTACACTGATGCCGATGGATTCTTAGAACACTTACCTAGCGGGGAAGCCTGTACTGCAAGGGACCTGTCTTCTAAAAAATAACTCCAGGTTTGTTTGGTTTTTTTGCCCCCCCCATATATGTGTATACATTTGCTGTCCTTGACTATGGCCAGAAATCCAAGCTGGAATCAGCAAACAACTCAGCCCCTGAGTGTTGCTGGCAGTGGTGGAGCCTATCCTGACCACCATGTCACCCTGGATCCCTTGGATTGTATCTTCTTGGAAGACAATGTATCACTGCAACCTTTACCTCAAGGGCCCACATACCTCAACCACTGCTTGGGCCAGACCTTCTCCTCCATCACTGCCCCCACATACTTTGGTATGGCCCTGAAAAGGCAGACCTTTCAGAATTTAAAGTCAATGTGGTCCCCTACCTCCAAATTCACTACTTTTTTGTGACCTAGTGACCAGTTACTTTATTGAGCAATGCTTACATTGGGAGATCATCAGTACCTACTTTGAACTCTCAGATCAGATGGTCAGGGGTGACACTGATCAAGGCAACTACATGGTCTACTCTGTATGTTCTGCCCCAGGCCTGAGACCCAAAGACAGTGCTGCCATTGTACACCAGGTTGGCTTTCATTTCCACTCTTCCAACAGTGGTTCCCCAGGAGAAATGCTGAGTAACATCATAACCATCACAGGGGCCTAGGCCTTTAACACATGCCTGCCAAGCAAGTACTTGCAAACCAGAATGAGGGTGAGAGCATAGAAGTTTTCTGAGGACCTGGATGGCCTGGCTGCTCTATAAATGTTTATGAGAAGTGCTGTAATTAAACAGGCAAGAAAGTAAATGTGGGCCAGGCTTGGTGGTTCAACCTGTAATCCCAGCACTTTGGAAGGCCAAGGCGAGTGGATTGCCTGAGCCCGTGGGTTTGAGACCAGCCCAGGCAACTTGGCGAGACCTCATCCCTGCAATAGATAAAAAATTAGCCAGATCCAGTAGCATGTGCCTGTAGTTCCAGCTACTTGAAAGGCTGAGGTGGAAGGATCGTCAGAGCCCAGCAGGTCGTCGCTAGGGTGACTGTGAGCGTGCCACTGCACTCCAGCGGGGGCGACAGTGAGACTCCAACTCAAAAAAAGAAAGCAAATCTGGCAGGGAGACAATGAAAAGGACACAAGAGGGTAAAGGAAAGTGACAGCTGGGTCAAGGGAAGGACCTAGACACCAATCAGGTATATGACATTGGAGAAAACAAAACTGATTGTAGGGCTTCTCTGACTAATCTGCATGCAGACTTCCTGTGGATTTTGTTAAACTGTAGATTCTGATTCTGCACATCTGAAGTAGAACCTGAAATCCCTCTTTGCAACCAGTTTTTGGTGATGCCTATGTTCCCACTGCCAGTTAGCAGACTTGCCTTTAAGTAAAGCTCTAGAGCAGCCCTGTTCACTAGAACATTCTGCAGTGATGGAAATGTTCTAGACCCGCACTGTTCAATATAGTAGCCATTGGCTACATGTGACTATGGAGCATTGAATTTTAATTAACTTAAAATTTAAAAGGTAAATGTGGCTAATTACTATATTGCACAGCAAGCTCTAGATCTCATAATCCTCATCTATAAAACTGAGAGTTTGAGACTAGACAATTATCAAGTTTCCTTCTAACTGTCTGTGGCTCCAAATTGTTTTCAAGATATACATGAGGTGAGGTGGAGCATGGGGGAGGATTGACAGATATGAAAGTCTAGAGTAAAGCCTGAGGGGTTGAGAGCTCCAGCATAGCTGGGTGGAAGAAGAAGAGGAGTTTGGTACCCTAGGGGCTGGATTTTAAAACACAGTAGTAGAGCTGCCCTCCAGAGACAAGAGAGACTGTCTAACCAATGAGTATTGTTTGAACTCTCGGAACCAGATAAAAGGCTTTTTCAGTGACACACAAATACCAGTCCATAAAGGAAAAGTGATTAATTTAACTGCATCAAAATTTAAAGCATCTGTGTGAAAAAAAGGCAGAATAAAACAGTGCAAGATATGCAACAGACTAGGAAAACCTATTCTGAACATGTTAAGAAACTAAAGTTATATCTTCAACACATAGGAAAAAAATGAATAAGAACAAAATAGAAGCCGGGCTTGGTGGCTCAGCCTGTAATCCCGCACCTTTGGGAGGCTGAGGTGAGTGGATTGCCTGAGCCCGTGGGTTCAAGACCCACCTGGGCAGTGAGACCTCATCTCTGCAATAAATCAAAAAATCAGCCGGGCATTGTAGCACATGCCTGTAATTCCGGATACTCGGAGGGTTGAGGCGGAAGGATCGCTGGAGCCCAGCAGGCGAGGCTGCGGTGGCCTGGAGCGGCCACTGCACTCCAGTCTGGGCAACCGAGTGAGACTCCAACTCAAAAAAAAAAAAAAAGAACAAAATAGAAACTAGCTATTAAAAATCTTTCTCAGAGGAAGAAATCCTCAAGCCATCAAAAGCATGTTAACAGATAAACCAAATTCTGTAAAATATATATATATTTTTTTGAGTCAGAGTATCACTCTGTTGCCCAGGCTGAAGTGCCGTGGCATATACATGACCACCACAGCCTCAACCTGCTGAGCTCAGGCAATCCTTCCATCTCAGTCTTTCAAGTAGATGGAACTACAGGTATGTGCCACCATGCTCAGCTAATTTTTTGAATTATTGTAGAGATGAGGTGTCGCCAAGTTACCCAGGCTGTTCTCGAACCTGTGGGCTCATGCAATCCTCTCACCTTGGCCTCCCAAAGTGCTGGGATTATAGGCATGAGCCACCGCACCTGGCCAGACCAATTCTGTAAAATATTTTAAAGAGATTTATTCTGAGCTGGGCACAGTGGCTCATGCCTGTAATCCCAGCATTTTGGGAGGCAGAGGGGAGAGAATTGCCTGGGCCCAGGAGTTCAAGACCAGCTTGGGCAACTTGATGAGACCTCGTCTCTACAATAAATCAAAAAATTAGCCAGGCATGGGGTGCACGCCTGTAGTTCCAGCTACTTGGAAGGCTGAGGTGGAATGATTGCCTGAGCTCAGCAGGTCAAGATTGTGGTGACCATAGGTGTGCCACTGCTCTCCAGCCTGGGCAGTGAGACTTCAATTCAAAAAAAAGAGGGAGATTTATTCTGAACTGATGCAAGTGACTGTGATTCAGGGAAGCACATTCTCAAGGAGTCCTAGGTATAGTAGAGTTGCAGTTTGATTTTATACATTTCAGGGAGGCAGGAGTTACAAAGACATAAATCAATAATGGAAGGTATACATTGGCTTGGCTCCAAAAGGCAAGATATCTTGAAGCAGGGACTTACAAGTCATAGGTGGATTCAGAAATTCTTTAAACTGCATTTGGTTAAAGTAACAAAACTGTCTAAAAATTTGAAGTTAGCATAAATGAATATTTAAGATAAGATGCTATATCAGTCAACCACAATATGACCTTTAGCAAGATTGCTGACCTGCAGGTGTAACTTAACCCTTACCTTGCTGGCCTTAGCCCTCGTTTGTAACTTATCTTATTACCACAAAGAGTCTATGCTGTCAATCTGATGATCTGTTTTAACGTTAATGCTGGTCAGTTTTTGTTCCTAAACTCCCAAAGGGAGAGGGTATAACAAGGTGTGTCTGACTTCCCTTCCCATCATGGCTGGGAATTCAGTTTTTAAGGTTTCTCTGCAGTCCCCTTGGCCAAGAGGGGTTCTGTTCGGTTTTAGGTGCTTAGGATTCTATTTCTAGTTTATAAGCCAAAAGATGCTCAGATTTATCAGTGATCAATAAAATGCAAATTCAAACCATGATCACATCAATGAAACAGGCCGATGTTGTGAAATATTGGCAAGGACCTGGATCAATGAAGAATGTTTCTACTCAGTTGGTGAGGGTGCAAGTTGATATGGCCATTTGTAAAATAGTTTGAGAGTCATATGCTTAAAATGAAAAATTAATGGACTGGCTCAGCAACTTAACTTCTGGAGGTCTGGCCTTTCTCATGTGCACATAGAGATGCATAAAATGATGTTTGCTCCAGTATTCTAAGAGTAAAAAAACAAATAAATAGGAAATCCCATGACTAAATAAATCCTGGTACTTTCATAATATGGAATATTATGGCAGCAATTAAGAAAAATGAGGTACTAATATAGAGTTACTCCAGAGCATATCAATATGCTGAAGTAAAATCCATGGAATCTGATCCAAAAACTGGTTCTTTAAGATTATAAAATTGATAAACCCTTAGATAGCTGATAAGGAAAAAAAAGAGAAAGCACAAATTAACAATATTAGAAATGGAGAAGAGGACATCACAACAGATCTTACTAAAAGATAGTAGGGCAGTATTACAAACAGCTTTATGCTAATGCATTTAACAACTTAAGTGAAATAGACAAAATATTTAGAAAATATTACTTAGGCCAGGTGCGGTGCCTCATGCCAGCACTTCGGGAGACTGAAGCAGGAAAGTTGCTTGAGTGCAGTAGCTCAAGACCAGCCTAGGCAACATAGTGAGACTTCGTCTCTTCGTGTCTACAAACAAATAAAAAAATAAGCCAGGCATAGTGATGTGTGCCTGTAGTCTTCAGGAAGTTAAAGTGGAAGGATAGCCTGAGCCCAGGAGATTGAGGCTATGGTGAGCTGTGATTGTGCCACTGCACTCTAGCAGAAGAGACCTTGACTAAAACAAATTACTTACCAAAACTGACAAGATGAAATAGAGAATCTGAATAGCTCAATATCTATTTTTAAACCAAATATGTAATTTTAAAAAAAACTTCCCACAAAGAAAAGTATTTTTCAAATACAAATGGTCCCAATTTACAATGGTTCAGCTTACAATTTTGTGACTTTATAATGGTGTGAAAGTGATGCACATTCAGTAGAAACGGTTGGAGTACCCATACAACCATTCTGTTTTTCACTTTCAGTGAATTATTCAATAAACTACATGAGATAGTCAAAACTTTATTATAAAATAGGCTTTGTGTTAGATGTTTTGCCCAATTGTAGACTAATGTAAGTGTTCTGAGCATACTTAAGATAGGCTAGGTGAAACTATGATGTTCAGTAAGTAGGTTAGATGTATTAAATGCATTTTCGACTTATATTTCAACTTATAGGGTTTTTCAGGACATAACCCCATTGTAAGTTGAGGATTAGCTGTAGTTAATTAATTGCCCCTATGGTGGAGTAAGACAGCCACAAGTTCTTTGCCACTTCTCACATTGATTGGACTCTTTTTTCCTCCCCTCGAATCTGAACGTGTGACTTGTTTTAACCAACAACATGTGGCAGAAGTGATGCTCTGTAATTTCCAAGGCCAGTACTTAAGAATCTATAGCTCCTACTTTTACCAGTTCATGTACTCCCCCTTGAAAGTCAGCTGCCACAGTAAAAGTCTGACTACCCTGAGACCACTGTGCTGTGCCTTGCCCGCCATGTGGAGGGAGAAGCCATATGCAGAGCCCTGAGGCACCAGACTTGTGAGTGAATTTCCACCATCTGATTGCAACTGACTGAATGACTTAGAATTTCCACCATCTAATTGCAACTGACTGAATGATCACAACCAACAGCATGTGGATTAAAATATCTCAGATAAGCTTGAATTCCTGACCCACAGAATTATTAGAAAATAAAATGGTGGTTGTTTTAAGCCACTATATATTGAAACAGTTTGTAATGTAGAAGTCACCAAATCACCTCATACCATGTATTGATAACCCTTTACCCCATCAATATATAATGCCACTATTTCATATACTATACTAAATTATGTAGTTAATTTACTGAATGAAGATTTTTTTCCATAAATAGTTTTTTGATTTTTTACTTTTTATTTTGAAATAATTGCAGATTCACCTGCAATATATAGAGAGAGATCCCATGCATCCTTTATCAGTTTCCCCTTGTGGTAACTAACATCTTGCAAAATGGCAGTATAATATCACAATTAGTATATTAACTTTGAGACAATAAAGGCATGGAACATTTCTATCATGATAGGATCCCTTGTGCTGCCCTTTTATAGTCACACTCTCTTCCCTACTGTACAAACAGTCCATCCATCCCTAACTTCTAGCAACCACTCATCTGTTCCTATAATTTTGTCATTTCAAGAAAGTTACCTAAATGAAATCATATAGTATATAGCCTTTTGAGATTGACTTTTCTCTCAGCATGATTTTCTAGAAATTAAAGTTGTTGCATGTATCCATAGTTCATTTCTTTTTATTGCTAAGTGGTATTACATGGGGATGTACCACAGTTTGTATAATTTGTCTATTGAAGGACATCTGGGTTGTTTCCAGTTTTCAAATAAAGCTGTCAAAAGCATTCATGTACAGGTTTTTGTGTGAACCTGTCTTAATTTCTCTGGAGTGAATGCCCAAGAGTGCAATTGCTGGGTCATATAAAAGTTGCATATTTTGTTTGTTTGTTTTTTAACTGCCAAACTATTTTGCAGAATAGCTGTACCATATATTCCCACCAGGAAAGTATGATTGATCTAGTTTCACCACATCCTCACCAGTCTTTAGTGTTGCGTCTGTTTTTAATTTTAGCCATTCTGATAGATGTATAGCAATGTCCCATTGTGGTTTTAATTTGCATTTCTCTGATGGCTAGTGATGCTGAGCATCTTTTCATGTATTTGTTTGCCATCTGTATATCTTATTCAAAATGAAATCTCTATTCATGTAACTTGCCCATTTTCTGTTGGGTTTTGAGAATCCTTTATATTCTGTGGATAGCATTTGTCTGTCAGATATGAAGTGTGCAAATATTTTCTGCCATCTGTAGCCTGTCTTTTTACCTTCTTCACTTCTCTTTTTTGGAGTAAAATTAATTATTTGATGAAATCCCATTATTGATTTTTAATGGATTATGATTTTGGTGTCAAGTCTAGGAACTCTTTGCTAAAATTAAGATGCTACATATTTTTCTTATGTTTTTTTCCTAAAAGTTTTAGGGCTTTACATGTGAAGTTTAAATTCATGATCCATATTGAGTTATTTTTATATAGAAACGATGTTTTTTGTCAAGGTTTTTTGTTTGGTTTGGTTTTTTTGCCCATGGATATCTAATTGCTCCACGCCATCTGTTGAAAAACTATGGTGGCCAGGCATGGTGGCTCAAGCCTGTAATGTCATCACTTTGGGAGACTGAAGCGAGAGCCTTACCTGAGCTCGCGGGTTCAAGACCAGCCTGGGCAACAGGGTGAGACCTCGTCTCTACAATAAATCAGAAAATTAACTGGGTGTGGTAGTGCGCACCTGTACTTCTGGCTACTTGGAAGGCTGAGGCAGAAAGATCGCCTGAGCTCAGCAGGTTGAGGCTATGGTGGCCGGGAGCATGCCATTGCACTCCAACCTGGACAACAGAGTGAGACTCCAACTCAAAAAAAGAAAAAACAAAGAAAAGAAAAGAAAAACAATGGTTTGTAAATAGTTTTGAATGTATTACTAGGTAGCTTATGTTCTTATTAAGGATGTAAGATATGTAAACACTGATAGATATTTTTCAGGGTAAGGAGACTTATTTTGGTGAACACAGAGATGTGGTGCTCAAATTCCACTTCAAAGAAGGACTTACAGCCCCAGCTGCAGTGAGTGTTTCAGGGGAACAGCTTTCAGCTCTTAGTCCCTTCAGGGAACACATAAACTATTATGGGAAGCTGCCTCACCAAGGTCATGCCCTTCTGGGAAAGGCTCACCATCTAATGATGTATGGAAGAAGGGATATAAAGGACCAGCCACTCTGACTAGAAGTGGAATGATTCTGTTGAGTCATTTCTGCTCCAGAATGCCCTGTAGCTGAGGCTGTCAAGCCTGAATCACAGCTCAAATTCTTCCTCTACCCAATCCCATTTTCTCCCCCTTCTTCCTACAGGTTTTGATCTCAAAGGCACTCCTAAACATTAAACTGCCTCAGAGATCACCTCCTGGAGAACTCAAACTGTGACATTTGTTCTCATTTTTATTTAATGCTAAGTGTGAAATATGGTTTAAGTATTGAGAATGAGAATGGTGAGGTCATAGCTTGGTGGTTTTTATACTATTATAGGAGACAGTCATCTCAGAAAAACTTTTATCAGAAAGTCTACTCTCTTATGGCCAGGCGTGGTGGCTCATGCCTGTAATCCCAGAACTTTGGGAGGCCAAGGTGGGAGGACTACTTGAGACTAGGAAGCCAAGTTTGTATTGAGCCATGATCGCATCACTGCACTCTAGGAGTAACAGAGTGAGACCTGCCTCTAAAAATAAAAAATTAAAATTAAAAATAAAATCTACTCATAACAGACCACTGTACAAGAAGAAAGCAAGCTGAAAAGTAGGGAAAGAGCAGATGTGGTGGTTGAATTAACACAACCATGCACACAAGAGAAAGAGAATGGAGATCACAAGTGACATAGAGTGAGCATTGCCAGATGCTATGCCCTCCTCTATCTCCATGGTTTGTAGTAGTTCCTACAGGTGGAAGGTAGATGTGTGGGTGAATATCTAGAAGTACAGCAGGGCTAAATCTTCCCATCAACATGGGATTAAAAATCAGATAGTCATGACCCTTGAAATAATCCCCAGCTTGTACCAGCTCCCATTCTGATGTCCTTCATATACTTTCCATGACTCCTTAAGAAACCCAGACTTACTAAACTGCAAAGAAAGCCATAGAAGTGATTGCCCAGTTTCAAGCTCCAATGTCATTGGAAGTAGAGGCAGGGGAAAGAGAGGAAAAGAAGCCAGAGGGGCTAGCATTCAATTTCCAGTTATGTTCCCTGGCCCCAGGAAATTTGACATCAGGATGATTTGGGGAGAGGATTTTAACAGTGTTCCTGTCCTCTGCTGTTCATTTCATTTGATACAATAGAAGAGCCTTCAATTTTTATTTTCAGTAGAATCAATATTTTTTAAAGTTTTTTTTTCCTACCATATTTCAGATCTTTTAACTTTTATTTTTCTTCTGGCTGTTTTTCCCTGATAAGTCCATGCTGAAATAATAGGCATCCTCATAAATCAGGAAAAATGTTGCCTTCCAAAATGTTGACATTGAAAATGTCAGTTACTTTCCTGTATTTGAGCTTCCAAGAGCAAAACCCATCCATGTAGACATTATTTATGCTACTGAACATTTGTAGCAGGGTCAGGTTTATACAGTAGCAGAAAGTGTTCATACCCATAATTCCCTCTGACATTAATATTGCCTGTTTATTTACCTCCTCACCATTTTGAAAATGCATCCTTCAGTCTAATACAGCTTATTGAATATCCATTTCGTTTAGTCTGCACTTGTGGTAGAAAACAAACAACAATTGGCATCTTGGCTCTATTACATTTCCTGAAGAGTAGGAACTAATCTGTTTGTGATGTAATAAATACTTGATTCTAAGTAATTCAGCAAATTGTCTTATTTAGCTTTAGCTCTGCAGGGATGCACAGAGGGAACAATTTTCACCCATCATTGATTCCACGCTGAAATATGTTATGATTGTCTACGCCCACAGCTGGAAGAACTTTATGGTGGTATAAGTGAATGAGCCGTTAGTGAGCATACTTTTCTAAGTCTGTAAAACTAGCAATGATCTTATTGTTTACCTATGTGGCTGGAGCTGGCTTTTGTCTGTTCATGAAAACCAATTGGTAAATATTTAGGAATTTGTGAGCTGGATATTAAACCTTGGAACTTTAAAATTTATACCACTGAAATTGACAGTCACTTCAAACCAGGTTTTCTGGGTTTTTTTGGGGTTTTTTTTTAGTTGAAGTCTCACTCTGTCAGTGAGTGCAGACTAGAGTGCAGTGGCCGCTCCCGGCCACCGCAGCCTCGACCTGCTGGGCTCCAGCGATCCTTCCGCCTCAGCCTTCCAAGTAGCTGGAACTATAGGTGCGCGCTACCATGCCCAGCTAATTTTTGATATATTGTAGAGATGAGATCTCACCAAGTTGGCCAGGCAGGTATTGAACCCGCAGGCTCACGCAATCCACTCACCTCAGCCTCCCAAAGCGCTGGATTACAGGCTAAGCCACCGAGCCTGGCAGTTTTTTTTTTTTTAGGCTGATTTATGAACATACCATTGCCTACTCTACATCAATGAAGGAGAGTTACAAAAGAGATGACAGGCAAAAACAAAACAAACTTAGATTTCACAGAGAAAAGTGAATAATACAAGTAAACTAAAAATACACAAAGAAATGGATGACAAAGTTATAGCAACTTCTGATAAAGATATATGGGGGGATAAGCATATTTAAGCATTTGAGAGAGTGCCAAATCCTAATCACTAGACCACCAGGGAAGATAGATATTTAAGCATTTGAAAGATAGAGACCTGGCTATTAGACCACACAAGTGTGGTAATGATTTAAAAAAGCAAGTCTCGAATAAGGTTGTTTTTCTTTTTCTTTTTTTTTAGTTGAAGTATACAGCACAACTCATAATGGTTATCTCAAAGTGAATACACCCACAGAAGCACCATTCAGGTTTTTAAGCAATCTTTGAGGAGAAAAGAGGACACTCTTTGGTGAAAGTAACAGAGCAGCAATCCAGGCATGCATGCAACAAGAGAGCTAAACTGCAGCTCCAAAGCAGATATTTGAACTTCAAGAATGTCAGTTGTGCAGAAAGATATAATCTGAATTTTTATGTATTTTATTAGATGCTGCCAATCAACATATGAAGCCTTTTTAGCTGTGCTGATTATTATACATTAATAGCTGAATTTAGGGTTTTAAAAAAATCTTCTCCTTTGAGATTTGAAGATGTTGCTTAGCTACCCCCTCCTTTTCTTAGTGTATCCTCTGATTTAATGTAATATCTTCTGCTGCATTTGGGAAAAGTGATCTGTTATTAAATATCTTTCTGTCAGGTTCAGTAACATATTGCAGTATGTATATTGCTATCTGCTCCTTTTCTTTTTATCTGTTATTTTTTGTGTTGGTAATGCGTTAGTCTCCTAAAACTAGATGTTTAAAGCATCATTTATATACATCTGTGCGTTCTTTTCTTGGGGGAAATGTAAACAAAAATGATAATCATGGTGATAATACATGTTGTTATACTAAACTTTTATTGTAAACATCAGATTTCTTAGTACAAGGCCTTTAAAACAAAAATTACACATGCCATGAGATTATGCCAAAATGATTTTTCAAAATAATTAAACTCTGAGTAGTGAACCCACCCTATGGCCCTAGATTTTCTTCCTTGAGTCCCCTAGAATTTCCAGTTTACTACACCTGAACCTGGGCATGGGCCATTGGATGAACAATAGAGTCCTTGTCAGATGTTGCGACTGGATATATTTTTATTAGTGTGCTTACCAACTTTCACTGGAATTAGTCATTACAGGAATGGTAATTCCTTGATAATACAGATATGTCCTCTACTTCCTTTATAATTTCTAGAAGCATGTAGAACTGTGTTGTAATTCATACACCATAAGGACAGAATAAATTCTTTTTATTGACCAAGTTACAGTTGAGGTTTAAATAACACCTGTAAGGAACTCAAAATACTGTTCAATGAGGCCCATTGATCTTCACATCATTCTTCATAGTTAATATTATTTCCATCATACAAATGGGAAATCAGGGAATAGAGAGGCTCTGTTGCTTACCAGCAATTATACAGAGAGATGGTAGCAAGAATTAAGGGGACTTTTCTCTGTCTTTTTGATGTAGTGTATCATATGCCCTAGCATGGTGGTATGTCCCATTAGGTGGTAGTGGGTTGATAAAGGCTATCCCACTATATACCCCCATTACTAAGGCACACTCCAGGAATTGTATTTCTAGCAGTGGTAATGGACTCATATCTGTTGTAGAGTTGTTGAAAAGAGTTCGCAGCATGATAGTCTCTGAGCCTGACAAGACTAATTTTGTTAGCTCTCTTAGTATGAAGCAGTAACCACTGTTCTACCAGTCATAGAGCTACTTTAGAGTCATAATGGAAATGTCTTCAACCAGAGGCTTTGTTCCTATTGTTAATCAGCCCATCCAAGTAATGCTATGACCAGTAAATTAGAACTCAACTATTAACTATATTTGTAAATCAGCTATACACTTGGACCATTTAGATATAAAAATGTTGAATCTACTCTTTTTGCCCTGTTTTACTTGTCATGAATATTGGATCAGAGGATTACTTTTCACCTGAATTGGAAACTTGAAAATAAATTTGATCCTAGTCATATAAACATTATATAAAAATACCACCAAAGTAGGATTTTTAGAAACTAAGTTTCTCCAGGCAGAGCCTGGAGGGTCAGTTGCAATAGGAGAACTCCATTCCAGGATAGACCTGGCTGGGACACCCCCTGCGAGTACATACCCAGGGAAGAGACAATCCTATACCTCACCACTGGAGGAGATCTCCACCCACCTCCTCTGCCTCCTTCCCTGCTCCAGACACTGGGGAGAGAGGGAAAGAGGTGGAAGCTCTGCAGGAGAGACCAGACTAGAGGAAAAATTACAGAGCCTGCCACAAGACAGCAGTTTTTTTTTTAATTTTTAAAAAATTTTGCAAATTTTTTTGCCTGTTAGTTCGTCTATTTAAAAAATATTTTTCCTTTGTGCATGAATGTGTGTGTGAGGGTATGATCAGCATCCCCCCCATTTTTAATTTTCTTTTTCTGTTTCTTTCTTCTTGTGTTTGTTGTTTTCTGTTTATGTGTGTATGTGAATGATTGAGTGTTCAACTTTCAATTTTGTTACTGATGTTGGTTTGTTTTTGCTTTTTCTTCTTTGGGTGTTTTTTATTTTATTTTATTTTTTAGTTTAAGGTGTGTGTCAATATATGTGTGAGGGTTTGACCTGGATTGCTTCCCCCCCCCCGGTCTTTCTGTTTTTCTTCTCCATTCACTTTGTGCTAGGTGTGTGTGTGTGTGTGTGTGTGTGTGTGTGTGTATGTGTGTAAGTTTTTAGTTTTGTTAGTTTTTGTTGTTATTGTTTGTTTTCTTTCACTTTGTTGTTATTCCAGTTTGTTCTGGGATATGTGTGTATGTCTGTGTGTTCAGTTGTTTTTTGTGTTGGTTTCTGCTTTCATTGCTTTGTGGGGTTTTTCTTTCTTTTTTAAAAATTCTTGTCCATCTTATTTCATTCTATTTTTTTCTGTGCTCCTCATTGCTGTCATTGTATCTCAGACTTAGGAGTACACATACCCATTGCATCGTCATATAGAGTGGTGGTGGGGAGTGCATCTCAGGGAATACATACCACAATCAGTGAACACTGTAATTTGCTAGTAGTTTCTGAATCCTAGCACCCCATGCCCTACCTTATTCAACTTTCAAAACTACAAGAGACATCAAAGCTTCCCACCCACAGGTCCTATTTCCAAATAGAACAAATGCAGAGCCCAGATCAGGGAAGAATAGAGGGCTGAGCAAACATCAGAAGGGAAAGCCTCTCCCACTGACAGTGAATACCAGAACTAAAGAGAAAAGAGATCTTTCACAAATGAGGAAAAACCAAAGGAAGACCACAGGCAATTTCAAGTGTAACAAAGAGAAAATTCCTGAAAAGTCAGACCTTGGAGCCCAAACCATGGAAGTCACCAATGATTGACCCCAGAATATGACAGGGATCAGGGAATGGATGGAAAGAGTGAAGAAGACTCAAGAAAGACAAGATGCAACACTGAAAGAACGTGTAACAGAGATTTTGGTAATAAGAAATTTCATCCAGGAAATAAATAACAAGATGACCAGCATGGAAAGCAGAATTGATCTAGCTGAAGAAAGAATCTCAGAACTTGAAGACCAGAACATGAAATAAACCCGATCTGTAAAAAACAGAAAGAACAAGTCTACAAGAGATGTGCAATTATATCAAGAGGCCAAACCTAAACCTTACTGGTATCCCAGAAAAAGAAAGGGAAATGGAGAACAACTTGGAGCAAGTATTTCAGGAGGTAATCCAAGAAAACTTTCCCCATCTCACCAGAGATGTGACCAGCCAAGGACAAGAGATACAGAGAAGCCCCACAAGACATCAAATGAGAAGACCAACCCCTAGATACATAGTAATTCACCTACACAAAGTAGGTATAAAAGAAAAAATTCCTAAAGGCAGCAAGAGAAAAAGGTCAGACTACTTACTACAGAAAACAAATCAGAATAGCAGCAGATCTATTGGCAGAAACACTACAAGCAAGAAGGGACTAGAGTCCAATACTCAAAGTCTTCAAAGGATAAACAATTTCAACCAATAATATCCTACCCAGTCAAGCTCATCTTTATCAGTCATGGAGAATTAAAATCCTTCCCAGACATCCAATCCCTAAGAGATTATGCAGCTTCCAGACCAGCTCTACAAGAGACACTTAAAAAGGTATTAAGCACAGAAGAAAGGGAAAAAAAAGAAAAAGAAAAAGAATGATCAGACACTTCCCAAGAGAACAGCAGAGCACAGAATCAACAGAGAATAAAACACAACAAAAAACTTGAAAATACACACATACATCAACACCAAAGCCAAAAGAAAACAAAGAAAAAACTTTTATAAGAACTTCATGACAGAGATAAACAATCACATTTCAATAATCAGCCTGAATGTGAATGGACTAAATGCACCACTGAAAAGACATAGAATGGCAAACTAGATAAGAAACCATGACCCAATTATTTCCTGCATCCAGGAAACTCATCTCACCACTAGGGATGCACATAGACTCAAAGTTAAAAGATGGAAAATGAGTTTCCAGGCAAATGGCTCACAAAAGAAGGCAGGAGTCATGATCTTAATATCAGAAAAAACAACCTTTAAACTACCAAAAATTTTAAAAGATAAAAAAGAACACTACATAATGATAAAAGGTTCAATCCATCAACAAGAAATATCCATCCTAAACATATATGCACCCAACATAGGAGCACCAGCATTTATAAAGCAACTACTAAGTAAACTAAAAAAAAAATTCTGACTTTAACACTATTATAGCAGGGGACTTGAATACCCCACTGATAGCCCTAGATAGATCATTGAGACAAAAAAATCAACAAAGAGATCCAGAACCTAAACTTGACACTAAACCAAATTGACTTAATAAATACCTACAGATTATTCCACCCAACAAACACAGAATATACATTCTACTCATCACCACATGGACCGTACTCCAAGATCGATCACATTCTTGGCCATAAATCAAGCATAAATGATTTCCATAAGGTTGAAATATTGCCATGCACCTTCTCAGACCACAGTGGAATAAAAATAAATATCAACACCAACAAAATTTTCTCAAAGCCCACAAAGACATGGATACTAAACAGCATGATGTTGAACAACTGGGTCAAAACTGAAATCAAAGCAGAAATTAAAAGATTCCTGGAAACAAATGAAAATGAAGAAACATCTTACCAAAACCTCTGGGATGCCATGAAAACAATTCTAAGAGGGGAATTTATATCTCTACGCGCACACATCAAGAAAATGGAAAGATCACAAGTGGAGAGCCTAACAAATCACCTAAGGGAGCTGGAAAGAGAAGCCACCAAAAACCCAACTTTAGCAGAAGAATCCAAATCACCAAAATAAGAGCCCAAATATGGGACACAGAAGACAAAAATATCATAGAAAACATCAACAAAGCAAAAAGCTGGTTCTTTGAAAGAATCAACAGGATTGATGGGCCCCTAGCCAGAATGACCAAGAAAAAGAGAGAAAAAGTCCAAATAAACACAATCAGAAATACAAAAGATCCAATCACAACTGACCCCAAAGAAATATAAAAGATTATGAGAGGTTACTATGTATACCTATATGGAAACAAACTTGGTAACCTAAATGAAATGGAGGACTTTCTGATATCACACAACCTCCCCAGGTTGAAGCAAGAAGACACTGAGATACAAAACAGACCAATAACAACCGGGGAAATTGACTCTGTCATACGAAAACTACCCACAAATAAAACCTCTGAACCGGATGACTTTTCAGCAAAATTCTACAAAATATACAAGAAGGAGCTGATATCAATCCTATTGAAACTATTCCAGGCAATTGAGAAAGATGGAATTCTCCCCAAATCATTTTATGAAGCTAACATCACACTATACCCAAACCGGGTAAAGAACCAATGAAAAAAGAGAATTACAGGCCAATATCTCTTATGAACATAGATGCAAAAATCCTCAGCAAGATTCTAGAAAATTGGATCAAAAAACACATCTCAAAACTCATCCACCATGACCAAAAGTAGACTTTATCCCCAGGATTCAGGGCTGGTTCAACATCCACAAGACCATAAATGTAATTAAATACATCAACAGATGTAAAAACAAGAACCACATGATTATATTATTAGATGCAGAAAAGACTTTTGATAAAATCCAGCATCCCTTCTTGATAAAAACCCTCAAACATCTAGGTATAGAAGGAACATACCTCAAAATAGTGTCATCTATGATAAATCCACAGCTAACATATTGCTAAATGGACAGAAACTGGAAATATTTCCCCTGATAACTGGAACAAGACAAGGCTGCCCACATTCAACCCTCTTGTTCAACATTGTGTTGGAAGTCCTAGCTACAGCAATTAGACAAGAGAAGGAAATTAGGGGTATCCAAATAGGAAAAGAGGAAGTCAAGTTATCCCTCTTTGCTGATGATATGGTCCTATACCTTGAAAATCCAAGAGTATCTGTCAAAAACCTGCTTGCACTTATAAAGGACTTTGGCAAAATCTTGGGGTACAAAACAAATGTGCAAAAGACAATCACATTCTTATACACCAACAACAAACAGAGAACCAAATAAAAAGCACAATCCCATTCACAACAGCCGCAAAAAAACAAATGAAATACCTCGGCATCTTCCTAACCAGAGAAGTGAAAGACCTTTACGATGAAAACTACAAAACACTGTTCAAAGAAATTCAAGAAGACACAAACAAATGGAAAAATATTCCATGCTCGTGGATAGGAAGAATCAACATTGTTAAAATGTCTATCCTACCAAAAGCAATTTACAAATTAAACACAATACCTATTAAATTACCAACATCATTCTTCTTAGACCTGGAAATGACAATACAGAAATTCATATGGAAACATAAATGACCATGAATGGCCAAAACAATCCTTAGCAAAAGACACAAAGCAGGAGGTATCACACTTCCAGACTTCAAACTTTACAATAAGGCTACAGTAATCAAAACTGCCTGGTATTGTTACAAGAACAGGCATATAGACCCGTGGAACAGGATGGAGATTATAGAAGCGAAGTCTCAATTTCTCAACCAACTCATCTTTGACAATGCCTCCAACAACAATGGGGAGAGGAGAACCTATTCAATAAATGGTGCTGGGAAAACTGACTGATCATATGCAGAAGATTGAAACAGGACCCCTACTATCACCATACACAAATATTATCTCTAAATGGATTAAAGGCCTAAGTGTAAAACCTCAAGCTATAAGCATCTTAGAAAACGTAGGAGACACCCTTATGGAAATTGGAACTGGCAACCAATTTCTGATCAGAACCCTAAGTTCTGATAACATAAGAAATAAGATAGACAAGCGGAACCTCAGCAAACTGATGAGCTTCTGCAAAGCAAAAGAAACCATCAAGAGAGCAAGGAAACAACCCACAGTGGGAAAAAATATTTGCCAACTATATATTTGATAAAAGCCTAACATTTAGGATCTACAAGGAACTCAAATCTGCTGGTGTCTTGATCTTGGACTTCCCAGCCTCTAGAACTGTAAGAAATAAATCTCTATTATTTATAAATTACCCAGTCTAAGGTATTTTGTTATAGCAGCAGGAATGGACTGAGACAGAAGGGACTGAGAATATAGATAGATATCTATGTTTGATAGGTAGATAGAGATAGCCTCTCTTCTTTCTCACCTTGAGTATCTTGTCAGTATAATTGTAGTTATGTTGATTTGGTCAAAAAGAAAGCAATTATCACTTAAATAAAATATATAGAATGCTGCCTAAATTCCAAAACAAGAAAGAATTAGTTCTTTCACATGAATTTTACAGAGAAGTGATGACCAAGTTTAGTAACAATTCAATCTCGTAAATCCAGAATGAGATGTTTCATACCATGTAACTGCAATTCTTGATCTCTTCTTTTCCAGTTGTTTGAATCTCTGCAATTTACCCTTTATTCAAGTGGAAGATTTTTTTCCCTTGAAAGAAACAAAACAAAGGGACGTTAAATACTTTCTTTTGCATTATTCTTTCATGCTTGAAATATAGGTTCAATTTTAAAACCAATGTTTGCACTTTGAATAGCATACAAATCAGGATTTGAATTAAAATTCTTGAAGCTATGACAGAAATGTAGTATTATTTTAAATTTTAATGTTCCTTATCATGGAAATGACAAAATTATATTAATATAATTTTTGTCATCTGTGCATGCTATTGCTTCTTTGGAGTTATTAGAACAAAAATGTGTTAAAAACAAACACAAACAAATGAATAAATATCTAACACAAAAAGCACATGCTAAAACCTTTTTATAATTGCATAATTAAACATCCCTAAGTTGGGAAATGTAAAACTAAACATTTCATACACGCATCAGTTCCCCATGTTGCATACAATGAGAGCATTACCCAACTTTACTCATAAATAATGATTTGAATAATATAATGACATTTACATAAGTTAATTGAATTCTCAGAATTGGAACTATGACCAGCCAGTAAATCCTAAGAATTTTTCTAATTACTCATACTGTGTTCTGAAGCAGAAGCAATATGTTTTTAGAGAGTTCAACAGAGAGGGGGAAGGCAAATGAAAAGGAAGGCAGGAGAACAGTAAAAAAGAGAAACTTATTGAGTTCTGTGATATGCTGCTTTAAGAATCACCATGCAAGCCGGGCTTGGTGGCTCAGCCTGTAATCCCACGCCTTTGGGAGGCTGAGGTGAGTGTATTGCCTGAGCCCGCGGGTTCGAGACCCGCCTGGGCAACTTGGCGAGACCTCATCTCTACAATAATTCAAAAATTAGCCGGGCCTGGTAGCGTGCGCCTGTAATTCCAGCTACTCGTAAGGCTGAGGCGGAAGGATCGCCGGAGCCCAGCAGGTCGAGGCTGCGGTGGCCGGGAGTGGCCACTGCACTCCAGTCTGGGCGATAGAGTGAGACTCCAACTCAAAAAAAAAAAAAAAAAAGAATCACCATGCTAGATGACCAAGATTCTTCTTTAAAACCAAAAAAAGGAAAAGATGATATAGACTTTTCCCCATCATATTAGACATTTTTCCTTTTTTTTTTTTGATGATTATAAAATATAATCATCACCCAGGTCAAGAAATAGACTATTCCAGCACCCCCAAAACCTCCCAACACCCCCACTCAATCACTATCATGCCTCTCTAGGAGAAACTACGCTCTTAACTTCTAACAGTATTGTTTAGTTTGCCTGGTCTTGAAATTTACATAAACAGATTCATATAGTATGTAAGCTTTGGTGTCTGGCTTTTTTCATACCACCACATTCATTCTTGTGATTGCAATTCCCTATAGATGTTCATATCCATTGCTATAGAGTATTCCATTATCTAAACACACCACAATGGACTGATCCATGCTACTGCTCATGCTTTGATGATTTGCTCTGTGACCCTAGATCTCTTTTAATAGTTTTTTATATTAGCTTATGGCCTTTCTCATGCCTTGATGACCTATTCATTCCCATGGGCTTAAAAAAATACTCCTTTACTTAAATACTAATCTTGATTGTTCAATTTCTCTAAAGAAGCCATTTAAAGCTAGTATTTTGAATATAACTTGTACTATTATAATGATTTCATATTATTTCCAAGGATTGTTTAAATAGCAGCAGGTATATGCTCCTATGGTGGCTTTTAGCTGGATTAAAAACAACCCCTCAGATTGACTGTACCTACAAAATATTTGTAAACCTAGAAAGAAACATTAAACCGTCCAGCTTGAATACACATCTTGTAGGAACTAAGGGCTGTGTAACTTCTTGAGCTCTTTACATTTTTCCACACAATAAATAAAAATAGAGCTGCCTTCAAAGATGGAATTTGGGAGACACTGAAGGTTTCTGTATCAGTTCAGTTCTTTGGCTTAATCTATAGTAACTCCTACTGGCCATCTAAAATAAGAAGAAATGAACCTGAAAGATAATAGGGAGTACAGAATGGATGGAAAATTGGCTATGGGGCCAGAAAAAAAGCTACTCTGGGTTCTAAAAAGACAGATCCTTAGTAGCCATATCATAGCAAGAAGAACATGGGCCGGTGCCACCAGTCAAATGGAATTAAACTCATTCTCAGTCTCTTTATTCTTCAGCTCAAGCTTCATATTCTAAGGAGCAAAGCATTGCTTTGACCTGAGTCAAATGTATTCCCTTTAGCCGAGCAGTGTGGGTAATGGGATGAGGAGAACTTTAGTGACAGTCCCATGAGATGCTATCCAGTGATTTAAAGGTAATACTAATAAAGGGAACTGAGGGGCAGATAGGAAAGGGGAATGAATGCAGCAAAGCCCCTAACAAATGATATTCACTGCATCCTACAACACAACCTTCATCTGGGATTGACATGGGCCAGTCGAAACTGAGGTCCTTGCTGTATAGAGTTCTCAACAATGTTCTCAACAATATACAAGCCTGAAGAAGACAGAGCCAATAATAAAATGTACATTGCTATTCTCAGACTTTATTCCTGGATATCTCTGTCCTGATAAAAACAAACAACAACAAAAACAGAAGTTACAAGAAGCCAAGAAGAGTGCCTTGGAGACGAACAGGACTAAAGAAGGATCCCCCAATGATTATTGTCACACTTCTTTATGTAAATTGCATCCAATCATTCTTAGAATTTAAAAATTCATTTGAGTGAAAACCATATTCTCTTCTAAAGTTTTTATTCACAAAAAAATACTGCTAAAAACTCGAAAGCAAGACTTTGCCCTTTAGACTTTAACTGTTAAGAGTGAAAGCCTCTGTTTTTTTGTAATCATGTGACATTAGAAAAAAAAACTCTCGAATCTTGCTGTGTATACATGTACAAAGAAAATGATTGTTAGAGGCTTTTCTGATTTAAATAGATCACAGAGTCTGTGATCTCTGTGCTTCATGGAATTAATCTTATACCTATGCTTTGCTTCTGAGAAAGATAAAGTCAGTGACCAAAGTAGCATCCTTCATCCATGGTGCCTCAAGCTGTAACTCATTTAATTCTTTTGCTTAAAAAAACCCTGGTATTTGTGAACATGTAGACATAAGGAAGAAAATCCAAAGACTTTAGCCCATGCAGTAAAGTATGAGGTAGGGCCAGTTTTTTCACCAGTCCAGAGCACTGGTTGTTTCTGCCAGGCATCCATTCTGACTGGTCACTACCTGTTCTGACCATCACTCCTAGCAGTAGGAATTCAATGAGCATGACCACTTCTTCTCCCCAACCTATTTTCTGACTGAAGAAGCCAAAGTAGTAGAAGGGAATAGTTAAAGGAAAAGGGCAAAGAGCTTTTAACCAGGCTGGTTTCATTTGTGTTACTAGTTCTCTCTTGATGGATGTTGACTGGCTGTCATGCCTTCCATTATGGCAAACATCCAGTGCTGACTCGTTTTCTTTGTTTGTTTGTTTTGTTTTTGAATTGGAGTCTCATTCTGTTGCCCAGTGCCACTGGCATGCTGATGGTCACCACAGCCTTGACCTATTGGACTCAGGCGATCCTTCCACCTCAGCCTTCCAAGTAGCTGGAACTACAGTCACGTGCCACCATGCCTGGCTAATTTTTTTGATTTATTGTACAGATGAGGTCTCACCAAGTTGCCCAGGCTGGTCTTGAACCCGTGGGCTCAGGCAATCCTCTCACCTCAGCTTCCCAAGGTGCTGGAATTATAGGCATGAGCCACTGTGCTTGGCCAGTGTTGACTCTTTAATGAGAAAAATTTGTAGTTCATTGGAGACCTCAATCCAGGGAACTTCCATTGCAACATTTTCTGGAATAGGTAATGTTAACTTTTAGGTAGAGGTCAATAAAAATAAAGTTGTAATTTTTTTTCCCCTGTTCAAATTCACCCTCTGAATTCTAGCCCCATCCAAAAACTACAGTGTCTGCTTAAGACATTATTTAGGAATGGGAAAAGGACTCAACAGTATATATATATTTTTTTGAGTCAGAGTCTCACTCTGTCGCCCAGGCTGGAGGGCAGTGGCATGCTCACGGCCACCGCAGCTTCAACCTGCTGGGCTCAGGCGATCCTTCCGCTTCAGCCTTCCAAGTAGCTGCCACCAAGCCTGACTAATTTTTTTTTTAATCTATTGTAGAGACGAGGTCTTGCCAAGTTGCCCAGGCTAGTCTCAAGCCCATGAGCTCAGGCAGTTCTCTGACCTTGGTCTCCCAAAGTGCTGGAATTATAGGTGTGAGCCACAATGCCCAGCCAATATTTTTAAAACAAAGAAAGAAACTAAAGCCATTTCTTATTTCCTGTTTCTAAAAATTCCTACTGAGATTTTTTTTCCTCTTATTTTTCTTTTGTGGGACATGCAGGGGCAGAGTAAACCTATATGTTACCCATGGTGGCAAATTCTAGAAAATCTCTCTCAATCCAGCTCAAGTGATAATTAAATGTATAGATTTATAGCTCTAAGTCCAGAAAAAAAGGGGTTCAGGGATGAGTAAATCAGATGGCTGGGTTCCATTTACCTGTAATTCTCTCTTCTCTGCCCTCCCCTAGTGTCAGCTTCATCTTCAGTCACATTGGAGATGGATGTGAAAGTCTGGGCCTTATATCCATGTGTGCCAAAGGCCAAGGAAAGGAGGTGATGCTCCCAGAAGCTGCATAAAAGCTCCAGCAACTGTTCTTTGCATCTCATTGACCTGTATTAAGTGTCATGCTTATCCACGAACCACCTACACATTCAGGCAACCTTTGTCTAAGGAGATAACATGTCAGCTTCTCCCGAGTCTGGGAACTTTACAGGAGTCTAGGAATGAAGAAAGACAGAACAGATGCAGTAGGCATTCTAATATCTCTCCAGACAATTTTAATGGCTAGGTGGTGTTCCATTGTGTGGATTTATTTATCTCATCTTCACTTAGGATGTTTCTCATTTTTATAAGAATCCACAAGAATATATAGCCCTAAACATATTATTTGGAATACTGCTTGCATTATTTCTTGGGGTATAATTCCAGGAAGAGAATTTCTCAAAATATTTCTATATTTTTAAACATTAGATTTGTATTGTCAAATTGCCTTTAGCAAAGTTATTCCAAGTTACACTCCCACCAGAAATATATAAGAATCTTATTTTCTAGCCGGGCTCGGTGGCTCAGCCTGTAATCCCACGCCTTTGGGAGGCTGAGGTGAGTGGATTGCCTGAGCCCACGGGTTCGAGACCCGCCTGGGCAGCGAGACCTCATCTCTACAAAAAATCAGCCGGGCATGGTAGCGCATGCCTGTAATTCCGGCTACTTGGAAGGCTGAGGCAGAAGGATCGCCGGAGCCCAGAAGGTCAAGGCTGCGGTGGCCAGGAGCAGCCACTGCATTCCAGTCTGGGTGACAGAGTGAGACTCCAACTCAAAAAAAAAAAAAAAAAAAAAAACAAATCAGTTGACCATAAATATAATGGTTTACTTCTGGATTCTCAAATCGATTCCATTGATCTATATGTTTATCTTTATGCCAGAACCACACTGTTTTGATTACTTTATATTTGTAGTAAGTTTGGAAATCAGGGTATGTAAGCCCTCCACCATTGTTCTTCTCTTTGAGGATAGTCGACTATTATGGATTCCTTGCATTTTCATATGAATTTTTAGGATCTGTGTATCAATTTCTGCAAAAAAAGAGAGCCAGAGATTGCATTGAATCCATAGCAATTTGGAGATATTGCAAACTTGACAATATTAATAAATCTGACCCAAGAACATGGGATTTACTTCCATTAGTGTAGAGCTTTAAAAAGGAATCCTGTTTGTAAGAAATGCCACCTTTCTTATTACTTCTGACCCTCTTTCAACCCCAGAGGAGTTCAAAAGAAAGATGAAAGGTGGTCTTGCAACAACCAGCTGTAACTGTGTCGTGGGAAGGAAGAAGTGATTTGAATCACATATGACATTAAGTTTTCAGCCTGATTGGACTAAGCATTAATACTAAAAGGCACTGGTACAATATAGAATCTGCTCCTGGTATTATTAAGGACCAGGTAAGGAAGATTCAACATCAAATGGTTGAAGACATGTTTGGAAAAATCTTAAATGTTTTCATATTTACAACTCAGTGAGTTAAAGCTTCAATAAACCTAGTTGCACAAGACTAAATAAGAGAAAATTTTTACGGTTTTTGTTTTGTTTTGATGGTTTTTTTGAGTTGGAGTCTCACTCCTTTGCCCAGGCTAGAGTGCAGTGGCACATTCACGACCACTCCAGCATTGACCCACTGGGCTCTGGCGACCCTTCCGCCTCAGCTTTCCAAGAAGCTGGAACTGTAGGCGTGCACTACTGCGCCAGGCTAATTTTTTATTTATTGTAGAGACGAGGTCTCACCAAGTTGCCTGGGCTGGTCTCGAACCTGCAAGCTCAGGCAATACACTTGCCTCGGCCTCCCAAAGTGCTGGGATTTCAGGTTGAGCCACCAAGCCTGGCCAAAATGTTTCTCTTAAGCAATTTATAATCTTGCCTGTATCCAAATGACTTTTCCAAGGCTGCCATTAACCCCTAGGTCATCCTTGTGCTACCTAGGGGGAAAAAAATCCCCTTTTCTTAAGACACTTTATTTCCACATGTATGAACAGTGTCCCTTTCAGTATGGTGTAGACTGCATTTGCACTGCACAATTAAACACGGCAGCTGTTCTTAGGGAAGAAATTTTGTAATTTTATAACATGTCTTTATGGCATAAGCTTATATATCCTTTTATCTTGTTATTTTAGTCATTTTGTATAGGTTTGTCTTTCTGTACAAGATTAGATGCTCTGTAAAAGTGAGGACAGTATAAAACACACAGAAGATATAATTTGTAAACTTGAATTGGATAGAACTAAATAAAGCCTTTTGAAAGGTATTATGGATAGTGTTTTTATTCTAAACTTTGTTCAGATTTCTCATCCATTATTTCACCTAATATTACTGCTCTTTCAAAAATACATTTACTAGAAAACATCTTTTGTACAAGAAACAGAATATTAATTGAAAGGAAAATGTGCTTACTGGCACATCAGAGGGACAAGGAATAAATGATGTGATGAGCAAATTATTATTCGTTTTAACAAAAGGTGCTGCCTCAAGGAGGATGCTATTGTGCTCCTTATGAAAGAAAATTAACATAGGTGTTTGTTAATATAACTATAACTTCCACAAGTGTGTTTGAGGCTATTTACTTCCTTCAGAGATAGCAAATTACTCATTTGTTACATTAATGTTAACACAACAAACAACTTATCGGACAGGAAATTTTTTTAAAAACTGAATTAACACAATAGACAGAACACGGCAGCTGGCTTAAGATAATTACTTAAGGGTATGAGAAAATGTTCAAAACAGCCTAAAACCTGGAAAATAGAGATCCAGTACTTTAATTCTCGCATGTGTACTTCTCCCTAAGCCCTGCTCTAATCCCTACCCTGAAATCCTTTGATGACAGTCTTGCTTTTTAGTGTTGTTTTTTTAACTTCTGAAAAATAATTTCGAATTACATTTTTCCTGTGATTCTTATGATTTACAAAGAAATCAAGTTACGGCATATTGTTTTATGAAGTTCAATTTCCTGTTGCTTCTTTTTCTTTTTGTTTTTTTTTGAGTTGGAGTCTCACTCTGTCGCTCAGACTGGAGTGCAGTGGCCACTCCCAAAGGCGCGGGATTACAGGCTGAGCCACTGAGCACGGCTGCTTCTTTTTCTAACCATCCAAAAAGGGCACCAGACTCAATATCCTTGATGACTTAGCACAGTAACTCCATGGTTTTTCTCAGTTTTCAGAGACGCTTTCTTTCAACTACCTATTATTTTTCTTATCTTACAACCATAAATCCTTTACCTATTAAAGTTATTCCTAACATCTCCCCACCTCCTACCCAGGTCATATTGTACTTGGTGAGTTCTATATTCTCTTATCTTTCACCCCTGCTACTCTTGCAACATTCTCTATCTTAGTAGTTGTATGTGTGCCAGTTACAGATGATATGTATCTATATGGGTAAGAGGGAATTTGACACAGGGTATTTGTCTATTCTGGATATTTTCTATAAATGGTATCATATAATGTGTGGTTTTTTTATGTCTGATTTTTTTCACTGGACATTTATCTATGTTGTATTATTATCAGTACTTGATCATTTTTTATAGCTGAATAATATTCCATGGTATTCCACATTTCATTTGTCTGTTTATGAATTAGTAAACATTTGGGTTGTTTCTGTTTTTTTGCTATTATGATAATGCTACTATAAACATTTATGTACAATTTCTGTGTAAACATATACTTTAAGTTATCTTGGGTATACACCTAGGAGTGGAATTTCTGGGTCATATATGGTCATTCTATGCTGTACAGTTTGAAGAATAGAAAAACATTTTTTAAAAAAAGGTACAGCATTTTTTTGGAGGAGTCAGTAAATGATTGGTGTTAATCTTCTCTAATGTTTTGACAGAACTCACGAGTGAAGGCATCTGGACATGGGCTTTTCTTTGTGGGACATTTTAAAAAATTAATAATTGAATCTCTTTATGGGTTATAGGTCTGATCAGATTTTAAATGTCTTCTTGAGTTAGATTTTGTCCTTCTAGTAATTTGTTCATCTTACCAAGGTTATCAAGTTTCTAGTCATACAATTGTTCATAGTATCCATTTATTCTTTTTTATTTCTGAAAGGTCAGCAGTGATAACTCCTCTTTAATTCTTAATATTAGTTAACTAATGATTTGAATCTTATCTTTTTTTCTCTTGATCAGTCTAGTTAAAGATTGTCAATTTTGTTGATGTTTCCAAAGAACCACCTTTTGCCTTCTTTGTTATTCTCTATTATTTTCCTATTTATTTCCACTTTGATATTTATTATTTCCTTCCTTCTGTTTGCTTTGGTTTATTTCTTTTTTTCTTTTAAAGGTAGGATACAATTCAGGGTTAGGTACATAAGTGGTCATCATACAGGTGAAGTGTGAGCCTCCCATTGGTCCTCACTTTGCCTGGTTTGGGGTTGGTACTTTATTAGTGTTATGTGTACTCCCCCCTCCCCTGGCAGTGACCCACTACTGTCAATCCCTTTCATGTAGTATTACGATAAATGTTCAGGGTTTAGGTTGCTCTCCTCTAAATTCTTAAGGTGGAAAGTTAGGTTATTTACATGAGCTCTTTCTTCTTCTTCTTCTTCTTTTTTTTTTTTTTTTGAGTTGGAGTCTTACTCTGTTGCCCAGGGTGGAGTGCTACGGTATGCTCATGGCCACCACAGCCTCAACCCACTGGGCTCAGGTGATCCTTCCACCTCAGCCTTCCAAATAGCTGGAACTACATGCATGTGCCACCATGTCCAGCTGACTTTTTATTTATTGTAGAGATGAGGTCTCGCCAAGTTGCCCAGGCTGATCTCAAATCTGTGGGCTCAGGCAATCCTCCCACCTTGGCCTCCCAAAGTTCTGGAATTATAGGCATGAACCACCACGCCTGGCTCTTCTTTTTTAATATAGGCATTTTTAGTTATAAATTCCAGTCTAAGCATTAGCTTCATTCCGTAAGTTTTGCTATCTCATGTTTTTGTTTTCATTCATATCAAGTTATTTTAGATTTTCTTTTTTTTTTTTTTGAGTTGGAGTCTCACTCTGTCCCTCAGGCTGGAGTGCCATGGCATGCTCCCGGCCACCGCAGCCTTGACCTGCTGGGCTCCGGAGATCCTTCCGCCTCAGCCTTCCAAGTAGCTGGAACTACAGGCGAGCGCTACCACGCCCGGCTAATTTTTGACTTATTGTAGAGATGAGGTCTCACCAAGTTGCCCAGGTGGTTCTCGAACCCGCGGGCTCAGGCAGTCCACTCGCCTCGGCCTCCCAAAGCGCTGGGATTACAGGCTGAGCCATCGAGCCCTACCTATTTTAGATTTTCCCTTGTGACTTTTTCTTTTACCTATTGGTTATTTAGGAGTGCACTGCTCAATTTCCACATATTGGAGAATTTATCAAATTTTATGCTATTGTTGATTTCTCATTCCACTCCTTTATTGTCAGAAAACAATCTTTGTATGCGTTAAATTCTTTCAAATGAGGCCAAGTACAGAGGCTCACGCCTATAAACCCAGCACTTTGGGAGGCCGAGGTGAGATGATTGCCTGAGCCCACAGGTTTGAGACCAGCCTGGGCAACTTTGTGAGACCCCATCTCTACAATAAATCAAAAAATTAGCCAGGCGTGGTGGTGTGTGCCTGTAGTTCCAGCTACTTGGAATACTGAGGCAGAAGGATTCCCTGAGTCCAGCAGGTCGAGGCTGCGGTGGCCAGGAGCAGGCCACTGCCCTCCAGCCTGGGTGACAGAGTGAGACTCCTATTCAAAAAAAAATAAAAATAAAATAAGTAAAATAAGTTTAAAAAAATTATATATATATATTTCAGACTTGTTTTATGGCCTGACATTTGGTCAGTCCTGGAGAATATTACAATTGCACTTGAGAAGAAAGTATCGTTTTCTGTCATTGGAGTGTTCATTAGATATTTCTTTAGTCTCTTTTGTTTACAGGGCTGCTCCAATCTATTTTCTTGTTGATCTTCTGTCAAGTTTACATTATTGTAAATGTGCTATTGAAGTTTCCAACTATTGTGAATTTTCTAATTCTTCCTTCCATAGTACATATATGTTAGCATATATGTTAACTGCATCTATGTTAACAACATATATAATTGTTATGTCTTCCCAAGGATTGAATCTTTTATAATTATAAAATGTCCTCCTTTTCCACTAGTATTAATTTTTACTTAATATCTATTTTGTCTGATATTGGAGATGAGGTCTCATCAAGTTGCCCAAGCTGGTATTGAACCCATGGGCTCAGGCAATCCTCTTGCCTCAGCCTCCCAAAAGTGCTGGGATTACAGGCTTGGGCCACTGCGCCCGACCAGGCAGTTTCTATTGACTGCTTTTTGAAACACATTTCTTTATATAGACTTTCTTTCTTTCTTTCTTTTTTGCCTCCTCTTGGATGACTCACAATTTTTTGTTGAAAATTGGACATTTTATTTTTAAAATTTTTTTCTTTTTAAATTTTTATTTAAAATTGTGGGGTACAATTCAGGGCTAGGTATACAAATATTTACTGTGCAGATACTCTTATTGATGAGGTGCACCCCCCTTTCCCAGGCAGATATCGACTACTGTCAATCCCACCTTCCCACTCCCTCACCCCTCTCCCCACAGTTTCCTGCCACTTTCAATCCTTTACTTAGAGTAATATGGTAGTTGTTCAAGGTCCACTTATGAGTGAGAATAGAGATTTCTCACTCTTTGTTTCTGTGAGAGATCACTCAGTATTATAAACTCTAATTCCATCCAGGTTGCTGTGAAGTTCTAAAAATCGACCTTCCATATGACCCTGCAATCCCTCTACTGGGAATATATCCGGAAGAACTCAGTTCACTCTATAAAAAAGATACTTGCACATGTATGTTTATCGCAGCATTGTTCACAATAGCAAGAACATGGAACCAACTGTGCTGCCCATCAAAAGAGGACTGGATTTTTAAAATGTGGTACATATACACAATGGAATACTATGCAGCCATAAAGAAGACCAAAATCATGAAAATTGGACATTTTAAATAGTATGATGTGCCATCTCTGAAAATTAGATTCTTCTCCTCATCCCCAGGGTTTGCTGTAGTTCTTGCTGTTCACTGTTTGCTGCTACTGCTGTTTGTTTCTTGTCTCTTCCTATGTAATTCTGTGAAGTCTGTATTCTTTGTCATATGTGGCCACTGAAGTGCCTGTTTGTTTAGCTTATTGGTAAGCTAATAATCACACAGTGACTTCCTTATATTCGTGGATCCAATAAGTCTCCAAGTCTTTCCTGAGGGGCTTAGTATGTGTGTTGGGACAGGTAGTTTACATGTTGGTCTTAGTCTTCACTTTCTACTTGCACAGAGCCTCAAACTCAGAGGAGAAAGATGCACACTACCCCACGCATGCATATAGAATTCTGGAGTCCTAGGAATATGTAGGAACTTTACAAAGCTCCCAGTGAGCATCCAGTTTTCCCTTTAAAATTTTTTGGTCAGCCTCTTATTAGCCCAAAATGAGTTAATAATTTAGGCAGCTTTGATGTTGAACAATTATCAGTGACCATGTTTAGCAAATGCTCTTGGGTTTGGCTATTTGCACAAAGTGATGTAAAATAAAGACAAGCCCTGAGAAGGGACTTTTGATGAGCCACTAGACAGGTCAAATAATGATATGTTGGATATGGGGTTTGGGGGAAGCTCTAATCCCATTCTACCCCTTCTAGTGGCTGTGAGGCTGCTGGTTTTCATGGTTGTATAGATGGAAGACTGTTGGTTTTCAAGATTACTATGGAGCTAAGGAAAGGGGAATGGTGTTGGCACAGGTTAAAACACCATAAATCTCACTTATTCTTGACAAGACTCAGCTGTTTTTCTAGAATTAACACTCCTTAGAATTTCTAAATTCCAATTTTTAGAAATTTCTGATTTCTAAAATTAACTCTCTTTAGTCTTTCTTTTTTTTTTTTTTTGGAGTTAGGGTCTTACTCTATTACTAGACTGGAGTGCAGTGGCATGATCATGGCTCACTGCAGCCTCTACTTCTTAGGCTGAAGTGGTGATCCTCCCATCTCAGTCTCCCTAGCAACTGGACTACAGGTGTGTGCCATCACACCTGGCTAATTTTTTAATTTGTTTATAGAGACAGGGTCTCACTATGTTGCTCAGGCTGGTCTCAAACTTCTGAGCTCAAGTAGTCCTTCCACCTCGGCCTCCCAAAGTGTTGGGATTACAGATGTGAGCCACTATGCCTGGCTTCTTTAGTCTTCAGTTAATTTCCAGTGTTTGAAAGTTACTTTTACAGTTTTTGTCAGTATTTCATTATTTTTATGGGGGAATAGATTTTCAGAGATCTTTACTCCATCATTCCTAAAGTCAAGACAGATCATGCACCCCTTTTTTTTTGAGTTGGAGTCTCACGCCATCGCCTAGGCTGGAGAGCAGTGGCATACTCACAGTCACCCCAACATCGACCTGCTGGGCTCCAGAGATCTTTCTGCCTCGGCCTTCCAAGTAGCCAGAACTACAGGTAGGAACTACAGCTGCGTGCTACTGCGCTCAGCTAATTTATTTATTTATTTATTTATTTATTTATTGTAGAGACGAGGTCTCACCAAGTTGCCCAGGATGGTCTCGAACCCATGGACTCAGGCAATCCACTGCTTCGGCCTCCCAAAGTGCTGGGATTACAGGTTGAGACACTGAGCCCGGCCAGATTATGCACTCTTTTTTTTTTTTTTTTTTTTTTTTTAGTTGGAGTCTCACTCTGTCGCCCAGACTGGAGTGCAGTGGCCGCTCCCAGCCACCGCAGCCTCGACCTGCTGGGCTCTAGCGATCCTTCCGCCTCAGCCTTCCAAGCAGCCGAAATTACAGGCATGCGTTACCACGCCCGGCTGATTTTTTGATTTATTGTAGAGATGAGGTCTCGCTGCCCAGGTGGGTCTCGAACCCGTGGGCTCAGGCAATCCACTCACCTCAGCCTCTCAAAGGTGCGGGATTACAGACTGAGCCACCGAGCCCAGCATTACGCACTTTTAACACTTAAATTTGCAGCCTGAATCTCTAACCTTGGGGCAGATCAGACTAGTTTAAACCCAGGGAACACAAACATTTAGAGGTGGGACATTTCATCTTTGTCATGAGGCAGGGACAAAGTGGCCTAGCTGAGTCAGGAGCCATGAAGGTTCATGTCTTGGCTCCAGCAATATTACAATATTATGTATGTAAATAACTGCTTTGCTTTTGAGTTTCCTCTTCCATAAAATGGTAATAATGTTGTTTACCTCACAGATTACTTACTGTGAGATTTGTTACCTCATTTAAGAGAGGAAAAGTATGGTGTAAACTGAAAAGCAGTCAATAAATATTATTTCCTAATCCACTTAACACAGAGTAGGTATTAAATAAATATATGTAGAATAAAGAAAAGGCTAGAGCAACTGACTTCTAATTAGTGCAGTGGCTAAGGTCATGGGCTCTGGGCTTAAACAGTCTAAGTTCAGGTCCTATTAGTTGTGCGATCTGGAGGCATTAGTTATTCTTTCTAGTACCTATCTGCTTTCATCTTGCTCAAATCTTGAGTGTGTTGTGATCTCCTACTCTTACATCTCCCTGCTTACTGCCACCTAAAGCTGCTCCATGCTAGGTGGCTGAGGGAGGATTAGATAGTTCTCTTCTTATATAAATGACAAATGAATTCACACCATTTAGCATATGTGTCAAGAACCTTGAGCTTCACCATGGTGTTTCTTTCAACCCTAGAAAGCTATGGCTCCTGCCCCTTAACTTACATGGAATCTTATAAGTAAAAACAAGAGCAGCTACAATAAGCATATATTACTTAATGTTTTTTAAAGCTAAAAATTGTATATATGTAAATAAAGTTTAAAACTGTATGTACTAGGAGCCCAGAGGAGGGCAAGGTCCTGGGGACCTGGGTTGGTAAGGAAAGGTTTCCTGGTGGGCCTAGGCTTTAGCCTGGCACTGAAAAGTAGATAGAGGCTGGTTCCCCAGAGAAAGGAAATGAGAGGACATGACAAAAAGGGGTGTACAGCAGCCAGTCTTCTTTGACCCTTTTATGGTAATAGTAGTAGTTGAGGCTCCAGCTATGCTAATCACTGTTCATGTATTAAACTTGTTTAATCCCTACATAAGCCTATGAATTCTGAGCTATTATTGTCCCCATTTACAAGTGAAGTAATGTTATCGCCTGACTGGGTTCTTAGGCCTGCTGCCCACAAAATCTGAGAATGACTCAGCTGTGACAGTAGACAGAGTTTAATATTGCAAAACAGCTGAATGAGGAGGACAGGAGCTATTTCTCAAATCCACCTCCCCAAAAGCCAAAGGCTAGGATTTTTTGAGGAATAATTTGATGAGCAGGAAGCTAGGGAAAGGGTGATGCTAATTGGTTGGGGATGAAGTAATGGGGGGTGTTGAAACTGTCTTCATGCTGCAGAACTGGTTTCTGGGAGGAGCTACAGGAGCGGTGGAGCCAGCTCCTTGGTATGTGTCCTGGGTCTGGGTGGGGCCTCTGGTCCATTAGAGTGCAAAGTGTGAAAATTTTCTCAAATGCCATTCTTAGGTTTTATAATAGAGAGGCTATCTATAAAGCCAGTCCTGTGACCACTGGCTACTGATCCCTGGCAGTAAGCCATATAGAGGTATGTGGGAGAAGGGGTCCCTAGAGTTAGAGCTGCTCACCCCCATGAGCCTGTCAAACTTTAGGATGCCATCAAGGAGACCTATGCAACTTTATGCTCATTGTTTAAGGGAAAACATGTTTAACAGCCCAGCTTCAAGGCATGAAGATAATTAATTTCTCCCTATTGAAGTGAAAAAAAACTTTGAAATGACAGATTTGTTCATTTCTAACCAGAGCTATACCTTTGCAGGGCTCAGGTTTCTTCTACAGTTTTTACCCCATGGCCCTACATTCATTTTATGTAGGCAGTTTCAGTAACTGAGACCCAGAAAAGTTTACTCTGTGTCACATTGATGGTAAGTGATTGCATCAGAATCCTAAACTCTGCAATCTATCTTCTTCCAGAGCCCAAGGAGTTATGGCTGAAAAGTAATTGGAATTAGTGGAGGGATTTGAATACTTCAAATACTGAGTAATCCAATGTGATGGTTAATTTTATGTGTCAACTTTACTGGGTTAAGGGATATCCAGCTGGATGCGGTGACTCACACCTGTAATCCCAGCACTTTGGGAGGGAGAGGTGAGAGGATTGCCTGGACCCATGGGTTCGAGGTCAGCCTGGGCAACTTGGCGAGACCTCGTCTCTACAATAAACAAAAAAATTAGCTGGGCATGGTGGCACCCGCCTGTAGTTCCAGCTACTTGGAAGGCTGAAGCAGAAAGATTGCCTGAGCCCAGCAAGTTGAGGCCGTGATGGCCATGATTGTGCCATTGCACTCCAGTATGGGTGACAGAGTAAGACTCCAACTCAAAAAAAAGGGGGGGGGTACAGAGAGTTGTTAAACATTATTTCTGGGTGTGTCTGAGAGGATTTTTCTAGAAGAGATTAACATTTGAATTAGTAGACTGAGTAGAAACAATCTGTTCTCACCAATGTAGGTGAGCATCATCCAACCTGTTGAGGGCCCAGATAAAATAACACTGTGAAGGAAGGATGAATTAATTCTCTCTTCTGGAGCTGAAACATTCATCTTCTGAATACCACTGGCTTTCCTGATTCCTCAACTTGCATCTGGCAGACCGTGAGACTTCTCAGCCTCTATAATCATTTGAATCAATACCCATTTGAAAAATCCTCTCTTATATATCTGTATCTATCTCCACATCCATATCTATATCTATCTCTTTACCCTGTTGTTTCTGGTTCTTTGAAGAACGCTGACTAACACAGCCAATCTCCTGGACTGGACCCACAAGTCAAAGGAATGACGCTCTAAAGGCAGAATTCCAGACATTAACAGTTCCAACTGTTCTTTGGGAAGGGAGGGTGCCCTCCCAAAAATTCAGAATCTGAGTCACATCTATTCAGATGAGAGTGTACAAGGAGCAGTTCGGGTACCAGGCAGGAATGTGCTCTATCTACTCTCTCCTCCTTTCCTCCAGCCCTGGTCAAAATAGGAGACCAGAAAGACTCCCCTCTTAGAAGCATGGGAATTAGAACTCCTGGAACCTTTTGTTTTCACATTTTGTCATAATGAAACAGTTGCATTTACTCCAAAGGTCAATACTGACTAAACAAAGCTAAGTTGTAACTTTGAACATGACGGCAGAAAAATAATACACTTAGGGAATTTTCTCACTAGTCAAATAAGCAAAAACAAGCAAAGAAAATTAATTTTTCTAGAACCTTATAAAAACTAAGTATAGAAATATCAGAGTAAACAATTGCACTCAGTAAGTAGCACTAGATGCTTGACTGTAAGTTACAGAATAGGTTTTTTTTTTTTAAGGGGTTTTAAGCAAACATACCAGAGCCTGCACGTGCATATATCTGACTTCAAAGCAATCACTTCAGAGAGAATAACAGTTCAACATATTTCAGAAATGCTTCTAGTGGAATTATCCTCAGAGGCAGAGAATATTTATCTTTAATGTCATAGAAGGAGTTCAACCTTAAATCTTTGAGGATGGGTTTGATTTCGGAAACCTGTCACAAATTAGGCTACAGCATTGCATAGTGAATAAGGAGGTTAATCAAGATGAATAATGAATAATCAAGTTGAATCACTCTGAATCTCTAAATAGATGTGGCCTCACTGACTGTTTTTTTGGCTTTGTAAATTTTCTAATTTAGAATTGGTGGAGTACAGCCATACTGCCTGCCTTTTGGAAGATAGACTGGTATGTATTTGTGATGTTGTTGATAACAGTCAGTCTCTAGCAGAACACAGACTACACCCTCAAAGGGCAAGAGGACACACCTGAAAAGGGTTTAGGAGGACCTCTTTATAGATGTATGGGAGGGTTGAGGAAGGAACCCAAGGAGGTGGAACACCCAGAGGGGCCAGCACTAATGGAAAGTCATTTCCACCCAGGCCTGAAGGAGCAAGGAGGAAGAGGGGCCTTTCAGAACCAAGCAGCCAGAAGGGTTGCTGACCCACTGAAGAGGTGGCTATTGAGAGCCCACTGCAGCCCCTGTCAAAATGTCTAGTTTCTCTTCTCTCATGTTGCAATCTCCTGGCAATGTACACCTCCCCCACCCCTAGTGTGAACCTAACCAGAACTAATGAGTGATGCTGTCCACAGGAGGTCAGCCTCCTGGAGCAGAGCAGGCCAGAGCAGGGTAGAGCTTGGGTCCAAAGAGGTTGGTGAAGGACAGCATACACACACTGTGCGTGTATTGTTTCTCTCTGTTCCAAGGAGACAGGGAGGAGCAACTCTACTCCACAGGAGAGTAATGGCGCCTATTCCTTGATCTCACTTCTCCCCAAATGTTTGTTCCTTACTCTCTGCATTAGATTAAGTTCAAGTCTAAAAATAAATCAAATTATTCCTGTCTGAGGAAAAGATGGGCTTTTGAATAAATGGTGTTGGGACAAATAGAAAGCCATCTGGAAAGGAATGACATGAATCTAAACTTCACATTAAACTAAACTCCAAATGGACCAAAGGCCCAAGTGTAAAATATGAGACCATTAATTACTTTATAACCTGGGAGTGAGGAAAGTCTTTCAAAATTCAGCAATAAAAACAGGAAAAGATTGATAAACTTTACCACCTAAAAACAAACAAAACACCAGAAGCAAGTCAAAAACACAAATGACAAACTAGAAGAGAACATTTGCTAGCTATCTTAAAGATAAGGACAAGCACACAAAAGGGCTTTTAATGTTGGAGAAGCCCAAACAATTGGACATAAACATGGACAAGAGTCATGAACAGAGAAATGTGAGAACAGAAAAAAAAAATGCAAGTCATTCCTTACATATATGAGATGATTTCCCCTAGAATAAAAGAAATGTAAATTAAAATTCTCCTGGTTCCTAATGTTTTATAACATACTCTACTAAGGGTGGAGGTGCAAAATGGACAAACCCTATGGAAGGAGATTTGGCAAAATTAAACAAAATTCCATAGGCATTAACCTTTTACCCAGCAATCTCATTACTAGGAATCTACTCTGAAAGTATATCTCCTTAAACAATTGATAACATTTGCACAAGCTTATGCAACTCAACACTGTTTGTCATAGCAAAAGATTAGAAACAACACAAATATCCACCAAGAGGAGAGGCGGTAAATAAACTGAAGTGCATACATGAATTGGAGACCAGGCATCATAAAAAGACAGAGAAAAATGTACATTGAAATAATCTCCAGAATATAATTTTAGTTTCAAAAAAGCTAGTATACAACAATAGAATGTGTTATATTTTGTGTTTAAGGAAAAAAGGAGGAATAAGAATATATTCAGGTATCTGCTTATTTTGCAAAAAAGAAATAGTTACAGTACCTGTGGGAGGTGAGGGAATGAAGTGAAGGGAGAGGATTGGAAGTGAAACTTCTGTGAGTTTGGTTACTTTCTCCTATACTTTTTTTAAAACTTTGGGCCCACATAAATGTTTTATATGTTCAAAAAATAAAATAAAAAAGGCAAAAGTAAAATCCTAAAATGGAAAACAAATTGGGACAAATGAGCCTAACTTTATTTCAAATGTGGCAACAACAGCTACACAAAGAACAGAATTATTTCAGTACTCTAATTATACACTCATAATGGAATATGATCTAAGGATAAATGAATAGAAAGAAAGCTTAAATTTTACTCAGTAATTTACTGTTAATCTAATATTATAATTCTGAACTAGGAGAAAACAAATCTACAATTCTGAATTAGGAAAAAAAGAAACATTATATTACTACAAACCCAAACTTTCAGTGTAACAGAAAAAAAGACACAAAGCAAATATTAAATCAAAGACCTAAAATAAAACACTGTAAGGTTCAACTTGTTGAGAAGACCCACATGAAATCATTTTTAAAAGTGTATTTGTCTTTCCTTGACCTGTTCACTATAAGGGCTTAGGAGCAATGATACACTATTAGCAATGAGCACTCCTAGCCCCTTGCTCTGGGTATCTAAGTGTCATTCCTCCCCAGTAAGGAAGCTGTCCTTATTCTTAGGAGTGTATGTTGAAATATTTAGGAATGAAATGACATGAGTCTACAATTTATTTTCAAATGGTTCAGTTGTGTGTGAGAGTGCAATGTGTGTGTGTGTGTGTGTGTGTGTGTGTGTGTGTGTGTGTGTGTGTGTGTGTATGTGGGTGGGTAGATGGGTGGTAATGATCTCATTATTACACTAAGCAATCAATCCCCTTTCCTGCACCTGGTATAACCTACTGAAGAATGAACTCGAGCTGCCCACACTCTCGACAACATGGCCTTTATTCTGAAGATGAAACAAAGCCTGGAAGAACATTCACGAACAGATATAAATTACTCGTTGGCTTGTCCCTGAGACTCAGAGGTCCTAAAAATAGACAATGCCATGTGTGTTTTAATGTTTTGCTTAAAGTGACTTAAATCCTTTCAACTCAGATATTTTCAATAGAATACTTCAACCTTATTAGTCAAATGCATTTATTGAAATACCATTTCCTAGTGTTTTTTCAGTTTCTCCGCCTGCAATAGGTGGAGAGCTTTCATTGGCAGTTGTCGGCTTTGGTGAGGCAGCAGATGTTGCACAAAGATCTTTGCTTGGGAATTGAGAAACACAGGTTCTAACTGGGGCTCTGTAATTACCTTGTTATATAGCTTTGGACAAGTCATATTACCTTTTGGAGTCTTTGTCTTTCAACTGCAAAATGTAGGCATTGAACTTGTCTTCTGCTATAAATGGTGGTTTGGAATTTTCTCCAAGTAGAGCAATAAGGCTGGTAATAATGGGAACAGCAAGGGAAAGAGGAAGAGTTTGAGGTGGCACCAGGATTAGGAAAGAAACCCCTAATCCAGATAATTTTTGGCATCAATCCTGTGCCAACTTCTTTAAACATATTAAAATAAATAGGGCAATAAATGTATCCTTAATTATAAGAACAATATGTTGGTATATAATTTTATTTATAATTGTCCTTCATTCTCGCAATTTTTTTTTTCTATCTAGAAGGAAAAGAAGGGTTCTGAGTGGTTCCAGCTCTCTACACCTTCCTACGGCTGTGATTCATGTGGAAGCCTGTGCAGCTATGCTTGAGTTGGCTGAGGATTTGTAATACATCACAGATTTTGGTTTAATATGCTCCCAAATAACTTACCATGGCAGTACCATTGAAACGCACAGTAAATCCTCTGTTAACTCGCATGACTGGGGAATTAGACAATCAAGTGTGACCATCTATCAAAAGTGTTAGAATGCAAAATGCACCAAGCATGAAATCCTATTGAAAACCATTTCATTCTCTTAATTATTCATTAGGTTCCTCAAAATCGGAGAGAGCTTCGAGGTCATTATTATGGACATTAATTATCACCATAATATGGCAATGGAAAATGTATTTTAAAAGCACCTTGTTTAGTAGAATACAATTAGCAAAAGAGTTCACCATTTTACTTGGGGGTGTGTGAATCTCCCCTTCTGACACATGAGAAAATGGGAATACTGGAAGTGAACTTTCCAGAGTCTTTTTGGTGCTTGGGACAGGTTACAGCCTGCATAAACTCCTGTGCAGAGGCCTGAAAAGAGAGGGTACATGCTGATTGGGAGTGGGAGGAGGTGGAATGAACTGGTGCCAAGCTCATGGCAAGTTCTCCACTGGCCAGAGATGATGATTTGCCCTCCAGCCAGTTGTTTTTAATCAGACAAACATCAACCAGATGCCTTCTCTTTACCATGACTTGTGCTGGTTTAGAAACAACCGAATGGAGTTGGTTGAGTGACGCAGCTTCAAGTAAATTTTTTCTGCATTATAAGCAGGGGGTCTACTTTTCAACCATTTCCTCCCCAACCCCTAAAAGCTCACACCAATAATGAGAGGTACTGTGAAATATAAACCCATTGAATATAAATACTTCTAATGACTGACATATTTAAATATCAGTTCTTTAAGCAAAGCATTGTAATGTGGATCATTTTGGAGTGACTGCCCAGAAATACTGTTTTCAGGCCCCCTCTGTGTCCTTTTTTTTGCCACCAAACTTCCACCCCATAGACACTTCTACAACCCCAACTCTCAGGATTAGGTTTACTTAAGCTAGAGACACTCCAGTGGGTTTGGCTGGTTGTGCTGATATGACAAAATAATGCTGAGGACATTCTCTGAATGAACTGGGCAGCCATCCAAACAGGCTTATATTTGAAAATGCAATGACATGTCAGATTCTACTTTCTGGAAAAGCAGAATTGTCTATATTTTAATCACAAAGTGATTCCTCAACTTGTTTTAGTTGTATGGCATTAGGATCCATGTGTTAAACATTAGTGCTAGGAATGACCTGTAAGCACCTAGTAAGAAGGGTATAGATGTGAGCCCTCCAGATGTGAGGGCAAACTGGATGAGTCATCTGATCTCTGGACTTGCTGCACTGCAGTGACTTAAAACATCAAATTCTTTGACACTCCCTTCAAAAGATGGAGCCTAATTCTCCTTCCCTTGAACATAGACTGGATCTCGTGGCTTTCTTCTAACAACTAGAACAATTTAGAAGTAATGGTGAGTGACTTTGGAGATGAGGTGAGTCAAGGGTATTACTGCATCCTGATTGCGCTCTCCCAATCAATCAATCTCTCTCTCTTTCTTGCTCTCTCTCTTCCTCCCTTCCTCTCTCTCTCCCTCCCCCCACCCCACCCTCTCTCAGCCATACTTCTAGTCCTGGGGACAAGTAATCAGCCCTATGGAGAGCTCTACATGGGGAGAACTGAGGCCTCCCAGCTAACGGCCACATGAGGGGGCCACCTTGAAGGCAGATGCTCCAGCCTGAGTCAAGCCTTCAGATGTCTGCAGTCCCAGATGACCGCTGGACTACAACCTCAGGAGAAACTCTGAGCCAGGACCACTCAGCTAGGCCACTCCCCCATTCTTGACACAGAAACTGAGATAATTATTTGTGATTTTACACTGCTTCGTCTGGGAGTAATAGATAATATATGCACCTACCTACCTAAGTAGTTGTTGAGAGACCTTTCTCACCCCTCCAGTTGATGGCACTGTTGTGCAGCCATACACTCCCATGGAGAGAACTGTCTCAATGCGCAAAGGCTTATAACTCCTCCCCAATCAAGCCCTTGAACAGGGTTTCGCAAACCATTCAGATACTCTCTGGATACTTGTGAGTTAAATAGTTTTACCCTTTAAATACTTAATTCAATGATAACAAGCATTTATTTTTCACAAAAAGAAAAAAGATTTGTCACAATATCCCATTGACAGATTGAAATCCAACATGTCATGTATTTATTGCTTTGATTCTGATAGCTAAAAATCCCATTAAAATGGCACATGGTTTAATAGGAGCAATTATAATCTAAATCTTCCAATTTGTATTATTTTTGTTAGCATGGTATAAAAATATCTCAAAAAGGTCCTCTTCTTAACTTTTTGTAATTTGTGATCAGAGTATTAATATAAATTGCATAATTTCAACAAATAACATCTATTTCTTGCTTGTGAAAATTATTCATCTTTCAATTATTTATCTCCTCAGTTGTAATGCAATTTGGAAGGTTATTCTTTTTTTTTTTTTTTTTTTTTTTTTAGTTGGAGTCTCACTCCATTGCCCAGGCTAGAGTGCCGTGGCACACTCACAGCCACTCCAGCATCAACCCGCTGGGCTCCGGCAATCCTTCTGCCTCAGCCTTCCAAGAAGCCAGAACTACAGGCGCACGTTACCACACTCAACTAATTTTTTATTTATTGTAGAGATGAGGTCTCACCAAGTTGTCTGGGCTCAAACCTCCGGGCTCGGGTAGTCCACCCACCTTGGCCTCTCAAAGTGCTAGGATTACAGGCTGAGCCACCGAGCCCAGCTGGAAGGTTATCCTTATAAATGAACAGTTTATAGTCTGGTTAGTCAATGACAGTTTAAACATTTCAGTTTGGAGAAGGCACATTTTCACCAAGAATGATGTAGAACTTGGGTTTGCAAAAGTGACTTCATTAATAATTTTTTTACTTATAATTCAATTAGACAAATAAAGCATCTCAATTTAATTAGCTTACATTTGGAAAAAAATGAAGATACATATAATGCACATTTCCTTTATGCTTTATAAGAAAAACAACTTAATGGAATTCAACTTTGGAGATTTTATGATTATTCATTCTTATCAGCCCACGATATTCTTAAACTGTGTTTAGAACATGTGGTAAGTTAAACTAGTTCTAGAAGGGAAAATGGCCACTTTCTGATTTATCATCCAATAATGATTACTCTTTTGCCTCATAATTTGTTTTCTTTAAGACAAAAGATAAAAAACAAGATATAAAAGGGCCATCGATCAGCTGGAACTGGTTTAGTTCTACAAAATGGAGATTCTAGGCATCATTCTCGATCCACAAAATGCCTTGAGGAACAAGGAGAAACAACTCTGCAAGTATGGTGTGTGCTGCCATACCACTACCTTATAGAAGGTGAGAACAAAATGCCTTGGCACTTTATCTCTTGAGCTCTTTTGTTTTTCTTCTTAATTTTGCCCCTTAATTTTGTCATGATTCTATTGTTTTTAATTGGGGCCTTTCCAATGGTGACAGAGAACAAGTGCTTTTCAGTTTTTGAGGCTCTCAGCATATTAAAAAATATATGTCAACGCAGGGTTACAAAAAATTTTAACTGCTAAGTAAATACTTTACATATCTACATTTAACAAAGGATTGATGTTGACACAAAAATATAAGACAAATTATACTCATTACAATATAATAAGAGGATTTGTGAAAAATATTAAATTCATTGTGTGTAACCATTACTACTGTGGTCTGTTAAGACAAAAATTTAAAGTTACTTGATGGACATCTTTCAATCCTGTCTGTGTATCTCTATAACTACCTCTGTACCCTCAGAGATGGCATTTTAACTTAAGTTTGTTAATGTGAAATAAGAACCAAGAGGCTCTTTTGGCCCTGTGATGCCCCTTGGAGCAGATGCTGCCAGAGCCTCATCCTTATCTCCCAGGTCTGTCCACCTGATGTCAACCTTCAGAATGTGTATCTCCTCACTAGAGGGCACCTCAGGTGGCAGGAGCCCTCACTACTCACAGAAATGGCCACCAGAAGTGCCAGAGAATTAACCTCCCCTGGCCAGCAGTCCTCAAAAAACTCTTTCACTGATGCGCAGGAGACTCTGAGGTGTCTTCTACACTGGCTCCTGTCGTTTCCTAGTGGGGTTCAGCTCCAGTCACCCACAGTAGCAGCCTGCTTGCCTTCATACCCTTCACTGGCTGCCTTCCCTTCCCTGTCTTCCTTCTTCACTCCCCTACCTGTGTTTCCTGGGCTCTCTTCCCAAATACACTGCTTGCCCTTGAATCCTTGTCTCGGGATCTGCTTCTGAGGAAACCCATATTAAGACAACCATGTTTCTTATGTTTTTGTTCGTTTGTTAAAGATTCACCATATAAAATTAACTACCTTTAACACACTGGACCACTTGGAGAAGATATCAGAGCTTACCAAATTATAGGAACTGAAGAAATCAAAACTGTAATGTCAGATCAAGTCAAAGACCTTTAAAACATGATCATTGTCTATTTCATCATATAGATTAAAGGACTATATTTACTTTATAAAAATCACAATTCATTTTCATCTATGGATTTGTGTTTACTAGAGAATACTTAAATTGCAACGTAACATCTATAGGGCATATTTGGAGAGGTGAGATGGGAAGGTTTTTTATTTATGTCTAGGATACATGAAAGAGGACTTGGAATGATTGATCAATATTCAGGGTGCTCCAGAGTTCAAAGCACTAGCATTTGTCATGACAGAGGTTTCAGGTACTCAAGTTCAGCTCAGAATGTTTTTTGCTGTCTGTGTAAGATAAGGTGGATGCTGGTAACAGGTGTCCTAAATGATGTGTAGGTTGTCACACATAGGCTCAGTGCCCTTGTCCTCTTGTAGTAGGACTAAAGAATATCATGTTACTGCACATATTCCCCAGGAAAAAACCTAAGTGGTGGCAGCACTGCATTTGAAGCCCTTCTCTAACAATGATCCCTCCTTCCCTCTCTCCCTTTTGCACCAGCTCCATGGACTGCTCCCTGTGTACCTAACGCATGCTATGCTTTCCTGCCTGTATACATCTGTGCATGGCTCCCTTCTTCCTTAGAATGCCTACCTACCCCTCTGCATCCTACCTGCCACACAACTTGCACATGCCACAAGACCACATCTTCTCCTTTCATCATTCCAGCTCAGATACCACATTTGCCATCAGTCCTCCCATTAGACTCTCTAGCTCCTCTGATCGTTGGCTCTAATGGTTCTTTACCTTATAGTCATGTGTGTAGATGCCTTATTCCCCTATATCTGTATGAGCTCACTGAGGGCAAGGATCATGATATACCTATTTTTGAATTCTTCCAGAATGGTCACTAGTGAAGAATGAATGAAGAAAGAAATGCAGGAATTTTGAAAGCCAATGAATAAAACTGAAATGGTTTTGGTTTTAGATTCTTCATCTGCCTTAATTTTGATTGCTTCTGGTAGGTAGGGATGTATGGAGATGTAGACAAGAATTCCAGGTAAAGGAAAGACATGAGTATGCATATCTATACCACATATATGCGCACGTGTGCATACACACACATATGTATATAATGTAACAGGAAATTCAAAATAAGCTTGTTTCCTCTGGGGAGAGAAACTGAGTGGTTGGAGGATAGGGTCAGAGAACTACTTGCCACTGCCTACACGCATACAGGTTCTTGCTTTTTGTTTTTTTTTGTTTGTTTGTTTTTTTGAGTCGGAGTCTCACTCTGTCACCCAGACAGGAGTGCAGTGGCCGCTCCCGGCCACTGCAGCCTCGCCTGCTGGGCTCCGGCGATCCTTCCGCCTCAGCCTTCCGAGTAGCCGGAATTACAGGCATGCGCTACCACGCCTGGCTGATTTTTGATTTATTGTAGAGATGAGGTCTCGCTGCCCAGGCGGGTCTTGAACCCGCAGGCTCAGGCAATCCACTCACCTCAGCCTCCCAAAGGCGTGGGATTATAGGCTGAGCCACCGAGCCCGGCTAGGTTCTTGCTTTTATACTAAGTGTCTAGTGCATAAGTATTATCTAACTTAACTTTTTTAAAAATTAAAAAACATGCCAAAAGGAAATCCAGTAATCTTTTGTCTTCTTGATGCTAGGTGAGGTACAGCACAAAACTGTAGATTATTTGGCTCTTTTCTAAAATGAATTTTAGAGTGGCCAGTAAAGCTTTCAAAGTTTATTAGTGAGAAAAAGAAAGAAGGAGGAGTCATGGCAGAAAGACCTGCCATGGGCAAGTTTTTCAAAGAAGAAAAACCACACTTTTAATCTCAGCTCCAAACTAGAAATAGCTACCTAGTTATTCATACGCTAATGATGGAGTCCATGTAACCATGGTGCCAGAAAGATTGACATCCTGGGCTCCTGATGGGAGAAGACAAGGGGAGGGGGTGTCTTTTCCTGATCACATGGTTTCCCACAGGAGACTTGCCAGATGTTTCCAATTCACAGGTTCCTTAGCTAAAAGGTGGTTGTATGATCATTTCCATGGTTTTAGTCAGCTAAGGGGCAGTCTTTGGCCTTCCACCTTTGACAGGAAACCTGAAAGTTTCTTAGCGATTATTATGCTAAACCACAAATTGAAAGGTTGGGCTGTCCTAGCCTTGCATCTGATGTCGTTTTCTTTTGATTTGCCAAAGGGGTGGGGTAGGCTGCCAGCTTGGCTTGCAGTAAAAAGTAATTTTAAAAATGTCTGGGCTGGGCTCGATGGCTCAGTCTGTAATCCCAGCACTTTGGGAGGCCAAGGCAAGTGGATTGCCTGAGCCTGCGGGTTTGAGACCAGCCTGGGCAATTTAGCGAGATCTCATCTCTACAATAAATCAAAAAATTAGCCGGGCATGGTAGTGTGCGCCTGTAGTTCCGGCTACTTGGAAGGCTGAGGTGGAAGGATCGTTGGAGCCCAGCAGGTCGATGCAGAGATGGCGGTGAGCATGCCACTGCACTCCAGCTTGGGTAATGGAGTGAGACTCCAACTCAAAAAAAAAAAAATTGCCTCCTAAAACCTACCTATGGAAAATTTATCTATCTATGTCTAACCTGTGTTAGCTACCCTGCGTCACTCTTACTAAGTCTATGTAAGACTCCTGAGGTCAGCTGCCTGTGTAGGCTGTAGTATATATTTCTATTATGAAAACTCATGAGTTACACTGGTGGCAAAGCTACCCCTAATTGTTGAGAGGTAATCCCACATGTGTATGTGTGTCTTCCCATCTTCTGAGTAAAAAAACTGACATCCTTTGTTCCAAACTATCTCTTGAAGTATGTTTGTATAGCAAACAGCCTTGAAGACAGAGCTAGTTTCTACCTTCTAAAGCAGTAGGCAGATTTGTTTGTTGTTCATGGAAATAATGATAATGATGTCTCTCCCAGGTTGAACAGGTTTGCTAACAACCCCTTTACAAGCTTGGGTTATCAAAACTCAGAGTTTCTTAGCTATGATGCAAATTCATTGAATTTATCTGGGCTGCTTTACATTGTCCCCATGAGACTTGGGCAGTAAGGGGAACTGACACAAACATGAAGCCTATGCTGACTGCTACACAATGAGTAATAAAATCCTTTGTCTCTGACCTAGAAGTCTCATGTCTTCTGTCAACAACCATGAAACTGTGACAGGCTAACTTGTTAGCTCACAAGTGTGGTAAAATTTCACACTCTTTGTAGCTCTTGACACTAATAATACAGATTTTGATAGTTCAGATACCTATCTTAATCAAAATCTAAATTTAGAATAAGCAGTTCTCCTCAGGTGAGCAATTTCATAGAGGAATTCTATTACTTCAGTGGCTTTATTCCAGGAATGTATTAGATACACGGAAGACACAGAAAAGACTCATTAATCATTTAGCCTGATCCCTGCTAAGACAAAAAATTGAAATGACACTGTGAGCCAGACTATGTCCTTGGTTATTTGGCAGATGTCAAATGGTCATTACTCTATGTTATAGATTTTCAGTGAAAACACAGTGGAAATAAAACAACACCTTCTCTAGGATATTTAAAATATTGATATGAGCCAGTCACGGTGGCTCATGCCTGTAATACCAGCACTTTGGGAGGTTGAAGTGAGAGGATGCCCTGAGCCCAAGGGTTCGAGACCAACTTGGGCAACATGGCGAGACTTTAGCCAGATGCGGTGCCTCATGCCTGTGGTTCCAGCTACCTGGAAGGCTGAGGTGGAAGGATATAGCCTGAGCCCAGCAGGTCAAGGGTGTGGTGGACATGAGCATGCCACTGCACTCCAGCCTGGGCTACTGAAAGGAGGTACCTATAGAAACCTAGAAAAAATTTAGTTTAGCATAATAGTTTTGTCTCAGCATAACCATTTTTGCTTTGACTTTACCTCTGACACACTCTTTGAATCTAGCACAGATTATATAGATAAATTTCCAGTAAATTTTAGGAAGGGTTCAGACATTCTACTGCAGGCCAAGTTGGTCGCCTAGACCCTCCCCCTTGGCAAATCTCCATCAGATGCAAGACCAGGACAACCCAACAGCCCAACCTTTCAATTCATGGCTTAACATAATAATCTCTAGGAAACTTTTCAGGTTCCTTGTCAAGGCAGAAGTTCAAAGATCACCTCTTGGCTGGCCAAAGCTATAGAAATGATAATAAGACCAACTTTTGGTCAAGGAGTTTGTGAATTGAAAATATCTGACAAGTCTCTTGCAGGAAGAACCCCACCTATTGTCTCCCATCTAGCCCACTACTATGGCAGTAATCATGTGACTAACCCACCCATCTGCCTGCTGTCCATCACCTGATGTCAGCACCTGCACTTACCTGCCCCTTTGTGATGACATGGAGCAGACCACCACCCAATCACCTTAATGACCTTCCCCCATCAAAGGGAATGGTTAAAAGGACTCAACCATGAACAGCTATTTTGCCACTGCCTTGCTAAGCTATGGTGTGGCCATGTGCTCTTTGAGCTATGGTCAGGTCTTAAGTTTTGGCCCCCTTCCTTACCTTGGGGAGGTGATTCTCCTCTTTCTCTCTCTCTCTCTTTCTAATTTACTTTAGGAATAAATTATATTTTCTAATCTAACTTCTGTGCTATTCTTTTCATCTTTCATGGGGCATCAGATCGCACACCAGACACCCCACACACCTAGTGGGCCTGACCTAACGTTCTGGAGGCCCCTCTGGGAGTGTGACCCCAACAGTGACAAAGTGAGACTCTGACTAAAAAAAAAAAACCTATATGATATTTAATTTACTCTAACTTGTATTCAATACTGCAGAGAGGATGAAATTATTTATCTATTTCTTTCCAGGAGAATGAGATAGGTCTTTTAATACATGAAAATAAACTTCTCTTTTCATTTCAAAATGGAAAACATAAAAAATGTCTTCATCAAAAATATAAAGATCTTTTCCTCTTAATCCTACCAGATATGTTGAGACATTTTAAATATAATGTGAAATATTTGACTATAACTGAGTTGATCTAAAGCTTGCTGTTATATTTTTAAACATAAATTTTGAGCTGAGCATGGTGACTCACGCCTGTAATCCCAGCATTTTGGGAGGCAGAGGAGAGAGGATTGCCTGAGCTCAGGGGTTTGAGACCAGCCTGGCAACTTGGTGAGACCTTGTCTCTATAATAAATCAAAAAATTAGCCAGGTGTGGTGGTACATGCCTGTAGTTCCAGCTACTTGGAAGGCTGAGGTGGAAGGCCTGCCTGAGCCCAGCAGGTTGAGGCTGCAGTGGCTATGAGCATGCCACTACATTCCAGCCTGAATGACAGAGTGAGAATCTGACTAAAAATAATAATAATAATAATTAGAATATTCCTTTTACCACCACTGTTCTTTATATAGACTTTTTATTCATTGCTTTCTAGAAGCTAAATTTTCATATCTAAATTATTTCATTATGTCACAGATGCCTTCTGAAGGCTGTCCAAACATGAAAAATCAAATGGTGAATTACCTCCATTAAAATCGGAGTCATGTTGGGAAGAGTTTAGGATGGCAGTCAAATCTAGCATAAAAACTGTGTAGTGCTGCGTGAAGATGCTGAAGAATATTTAGGGCAACAAAATGTGGCCAATGCATCAGTCACAGTTCTGGCAGGAAACAGATGGCACACTCAAATTTGGTAATTTGAGCAGAGTTTTCAAAGGAGATTATACACAAATGTGTGAGCAAAGTTTAGGGAAACTACAGGGAATGGTGCAGCACCCTGAAGGTAGTAGTAATTAAGTCTTAGTTGGGCTCAGTTGGCTCAGCCTATAATCCCACGCCTTTGGGAGGCTGAGGTGAGTGGATTGCCTGAGCCCGCGGGTTCGAGACCCGCCTGGGCAGCGAGACCTCATCTCTACAATAAAATAAAAAAATCAGCCGGGGGTGGTAGCGCACACCTGTAATTCCGGCTACTTGGAAGGCTGAGGCGGAAGAATCGCCGGGGCCCAGCAGGCGAGGCTGCGGTGGCTGGGAGCAGCCACTGCACTCTAGTCTGGGTGACTGAGTGAGACTCCAACTCAAAAAAATAAAAAATAAAAATAAAAAAATTAAGTCTTTGCTATTCTAGGCCAGAAGAGCATGGAGAGGGAGCAGTTACTCAACTGTATGGAGAGGGCCGTCTGACTGGAGCTGTCGCCTTCCATGGATGGGCATGGCCAACTCACCATGACTCAGCCAGAGAGAGCCAAGTAACAAATACTCTGACCTTACTCTCTTTCCTCCATTCAGTCTCCTGCCAGTGTCTCCATTAACCAAATTCAATCAGGGGACAAGGAAGCCCACTGATGCAGTCCTTAGAAGTTACCCTCCCAGGAAACAGAAGAGGATGGAGAAGGGTAGATAGTGGATGTAGACAAATGAACAGAAAATAACCAGCATAGTCCATTTAATTAAAAAAAAATTTTTTTAAATGAATGTCTTATTTTTACGTAGATTTACACACAGATTTTTACACATTATATATAACAACATGAAAGCTGGTTCCTTCAGGAAATAAAAGATGTCTCTTAGGTCATGGGAATTTAGAAACATAAATTTTAAGAGGCTACATGGAAGCAGAAGTGCTCATGGAGGTTTCCATTGTCTAGACAGAAAAATTCTACAGATGGGCTCCAGTGAGGTAGGCACATTCCTCACTGCTGTTAGAACCTTCCATCCAAAGCAGAGATGCTAACTGATGGGTTTCAAATGTCCCCTAAGTGCTCCTCACCTTGAAAGTCACTGCCCCCAAGGTGAAACACCATCTGTTTCTGAGGGATCAGGTCACCATCTGTGTCTCTGAGACACTGTTCAGTCAGGCCTCAGTTGAGTTGAGTCTGGTGATTTCAAGTGTCAAATGTCTGAACCACCATCAGCTTTAGGTTGGTTTCAGGTCCACTGAAATGGTTTGGAAAAAAGGACCACTAGACATGTGCCAGGGAAGTGGGATTTCTTCTCTGGTCGTAGAATATTCCTGAGTGACCAACTAGTTCCACTCCTTCATGCCTTAACTTTCACATTCATGATCAGGGTGCCAGTGATGCTGACATTTCCAGGAAGCCACAGCCCGCAATCCCTTGCAAAGCCCTGAAGCTGTGTGTGTGGGCTGGGTCAGATTTTTCCCAAAGTGGCTGAACCGGGCTCTGACATGCCAACATAGTGGCAGGAAGTGAGCAGTCAGTAGGGCTTTGATGAGGCTAGGCACACCATTCTGCCCCACCCTCCATGTCTGCGCACCTCCTCCAGCCAGCACACACTAGGATTGTAGTCCTGTACCCCAGTGATCAACTGATCAGATGCCATTTAGACACCAGAGTTCCCAGCATGCCCTGTGAGGTGTGCACCACCCAGTCCTGGGTCAAGCTGGGATTGTAATCCTGCAGCTCTAGTGACTACTGACCAGGAGCCATTAAGACTCTAGAGTTCTCCCAAAATGTTTTTCTTAAGCATTGAATTTTGTATCATATACTGAAGGAGATAGTTATAATTTTGCAACTTTTTATTATATATATATGTACTTTCCTTTGTCATAGGAAAGAACAGGAACTCTACATTAGTTGATTTGCATGTGTCATGTAGAATCATGGAATTTCCAAGCTGAAGGGGAACTAGAGGTAATTTAGTAAATCCCTCTCATACAATGAGAATATTTTTAAACAGGTCTTAGAAAAAAAAACATGATGTTTATGTCAAGTCTGAAAACTGTTTAATAACTAGAATGTCTGTCTCAGCTTTTGCTAATAGTGAAAACCTAATTTATAGAAAATCAACTGGCAACTCTGGTTTGAGAAGGGTGGATAATATAAGCATTTCTCTTATCTTGGAAATCACCCAGAAGTAATAAGGATACTGAGAAACAGACAAGTAAACCCCACCTTTGACAAAATAGAGACATCTGAAACTCAAAACCACACAAAAAGCATGGCAATGGTACCCAGGGCCGCGAGGGTCAGGAAGAATGTTGGCAGAATGGAGAGGGCACATTCATGGCTGCAGATCTCGCTAAGCTAAAGGGCTTGGGGGAGAAAGTGCACAAAGCCACATCTTGACCAGAGGAGCAGCAGGCAGAAGGAAAGGGAGCAGGGCTGAATGAAGATGCAGACAAGCCCTACATGTGCAGAAAGCAGTCTGCCAGTGAGCAGGGAGAGAAGCCTGCACTGTGAGCAGCATGCTCCAGCTGCCTTGTTTGGGGCTTGGGAGAAGTAAAGGCTAAAACAATGCATTCACCCAATCCTGAGCCATAAGTCAAACTCCTTCCAGCAAGGAACCTTTAGCGACATATACTTCTTGCAAATTGCTCATGTGAGAGAAAGTAAAACAACAGGAGATCAAATATTAGCTTGGAGCGCTTCAAAAATGAGTGAAAAACATGGGGCCCAGTGACTCATGCCCGTAATCCCAGCATTTTGGCAGGTCAAGGTGGAAGGATAGCTTGAGGCCAGGAGTTTGAGACCAGTGTGAGCAACACAGCAAGACCCCATCTCTACTCCAAAACCCAAAATTAACCAGGTGTGGTGGCATGCGCTTAATAGTCCTAACTACTTGGAGGCTGAGATGGAAGAATCCTTTGAACCCAGGAGTTTGAGGTTGCAGTGAGCTATGATCCAGCTTGGGCGACAGAGCAAGAAGATCCTGTCTCTAAAAAAGTAAATAAATAAAATGAAAAAGTGAAAACATTTAAAAGCTACTAAATATTTAGAAAAAGAAATGAAAGAAAAACTGGAAGCGATGCATGAAAGAACAGACCCTAAAGAAAACTCAAGAAAGGACTGTGGAGAGCAGGAATGAAAACATTGTGCAAAATACACAAAATAGAATTTTTTTTTTAAGAGAGAGAGTTATAATTTTAAGTAGGGAGCTCATAGTAGGACTCATTTAGAAAATAACATTTTGAACAAAGTCTTATAGGAAATGAAGGAGTTAGCTGTGCTCTGGGGGAGAGTGTTCCAGATACAGGTAACATAACAGCTAGTTCCTGAGGCAGGAACATTCTTGGTGCATTTGGGGACAACAATGTTACTTGGTGCATATGTATTCATCGGGTGTTTTCTCATCATGGATTCTACACTTGAGCATCCTTTCTTTGTCTTGTTTAACACTTTTCTGCTCTGAATTCAACTTCATGAAGGTCATGTTCTTGGCTTTATTTGTATTTGTTTGGTGTGTTTTTGCTCATCCTTTATTATTTATTTATTTATTAGAGACAGGGTCTTGCTCTGTTACCCAGGATGGAGTGCAGTGGTACAATTATAGTTCATTGTACCCTTAAACTTAAGCTCAAGCGATCTTCCTCCTCAGCTTCCTGAGTGGCTAGGACTACAGGCGCATGCCACCACACCCAGCTAATTTTTCTTTCTTTTTTTTTTTTTTTTGATAGAAACGGAGTCTTGCCTTGTTACCCAGGCTGATCTTGAACTCCTGGTTTTAAGCAGTCCCCCTGCCTCACCCTCCCAAAGCACTGGGATTACAGGTGTGAGCCACTGAGTTGACTTTTCCTTTTATTTTAAGCATGTCTCTTCCATATAGAACTGAGTTTTAATTTATCCTTTTTTTTTTCTTTTTTTTGAGTTGGAGTCTTACTCTGCTGCCCAGGCTGGACTGCAGTGGCACGCTCACGGCCACCACAACCTCGACCTACTGGGCTCAGGCAATCCTTTCACCTCAGCCTTCCAAGTAGCTGGAACTACAGGTATGTGACACCATTCCTGGCTAGTATTTTTTTTTTCCTGGATTTATTATAGAGACTAGGTCTCACCAAGTTGCCCAGGCTGGTGTCAAACCCATGGACTCAGGCAATCCTCTTTCTTCGGCCTCCCAAAGTGCTGGGATTATAGATTTGAGCCACTGCACCCAGCCAAATTCATCCAGTTCAAACATCTATTTGCAAGTGATTTTAGCACATTTACAATAATTGATTGAACAAATATGCTCATTCCTGTTCTCAGTCCTTAAATCCTACTTGACCTAGCATCAACATGGGGTACCACTTTTTTTGTTTTTGTTTTTGAGTCAGAGTCTCACTCTGTTGCCCAGGCTAGAGTGCAGTGGCATGCTCATGGCCACCACAACCTGGACCTCCTGGGCTCAGGCTATCTATCCTTCCACCTCAGCCTTCAAGTAGCTGGAACTACAGGTGCATGCCACCATGCTAGGCTAATTTTTTTATTTATTATAGAGACAAGGTCTCGCCAAGTTGTCCAGGCTGGTCTCAAACTCCTGGACTCAGGCAGGCAATCTTCTCCCTTTGGCCTCCCAAAGTACTGGGGTTACAGGCTTGAGCCACCATGACCGGCCAGGGACACCACTTTTTAATTCATGTTCATCACTTGTTTTGAGACTCTCCCCTTCACCATTCTCTTAGTTTATCTCCCATCTCATTGGCCAAGCCTTCTTGAGCTCCTTTGCTATTTTCTCTTCTCCCAACTTCTTACAATTGGAGTTAAGGACCAAAGCTCAGTCCTTTGGTCCTCTTCTGTTCTCCAACTGCACTCAGGACTCTGGTGAGCTGATCTAGTCTCTCAGCTTCAAATATCATCCTGGTGCTGATAATTTTCAAATTCATATCTCCAGCTGTGACTTCTCTCCTAAATGCCAGAGGCCTATATACTGACTCAGATTTCCAAAAGGCATCATCTCAAACTCAAGAGTATTATTCAACACAGGGATCCCGACTCTCTCTCACACTTGCTTCTCCCACAGTTTTCCCTACTGTGGGCTATCACTCAATCCTTTTCTCTCATGCTTTATATCTACTATGCTATCAATTCCTGAAAACTCTACTTTCAAAATATTTCTAAAATCTAATTGCTCTCCTTCTCTTCTACTGCTATAACCCTGGTACAATCAATCCATCTGTTGCCTCAAAGATTGCAATAGAGCCGGGCTCGGTGGCTCAGCCTGTAATCCCGCGCCTTTGGGAGGCTGAGGTGAGTGGATTGCCTGAGCCCGTGGGTTCGAGACCCGCCTGGGCAGCGAGACCTCATCTCTACAATAAATCAAAAAATCAGCCGGGCGTGGTAGCGTGCGCCTGTAATTCCGGCTACTCGGAAGGCTGAGGTGGAAGGATCGCCGAAGCCCAGCAGGTCGAGCCTGCGGTGGCCGGAAGCGGCCACTGCACTCCAGTCTGGGCAACAGAGTGAGACTCCAACTCAAAAAAAAAAAAAGATTGCAATAGCCAGTTTCCATCCTGTGACTGTGCTGTATATTCTCAACACAGAAGCCTGAGTGATTCTGTTAAGATATAAGTCTGATAATGTCACTCATCTGCTCAGAAGTCCCCAGATGACTTCCCATTTCCCTTAAAATAAAGACTAAATAAGGAAACCTATTAACAAAACTCACTATCACTAAGAAAAAAAATCACATGACTATCTCCATAGATGATGAAAAGGCATATAATAAAATTTAGCATTCATCCTTGATAAGTAAAAAACCTTCAACAAAAATAAGATTTGATACGTTCTTACGTAATGATAAAATCTATTTATCTCAAACCCAGAATCAGTCTCCTATTTGCTGAGTAAACACCAGAAACATTTCCTTGTCAGAAATAAGACAAGATAGAAGTATGGAAAATTATAATTATTTTACTAGTAAATGACAGTAAACTTGGAAATCCTAAGAGAACCAAATACTATAAACTGTGAGAGATTTTATTCTGGGTATAAATATTAATGTACAGAAATTAATACTGATATATAGGCAACAACCAATTAGAAGATACGTATAATGAATGCAACAGTTTCGTTTACACTAGCAATCCTTCTCAATCCTTGAGAAATATAAATTATCTAGGAATTAAGTTTTAAGAAAAGAGCAATATTTATGTAAACATGTGCTAGGTATAGAGGTTAGAGGTCTAAAAACACCAGGCTCTTCAATTAGATGCACTCCCTTGAGATCAGACAGGTAGAAGTTAAGAAACTATTCTCCTGAGGTTCTGGGCCCTCCCCGATATGGAAACCCACTACTGTCTGTCCATATTGCACAACCCTTAAAGAAAGGCATAAGGAGCCTACAGCCTACATACCTACATTTCTGAAAATTAACAAAAGGAAGCATTGTTCTTATCTTATATTCCCTATTAAGTCATTTCAAAGAATTCTTACCTCCTCTGAAGACAGTACTCATTCAACTGAGAGAAATGAATCTCTAACCTCTCCCTTTTTTAAGTAGTCATAGATTTGAAAATACAGCACCCCTGTAATCATAAGCCTTGCAATTTATGTAACTTTTTGCATGTTATAACTACTAATCAACAATATGTTGTAGTAAATAACATTTTACTTTGTAATAGGCTCTGTTAACTCCCTTACTCTGTGGCGAGCTTGATCAATTCTTCAGTTTGGTGTAACTGATAACACTGTGAGCTACCTTTTGGTAGTTGGAACCAGGAAATGCGGACCATAAATGTTACTATTGACAAAATGCATCAGTAACTTAAGTTCTACACAATGCTCTGTCAGTCATGTAGTCAATGTATAGGTACCAGCAACCCTAAACTTACAAAAATGGACTGTGAAACCTAAGGGCGAGCAGACTAGTTCCAGAAATGCCAGGAGCCAGGTTCTGAATTCTGAATTCAGAAATAAACTTCTTTCTGCCAGTTCCCTGCCTCTCAATTTATTGGTGTCAAGAGATATTCAGATCGTAACATTTGGTAAACACAAAGAGATCTTGGTTGACAAATCTTCTGACAGAGACACCCTTAGTAGTTGTTGGAAGCAGTTTGTGCTCTGGGGACTCTCTGGGGAAGAGTCCTGCCAACCAGGGCCAGCCTTTGATGAACTGGTAAGAAAGAGAGCGGCCTCGCTGGTAACTGATCTTGTAAAGTGGACATGCCTTTTAGCCAACCAGAACATACACCAGGTGTGGGGGAAAGTTTTTTCCTTGGGCCCCCACTTTTTAGGTGTCAGAGAAATGCTGAACCAACCTGTTAGTGCTTTTGCTGAGACAGTCTTTTGTTTGTATTTGAATTTGATAAGAAAGCCACCTGGTTTGTTATACTTTGTTTAATGGGACAAGTCATAATTTTAAAAATTTGATTGATGTGCATTCCTTTTATGTCATTTTATGTTTTCCTGATCATCGCTACCTCCCTTAGTTTGTATAGTATTTATGTAGGCAGTGAAAACCCCCAGGAGAATAGGGAACTCCACCCTTATGAACCCAGACTCTGGTCTGAGTTGAAGATAAGAGGTACTCTTCCTTTTGGTCTGCGTAAACAGACTCCCTTAGGTGACTGAGGGACTTTTTTTTCCCCCTCAAATAGAGTTTATTAGTGAAAAGAAGAGACAGAAAAAGGAAGATTTATGGCAGAAAGGCCTGCCATGAGCAAGTTTCTCAAATAAGAAAAACTGCTAACTGAGAGACTTGTGAAGGTGTCAGGGATTAATTCCCATGATTTGTAAGGGCCTCATAGAGAACTCTCTATTCCAGTCATAAAGGACTCTGGGGGCTCTGGAAAGCCCCAGGCATGATCAGATGCTCAATGGACCAGAATCCATGCCAGATCTTGGAAATTGTGATGGGGGGATTAGAAAGGATCCAAGAGGCAGATTGCCAGGGGGCTGAAAAGGGCTCCCAGTGCTCCTGAAAAATGTCCCATCCAGGGGGGTGCACATAAGGGCTGGTCACCTGGTGCCCCAGGGCCCCTCGGGCGCTCACAGTACCCCACATAGGAGGCAGGGAGACGACTCTCAGTGTAACAGCTGTCAGGAGCCCCCTCCCCAAGCAGCACATTTTTGACCCAAAACACTCAGTGCTGTCCTAAGGTAGGGATTGCTTGCCAATTCCATCTCATGTCTATACCATTCTTAAATGTAAGCCTGCTTTGCTTGGCTTCCTACCTGTCTACATTGTTAAAATCCCCATTTTTCTGCTGTCAGAAATGTGCAAAAAGTGCCTGCTGTGTATGAGAAATGCTCTCAGTAATCCGGGACTCCTTCCCTAACCCCCTCCTCTCCCTTAGCTTGTGTTCTTCATGGATTCTGAGGGGAAGTTCATTCTAATCAACTTGTATGGGAATATGGAAATCTCACTTATATGCCTTTTGTTAACCCAGTGCAATTTGAAGATAATTTTGAAGAATATAATTTTACTTATAAATATAATTTTATAAGAAAGGCAATCATCCTCTGGCAGCTAAGGGACCTGATAAACTCTGAGTTGTACCAGGGAATATCTCATTTAACCCACAGAGCAGTCCTTCTGGAGTAACAAATAACAATAACCCATTGGAATAACAAAACTTTATTTGTGCAGCTAACTGCCAGGTTAATACCAAGCATCAAGGAAAAGTACTTTTCTTGTGTATGTTAACAAGGGACAAGGCTCAAGCTCCCTGTTCCACAGTGGCCTGTTGCTTCTGCTATGCAGCAAGAGGTAAATGGGAATGGGGCATTGAGCATTAGCTATGTCGTCCCTCGTGCTTGTTGTTTCATTTCTTCTGCTACAGAGCTCACTGATTTCACATACTCTTATTTCTACACAGGAAGTAATTACAGCTATTTACACAGTGACACTTGTTTAACCTGGTCTGATAATATCCTTAGTCATCTGCAATTAAGTCTACCTGTAGGCATGCCATCTCTGCAGACCCTAGCCTTGAAAACACTTATGGAATTCTTCGTTCGTCTCGGGACAAGAGCTTACTCTACCTCTTGCCCTCCTCAAGGGTACCCAGATGCTGGTGAATCTCATGTTGAATCTGTGCGTTGTTCCTTTCCCAGGATTGGACTCTGGAAGACCCCGGTCTCTACACTTGCTAAAAAACAGTCAAAGAACTCCCCACTGACACTCTGCTGCCATCATTGCTTATAACCTCTATTACTATTACTATGGGAAACACTAGTTCCATTCCAGCAGACAGTCTACTGGGTTGTATCCAAGTTAATTGGAAACAATATGGTTATTCCTCCCTAACTATGAAACGTACGCTATTTCTGTGCTACACTGTTTGGCCTCTGTATCCACTGGCATCCGGTGAGACATGAGTGGTTAATGAAAGCCCTCACTACCATACCACACTAGAATTAGGTATTACCCGAGGTTGGGGAAGTATGAGGAAATACTCTATGTATAAGCCTTTATATTATTGTATGAAAAGGGATCAATGAAAGAGGGAGATAAGCTAATGATGCAAGGATCCTTAAAGGTGTTTTCTGACTCACAGACGACAGACAAGAGTGAGGTAGAAACTAGACACTTGTTAACCTCTCTGAATCTACCCTTTCCAGAACAAATGGGGGTCACAGGTGATCCCAGCCTGGAAGGAGACGAGACCTCCATACAAGACCCTTATATGGAAACACTTCCTGTGGCCTCCAAACTCCCAGCTGGCCAATCTGAACTTGTTCCTGCATCACTGCCTGAATACAGTGAAGTAAAAGGGATGTTGTTAGCCCCATCTTGAATGAGACAGGGGACCTCTTTTGGTGGGAACTGCAGGATTAACCTGGGCAAGGCAATACCCTCTAAAGTAATGTCCAGTGGGAGTAAACGGAGCAGGGGCTCCAGCAGTGTATTACTGGGTTTACAATCCCTTAACCTGCCTGCTGCTCAAAGAAGCCACAAAACATTCTCAGAAAGGATATTACTATATACGCATCGCACCAGGTGCTGACTCCCCTGGAGCAGAAAGGGGGCTACTGGCTCACTGCAGGACATCTGGGAGGGTACCAAGCTATGCTGTTGGCTAACCCAGCAGTAGTGTTAAAAACCACTTCAGCCCTAAACCCAGCTATCCTTCTGCCCTTTGTGGAAGAGGTCCTTCTGGAGTACAAATGTCTGGAAATCACTGATCAAGTTTATGCCAGCTGAGCAGACCTGCAAGATACCACTCTTTAAAAAACCCATACTGGAACCTCGGCACAAAAATTGAACTTGGTCGTTTTAATAAGGACACTGATGCTCTGTAAAGGTAAGAGAGTAAACATATATACTGACTCTAAGTATGTCTTTATGATCATACACATGCACGGGGCAATATGAAAAGAAAGGGACTTGCTTAAGGCAGATAACAGAAACATCAAATATTTGGAGCAAATTTTGGAACTGCTAGAAGCAAAATATAAACCTTCTGCAGTGGCAGTAATTCTTGTCCTGAGCGTCTCAGGACAATCTTAGAAATTGCAAGGGGAACCGCCTTCACTGACAAGCTAGCAAGGCAAATCGCCTTAGCCTCGGTGGAAATGATAGCCCCTCTACTGCCAGAGGTAAACGTAATCCACTTTACCTCTCAGTGTAGTCCAGCAAAAGATAAATATGCAGAAGGAGGAAGATTTACTAAGATACAAGGAGGCTGAAGGACAAACTAAGAAGGACTAGTTTGGATTCCAAAAAAGCCAGTCTATCCCATCCAGCAGTAACTGCACCATGAGACTCACTTTGGACAGGAAGTCTCCTCAGCATCTATTAAGCAGTATCTATGAGAAAAAAGGATGAAAGAAATGCCTAGAAAAGATCATTAACAGATGTTACTTGCGTGCCTGAAATAATCCAACTGAATACTAGGACTTCCAGGTACTCAGAAAAAGGGTGACCTTCTCTTTCAGATCTGGCAAGTAGACTTCACAAACATGCCCCGAACAAGGAAGTTTTTGTTTGTTTGTGAATATCTTTTCCGGATGGGTTGAAGCTTTCCCATGTTGCACAGAAAAAGCATCCGAAGTAGCTCATTGCCTACTTAAATAATTTCTAGGCCGGGCTTGGTGGCTCAGCATGTAATCCCAGCACTTTGGGAGGCCGAGGCAACTGAATTGCCTGAGCCTACAGGTTCGAAACCAGCCCAGGCAACTTGGAGAGACCTCATTTCTACAATAAATCAAAAGTTAGCTGGGCATGGTAGCGCACGCCTGTAGTTCTGGCTACTTGGAAGGCTAAGGCAGAAGGATTGCCAGAGCCCAGCAGGTTGAGGCTGTGGTAGCTGGTAGGCATGCCACTGCATTCCAGCCTTGGTAACAGAGTAAGACTCCAACGCAAAAAAAAAAAAAAGAAAAGAAATAATTTCCAGATTTGGCCTACCAGAGTATATCCAAAGTGACAACGGGTCAGCCTACACGCTATACAATATCCCAAATCTTCTGGTAAAACAGAAATAATGAATAGAAACTTTAAAGACAGTAATTGCCAAACTCTGTCAGGAGGCACAATTAAACTGAACACAGGTATTCCTTGGGGTCCAAGTCAGTCCCAGAAGCAGGATTAATTTCAGTCCCCCTGAAATTGTTTATGGTAGGTCTTTTTCCTACACCTATTAAGGGAATGCGGCCACAGGCACAGACTGTGATGTACTCATAAGAAAATATGTTGTGCATTTAGGACAGATTTTAACTACAGATCATAAGCCTGCTTCCTCTAGGAATATCTTGAACCCTGAAGAATCCAGCCTTCCTTCCAACTTGGGGAGCAAGTGCCTTTAAAGGACTGGTGAGAGGGAGGACCCAATCAACTGTGAGAAAAGTAGGAGGGACCCTACGACATCCTACTCATCATCCCTACTGCATTAAAGCTAGCTGGCATCAAGCCTTGAGTATACCACTCCCAGGTTAAAAAAAGTATATACCTGAATGAAGAAACCCTGTCCCCAGAACAACACCAAAGCCTCAGTGGACTGTAAAGCTGGTACAGGACTTAAGGCTGTTATTTAAGCAAACAAAATAATTCTTACTATGAAAAACCTCTGATTGGTTTTCTAACATGTTTTCTTGGCTCCCAGAAGGTTAAAAAACAAAACAAAACAATTTCCTTTCAGGTATAGAAAAGTTCTTTTTAACCATGTTTATAATAGCAATATTAATATGCTTAGCTTTCACACTGTGTATATGATATATTATTAAAATTCCAGCATTCTGAAGGTCAAAATCACTCATAAATGGGACCTGAACATTCATTACACAGCACAAAGGAGGGAGTAGCAGTCTTGGAACACTGCCAAAGGAGGGAGGAGGTGGGATACATAACAACACAAAGTGTATCTGGTCCTAAACCAGGGGAAGTGAGGACAAGTTAGAGGCCCAAATTTCACCTGCACAGACTACTTATGTACCTAATCCTGACTTGAACTCCACATCTCTATAATAAAGTTATAAACAAAATTCCTGCATTCATAACTAAGCTTATAAAGTGTAAAAGCCAGCAGAGGGAAAGAGCCATATATGCATGCTTATGCTAAGGCAGTATAACATACCAAATTCTGTGATAGATATCATGGCTTCAACTGACATTGGGAAAATGATAGGAAACCCACTATTGTCTATATTGTCACAACCCTTTTAAAGAAAGGCATAATGAGTGTTTGAGCGGGCCTGCATGTACCTGAATTCCTGACAATTAACAAAAGGAAGCATTTCCCTTATCCCTTATCCCATTAAGTCACTTCAAAGAACCCTTGACCCCCTGCAGACTGTGCTCACTCAACTGAGAGAAATGAATCTCTAATCACTCCCTTTTATCTGTAGTCATAGACTTGAAAATATAGCACCCTTGTAACCATAAGCCCTGTCCTTTATAATTTTTTGCATGTTATAACTACTAATCAACAATATGTTTTAGTGAATAACGTTTTACTTTGCAATAGGTTCTGTTAATTCCCTTACTCTATGGCAAGCTTGATCAACTCTTTGGTGTTACTAATAATACTGTGAGCTACCTTTTGGTTGCTAGTGCCAGAAAATGCGGACCATAAATGTCACTACTGATAAAATGCAGCTGTAACTTAAGTTCTTTTTTTTTTTGAGTTGGAGTCTCACTCTGTTGCCCAGACTGGAGTGCAGTGGCCACTCCCAGTCACCGCAGCTTTGACCTGCTGAGCTCCAGCAATCCTTCTGCCTCAGCTTTTCAAGTAGTTGGAACTACAGGCGTGCGCTACCACGCCCGGCTAATTTTTTATTTATTGTAGAGATGAGGTCTCGCCAAGTTGCCCAGGCGGGTCTCCAACCCGCGGGCTCAGGCAATCCACTCACCTCAGCCTCCCAAAGGTGCGGGATTACAGGCTGAGCCACCGAGCCTGGCTTGTAACTTAAGTTCTATAAAATGCTCTGTCAGTCACTTTAGTCAATGTATAGGTACTAGCAACCCTAAACTTATAAAAAGGGACTGTGAAACCTAAGAGTCAAGCAGACTGGTTCCACAAATACCAAGAGCCAGGTTCTGTCTCCCTGAATTCTGAATTCAGAAATAAACTTCTTTCTGCCAGTTCTTGCCTCTTGATTTTTTTTTTTTTTTTTTTTCTGAGTTGGAGTCTCATTCTGTCTCCCAGACTGGAGTGCAGTGGCTGCTCCCGGCCACCGCAGCCTCGACCTGCTGGGCTCCAGCGATATTTCTGCCTCAGCCTTCCAAGTAGCTGGAACTTTAGGCGTGTGCTACCATGCCCCGCTAATTTTTGATTTATTGTAGAGAGGAGGTCTCACCAAGTTGCCCAGGCGGGTCTCAAACCCGCGGGCTCAGTCAATCCACTCACCTCGGCCTCCCAAAGTGCTGGGATTACAGGCTGAGCCACCAAGCCCGGCCCTTGCCTCTTGATTTATTGGCGTTGAGAGACAGCAGCTGAGCGCTTACTCGGACTGTAACACCCCTGAATGGGAAAGCTGTATTTTATTTGCCACAAGTTTCAGTCCTTATTCCCCAGCTCCCTGAGTGTCAAGATGCAGTAGTAGTTGTGGCAGCTTCTTGATTCAACTCTCAAATCCCTAGATCACAGATTATGGTATCATTTTCCACATTCAGGCAGTGCCTATGGCTCCAGACCTGGCCTGGCTCTGGCAGTCTCAGAAGTAGCAGTTCCCGGGGTGGCCCAGTTCAGCAGAGTTGTTCACACCAAGATATCCAGCTCAGAACTGAACTGCTTCTCTGGGCCTACCACTAATGATAAGGATTTAGTTCTCTTTATTATATCTATTCCTGTGTAAAATACACACGGTAATTTCTGCTTTCTGCACTGACATTTGACTGATATATTTTGTATCAGAAGTGGTTGCAGGAATCAGACCTCAAGCTGGAAATATGTAATTGGGTTTGACCTGGCTAGGTCTGAAGATAATCACGGCCTTGCCACTGGTGGAAAATGGGATATTATGACACTAGGTCTGCTGTGGAAAAAGCTAATTAAATTACCATGTGTGGTCACCTGAAAAAAAACAGTTTACTGAAGGCAAGTCTTCAGCAGTTGCTACAATAGGTAGTTATGATGGGAATGAGGCATACAAGAACTGTCAAGTGGGTTGGATTTTTCTGACTTTATTGGAGAGTTTAAAGAAACAGAATAATGTCTTATAAAGATTCAAATATTAAAATCTTATGACTCCAGTACACAGACACATCAACAGATTAATAGAACAAAAGTGAAAGTATATAAATACAGAAGGAAATGGAATATATGATAATGGTGGCATTTAAAATCAGCAGGAGAAAGATGGACTATTAATTAAATGAAATTGGGAAAATGGCTATCAAGACATAAAATAAAGTTGGCTACATTCTACTTACCTCATATCAAAATAAATTCCTGATGGGTCAAATTTTAAAAGAAAAAAAATTAAAATCATGTAACATAAGGAAGAAACCATGGAAGGATTTTCAAAGTACCCAAAGAGAGGTGAAGGCCTTTCTAAGTATGATACTACCCAGAAGTGGTAGGTAGTAAAAGAAAAGCTTGATAAAATTGACCAGTTAGAAATGGAAAAAGTTTGCATGGCCAAGAAACAAAAACAAAAGCAAACAATCAGACAAACAGAATGGCATAAGAGAAGTCAAGACACGACAACCAAGAAAAAGTTTTGACATTTATAGCTAAGAAAAAGGACTACTCTTACTGTCATATAAAGAGTTTCTATATTTAGTAGAAAATTAGACAAAGTATATAAATAGATAATTCACAGAAAATGAAATATGGATTTTTTAAAAGCTGAGAACATGGCCTCAATTTCACTTGTAATAAGAGAAATGCATATCAAAACATTTTTTTCATCGATCAGACAGATGAGTTCCATTTCTGGCCAAAACACAGTAAGTCCAGTAGTACCACTAAAATTTCTGGAAAAAATGTTAAAAAACAACTACCCAAGGACTCTGAAAAGTAAATAATGGCAGGGGGATTGGGCAGTGAACTAAAAACTTGAAAACAGACCAATATTGGGGTGGTGAAATTCCTGTTTTGTTTTTGTTTTTTCCCTCTACCTTGATCTGAGGACAGAACAAATTGGGAACTTTCAACCAGACACTATCAGCAAAAAGTCCTAGAGAAGCCTGCCCACAAGACTAGCAAGAAAGGCTGCTGCAAGTTAGAGAAAGACTGGAAATTCCTGATTGCTTTCTCCTCTCACTCCCTTGCTCTGAGACCAGCCCCAGCCAGGGTGGTACAGTGACAAAACACCTAAGACCCTGAGAGTACACCTGTCCTTCTATACAAAGGAACTGGTAAAGGGCTCCTGAGAGCCAGAGAGAGCATGGAGGAAATTCCCAAAAGGAGAGAGGTAAAGAAAGGAATCCCCAATTCTGCAGTGGTTTGTTGCGCAGCAATAGGTAATTGATACAGTAGTCCCCCTTATGCGCAGTTTTACTTTCCATGGTTTCAGTTACCTGCACTCAACCACAGTCCAAAAATATTAAATTGAAAACTCCAGAAATAAACAATTCATAAGTTTTAAATTGTGTGCTGTTCTGAGTAGTGATGAAATCTTGCACTGTCCCCCTCTGTCCTGCCTGGGACGTGAATTATCCCCTTGTCAAGTGTAGCCATGCTATAGGCTCTCCCTACCTATTAGTCACTCAGTAGCCTTCTAGGTTATCAGATGGAAAAACCATAATAATTACAGGGTTCAATACTACCCATGCTTTCAGGCATCCACTGGGGTTATTGAAATGTATCCCTTACGGATAAGGGGGACTATTGTATAGGGATCTATATCATAAACTCTGGTCTACCATTTGTGTTGTCCAATGGATCTGTTGTACTTAACAAAAAGTTCTAATTTATTTATTGTGGAGATTACATAAGATTGTCCAAGAGAAAGGGACTTTTAATATTTTCACTCAAATTCTTTTACTAATTCTTCCAGCCAGAAAGTGAAATGATATGGAAGACAGCCATATGTCCAAGGGGTGAGAAGATAGGACAAGTGCAATTTAGAAACAAAAGCTCAATGAGTAATTAGTGTCTAAATCTACTGAAGTTTATAAACAATTTGCCTTGATTTTCTGAAGACAGAGAGCAAACCCTTGGACATACTCACGCAGGACCCACTGAGGGATAGCCACATAAGGGATAGCCACATGTTGTGAACTGCCATGACAGCACAAAGGGTCTAGAAAGAACGACAAGCAGCTCCTCCCAAGTAATTCAACTTCTGCCTCTTTTTCCTAGCCTCCCTGCTTTCTGTCTAAAATCTATAAGACCCAGAGAAGGGGTAGGGAATGGAAGAGTTGATTAGTTTTCTCCTGCTACAGGTCTTTGAGGCATTGGTCTGGCCACAGCTGGATGTACAGAGGCAGAAGAGGGTCATTCATCTTTTTTTTCATTCCAGAGTTTCATTCTGGAATTATTGCTTGTCTACTATGGATCCAATGCTGCTCTAAGCAATGGGGACACAGTTATCCTAGGGACACAGTAATCCTCCATTATCTGCAGGGAATATGTTCCAAGATCCCCAAGGATGCTTGAAACTGAGGATATTATGAACCTTATGTACATTATTTTTTCCCTATACATATATACCTATGGTAAAGTTTAATTTATAAATTAGGCACAGTAAAGAATTAACAACAATAGTTAATAAAATAGGACAATTATAATACTATACTGTAATAAATGGTGAATGTGTTCTCTCTCTCTCTCAAAATATTTTATCATTCAAGCCTCACCTACTTTTCAACCAGGGCAGTCTCTGAATAACTAAAACCACCCAAAGCCAAACTGCTCATAAGGGGCGAACTACTGTATATCAGTAGACAAAACTGACAAAAATCCCTGCCCTTGTGAAACTTACATTCTAGGAAGACAGACTGACGATAAACAGAATAATATAAGACATTATAAGGCAATGAGTGCTGTAGGAAGAAGAAATAGGAGAACAGGTAAGGAAATTATGGGCAGGGAGAACAGGCCTTAATAGGATGCTTAGAAAGGGCTCAGAAGTGAGATCAAAATCACAGTGAGGTACCACCTTTCCTCAGTCAGAATGGCCATTGTCAAAAAAAAAAAAAAAAGAAAAAAAATGGCCGGGCTCGGTGGCTCAGCCTGTAATCCCAGCATTTTAGGAGGCCGAGGTGAGTGGATTGCCTGAGTCCATAGGTTCGAGACCAGCCTGGGCAACTTAGTGAAACATTATCTCTACAATGAATCAAAAATTAGCCAGACATGGTGGCACATGCCTATAGTTCTAGCTATTTGAAAGGCTGAGGTGGAAGGATCGCCTGAGCCCAGTAGGTAGAGGCTGTGGTGGTAGTTGAGCGTGCCAGTGCACTCGAGCCTGGGCAACAGAGTGAGACTCCAACTCAAAAAAAAAAAAAAAAAAAAAAAATGTTAACATGTATGTAATAAAAAGGGAACACTTAGACATGTTGGTAGGAATGTAAATTAGTAAACCTCTATGGAAATTAGTATGTAGATTTCTCAAAGAACTAAAAGCAGATCTACCATTAGATCCGGCAATCCTAGTTCTTGGTATCTATCCAGAGGAAAAGAGGTCATTATACAAAAAAGATAACTGCACTCGTATGTTTAGCACAGCACAATTCACAAAGACATGGAATCAATCTAAATGCCCATCAACTGATCAGTGGATAAAGAAAATGTGAATATATACATATATATGTATATATAAATATTACACACATAGAGCACGGAATACTATTCAGCCATAAAAAATAATGAAATAATATCTTTTGCAACAACTTGGATGGAATCAGAGACCATTATCCTAAGCAAAGTAACACAGGAACGGAAAACCAAATACCGCATGTTCTCACTTGTAAGTGTGAGCTAAGCTAAGGGTCTGCAAAGTCATACAGAATAGTATAATGAACATTGGGGACGCAAAAGGCGGGACGGCAGGATGGGAGGGAGGAATGAAAAGTCACCCATCTAGTACAGTGTGCATTAGAGGGGGTGATCAACTTAAAGCTCATTCCTCACCATTATACAATACATCCATGAAACCAAAAACCGTCTGTACCCCTAAAGCTATTGAAAGAAAGAAAGAAGGAAAGAAGGAAAGAAGGCAGGAAGGCAGGAAGACAGGAAGGAAGGGTGGGAGGACGGGCCTCAGGGAGAAGGTGAGAATGGAGCAAAGACTTGAGGGAGAAGAGAAATTGAACCAAGCAGCTGCCTGGAAGAATAGCTTTTTTAGGCACAGGGAACACCTAGGGCAAAGACCCTGATGTGGCAGGGTGTCTGTAAGTTCTAGGAAAAGCAAGGGGACCAGTGTGGCTGGAGAGGAGCAAGTAAAAGATGTTTTCTGAGAGTTAGGGGAGGGGATGCTGGGAAACCCTATGACCACTTGTAGGGATTTGGCCTTAGTTAGATGTGAGATTTTGGTCATAAATAAGACTTGGGCTTTTCATCACTTGAAAATGAGCTATAATTAAAATAAGACTTGTTCTTATAACTCAAAGTGGCCAGAAAATTAGATTCTGGTCTTTAAAGGATGGAAAAGAGGGAAATGTAAAGGGGCGTACTCCTCTCCTTGGCTTGAGCCCCTCTCGGTGGAAAGCTCAGCTGGTGCCACCCACGCTTGGAGTGACAGCTCAACCAGGCCTGCCTCTCCCTTTTCCGGCCCTGCCTCTCCCGCCCCGGTCCCGATTCATTTTGATCCCGCAGTCCTCTCCCCTCCCCCTTCCTGGGCTCGCGTTACAGGTGACAACCCAGTTTGGCTTGCCCTTTGTTTCTCCTTACCGGTCTCGGTCCCCGCCCAGTGCGGCAGCCCAGCGGCGCCCCGCCCCTTCCGCTATGGTCCCGCCCCCATCTGGAGTGACAGCTTAGGGAGGCCCGCCCCTCCTGTAGGGTTCCGCCCCCACTCGGAGTGACAGCCCGCCGCGGCCCCGCCCCCGCATGCGCGTTACTGCTTCTAGGCCCGGCCACGCCCAGCGCACCGCGGCGCCCGCCCCTCAGCCACGACCCGCCCCCGCACCGAGCTACCGCTCGCCCAACCTCCTGGTGTCGCCGGCTCTCCGGCCCGCCCCCGAAGACGTGGAGCGCCGCAGCTGCAGGTGAGTGGGTGAGAGGACCCCGACACCCTCGCTGTCCGCGGCACTGAGTACGCCCGGGTCTGTGCGGTGACGGAGTCCCGGCTGGTGCCGGCGGCGGGACGCCTCCGGGGACTCCTCCCAGCTGCCGCCTTTCCCTCCCGGGACGTCTCCGAGTCCTGGCAGTCCCGGAAATGGGGAAGTGGCACTGGGATGGGCGGGGAGGAATGAAGAAGGGGTTGCAGGGAGTGGCTGTCACAGGTGGGGCCTGGGTAGGGCCGAGACTTGGGGAGGGGATATGGGTCTGGGGGCGGGGGGGGGGTGGAGGGTTGAGTACTAAAAGGAACGTGTTGAGAGCGAAATTTGGGGCTAATGGAGTCACGATAGAGAGACATAGGGTCTTCAGAGCTTTTGGGGAGGAGGTATGAGTGGGGGTGAAGAACTTGGAGAAGCATTGGGAAGGGCGCTTTGTGGAAGAACCAGCTCCCTGGGGCGCACGATTCACGCTTCCCCCGGGCAGCCCCGACACAGGGAAGATAGCCGGAGCGAGCTTGCAGGATAACGCTTTTTCTTACATTGGATTGATTAGACTAGGACATGTACAATTTAATTAGATGCAAATCAAGGGCAGTGCCTGGGACACCTGAGAAATGTGGGTAGGATGGGGTCTCCCCTAAAGACTGCTTCTAATTTTCCTGGTGTTCTCATAGCACCAGTATTGGTGAGCGCTGTCTTCTGTAATGCCCTATTCCAACCGATCAGCATAAGGAGGCCCCAGGCTGAAAAAGTACTGTAGAGGTTTATTCAGACTCAAGATCCAGTTGTATCATATTCCCTTAAGTCCTGCAGAGTGTAAATCTAATCCTGTGGGGTTTAAAATATTTAAATCTACTTTCAAACGTCTACTTTCAATTTAAAGTCACACTAACCTAGAGATGTTATTCTAAGGGCCCATTCTGTGAGTAGGCCAAACAGAAAATTTGAGTAGGCCAAACAAAAATTAGCTTTGGAACGTATATCATCTATTCTGACCAGCTATTGCTGAAAGACTTGTAGAATTACAGATGAAGAATAAAATTTAAAAGATCTAAAATAATGGAAGGGAATAGAAAAGGCCTGGTAAATTGGAGTGTGTGTATGCACTTTAAAAAACCCAGTGAGGCCGGACACGGTGGCTCAAGCCTGTAATCCCAGCACTTTGGGAGGCCAAGGTGAGGGAATTGCCTGAGCCCACGGGTTCGAAGAACAGCCTGGGCAACTTGAGGAGATCTCGTCTCTACAGTAAATGAAAAAATTAGCCGGGCATGGTAGCGCATGCCTGTAGTTCTGGCTACTTGGAAGTCTGATGCAGAAGGATCGCCTAGCCCAGCAAGTTGATGTTGGGGTGGCCCCGAGTGTGCCTCTGCACTCTAGCCAGGGAGAAGGAGTGAGACTCCAACTCAAAAAACAAAACAAAAGCAACACACAGTGAAACTTTCTTTTCGTTGAAGACAGAGAAAAGTTTAAGGATGAAAATCAAAATCCCCTGTAATTTACTACCCCATTAGCATTTTTATGTATTTCCTCCTATTTTTTTATTTTTTGTGCATATAAATATGTACATATTACATAATTGGGTAATACTATTATTTTAATTTATATTTTGCTTTTTTCTCCACTTAATATTTTCTTGGCATTTTCCTGGATCACTATAAATTCTTCTTAAATATCTTTAAAAATAACTATAATCATTCATTAAATGGATTTATTCTTTCACCAAATATTCGAATTTCAACTGTGTGCTTAGTAGTGTGTTTGTGGTAAAAATTCAGTGTTGCTCAAGGTAGATGTATTTGTCCTGGGCTTAAATGATAGCTGAACTATATTAGTCTATTCCTCATTTGTTGGCTATCTAAATTGTCTCTAGTTTTTACTTTTATGAGCAAACACCTTTTTTTTTTGAGTTGGAGTCTCACTCTGTCGCCCAGACTGGAGTGCAGTGGCCGCTCCCGGCCACGGTAGCCTCGACTTGCTGGGCTCCGGCGATCCTTCCGCCTCAGCCTTCCAAGTAGCCGGAATTACAGGTGCGCGCTACCACGCCTGGCTCATTTTTTGATTTATTGTGGAGATGAGGTCTCACTGCCCAGGCGGGTCTCGAACCCGCGGGCTCAGCCAATTCACTCACCTCAGCCTCCCAAAGGCGCGAGATTATAGGCTGAGCCACCAAGTCCGGCTCACATTTGTTTTTTAATGTTTATCAACTCTGAATCAAAGTCTAGTGTCATATGTGAATCAAAAGCTATTATTTTTAGCTGGGTTTCTGTGTGTATGTGTTAGAAAGAGGAAAATAGATACTTTTTTGGAAGAGAATCTTAAAAAAATTTTTTTCTTTTGAAATAATTTCAGATTTACAGGAAAGTTGCAAAAATAATACACAGAATTCCCTTATACCCTTTACATAGCTTCCCCAAATGTTAACGTCTTATATAACCATGGTGCAATTACTCAAACCAGGAAATTTACATTGATGCAATTCTATTAAGTAATCTGTAGACCTTATTAAAATTTCACCAAATTTCACTCACTAATATCTGGAATCTAATCCAGTATCCTACATTGTACTTAGTTGTTATTTTTCCGGAGTCTCGTTTAGTCTTGGTGTCCTAAACGGAATAGGTGCAGGCATGTGAAGTAAAGCAGGCCTGTTAGAAAGCATGCATGTTCCCTAAATTAATATTCAAAACTCCATGCCTTAAAAGAGTGTATCTATCTTCTTTTTCTATATTAGTAGACTACTGTTTGATTAAACCGTGTAACTAATAAGGTATCTTTTAATTACTTTTATATGCCATTTCTAAATCATCAAGGAGTTACAGAATAGAGGGAATGAGCCAAGTAAATTTTCTTATGATCTCTTTTGTTTGGCTATCAATCGGCAATGGGAATCTCTCAATAACAGAATGCCAAATGCCAAGTCCTGTCTGGATATTTTGGAGAAAAGCGTAATGACCTTTACTCTACCACATGTGTTGAACTTGTGAACAGAAAATCTGTGTCTTGGGAACCTCCCCTGTCCAGGGCAACCTCTCAGCTTCTAGAGCATTTTTGCTAAGAAACTACAGTATGTCTTAGACGTTATTCCAGCCAAAACAAGCAAAATCTTGGCAGTATCCAGGGTAATGAGAGTAGATAGGAGGCATGAGTGAGAGAAGGAAATATTCTTATTTTGCCTCTTTGGTGAGTCCATGGTGAAACTCAGCTGGGTGATTGTATGCAGAGATGGCCTTCTGTCAGTGCAACAGCTTATTAGACCTGGACCTGGGCTGGTGTAGCCAGGCTGTCATGTCTCACCTCTCCTATACCTCCCTGTGGAGTCTTGAGGCCATGGGGTTCCCAGACATATCCCCTCACGGAGGGCCTCATCAGCTTCCTCATATGATCTGTATCTTTGAGAAACTAGTGAGGATGGACTGATGCAGTGCTGATTTTCCACTCCAAGTCTGTTTGCAACTTCCAGAGGTAGCTAACTGCCCTAGGTCTCAAGGAGGGAGGCTTCACAATATCTCTCATAAAGTGAGTTCGAGAGCCGCCTGGGCAACTTGGCGAGACCTCATCTCTACAATAAATAAAAAATTAGCCGGGTGTGGTAGCGCACGCCTGTAGTTCCAGGTACTTGGAAGGCTGAGGTGGAAGGATCGCTGGAACCCAGCAGGTCGAGGCTGCGATGGCCGGGAGCGGCCACTGCACTCCAACCTGGGTGACAGAATAAGACTCCAACTCAAAGAAAAAATAAAAAAAATTTTAAAAAGTAACTGAACTACTTGCCTGTAGGTAAGTGGTGTCCTGCATCTCAGGCCCTCTGGAGGTGGCCTGGTCCTCGTTTAGCTTGGCCCTTGGTTAGCCTGGCCATTACAAATGCAGCTTGTCTCCTAAGGAAATCCCTCTCATCTTGAGGAGTGTGGCCCTTCATTCTTCTCTTGCTGAAGTGTTTCCTGTTCTGCTTTGTGACTGAGAGTAGTTTTATAATTTTGGTTCTTGCTTCTCCTGGAGTCTGAAGTAAGGTGATTCTTAAAAGACAGTCTTGTGCATTACCTTCTTAGCCTTTGAATTTGTAATCATTCCATTGACTTTTTTTTTCTTTACCCAAACTCAGGAAGAGAATAAAGAATCCATTATTCTTTTCCTGATCCTTGTTAAAATAACTCCCTCCTCCCATCTTCCCCTTACTCCTCCATAGTGAACTCACAGTGTTTCTCTGCATCTCTTAACCATCATGGTCAGGATTTACCTCTGATTCAGTAGCTAATGTAAAAGTGATTCAGTAGCTAATGTGAAAGCCACATGAATCTAATTCATTTGTAGGTCTCTCTTTGACTCTGTGTGCAGTTCAACACGAGAAAAAGAAGAACAAAATTTGGGATAGCCATCTCTTGATCTCATGTTCCAGGGCCTATGTGGAACCTGGCTGTTCTGTGTCTTGTAGTCATGGCTGACTGCTGTCCTTGATGACAGCATTGACTAAAGGGAGAAATTGGCTGCAGTAGCAGAAATCATTCTACCCTCTGTTGCTCAGGGAGTCTGTATGTTGAATTATTGCTTCTTTTTAGATTGGTCCCAGCCATACCTGCAGTAATCCTGAAAGCCTTCATGTCCCCATCTGTTATTTTGGGTCCACTTTTTCATCTAGTATGCATGGTAATGGTAGAGCAAACTCTCATGAAGACCCTCTGGTGAAAGTAGATTGCAGAACTCAGTTTAGGCCAAGGCTGCCATAAGGCTTCTTATTTCCACCCCTGTCCACCTTGTGCTTGATCATTACCCCTTTTGACTAGCTAGTGGGAGAAGTGGACTGGAGCAGGTCTGGACTGGCCAGTGAACTGCAAGATGAATATCCCACTGCATGCAGAACAGATAGGGCAGGAATTCCCCGAGGAGAGGGCATCCCAGAGGTGCTACTGTTCAGTGACAGGAATGCCCTGAGGAAAGGACATATTCATGTGGTGACAGAAAATTCTTTTTTTTTTTGAGTTGGAGTTTTACTCTTGTCACCCAGGCTGGAGGAGTACAGTGGCACACTCACAGCCACCACAGCCTCGACCTGCTGGTTAGGCGATCCTTCTGCCTTAGCCTTAGCCTTCCATGTACCTGGAACTACAGACACATGCCACCACACCTGGCTCAGAAACTTCTTGAGCAGAGGGCACCCCTGGTTGGGGTTATAAGAATAGAAAACGTACAAGTGGTGGAAGAGGGGGTTTGCTTCTTAAGTAATCTGGCCTGCATGTACACTGTGGCCCAATGGATGGTGCAAATACAGAGTGCTGAAACAGGTGCAAAAAGAGCAGAGTTGGTCTGATGTAACTATGTCCCTGCAGTGTTGAAAGTTCCAAGAGCATCTTATGTCCTGGAGCCTTAAGGGGCCAAATTTACTAGCCTCCTGTCTTCTCCATGGTTCTCTCATTGCTTGAAGCAGAATCCAAGCAGTGCTGGCACTTGTGTTAGTCTTGAGATTTTCATTGAGCTGAAGCAGCTACATCGTTGTAGCAAGGCCAGTGTTATTCCTGGTGATGAGGCTGTAATGGACTTTAACTTTATTGGCTGCTAAGTTTACAAAAAGGAAAAATAGGGTCATCTTCAGATGACATGGGTTCAAAGAGCAGTAGATTCCAGTCTGTCTTTGTTAACATGATATAGTAAGAGACTAACTGACCCCCAAGGCTCCTTCCGCTCTAAAAACTCCATCATTGTCCAGCTCCTGTGAAGCTTTTGGCAGTGTTCTGGATAACAGCTGTATAGTAGGTGATTTACTTAGGTACTGATCCTTTTATTTCATGTCTTGCTGAACAGAAGGCATTTCACTGTTAGTTAACCTTTACTCAGAACAAAATAACTTTTAAGGCTTTTATATGAGGTTAGCATTTTTTTTTAACCTGGTGAATAGAGCGAAATATAATGTTTTATAAAATTTTTAAATATTATTTGGCCTTAGCTAAAGTGTATAGTTTATATTTACTATTGAAAATGCGAGGCTTCTGTATTATTTTACAAGCACACAGCCACTTTTTTAGGATTATAAAAAATATTTTCCTATTAAAATTCAAATTAAAAAATGTAAAGAAGAAAGTAAACATCATTCTAAATCCTACTACCTGGGAGAAGCAACTTAGAGAAATATATCTGACTAGCTACTGATGCATTTTTCTTTTTGTTTATTTATTGTTATTTTTTTACTGATGCATTTTTTCATTCATATTCACTATAGCCTGTTACATGTGTATGCAGGCTGTTAGGTTCTGAATTTCAGTGCCCCTGTTTGCTACTGTGGGATGCTGGACAAGCTATTTAACCTCTTAAACTTAAGTTTTCTCATTGGTAAAATGCAAGCATTAAGGTTTCTTCTTTAAGGGGTTGGTATGAGGTTTAAATGAACATAAAGCAACATAAAAATGTGTAGCCCAGTGCCTGGCATATAGTAAATCATCAGCAAATGATATATAATGTCATTGTGACATTACTGTATATTTATTATGTATATTTATATGGGACCATACTTTGCATTTTTTAACCCTACAGTGTATTAGGAAATGCTTTCCATGTTAATAAATATAGTTGGATCTGGATTCTAGTATTAATGGTTTTGTCATATGCTTGTACCGTACTTGATGTAGCCAATCTCCTATAAGTAGACATTCAAGTATTAAGTTGTTTCTTTGCCATAAATATATAAGTAAATTCAATAAGCAAAATCTGTTATGTGCACATTTGGTTTAATTATATATTTTTGAGATAAATTCCATAAATAAATAAAGCTGTAATGAACGTTTATATACATGTTTTGTTTAATTTTCTTCTTGGGATAAATTCATAGAAATAGCATTGTTATATTGAAGAATATGAATGCCTAATGTTATTTTTCATATTACTACTATGCTCTCCTACAGCATCTGTCAGCATTGCGTGAAAATGTCAAGTTTTCTATACCTGTGTCAAAACTAGATTTTTTTCCATCTTTTAGCTTCAGCAGTTTTGAAAAGGGAAAAATATCTTTTTGCATTTCTTGTTTTAGTGACTTTGAACATCTTTTCAAGTGTGTGTTGGCATAGTTCTTCTTTTGTGAGTTATATTTTCATTCTTTTGTATATTTTTGTTGTTGATTTGTAAGAACTCTTTGTATATCAGGAATAGTTTCATTTATTTGTCATATATTGCAAATATTGTTAAGGTTGTTTTTACATAAAGAAAGGCATATAGTATCTCAAATAAGAATAATCAGTAAGCAAATATATAGTATAACTTTCTTGATTGTGCTCATATACATGTTTAGAATAAAAAACTGCTTTTGGAGTCTTAGTAAAATTGTCTTATCTGGTCATTATGAATAAGGTGGCCTTGTATTACTCACATTGGACAAATGCACGATTGTTAAAAAAAACTTTTACTTTTGATGCGTGTTCCCATTTACTCTACTGAACAATTTTTGTCTCTTTAAACTAACCATTTTTTTTCCCAACTTTGCTATTTCTTCACTCATAGTTATTCTTTACATGTCCCAGTTTTGAAACCTTGGTATAATTTGTATATCTATTTCAAATTGAATGCTATGTGATTCTTAGCCTCCCTTCTTAGAGTTAATACCCCACTTGAGGCTACTCTTCCTTTTGGTTCCTGCTACTGAACTTAGCCCATGTCTTAGAATAGTTTGATGCATACCTGCTTCTGCAACTAGACTAGGGAATCCTAAAAAGCTAGATATAGTCTTCATTTGCTTTTGTGCTTTTAGATTATTATGGCCTGGCTCATAGTAAGCACATGATAAATGTTTATTGTACAGTAAGTCCTCTACATACAAACCTTCAAGTTGTGAACTGTCAAAGGTGTGAATGTGTATTTGCATGTCCAGTCATGTAAGTTATTCACAGGTCTGGTGTACTTTTCAAGGTATTGTACTGTAAGATTTAAAATGCTTCCTTTTTTGTTTGAGTGTTTTAAAAATATTATTTATGTGAAAGTATTTTAAACCTATTATACTATAGTATGTACTATATAGCTGATAATGTTAATTGGATACTTAGACTAGATTTGTTGGACTTATGAACAAATTGGACTTATGAATGTATTCTTGGAATGGAACTCGTCTGTATGTAGGGGACTTACTATATTTGACGTTTTCATTTTGAAGGTGATGAAGCTGTGCCTCTGTTTTCTGCTGGTGGATTAATATTTCTTCCCAACTTTTTATTTTAAATTTTAATTTAATTTTATTTTTGGGGGGGTTGGAGTTTCACTCTGTTGCTAAGGCTGGAGTGCAGTGGCACACTCACTGCCACTGCAACCTTGACCTGCTGGGCTCAGGTGATCCTTCCACTTCAGCCTTCCAAGTAGCTGGAACTACAGGCACGAGCCACCACACCGGGCTAATTTTTTGATATATTATGAGGTCTCTCCAAGTTGTCTAGGCTGGTCTTGAACCCGTGGGCTCAGGCAGTCCTCTCACCTTGGCCTCCCAAGGTGCTGGGATTATAGTTGTGAGCCACCGCACCTACCTCTTCCCAACTTTTTATTTTGAAAAATTTCAGTTGTTCAGGAGAGTTAAAAGAATACCACAAAGAATATTCTTGCCCCTAGATTTACTTATTGAGATTTATGTCACTCTGACACAGAATTCACTGCTCAGAAAACTACAAGGCAGGGACTCCTTACTGGCTGCTGGGTCAGATGTAAACTATAGTATTTGTTATCTTTAAATGGCTGCAGCTTGTAAAACATAGCCCCTCTACTCAGGTCAGGCCAATCTTCTTCTTTTCCTATGCTGTCTTTGTTCTTGCTTCGTTGATTTTACACATTGTTCCCCTATGTAGAACATGCTCCCCACTGTGTCTAATTAAAATCTTTGTGCATTAACTGTTCTGACCACATTATAAGCTATTTGTAGGTGAGAGTACTAGATGCTGTCTTGATCTGATTTCTTTCATTGACCCTAGCTTGTTGACTGTTGGTTTGGCCAGTATCCTTAAATAGCATTCCTGATGTATTTGGAGTATAATTCTAACCCAACATTGATTTCTAAGACTTGGGTTGCCCCCCAAAAAAACCTATACTCTGTTAGAGGAAAAAAATTTCGATTGGTCCAAGCTAGACATTCTGGATCTGTTTGATCAAATTGCTACTAGATTGTGATTTCCACTGAAGAGAGGAAAGATGTTGTAACAGTTAGTTATATAGTGTTGGCCACTTCCCTTGTGATTGTTCCCATGAATTGATTTGCACTTGTACTTTGAAGTCATTAAAACTTACATGAGGTATAGAGCTAGAATAAGTAAATCTAAAAGTCTGAAAATCACTCCGGTTGAGTTTCACTGGGTTAGAGAGATTCACAAGAAAAACATTTGCGAGAGAGTCCTTTAGGCCTTAGTAATGGACTCTATTTGTGAACCTCCAGGTTGCTCCACTGTTTTTCGAGCTTGGCAAGATAGCTAGAGATGGTATCCCTGAGAAAGGTAGAGAAACTGGCAAGTAAGGAAGCTGAGGTTAGGGAAAAGTTTATGCTTATGTTGAGACTGAAGTTTTAGTGAGATGGTTTCCATCAGTGTTGAAAATTCCTGGTGAGCTCAATTTAGAAGACACAATTGCAAAGATGTCAACCCAGAGGTTAGAATTTGAAATTAAGAGAAAGAAAGAGGTTTCAGAGGGAGGATTACATAGAAAGTCTGGGGATTGTGTCTTGGACACACATTGCAGATAGTTTTGAGAAAAGTCAGAATTTACAGAGGTAGGGAGAGAATTAAGATGTCAGAGCATCCTGGGAGCCAGGAAAAGAGTCTGTGACAACTTTTAGTTTAAATGGAGGTGTTTCCTTTTCTGTGGCTCTAGAAGTGTTAATAATTTTTAACAGCAAATTTGGGCTCTTCCATCAAGAGCATCTTTTAACATCATGAATCACCAGTTAGACTTCTCTACCCAATGGCTAATTATTTTGCTGTCACCCTTACCATATTTGTTCTTGCTGGTTAAAGCTGGAAATTGACCAAAGTTTCTCTGAAGAGAGTTTAATTCAAGAGTTTTAATATTCTGTTTATAATATTTATAATAGTTGACAATAATAAAAATGTTGCCATTTGTTATACGCCTGCTATGTGGCAAGCACTGTGCACGTGAGAAAACATGTGTTTTCTCATTTCTTTTCACATCACCCCAATGTGGGGTGTGCTTTTGTTAGTCCCACTTTTCAGAAGATGATAAATGAATTACCTAAGGCCACATAACTAAGAGATCATGAGTTGAATTTAAATTTAGGTCTGTTTGTCTTCAGAAGACAATTCTGTTAGTACTTAGCTTGTAATAAAAAGCGTATAATTATACCAAAGCCCAGTTGGAATAAGCCAAACTGCTTCATTGTTTAAATCTCCACATGTGCAATAGGCTCAAATGTGATACATTTCTCACTCATGTAACAGTTCAAGGTAGGTATTCTGGATTGCTGGGTGACTCAGCTCCCCTCTGATTTGGGAAGCCAGGCTTTTCTGTCTTGTATCTCCCCATCATCCCAGCAGCCCGTGGAAGGGAAAGAAAACATGGAGGAATTATAACCACTCCCTTAAAAGTCTTTTTGGCATTTACTACTTCTGCTCCCATACTGTTGGCTAGAATTTAGTCACCTGTCTACCTAGCTCCAATAGACTGGGAAATATAATCTAGCCATGTGCTTAGGCAAAGAAAGGAAGAATAAATTTCAGAAGACAGCTTGAATCTCGGCCACAGTAACCTAGGAAAAATGATTGGATAGATAACTAGAAATAAGAAACCCTAGACAAGGTCTTGGAGATTCTACTGGTATTCTCCTGAACTGACCCAAAAAATGTAAATTCTTTTGGGGTTCATTTCAGTCAATAGGGTACAATTTTATAGACTTTCATTTTTATAGATTTGTAGGGACTACTTATTAATTGCTCATTAAATACATTATTAAGGATTACTGATATTTAGTATTAATGAAATAAAATTGGTATGTTTCTAGTTTATTGAAGCCTCTAATGCAGTAATCTACTAAATGTCTGGCTGCTATTTAGTACCTGACAGTGTAGTAAAGATTAATCTCCATACACATGCATGTGCTGTTATATATCATGTAATGACATTAGGTCAGCAGTGGACTGCATATATGATAAGATTATAATGGAGCTGAAAAATTCTACCACCTAGTGACATCACAGGGATCGTAAAGTTGTAGTGTAACACATTACTCACATGTTTGTGGTGATGCCAGTGTAAATAAACCTACTGCTCTTCCAGTTGTGTAAAAGTACATACAATTATGTACAATACAGTAATACTTGATAATAGTAATAAATGACTATTCTACTGGTATTTATCATTCTATACTTTTTATCATTATTTTAGCATATACTTCTTTTTTTTTTTTGAGTTGGAGTCTCACTCTGTCGCCCAGACTGGAGTGCAGTGGCCGCTCCCGGCCACCGCAGCCTCGACCTGCTGGGCTCCGGCAATCCTTCCGCCTCAGCCTTCCAAGTAGCCGGAATTACAGGCATGCGCTACCACGCCCAGGTGATTTTTTGATTTATTGTAGAGATGAAGTCTTGCTGCCCAGGCGGGTCTCGAACCCATGGGCTCAGGCAATCCACTCACCTCAGCCTCCCAAAGGCGCGGGATTACAGGCTGAACCACCGAGCCCGGCAGCATATACTTCTTATTAAAAAAAGTTAACTAGTAGGCTTGAACGTTAGTCACATTTACATAAGGGAGGGATCAGCAGTCACTGGATATTGCTGGTGGGGAGAGGGGTAAAAGGGTAGGGGACACATGATAACACAAGAGGTACTTAGTTTATTACGGGGAGGGGGGAAGTGAGAGCCAGTTAGAACTTCACCTACTTCACTTCCAAACTTCACCTACATGCAGCTACTTATATAGTTAATCCTCACTTATACCCCACATTCCTATAATAAATAAAACTTTTTAAAAAGTAACTGTAAAACAACCTCAGACAATCTTAAAGAAGGCATTATTGTCATAAGAGTTGATAACTCTATGCAAGTTATTGCCCCCAAAGACCTTCCAGTAGGACAAGATGTGGAGTTGGGAGACAGTAATATTGGTGATCCTGACCCTTTATAGGGCTAGGCTAATGTGTTTGTGTCTTAGTTTTTAACAAGAAAGTTTAAAAAGAAAGCAAAAAATTTTTTTTAATAGAAAAAGTTTTCTAGAATAAAGATAAATATATTTTTGTATGCCTGTGCAATGTGTTTTAAGCTAAACATTATTGCAAAAGAGTAAAAAAGTTAAAAAAATTAAAAGTTTATAAGGTAAAAAAGTTACAGTAAGCTAAGGTTAATTTATCACTGAAGAAAGATTAAATTTTCTTTTGATGAATTTAGTGTAACCTAAGTGTAGAGTGTTTATAAAGTCTGTCATAGTGTTTAGTAATGTCCTAGGCCTTCACATTCACTCACCACTCACTCGCCGACTCACCCAGAGCTACTTTCAGTCCTCTAAGCTCCATTCATGGTAAGTGTCCTGTACAGGTGTACCATTTAAAAATATTTGATATTGGGTGGGGCTTGGTGGCTCAACCTGTAATCCCAGCACTTTGGGAGGCTGAGGCGAGTGGATTGCCTATGTCCTCGGGTTCAAGACCAGCACGGGCAACTTGGTGAGACCTCGTATATACAATAAATCAAAAATTAGCCAGGCATGGTAGTGCATGCCTGTAGTTCCAGTTACTTGGAAGGCTGAGGCGGAAGGATCGCCGGAACCCAACAGGTCAACGCTGGGTGGCCTTGAGCATGCTACTGCACTCTAGCCTGGGTGACAGAGTAAGACTCCCACTTAAAAAAAAATCTCTGATATCGCATTTTCACTGTACTTTTCTGTTTAAATACACAGATACTTAATATTGTGTTAAAATTCCTACAATATTCAGTATGTAACATGATGTATAGGTGTGTAGTCTAGGAGCAATAGGCTCTACCATATAGCCTAATGTGTAGTAGACTGTGCCATTTAAAGTTTGTATAAATACACTTTTATGATATTTGTACAATGACAAAATTGCCTAACAGCCAGTTTCTCAGAACTTTCCCTGTTGTCCATAAGCAATGCATGAATGCATGACTAGATGGATAGAATTCTCCAGATAGTCAGGAAGACTGCTTTGCGATCAGGCCATTTTGGTGTTGTCTTCAGTTGATTATGATTTTAGCCTGAGGTTTACTTTCTTGGCTTCTATTTTTTTTTTTTGAGTCGGAGTCTCACTCTGTCACCCAGACTGGAGTGCAGTGGCTGCTCCCGGCCACCGCAGCCTCAACCTGCTGGGCTCCAGCGATCCTTCCGCCTCAGCCTTCCAAGTAGCTGGAACTGCAGGCGCGCGCTACCACACCCAGCTAATTTTTGATTTATTGTAGAGATGAGGTCTCGTCAAGTTGCCCAGGCAGGTCTCAAACCCACGGGCTTAGGCAATTCACTCACCTCGGCCTCCCAAAGTGCTGGGATTCCAGGCTGAGCCACCGAGCCCAGCCTTCTGAGTATTTTTTATTCATTTTTGTGTTAATATTTGTTTGGGAGCTGTTTTATTTTTAATTCATTTAATTTTGCTTTAGGCTAATAGGTTCTGTGATATGGTTTCACTTTGTAATTTTCTCTTGAATTCTGTCTTAGCTCATCTTTAGTTTCTTTTTTTTTTTGAGTTGGAGTCTCACTCTGTCGCCTAGACTGGAGTGCAGTGGCTGCTTCCAGCCACTGCAGCCTCGACCTGCTGGGCTCCGGCGATCCTTCCGCCTCAGCCTTCCAAGTAGCCGAAATTACAGGCATGCACTACCACGCCCGGCTGATTTTTTGATTTATTGTAGAGATGAGGTCTCGCTGCCCAGGCAGGGCTCGAACCTGCGGGCCAGGCAATCCACTCACCTCAGCCTCCCAAAGGCGCGGGATTACAGGCTGAGCCACCGAACCCGGCTCTTAGCTCATCTTTAATAAGAGTTTTATGGTAGGCAATTCAAAATTAAGATTTCATTTAGTAGGAAAGAACATGTAGAATTTGAATATTTCTAATGACTTTGTTTTCTCTAGTTTTAAGCTCTATATCATGGAAAATTAATTTCTTGCTTACTGTGAGCTTAGCAAAGTATCTTCATTTGATTTTCCTTTAGTTGAGTCTCACTCCATCACCCAGGCTGGAGTGCAGTGGCACATTCACAGCCACCCCAACGTCAATCTGCTGGGCTCTGGCGATCCTTCAGCCTCAGCCTTCCAAGTAGCCGGAACTACAGGTGCACACTACCACGCCCAGCTAAGTTTTTGCTTTGTTGTAGAGACAAGGTCTCACCAAATTGCCCAGGCTGGTCTCAAACCTCTCTTGCCTTGGCCTCCCAAAGTTCTGGGATTACCGGCTTGAGCTACCATGCCTGGCCGATTTTCCTTTTTTTAAAAGTATAAATCGTAGGACTTTAGGAAGATTACATAGAATCATGTATGTAGTTACCTAGTACAGTGTTTCATATGTAGTGGGCATTCAATAAAGGAGAAATAAGGTTAAAAGAGGTTGGGGAAGACTTATATTATGAATATTCTTCGGATTGTTGTGTTTCAGATACCAGATCATCTGTGATCATTTCCTTCTGTCTTCAGAATACCCTTTACCATCATTTTCCTTAGTGGGAATATATTGGTTATGAATCCTCACAATTTTTGTTTGTTTGAAAATAGCTTTGTTTCTCTTTTATTCTGGAAGCATATTTTGACTGAGTGTCTAATCTTTGATCGGCCACAACGTTCTCTTGGCACATTGAAGATACTATTTCATTTGATGATACGATGGCTTCCATTGCTTTACCGTGAAGCTATCCATCTAACTGTTGCTCTTCAAAGTATTTTGTGAAGCTATCCATCTAATTGTTGCTCTTCAAAGTATTTTGTCTTTATTTTTCTGCTTTTAAGACTCCTGTCTCTTGATTTTTCTTTTGTTTTACTATGCTTTTAAAATTTATCCTGTTTGGGTATAGAGATTCTTAAATCTGTGCCTAAATATGTTTTGTCAGTTTTGGGAAATTCTCAGTGTTTGTTCAGATATTACTTTAGTCCTAATATCTTTTCTACTTCAGGGACTCCCTGTATTTCCTTGTCTTTTACTCTTTTCTGTATTTTTTTCTCTTTTTGTTCCCAGGGCTTCAATTTATATGTTTTCTTTGTGTCTGTCTTATAATTTATTAACTTTTCTCTTTAGCTTTGTTTAATTTTCTGTAAAACTTTCCTTGGGTTCTTAAATTTGACTCTTATATTTTTAAATTTTAGAATTTCCATTTTAAAAGTTTCTAGTTCTTTGCCAAAATCCTCAGTTTTATATTTTTAAGTCTCTGAACAAATGGTAATTATTTTAAAGTGTGTTCAACTAACTCCCTTATTTGGATCTATTAGGTGTTTGTTTCTCTTGCTCGTTGTTATTTTTCATTTTCACAAATATTACCTGGTCTCCTAACAGATGATATGAACCTAGAATTTAGTTTCTATCAGGAGTAGTCTAATTCATTCTATTTTTAAGATGTATTCTTTTCAGGTCCCAGTTCAAAATAGGGATTTTATCTGACCCTCCTCATTGGTGTGCTCTGTAGTAATTCTACTTTTTGTCCCTTAACCTCTCAAGGACAACAGACGCTTTACTTAGCACCTCACCCACTCAGCTGCCTCTTCCCAAATTGTCAGAGGGTCTAGGTAAACTTGTTGTAAATGTTGAGCCTCTTCTCTGTTTCTTCTGGATACAGACCTTTTTTATTTCCCACTGACTTGTTGACTTCTTTATTTTTTTTGAGTTGTGGTCTTGCTGTGTTGCCCAGGCTTGTTTCAAACTCCTAGCCTCAAGTGAGCCTCACTCCTTAGCCTCCCAAGATGCTGAAATTATAGGCCTGTACCACTACACTCAGCTTATTTGACTTTTTAATATTCATAGACAGATTTTTAAAAAATATAGGTTGTGTATTTCTTAACCAAAATATTTGAGACCAGAAGTGTTTTGGATTTTGGAATGTTTGCATATACACAATAAGATTGGGAATAGGACCTCAGTTAAAACACAGAATTTACTTATGGTTTTAATACCCCTATACTCATAGCTTCAAGATGACTTTATATAATATTTTAAAATAATTTTGTGCATGAAATAAAGTTTATGTTAAGTATGTGTGGAATTTTCCACTTGTGGCATCATGTCAGTGCTCAAAAAATTTTGAATTTTGGAGCATTTCAGATTTTTGGATGAGGGATGCTCAGCCTGTGTGTACACACACACACACACACACACACACACGTGAGTGTGGATGTGTATTTTGTCTGGTTGTCTTCAGCAGAAGAGTTTGTCTGAATCCCCTAGTCTGCTTTCCTGGAAGTGGAAGTCTTGGCTTGTGTCCTTAGTTAATGTGTCACTTTTAGAACATGTTGTTTTGGAGGAAATGGATAGCAGTGGTCCTGAATAGCTGAGATGGGTACTGTAGGGAGTTCCATATAATTATAATCTGGCCACTCATTACTTACTAAACATCTTCCTTTTCTTTTTTTTTTTAGTCATTCCATTTAGTTCAGTTGTCAGTTTCTGTAGATTTAACCTCCAATCTGTCCTTTTCTCTTCATTGTCACTGTTCAGGCCAGCTCTTCTTACTCTAATGGACTCCTAGCTAGTCTCACACACTCTGGGCTGACCCTTTGTGATCTGTAATAGCTCCCTACTGACTGCATCACCTCTCTGCTCATGATTAACTGGGGACTCCCATTGTGGATTAGACAAAACCTTTGTAGTTAGAGGCCCTCATTAGATATCAGCTCATTCCCACACACTTCTATATCTAACCATTTGTATTTCTCTGAGCCTAGCTATTTTTCATAATTATTTTGTAGCAAAATGCTATTTCCTCTACTTAGGAAACCATTCATTGCCTATCTGGCAAGCTGTTATTCATTCTTCTAAATCCTATTCAGGTGTTATATCTTTTGTAAATATTTTTTCTCCTCTTGTGTGAAAGCACATTTGACACTGTTATCCTTCGTTTACCTGAATGTTCCCTGTGCTGTATTCTGAGCTGCTCACTGAAAAGGATGATGTTTTATCCAAAGTTTGGTTACCACCTGTGCTTTAAACCATTGGTTGAGTATGTCATATAACCCACCTGTATCATGAGAAATTTTCCTTCTTCTTAAAAGCCAGAATTAGTTGTAATTGTGAGAAAATGCAAACTGTTTATAGCATATTTCTCTTTGCCATGATAGCTCATTTTTGCTTTTTATTTTAATTTTTAGTAGGTTTATCAAAGATGAAAGTGACCTTGTCAGCTCTGGATACTTATGAAAGTTCTTTCACACCTTTGGTGGTCATAGAACTTGCTCAGGATGTCAAAGAAGAAACCAAAGAATGGCTGAAAAACAGAATTGTCACTAAAAAAAAAGATGGAGGTGAGTCAAATAGTTACTGCTCAGACTTAGTGATGCTTAGTGACTAAAAATGTATTTACAAATGTGTTTTACTATTTTTATGGCTATATATTATTTACTAATTTTTTTGCTGTTTGTTATTTATCTAGGACTTGAAAGGGGGTCTGACATCAACATTAGACTTCAGGTCCCCATTACCACTGCATGAGTGGTTTTCTTCATAGCTTCAAACACTGTGCCTAGCACAGTGCTTGGTGCACAGGAGGTACTTAATAAACATTTGTCAAATGAATGGACAAGTGTCTTTGTATGTCAGTTATAGTGCTGAGGGGGAGGTAAATATGGCCTCTACCTGCAAAGATGTTATTGTCAGGGTAGGGAGACTGAATGCTAGTTCCTAGAAATTCAACTTAAAAAAAATGAGTAGAAGAGCGGTCATAAAGCAGTGCATGGCACTTACAAGTAAATCACATGTATATTTACTGTAAAAGTAAAGGGAAGGGTAAAATGACAAGATGGCAGTGGTTTTTGGAGTGGCAAAGGACAAATTTAGATGCCAAGGTAGCACTTTCTTGAAGGGGAATAGGGGTTTGGTCTGAGTGAGGAGGTAGAAGGTATTTTACATGAGCAAAAATTTTATAAACTACACAAAACAACGCCTTAAACTGCACTAAGTCTCTAAACACTGGATTAAACTTAGACTCTACTAAACAAGTTGTGCTTGTAAACTGATTTGAGAAAACCCAGATTTAAGCTGGCAGGGGAAAAAGTTGAGATGCAGTTTGATTTATACTGCGAAATACCCATAAAGATTCAGGAATTAGGGGCACTGGGGGACTGTGGAGGTGAAGATAAAAGTAATACCAAGAAAAAAAAGAGAACTGACTTAGATCTATTTGAGAAATAATTATAGTTAACAATAATATATTATGTAGTTTCAAATAGCTAGAAGGTGGATATTGAATGTTCTCACCACAAATAAATGATAAGTACTTGAGATAATGGATATGCTGATTATCCTGATCTGATGATCACTTATACGTTATATGTATCAAAACATCACTGTGTACCCTGTGAATATTACTTTTTTAATGTGTCAATTAAAAAAAAAGAAAAGAAATAGGTCTCTGAATCCCTTCCATAGTCTACCACCCCAGGGAGAACTTGAGGTTTATTTTCTAGAGAAGGTCAGATGCATGGTTTTTGGCATGAGGGCTTTATGCACAGTTGAAGGCAGAGATTCCAAACTGAAAATAAGGCGCTAACTGAGTAGTACCCTTTCCTCATCTCACCAGTCTTATACCTAATTCAGTTTCCAAAACTAGCAGCCAGATTCAAACTATCTAAGTAGCAGATGGGACGATCTTTCTTGAAGACTCTGACCAACTCAAGACAAAATAACTAAAAATGCAGAAATCAGGGCTGCTGGTGGAAAATGACTTAGCCAGGCTAACTTGCATTAAAGGCTATCTTTTATGAGCTCGACCTAAGCCCTCAAAACTTCTATTTTAGCTTCTTAGAGCTCCTTTCCTGAACGTGAGCATATAACAAAAGATCACCAAACTTCTTAGGAAAATCCCTAACATGAAAGGCAAAGCTGAAATGAAGTAAACAGATAAAAGCAACAGACTATGCAGAAGAAGAAAACCAAAAGAGAATAAAAATCTCAGTTCTCAGAGTTATTAGAAGATACAACAACATCTATAAAATAAGAATAGGATATTATAAAAATAATCATTTAGGATAAAAGCAGCTCTTAAAAAGCAAAAATATGAAATTTAAAAACTCAATACAAGGGTTGTAAGATAATGCTGAGAAAAACCTCCTAGAAAGATAAAAAAGATAAAGAACTGGAAATTGTGGGAAAAAAAATAAGGAAATTGAAGAACTAGTCTATGAGGTACACATCTGAATTAAAAGGCGTTCTAGAAGGAGAGTAAAGAAAAATGAGAAGAGGAAATCATCAAAGAAAAATACAAGACTGATGCTGTGTTTTTTTAGACTAAAGGGTCCTAGTCAGTACCCAGCAGTGTATGTGAAATAGCACTTCATGGAAAAGTTTCAGAACCTTGGGGACAGAGAAGGTAAACAACAAACTAGAAAAAATAAAATAGACTGGATATACAGGATCAGACTTCTTAACAGAAATATTGAAAGCTAGAAGGCAAGGGTGTGATATCTTCATTTCTTTTTTTTTTTTTTTTTTTTTTTTTTTTTTTTTGAGTCGGAGTCTCACTCTGTCACCTAGACTGGAGTGCAGTGGCTGCTCCCGGCCACTGCAGCCTCAACCTGCTGGGCTCCAGCCATCCTTCCGCCTCAGCCTTCCAAGTAGCTGGAACTACAGGTGCGAGCTACCACACCCTGCTAATTTTTTGATTTATTATAGAGATGAGGTCTCGCCAAGTTGCCCAGATGGGTCTCGAACCCACGGGCTCAGGCAATCCACTCACCTCAGCCTCCCAAAGCGTGGGATTACAGATTGAGCCCCCGAACCCGGCTGATATCTTCATTTCTGAAGGAATGGCTTTCTATCTAGAATTCCAAATCCGCCTAGCTACCAATGAAGTATGAGAACAGAATGAAGAAAGATTTCTCTAAGAAGATGATGATGTTAGGGTATTTTTCATGTCAGTTTATCAAGGGGAAATTTAAACAATTGTCAGAGAGCTGAGGGGATTACATTATTGATAGGTACATAATTAAGCAAATGATAAAACTAGACAGTGGTTTTTGGGAACATGGAAAGTATAGGAAAAGAAAATAATAGCATACTGTACTACTCAGCTATAAATAACATATGAAGTCATAATAAAGTAAGTACTGACTAATGTTGAAACCAAAAGGTTGCTATAACTACATTATGAGAATTGACTGATGGGAATGGTGATTGGAAATGGTGAAGGTACAATGTCTTCCAAGGCTTAAGACTGAAAAATCAAAAAATAGTTCTACAAGCATGTTATTTGGTGACATGAAAGCAAACAACAAAGGATTTACCTGGGTGATTTGGAATTCATTGCTTCTGTGGAAAGTTAATTGGGGGGAAGAAGATGAGGACTGCTCTTTTTCAAAACAAGCTATTGACAAATGATTCTTCATAAAGGTTATAACCAATTTCTACTCCTCTAGAAATGTCTAGGAGTACTGTTCCCCACAAACTCACTCTGTCAGTTTGGGTCTTGCACGTAAGAGTTGGAATTTGATACACGAGGTATATTGAGGAAAACATTTGTGAAAAGATAAGGGGAAGGACCTGGAGTAGGCATAGAGGGCCTTCAGGCTTTATTGTAGGTCTGACACTTGTGTAAGGAGAGAGGGCAGGAAGGAGGAAGGAAGAGCCTCAGACACAGCACAGTTTTGAGAAGCTGTCAGCCAGGCTAAAAGTTGCCTTTTAAAGGAAACCCATGTTGAGCAGTACTGGCCTTGTTCCAGTGCCCTCCCCATGCCCAGCCAATGACTTAGAGCAGCTGGGGGAAGCTGGCATCTGTGTGAGGATGGGTCGTTCTGAGGTGTGCAGCAGGAAGATGGCAGTCAACCTGCTGCTCAGAATTTCTGTAAATTCTGCTTATTGAAACCTCTAATACCTGTACTCTAAAATTACCTAGATAATAGTGTCATAATACATTAATATTGGTATATTAATCTATTTGATAAATGAAGTATATCTCGTTTACCATCTGATTAGTATTTTCATAGTTCCTGTCAATCATTTCTAAAGGGTAAATAGTAAAGTAGTAAATGTACCTTAAATTTTTGATATAGGCAGAAATAAAAATTTTAGAAAAAATTCTTTTTCTCCATAATCTTTTTCATAATAATTACTTATACAATATCAAATTATATCATCTACTTTTAATGTTTTGGGAACTTATTTAAGAAAAATATCATTAAACCTAATTGAACATAGAAGTCTATGGGAAAATTACTGAAAAGTTATATTTCTTCTTATTACTTTATAGATAGCATTAACAAAATTTGCTGTAGTTCAGTGTAATTGTATTACATTTGTGTGTGTGTTTTTTTTAGCTGGGACATTTATTCCAAATTAAGTTTTAAAACTTTGGTCTATTATGTTTATATTAGAAAGCTGCATCCTTTGCTCTATATTTTTACTTGGTATAATTAGAGATCTAGAGTTTATCAATAATTGTATTTTGTCATATATCTATTTCTAATTTGGGTAAGTAGCAAGCTACTTATTGCTACATGTTTTCAGTGTCTCCTTTTATTTAAAAAACTATAAAGAACTATCATCCCCAACTTACTTATATTTCTTATTTACTTGGAAGACTGATCTAAATTAGTGTAATTTCCTTCTACCAAATTAGAAACATTATATTTATTTAGAAGGTTTTCATTTTTGAAACTTTGTCTCTTTCTAAAATTGTGCTTATATTTTGTTTTTGAAGGTGCCCAGTTGTTGTTTAGACCATTGTTAAATAAATATGAAAAAGAGACTCTAGAAAATCAGAACTTATATCTTGTTGGTGCCTCCAACATTAGATTGTTGCTAGGAGCAGAGGCAGTGGGTTTGGTAAAAGAGTGCAATGATAATACCATGAGAACCTTCACATATGGAACCCGGCAGAACTTCAAAGGTTTTGATGGTAAGCTCCGAATTATTTGTTTCTATTAAAATCCAGTTATCAAAAATAAGTTTTTGATGAATAGGTCAAGAGGCACAAACTTTTTCGGTAAAGGGCTAAATAGTAAATATTTTAGGTTTTGTGGACCATATGGTCTCTGTTGCAATTACTCAGCACGGCCATAGTAGAGCAAAAAAAACAGCCTTAGAGCATAAGAAAATGAATGGGTGAGGTGTTCCAATAAAACTTTATTTATAAAGCCGTGTGGCAGGTAAGATTTGACCTATGGCCATACTTTGCCACCCCTGGGGTAGATGAACATAAATTAGGAGGACACATGTAACTTAACTTATATTATTTTATTCCAATTCTGATGGTGAATATTCACTGGCTTCAAATTGAAAAATCTTGTAATAAGAAACACAAGAGTAGTTCAGTATCTTAGAAACCTCATTTCCTGAGTTTTCTGGTTTCTGCTGAATGTGGTAGGGTAATGGTTTCTGAATAAGACCCAAAGCAGGTTCCAGCAGAGAATGTTTTCTGGGAAGAACCAAGAAAGCCAAGGTTGATACAATATCGGGAAGGGAGCTTGTCTTCAGAATCAAATTGGTCCCCTGCAGGGCTTTCAGAGTTAGAAGGTTTAGACTTATTCAGACTTACTTGCTCTGGATTTTTGTGTCTTAGTGAATAAATGTTCATGGTGAAATTGACCTCATTTAAGAAGATTCACCTGTCAAAAGGTGCCACTATTTTCTTATCAAACTTTCTTCTCTTTTATTTACGGGAGGGTTGTTTGACTCCAGACGGGAGTGGAATGGGCTAGAGAGTTTGAAGGAGGAGAATTTGCCATATAAGCAAACTTCTTCAATTCTCTCCCTGGTTAAAAATACTGTGTTGTTAGAATTTAAGAACATATTGCCTCCTACTCATTAGTACTAAATAAGATCAAGTATATGATGTTGGGATGTTTGTATCATATAATATAATATAATAATTCTTTAAATGATTGAAGAATTATATATTTCACATAATGAAGGAATAACAGAACTTTTAAATTCTTATAAAATATCTAAGGAGCTTTATATTCTATTTAATTTACCAGTTTTATACTTTGGTTACTTCTTATGTTGTTTATTGTTTATGACTTAATTTTATTTTGATTACTACTGAGAAAAATGACTTAAAATTTTTGTTATATTTTAGATAACAATGATGATTTCCTCACAATGGCAGAATGTCAATTCATTATCAAACATGAACTTGAAAATCTTAGAGCTAAAGATGAGAAAATGATCCCTGGTTACCCTCAGGCAAAGTTGTATCCAGGAAAATCATTATGTAAGTCATTATATCAACCAATTTCACAAATACAAATTCTAATGCAAATTTTAAAAATAGATACAAATAGAAAATTACAGAGGCTTTTTCTTCTTACTGAAAAACAAATTGTACAGTAACATATTTTCATAAACATGTCTTTTGCCCTTTGAACCTCATTATGTAGCACTTTTAAAGCAATCTATTTGTCCTGTATGGTTTACTGCTTCTTTTTTACCAAGATCTCACGGCATACATTTAGCTTAACATTCAGTGTGAACACATATATATATATTACTTAGTTAAAATTAGCAAGATTTACTTTATGCCCTAACATTATTCTATAATGAAAATTTGTGAAGGAATATAAAAAAGGAGATATAATCTTTTCCTGGAGCACTCTTTCTGTTTTCTTTGATCTCATCGAGCATTAGCACATGCAAACACAGAAAAGATTAAGAAGACTAACAAAGTGAGATAATACCTGAATGCACATTAGCAGCCTGTAAGTTTTAGGTTTTGTGTAATTTCATTTTAATGAGATTACTAGTTTGCAGAATGAAAGCATTTACTACAATGCATAATGTCTGTTGTTTCAAGCCCAGATAGTGGCAAGGTTTCAGAGCATTTTTACCATCTAAAATAACTTTAAACATATACGCTTCTGTGTCCTCTATCTGGTTTCCTTTTACTAGTCAGTATAATACTACCTTTCGATCTTTACCCATGGTAGATCCCCAAGAACTAGACCATATTCACATTTTCTTGTTGTTACCAAATATATTTTAGAGCTTGTTTGCTCAAATTAAGATCCAATCAAAGATCACCTCTTTTGTTTGGTGGTTATATCTTAGGTCTTTTTAAATATAGAATAGTTTCTATTTTGCATTTTTTTCCTCGTGATATTGACATGCTGAAGAGGCCAGGTCATTTTTCTTATAAATTGCTTGAGATTATGAATTTTATTGTATCCTCATTGCTTCTCTGTGTTTTCTGTAAGCTGGAAGTTTTTGGCAAAAATTCTTTATAGGTGATGCTGTATCTTCTCTGGTCATTCTCATTTCCTTACACATGATGATTTTCTTAGACATGAAGGCTTTCTGAGATTTTCTTTTCTTTGTTTCTCTAATAAATCTTTCTAACTTCCTTTCTTGTGATGGGAATTCTGTCTTATTTTGTTAGAACTTTTCCAAATTTGAATATTCTTTGTCTTTTTTTCTTCTTGAATTTTGGAGTATTTTCTTAGGGTAAATTTTTTTATTTTCACTTTTTTTGTTGTTTTTAAAGTAAGATGTAGCATTCTAGCCCTTTCTGAACTGTATTCAGAATGATGAGAACAGGGTTTATATTTTCTATTGTGAACATATAAATTATTCTTTTCAATTTTTACAACATATGGCAAGAAAATACTTTCCCCAAGCATTTTGCAATTTTCACATTTCTTTTTTTTATTACTTTTAATTTTTTTATTTTAACGATGTGGGGTACAATTCAGTGTTAGGTATACAAATGTTCATTGTGCAGGTACCCTTGTGGAAGAGGTGTGCCCCCCACTGCAGATTCCCACTACTGCCAATCCCGCCTTCCCCCCACTCCTCCTCTGGGTAGTTTCCCACTACTGCCAATCCTTTTCTTTCCCTTTTTTTTTTAACTTTTAAAGTTTTTATTTTAAAATTATGGGGTACAATTTAGGTTTGGTATACAAATATTCATTGTTGATGAGGTGTGCCCCTACTTCCCCAGGCAGATTTCCACTACTGCCATTCCCATCTCCCCGTCCTCCCACCCCCCGCAGTTTCCTGCTACTGTCAATCCTTTTCTTGTAGTATTACGATAGTTGTTCAAGGTCCAATTATGAGTGAGAACATGTGATACACAGTTCTTTGTTTCTGTGAAAGATCGCTCAGTATTATAGACGCTAAGTCCATCCAGGTTGCTGCGAAGTTAATGATTTTGTCCTTTATGGCTGCGTAATAGTCCATTGTGTTTATGTACCACTTTTTTTTTTTATCCAGTCCTCTTTTGTTGGGCAGCGTGGTTGGTTCCATGTTCTTGCTATTGTGAACAATGCTGTGATAAACATATGTGTGCAGGTATTTTTTTTATAGAGTGATTTGAGTTCTTCCGGGTGTATTCCCAGTAGGGAGATTGCGGGATCATATGGAAGGTCGATTTTTAGAACTTTTAGGAATTGCCACACTGTTTTCCACAGAGACTGTACTAGTTTATACTCCTACCAACAGTGTAGAAGTGTTCCCTTTTTGCTGCATCCTCTCCAGCATCTGTTATTTTTTGATTTATTGATGATGGCCATTCTGACTTGGGGTTAGGTGGTATCTAACTTGGGGTTAGTGTAGTTTTAATTCGCATTTCTCTGATGACTAGTGAGGCTGAACATTTTTTCATGTATCTGTTGGTTGCTCGTATGTCTTCTTTTGAGAACTTTCTATTCGTATCTTTTGTCCACTTTGTAATGGGGCTGTTTGTTTTTTTTCTTTTCAGTACGTTTGAGTTCCTTGCACATCTTAGATGTTAGGCCTTTGTCAGACATAGAGTTGGCAAATATTTTTTCCCAGTTTGTGGGCTCTCTCCCTGCTGTCTTGATGGCTTCTTTGGCTTTGCAGAAGCTTGTCAGTTTGATGAGGTCCCACTTGTCTATCTTATCTCCTATGGCATGGGCACTTGGGGTTGTGTTCAAGTCCGCTTATGAGTGAGATCATTTCTGTGATAGATCACTCGGTATTAGAGAGTTTAAGTTCATCCAGGTTGCTGTGAAGTTCATGATTTTTTCCTTCTTCAGCCACAAAAAAAAATCAAATACCTTGGCATCTTCCTAACCAGAGACGTGAAAGAACCTTACAATGAAAACTACAAAACACTGCTCAAAGAAATCAAAGATGACACAAACAAATGGAAAAATATTCCATGTTCATTGATTTATATTTATTTTATATTAGTTTTTGTCAACTGAAAAATAATACATGTATATGATAGAAATTCAAGTAGTACAAAAATTTAGACAATGAAAAGTTGTCTCCTTCCTATCCTGTGCTCCGAGTCCCTCTCTCCCCTCCCTATTATAAACCCTTAAAGAAATATTATTCAAGAGGACACCTGTTCAAACAAATGGGGAGTATATTATACATACTATTTTGGGCCTTGCTTTTTTATTTAACAATATGTTTTGATCATCATTGTAGATTACCACATTAGGTCTAGCTTGTTCCTTTTCTAGACCACCTAGTATTCCATTGTACGTTTTTTATGAGTAGTATCATATTGCTGAACATCCCATTGTTTTCTTCCATTTTTAAATTTGTAAGCAAAGTAGGAAAAATTCCCAGAACTGAAATTGTTAGATCAAAAGTATGTGTCTCTTTTAGGGTGGATATTGCCAGATTGCCTTCTAGAGTGATTGCTTAAATTTATAAAGGAAATTATTGTATTTGAATATTAAGCATGAAGTTGGCTTATGACTAGGTAATTATTTTTATCATGTTTAGGAAGTATTCATGCCTTCTACTTTATTAAAAGTTTTTTGTATAGCAATACATTTTATCATTCTAGCATCTATGAAGATGATTCTACTTCTGCCTCTGACATTATCATTATGGAAGCAATGTTAATAGAATTTCTAAGACTGTGTCATTCTTTTATTTACTACTTGCTTATGGTATATTGTTTACTTTCCTTCTGAATTCTGTGTTATTCTATTTATTAATTTTGTATCAATATTCGTATGACATGAGTATTTAGTTTTTTGTTGTATTTCTGGTATTTTATTTCTATTACATTACAGAATTAATTTTTTCATTATCTGACACTTTATTTCCACTACATATACATTGTTAATTTTATCATTAGTTCTTGTATCCCTTGTATTTTGTTTTGTTTTCTTGATCCATCATAGCCCTAGAGATTCCCAGCAACAATGGGAATTTCCTGGTCCTGCCAATTTACTGTTTGTATTTTCTTTTGCTTTTGTTTTATGAATTTTTAGCTTTGTTTTGACTGCATAAAGATTTTTAAATTTTCGTTATAGACTGTACCTTTTATCTTTATAAAGTATTGTTCTTCATCTTGCTTAATGTTTTATTGTTATTGCTAAATCCAGCCTTGTCTTGTGGCTCTTGCTTTATTTCAGTTTGCATCTGCTAGGATGCTTTTGCCCATCCTTTTACTTTCAACTCCTCTTAGTATCATTTTAGGTAGATCTCTTATCTTACAGTATAGTTGGGTTTGCAGTCTAGTCTGAGAATTTGTTTTTCTAAGTAAACTTATACTATTTAAATAAATGATATATTTTGTGTTGGGGTATCTTATTTGATGTTATGTTTTCCATTGAATTTGCTTCTTTCTTTGCTTTGTAAAAAAATATTTTGATATATGGGTTGTGTCATCTTTTTCCCAATTTCAGTGGAAAAGGCTAGGAAATATTTTTTTAAAATCATGAATTTATATTGATATATTCAATTCAAGGTAACATTAATAGGATATTACTTAGTTTCTTTGGTTTTATGTTTTTATCTCCACTTACATTGAAAATATTGATTCTTCCTAACATGTCTGTAATTACTAATAAGCTTTATCATACAAGTTATAGAAAATATCTTTTAAAGCCATGCTAATTTTAATGTTAACAATGCAAATTCTGAATGAAGTTTAAGATTTTCTTTCTTTCTTTTTCTTTTTTGTTCTATTATTGTGTATGGTCAAAATCCAATCTGTTTTAAAGTTTTGTTAGAATTCCTGTGTGAAATCATCGGGCTCTGATGTTTGTGAGTTAGGTTTTTGAACAGTTTTCTCTAAATTGACTATGGAAATTGGTTTGTTTAGAATTTCCATCACTATTGGGGTCAGTTTGGGTAAATTATGTTTTTCTAGAAAAGTTTCCATTTTATCTAAGTTTTAAAATTTATGTGATTTGACTTGTGCACATTTCTCAGGATCTTTTTAACTTTTATTTTAATGGTATTCCCCCCCCTTTTTTTGAGAAAGCAGGATTTATTGAGAGGACAGAAGAGCTCCAACAGTGGGAGGAGACCCAAAGGGGCTGCCCCTTCTTTTCTTATTTTGTTGTCCTTTCTGTTTTTTTTCTCTTGATTTAAAAAGTTTTCTTCATTACTGTTTAAATCTTGAGGATATTCCTGTATCAGCCATTAGCAAGGGATCCTATGGAATATGGGATCTTGCTTCAGTAGGACTCTTTTTTTTTTTTTTTAAAGTGGAGTCTCACTCTGTCACCCAAGCTGGAGGGCAGTGGCATGCTCACGACCACCACAGCCTCGACCTGCTGGACTCAGGTGATCCTTCTGCCTCAGCCATCCAAGTGGCTGGAACTATAGGCACGTGCCACCACACCCAGCTAATTTTTCTTGATTTATTGTAGAGACAAGGTCTTGCCAAGTTGCCCAGGCTGGTCTTGAACCTGTGGGCTGAGGCAATCTTCTCACCTCAGCCTCCCTTAGTGCTGGGATTATAGGTGTGAGCCACCTCACCCAGCTTCAGTAGGACTCTTTTTTTTTTTTTAATCTTGTGTCCATTTTTAATACTCCCATTTTAACATAGTACTGAAAGTTCTAGCCAGAACAGTTAGGCAAAATAATCACCCTTTTACTCCTTTTCTTCCATGTAAGCTGCTACCCCCAAGACCATTACTTTCCCAGGCACTTCTCTCTGGTTTCCCAGAAGCAGTGTTTTTCCAAGTCAGCTGCCTCTTGTTCTGTGGGCCTTCCAAGCTCTTCCTTTTAGCACCTCCTGCTGTCAGTGCTCTGACCTACAAGGTTTCAGACCTGTTCTTACAAGTTCCACTCAGTGTGGGGCCTTCTGAAGGAAGGTGGCAAATCCTCATTGGTGTCCTCTGCTTCCTACACTCCTTACACCCCCCTCCCCTTCCATTCTTCTGTGCGACTTTCTCCACCATTCTAGATTTCGGCCCAGTTCTCTTCTGGTTCTTGGTTCTTCGTTGCCTGACTTACATGTTGCAGTCTCCTCTGTCTCTGAGTCATGCTGTAGGCATATGTTACGGATGCTCTTATTGTTCTCCTTGTTGATGTGAATGGCTTTTAGTGGGTATCAGGAAATTTGAATGTAGACACTTTTTCTTCTTGATATTGATTATTTTATCAGTTTTTTGTTGGACATATGTCCTTCAGTGTACAGATTAAAGTTACCATGGTTTCCAGGAAATTTTCTTCAGTTATCTTTGAAGAGTTATTTGCTTGTCTTTGCTCTGTTCTCATCTTCAGAGTTGCCAATTATATATCCTCAGTAATATTTTAAAGTCTTTGTTCTTACATAATTTTCCCAGGCTTGTCTACCAGTTTCCTGACTATATTTTCAGTCTTTCCATTTTTTTGGTAGCTTTTATTATGACTTTGAATCTGTAGCAGTTTTATTTTTCTCTTACATTGCTTTTCTGAGCTCTCTTCTTCAGCTCTTATAGCTCTTCTTTAAGTTTTAATTTCAAGATGTGGTATTTGCTTGAATTTTTTTAACTTCTTATAGAATTTCATAGTTTTTCATTGCTTGGTGCTGTAATTTTCTTTTCTGTTTCTTCTCTGCTTTTTGTTGCTGTATTTTCTTTTCTTTTTCTTGTATTTTTGGTTTTCCTTTTTCTCTATATAGTGTTTTTGCATTGCTCTGTGCCAGTTTCCTTGTGACTATTACTTATTTGTTTGGAGGGAAGTGTCTGTGTGTGTGGGGGGGCTGTGGACGGGGAGGATGACTACTGGGGGCCTCTAGCAGGGAACTGTGGTCGTGAGAAGCTTAGATCCCACCTGGCAGTGTGTTTTCCTTGAGTCGTCTTAGGCCCTGCAGAAATCCTCCATGAAACCCTGTTCTTGCAGGGTTTTTGTTGCATTTGCCATTTAGGCCTGACTTTAGCTAACCAAGACCCACAGCTCCAGCAGGCAATTCTATTCCACCATGGTAGACCTGCCCTTCCTTCTTTAGCCTGGCCTCTCTTGTCTGGCTGCAATGTCAGGCAGGGAGCATTTGTGCTCTGGGGACCCACCATGCATCTTTACTTGCCTGAATTCTGGGCAAGAGGACAGTGATTTCCTATCCCTCAGTGTCCAGGATAACTTTGCCCTCTGCCTGCTTGGCCCAGGTTTACAGAGGCATGAGTGTTTTCACCTTACCCTGGGCTGATTTTCAAGGCCTCTTTTTATAGTTTGTAATTTGGATTTTTTTTTCTTACTTTTGTCAAATATAGAAGTTTCTTTTTATGTTTCTTATTTCCTTTGTTATTAATTTGGCATCATGAACAAGAACAGGGTGGAGGTATTTTTCTGCCACTATTTGTCACTAGGAGCTCTACATTCTGTATTTAAGCTGTTGTTTGATGCTATTCCAAATTTTTAAAATCTTTCTTAATCTCCTAGTGGGATGTTTTCAGAGACAGCTGAGTACAAAGCCAACTGAGGCACTGTCCTGGTGCTAATGTAAGCATCCCATATCTTCTTGTTCATCCGCATTGCTCAGCCCATTATGTGGAAACCACTCTCCACCTGCGAGTTTCTGCAAGGATCTGTCCTCTTGAGTGAGGCTGGGACAAGAGAGGAGATAGTGTGCTCTATCATCAGATGGGACAAAGGAGCAGCATGATGCCACGTGTGTGCTTGTCATCCCCTGTTTCTAAGTGTTCCCAGTTGCTTCAAAGAGAGAATTTTCAGCTGAATGGAAACCTTGAAGGAAATATATAAATGGATTTCTCTGAGTTTATAGGTAGCCAGTCTGGTGTCCTGAAGCAATAATAGAAATAATTTTCTTGCTGGCATGATGAGGCTTTTGTAAACAAGAATTATTTCTTCTTTTCCTTCCTTCCTCCTCCCTTCCCTTTCCTTGTTTTTGATACTAAAAGTAGAAACCATGCAATTATCTCAATCATGGTCATTGGAAAGTTTCTAATACTATCTGAGGTAAGAATCATATTTAAGTTGTCAAGTCTGGAATTTTAAATTCTCCATTATTCTTTTCCTTTATGCCTTTGAAAATGTGATCCTTAAAATGCTGTGTTGTTTTTTGTATCCTTTTTTTTTTTTTTTTTTGAGTTGGAGTCTCACTCTGTCATCTAGGCTGGAGTGCAGTGGCACATTCACAGCCACCGCAGCCTCGACCTACTACTGGGCTTAGGTGATCCTTCCGCCTCAGCCTTCCAAGTAGCTGGAACCACAGACATGCACTACCACATCCTGCTGTTTTTTAAAAATTTATTGTAGAGATGAGTTCTTGCCATGTTGCTCAGGCTGGTCTCAAACCCCTAAGCTCAGGCAATCCTCTCACCTCTGCCTCCCAAAGTGCTGGGATTACAGGCATGATCCATTGTACCTGGCTGTTTTTTGCATCATTTACATTTTATATCATAATGCTTGATTGAAGAACAAGAGTCATATGCATAATTATAAACAATGACCTATTTTCGGAGTGCAAATTTTAGAACGAATAAAACTTAGCATAACTTAGATCCTAGGTTTTTATTAAGTTAATCCACAGAAGAAAGTAGGAAGGCTCACCTTCACCTCTAAGTTTGAGGGGGCTGCTCTCTTGGGCAGCCTCTTCTGTGAGGTTGATTGGGGAAGTGAGGTAGTCTGCTCACTGTGATGCCCTTCAACAGTAAAGGTGACCAGGGCTTTCATGAGAAACACTCTCCATATCTTACGTTTAATTTGGTTTTCATTTTACACACAATGAGTATACATTTGCTTTCTGCTTGCCACAATGTTGTGTTGTTTTTTTTGTTTGTTTGTTTGTTTGTTTGTTTTTGAGTTGGAGTCTCACTCTGTCACCCAGACTGGAGTGCAGTGGCCGCTCCCGGCCATTGTAGCCTCGACCTGCTGGGCTCCGGCGATCCTTCCACCTCAGCCTTCCGAGTAGCTGGAACTATAGGCGCGCGCTACCACACCCAGCTCATTTTGATTTTTACTGTAGAGATGAGGTCTCGCCAAGTTGCCCAGGCGGGTCTCGAACTCTCAGGATCAGGCAATCCACTCACCTCAGTCTCCCAAGGCACAATGTTGTGTTTTGATAGAAAGCTTTCATTAAGCAGATAGCAAGTTGTGTCATTGTGAACATTATTATTTTTTTTGTAGACATATTTTTAATTTCCTCAAAAACACGAGGCAGATATTCTTTACACACTATTTTACAGATGGGATAACTAAAGTTTAGAAAATAACCTCAGAACATGGTTTTTTTTAAGTTAGCAAGTAGTGGAATACAAATAATTTTGTTCCAAAACAAGTAGTTCTTTTTTTTATTATATTTATTTTTTATTATGATATTGTGGGGTACAGTTAAGGGTTAAGTATACAAATATGTTTCATTTAGGCACCCTTGTTGATAAGAGGTGTTTCGTGAACATTATTTTAAGGCAGGTCGATGGTATGAATTTCATCAAATGGCAAGCTACTTAGAGAACTTGAAATTGGCTACATGTGTGTGCTGGTCATCTAGTGTTTATCTTGACAGCCATCCATTTCTTGTTTCCATGTGATCTAATATCTCTTCATGCCCTCAGACTTTTCCTATTTCTTTTTAATAGTCAACTGTCATGCAGATAACCTAGTGAAAGATTTTCTTTAGGAAGAGGAGTTAAGGAATCACAGAATTTCTTACATATTAACCATATCTTAGGGGATGTTATTAGGTTAGGTTAAAGCTGTGTCTCAAAATGTCTGTCTATTCATTTCATGTTTTGACTAATAGACCTGACACACCTCATATTATGTCTTTAATATCATCTAAGTATTCTTTTAGAACATTATGGTAGCTTCTTTTGAATATCTTCTATATACAAGAATGGACAAACTAGAATGGTCAGAAACAATTTGTCTTCTAAAATCTTTAAATAATGGAATAGATTGCAGATAAATACCATGTATCAAGAATGTACATAAGAAGATAAGCCATTGATATCCTCAGTATATGTTTATTACCGGGTACTGCAGCGCGCCACACACACACACACACACACACACACACACACACACACACTCACGCTCACCCTGTTTTGCCACATACATATTTGCAGTTTTTATGTTAAGGATGAAAACAATGCAGGAATACAGGAACATAAAAAATGTGTTTGGGAAACACAGTGTCCTTGAGAGCATGTTTTTTCCTTTATTAAGAAAAAGTGATCTGTTCACACCAGAGTACTGGAGTCGGGGTGCTGGGCGTAGCAGCAGCTGTAGGGAGCGAGGAGGCTCATCACCCCTCTGCTGGATTGGAGGCAGTGTATGCTTGACCTCCTCCCTGCAGTACAGAGATGCTGTAAGGAGGCTGGAGATACATTTTTTGTTTTTTCTGTTGAAGTAAACATACCACATAAACCAAAGACAGAAGCAGTACTGTGTTAGTATTGTTACTGCATTATCTAATTTAGAGTGTCCTACCATAAACCAGATATCAGATAGTCTTTCTTAAGTTAGATATTGATTTGTTTGGCTTATTGTATAATGGCTATAATGGTCATAACCCCAGTTGTGACAAGAGATTATTCAGCACACTTGAAGGAAGGAATCTGGTTTAAGTTATTGCTTTCTTTAAATAGGCCCACATGGCATCATAATTCCTTTAAAGGTGAGGCTCCTTCCTAGTAATTACATTCTTACCTGACATGAGAAGGTTGAAGGATTAAACACACACACACACACACACACCCTTCTATTTTTAGAAACTGAAACCAGAACCATGCTTTTGACATTGATGATGAAGAGAAGCCCAGTAATTTGGGACCTGAAGCTTTATATCCTCTCTGAGTCTTCAGTTCACAGTTCTATTTTTAGAAGTATACAAGATGGTTTTTATGACTGCCTGAAAATTCTTCTGTAGTAGAATGGAGTCATCTTTGAAAAGATAACTTTAAGATAATTAAAATTTTAATTTAAAAATTAAAATAATAATACAGATGCTGTAAGTCAGTTCAGAGTTAAAAATTTGATATAGTAATTGAAAAGGATAGTAATAGGAAGATAGAATCAGCTGTAGCCTTTGCATACCTGAATAAGGGATAAGAATCAGAATGGTTGTGGGTGATCAACTTCAGCTCATGTGAGCTGAAGAAAAATCCTCTGAAACACTTTATAACAAAAAATATTAAAAAATGAATTTGACAGCAGCAGAGGCAGATGTTAACTTAAACCGTGTCTTTTTACCCTAGTTACTGATATTTTGAGTATATATCTTTTTTTAATCATTAAGGAGAATTTCATCACAACCTTAGCTTTTAAAACCTTTTTTTGTCTGTATAGCTTACGAAGATATAGTAGTAAGAAGAACCATATATTAAGAATCTTTTCTTCAGACTCTAACTTTATTCTGTTTTTAGTATCACATGTCTCCTCTTTATTATCTTATTTTCCCCTGTGTCTGAGAAGTTAGGTTTGCTTTAAATTACTCTGAAGATTTTATGATAGGGACATGTCCTGAGAATGCTCCATCTCTATGTAGTATTTCTATACCGAAAACGTAAATGATGTTTCTCTTTCATGCTTCAAACATTTATTTGCCAGTCATCAAGGAGGGGTCTTATGTCTGATGTTCTCACCACCTGTCGGTGACAAGTAGATAGGAGATAAGGGAGGTAACCCTCGAAAGGGTTGAGCCCTTTAAGAGGGCAAATCTTATCAACAGATGAAAACAGCAAAGCATCCTTTCTTGATGCAGATTTCATCTTATAAGCAGCCATATTCTTCAGTAAGTGACTATACTAGAGACTCATGTGAAAAATATACCAACCCCCCCCAGTATGGCACAAGGCATTCCTCTTGAGTTCTCCACATCTACTGAACAATTCCTTCTGAAGACACCCTTCTCCCCCAGTGAGTCATTCTAAATAATTACTACAGATGACATAATTACTCATTTTTATTCAGTATTGCTAGGAGATACTGTTTTTGGTTAAATTATTTTATTTTTATTTGTTTATTCTTTTATTTATTTTTGAGTTGGAGTCTCACTCTGTTGCCCAGGCTGGAGTGCAGTGGCATGCTCCCAGCCACCGCAGCCTCGACCTGCTGGTCTCAAGCAATCCTTTTGCCTCAGCCTTCCAAGTAACCAGAACTATAGGCGCATGCTACCATGCCCAGCTAGTGTTTTGATTTATTGTAGTGACAAGGTCTCACCATGTTACCCAGACTGGTCTCGAACCCATGGGCCCAGGCAATCCTCTTGCCTCAGCCTCCCAAAGTGGTGGGATTATGGACTTGAGCCCCCACGCCCGGCCGGTTAAATCAGTTTTTATCTTCCAGATATATGGATGAATGTTAAAACCAAGCTAGTCAAATGATTACTGAAAGTAGGAAGTCTTAATTTGATTTTGATATTTGCCATTTGTTATTGTAAACTGTTTTTATCAGATTAGAAGAGATGAAAATGATTGAAAATACTCAGTATCAATAAGAAGAAAAGGAACTGAACATATTTTACCTTCATTGTAATGGAAGGATGTTGGGAGCTGGCCATGGAGGCCCACTTGAGTGTTAGGGATCAGGGAGGGCCGTGGACCTCGAGACCACTAGGATGTGTTTGGGAACTGTTGACCCTATTCCCTCCTTCCTTTTTCTATTTGGCACACTTAGCCAAAAGGAACTCTGCTGACCTAAGCTGAAGGCTCTGTGACTGTAACAGGCATGGCTAACTCTAGAAACACATTGTTCCTGTTTCCCATGAACTGCGGTTTCGGCTTGGGTATTAGATATAATTTAAACTCAGGTCATTTGGGAGCCTTCTATACGGAACAAGCTTCTTTATAAGATTTAAAAGTATATTTGTAGAATTAGTATATACATATGGAGAGTTGTTTTCAGCTTTAGATGATATAGATGATTATCTAGAGTTACCAGAAATGGCCCAGCACAAACTTTGGACTGGGCCACATTCCTAAGGGCCCAGCATGTATTTTAGACTGGGCTGCATTCTTTTAAACCGTTTTAGCTACAGTTAGTGTAGGGTTTTTCTACTTATTATAGAAATTGAATTTATTTTACTCATAGAATGTATTGTAGAATAGGTCATGCTAACATCAGGGAATTATGTTAGTTCAAACATGATCAAACATGATATTTTGAGGTTTAATGAGAATACAGCTAACTTTAGAAATTTCATTGTTCCCATTTTCTACTATTGTGGTTTTGGCCTTAGTACAATTTACAGTTTATATTTGGGTTTTATTTTTAGAAGCTTTATTGCTGATGATCAGCTTTATATATTAGGATTAGGAATTAGAAACTTTTATAGAAATTAAGATAGATATATAAGATTTTAGAATAGCCATTTTGTTAAGAGATTGTAATCAATTGTTCCTAGAAATGGCCCAGCGTGATCTTTGGACTGGGCCACATTCTTTAGGAACTGGTTTGCGCTATAATTAAGAGTATCTATAGTGTAGGTAGAATTAGCACAGAATAGAAAGGTATTAGGATTTAAGTCAGTCATTAGGTGTTGGGTATGCATAAGTTTTAGAATTTATTGATTATTAGGATCTTATGATGTTAGAATTGTTGTATTGCTTTTGAGGAACATAAACCAAGCATAAGGAACAGTGAGATAATTTTGGGATTGTCCTTCCTCATGCTTGGATAAACGCCTGGTGGGTGGGGGACGCCCCTCATCCACCTGGCTTTGTGTTCACGTAAAAGTCTTGTGATTTAATTGGGATTGTCCTTCCTCATGGTTGAGGAAACACCTGGTGGGTGGGGGACGCCCCCTCATCCACCTGGCTTTGTGTTCATGTGAACAGAAAGTCTTGTGATTTAACCCGTGAAAATTTAGGATAAAAGGCTTACGGTTTGTCCCATTAAATGGTTTCTGCACTAGACAGAGTCCAGTCTCTTTCTTTCTCCCCCTTTTTTTCTTTCTCTTTATATCTATCCCTCCATCTTTCTTTCTTTTAATATCTATTCCTCCAGTTTAATTGCCGACACCGTATTTCCTACCAGGGACCCCCAATGTCTGCAGGGGCTGGCCCCCTCGCAGGAGGACAGATTGGTTAAATTTTTATAGAGGCAATTTTGTAATGTGTGTCCAAATTTGAAGTACATATGTCCTTGGACCTAGCAATTCCACTTTTAAGTAATAAGGAAATAGATAAACAGGTGAGATAAGGTTTGTATAAGACTTTCAGCATTATTTATAATAGCAAAAAAAAAGGGAAGCAAATATTTTTAATAGAAGATTAAATTGTAGCATTTCACACGAGGGAATACTATGACACTATGAAAAGGACATTTCATATTCTATTTATATTGTCATTGAAAAATATTCATTGTATGCTACCACCTGAAACAAGATTACAGAACAATGTGATATGTATAAATGATTCTGTTTTTGTTTTTATAGTATGTATTTATGCATGTGTGCTTTGAAGTCTGGTTATATACTAAGTTGTTATTTGCAGGCCCAAAGTGGTTATTTTTGGGGAGAGGGAGAGAATAACAGAGGCATCTCATATTCTAATTAGGCACATTTCTATATAGTTTAAAATTATATATTGACTTTTATTGCTTTCATAGTCAAAGAAAATAGTAAAGATATTTACGTTTGAAAAACAAAAGAATATACACATTTGGAGCAGGCAGTTTGACACTGACCTTTGTGTCATGCTCTTTCATGGAGTGCCCTTTTGGTGTTTACTGAAGCGTATCATGAGCAATCTCCAGTCTGTTTCATGTAGTTTGGCACATTTTCCCTGTGCAGTGAGAAGATTACTCACGTCTGGCATCGTGGTTCAGGTGTTTCCACTGCATGATAATGAAGCCCTGAAGAAGCTTGAGGACACCTGGTACACTCGATTTACTCTCAAGTATCAGCCCATAGGTACGTGTTTATACCTGTTCTCTTAGAGGAGGAAGACCTCTAGTGAAAAGTTATGATCCGTCAGTGGCGTCATCTCTCTTGGGCAAATATTTAGTGCTCGCTAGGCAGGGCTCATCAGCTGCATGTGGGAATACATTTTTGGGGGAGAAATCAGATGGGTTAGATGACCTATTCGTTCTTTTTTTTCACTTTCTAATGCTATTCTAGATTGGCTGAATCATAGGATTTCACTAAATTTCACCAGCAACACAGGCAATTCAGAGTTGCCTTTATGAATATGTATCAGAGTTGGAGTAAAATGAGTTTTATAAGAATTTAGTTTGTGAATATTTTGTGTTTGAAAATTTCTATTTTTGTAACCTTAATTATTTAGAGTGGGTCAAGCTGGGCTATACTTAGGGCAGACTAGCAGGCCCAAAGTCTTTTGAGGTAGTTTATAATTATCTTGGTATGTATTAGTGGATCTGTCCATTTTTCTCTGAATACAGTTATAAGAATAATTATTAATTTATTTGGCATGTGTTGAACATAATGTAAGGTTATGTCAATGTGAATGTTCAGCTGGTAGATTTCACCTTAAACATTACTATCATTTTTTTTTTTTTTTGAGTTGGAATCTCACTCTGTCGCCCAGATTGGAGTGCAGTGGCACGCTTCCGGCCACCGCAGCCTCGACCTGCTGGGCTCCGGTGATCCTTCTGCCTCAGCCTTCCAAGTAGCTGGAACTACAGGCGCGCGCTACCCCACCTGGTTAATTTTTTTGATTTATTGTAGAGATGAGGTCTCACCAAGTTGCCCAGGTGGGTCTCGAACCTGCGGGCTCAGGCAGTTCACTCACCCCGGCCTCCCAAAGCACGGGATTACAGACCAAACCACCAAACCCGGCCTTTTTTTCTTCTTTTAGAGATAAGGTCTTACTCTGTCACCTAGGCTGGAGTGCAGTGGCACAATCATAGCTCATGGCAACCTCGACATCCTGACCTCAAGCAGTCCTCCTGCTTCAGCCTCCCAAATAACTGAGACTACAGGTGTGCGCCACCATGTCCAGCCAATTATTTTATAACTGGAGAGAAGGAATCTTGTTGTGTTGCCCAGGCTGATCTTGAATTCGTGGCCTCTTTCCTCACTCTCCCAAAATTCTGAGATTATAGGCATAAACCACTGTGCCTTGCCTCACTTTTTTCTTTAAAGGGCATTTACAATTTTTTTTTTGATGAAGGGAATTATTGTAAAATAATTTTCTTTCTAATTTCCATTTCTGAAAATAATTATTAAATGTAACAATACACAAAAATTGTTTTTAAGATCAAATTCTGAAATTGCACTTTGAATTTTTTCTTGTAGTATCTGCAAGGAGAAGTTTTGGTTTTGATAATTCTAGGCCATATGATAGTCATTTCATGTTACACTTAGAGCAGTTTTTCACTTTGTTTTGATATCTAAGTGACAGCAAATTTGAGTCTTGCTTCTAGGACTTATAAGGTGACAACATCTATTAGCTACTTATTAGAAAGTAAAGAGATAAATTGAGTTGATGCTGAAGGCTCAGCATGGGGCAGTAGTGGGTTGGAGGCCTCTGAGGAGTCCTGAGACTGGTGGTAGAATCTGGGACAGAGTCAGATCTTGAGCTTCCCCAAGATCAAAAGGGGAAGGTCTGCTGTGGAGCCCAGTACCATGAGCACCTTTTTTTTTTTCTTTTTTAAGTTGATTGTATATTCCATATTCTTTAACCTGATTCAGATTTGAGGTGACTTCATTGTACCCACTGTTTTCATTTACTCCTAGTTAACTAGAAGAATTAAGGATAGGAGAAAATAGCTTATCCTAGTTCATTTACCCACCTTCATAGACTGTCTGTTCACATTATCCTAAAAAATATGTATAGTTTAAATGCATGTTATTAAGAAATAATAATGCCAGCTGCTATACTCCCCAGTCCCAGGGCAGGATGCTATAATGATCCAGGTATTCCCCATGTTGATGAAACTGGCAAAGGATGCAGTTGTGTCCTCTCTTGGGTTAGTTTGCTTGTGTAGAGTTCACAGAATATTAGCAGTAAGGTTGCTTGGACCGCCTTCTGCCCAGTGTTTATATGAAGTTGTGGATAGATGTGTTTCATGGCCGTTGTAGAAGTAAATGTGTAGAATCCTATTTTGTACTTTTGAATAATTTTTCTTTAGTGCATTGAAACATCTACCATGACACATTGATACAAATTTATATCATTGGGTAGGGAGAACAGGACACTATGGACAGGGAGCCTTCTTTGAAAAGAACACTTATAACACTAAATGGGAGTAAAGTGGGAAGTATAAATTAAACCTCCAAATTAAAATGATTCAATGTCCATGGCCTAACTTAAATTAAGACCTTGGAGTTTTTGGGTAAGCCTCAAGATGTGATTTTCTTTGGAAAGAAGGTATCTATCAGGTGAGGAAGTAGAGGTGAAACAGAGCCAGAGCACCTGGTAGGGCAACCCCAACAGCTAAGGCTTGGGCCCTAAGCTGGGGGAGATGTTGGGCTCACCATAGAGCTAAGTGGGGCCTTTGTTCTGCATAGAGGACAGACTTAACACCATACACTGATTGGAAGATGAGGGTTAAATGATCCCTACTTAAATAAAAAATGACTAAGCTTACTTGAAATGATGTTTAAAAAGTCTTTAATTGTCTGTAGTGAAGTTCTTTCTTTCCTTCCTGTAGACAGCATTCGTAGCTACTTTGGAGAAACAATTGCTCTTTACTTTGGATTTTTGGAATATTTCACTTTTGCCTTAATCCCCATGGCTGTCATCGGTTTACCTTACTACATGTTTGTGTGGGAAGACTATGACAAGTATGTGATCTTTGCCTCATTCAACCTGATCTGGTCCACGGTGATCCTGGAAGTGTGGAAGCGTGGCTGTGCCAACATGACCTACAGGTGGGGGACGCTGCTCATGAAGAGACAGTTTGAGGAACCCCGGCCTGGATTTCATGGCGTCCTGGGTATCAATTCTGTCACCGGCAGGGAGGAGCCTCTCTACCCCAGCTACAAGAGGCAGTTGCGCATTTACCTGGTCTCCCTGCCATTTGTGTGCCTCTGTCTCTATTTCTCTCTGTATGTCATGATGATTTACTTCGACATGGAGGCCTGGGCCTTAGGTCTACATGAGAACAGCAGATCTGAGTGGACCAATATCCTGTTGTATGTGCCCAGCATCATCTATGCCATTGTGATTGAGATCATGAACCGCCTCTATCGATATGCTGCCGAGTTTTTAACTTCATGGGGTAGGAGTTGATGCTTTGTATTCATGTCTTATTTGCCTGTAAGAAATATTGCTCAGATCATAGGCTTCTTATAGTTGCTACCTGCAGAGAAGATAGATGTTGCTCATTATAGAGACAGAAGGAAAAATTCATTGGTTTGTGAACACTGATGATCTCCACATCATGGTGATCACATCTCTCATTTATTGAGTGTTAGTTACTAAGTTCTAGGTGCCCTTCTAAGCACTTTATCTACAGTATCTCATCGTCACCTCCTCAGAGCACTATGAGTTAGAAGTTATTTCACCATTTTATGGATAAAGATACTAATACTTAGCAAGGTCAGACAGCAAATAGTAGAACCAGGCTAATTCAGACCTGTGTGTCTAAAACCTATGCTCCTAATACTATAACATTATGTTTTATGCTGAGGATAAAATAGATGGAAATTATCTTTATGATATCAACTGAATGAACTATGACTGGTTTCCTAAAACCGCTTATCTAATTGTCGTGTGCCACTGAGGACTGCCATTGAGCTCAACAGAGTCAGGTGTTCATGGATGTATCTGTGGTAAAAGAGGAATTTGGTTATAAACTTGGTTATAGGTTAAAAATGATCTTGATAGGCTATCATTCTTTATTTATTCATTCATAAAAATAAACAAATATGCTATATTATTCCCTAGGAAGAAGTCTAGACCTTAACTTCATGAGCCATAAAGATGTTTTATTAGTCATTTTTATTAGTTGTATCACAGCAACAGCTACCTTTGATTGGGTGCTTCCCTTGTGCTGATAGTAGGTTGAAGTTTCATTTTATTTCTGCTCCTGAGAGAAGGATGGTCACTTCTGTTTTGTAGGCAAGGAAGCTGAGTATCAGGAGTTAAATAACTTACCCACGGACAGGCAGTGGCTTAGTAGCTGAGTTGGTGTTCAAATCCAGGTCTAACACTGCCTCTCTGTGTAAGATGGTACTTCTCTTCAGAATCTTTCTTTTTGTCATTGTTTTCCTGCTGTCTTGGGATCTATAGTGTCACCTTTTCTAGATGATGGTGCAAATTTGAGTTTCCCTTCCAGTTAATTCTTGTAAGTCACATGCACAGAAAACTTTATTGCCCTATTCTTCAAAGTTTACTCTCAGTTTTTACTAGTACTACTCATACTGGGTCTTTTTTTGGGTGACTGTCTATAGGATCATTGCCAACGTGTTCTATGCTTCCTTATAGCAGTAATATTTTAAAAATTACTTCAGACAGTACTATTGTAGTACCATGGCGAATGTGTCCTTGCTTGATTTCTTGGTGGTAAGGAGTAACCGTGATTGACAGTCTAGTAAATTTACTGATGGAGGCTCTGGTGTTGGACATCTCTGCCCTCAGCACAAGTCCCACTTTACCTCATGATAGTTCTTCCATGTTATTTTTTTATTGAGAAAAAAATGACCTCTCTTCTTTAATATTTTAGAGAATCACAGATTGGAATCTGCCTATCAGAATCATCTAATTCTGAAAGTTTTAGTGGTAAGTATAGTGTTTATGTACAACTCCATTTGATTATGAAACTGATATGTACTACTAATATTTAGTGTTTAGAAATATAAACATGAGTTGCTTCTGACTTAAGGTATCAGTTCATATATTTTGTACAAGTATGCAAGGACTGATTAATAATAAATGCTTTAAAATCTGTGTCCAGTAATTTTATTACAAATATGCACGTGGTGTAAGACTGAAATATAGGAATTAATATTTTAGCCCATTTCCAGTTATTTAAAAAGTAACCACTTTATAGGTATGTGTCTATTCTTTTCCTTTTGAAAAACATTCAAAGAAATCATTTGGAATGTTTTGCTATTCAGCAATCCTTCCAGGTACATGCAATCTGTTTAGTGATGGAACACTAACATTTTTAATTTTGCTAGAGAAATTTTCAGTCTAAAAGAGTCCCAATATGTTTTGATGGGTAGGAGGAGAGAGATGGAGAGAAAGCATTGTGTAACCTGTTTGCTGTTTTTGTAAAAGCTCACACATTATGCCTCTTCCACATAATGTGTTCTAAATTATTCTAAATAATACTAGCTCAGGAGCATCTTGTTTATAGGCAGTTATCTCAGCCATTTGTGACATAACTGAGAATCAAGAAGGGTGCATGAAGAGTCCTCTGGGCTTTCAACTGGAATTTATTTAACACAGTCTGTGTATTTTACTCCCAAGAAAGGAATCTAGGCCCTCACTTATAGTCTTTGTTCCAGCTGTAGAAATCATTCTAAGAAGTTTATCTGTCTGGATTTTCAGGACTTAAAAGATTAGAAACCCCCATTATGAGGGTGTTTAGATTTCTGAAAGTAGGTAAACTTACAGAAGGACAGGTAAGGAAAAAGAAACTTGTCATAAACAAATAAGAATTCAACAATTTGGGCATTAGAAAAGGGACAAGTAGTCATATTCTAGGGGGAACCCCCCCGAAACTTGAATTATTATTTTGGAAGGCAGACCCCTTGTAATACAGGCTTCCCTGCTAGGTGAATGCTGTAGGAACCCATCGGCATCAGTATACCAGCTAGTGTTGGAAGGACTGCATTTGGCTTCAATGAATTTTTTTGGAGTTTCTTTCAATACGCTTGCCCATTTCATGGTGAGTGATTTACATGAACAACCTGCCCATATCATGCTGAGTGTTTAGCAGTTTTTGACCAAAAGCAACATCTAGCCCCAAGTGCCTTTTTTTCTGTATCTCCGAATGAAAAAGTCCTCAAAGGGAAACATTTTTGTCAATATAGAAAAAGTGAAACAAAAAGATGGCATAAGACTAAAAGTTATCAAGTTCAAAACTGTTTTGAGCAGTGGAAAAAGTGTCTTGATAGGTGTATTGCATCAAACCAAGAGTACTTAGAAGAGGACTGAAGTTTAAACATTTAAGAATAAATACACAATTTTTAAATAAATAAATTCCATTTCTTTTGGGTTCCCCTTCATACATCTAAAAATGTCCGAAGGCCTCACACTGTGACATGATTGATATTTTAAATGTTGGTACTGAATCAGCAAGGTAGTTATACTCTGTGTTCTCTGTGTTAGAAAGGAGGAGGACAGGTAATGTATTAAAATATTCATTCCGAAATAAGAACTTTTGTTCTCCGAAGTTAAAAACTCTCCATTTGTCTTAAAGAATTCACTTGTTTGTGAGGCTTTGTTAATCCCTAACAGTGCCAGGTACATGCCAGGTAATTGCCTTGAAAAAGACCCTTCTTTAGAGTCTGTTCTTCCTCCATGTTGCTTCTTAGATCTTTCCCTTTCTTTTTTTATGTTATGGGGATAGTGTTTCTCAGCTTTCCCATGCTTTTGTTTTTCAACTTCTAATCTAATTTAGCACCCCTTGTCCTGTGGCCTTATTGATCTTACTGCTCACTCTCTAGAATGACTCCCATCTCCTCACTAGTTAATGCTCACTCTTGTAAAAATAGCAGCCTTTGTCTCAGAAAGTGGTGCCACCAAACAGGAAGGAGGAGTCAGCACAGGGTCTGGGAGGCAGGAAGGAAGCCCACTAGTGCAGGAGGTTTCTGCAGGTTTTTGAGCAGGGGAACTATTGAAGGAATGGCACTTTTGGTGGCAGGATCCCTGCCACCCTCCCTTAGACTGCCACAGTGTGTCTGGCAAAAGAGGAGAAGCTCATGCCTGTAGTGACAAAGATGCTTTCCAGGCTGGGCTGGTTGTTATGGCCACCGAGTTACCTTGCTGTCTCTGTGACAGAAAGGAGTCTCAGATCCATGGGCACAAGAGGCTTCTTATGTGGGGCATTTGAGACAGGGTTCCCCTTGCCAGTATCACCCAACTGCCCCACTTATTCTGGTGTGGGAGGAGAGGTACACAGGCACAAAAAGGCTACCAGGACTGGGCTGCTTATGCTGTGGTGTTTCTTACGAGTGCTGCTTGGCCATCCTGGGATCTCTCCATAGAGCAGGGGAGTGTCAGGTCCAGCAGGGAAGGAGAACACTTCTCTGGGAAGCTTACTGTTGGTGGAGGGGGGTCTGGTATTGATGGGACTCATATTCAAATGGGGGAAGAATGGTCCTTCCTGGGTTGCTGGGTTGGGGTTAGGAAATGCTGGGCCCTGGTCTCTTCCTGTTGTATGGGGGAACTTGAGATGTGTTGGGGCTGTGTTGTTCCTTCAGTGCTGGGATCCAAACCAGTCTTCCTTTCCTATCAGTGCCCTTCAGAGTCTTCCTTTAGTTGTATCTTGCGTTATTGCCAGAATTTATTTATTTAGTAAAGAAATATATGGAGAAACGGTCTATGTTATCTCATCTAAACTAGAAGCCCCTCATTACATTTTTAAATGCTACATTTACAGTTGTAATACAGTATGATCAAGCAGTACTTAACATTATCTTTTTTCTTGGCAGTTTAACTTTCTCAATTGCTTTGCCTCACTCTTCTACATTGCCTTTGTCCTGAAGGATATGAAGCTTTTGCGCCAGGTGAGTGTGAATAACAGAAAATTGTCAATTTTTTAGGCCTTTGATGTAGTTTTCTGTATTAAAATAATATAATTGTTTTTGATTTATTATTTTTACAAATAAAGTCTTTTAAATTTTGTATATTTTACTCAATAAATAAATTCTAAATTAAAAAATGATTAGCAATTGATTGCACTGTGTGTCATCTCAACTGAAAATAAATTAGTTGAACCTAACTGGCTTGCAAAAATTAATCATATAGGACAGTAAAATCAATTATACAGTTCGCCTCAAAGCTTGTCAGAGCAACTCCAGCAATAAAAATGTAGTATTCATTAATGGAACTTTTTTGTGTGTCTTGGGTGATTGGAGTGATTGGTATAACCACATAACCTTAAAAAGTTCTTGAAAATTTAATTTTTAAATTAATAAGTTATTAAACTTTAGAGACCAGCGGGCCGTAGTCAGTGCTTTATCTTTTCTGAAATGTATAGTTGGACGTTTATTTTGGTTCATTGCCATTTCTAGATCACATAATACCAGTGAATAATAGAGTACAAATTATTGATTTCTAAATTCTGTTTTTTGTACTTGAGCCAGTTATCAGTAAAGGGCTATTCTTTCCCCGTTTTAATATTCTGAGTTTGTTAGTGAATGAGTTTTTAATATTTATAAGCAGACTTAGAATAATTTTTCAGGAAATTAAAATATTTTTATAATCAGAGAGTATTTAAAGATTTAGTGGTCGTGGTTCTAGCAGCCTGCGTAAAAGTAAAGTTAGATGTTGTGCTTTAAACTCTACTTTTTATTTTTATTTATTTTTATTTTATTTTTTTTTGAGTTGGAGTCTCACTCTGTCGCCCAGACTGGAGTGCAGTGGCATGCTTCCAGCCACCGCAGCCTCGACCTGCTGGGCTCAGGCGATCCTTCCGCCTCAGCCTTTCAAGTAGTTGGAACTTCAGGTGCGTGCTACCACGCCTGGCTACTTTTTGATTTATTGTAGAGACGAGGTCTCACCAAGTTGCCCAGGCAGGTCTCAAACCCGTGGGCTCAGGCAGTCCACTCATCTTGGCCTCCCAAAGTGCTGGGATTATAGACTGTGCCACTGAGCCTGGCCTAAACTCTACTTTTTAAAACTTATTTTTGAAAATTGAGAAAGTTCAAAATAATAAACTAGAAATTGATAAGCTGGATTTACACATCTCTTTTGTTCCATGCATTAGTGTATCAGTAGGATGTGATTTGTCACTTCTTATGCTTTAGAGAGTCTCTTTCATTTAGCAGAGGACAGGGGAATGGAAGAGGACTCTTTTAAAAAAATAGAATTATAGGGCACAGTAGCTCAAGCCTGTAATCCCAGCACTTTGGGAGGCCGAGGTGAGGGGATTGCCTGAGCCCACGGGTTTCAGAATAGCCTGGGCAACTTGGTGAGACCTCATCTCTACAATCAAAAATCAAAAAATTAGCTGGGTGTGGTGGCACACACCTGTAGTTCTGGCTACTTGGAAGGCTAAGGCAGAAGAATCACCTGAGCCCAGCAGGTTGACGCTGGGGTGGCCATGAGCGTACCATTGCATTCCAGCCTGGGCGACAGAGTGAGACTCCAGCTCAAAAAAGAAAGTAAAATAAAAGAATTATACTAGCAAAGGTGGTGCCTGATGGAAGCACTCATCCATCTAGGGAAAGTGAAAATTAACACATCTCTGGAAATCAGCTTTTTTTGTATCTTTGTCAAGAACCTTAACTTATCCCAAGTAAGGCTTTTTTGTTTGTTTGTTCAAGTTGGGGTTTCACTCTGTTGCCCAGTCTGGAGTGCAGTGGCACAATCACAGCTCACCACAGCCTTAAACTTCTGGGCTCAGGCAATCCCTCTGCTTCAGCCTCCTGAGTAGTTGAGTCCACAGGGACATGCCACCATGCCCGGCTAATGTTTTAAAATTTTTTGTGAAGATGGGGTCTGGTTATGTTGCCTAGTCTGATCTCAAATTCCTAGACTCAAGCAGTTCTCCTGCCTCGGCCTCCCAAAGTTCTGGGATTACTCATGCCTGACCTAAAAATGAATTTTAGGGCGGCCAACAGACACGTGAAAAAGTGCTCAACCTCACTCATCATCAGAGAAATGCAAATCAAAACCACATTGAGATACCACCTAACTCCAGTAAGAATGGCCATTATTAATAAAACAAACAACAGCTGCTGGTGAGGATGCGGAGAAAAAGGAATGCTTCTACACTACTGGTGGGAATGCAGACTAGCGCAACCTCTTTGGAAGACAGTGTGGTGATTTCTGAAAGAACTAGTATTGACCTTCCATATGACCCAGCAATTCCTCTATTAGTAATATACCCGGAGGAACTCAAATCATTCTACAAAAAAGATACCTGCACACGTATGTTTGTTGCAGCTCTGTTCACAACAGCAAAAACATGGAGCCAACCATGTTGCTCATCAAAGCTGGATCAGATTAAAAAAATGTGGTACATATACACAATGGAATATTTTGCAGCCATAAAGAAGGATGAACATATGGACTTCGTAGCAACTTGGATGGATTTAGAGTCTATCATACTCAGTGATCTATCACAGAAACAAAGAACAGAGTACCATATGTACTTGAACAGATCTTGAACAATTATAATACTGTAAGAAAGGGATTGGCAGTAGTGTAAAACTGTCAGGGGAGGCGGGATGGGATTGGTAGTTGAGGGAAACTGCTAGGGGAGGGAGGGGTATATCTCATCAACAAGGGTACCTGCATAATCAGTATTTGCATACCTAACTCTGAGTTATACCCCATATCTTTTTTTTTTTTTTTTTTGAGTTGAAGTCTCACTCTGTTGCCGAGACTGGAGTGCAGTGGCCGCTCCTGTCCTCTGCAGCCTCAACCTACTGGGCTCCGGGGATCCTTCCGCCTCAGCCTTCCAAGTAGCCCTAACTACAGTCAGGTGCTACCACGCCCAGCTAATTTTTGACTTTTTGTAGAGACAAGTTCTCGCCAAGTTGCCCAGGCAGGTCTCGAACCCGCGGGCTCAGGCCATCCACTCACCTCACCCTCCCAAGGCACGGGATTACAGGCTGAGCCACCGAGCCCGGATCCATATCTTTATAATAAAAAAATAATAATAAAAAGAATTTTAAATGAAATGGGAAAATGCTCACAATATATTGAGAACAGCAATATTCAAAGTTGTCTACATATACTATAATTATAGTTTTGTTTTTACATATTAGAAAGGAGTATTCCAGGAGGTAGCAGTAGTTCTGTCATGGTTATAAAACTATCAGTGACTTTTTTTTCTATTTTCTTTTTAAAAAAATTATATTGATAAATAATATTTGTTCATTTTTATGGGGGAGCATGTGATACTTTGTTACATATACAGAGTGTGTAGTGATATAGTCAGGGTATTTAGGGCATTAATCACCTCAAATATTTATCATTTCTATGTGTTGGGAGCATTTCAAGTTCTCTCTTCTAGTTATTTTGAAATATAGAATACATTGTTGTTAACTACCCTACAATGCTATAGAACATTATAATTTATTCCTTCTAACTGTATGTTTGTACCTGTCAACAATTCTCTTTTCATTCCCCTCCACCACCCACATGCCCTTCCCAGCCTCTGATAACTGTCATTCTACTCTCTAACTCCATGAGATCAACTTTTTTAGTTCCCACATAAGAGTGAGAACATGTAAAATTTGTCTTTCAGTGCCTGACTTATTTCACTTTACATAATGACCTCCAGTTCTATGTTGCTGCCTATAGCAGAATTCTATTCTTTTTTATTTTATGTATATATGGAATATATACATATTCCGTCATGTATATATATCACATTTTCTTTATCCATTCATCCGTCCCACTTAAGTTTATTCCTTATCTTTGCTATTGTGAATAGTGTAGTGGGATTGCTAAATTGTATGGTAGTTCTCTTTTTAGTTTTTTTGAGAAATTTCCATACTGTTTTTTCTAATAGCTGTAGTACAGACTTCCCCTGCTAGGTAAGTATTCTAGGAACCTATCGGCATCAGTGTACCAACTAGAGTTGTTGTGAGAGGCTGTGTTCAGCTTCAGTGAAATTTTTTTTGGAGATTCTTTCATGATGGGTGATTTACAAATGTATCTGCTCACATCACGCTGAGTGTTAAGCAGTTTTTGACCCAAAACAACATAACCTCATGCCCTATCCTCCCTATCCATCCAATCTTGCCGCAGTGACTTTTCTTTTTCCCTAATGAAAAAAGTCTTCAGAGGGAAATATTTTGCTGATGTGGAAGAGGTGAAACAAAAAACAGCAGAGGCACTAAAAGGCATCAAAATTGACAAGTTCTAAAATTGTTTTGAGCAGTGGAAAAAGCATCTCCATAGGTGTATTGCATCAAATGGAGAGTACTAAAAGGTGACTGAAGTAAGAATAAATACACAAGTTTTAATAAGTAAATTCAGGGGTTTTTGGTCCACATCTGTACAACAGTTTCCTTTTCCTCATCTTTGCCAGCATTTGCTATTTTTGTCTTTTTTTTTTTTTTTTTTGAGTTGGAGTCTAACTGTCTCCCAGACTGGAGTGCAGTGGCCACTCCCGGCCACCGCAGTCTTGACCTGCTGGGCTCTGGTGATCCTTCTGCTTCAGCCTTCCAAGTAGCTGGAACTACAAGCACATGCTACCACTCCTGGCAAATTTTTTATTTATTGTAGAGATGAGGTCTCACCAAGTTGCCCAGGTGGGTCTCGAACCCGTGGGCTCAGGCAATCCACTCACTTCGGCCTCCCAAAGTGCGGGATTACAGGCTGAGCCACTGAGCCCGACCTATTTTTGTCTTTTTAATAACAGCTATTCTAAGTATGGTAAGATGATATCTCATTGTGGCTTTTATTTGCATTTCCCTAGTATTAATAATTAGTGATGTTGAGGATTTTTTCATATAACAGTGGCAGTTCATGTGTCTTCTTTTGAAAAATATTTGTGTCCTTTGCCCATTTTTTAATGGTATTATTTGTTTGCTGTTGTTTAATTTATTGTCTATTCTGAATATTAGTCCTTTGTCCTATAAGTAGTTTGCAGATATTTTCTCCCATTCAACAAGTTGTCTCTTCACTCTGCTGACTATTTCCTTTGCTGTTCAAAAGGTTTTAGTTTAATATGGTCCCATTTTTCTTTTGGATACCTATGCTTTTGAGGTCTTTGCCCAGACCAGTGTCCTATAATATTTCCCATATGTTTTCTTCTAGTTTTATAATTTCTTCAGGTCTTATGTTTAAGTCTTTAATGCATTTTTAGTTGATTTTTGTATATGGTGATATGGATCTAGTTTCATTTTTCTGCAAATGGATATTTAGTTTTCCAGCACCATTTATTGAAGAGGATTTTTCCCCCATTGTAACTTCTTGGCACATTTGTTGAAAATCTGTTGGCTGTAAATATATTGATTTTTTTTCTATTTTCTGTAGTGAGGGAGGATATGTTAGTTTTATAATTTAATTTTTAAAAATTAGTCAGACTCTTTTTTTCCCCTCAAAGTTGGCAACATCATTTAGATTTCTGTGTTGTAGTCAGGATGAGATGATAAAAAACACAATTTCAATTTAACTCATTTTCCTACTGACTCTTTTAAAAAAAAATTTCTGTTGACAAATAATCATTGTATATACTCATGAGGTACATAGTGTTTTTTTGATACATATATTGTACAGTGATCAACTCAAGGTAATTAGCATATCTGTCATCTCAAACACTTATCACTTCTTTGTGTTGGGAATGCTCAATCAACTAGTTCATTTCTTATAATCTTATTTGTACTTTAATGTAAGTCTTTCCTGTGAAAAAATATATACTAGAAACACTCCCTTACCCATCTAGCTTTTCTAGTTTTTTTTGGTTTTTTTTTTTTGAGTTGGAGTTTCACTCTGTCGCCCAGACTGGAGTACAGTGGCATGCTCCCGTCCACCGCAGCCTCACCCTGCTGGGCTCCAGCGATCCTTCTGCCTCAGCCTTCCAAGTAGCTGGAACTACAGGTGCATGCTACCACACCCGGCTAATTTTTTATTTATTGTAGAGACGAGGTCTCGCCAAGTTGCCCAGGTAGGTCTCGAACCCGCAGACTCAGGCAATCCACTCGCCTCAGCCTCCCAAAGTGCCGGGATTACAGGCTGAGCCACTGAGCCCAGCCTGTACTAGTTTTTATAACATGTAGTATATCATTGAAGATTCCATTTTATTGATTACATAATTGTATGCATGCTATGATTTTATGAAGTTGCATTGGTAAATATGATTTATGTGCTTCTCTTTAGAGCCTGGCCACACTTCTGATTACCTCCCAGATCCTTAACCAGGTTGTGGAATCTCTTCTTCCTTATTGGCTCCAAAGAAAGCATGGTGTGCAGGTGAAGAGGAAGATGCAGGCCATAAAGGCAGATATCGATGCTACATTATATGAACAAGTCACCCTGGAAAAAAAAATGGGAACTTATTTGGTAAGTTGGAATATTGCTGAATTAAACATTTATTAAAAGTTCATAATGGCCATTCACTGAGTTCAACAAGTCTTATATGCTCATTCTCTTAGACATGCCTATTTTATAAGTGCTTTCCAGCCAGTTTCCTCACCATGAGCCACTTTAAAGTTAAAAAGATGAAACTGTGCATTGAAGCACTACCATCTTGAATTGAAAGTTTTGCCAGTAATACCAAAGGGTGAGTTTGGAGAATTATGTGACTGCTGTGTGGAAGGGGCGGTAGAAATAGTTGCTCCAGAGATGGCAGAGCCGGAGAGATGTTTTTCCTGGCGAGGCAGCAGCATTGCTCACTCCTGACACTTCAAACTCATAGAAAATGATTGCTCAACTGAAAGATTTAAACCCATTGCTGAGAAATGCAATGCTAATCTGAAGATTAATTTTTAGTTTGAATTAGTGCTATTGTATAAATATAAAACAGTTCTTTTAAGCAGAGAATTTTGAGTTATTTTTGGTAACTGCAGGGAAATTATTAGTGCTTTGGTACTTGTAATATTGGAAAGATCTAGCTCCTAAAACCTAATCATGTGTTCAACTAACTTCTATTGAACTTTGGCTTCATATGCTATCTCTGTATTTTTGGGGGAAGGGGTGGTGTTGGGATCACATTTGTATCACTATGGGTTAAAAGCTTAGTCTAATTCACATTATGTTAGGATCCTTTCCTTGCCTGTGCTAGGGGGTGGCATTTTTGACCAAGTTTATTTTCTTCCTTCACTCTCTTATAGAAATGATACCAGCAGTCAGTCCGTCCCCCTTCATCTTTGGAGGCCTCATGTCACTGGCCTCTTTTCTGCCCGTTATGGTCTTCTGTAATAATTCTCCATATTGCTGCTCTGGTTTCCCACTTTTCATCCTATAGTCAGTTAGAATCTGCTTTAAGTTCTTTTCTCTGAAATTGTCTGGGCAAATATCATCATCCCCTGAAGTATCCAAAACCAAATTCACACTTTTCTCCAGACAGGTTTTTGGGCTTTGCCCCAGCTCAGTGAATGGCATGCAGTGTACCCCTTGTCTAAGCAATTCTAATTCACCTAAGAGCTGTGTGCCAATGAGGTGACACTGCCAAAATCTTAGCACCTCACCATATCTGACAGCCTTAATGAAGAAAGGTGAGGGAGGCATGGCTTTTCCCATGTCAAAAAGAGGTGACTAAAGTCTTGTAAACTAGAGATTTGTTGGGAAAAAAAAATCAAAACTCTATGTCATTAATCATCTGACGACTAAGGAGAAAGGTTTAGGACTTTGCCTTTGCAATTCAGAATCTTCCTATTATACAGCACAGGCCTTTTGTTGTGAAATAAAGGAAATAGTATACTAATTTATCTCACAGGCCCTGGGTCTGAGAGTGAGCTCCCAGGTTGACAGGGCCACTCCTTTATAGCCCTTCAGGGTTCTGCATGATCTGGTTGGTTTTCCCTCCTCGTCTCTTACAAGTTTCTTTTTTACTCTCCATTGGAGTTACATTAAATATTTGGAGAGGGGAGATGCTTTTAGATCACATTTGTTCTAGATGATTGTTTCCTATGCACTAATCCTTTCTTCTGGGTGCATTTTTCTCCTCACTGAAGTCAATTAATTTAGAATTGTATCTTCTGTAATCTCATCCTGACTGTTAGATATTAGTCTAAAATAATGTTGCCAAGCTTTGGGAAAAAGCAGTTTGTGTAAAACTTAAGAAGGATTATTATAAAAGTAATACTTGCTTATTCACTGTAGAAAACTTATAAAATACAGGACAGGGTCAATAAGGAAAAATAAATTTTCTGTAATGTTCCCACCAAGGGTAATCTTCTGCGGTCGCTTGACCCTTGCTCTGCCAGCCCAGGGCTAAGCCTGTGTTACTTCTTAGATCTTCACTGTCCACTGCAGTTTCTCTTTCTGTGAACTGCAGTTTTTATCCAACTACACAGCTGCTTGAGGCTGAATTTTCATAGTGAAGACCCCAAGTAGAATAACGTATTGCTGCACAGTAAGTGAGCTGTCTTCTACTAAACTACATGTTACAGAGGTTTACCAAAAATGTAAACGAGTGCTATTCTTTGCACTAACATTTTTTGTTTTGGAAAATATAATTATTATTCAAAAGGTATTTCATTTATGTTAATGTTATTATTATTATTTTTATTTATTATTATTATTTTTTGAGTTGGAGTCTCACTCTGTTGACCACACTGGAGTGCAGTGGCTGCTCCCCGCCACTGCAGCCTCAACCTGCTGGGCTCCAGTGATCCTTCTGCCTCAGCCTTTCAAGTAGTTGGAACTACAGGCACGTGCTACCACGTCCGGTTAATTTTTGACTTATTGTAGAGATGAGGTCTCACCTAGTTGCCCAGGCGGGTCTCGAACCTGCGGGCTCAAACAATTCACTCACCTCAGCCTCCCAAAGCACAGGATTACAGGCTGAGCCACTAAGCCTGCCTAATATGTTATTATTTTAATGACTTAATGAAAATGTTTAAATTCTCAGTTTTAATTAGCAATGTGGTAAATACTCATGTAAACAAAGATCTTTCATGTCTTCAAAAATTATTGATAGTTTAGGGCTCTGGAGAACAAAAAATTTGAACAGTTGAATCTAGAGTAACCCTCCTGCCATTTTTCAAGGAGTTGGCTTTTTTGAATGCAGTCTGATTGTTTTCTCATAAGATCTGAGTTACATGATTGTGGAAGTGTAACTCTGGCACCCCATTGGGATGCATTGACGTCAGGTTGTCCCTTTTGTGGGGACACCTTGTTTGATCACTTGGTTGACTTGGTAACAGACAGATTTCACAGGTTCTTTCTCATTTTATGGTGAATAAATTATTCGTGGGTAGATATTTTGAGACTTTCCTGTTCTCTATAAATGGTGTCTCTTTAAAAATACAGTTTCTGCCGGACTCGGTGGCTCAGCCTGTAATCCCACGCCTTTGGGAGGCTGAGGTGAGTGGATTGCCTGAGCCCGCAGGTTCGAGACCCGCCTGGGCAGCGAGACCTCATCTCTACAATAAATCAAAAAATCAGCTGGGCATGGTAGCGTGCGCCTGTAATTCCGGCTACTCGGAAGGCTGAGGCGGAAGGATCGCTGGAGCCCAGCAGGTCGAGGCTGCGGTGGCCGGGAGTGTGCCACTGCCCTCCAGCCTGGGTGACAGAGTGAGACTCCAACTCAAAATATATAAATAAATAAATAAAAATTAAAAAATAAAAATACAGTTTCTGATTATTGCTGGCATATGAGAATAATGTTGATTTTTTTATCTTTTACCAGCAACTTTGCTGAACTCTTCCGTTATTTCCAATATATTTTCCATCGATTTTGTTGGGTTTCTACATGGGTTTGATGGTTATTTTAGCTATAAATATAATGGCCATTTTCTTTCTTCCATCAGTTTTTATTATTTTTATTATCTACTAGTCTTACTAGTATGTTCAATATAATTTGAATAGAAGTAGTTATTACAGGAATCTTTGTTTCAGATTGGGTGTTATGTTTGTTAAATGTTTATAGTAAACAACTTTTTATCAGTTTTAAAATGTTATTTTGGGGGGCACATAATCACTAAGGGTATCTGATCCTAAACCAGGAGAAGTAAGGACCAGTGAGTGACCCAAACTTCACCTGTATGTAGACAACTTATGTAACTAAACCTGACTTGAACCCCACATCTTTAAAATTAAATAAAGAAAATTTTAAAAATAAAAATAAAAGATAAAAATGTTATTTTATTTTCCTTAGTTGCTCAGAATCTTTTATCTTGAATAATGTTCTGTTTTGTCAAAATTGTTTTACTTCTCTTGTGATTATTTTATTACCTACCAAATTATTTAATTTACAATTAGTAAATTCCCTAATGGAGCAACATACTCACATTTAAATGATTAACTCTGCTTGTTCAATATTTTTCATATACATTGCTAGGTAGAGTATGCTAATGTTTTATTTAGTTTTGTGTACTTAGCTAGTAATTTTCCTTTCTTAGTCACTGAGGTAAGGTCCCCTTGTTATTCATCATGGAAACTGTTTCTAATGCAGAGCCTGGCATTTAGCAGCCACTTAATGTAATATTGAATAAAGAACAGTTTCAGATCTCAGTCCCTGCTGTCTGTGCACTGATTGTTACCTTCATTCTATGCCTTCATTCCTTGCCATTCAAATCTGCACTAAATAAATACGCTTGGTATAGGGAGCTCTGAGACATGATGTGAGGAGGAATTGGGATGCATCACCTGGAACCTGAAACTTTGTCTTCATACATTTAATAAATTGGATATGTAAAATTAATTATGATTTTCACAGAGATATTATAGTATTCTTAATAACTATTTTGTCCTTAAAGTTTGTGTATAGGTTCTTAGAATTGTCTTAGTCAGTTGGTCTTTGCTAACCTTCAGCTATTATGGTAGAGTGTCTTAGCTAATATATTCCTGTTTTGTGTGTATGTTTTTGTTTACTTTATTAAATTTTTATTTTTTTCCTTCTTGCTGTTGGATTATGTCCCTGGTTTGTTAAATTTATTGGCTCAAAAGTACTCCAAAATATGAAAGTACTGATAGAATGTTAACATAAATATATCATCACTCAATCACTCTGTGAGATGGAAACACAGAGTGTGGAGCCTACAGCAGTATTTAGAAGGGACTCCTGGGGTGCTACTCATTAGTGAGGCCAGGAAGGCCTATGCATGACTTTCAGAGGCTGTCCAGTGGCACATCTGAGAGAAATTGTGTACACTTCTCTGCATAGGCTTGGTCTTTATGGCCTGAAGCACTGCAGTTTTGAATGCTGAGCATAGGACATGGGGAATTTCCTAAGACTGAATTGTGATAAAAATGGTTTGATTTCTAAGATTTTCACTCTTTCCCAACTCTTGATTTCTTCATTCTTCAGAGAAGGAAATCAATGCTTATCATTGGGCATATTTAAAAACCACATCTAAATGCTGCAACATCACATTAGAACATACCTTCTAGAGCCAAATGCAACCAGCATGTGATTTAGAAACTGCTCACCCCTGAGTCCCAAGCTGAACTCTCAGCCTGCCAGCTCTGAAGTACATGTGCTACTTTCTGAGCATCAAAAACTCACTCAGAATCCCTGGGTTCATACTTGATCCAAATATCCAGAGTGTCTGAAAGAAGCACTTCCTGCCATTCTCAATACCATATAATTACGTTTGGAATTTTCTATTTTAGTAAAATATAAAATAAGAGAAGAAACAGATGAGAAGTGGAATGTGACTTACGCTGAAGCTCTCAGTTACTAAGCCTAATATGCACGTCTTGGTGAAAGACTGGTTTGGAGAGGCAGTAATCATAATTATATTTATTAATTTTAAAATGTTCTTAATATTGCTTTAAAATATCGTGATGAGTATTTTTCTTAAACTGAATCATTATTGCATGTGCGTGGGATGATCATGAGATCACAGGGTGCCATAACCTGGAGTGACAGTTGCGTGTGGCCTGAGCGCAGCCTTAGGCGTCATGAGGGCTGGCTTTGTAACTTAATCACTGCATGACTTAGAGCGCATTTATTGCTCAGGTCTCTCAGGGAACTGTAAACAACAAGCCTCCCGTGAGGTATTTGAGTAGCAAGTCACTGGTTCCTGTTGGGAAGTGGTGACTGAGGTGACACGTCAGAGTCACCAGCTCCCAGGGTTCCTACTTCAGTGAGACTTCTTTGTTCTAAAGATCACTAAGTAACTCACCTCATATTGCTTATATCTCTTCCCCCCAAATTGAGGATATATAAGAACCATTGCTCCTTCCTCCCTTTGACGTAAACCTTTAAAGCGTATCACTGATGTTTTTAAACATTTGCAGAAGGGTTTTTTTTCATGCTTCAGTGTTTTCCTTGTCTTCTGCCATAAACTCTGTATTTGCTACTTCTGCTAGGCTGACTCTGGGGCTCTCCCAGATATATGGTTTGTAAATATTTCCTCCCATTCTTGGGTAGTCTTTTCACTTTATTGAGAGTGTCCTCTGATGCACAAATTATGTTTAATTTTGATGTTGTCCGTTTTGTCTATTTTTTTGATGCTTGTGCTTTTGGTGTCACATCTAGGAAGTCATTGCCTAATCTGAAGTTAGGAAGTTTTGTCCCCATATTTTCTTCTAAGAGACTTATAATTTTAGCTTTTATATTTAGGTCTTTCATCATTTTTAGCTATTTTTGTGTGTGTTTGATGTGAGGAATGGGATCAAATCTATTCTTTTGCATGTGACTGTTTACTTGTCCTAGTGTCATTTGTTGAAAAGAACATTGTTTTGCTGAATGGTCTTGGCACACTTTTGAAAAATCAAATGACCATAGATATTTGGGTTTATTTCTGGATTCTTAATACTTCTCTGAAGACCCATTTGTCTATCTTTATGTCAGTACCACTCTGTCTTCATTACTGTAGCTTTGTGGTAGATTTTCAAATCAGGAAGTGTGATTTTTCCAGCTTTGTTCTTATTTTTCAAGATGGTTTTGGCTATTCTGTGTCCCTTGCAATTTCATATGAGTTTTGGATCAGCTTGTCCATTTCTATAAAAAATGCAGTTGGAGCCGGGCTCGGTGCCTCAGCCTGTAATCCCGCGCCTTTGGGAGGCTGAGGTGAGTGGATTGCCTGAGCCCGTGGGTTCAAGACCCGCCTGGGCAGTGAGACCTCATCTCTACAATAAATTAAAAAATCAGCCGGGCATGGTAGCGCATACCTGTTATTCCGGCTACTTGGAAGGCTGAGGCGGAAGGATCGCCGGAGCCTAGCAGGTCGAGGCTGCGGTGGCCGGGAGCGGCCACTGCACTCCAGTCTGGGCGACAGAGTGAGACTCCAGCTCAAACAAACAAACAAACAAACAAACATAAAAATGCAGTTGGAATTTTGACTTGGACTGCATTGAGTCTGTAGATCAATTTAGGGAGTATTGCCGTCTTAGCAATATTAAGCCTTCCAGTCCATGAATACAGAATAGAATGTCTTACCACTCTGTAGATTTTTAATTTTTCTCAGCAATGTTTTATAGTTTTCAGTGTGTAAGTCTTATACTCCTTTGGTTAAGCTTATTCCTAAGTGTTTTATTCTTTTTAGCGCTACCACAAGTGGAATTGTTTTCATAATTTCATTTTCAGATTATTCATTGCTAGTGTTTATCATTACCATTGATTTTTGTATATTGATTTTGTGTACCTTACTGCAGTAATTTGCTTGCCCTATTACTTTTTTGGTGGGTTCTTTAAGGCTTTTTGTATTTAACATTATGTTTCCTGTAATAGAGATAACTTTACTTCTTTTCTGCTCTGGATGCCTCTTATTTATTTTTCTTGCTTAATTTTGCAAGTTAGAACCTCTAGAACAATGTTGAGTAAGAGAGTTGAGAATGGTTGTCCTGTTGTCCTGTTTCTGGTCTTAGGGGGAAAGCTTTCAGTCTTTACCATCTTCACCCACCATTAACCGAGGGTATTTTGTAGGTACCTTTTATCAGGTTGAGGGAATTCCCTTCTATTCCTCATTTGTTGAATTTTTTTTAAAATCATGAAAGAGTGTTGGATTTTTTCTGTATCTTTAAAAAAAACTTTATTAATGTAGTGTGTAATGTTGATTGATACTTGTATGTATGTTGAACCAACTTTGCAATCCTAGGATAAATCCTCTTTCATCATGGCATATAATCCTTTTACTATGCTGAATCCAGATTACTAGTATTTTGTTGAGGATTTTACATCTCTATTCATAAGGGATATTGGCGTATAATTTTGTTTTCCTGTTGTGACTTTGTCTGGTTTTTAGTATTCGTGTAATACTGGTCTTATAAGAACAACATGAGCTGTATTTCTTCCTTTTGTGAGAATTGGTATTAATTTTTCTTTAAATATTTGATAAAATTCACCAGTGAAGCCATCTGGGTCTGGGATTTTCTTTGTGGGAAGTTATTGATTACTAACTCAAGCTCATGCTAGATCTATTCAAATGTTCTATTTCTTATTTTGTAAATGATTTTTTCCCTTTATTTTTAGTTGACATATTTTATGTATTGTGCATATTTATGAAATACAGAGTGATGTTGCAATATACGTATGTAATGATCAAATCAGGGTAATTAACATATCCATCACCTCAAACATAAATTATTTCTTTGTGTTGTGAACATTCAAAATCCTTTCTTATAGCATCTTGAAAATATATAATAGATCATAGTTAATTATATTCACTATAGAGTCCTTCAGAATACCAGAATTCATTCCTCCTATCAAGCTATAATTTTGTATTCATTAATCCAGCAGTCCCTAACCTTTTTGGCATCAGGGAACAGTTTTGTGGGAGACAATTTTTCATGAACTCTGGGGGATGGGTATGCGCATCAAACCTGGTAATATTAATCTGTATTTGTAGCTGCTCCCTAGTGCTGGCATCACTGCCCAGCTCCACCTCAGATCATTACACATTAGATTCTCATAAGGAGTGTGAAACCTAGATTCCTCACATGCATAGTTCACAATAGAGTTTGTGCTCCTATGAGAATCTAATGTTGCTGCTGATCTGAGGTGGAGCTCAGATGGTAATGCAAGCGATGGGTAGCAGCTGTAAATACAGATGAAGCTTCACTTGCTTGCCCACTGCTCACCTCCTGCTATGTGGTCTGGTTCCTAACAGGTCACAGATTGGTACTAGTTCATGGCCAGGGGATTGGGGACACCTGCATTAATCAACCTTTCCTTATCCTTCTCTTTCCCCTTCCCTTCCCAGTCTCTAGTACCCACAATTCTACTCTCTACTTCCATGAGCTCAAATTTTTTTTTCAGCACTCACATATGAGTAAGGACATGGTATTTATCTTTCTGTGACTGACTCTAGGTATTTGCTCATTTAATCCATGCTATTTTTTTTTTACATATCATTGTTTCTAGAATTCCCTTATAACCTTCTCCCCACCTCTGTAAGGTAAGCAGTAGTGTCCCCTCTTTCTTTCTTGATTTTCCTAATTTGAATTTTCTCTCTTTTTGTCTTGCACACTCTAAGCAGAGGTTTATCTTTATTTTGATGGAATCAAGTTGATATAGAATCAACTTTTGGTTTCATTGATCTTCTCTTATTTATATTTATTTTCTTCTGCTTGCTTTGGGTTTAGTTTACTCTTCTTTTGCGAACTTCCTAAGGTGGAAGTTTAGTTTGTTTTGAGGTCTTTTTTTTTTTTCTAAACAGAGGCATTAGCAGCAATACATTTTCCTTTGGCTCTGCTTTTGTGGCATTCCATATGTTTTGTCTTCATTATCATTTATCTTCAAGTATTTTCCAATTTCTTCTGTGATTTCTCTTTTGACCCATTGGTTTTCTTGAAATATTTTGCTCAATTTTCATATATTTGTGAATTTCTCAAATTTGCTGTGGCAGATTTCCAATTTCATCTCATTGTGGCCACAGAAGATATACTTTGTGTGATTATAATAAGTCTTTTAAATCTATTGAGAGTTGTTTTATGGCCTAACATATCATCTGTTTTGGAGACTATTTATTTATTTATATATATAAATATAAATATAAATATATATATATTAGATGATTATTTTTCTTTTAAAGATGTGGGGTACAATTCAGGATTAGGTATACAAGTGGTCATTGTACAGGCAACATTTGGGCCTCCTTTTGGTCCCCACTTTGCCTGGTTTGAGATCAGGTACCCTTACTGATGTTGTGCCTCCCCTCTCTCACACCCTAGCAGTATCCCACTACTGCCAATCCCTTTCCTATAGTATTATGGTAAATGTTCAGGGTCCGCTTATGAGTGAGAACATGTGGTACTCTGTTCTTTGTTTCTGTTATAGACCACTAAGTATGATAGACGCTAAATCTATCCAAGTTGCTGTGAAGTCATATGTTTGTCTTTCCTTATGGCTGCATAATATCCATTGTGTATATGTACCACATTTTTTTAATCCAGTCTGGTTCCGATGGGCAGCATAGTTGGTTCCATGTTTTTATTATTGTGAATAGTTCTGCAATAAACATGTGTGTGCAGGTATCTTTTTTGTAAATGATTTGAGTTCCTCCGGGATTCCTGGGTCATATGGAAGGTCAATTTCTAGTTCTTTTAGAAATTGTCACACTGTTTTTATTTTAGAGAATATTTAATGTGTACTTGAGAGGAATGTGCATTCTGCTGTTATTGGGGTAAATGTTCTATAGATGTGTGTTAGATCTCTGTGTTTTTTTTTGTTTGTTTGTTTGTTTTTGTGTTATGCTATCAACACTCAGCCAGGAAGTTTGTAGCTTTGCCTTAGCAGTCACTCCTACCTCAAAAGAGTCTTAACATCTGTTAGAGGTGAGTTCTTAGAGCTTTTTCAGGTTTTTCCTGAGCTTGTATATGGTCCTATGCGTGTGTCTGGTTTTCTAGATTTCTAGGAAAATGTTGGAGCTTTCAGATCACCTGTGGACATCTCATTCTTTACCCTTTCCTTTGTGTCCCCTATCTAGTTCATTATTTTCCCCAGCTGGTACCTATCACCTCAGGCAGAAATGATGTTAGAACATTTGACTAACACCCCTGGGAAGAAGCCGTTAGCACTGGTAGAGATTCCATGAGATTGAATAAAGGCATGTCTTTTGACTAGGTTCTTTTAAAGTACCACTAGCCATTTAAGATAATAACTTCCCTTTGGGAATGAGTCTTTCAAAGATTTCTAGCTCTAGTCTGTTCCCCAGGTATTGGGAATACATGCTGTTATTTTTCAAGGCTGTCACAGAGCTGTGGGGCAAGGGATGAGACTAAAGTAAGTTAAAATGCCACACAATTCAGCCATGTTTCTTGATTAAATGCTGCCTGCATTGCTGTAACTCTGATTAGTTTCCAGAGTACTTAAAAAGTTGATTATGACAAATTCTGTTGAGTTTTTTTGTAGGAGTGAATGTTTGGTGGTCATTACTGCACCATTTTCATTGGTATTACCATCATCGATTTTTTTAATGGAAGGTCAGAGACTGACATTCTGGGATGCACATAATGTGAGGGGGCCATTATAAAAGATCTCTAACAATGATACTGGAACATTTCGTTTTAGTTGGTCAAGAGCTAACATCTTTATGTCTGCTGTTGTTTAGCTTAGGGAAAATATAATAATTCAGTGAAATGAGCAGCTAAATCATTTTTCATTATTTATTTCAGGGACTTAACATAAAATTGCTTTTGAATTTATGTAAATTCTGTGGTTGAGAAGAAAGAATTGGAAGAAACTCTTTGAGGTTTTTTTGAATAGTTAGAGGTCAGTGCCTTGAATAGTATTGCAAAAACGTATTTCTATTATATGATATTAAAATAATGCATGCTTTCTTATTGTTTATATTTTCAGGGTACCTTCGATGATTACTTGGAGTTATTCCTGCAGTTTGGTTATGTGAGCCTTTTCTCCTGTGTTTACCCATTAGCAGCTGCCTTTGCAGTGTTAAATAACTTCACTGAAGTCAATTCAGATGCCTTAAAAATGTGCAGAGTCTTCAAACGTCCCTTCTCAGAACCTTCAGCCAATATTGGTGTATGGCAGGTAGTTATTTAAGAAAAAAACTATTCCCTTAGAAAATTAAAAAATGAGGTGTTGTGACCAAAAGAAACCCCCAAAACCAAAAAACCCCCCAAAACCCAACCAAACAAAAAACAAGCCCTAAAGAGAGATTTAGGAAAACTGAATTTTTGTCTTTGATTTACTACAAACTAGCTATGTGACCTTAGACAGTCATCAACTTTCTCTGGCTTCACTTTTCTTGTTCTTAAAGTTGGGGGTAAGGGAGGTAAAAATATAATTTGTAAGAACCCGTTTCAGATGGAAAGCTTCAACAGTTTTCTAGGAACCCGTCTCAGAGGAAGCCTGGTGGAGGAAAGGGGACAAGGAAACAAGGAGACTCTTCACTTTACACTTAGAATTTTTAATTTTTAAACTTTGTGAATATGATAATTAAAAGTAAATAAATAGAACTTTTGAGCTATTTAAAGATAAGTTATTTAAAGATAAGAAAGTCTTGAATAAATTATAAAGAAAAATATGAAAAAAAATTAGATTTCACAAAGGATTCCTAAATTATTAGATGGCAGAAATTCTCCATGGGACAAGATACATTTATTAAATTTGGATTCAATCATCTTTTGGTTTGCATCTTTTAAAATTTATCTTTCTAATATAATTGTGGGTTTTTTTAAAAAATCAATGATTATTAAGTAGTGATCACTAAGTGCTTTATATAAAAGGAAAAAAAAACAACAGTCAAAACTTTTCTACATCCATCCTCAGTAGAATGCACCAAAGTCTCCTTCATGAGATCCTGGGTCAGAGTCTAATTTAGCTGGTCTCAGTGGGGCCTAGCATCTGTGTTTTTCTAAATTTCTACAAATGATTTGATAAATGCTGCTGGGAAGGGATCACTGTTCATAAGTGGTGCCTCAGTTGTACTGCTAATCATAGCTGAACCAGATGTGGTATATGAGTTGTCAAAGTAAAAGAATGGTTTCACAACATAAATTATGTTTGAATTCTTACCTGTTTTTGAATATGAAACATTTTCTCTAGTGGCCCTCCTTTAGATTTCCCTTAGATATGAGTAACTTTACAGTATTCCAAATTCAGGTCCCTGGCTGCCTCCAATTAGGAAGGTAGAACATACTGCTTTGGGATATTCAAGCCAAAAGTATCTAAAATACCTTCTAACAGTATGGCTTTTTTCAGCTAAAAAAAAAACATAACATGACAGAGAAAAAAGTTTAAAATGTACTTGGAATGTTTAGAACTAGGGTAAGACTTTTTCCTTGATTTTTGAGATAATATGAAAAAGGATGAGACATTCCAGTTTTACGTTTCACATTCTTTTTTCTTATAGTTGGCTTTTGAAACAATGAGTGTTATATCTGTGGTCACTAACTGTGCTCTGATTGGAATGTCACCACAAGTGAATGCAGTCTTCCCAGAATCAAAAACGGACCTCATTTTGATTGTAGTAGCAGTGGAGGTAAGTGAAACTTTAAACCTCTTTTAAGCAGAATCCATATCAGATGCCTCTGTTATTCTAAAGCACTGCTGTTTCTGGCTGTCCGTGATTGACAGTTTAGCAATGTGGATTTACTGGTGAGTAAGCAAAACAGTTCAAGTAATAGAAAACATGAAAATTCAGGCACTCATGGTTATTGACCAAGTATGAAAAAACGGTCACCATGAGACAAATAGGAAGTGACTTTCCCCCCCATTGTACTGGCCTGTCCAGTAAGTAGATAAATCCTATTTGAAATAGGATTCTATAAATTTAATATGTATTTTTAGTCCATTCTGGGGAAATGACACTTCTACCTTCTAAGTAAATCCTAAGAAATGCTATTTGATGATTTAAGTCTCATTTGCTGCAGGTATAGAGTTCATTGTAAAACTCTCAAACTCCAAACTGTAATTTGTAGGAAGACGCATAATTTCACATATAAAGTACAAGAAGTCTGTCTGTGCTCTTTTTTAGGTTTCTCTTTTATCATATTTCAGAATATGAATTCCTGTAACATCTTGAAAATTAGGCACTAACCAAATGTAAATGGAATAATTTGTAGGAATTTTTTGTTGCTTGTGGTTATCATTGTCAAGAATGTTGTGACCACCTTTCATTTTTAGATATCGTAAAAGTAGAGCAGCTGTGGAACTTTGTTAAAGCAGAATTTTGCAGGATCATGGAGTGGTGGTTCATATGCCTGAGGCCTTAGGACTCAGGGCCAACCAGAAGAAATCTAATCATGAACTTGCACATTTCCAGTGTTAGCTAAAGAAATGTATTCTGCCTTGCTCTTTTTGTTCTTTTATCATGTTTGATAGGAATCTGCGTTTGTGATAGATGCTATATGTAGAATATATATTTTGGAGAATGATTTTAGACAGCAGTGAGTAGGAGGGGAGAGAGAATGGCCCTGACAGATAAAAGTAGGTCTGTTTTGAATTTTGTGAGTTGAATAGGATTTTGGAGAGCTATTTGCATGGCTAATTTATTACCTGTTGAAGTGAGAGAACAAGACAGAATTACCTTAGATATGGAGAGACCAGCTGGGTGGGTTTCTAGTGTGCCTTCTTGATTTAGAATATGGCCCTTAACTTTGCATATCTAGAAACTTGTCATTGCTGGTGTGTCCAGAGTTAATTAGGCTTTTGGGACTGACTTATATTTGAAACTGAGACTCACAAGAGACTGACCGGAGTACCAGGTAGCTAATTTACAATAAGAAGTTATTTTTCCAATTACCATAATAGTTGATGTTAAAGTAAAGGTGGAATTGGTTATTAGAAGATTTCGCATAAGAACAAAGAGAGGGTAATCATCCAGAGAGACACAGAAAACTTGAAAATTATCCCTACTCTGACGTAGAGCAGAGCTCTGTCAAGAACCAGATCTTGGTGTCTATCACCAGTGTCTGAGCAATGCTTCTACATGTAGTGTCCACCTACAAGGTGAAGGGGGATGCTTGTTACCATTTAGTTGAGAGAGGAGGCCAGGCTCCCTAATTAGCCTTCTCCTGTGGGATTAGGCCCCTTGTTATCACTTGGTAAAAGCCTAAGTCCAGGCTTCTTCTAGGCATTTGTAGACATCTATGGGAGATCAGGTCACAGTGTTTTCTGTGGTACTTGGCTGGAGTAGAATAATTATCGTCTAAAAGTCTGTTTCTTGCTAGGTATCCCCATTCCTGGTCTTTTGGCTAGAGAGCACAGCTTTTCTTGGATTTTTTTTTTTTTTTTTTTGGTCTGTGCTTGCTGGCATTTCTGAGTTGCCAGCTTCCATAGCCCTCAGTCTAAGATTTATGAGGCCAAAGAGAAATCCAGGGAACTCATTGTCATGTTTTCTGGGTTCTGGAGTCCCTAGACAGTCTGCCTTTTTCTTTCTACTTTTCGGAGTCTTCTTGTATTTATTTTACAAATAATGCCCCTGGTTTATAGTTGTACATAATAGGAGCGATATTGAAAAGTACTTCTTCATCTTTCCGGGGAATGGAAGTCCTCGCTTTCTTGTTTATTCACTTTATCCCCTACCCACCTTAGGGCCTTTGCACACACGAAGTCTCTTCTTTGTGCCTGGCTAACACACTTTTATTCCTTAAGTCTCAGCTCAGCTATCACAGGACTCCCAGGTCTTACTGATTTCATCTCAACTAGGTCTGTTAGTCTCCCTTTAAGCTCTGTAGTCGTCTCCTTCATGACATTTATCCTGCTTATAAGCCATGCATTTACTTGTGGGTTTATTTCTTTAACACCTGTTTCTCCTGTACACTGTCAGCTTCATGAGGGCAGGATGATGTCTACTTTTCCATCCCAGTAAATAAGCCTGCTCCCTAGAGTGATGACTAAAACATGGTAGGTATGCAGTTTAGTGTTTTGATGAGTGCTAAACTAATAAATTAAGCAATTAAAAAAGAAAATAGACGTTTGTCTTATTTAAAGAGGAAAATGGATGTTTCTCCTTTTTAATGTATTTATATCCGGTATTAATTATATGACTAATTATTGGTTATAACATTTCTAAGTTCTCCTTATGGGGCTTAAAGTGGCAAGAGCTTATCTTTTTAACTCCTTTGTTAAATTATGCCCAGTCAATATTGAGAGCTGCTATATATATAATACTGAATATGGTGCTAAGGAAAAGCAAAGCCGTTTTTCAGTTTTGTCCTCAAGAGTTCTGCTTTTTTTTTTGAGTTGGAGTCTCACTCTGTTGCCCAGACTGGAGTGCAGTGGCCGCTCCCGGCCACTGCAGCCTCAACCTACTGGGCTCCCGTGATCCTTCCACCTCAGCCTTCCAAGTAGTCAGAACTACAGGCGTACACTACCACGCCCGGCTAATTTTTGATTTATCGTAGAGATGAGGTCTCGCCAAGTTGCCCGGGGGGGTCTTGAACCTGCGGGCTCAGGCAATCTACTCACCTTAGCCTCCCAAAGTGCTGGGATTACAGGCTGAGCCACCAAGCCCGGGAAGAGTTCTGCTTTTTAATGTGGTGAGATGTGCACATTTTATGAACACATCCACATACATATATAAATACATGTACTAGAGATGTAACTAGGTAGTATAAATAATATGCCAAGTGAATAATCTGTATTAAGGCTGGAGAAGGAGATATTCATTAATTTCATCTAAAGGCATCATATTCTTCACTAGTGATCTCTGTCTTTTTTTGTGAGTTCTGGGCCTCTATAGCATTTTTTGGATGGGCTGGATGTAGATTAATTCTGATTTTTCCAGAACGGTTGAAAGGTCATTTTTTCTATGTTGATAGAGACTTCCCATTTGAATTTTGACCCTTGTAATCTACTCCTGGATATAAGTTAGAGGTACCTATCAATATGAAAGGGGAGACAGAAGTACAGCCATGAGCTGATTTAAAGTCAGTCATAACATAGAGGAAAGGTATTTTTTGGCCTAAAATTAATTCAGTAGGCAAAAATCCCAGCAACATTTTAGGCGATTTCATTACTTCCTAAACTTATACCTCTCAACAAAAACTAAATAAAAAACTCAGACAAACAAACAAACAAACTTCCTAAACTTATACCTCTAAACAAAAACTAAATAAAAAACTCAGACAAACAAGCAAACAATTTGCTTTGGTTACCAAAGTCAGATCCTTAGAAGAGTGATTATACTTGATGTATATTTTTGTTGTTATTTTTAAATGGGAGATAACTGATGTTATCAATATTTGCTAATATGGAGATGCCCTAGAATAAGTTGTAAGGTGAGGGGTGTGAGGAGATTGTAACTAAATGTGTTATGTTCTTTCATTTGCATTTTAAAATCTTAGTAAAATGTATATAACATAAAATGTATAATTTTAGCCATTTTTGAATGTACTGTTCTGGATATTAAGCATGTTTACATTGTTGTACAACATCGCTACCATCCATATCCAAAACTTTCCTTTCTAAACTGATATTCACCTTGATGAAAAAAACAATTTAAGATGTTTAATTTTTTTCTCCAAGTTAATTAACATCTAAATTCATTTATGTGGTTAGAATTTGTTAACCAAAAAAACACAACTTAGAAAATGTAATGATTTTATGAAGTTGTTATTCAGTGCTAGTGTTCTTATAATTTAAAATGGAATGAATTAATAGTTTCAGTAGCTTTTCTGGTTCACATTCCAAAGCCAGATAACTTCAGTTTTTTATCATAGACTTTTGGTTCTTTAGTTTTGTTTTTTTTAAGCTTTATTTAGCCCAGCTCAAAATTGAGTGAAGGCAAAAATGATGATTATGGTATGATAAGAATGGTGTCTCGTCACAACTTTTGTGTATTTACTGCCATCTAGTGTTTGAACACCACTTTTATCTGTAAAATAGTTTAAAAATTCTTAAAAAGAATTTATTATAGACGAAATAAGAGAGTAGACTACCAATGTATTAGATGAAAACATACAAAAATGCCATTTTGTAGTTTTGTGTGTGTCATAAAGTTCATTCCACAAGATTAAATCAACATCCAAACAATTTTCCTTAAGCAATTATCGTCCTTACTTGTGAGACAAATTTAGTTCACTTCTTTAATGTAATTTCAAGCAAAGAATCACTACTTTACATTAAGAATTACATAAAAATTTCCAATTCCTAAAAAATATAAATGCCTGAAATTCTCTAAATATCAAATATTAGATAATATTTCATTTTAGTATTAAATGAATTTACAGCTTTTTAAATTCTAAACTTTGCAAGATGTACTAGGTCACAGATGGATTTCAATGGAACAGCCTCTCCAACATAACTGAATTGATTTTGTTTGTGTTACTGTTTGCTGTTTATATGTTAATCTCCCATTCTTTTGTGCCTTCTTCCATCCATGACATGACTCCATTTTCTTCCTTCTTCTAATCTTGTTCCCTCACCTCAGCCCAGCCCTTTTTCCCTCCCACCCATCCCTCATCAGGGCCTGATGATTCTAACTTTGAGTATTTGTTTCGTCTCTCTCTTTGTCATGGAGTTTATTTTCTCACCATTTCTTGTCTGGACTTTTTTTTTTTAACAGCTGTGTTGAGTATAATACATATAACATAATATTCACTCATTTAAAACTCTCAATTCAGACTTTTACAGAAATTCTCATTAGTCTTCTGGCTTTCCTTCCTTTGCCCCATGCTCTCTTTAATGCTTGATTGGTTTATTCCTAAATGAAACTCTTGTCATATTTCCTCTTCTGTGGCCCTCACACAGATATCTATATTTTACGGAAGAAATGCTGAAGTTGAATGCTAGATTATTGACAGTCTCCTTCCCCTTCAACTCTTCTGGTTCCTGTTCCATCCTTGGAAATCCCAGGGCCCTTTGTGAAAGTCACTGTTAAGTGACTAAAATGGACAATCACATGTCTCTGCTATCAGACTGAGCTTCCTGAGAGCATGGGCAAGGACTGGCACATGATGAAGATTCAGTAACTGAGATGTGTTCATAGAATTACTTTAACTCTTTGTTTTCAAGTGGTTAAGCAACAACTTGTTAAGTGTTTGTTAATGAATTAATGAATAATATGTAGGTTTTTCTTTCAGTGAACATATAGTTAATGCAATTATCTAAGAATTTCGAATTTATTGAAGACTTTGATACTGTATGTTTGAGAAATTTATTAAGAAATCTTTAGGCAAAATATTAGAATTATATAATTTATATAAAAAGGTGAACTACATTAAACAGTATGGCACAGTTGGTTAAGAACATGGGTTCTGAATTCAAACCCTGGCTACACCATTGACTAGCTCTGTGTCTTTGAATGAGTTCAGGACCCATTTCTACAATTGTTAGGAGGATTAAATTAATAAATGCCTGCAGCATGTTTACTACAGTACCTGGCAATATTTGTTAGCTATTATTGCCATTGTTTCTTCAAAAAAATTCTGTTCTCATAAAGTTCTTTTCATCTTATTGAAGGCTTTGATTAAACTCTGAGAATTCAGTTTAAAAACTTAACCTAAGGACCAGGCTCGGTGGCTCAGCTTATAATCCCAGCACTTTGAGAGGCCAAGCCGAGTGGATAGTATCAGGCTGCGGGTTCAAGACCAGCCTGGGCAACTTGGCGAAACCTTGTCTCCACAATAAATAAAAAATTAGCCAGGCATGGTAGCGCATGCCTGTAACTCCAGCTACTTGGAAGGCTGAGGCAGAAAGATTGCCTGAACCCAGCAGATCAACGTTGGGGTGGCCGTGAGTGTGCCACTGCACTTATTCTTCTGGTCACCACGTCCCATTGGTGAGCATGTGCTGCAGTGGTTTTTGACTTTTGGATTGGGGTACTTTTGACTGCAATTTTGGAGCATCTTATTTTTCTTCCTCCTTTTGTTTTCCTTTATTCCTGTGATAATCTTGATTACTAGTCTTTCTGTGAGCTGTCCTCTTTGGTTTTTATCCAAATGAAACATCGCTTTGTGTTTTCCTTGACTCTTCAGGAAAGTCAAGGCAAATTCTTTCATTGAGTACATACTTATTGTGCTTAAAATATGCCAGGCATTACTAAGACACAGCCCTGGCTTTAAGAAATGATCACAGACAACTATCCAAGAGATAAATTCCAGTGTAGCAGCAGACCTTCGTTCTAACCTCCTTCCCCAGTAACCCAGCTTTCTCCATTCCTTCCTGATGATGCCCTGACTGGTACAGGCTCTTCTAGCCCACTGGGTGGGATTGGGATGGGGGCAGTGGGGTAGATGTCTACTCACTATGTTAACTACTCACCAAGAGGTATTTTGTTCCCAAGTCTGTTTGTAGGTGGTATTCTTGTTACTATAATTGGCATAATTTAATTAAATGGAATGAAAACTGATGAAAATTGTATACTAAGATGGAGAGCTATCATTTCTGTGAAAACCTTTGGAAAGACTCCATAAAGACAAGTTGTTATCAGATTGGATACAGATATGACAATTATAAAAGATTGGGGGAAAATCATAACAATATGGACAACTTCCAGATTTTGTTTTCACATTGCCTCACAAGTGTCTTTAAGTTTTCACTCTTCTTTAAAGAACACAAACCTGGGTGTCTTAGACATTGTCTTATGGGTGTCGCTTAGGTACAGTAGACAGTGAGACACTCCATCACTGGATCCCACTCAAAGAGAAGGCCTTGGCCTTATCACAGAAGATCTGAAAATAAATGTACTGGACATTTAAGTCCTTGCTTAAACAAAACAGTAAATATATGCATTTTATATGAGTCCTCATTTTAGCTAAATTTTTTGATTAACTGGGGAATTTTTAGTCCCACTTCTGTCATCTAAATGGGTTACTTGTGTACTGAGTTTAATGGGAAATGTTTGTTTCGTTGAAAAATCCAGTACCCTCAGAAGTGATGGATAATACATAATCTGGTTGACTATGACTTTGTTGTCATCTAGTTTTTTGCGAATTACTTTGCATTATTTAATTAATTAATTAATTTATTTGTTTATTTATTTATTTAGAGTTGGAGTGTCACTCTGTTGCCCAGGCTGTGGTGCAGTGGCATGCTCAAGTCCAGCGCAGCCTCGACCTGCTGGACTCAGGCAATCTTTCTGCTTCAGCCTTCCAAGTAGCTGGAACTATAGACCTGCACCACAATGCCCAGCTAATTTTTTGATTTATTGTAAGAGACGAGGTCTCGCCGAGTTGCCCAGGTTGGTCTCGAATCCCTGGGCTCAGACAATCCTCTCGCCTCGGCTTCCCAAAGTGCTGGGATTACAGACTTGAGCCACTGTGCCCAGCTACTTTGCATTTTTAAAAGCCTTACGATGACTAACCTAACCTGTTTCTTGCCCTAAAAAGCTTAGGAAAAGATAAGTCTCATACTTCTGAAAGAGATCATTTTACATTCAGAATAAAGTTGTTTTCAGAAAAGAATTGTACAGGAGGTAAGAATGAGGACATTAAACACTACTCTACACTTTTAAGCCATAATTTCAAAGTCTGGTAGCATTATTTTCTTTTAAGTGAAATCACACAATATAGTATGTATTAATGTTCAAATAGCCACATATTTGACTCCATATCCACAAACAAGTAATGTGATTTGTGATATTCATCTTTGAAGACTGTTCCTCTGGTCTCCTCTCATTCAGTGCTTTCAAGATCTTCTGCCAACTACCTGCACCCTGTGATATTTGCTGCGTCCCAGCCTATGCTCCCCACTGTCAGCCACAGACCTGCTGGATGCATCGCTTCTTCTTGGACTTGCCTGCTCACCTCATTCTCACATGGCAGTGAACTTTTCCCTCATATGCCAAACTTGCCTCCTTTCTCTGACTTTTTATTTTATTCCTTTGGGGAATGGGGAGATAAGAAAGCATTTTTGGTTTTGATGTTTTTTTTCCCCAGTGTGGAAAGCAATTTTTGCTTTAGAAAATTGAAAGTCGACTTGAAGCACATAAGCTCCTGCTGCTTGTAATACCAAGTGGCGTGTTGAGTGGACTCCAATCTAACGGGAGTACATTTGAGGAGGCTCTGTGGGACAGAGATCCCTGGGAAGAAGAGTGGGATTTGGGGGCAACTCTGGCTGCAAAAGGGAGCAGCAGGGGTGAAATCCCAGATTGGGTTTTCTTTTTTTTTTTTTTGAGTTGGAGTCTCACTCTGTTGCCCAGACTGGAGTGCAGTGGCCACTTCTGGCCACTGCAGCCTCGACCTGCTGGGCTCCAGCGATCCTTCCGCCTCAGCCTTCCAAGTAGCCGGAATTACAGGCATGCGCTACCACACCTGGCTGATTTTTTGATTTATTGTAGAGATGAGGTCTCGCTGCCCAGGCGGGTCTCGAACCTGCGGGCTCAGGCAATCCATTCACCTCAGCCTCCCAAAGGCGTGGGATTATAGGCTGAGCCACTGAGCCTGGCTAGACTGGGTTTTCTTTGGGGGAATGGAGACTGTGAATTGAGGGGTGAGGGATAGCAGGCAAGGAAACTGAGGGTTCTGAGCTCATGAAGAAAAGTGTACTGTCTACATTTTACTCCAGAATGGCCTGTCTTAACACTTTCAAAGGCATGACTGCAATATTCATTATCCCTCACTAGCATAAACTCTACTTGGCCATTCTAGTGATCTGTAAAATGAATAGGTTACAAATTGAGTTAACCTTCCTTCCCATTATGAGATTTAAGGGCCTGTCCCTACGTGTGTAGACAGCAGGCTGTTCTCCACCCTGCATCTGCCTCTGCTTCTGCCCTTTCCTGTCTCAGCAGTCCCACCACCCTCCAGGTTCTCTGCTGTTTCTATGTCAGTCCAAAAGGCCAGCTGGAGTCTTCTCCAGGTACTCTTCTCCATTATTCTCAAATCTACCTTGCTTTTTCTATTTCTGCAGTCCTGTTGGTTAGGTCCCGATTTCTCATGCCCGCCATCTTTACAGTTTCTTTCTTCTGTCAGAATTACAAAGCTGCCACAAGTAATTGTTAAATAATCTGTCCTTTAAGGTCTCCTTGTGTGTTTTCACCTAACTTGTTTTGTTTTAGTTTAAAAACTGTTTCTGGGCCAGGTGCAGAGGCTCATCTAGGTAATCCTAGCACTTTGGGAGGCCAAGGCAGGATTGCTTGAGGTCAGGAGTTTGAGACCAGCCTGGGCAACATGGCAACACACCATCTCTACCAAAAACAAGCAAGCAAACAAACAAACAAAACACACACACACACACACACACACACACACACACACACACACACACACACACACACAATGTTCTTATATACCTGTAGTCTCAGATACTCGAGAGGCTGAGGTGAGAGGATGGCATGAGCTTAAGAGTTCGAGTGTATAGTGACTTATGATCCCACTACACTCCAGCATGGACAACAGAGAGATACTCTGTCTCTAAAAAGAAAAAAAAAATAAGACACAAGAGAAACTTTCTGAGTCCCTAGTTTGTGCTGGAGGTACAAAGAAAATAAATAAATTAATCACACTTCTTTGCCTAGAAAAGGACTCACAAGTAGATCATTTCAGTACTCATTTCTGATGTCTTTTCTTCTTGCCTTTTCCCTCAGTTAAAACGCTGTCTTTCAATTTATGTTTGTCAGCATCTAGACCTTGCTCAATAACCCATTTTCTTTAGGAAAGTTTTCCCACATTAACAATACTCCAAACTCAAAATGTGTTAGTACTCTATTATATCAAAATGTGGGGAGACTTGACTGTCACTTTTTACCATCGTAGACATTTACATATTTTGGGTTTGGTGAATGATATCAATTTGATCAGTTTATAATGTTTCTAGCTATTTTGATATGTTGTAACTATTGTTTTATCTTGTTATTTCTGTTCCCTACACCCCTCTTTTTAGTCTGTAGTTTAAAGGCTTCAAAGGGGCTTTGGTTTCTTTTGTAGTTCCTGGAGGTACCATGTTGCAAAGTCTAGATTAAATTAGAAACTGTGTGAGGGTGTTTTTGGACTCCAAGGTACTTACAAATGTAAGATGTTAATATCACTACTATAATTTGATCCTAGTTAATAAATGTTTTCCCAGTCCCGGCTCCCAACTGGAGAAATAGAAATGCCATGGTGTGTGTGTATGTTGTTTATAAGATCTGGCTGTTCTGAGCCTGAGGATCATGGTTCTCCTGAAGACATGGCAGATTGAGCACAAGGTGGAGGATGAGCTACAGAATATAAGATATGCTTGTCCCCAAGCTGTCATCAGTGGGCCCCAGCTGTGACCATTTCTACAAGTGCAAGAAAGATTGCAGTGCTTTCATTATCCTTTCCATTTCATCACTTCACACAGAAACTAATTAGCACCATCTGTGCTAATAATTAAGCCTGTGATGTGGTCATTGGTGCACAAGGAACTCAGGTTGAGGAAGTGTTTATCAGAAAAAAGGAGGTGGGATAGGAGCAGAAAGAACACAATTTATTCATATTCTTTTATGCTAATCAGTTGTAGAAAAGGAACCACAAGGAAAAAAGAGCCCCTCTCTGATAGATCATTGATATTCTTCTACACCTGCTGAGTGTTTAGGAAGGACATAGGAACAAGATTAGAGGTAGAGTTCCTGGCATTATTTCTCTTTGCTATTAGGTTTGACTTGGAGATTGCCGTAATATGTACCTAGTCTTAATTTGGACATTATAATTTACTGACAGTGGAGGGGTTAGGAATGAGGTGTGACTTTAAGGGCATTTTTCTGAGTGACTAAATTCTTCTGTATCTTAATTATAGTGATGGTTTCACAGCTCAGCACATTTGTTAAAACTCAGAGAGCTGTAGACCAAGATGAATGATTTTCTACGTAAATTAAAAGACAAATTTTAAAATATATAAGAACTTATTGAAAAACTATTTTAGGAAGTCTTTTGTTTGTGGCTTCAGACATGTTTATAAGATGAAAGAAGAAAATTTCTTTCTTTTTCATAATTATTTAAGAATGAAACAACCTAAAACCAATTAATCTAGAATTTTATTTTATATAGCAAGTTGTTCTTTTCAAACTCCAAATAATATTTATAGATATTGCTAACAGGACCATGTTAGAAGAAGCAGGCTTCTTTGGCTTGTCTTTCTTTGAGCACTCACATAACTCCCTTTTACCATAAAAGGAGCCTGCTCATCTTGAGTATTGTTTTGCTGATGAGAGGAAATTAATGAGGTGAAGCATCATTCTCATATATCTGAAAATTCACTGATCATACCTGAGAACAAAAATGATCGGTTGTTTTGTTGTTTTAAGACTCTTTCAGGATGTAGGTCATGCACATAAATGCAAATAATTATGTGGGAAGTAATGTGTTACTGCTATTAAACCTTTTGAAGGCACAGGGTGTTCATGTGCTAGAATCAGTAGGATTTGTAGAAGGGCAATAGGAGGAAGCACAGAGGGAGTGACTGAGAATTCTAGTGCTCTAACGAGTGAGAGATCAACGTTGATTCCAGAGGGATTATTAAAAACCATAAAATTTGTAGTTGGTAATTTTAAAGTAAATAATTTCAAGTTAGAAGAAGCATTTTAGCTGGGCTCGGTGGCTCAGCCTGTAATTCCGCGCCTTTGGGAGGCTGAGGTGAGTGGGTTGCCTGATCCCACGGGTTCGAGACCCGCCTGGGCAGTGAGACCTCATCTCTACAATAAATCAAATCAGACTGCACTCCAGTCTGGGTGACAGAGTGAGACTCCAACTCAAAAAACAAAAAAAAAAGAAAAAGCATTTTAGACAAATTGAAATGTTAAATTTACTCATGAGTTTTACTTTTATCAGCAGTGTTCAGATAGTATAAGGTATCCTAAGCCAAGAAGCTGAAGAAGAATTTTTGTTTTTTAATATAAAAGACTAAAAAATATGTCTTTTAATTGGATAACAAATATTTGTTGAGTGCTTAACTTGTAGTTTTTATGCTTTAAAATAAGGGACAGCAATCTTTCAAAACTAAAATGTTGAGTCTTGCTTATTCATTCCTTCAGGAGAAAGAGAAGGTTTACAATCTTTACAGTCTTGAGACGGTTCCTATCACAAGTGCTTATTGACTGATTAACTTAGTTACTAGTTCACATGTTGGCTGAGATTAATGCAATTTGTATTTTCAGAATTTGTCTCCCAGTTGTCTAGGTCACTGTGTTACTAGAATTTACTGTCATTTCTACCCTTAGTTTGCAGTGCTGCCTTAAGTGTGGCCCACACTGTGCTGGTCTGAGAACTGTTAGTTCACAGCAATAAAGAGCTCATGATGAAATGTAAATCAACATACTGCCTCATTCATTAAGAATGTCTAGATATGAAAAGAAATGTCTGCAGATCTCTAAGTGTGCCTAGTGGCACCATTGATTTCACTTTGGTGCAGGTTGTTTCCCATTGTGAGCTGGGAGCAAGCAGTGCCCTGACCTGCACTGGTTAGCAGCATCATAGCAGTTAAATATGTAATACTCTCTAGCAAAGTTGTTCTGGATAATGTTCGTGCTATGGAGCAGGAGCAGCACCTGCTGTGTTGTCCCCATCCGACCTCTGAAGCTGTCATGCTCACTGCTTTACTTCTTGGCTATTTCCAGGTGAACATTGGGACAGTGGTTAGGGGTAGAGGACTGTCCTGTAAAGAGGAGGCCTCCACCCCTTGGCTCTGTGCATTGGTGTTGTCATGAGTGTTGTCTGAGTCGGGGAACTGTACTCTACAGAGACATAGCTGTTCACACACACACACACACACACTTCTATAAAGAGCGGAAGTTATTCAGTTGGCCATTTCAATCATAGGGAAAAAGAACTATTCCCATGCATTCCTACTTTACTCTTTTGTCTTATAAATAAAACTTTTATTCAAGGTTTTAGATAAATTGTTCTCTCCCATAGACACCTTTTGTGAAGGCAGTGGTAGCCTGCCTCGTCTTCCTTGTTGCTTGATATCTGGTAGTGTCTTTTGATAGTTTCATTTGTGTTGTTGTTAGCTGATAGCTTGTCAAAACTAGAAAGGTATTCTCTTACAGAAATATTTATCTTCTTTATTTAAACTGTATATATTTGTTCTTTGGGTATAATGCATTTACATGATTCAAAATTCAAAACTTATTACTGTGATAAGAACCTCTACCTCTGTTCCAGTCAATAAAATCCCTTCTATGGAAGCAGTCACTATGATTGGTTTCTTGTATGTGTATACAGGGTCTGACAGTTAAGTTCATGAACTCATCCTAGAAAAAGTACTACATACCTCATTGTTGAATATCACTACAGTCACCTTTGAAGTACTCCACTTGGGAAGCTATGCACTGATACTAGTGCCTAGTCCACCTGTCAAAGCAATTTTGGAACTCTTTTTCTGGAATGGCCATCAGAACTGTTGTCATATTACCCTTGGTGTCCTGAATGTCATCAAAATGTCTTCCTTTCAGTATTTCCTTTATCTTTGAATAAATAAAAAAGTCATTGGGGACCAGATCAGGTGAGTAGGGAGGGTGTTCCAATACAGCAATTTGTTTACTGGCTAAACATTCCCTCACAGACAGTGCTGTATAAGCCGTTGTATTGTCATGATGCAAGAGCTCCTTCAGGACCATTTTTGCATACACCTTTCTCATGCCAAGATTTTCAGTTAAGGCTTGCCTGTTTCTCTGTTGATGTTTATTTGGCCTACTATGCTCCTCATGGTCAGCCAATGGTTTTGATGCACAATTTGACAAATTTTTGCAATGTTTTTGTCAGTTCTGCTTGTTACTGGCCATCCTGACCTCTCTTCATCAGTGACACTTTCTTTCCCCTCAGAAAAATATTTACTCCATTTGTACACTGTCATTTTATTCATGGTATTATCTCCATAAACTTGGGCTAACATATCCCGTATTTCACTTCCACTTTTGCCAAGTTTAACAGGAAATTTAATGTTTGTTTGTTGTTCTAATTCAAGCTTTGACATTCTCGCAGTGGCACACAAAAACATGCAAAAACAATAATGAACGCCAGTCAGCAGGACACTGCCACACGTTGACAGGAACGCAACTGTGAGACACTGATATATCAAGGTTATGAAACCGTACCAAGTTCTTTGTACAGTGCCGTCAACGTAAGCACATGGTGACAAGGTCATGAACTTAATTGTCAGACCATGTATACTTCTAGGGAAATTTAATATGCAGATAAACAAATATATGAATAATGATTCATAAGCATTAATTCATGAACAGAATTTAGTGAATTTGTTTTACACTTAGTTGTTTACCAGAAATAAGAATGTTATTGTAATTTGTAAAATTAAATTTTATTTTATTACAGAGATGTGGGGTACAAGCGAGGATTAACTATGTAAGTAGGGTGTATGCAGGTGAAGTTTGGGCTTCTAACTGGCCCTCACCCACCCTGGTATTGGACCAGGTACACTTTGTGTTGTTATGTTAACCCCACCCTCTTTCTTCCCTCCCTCCCCTAACAGTGCCCAGCAACTGCCAGTCCCTCCCTTGTGCTAATGTGATTAATGTTTAGGTCCCACTTATGAGTGAGAACATGCAGTATTTAGTTCTTTATTTCTGTAATAGGTCACTTAGTATGATAGTCTCCAGCTCCATCCAAGTTGCTGTGAAGTCCATGATTTTCTTATTTATGACTGCATAATATTCGATTGTGTTTGTGTACCACATTTTCTTTATCCAGTCTACTTTTAATGGGCAGGGTTGGTTCCATGTTTTTGCTATTGTAGATAGTGTGGCAGTAAACATGCATGTGCAGGTGTCTTCTTTATAAAACAATTTATATTCCTCCAGGTATATTCCCATGAGAGGAATTGCTGGATTGTATGGCAGGTCAGTTTTTAGTTCTTTTAGGAATTGCCAACTGCCATAGAGGATGAATTATCTTGTACTCCCACCAACAGTATAGCAGTTCCTTTTTCTCTGCACTTGTGCCAGCATCTGTTTTTGTTTTTGTTTTTTTCTTTTTAACTTTTTAATGATGGCTGTCCTCCTGGAGTTACATGGTATCTCACTGTAGTTTTGCTTTGCATTTCTCTCATGATTAGTGAGACTGAGCATTTTTTTATGTGTCTGTTGGCTGCTTGTATGTATTCTTTTGAGAAGTGTCTGTTCATGTTCTTTGCCCACTTTTTCAATGGGGTTGTTTGTTTTTTCCTTTCACTTAATTTCAGTTCCACATAGATCCTGAATGTTACGCCTTTGTCGGATATGTGATTTGCAAGTATTTTTTCCCATTCTGTGGTTTGTCTCTTTACTCTGTTGATAGTTTCTTTTACTGTGCAGAAGCTTTTTAGTTTATGAGGTCTCCACTTATTTATCTTAGTTTTTATGGCATTCACTTCTGGAGATTTGGTTAAGAATTTGTTTCCCCAAAGAACTGAGTATCACATGTTCTCACTCATAAGTGGACCTTGAACAATTATTGTAATACTGTAAGAAAAAGATTGACAGTAGTGGGAATCTGCTAGGGGTGGAGTGGGGTGCACACATCATCAACAAGGGTACCTGCATAATGAACATTTGTATACCTAACCCTGAATTGTACCTCACATCTTTAAAATAAAAAAATTAAAAGTAAAAAAAAAAGAAGAATTTGTTTCCTACTCTGATGTGCATAAGGGTTTTTCCTGCATTTTCTTTTAGGATTCTTATAGTTTGCAGTCTTATGTTTAGGTCTTTAATCCACTTGAGTTTATTTTTGTATATCATGATAGGCAGGGATCCAGCTTCATTCTTCTGTATGTGGTTAGTCAGTTTTCCCAGCACCATTTGCTAGATATGGTCTCCTTTCCTCAGTGGTTGTTATTGGTGAGAGACCGTGTTTTTGCTTCCGGAATCTCTGCCTTGTTCCATTGGTCTGTGTGCCTATTTTTGTACCGATACCAGGCTGTTTTGTTTACTGTAGCCCTGTAGTAAAGTTTAAAGTCTGGAAGTGTGCTACCTCCCACTTTGTTCCTTTTGCTGAGGATTGTTTTGACTATTTGTGCTCTTTTTTGTTTCCATATGAATTTCTGTATTGTTTCCAGGTCTATGCAAAACGATGTTGGTAATTTGATGGATATTGCAATTGAATCTGTAGATTGCCTTGGGTAGGATGGACATCTTGACAATATTGATTCTTCTGATCCATGAGTATGGAATATTTTTCCATTTGTTTATGTCATCTTTGATTTCTTTGAGCAGCATTTTATAGTTCTTGTTGTAAAGGTTGTTCACTTCCCAAGTTAGGTGGATGCCAAGGTATTTCTTTTTTTGTGTGACTGTTGTGAATAGGATTGTGCCTTTTTATTTGGTTCTCTGCCTGCTTGTTGCTGGTGTATAGAAATGCAGCTGTCTTTTGCACATTGATTTTGTACCCTGAGACTTTACCCAAGTCGATTATCCGTGCAAAGAGGCTTTTGACAGACTCCCTATGGTTCTCAAGGTATAGAAAACGATTTTAATATAAAAGAAGGCATATATAAGATTACCTCTAATACTTTTGAACTTCAGAATTTGTGACTTGAGTGCTTTTTTACAAAACAGTTTTGACCTTTTCAGAATAAGAAAAATTCTTGCATCATGAATTAGATGACAGTTTAAAGTATAGTGATTGGTGTGCTTATTAGTTTAGATTTGGATCTGTTCTACCTATTGTTTAACAAGAGCAAGAGCTACTTATGAATAACAAATATTTTGTCCTGCTTTTTGCCAAGGATAGTACCAGGATTGAATTGGGGGTCAAAGCCAAGGAACTGTCTAATTGGGCATTTATTGCAATTTTTAATGAGTGAGTTTTTTTTTTTTTTTTTTACTGTTCCTAAGGTCAAAGCCTATTTAAGCAGATAATCATTCAACTATGGAATAAGGATCAGTTTTAGCAGTATAATTCAACAACATCCATTTCATTAGGGAGTTTTAATTTTACTTTTTAAATAAGCTTTATAATATTTAAACAAGTATGAAACAGATGTACTATTTGACCTACAGATTCTACTTCAAATAACTTATCTTGAGGATAGGTACTTGGAGACAGGGGCATGACTTAGCCTCAGTGATATGGTTCTGTGAATGAAATTGCCTTGACCTTACAGTTTTCAGCACTATTCTCACTCCCATTTTCTGCCACATCTCCTTTTCTCCCTAATCCCTACATATCCTTAGCTTTCTTTTTTTTCTTTTTTTTCTTTTTTTTTTTGAGTTGGAGTCTCACTGTCACCCAGACTGGAGTGCAATGGTCGCTCCCGGCCACCGCAGCCTCGACCTGCTGGGCTCCAGCGATCCTTCCGTCTCAGCCTTCCAAGTAGCTGGAACTACAGGCGCGGACTATCATGCCTGGCTAATTTTTGGTTTATTGTGGAGATGAGGTCTTGCCAGGTTGCCCAGGCAGGTCTCGAACCTGCGGGCTCAGACAATCCACTCACCTCATCCTCCCAAAGTGCTGGGATTATGGACTGAGCCACCAAGCCCGGTCTCCTCAGCTTTCTTTATTTCACTTGACAACATGCTTCTCATTTCCATTGTCTGAAATGTGTTGCCATCTCTTTTCCATGGACGGTCCCTATTTTAGGCCTTTTCTTGTTCAATTCTTTTCATATTATTTTGATGAAGTCTTGGGCTGTATCTTGCCTGGGGACAAAGAGGTGTGCTGAACCTCTTCTGGATTCAGGCCCTGGCCTTGACATAGACACCATAAAGACAGAGGGCATAGAGAACATCTGTCCAGTCCAGGACTGGGACAGCTGAGTAAAGAATCAAGCCGTTAGAACAAGGTATGCGTTTTATGTGAGTTCTCCTCCTCACTTAGACTAAAAGGGGAACTGAGTACACACAAATCTTACCATATCGCCATGTACTGGAGTCCCAGGGTTAGTGATTCCCAGGTGTTTTGGTGGGATTATTTTTATTGTTTTGCTTTACTCTTTCAAGGGAAAAAGTATTAAAACAATGCGAATTAAAATTAATTTTGTTTCCTGTGACTATGAAGACATAGCATGAGGGTTTTTAGGGAGGTGATGAAACTATTCTGCACCCAATTATGGTATGGTTATATGAAACTATGCATGTGTTAAAATTCATAAAACTATACACCAAAAAAGCCAATCTTATGGTATGAGATAAAAAATAATATTTGAAAACAAAATAATTTTGTTCTGAGAATTTTATGTATCCCTGCAAATAGAGATATATCTGTGGGAATTGCTAAATAAGGACTCACTGTTATACTAGATGAATGGCTGTGTGATCCCCTTTATAAAAACTGGGATTTCTGAGAGCCTAGTCAGAATATTTTTTTTCTATTTACTCCTCCTTCCATGTACACACCAGCTCGTATTTTCATATTTAGTATAAAATTAGCCCTAGATTGAGCAACGATGGCAAGTCAGTGATGATGGTTTCTTTCCCCCTAAATCCTTGGGAAGAATTTTGAGCCACTTAAATGTGGGAAGTTTAAGTGAAGGCAAAGCATGTGCAACTGTCAATGCATCCATGACTGTTGCCTCTTTTTTTGAGAGTCTGAGTCCTCTGTCCTTTTGACTGTTGAACCTTTATCCCCTTTGCATTATTAATACCTATAGGGGAGTATCTGAGAATTTCATCCTGACTGTTTGTGATTCTCTGTCCTTGTTGGCAAGTTACAGTTGATGTCACACATAGGGGCAGACAGGTAGATCAGCAGGGCTCTGCTTGGGGACATACATGTACACGGTGAGTCTTAGTGATGAATATTTTTGTTTACTGGGTGAAGTATCCCTGAACTTGTGACAGTGCTTAGGTTTTTAATTACCATGTAAATGACAAATTGTGAGAGCACACATTATGTTTTCACTTTAGAGATCTGCTATATCTTAATATGAATTAGAAAGCAGAAATATAATACAGTAACTTCTAGTTCATATTTTAAAATACTAATGCAAGAAAAAACTCTACCATAGACATCAGAAGATAGTGAATTTTATCTAAGTCATGAGAGTTCCTTATTTTATCTTCATTCTCTTAAAACAGTTTGGAAAAGCTGAAATAATTTACAAACTAATATTAAAATGACATCCATCTTGTTGAATTCTTTGAGTAAAGAATAGGCCAGTACTTGCAATTTAAAGATTGTTAAAAATATTTCTCTAAAGTAAAGAAGTTTGCTTTTTAAAATGTACACTGGTTCTTGAGAATGTTTTTTCTTTAAAATAGTTGAATATTAGTTGAGCAGTATGTGGAACATAGTTATAAGTTAGAATACCCAGCCGGGCTCAGTGGCTCAGCCTATAATTCCATGCTTTGGAAGGCTGAGGTGAGTGAATTGCCTGAGCCCGCGGGTTCGAAACCTGCCTGGGCAACTTGGCGAGACCTCATCTCCACAATAAATCAAAAATTAGCCGGGCGTGGTAGTGCGCGCCTGTAGTTCCAGCTACTTGGAAGGCTGAGGCAGAAGGATCGCGGGAGCTCAGCAGGTCCAGGCTGTGGCGGCCGGGAGCGGCCACTGCACTCCAGTCTGGGTGACAGAGTGAGACTCCAACTCAAAACAAAAACAAAAAAACAAAAACAAAAGTTAGAATACCCATACTAGTGACCATAGACTTATTTTTTTACTTTTCCCCTTCAGATTCTAGTTAAAAGAAAATCTAGGTTTGTCTTTTAAGTATATAACATGTCTCTTGAATTTGAGACGTTTTAGATGGCCTATCATAGGATTTGTTTTTTGAATGTTTAGTGTCGCTAAAGAGAGGTATATTCTCTATTATCACTGTGTAATGTTTTATGGTATATATCTACAGTAGTCCCCCTTATCTGTAGGGAATGTTCCAAGACCCCCAGCGGATGCCTGAAACCATGGATAGTATCAAACCCTTTACATACTTTTTTTCTTATACACACACATATTTATAGTAATTTGTGATTTGTAGTAAGATATTAAAAATAACTAATAATAAAATAGAACAAGTATAATGTACTGTAATAAAAAGGTATGTGGTCTCATATCTCTCTCACTCTCTCAAAATATTTTTGGACTGCAGTTGACTGTGAGTAACTGAAACTGTGGAAAGTGAATATTTCTTTGTCATTTTTAGTACTTCCTGACCTAAATTCTACTTTATCTGATGATGGTATAGCATCCTTCATGTTCTTAATTTCTATATTTTACCAGAATATTTTAATTTTTAGCCTTCCCGAATCACTTTGATTTAGGTGGTTCTTGTATACAGCATAGAACTGAATTTTGTTTTGCCTTGCAAGACAGTTTGTAATATGTTTATTTTGATTAGTATATTAAACCATTTGCATTAATTGAGATGCCAAATATATTTGGTCTCAACTTTGTCATGTTATTTTATGTTGTATATACAATAGTATTATATTTACTGTGTTTATATGGTATTATGTTTTTGTTTTTTTTTAAGGGGGCAGGATTTAGGAATATTTGTTTTGTACCTCCATAGTTTTACCTTCTATTAATGTCCTTGATTTCCTTTGTCTTTACTTAGATTTTGACTATTTGGTTTGTCAGTTTAAAATAATATGTTTTGACTGATGTTATCTATTTGACAATTAATGTATTCTGCTTTATCCTTTTTCCCTTCATCTCATTATTTCAGTTATATTATTTCTACTTGTCAGCATATTTAACATTTACATATATATATATGTATATACACTTAACTGTGTATCTAGGACTAAATAAATATATATATATATTTAGTCCTAGATACACAGTTAAGTTGCTTTGTTGTTTCTCAGTCAATAGTGTGCATACTAATTACCTGGGCCTCTTGGGTGTGCCTAGATTTTTGCTCCTAATAGCCTCCAAGATGATGCAGATTCTGTGGACCATGAACCCCACTTTGAGCGGCCGATAATTTGTCAAGATTTCTTAAGTTCTTGAACATAAATTCTGTATTTACTTCTATAATATTTACACTTGAAGGAAAACTTGGTTGGATTAAAATTTTGTTTTGGTTCATGTTTCTTGAAGTTTCTTGAAAATGCTGCTTCTCTGTTGTCTTGCTTTGTTGCTTCAAACTCTGAAGTTAGTCTGCTTTTCTTTCCTTTTTGAGTGACTTGGTCATTTTGTTTGGAGGCCCAGGTGTTTATTATTACTTTTTAAATTTATCTTTAAAATAGAACAGTTTTAGGCATATGCCTCAGAGTGGAATGGTCCAGATACACATGGGCCCTTTCAAATGTAGTTTCAGATCTTCTTTAATTTCTGACATTTCTTAAGTTACATTTTTTGATATTAGTTTTCTTCTACTGTTTTGTTTTTCTTCAGAGTCTCCAACTATATGCATGTTAGATCTTTTTTGCCTATCTTCCTTATTAATCAGTCTTTTACTTTGACATCTTTATTTCTTTTTATCTTCTTGTCTTTTCAAGACATTCTTCAGTGTCCTGTATTATATTTTCATTTGCCTCCTTTCTCCCTTGCTACTTTGTAATTTAATCACAGTTTCTAAGATGTTTTTGTCTTTTCTTCAGTTTCTTTACTGAGTTTAATCACTTTCATTTCACATCCTCCTTTTTGTTCATTTGTTTTATATTTTTGCTGAGTTTCTGAATTTCTTAATTGAAATTTTGTTCCTGTTTTTAAACAGACCTCAAGGTTTATTTTATTTTCATAGTAATTTTGTTCAGATGTTATCTGCCAGGTTTTTGTTCATTTTGAAATTTTCTTAGACCAGCAGTAGTAGTTCTAGTTAGGAAGGATAAGAGATTTGAGTGTCTTACTCAGTTTCTTGGTTTGAGAGTACTCCTTTCTCCTGGTATAGTAAAATGTTTCTTTAATGAATACCTTCTTTGTGGTTAGAGGTGTGAGTATTGTTTCTGTGTCTGCAGGACCTTTAATTTCTATGTTTTGCCTTCTTTTTTTCTGTAATTACTAGCCCAGGAGACACTTAAGCCTTCCATGAAATCTCCACCCCTCAACTCCAGAAATGATGCCTTCCTGTAGTTAGCATACCTGCTCTGTGCATTTGCAAGCTCTGTCCTTTTGAGTCTCTAGGAGACCTCTGATCCACCAGTTCGCTGACCTTTCTCCATAATTCCTCACTCATGGTGAAATTTCTCTTTCTGAGAGTGATTTTATCTGTGTTCTAATACCTTTAAATCTTTATGTCCCCTTTCTACTTATTTTTCATAGTGTCTGACTTCACTTCCCACTTAGATGTGGGATCTATAGCTGGTCTTACTGGATTTAGTTGTTTATTTCCCTATTTTCATGTACATGGAGTTCAAGCCATTCCCTGTCTCCTGGTTATGTTATAGACTTGAGGAATGGTTAGTTTTCATTTGTTCTCCTCTTAATCGTTTGTTTGTTTTTGAGGATATATGGGAGATTTGGATTTAGGTGTCTCCATTATCCTGTGGGAACCCAGAGCTCTGTAATAGTATTTTTAATATCTGGAAAAAATTGAATTCATTTTGGTGTTTTCAGTCAGTTTAAATATATTATGTTCATTAATGGACTAAAGAAAAGTGTTTCATCTGTTTAGTGAACAGCATATTTTCTTTTATATTATTTGAATTATCATACTTATTCTAATTTATATGTAATTCACTACAAAATCTATTATTGTTAACATAATAGTGAACCTCTAATATATCATCTAAAAGGAACATGCTGGACATGTTGTAATAGTTTAATTGGATAAGAGACATTTTGAAATTGAATTTTTATAAATATACAGACAGACATTGAACAAAATGTGCAAACCTTTCCAGAAATCCATTACACAGATGAGTCCATAAATCTGTGATTAAATCCTGTGTAACTTTGCCCCAAGCCACTAAAGAACAGCATGTATCATATCCATTGTATGTGCCATTTATATAAAAACATATACCGGCCGGGCTCGGTGGCTCAGCCTGTAATCCCGTGCCTTTGGGAGGCTGAGGTGAGTGGATTGCCTGAGCCCTTGGGTTCGAGACCTGCCTGGGCAGTGAGACCTCATCTCTACAATAAATCAAAAAATCAGCCGGGCGTGGTAGCGCATGCCTGTAATTCCGGCTACATGGAAGGCTGAGGCGGAAGGATCGACGGAGCCCAGCAGGTCGAGGCTGCGGTGGCTGAGAGCGGCCACTGCACTCCAGTCTGGGTGACAGAGTGAGACTCCAACTCAAATCCCCCCCCAAAAAACATATATATGTATATATGTATTTTATAAACATATACAATTTTTCCACTCTCCAGTAAATTAGATTATGTTAGGCCCTAAACTTAGCAGACCTCTAGTATTACTGCTTAAAGTAGTGCTGAAATAAGAATATAGATGCGATATTCTATAATATATATGATATTTTAAGTAAATATTCCATATATTTTAAGAAACTTTTTATTAAAGTTTAGTATACATATAGATATTTGTTATGAGTGTCAGCCTCAGTGAAATTTTAAGGTGTGAACACATTCGTAAGACACAGGACATTTTACCTAAAGTCCTTTCATTCTCTTTCCAGTCACCACCAACCAAAAGTAACCACTTTCTTGAAGTCTGTTGCTATTGAGTTTTGCCTCTTTTCAAATTCTATATAAATTATACAACACATTCTCTCAATGTATTTTTCAATTATGCCAGGATGTTGAAATTGTTTTCTCAACTGTGGTACCTTTTTAACCATTATTTAGCCATTGCTTGCTCTGACTTGTTAGTTTATCATTTTGCATTTCTGTGTTGGTTGTGTGCTGACACTCCTCCATGGTTGGCCATGGGCTGCATTACTCCTCAGAGGCACTGTTTCTAGCATGACAAACGTAATCATAAATATTGCATCCCTACATCCAGTGAAGAAGTTCTCAAAATGGATGGTTAAGGGACAACCCCTTCAGGTGCCCTCCCACTGTGGGAGCTTTTCTGTCCTCTCAATAAATCCTGCTTTCTACAAAAAAAAAAAAAAACTTAATCAGAGAGGTTAATAAAATATAAAGATATTTCGAGATGTGGTGACTGAATGGGACAATTAATATGGTGCTAATTCTGAAAGTGAATCTAAAATGGGAAAGGTAATTTTACAGTCCATATGTTAGTCAAATCCCTGACTACAGAGATAAATTGGCAGTCTTTTTAAGGCGTTTATCATTCCGTTGGTTTAATTTCTCTAAGTGTGCTGTTTTTAATGAATTTTTTACTTAATACTTTCTTAAGTATATTATGTGAATATGCTAGAGTATATTAAATATTGTCATTTGAAGATAGAAGTGATAATTCTGTTGTAAAACAGATAAAATTAATAAATCTGAAGTGAATAGATGATGTTGGCACATTACAGTGGAATTTGGGAGAAATGATCTCCAGAAAATCTGAGGTTTAAAGTAATCAATTGTCATTATTTCTCATAAGTTGCTAGCATTTTGATGTCAAAAACAGAAGAGTAAAACCTTGCGGTAGAGAGGAGCAAATTTGAAAACCGGGCCTCTGCACTTTCTAAAGTCATTAGCTCCCTCCTCCTTCTACCACCACTTACAAGTTTATTTTAGGAACTTGGAAAGAGGAGAGAAGGTACACATTTCCCAATTTCAAAACTTTCTTCAAAACTACAGGAACATATTGTCATAATAATATACATGTTGATCAATAGGATAGAATTGAAAGTCCAGAAATAAACCTTCACATTTATTTCAATTGCTTTTGGACAAGAGTGCCAAGACAATTAAGTGGTGTGGGGGGAAAAAAATAGTCTTTTCATCAGGTGACGCAGACAGCTGGATGGCCACATGCGAAAGGATGAAGTTAGACTCCTACTTAATGCTAGTCTGAATGTTTCTGTCCCCCTGAAATTCATATGTTGAAGTCTAATCACCAGTGTTATGGTGATTAGTAGGTGAGGTCTTTGAGAGGGCCCTGCCCTCATGAGCAGGATCAGTGCTTTTATAAAAGGAACCCTAGCAAGCTTCAGCCCCTTCCAGTGGGAGGACCCAGTGAGAAGACACCATTTTGTGAACTAGGAAGTGGTTCCTCATCAGACGCCAAATCTGCTGGCATCTTAATCTTGGACTTCCCAGCCTCCAGAACTGTGAGAAATAAATTTCTGTTTTTTATGCTAACCCATTTATGGTATTTTGTTATAGCAACCCAAATAGACTAACATATACTATGCTAAGAAATTGGTTCAAAATGGATCAATGACCTAAATGTAAGAACTGGGAATGGGGAGAATATGGAGGATGCCAAGAGGGAAGGTTTTATGGACCAGACAGGGAAGGGGCACATACCACTCCTACTCACATTTCACTGGCTGTAGAAATGAGCTACGTGACTATTAGGAGACTCCCATGGCCACTGGAAGCCTGGGAAATACGGTCCAGCTCTGTGCCCAAAAGGAAGAGAAAATGATTCAGGTGAATAGATAACTATTTCTGCTATTAAAAGTTTGTTCTTTTAGGCCATGCTTGGTGGCTCAGCCTGTAATCCCGCGCCTTGGGAGGCCGAGGTGAGTGAATTGCCCGAGCCTGAGGGTTCGAGACCTGCCTGGGCAACTTGGCAAGACCTCATCTCTACAATAAATCCAAAAAATTAGCCGGGCGTGGTAGCGCCCATAGTTCTAGCCACTTGGAAGGCTGAGGCGGAAGGATCGCCAGAGCCCAGCAGGCAAGGCTGCAGTGGCCGGGAGCGGCCACTGCACTCCAGTCTGGGTGACAGAGTGAGACTCCAACTCAAAAAAAAAAAAAGTTTGCTCTTTTATAGTTAAGTTAAAAGTTTGCTCTACAAAAAGTTATTCCCACAGACCTCTACATTCTGAAATTCTCTTTGGTTATTTGCTCTCCCTCATCGAGCTTTACAGTTATAAGCACTGAAAAGAACCAAGACCAATGACACTATTTTTTCCTTGGACATAAGAATAGTGTATAGTTCAGACAGCAAAGTTAACTTCACAGCAATCCTGCTGGCAAAAAATATGTTGTGTGACCTTGTGAACCTACCTTGTTTGTCAAAACATGGTACTGGCTTGAGACCATGATCTCTGTTGATCTCTGACCTGCCTCCATGTGAGTTGAAGGGATAAGCTAGAGTATATTAGATATTGTCATTTGAAGATAGAAGTGATAATTCTGTTGTAAAACAGATAAAATTAATAAATCTGAAGTGAATAGATGATGTTGGCACATTACAGTGGAATTTGGGAGAAATGATCTCCAGAAAATCTGAGGTTTAAAGTAATCAATTGTCATTATTTCTCATAAGTTGCTAGCATTTTGATGTCAAAATAAGCATGGTTCTCATTTGTGGTATAGAAGCTAGCTAGATGAAGCTTTTGAAGATGAATAACATTACCTTCTAGGAAAATAAACAAGCAAACCAGTAATGACTCATAATGAAATCAAACGTATGAATTAAGTTCCATCAAAGATTCTCTGGAATGGCCATCAGGAAGTTGGCCAGCTCCCCATTGGTACCAGAGGATCCTCACTTCAGTGACAGGATCACAAGAATAAATTTGGTCATTTTTCTAAGTCAGTCTCTTAAAAAAGCATCTGTTTTGTGAATTTATACACATTCTCAATTGAAGAAGTAATACTCCAGCTATGAGTTTGTAATCTAATTGTATGTAATGTGCTCTGTGGATATGATTATGGAGACTGATGGAAGAAATGCAATACAAGGGATGTTATAAACAAGGCACAGTGCTGTTAATATTTAAGAACCTGCATTTTGCCGTGTCTTGAGTGATCTTGCTCAGATATGCTAGAATAGAATTCTCTTCATCTTGCAACATGCAGCTGGTTTCTAATGTATTTAAAATTCATACCTTTATTTTGAGTTCTATGCTTAAGCTAAACATTGCATTTTTTCTAAAACAACAAAAAAGACTAAACCAGTGCTGAATGAAGTATTCTGCAGCCTGGTATTAGTCTACAAAGTGTTTATTACTTGTCCACAGTGAGATACGCACAGAAATTGAAGGTAAGTATTTAGAAACTTCTAAGGCAGTTTGACATTGCTGTGATATTTAAGCACACAGTCAGTGGGCTCATCTTTTTGAACAAGGTATATCAATTAATGTTCAACTTCAATGGTGAGCTGCATATAGTACAAGCTTATTTTGGTTATGTACAGTAGGCTTTAGTGTGCATAATATCGTAGATGGGTGACTTAAACAATGGTAAATAATTTTCTCATAGCTCTAGAGGCAAAAAAAAATCCAATATCAAAGTAGGTTTCATTCTGAGACCTTTCTTCTTGGCTTAATATTTGTGCACATGCAGAAAAAGAGTGAGCACATGCACTCTCTGGAGTCTCTTATGATGATGATGATAATCCTACTGAATCAGGACCTTACCTTATTACCTCATTTGCCTTAATTATCTTCTTGTAGGCTTGGTCTCCAAATACAGTCACAATAGGCTGTTAGGGCCTCAACTGATGAATTTATGGAGGGACACATTCCATCCATAGGACACTAGGACCATAATAAACTGGAAATTTAAAAGTTGGTCCTTTACCACAGATAGTTCGATTAACACTACTATAGGCATAATTAACCTAAACACAACTGAATATTACTAATATAGGAGCAGGAAACAATTTGTGTTATATTAAAATGTTTGAATATTTATCAAATGTATACAATCTTAAAATTCAGTAAAATTGTTTTTGAAATCTTTTGAAGAGATTAGATTATAAAAATTGAATTGGACACAGGAAAAGATGTATTGAGTAGTTAATTCCTACAGAGGTCTGCTCTTAAGCTTGATGTAATTACAGCATGGTAGCGGCTCTTATAGCATAGTTATCCTGTCTGTGCTGCTGACTCATAAATCTGTTCCTCCTCCTGCTAGCTCTGGCTTTCTGACTGCCTGTGGACCTCTTTCATGGCCATTCCATAGACACCATCATCCCAGCCATTCAGAAGAGAGGACAGCTCCTCCTCGAGTCTCCACCCTCACACTTCCTTCTTTTTCCATGTTTTATAATCTTAGAGAATGGGAACATTATTTTCATGGTTACTCACTTTGAAACTGTGGGACATTTTTTAGTTTTCCTCTTTTAGGGGGGAGACCTCTTTCTTCTCCTCCCTGCTGATTCTGCCTCCAGAATGCCTTCTCCCTCAATCCCGTTTTTTCTAAAGTGCTGTCCACCTTGCACCACACCAGTATTGTCATGTCTCACTTGGGCAATGAGCACCTAACCTCTATCCTTGACTTCAGTTTCTTCCTCTCCAGTCTATTATTTGTGAAGCACAGTTCTGACTATGTCACTTGCAAGCTGTTGGTTTCCTTTCTTATAAAATAAAGTCCAGCTTCCTTAGCAAGGGATTTAAGATTATCCATAATCTGCCTCTTATCTATTTTTCCTCCCTACTCTTCCATGATACCATCTTTTCAACATGTACACTATACCACAGGGACAGCTATGTTTTTCATTTTCCTGCTTCTGTATCTTTGCCTAGAATTCTCTTTGACCTGAAATTGTTTCCCATTCAATGTCTGCTCGTCAGAGGATCCCTTATTCTTAGGTCTAGTTTCGACTTCACCTTGCCCCTAGTTTTTCCTAGTCTCCATTTAGAATTAATGATTAATTAATTTGCTCCCAATTAATTTGCTCTTAAGAACCAAGAGACCCGATGAGGCAGCTTTTCATATGCCTTTAGTTTTGCTCAAAAGGTAGGAGTAGATTTCTTTAGATTACTTTTCATTTCACTTCCTGAGGGAAGATAATCAGGGGATATTCAGAAGTCAGAAGGAAGCCTTGACCCAGGAACCGGTATTTATAACTTACAGTTTTAGAAAAGTGGCAAATTCTTAGCAATATGAAACAAAGACGATTCCACAATTGCATTCATTGATTCCAGGGTGCAATTATAGCTACACTTTTACTTTTCACTATCACTAGTGAGGTCTCCTCTTATTTTTAATATTGGTAATTTGTATCTTGCCTTCTTCCTCATCAGTCTGGCTAGAACCTTACTGTATTAGCTTAGGTTCTTCAGGGAAACAGAACCAATAGCATGTATAAAAAAGAGATTTATTACAAGGAATTGGCTTATACAGTTTTGGAGGCTAAATCCCATCATAGATTGCTGACCCTTAATGTATAACTTGGCAAACTGGAGACACAGGAGAGCCAGTGGTATAGTTCTAGTCCAAGTCTGAAGGCCTGAGGATCAGGAGGGCCAGTGGTGCCAATTCTGGTCTGGGTCTGAAGGCAAGAGAAGATCCTTGTTCCATCTTGAAGACAGTCTGACAGAGAGGAATAATTGTTTTTTACTCAGCCTTTTATTTTATTCAGACCTCCCATGGTGGTGAGTCCCACCCACTTTGGGAGGGCCATCTGTTTTACTCAGTCTGCTGATTCAGATGTTAATTTCATACAGAAAACATCCTCATAGACACAGCCAGAAATAATGTTTAACCAAATATCTGGACACCCTGTCACCCAGTCAAGTTGACAAATAAAATTAACCATCACATTTGTCAATTTTACTGATCTTCTGAAATGAATAAAACTTTAGGTTTCACTGATTTTCTATATTGTTTTCTTGTTTTCTATTTTTTGATTTTTGCTCTGTTTTTTATTGTTTCTTTTCTTGTCTTTACTTGGGCTTATTTATTTTTGTCTTTTTAGTTCCTTAAGATGGAAACTGAGATAAATTTCCTGCTATATAGTGCTTTAGTGACATCCTACAAATTCTGACAACTGTTGTTTTCATTTTTGCTCAGTTCAAAATGCTTTCTTATTTTCCTTTTTATTCTTTCTTTGACTCATGTATTATTTAGAAAAGTATTGTTTAGTTTCCAGATATTTGGGGATTTTCCAAAGATCTTTTTGCTACTGATTTCTAATTTAATTCCATTGTAGTGAGAGAAAATATTTTGACTTGGTTATTTTTAAATTTATTGAGACTTATTTAATATCCTATAATATGATCTCTCTTGGCAAAAGATCCAGGTGTGTCTAAAAAGAAAGTGTATTCTGCTGTTATAGGGTAAAATGTTCCATAAATGCCAACTAGGTCAAGCTGGCTAAAAGTATTGTTCATGTTTTCTGTATCCTTACTGGTTTTCTGTCCACTTGTTCTATTAATTATTGAGAACACTATTGAAATTTCTCATTACAAGTATGGGTTTGTCTCTTTCTCCTTAAAGTTCTATCATTTTTTGAAAAATTTGAACCTCTTGTTATCTGGTACATAATTGTTATGTCTTCTTAATGAATTGATCTCTTTACTTTGGTATTAATATAGCAAGTCAGCTTTCTGTTGACTAGTGTTAGCATCCTCTCATTTTGACCTATTTGTGTCTATACTTCTATTCTTTTTTTTAATGCATGCTTTGCGTGTATTAGCAAGTTATTTTATTTTTATATGTTTAAGATGTGGGGTACAAGTCAGGGTTAGGTATATAAATGGTCATTGTGTAGGTGAAGTTTGGCCCTCACTTTGGTCCCCACTTTACCTGGTTTGAGATCAGGTACCCTTATTGATGAGGTGTACCTCTACTCCCTCCCCTGGTAGTTTCCCACTACTGCCAATCCCCTTTTTATAGTATTATGATAATTGTTCAGGGTCTGCTTATGAGTGGTACTCAGTTCTTTGTTTCTGTGATAGATCACTCAGTATTATAGTGTGTCTATATTTCAAGTCTGATTTTTTTCTTACAACATATGATTAGGTCTTCAATTTTTATCCAATCTGACAATCTCAGTCCTTTTAAAATTTTGAGTCAGGGTCTCACTCTGTTGCCCAGGCTGGAGTGCAGTGACGTAATCATGGCTCACCACAACCTCAATCTCCTGGGTTTAGGTGATCCTTCTGGCTCAGCCTCCCAAGTAGCTGGGACTACAAGTATGCACCACCATTTCTGGCTAATTTAAAAATTTTTTTAAGCCGGGCTTGGTGGCTCAGCCTGTAATCCCGCGCCTTTGGGAGGCTGAGGTGAGTGGATTGCCTTAGCCCACGGGTTCGAGACTTGCCTGGGCAAGCGAGACCTCATCTCTACAATAAATAAAAAAATCAGCTGGGTGTGGTAGCGCATGCCTGTAATTCCAGCTACTCGGAAGGCTGAGGTGGAAGGATCACCAGAGCCCAGCAGGTCGAGGCTGCGGTGGCCAGGAGCGGCCACTGCACTCTAGTCTGGGTGACAGAGTGAGACTCCAACTCAAAAAAAAAAAAAAAAAAAATTTTTTGTAGAGATGAGGTCCCTATGTTCCCCAGGCTGGTCTTGAGCTTCTGGACTCAAGCAATCCTCCCACCTCGGTCACCCAAAGTGCTGGGATTATAGGCGTGAGCCACCACACCCAGCCCTAATCTCAGTCTTTTAAATGGAGTATTATAGTATTTATGTTTAATCTGGCTGTAGATATAATTAAAGTATGCCATATTGCTATTTATATATTTGCTATTTTTTCTGTAGATATAATTAAAGTATGCCATATTGCTATTTATATATTTGCTATTTTTTCTATTTTTGTTTGCTAATTTAATTATTTCATTTGCTATTATTTACTTATTTATTGTTTACTGTTATTTATTTGTCCCATCCGCCATTTGTTCCTTTTTCTGCCTTCTTTTGAATTCATAGAAGTTTTTATATATGTGTGTGCTTCCATTTTTTTCTCTTTTGTTGGATTATTGGCTACAACATTTTGTTTTGTTATTTCGGTGGCTACTAAAGGGTGTATAGTACACATCTTTATTTTATCAGTCTACCTCATAGGTATATATTACTACTTCATGTACTGTATAATGTACATGTACAATAGTATACTTTAATTTTCTCCTCCTTCTAATTACTTCTCAGTACTGAGATTGTCAGCATTCTCTTTAATGACCCTGAGTTAGATTTTCTAGTCTAGCAGATGGGAACAGACACTGTTCTTAGTCCTGTTCCCTCCAGTCTGTTCCCGTGTTGCTTTCCCGGATGCTGGGTTCCTCAGACATGTGCTGGTCAAACTTCTACTGAGTACTTGAGAGAGACCATCTGCAGAGCTCCTGAGCCAGCTGTTGCTGTGCAGCTCTCTCTTCTTTTGTCATCTGTGCTGCAAACAGCTGGTCCATGCTCTCCCTGAACTCTCACCATACCTCAGGAGGTGTGCTGGGGTCAGCCTGACCTTTTTTTCCCTGCACTGCAGCCCGGAGAATTTAGCAACTATAGGTGTTGTTTTCCATCTCTCAGGGATCACAGTTCTTCACTGCCTGGTATCCAGTCTTGAAACTGTTGTTTTATAAAGTTTGTCTCGACTTTGGGTTGTTGTTTCAGGTGGGATGGTTACTTCATCTTGGTGGAAGTGGAAGTTGTCCACCAGGAGATTTTTAATACATAAGAATGTAATATTTTAAATTAAATGTGTAAGAATAAAAATAAATGCTTTTCCATTTCTATAAATAGTGATTCCATTTTTCTGATTGCTAAGGCCAAAAGCCTTATAGTTATCTTTGACTCATCTCTCTTTCAGCTTCTAATTTAAAATTCTTGTTTATTCCACTTCAAAGTATATCCAGAAGCCGGCTCGGTGGCTCAGCCTGTAATCCCGTGCTTTGGGAGGCCGAGGTGAGTGAATTGCCTGAGCCCGCGGGTTTGAGACCCGCCTGAACAACTTGACGAGACCTCATCTCTACAATAAATCAAAAAATTAGCCGGGCGTGGTAGCGTGTGCCTGTAGTTCCAGCTACTTGGAAGGGAGGTGGAAGGATCGCTGGAGCCCATCAGGTTGAGGCTGCGGTGGCTGGGAGCGGCCACTGCACTCCAGTCTGGGCAACAGCGTGAGACTCCAACTCAAAACAACAACAACAACAACAACAACAAAACCCAAAATATACCCAACAACAACAAAAAACCCCAAATGACTGCTACTCATGATCTCTACTTACACTTTGTGACTTTGGGCAAATTACTGAACCTCTCTGTGCCTCAATTCTTGATTTTGTAAAGTAATGCATGATAATAGTACCACCTCATAACATTGTTATAAAGAATAAATAAGTCAATTTTAAAAACTTTTTATTTTAAAGGTGTGGGGTACGAGCCGGGCTCGGTGACTCAGCCTGTAATCCCGCGCCTTTGGGAGGCTGAGGTGAGTGGATTGCCTGAGCCCGCGGGTTCGAGACCCGCCTGGGCAGGTGAGACCTCATCTCTACAATAAATCAAAAAATTAGCCAGGCGTGGTAGCGCTCGCCTGTAGTTCCAGCTACTTGGAAGGCTGAGGCGGAAGGATCGCCGGAGCCCAGCAGGTCGAGGCTGCGGTGGCTGGGAGCGGCCACTGCACTCCAGTCTGGGCAACAGAGTGAGACTCCGACTCAAAAAAAAAAAAAAAAAAAAAAAGAGGTGGGTACGATTCAGGGTTAAATATACAAATGTTCATTATGCAGGTATCCTTGTTGATGATGTGTGTCTCCCCTCCCCTGGCACAATCCCACTACTGCCATTCCCACACCCTTCCCCCCTGGGCACTTTCCCACTACTGACAATCCTTTTCTTATAGTATTATGATATTTGTTCAAGGTCCACTTATGAGTGAGAACGTGTGATTAAAGTGCTTAGAATAGTGTACAGAATGGATTCAGAGCTGGGAATCCCTCTCATGTCTGACTGACTCCTGAGATACTGCTTTCCCATCTTACCTCTGCTTTTTCCATGCACCTAGAGCTGTGCTCAGTGCTGGAAAACCCAAAACGGTAAGACAGTGGACCCCTTCCCAGAAAGACACTTGCCAACTAGTTGGGTAAAAGGACCCAGATACATAAAGCCAAAAGTAGGTATGACAGAATCATGCATAGACAATAGTGTGTGGTCATGGGCTGCAGTGCCGCCCTCTGGGACATGTCCTGGTAAAAGTGTCATGGGGCAGGGAACAGGTGTTCCCACCTCAGGGGCTCTGACCCTTCTTCTTCGTGCTTCAGCCTGGGCCATTCTTTAAGGAAATCACATTCAGAAGCTTAGGACCCCTGAGTTTATTTAACAAGCCTGTATGTTACAGTTTAGCTCCCCTATGGTGGACCTCATTGCTGTGTGCATATACTGTCCAGGAAAATGCCTTGGAGCAAGGCAGTACCCTGGGGGCCACAAGGAGTCAGTGATCTGACTTTCACCTCACAGTGGAGGGCCGCTGTACACTTTATGAATGTTTTCTGAACTCAGGAAAGTATTTTCTCCCTCCAGGAAAACTTACACATCACAGTCTTGTCAGACTACAGACTTGATCTTTTCTGCTCCTCTTGGTAGCAGGACCAGTTCAGGCTGTGCATCCTAAAACTATAAGTGGGGTCCAAGGTGAGAACTACCAGAAACAAAGGGTGGTGTGACTCTAATAGACATCAGCAGAAACACAAACAAATGTCCTTGGCCTGATTCTGTTTCTCCACAGTTGTGATTTACATGTGAAGAAAGATGCTAAAATTTATTTTATAAAATATTATTTTCAAGCAGAGATAGGACTGGATGTTAGGCAGACGTTAATTTAATATGAAAGAGTTTATGTAGACTCCACTCTAGATCTAAATAGAATTGAAAATGTCAGTTGCGAGTTAGGACTTTGTTAAAACATTTTTCTGAGATTTTGCAGATACTGTCAAGTCAATGAGCAGATTGAAATATGGGCTATATTTCGTGAATTTTAAATCTAATTTGTGTTAGAGCAGCAGTAAAAAAGCTGAAGCAACCATAATGTATAAGTAAATTATGTTGGAAATATAATGACACTCACTTTTTATTTTGTGCATGTTATACTCCATTATTCTATTGACATTAATTTTTTTTGCATTAACAGATTTAAAACTATAGTCTTTAAAAGTGAAATCAGGCCGAGCTTGGTGGCTCAGCCTGTAATCTGCGCTTTGGGAGGCCGAGGTGAGTGGATTGCCTGAGTCCACGGGTTCGAGACCCGCCTGGGCAACTTGGCTAGTCCTCATCTCGACAATAAATCAAAAAAATTAGCTGGGTGTGGTAGCGCGCGCTTGTAGTTCCAGCTACTTGGAAGGCTGAGGCGGAAGGATTGCCGGAGCCCAGCAGGTCGAGGCTGCGATGGCCGGGAGCGGCCACTGCACTCCAGTCTGGGCGACAGAGTAAGACTTCAACTCAAAAAAATAAATTAATTAAATAAATAAAAGTGAAATCATTAAAGAGATCATGGAAATATGAATGTTGCTTATAAAAATTCACTAATTGGGCACATTAATCAAGCTATACTATCTTGCTTATTAACAATTTAAATTAAACTATGAAATGAAATAAGCATTAGGTTTTTGTCACATTGGGAACAATATGATTTACTATAACTAAATATGATTGTGTCCTACTATTTAGAAAGATATTTTTTTAACTCTAGCTGGAGATATGATTAGATACAGAATATATACTCTAGCTGATTAGTAGGATGACTATTGGAGACTTTTTATGTACATTTGAAAGATTTTATTTAAGCATCAATTGAACCAAATGCATTTTTCGGCTTCCTTGTACACAGGGTATATTCAGTTAGGTGGTAGAGATGTGGGAGAAGGTGCCTAATCAGACTCTGGCAAGATGATGTCTCCATTATTTTTTAATTGAAATTTGTATTGAGATAATTGTAGTTCACTTGCAATTGTAAGAAATAATGCACAGAGATCTTGTGTGTCCTTTACCTGGTTTCCCAAAGGTGATATTTTGTAGAACTGTAGATTCATGTTACAACCAGGATATTTGCACCGATACAATGTACTGATTTTTTTTTAGGTTTCCCCAGTTCTACTTGTACTCACGTGTGTGTGTGTGTGTGTGTGTGTGTGTGTGTGTGTGTGTGTGTGTATGTGTGTGTGTGTGTTTAGTTCTATACCGTTTTATCACACGTGTAGGTTCATGTATCCACCACAGTCAAGATACGGGGCTGTTTCCTCACCACAAGATTCTTGTCGCTCTCCCCCATCCCTTACTCCTGGTAGCCACCAAAATTTGTTCTTTATTTCCAAAATTTTGTCTTTAAAAAATATTATATGAATGAAATCATATATAACCTTTTAGGATTGGTTTTTTTTTTCTTTCTTTCTTTTTGAAAGCAGGACTTATTGAGAAGACAGAAAAACTCCCACAGTGGGAGGGGACCCAAAGGGATTGCCCCTTTTTTTTCCAATTCAGCACAGTTCCTGGAAATTCATCCAAGGTATATTTGTATCAATTGCTTTGATTCCCTTTTATTTTTGCTGAATATTATTCTGTGGTATATATGGCGTGTGTATGTATGTGTGCCACAATTTTTTAAACATTTATTTGTTTAGGGACATCTGGGTCTGATTCCAGTTTTTGACTTTTACAAGTAAAGCTGCTGTGAATATTTTTGTACAGGTTTTTATATGAGTACAATTTTTTATTTCTCTGGGATGAATGTCCATGAGTAACATTGCTGGGTTGAATAGTAACTACATATTTAGTTTTATAAGAAATTGCCAAATTGTTTCCCAGAGTGCTTTGCCATTCTACATTTCCACATAACAATGTATGAATGAACTAGTTTTCCATATACTTGCTAGAATTAGGTTTTATTACTATTTTTATTTTAGCTATTCTGATAGGTATATTGTGATTCCCATTGTGGTTTTAATTTTCATTTTCCTGATGGCCTCTGATGTTGAACATCTTTTCTTTTCAAGTGTTTATTTGCCACTGGTAAATCCTCTTCTGTGAAACATATGTCCAAGTCTTTTGCCCATTGTCTACCAGGATTTTTTTTAAACCATTGAGTGTTTATTTTTTTTTTGGAGTCTCACTCTGTTGCCCAGACTGGAGTGCAGCGGCCGCTCCCGGCCACCGCAGCCTCGACCTGCTGGGCTCCGTTGATCCTTCCGCCTCAGCCTTCCAAGTAGCCGGAATTACAGGCATGCGCTACCATGCCTGGCTGATTTTTTGATTTATTGTAGAGATGAGGTCTCGCTGCCCAGGCAGGTCTTGAACCCGTGGGCTCAGGCAATCCACTCACCTCAGCCTCCCAAAGGCGTGGGATTACAGGCTGAGCCACCGAGCTCAGCTCATTGAGTGTTTTTTAAAAATTTATTTTATTATAAAGACGTGGGGTTACAAGTCAGGATTAGATACATAAGTAATGTATGTGCAGGCAAAGTTTGGGCCTCCGACTAGTCCTCACTTCTCCTGGTTTAGGATCAGGTACCCTTTGTATTATTACATGCCCCCCCTTCTCTCTTCCTCTGGCAGTGTCCTGAAACTGCTGATCCATCCCTCATGCTATTGCGATTAACGTTCACGTCCCACTTATGAGTGTGAAGGTGTGATATTCAGTTCTTTCTTTTTTGCTAGATTGCTAAGAAAGATTGTCTCCAATTCCAAACAATTTGCTAAAAAGTCCATGATTTTGTCCTTCTTTATGTCTGCATAGTATTCCATTGTGTATATGCACCACATTTTCTTTATCTAGTGTACTTTCAGTGGGCAGTAGGGTTGGTTCCATGTTTTTGCTATTGTGAATAGTGCAGCAGTAAACATTTGTGTACAGGTGTCTTTTGTTTTAGAGTAATTTGTGTTCCTCCAGGTATATTCCCAGGAGAGGGATTGCTGGGTCATATAGAAGGTCCGTTTCTAATTCTTTTAGGTATCACTATGCTATTTTCCATAGAGGTTGGACTAGTTTGCACTCCTGCTTAACAGTGTAGAAGCGTCCCTTTTTCTCCAAACCCATACCAGAATCTATTGATTTTTGATTTATTAATGATGGCCGTCCCTACTGGGGTAAGGTGGTATCTCAGTGTGGTTTGATTTGCATTTCTCTGATGATTAGTGAGGCTGATCATTTTTTCATGTATCTATTGGCTGCTCATATATCTTCTTTTGAGACGTTGTCTATTCATGTCTTTTGACTGCTTTTTAATAGGGCCGTTTGTTTGTTTTTTTCCTTTTTACTCATTTGAGTTCCTTGTAAATCCTGGATGTTTGGCCTTTGTCAGATAGACAGTTAGCAAATATTTTTTCCCATTCTGTGGGTTGTCTCTCTACTCTCTTGATGGTTTCTTTTGCTGTGAAAAAGCTTTTCAGTTTGATGAGGTCTTACTTGTCTGTCTTATCTTTTATGGCATACGCTTTTGGGAATTTGGTCAAGAATCGGTTACCTACTCCAATGTGCATGAGGGTGTCTCCTGCATTTTCTTCTAAGATTCTTATAGTTTGAGTTTTTACCGTTAAGTTTTTGATCCATTTCGAGTTGATTTTTTTTTTTAAATATGGTGATAGCTAGGGATTCTGTTTCATTCTTCTGCATGTGGTTAGCCAGTTTTCCCAGGACCATTCACTAAATAAGGTCTCCTCTCCCCAGTGGTTGATGGTTTTGTCAAAGATGAGTTGGTTGAGAGATCGAGTTTTTGCTTCTAGCATCTTTCTTCTGTTCCATTGGTCTGTGTGCCTATTCTTGCACCATTACCAGGCTGTGTTGATTATTGTAGCCTTATAGCAAAGTTTAAAGTCTGGAAGATACCTCCCGCTTTGTTCCTTTTGCTGAGGATTGTTTTGACTGTTTGTGCTCTTTTTTGTTTCCATATGAATATCTGTATTGTCATTTCCAGGTCTGAGAAGAATGATGATGGTAATTTGATGGGTATTGTGTTGAAACTGTAGATTGCCTTGGGTAGATGAACATCTTGAGAGTAGTGGCTCTTCCAACTCATGAGCATGGAATGTTTTTCCATTTTTTTGTGTCCTCTTTGATTTCTATGAGCAGTGTTTTGTAGTTCTTGTTGTAAAGGTTTCTCACTTCTCTGGTTAGGAAGATGCCAAGGTATTTCTTTTTCTTTCTTTTTTTGTGCTATTGTGAATGGAATTATGCTTTTTATTTGATTCTTTGCTTGTTTGTTAATGGTGTATAGAAATGCCACTATCTTTTGTACATTGATTTTTTTGTACCCTGAAAATTTATCAAAGTCATTTATCAGTACAAGGAGATTTTTGTCGGACTCCCTTGGGTTTTCAAGATATAGGATCTGGCTACTCGGAAGGCTGAGGTGGAAGGATCCCCGAAGCCCAGCGGGTCGAGGCTGCTGTGGCTGGAAGCATGCCACTGCACTCCAGTCTGGGCGACGGAGTGAGACTCCAACTCAAAAAAAAAAAAAAAAAGATACAGGATCATATCATCTGCAAAGAAGGAAATCTTAACTTCCTCTTTTGCTATTTGGATACCTCTGATTTCCTTCTCTTGCCTAATTGCTCTAGCAAGGACTTCCAGCACTATGTTGTCATGAAATCAGTATTAAGAGGAAAATTTATAACTCTGCACACATACATCAAGAAACTGAAAGATCAAAAGTAAATAGCCTAATGTTACACCTAAACGAACTAGAAAGGCAAGACCACCGAAATCCTAACTTCAGCAAATGAATTCAAATCACCAAAATAAAGTTGCAGCTGAAGGGCATAGAGGACAAAAATATCATAGAAAAAAAGCTGGTTCTTTGAGAGCATAAACAAATCAATGTACACCAGCCAGATTGACTAAGAAAAAGAGAGAGAAAATCCAAAATAAGTACAATTAGAAATGCAAAAGATAAAGTCAATACTGACCTAGAAGAAATTCAAAAGATTATCAGAGATTACTATGCACACCTGCAGAGAAATAAGTTGAAAACCTAAAGGAAATGGTGGACTTTCTGACATCACACAACCTTCCAAGGTTGAAACAAGAAGAAATTTATACCCGAAATAGACAATAACAATCTAAGAAATCAACTTCATCATAAGAAATCTACCTACAAACTATAGGGAGGGGTGTGGGGGTGGATAGCTGGGATTGACAGTAGTTGATGTCCACCAGGGGAAGGGAGGGGACATCTCATCAGTAAGGGTACTTTCACAATGAACATTTGTATACCTAACCCTGAATTGTCCCCCACAATTTCAAATAAAAATTAAAAGAGAGAGAGAAAAAAGAAACCTACCTACAAAAAAAAAAAAAAAAGCCCTGAACCAATTGACTTTCTAGCAGAATTCTATAAAACATACAAAGGGAGCTGATACCAATCTTATTACAAGTATTCCGAGCAATCAAGAAAAATGAAACTCTCCCCAAATCATTTTATGAAGCTAACATCATGCTAATACCCAAGCCTAGCCAAGATCCAACAAGGAAAGAGATTACAGGTCAATCTCCTTGATGAACATAGATGCAAAAATTCTCAATAAGATCCTAGCAAATTGGATCCAACAACACATCTCAAGAATCATCTACCATGACCAGGTAGGCTTCATTTTCAGGATGCAGAACTGGTTCAACAGTTGTAAGACCATAAATGTAATTTAATATATTTACAGATGTAAAAACAAGAACCACATGATTATTTCATTAGACGTAGAAAAAGCTTTCAACAAAATTCAGCATCATTTCTTGATAGAAACCCTTAAACACTTAGGCATAGAAGGAAGATTTCTCAAAACAGTAAGAGCCATCTATTATAAACCCACAGCCAACATATTGCTCAGTGCACAGAAGTTAGAAGCATTCCCCCTGAAAACAGGAACAAGACAAGGTTGCCCCCTGTCACCCCTCCTGTTCAACTATTGAGTTTTAAAAATTCTTTTTATATCTTAGGTAGCACATAGTCCTTTGTTGGCTATATAGTTTGCCCATATTTTCTCCCAGTCTGTGACTTCACAAACCTTTCAAAAGTTTTTAGTTTTAATGAGGTCCTCTTTGTGACTTTTTAATGTTTGGTCTTTTTTGAAAAAAGAATAGCATTTTCCCATTTTAATTATTTTTTTTCTTTTTTATTCTCTTCCTTCTTTTCCTCCACTTTTACTTTCTTTTGCAACATAAACTTTTTCTTGATTGTGAAAACTATTGTAAATTATTCATACACGGTTTCTTCTCCCAGGTTCTTAAAGTTCTTTAAAAAGCAATTTTGCATATTTCTTTTACTCTTTACAAATAACTAGAACATTTTCTCTTCATTTGACCACGCTGTTTGCAAGCATTTGTTGGCAGTTGTTTATACTCTTCAACATTTGTATGCTAACTGTAGGATCTTCCCTTTCTTTTCAAAACCAGACCCATGTACAGATGGCATTTCCTTTTTATCATGGTTAATACTGACCGAGTGGCTTCCTAGGGCCCATAGAGAAGATCCCTGAGTTTATATATTCCTTTTTCTCCAGTTATGAAAAATCCTTATTCATCAGGATTTAGAGGCATGCCTTTCTTGAGTGTGGTCACTGAGCCCACCAGTGACTCTTCTGCACTCCAGCCACCATCAGAGGTTTGCTCTGCTTTCTTCCGTCTTGTGTGAAGGGGTCGGCCTTATCCAGGAGGGTATCCAGGCAGTGCTGACTGGACAAGGGCTAAACTTGCAGAGGCCAGTGTGAGGGGTGTGAGGGGTGCCTCACACACTTGGCCTGTCTGCGTGAGGTGCCTGATTGAGGAAGTAGCTGTGGGTGAGGAGTATGCCCCAGCTGTCAAAGTGCCCCTGACCTGTCACTGAACTGCACTGAACACTTCTTCCTTCCTGTAAAGAAGAGACGGGGGAGGCCGGGCTCCGTGGCTCAGCCTGTAATCCCAGCACTTTGGGAGGCTGAGGTGAGTGGATTGCCTGAGCCCGCGGGTTTGAGACCCGCCTGAGCAACTTGACGAGACCTCATCCTACAATAAATAAAAAATTAGCTGGGCGTGGTAGCACTCGCCTGTAGTTCCAGCTACTCGGAAGGCTGAGGCGGAAGGATCGCCGGAGCCCAGCAGATCGAGGCTGCGGTGTCCGGGAGCAGCCATTGCACTCCAGTCTGGGCGACAGAGTAAGACTCCAACTCAAAAAAAAAAGAAGAGATGGGGGAAAATAAAACTCACACTGCCTTCCTCAAGGAACACTTCAGGAAAATTCTCACATCTCTTTTGTCTTCTCTGGCTCTGGTGAAAGAAGAGGGTACGGAGTGACTTTCCCTGCTGTGGGGATGCAAAGAAAAATGTACCTATCAGCTTCTGGGAAGATAAAAATATAATGATACCAGGTCTACAAAGTATTACAAAAATATTGAGGCACTTTTTTTCCTTATGAAACTGCCATGACCTCTAGAATCTTTCAATAAGTAGGAATTAGACTTCATTTAATTACTCCAATAGAATTTATTAGCAGCTACTCAATTCCAAACACTTTTCATGACAGTGGTGATTCTAGAGCAAATAAAAGGAAGAAAAACCTCTGTACTTATGGAGTATATATTTTAGGGGGGGAAGATAATAAATATCTAACATATCATATGTTAATCAGTGATAAGTGCTCGAGAGAAAAAGTGAGGAAGGGAGATGGGAAGTGTTTATGATGGTGGTGGCCATACAGTTTTTGGGAAGCTGGTCTGAGAAGCCTTCCCAGAGAGGCGACATCTGAGTTAAGACCTGGAGTGAGTGACAGGAAAGCCAGCAAATGCCTGGAGGTAGAGCAGCACAGGTGATGGAAACAGCATGGTCAAGGGCCAGAGGTAAGCCTGGGCCTGTGTGACTAGACCACAGGGAGTGATAGAAGTGAAGGAGATGAGTCCAGAAACATCACAAAGGGAGTGGGAAGGCAGGTCAGGTAGGGTTTTTATTCATGAACAAGACTTTGGCTTACCTCTGGGGGACGTAGGAGCTGCCATAGGACTCTGAGCAGAGAGGTGGATGGATTGAGTCTGACTTATGTGTTAATGGGGTCACTCTGGCTGCTTTGTTGGCTGTAGAACGCAGGAGGTACAACAGTGGAAGAGACCAGATAAGAGGCAATGGAGATGACCTAGGACAGAGACGATGTGTGTTCCAGACTAGGAGAGGAAATGTGCACGTGGCTGAAGCGGTGGGGTTCTGGATAGATTGTCAAGGCAAAATCAAGGATTTGATAATATGTTTGGGGTGGCCTGTAACAAAAGAGTCATCAAGGATGACCCTCAGGTTTGGCCTGAGCAACTTAGCAAATGGAATTGTCATTTCTGAGATAAGGACAGCATTATGCATGACTCATGGCAAATAAGGTCTAGATAATACTGTAAGAGCATTATCTATCTCTATCTCTCTTTTATAAAGGCAAGGATTAACAAGCATAGAGTAAAGTGCATTAAGTACTTATTCTAAATTACAGCTTTGTAGGAGCACTATGTCTTAAATATATTTTACTCATCATCAGAATTTGGGGGGATACTTATGTATTTATGTACATCTTAAACTCTTTATCATTTTTTAGCTGTTCTGAGAAGCAAGGTGCGTTTTTCTCTGTTACTGATTGAAACATGAATTTCATTAGTTCCACAAGTATCTTTCATTCCTTTTGTGCATACTCATAATGTCCTGGGTCTATAGGGAGAATAAAGTGCAACCCCTGCCCTCAGGGACCATATAATGTCGTTGAATATGAACATAAGTAAATGATGTGAAAACTGCAGAATAATAACAGATTCAAACCCCGCTGGCTGACGGTTTTTCATTTCTTGACTCTCTGAATGTGTATGTCACCTCCTCCTCTGGAATATCTATCACAGAATGACAGTGTTTTGGTTCTGTTGTCTGAAAGATGACTTACTGAAAAGAGCATGTGAAGAGAATGTGTTATATCATTCCTGATGAGTAAGAAAGCCAATTGCGGATTTGAAGCACATTGCAAATAAAGGCCTTTGATAAGTGGCATAATTTTAGGTTTCACTGGTACCTGAGTAAACCCCTGGAGATGATGACATCTCATGAAAAAACACATGCTCCTCAGTCAATTCATGAGTGAAATAATGTCGAGGGAGCCCAGCCTGCAGACAGTCCTCTTGCTAAACAGGAAAAAATGTACTGACATTAAAACAGTTTAGTTTGAATCTAATTTTCTTATTAAAAAAAGGGTTGTGAGAGATCATTTTTATTCTGACCAGGGATCTGATACTCAACATTGTAGAGAAATTACCATAAACATTGAACTTAATTATATTTATTTTCAAGTACAAGTGGCATGCTATTTAGTATAAAACTTATATAGTATTAAAAAACTCAGTCAGTCATGGCATTTTATTTATGCTGACACTATCTCATACTGTATCAGAAAGCAGCTTTGGTTTTCATGTATTCTATCTTGATTTCACTAAAGCAAATCAGATCAACTGTCATAGAATTCAGAAGAGTTTCATTCAGATTTTTACTGTCGCCTTTGAAGGAGACTTTGGGCTAGTTGATAATTTTTTGAGAAACAGTTAAAATTTTCTATCATTTCTCCTGATATTTTTCTATCATTTCTCCTGATATTTTTCTCCTGACTTTTTCCTCTAAACTGTGTGAACTTACCTGATTTTTCATAAACAATATACCTCTCAGCAATGGCAGAAAATCGATGCTATCACAGCCACAGCTGCAATCAGTTAGGTACCAGTTACTTTGCCCTTCTGTTTCATAATTGTTATTTACATTTCTTAGTGGAGCTATTTCGCAGTTTTCCTTTGGCTCCGCTGCCATTGGGTTTTCATTTGTTTATATCGATTTTTTTCACCTGTAGATCCTCAACACAGTATTATGTCATTATATAACAAGGCTCAAAGTGTCTGTGCAAATGGCAGCTTTATTCAGGTTGCTACACTATAAAAAAATCCTTCTGTCTCAGCAGTAAAATCACCTGACCAGAGTGCTGCTTTTAATAAGATGCATGACTTGAAGTATGAAACTTCTCTTTACATGAGAGCATTGAGAAATTCAAACAAATCTTAACTGTCAGAGCAGCTTGTAATCTCAGACTGGGCTCGGACTAAAATGATTCTTTTTAGTTTCTTCAGAGATGATTTCATAGCCATATCAGAAAAACTTTTTTAAATGTTATGAGTATAGCTCATTCTTCCTTTACCTAACATTGTTCTCTTTCTCCAATGTCCTTATATAATGTAGCTTAGTTCTGTCCCATTCATTGCTGCTTGAGCTTGTGCTGAATCTTGAAGAGAACAAATAAACTTGCTTTGGAGCCATCACATTTGATCTCTGGACCTACTCCCTTTTCCTTTTCTACTGGCATGAAGGAATATTAGTAGTGATCTGTTTGTAAGATTTGGATTTCCCAAGATGAAAAGAACTAGGTGATATCTCCCCCCACCCCCACCCACCAAACAAATACAAATAGGAACTTTCTTTCTGTATCTGAGGGTATTTAAAAGTGTCTTAACCACTAGAGGGAGCCCATATTGTTCTGATCTCTGAATCCTATAATGTTTAACAGCTGTATGTTATTGCCTATACAAAAGGATACCTCCAATCAGTGATTTACATATCCATAACTGAAATGATCTCCTTTGATTTGCATTTTAATTTTTTTTCCATTAAAAAAAAATTGTGAGCCGGGTTCGGTGGCTCAGCCTGTAATCCCGTGCCTTTGGGAGGTTGAGGTGAGTGGATTGCCTGAGCCCGCGGGTTCAAGACCCGCCTGGGCAGCAAGACCTCATCTCTACAATAAATCAAAAAATCAGCCGGGCGTGGTAGCACATGCCTGTAATTCCGGCTACTTGGAAGGCTGAGGCGGAAGGATCGCCGGAGCCCAGCAGGTCGAGGCTGCGGTGGCCGGGAGCGGCCACTGCGCTCCAGTCTGGGCGACAGAGTGAGACTCCAACTCAAAAAAAAAAAAAAATTTTTTTTGTATTATGTATATATTTTGTATTATGTATATTTTACCACAATTTTTTTTTTTTTTTTTTTTTTTTGAGTTGGAGTCTCACTCTGTCGCCCAGACTGGAGCGCAGTGGCCGCTCCCGGCCACCGCAGCCTCGACCTGCTGGGCTCCGGCGATCCTTCCGCCTCAGCCTTCCAAGTAGCCGGAATTACAGGCATGTGCTACCACGCCCGGCTGATTTTTTGATTTATTGTAGAGATGAGGTCTCGCCAAGTTGCCCAGGCGGGTCTCGAACCCACAGTCTCAGGCAATCCACTCACCTCAGCCTCCCAAAGGCGCGGGATTACAGGCTGCATCTTGGCCATTTTTAGGTGTACAGTACAGTGGTATTTAATAAATTCATAATGTGCAACCACATCACTATCTATCTCATAATTATTTGCATCTTGTAAAACAGAAACTCTGTACCCATTAAACAATAATTCCCCATTCTCCTATCCACCCAGTCCCTGTCAACAACCATTCTACTTTCTGTCTCTTTGATTTTTTTTTTTTTTTGAGTTGGAGTCTCACTCTGTCCCCCAAACTGGAGTGCAGTGGCTGCTCCCAGTCACCGCAGCCTCGACCTGCTGGGCTCCAGCGATCCTTCCGCCTCAGCCTTCCAAATAGCTGGAACTACAGGCGCACACTACCACGCTGGGCTAATTTTTTTATTTATTGTAGAGATGAGGTCTCGCCAAGTTGTCCAGGCAGGTCTCGAACCCACAGGCTCAGGCAATCAACTCACCTCAGCCTCCCAAAGCGCGGGATTACAGGCTGAGCCACCGAGCCTAGCTCTCTTTGATTTTGACTACACAGGTTTCTCATATGTGGAGTCATATAGTAGTTCTCTTTTTGCGACTGGCCTATTTCTTTTAGCATAATAATGTCCCCATGGTTCATCCATGTTGCAGCATGTGTCAGAATTCTCTTCCTTTTTCAAGCAGAATAATATTCCCTATTAGCATATAGTACATTTTGCTTATCCATTTCTCTGTTGATAGACACTTGAATTGCTATTGTCTCAGTCCACTTGTATTATATCTTTGGAATACCTGAGGCTAGATAATTTATTTAAAAAGAGATATATTTGGCTCATGGTTTTGTAGACTGTACAAGAAGCATGGAATATCCATTTCCATCTGGTGAAGGCCTCTAGCTACTTTTACTCCTGGCAAATGGTGGAGGGGAGCTGACTGTGCAGAGATTACATGGGAAGAGAGGAAGCAAGAGAGATGGGGAGGTGCCAGGCTCTTTTTAACAACCAGCTTTCATGGAAACTAACAGAGCACTCACTCCCTCACCCCCAGGGAATTAATGTACTCAGGAGGGATCTACCCTCACAACCCAAATACCTCTCATTCCAACATTGGGTATCAAATTTCACCATGAGTTTTGGAGGGGACAAATATTCAAACTATGGCAGTTATTGTGAATAATGTTTTATGAACATAGGTGTACAACAGGTAAGCTTTCAGTTCTTTTGTGTATATATCCAGAAGTGGAATTGCTAGGTCATATAGTAATTCTATTTTTAATTTTTTGAGGAACCTCAATATTGTTTTCCACAGCAGATGTACCATTTATACTTCCACCCAGCAGTGCACAAGGAGCCCAGTTTCTCCATTTTCTCACCAACACTTGTTATTTTCTGTCTGTTTTTAAATAGTAGCCTTCTTAATGGTGTAAGGTGTCCTAAGGTTGCTTTTAAGGAGAAAAATGGAAGATCACCAAATGGAGATCATTATGTTAGTGTTCTTGTGCTCTGCATCTCAGAATGTGATGTGGGTGAAGCAGTTTGAGAGAGAACATTTTGATGGCTCCTTGGCTCTCCTCCTCCCATCTCCATAGCACTCACTCTCACCTTCTACCACCTTTCTTTCCACCAAGCCCTAGACACATTTAGTTCATTCAGCAGAATCAGTCATGTGTAGATGTTCTTATGCTGGGCTCTGTGGCAAAGTGGAAGGAGTGGAATCAACTGTCTTTCTTGTCAAGGGAAGAATCTTAGCCACCAGTGCTCCCTCGAAGTGTGTTTTGACCTCTTTCAATCTTTCTTCCCTTTGCTCTCCTTTGCCTCTCTCCTGAGGAACTTTGACCTCGTGATTTCTCAGATCCCTCTCACTGCTTCAAATTCTCTAGATTTTCTGTTTTTCTGTCAGTACAATTGTTTTTATGTTTTGCTGCTATTGTTTGGATGTCTGTCCCCCCAAACCTCTTGTTGGCGTTCAGGTCTCAGTGTTGGAGGTGGGACTAATGGGAAGTGTTTGGGTCATGTAGGCAGATCCGTCACGAATAGCTTGGTGCCATCCTTGTGGTAATGAGTTAGTTTTCTATTAGTTCTCTCGAGAGCTGGTTGTTAAAAAGAACCGGCACCTTCCATCCTGTGTCTTGCTTTGTCTCTTGTCATGTGATTTCTGCTCCCACAAGCTCCCCTTCTGCCATGAGTGGAAGCAACCTGAGGCCCCCACCTGTTGCAGATGCTGGTGCCTTGCTTCTTGTACAGTCTATAGAACTATGAGTCATATAAACCTCTTTTTAAAAAATAAAATCCTCAACCTCAGGTATTCCTACATAGCACCACATATGGACTAAGACATCGTCTATCAGAGTACAAATAATTTCTTGACTGAGAGATTTGAGTTGATTCAGTTCTGCACACAGCACTCTCCCCAACCCTCTTGCAGACCTTTTACAGGGTGCTTTGCCTTTTGTTTTTGTGACCACCATTCTAGGTTGAGCTACAGGAAGTCATCTAGATCTGGTAGCTTATGGAGCCTTTAGAAACCTTCTAAGATTATGCCAACCCAGTTTAGAGCACAAAAACTAATAAAGCTAAGATATTCATTGGAATAATTCCTGTAATGACTGTGTGAGTGTACTAATATATCACTCAAGGTCTGAAAGGGAAACCCTGTCTTCAGTTAATTACATTCAAGGGTGGTTTTACTATTAATATCTGTTGAGTTACAGTTTACAACAGAAGCTTAAGATATTTTTCCACCACATTTCACTGCTTCTAAGGGTACATTTCCCCACATTTTAACATCTCTGAAATTGAGTGTGTTTCACAGTGGCTATCAGGTGGCTGCCATGATGTGGTTATCATTGTCAACGTGGGTAAACTTGACTGTTAGCACATGGGCATTCCTGGTAACATGATCTGGCAACTGTAGCTACTCATGGCTTCAGTCAATAAGGAAAATGAGTCCTGCCTGGTGCTGTAAACTTTCCATTGACCCCCTTCTGATAAGATAAGAAAAGCACCAGCATTGGAACTTGCAAATAGGCACTAGCTGCTTGGAAGGAAATTGTGGATAGAGTGGTGAAGCACTGTTTTAAGGGCTACTACATCACCTACACCGTCCAGGCCACATAAGATGATTTTGTATTGGAAGACTTATGTTATGCATTGTTGTCTCTGAGATAAAAATTGATTTAGAAGTGTGTTGAGCACTGGTTGTTTAAAAGACGTTTTTGTAGTATATCAACTAGTATATGTCCTATGTAACACGAGTGATTTTTTTAAAAATCAGTCTAATGTTTAAAAGAATCCTTCATATTAGAATTCTAGGTGATAAAGGACACATCTTGTAATCATTCAATTGGCAATATTTTTTGCTTTCTTGGTGGCACATAAGAGAATGGAGTATTTTACAGTTTATGGCATCTTAGATTGGAGAAAAGAAGGTAGTAGTGGGAAGTGTGATTTTGCTTCCCATTTCTGACCTTTCTTCCCCTCCAGCACCCAGTTTTTGCTCTGTGCTGATCCTGGCTTCTGTGTCTTGCAGATGCCCTCTCCCTATGCCTAGTGGTCTTCCTGTCTCTCCACTCAAGTCCTACTCTTCCTTTGAGGTCCAATCTAAGACAGACTTCCTTTACCAAACCCTCCCTGGTAATCACTTCCCCATCTAGAGTATTTGTTTATACTCAGTGCCCTTGTGTGGAGGTCTGTAATTTGAATTACACTTGATTGTAGGTTGCCATGGACATGTTTTGCGTTTGCTTCATGACTGGATTCTTCAAATGTAATAGATTGTAAGCTCTTTGTCATAGAGTCTGTGCCTCCTGTGTTCCTGTTATTTTTGCCCTTAATGCTTAGGGTTGCTGTGAACTCACTTGGTCAATACTTGTTGAGTTTAGCTTCACTCTGCATTTTACTAGAAGTTACCTATGCCATTGTCAGAAATATGATGAAATTTTATGTGAAAAATAAGGACAAACCCTTAAACCCCCGTCCCCTACCCCCCTGAACTCTGGAACTCTGTGGAGAAGGCTCGAGGTGATGATTCCCTGGTTTCACCTGTGGTGGATTTCCGCTTCTTCCTCAAGTACTCATTACTACCTCAAGTCACTCAGGTCTGGGAACTTACCCCATGTCCAAGTACCACAACCTCAAGACTATTGCACTGCAGAGCAACTTTATGGTGAATGATCATGTGTGTGTGTGTCTTATATATGTATAGCAAGGATTAAACTCTTTCACATAGCACTGAATACAAAAAATGTTACAGCATTTTATTTTCTGAATTTTATTTTCCTCTGATGAAAAGGACAGTCTCATTCATGTTTTGGCTGCTCTTTGTTCCTCCCTGGGGATATGGAATAATAAGAAGGAGGATTATATTTTTTTGAAAAACAAGGACGAGCATCAGTAAATCTCAGCTGTAGTAAGCTGCATAGTCCAGATTGCACATAGAGGGAGGGAATGACTGGCTTCCTCTGTGCCAAGCTTTAGGCCTAGTCTTTATTCTTTACCTAACCTCAGCATGCCATCCTGTCAGAGTTTTTGTTGTTTCCTAGAACACGCAGGGAACAAGTCTCTCAGTAATGCAATTGGTCACACCTGCCTCCACTGCACAGTTCCCTTCTGGCAGCTGGATTTGGGGGTGGGTGTGGGGGGCAGTTGGCTTGCCTACTAGATACCACCCATCTCCTGGGGAAGCATTCGAAATCCCCAAGGCCAGAACACCCAGTGGCTTCCCTAGAAATGGGGGGAAAAACACTACCATCATCTCCCTGCTGTACCTGTCCACAGCCAGTCAGCAGCTGGACCAGTCATCGTTGTTTTTTCCTACTGCACGTGCACACTTCACAGCACAGAACCAGGCTTCAGTTCTTCATGTTTTTTAACAAATATATGAGCAAAGGATTTTATGCTGCTTAAATTTTTTTAAAGTAATTACTAGATTGTTAATGCGTGATTTACAGTTGAGAATTTATTCTGATAGGAACATAGTATGCGAGTTGTTCTCTATAAGAAGTTCAGAGATGATGCAACAGAATTAGAAATTAAGTATCACCATTAAGATGTATACTATGAATTTCACTTTCAGTTCCTTTAAGTTCATGTTTAGATTAGCTCAATTTGTACTGGTTTTTCTTTTTTTCTTTGCATTTAATCATAGCAAAAATCTGGCCAAAAATATTGTATTTGAGGTAAATTCTGTATTTCTACCAGTGAACTTGCTTCAAGGAGCAGCATCCCTCCACTGGCCCCCAGTCCCCATGTAAACAACCATGGACATAGAAAATCTCTGCAGGAGGGCCCAGAGCGTCTAGGAGGTGGTAGAGGCTCCTCCCTTTCCTCGCTCTAGGGTTTTGGGCTCCACCAGGTCAGGTCTGTTTTGGGCACAGCTTCACAGGGATTCATTGAGGTGGAATCTTTACTAGCTCTAGGCCTACCTTGCTGAGAGAACACAAGCCTTAAAGAGAGGCCCTTCCTCTCCTTTTCTGAGACTAGAGTTTTCTGTGAATGGGAAAAACAGAGCCGCAGGAGTGGGTGCTGTTTGCCCAAGCATGAAACTCTGAAGACAGTTCCCTGGAAGAAAGAGGTAAAAAGTAAACATGTCAGGAGGAAGCGTTATGTAGTTAGGAAATGCTTTTTTTGTTTTATAAACTCTTAAGGTTTTCTACTTTTATTTTTTTAATTACAAAAGTGTTACTTATTGCAACCAGATAAAGTCTATAGAGGTTTCCTTGTGTGCACATACTGACATATGTGCACATAGATAAGCAGTTACATGTACCTCCTGTGGGGGTGAGGTAGTGGGAATTGTTCTCACACATTTACCCTGCAGTAGGTTTATTGTCACCACTTAATTCAAAATCACAAAAATCTTTTGAAATGTGGCAGAATAAGAAGTACTCACATATGTACTCTTCATCCCATCTGCCAAAGAGAATTCTGCAGTTGCTAGCCCGTCTCATCTTCCACCCCCATGTTTAAAAGCAGGGTTGTTCTTTGACTTGAAGGATGCCAACAATGAAGATGGTAGAGCAGCGTATGGGATTCATGAGTTTGGGGAGGACAGGACCTGAACTCCAGAGGTTACATCAATGTACATCTTCAGAAGCAGGAAAAGGAAAGGGGGAAGAGAAGAAAAATCAGAGCAGGATTTGAATTTTGGTTTAGGCTTGATTTTTGTTGAGTGCTATGGTTGTGGAAGGGGCAGAGGAGAAGCTTCAGAGAAATGGAGTGTGTGGAAAACTGGCAGAAAGAAAGGGGGGTGGGGTAAGTACTGTGCAAAAAATGTAATTAAAGAATAGAATTGCTCTTCAGTTATTTTTTGGATTCTGATCTGTGCTTCTGAAATTTGAAACTCCTTTGGGAAAAATTATTAGGGAAACACGTTAGTCATGGCTGCAGTAGGATTGCATATGTCAGTATACAGATAAATATTTATCTTACTCTTTGTAACAGCTACAAACTATTCCACACAGTCTAGTTTTTCTCCTGTTGGTAGGCATTTAAGTTGTTTTCAGATATTTTGAGTCACTTTTATGTACACATAACCTTTTTCAATAGAGTACACATTCCTAAACAGGATTACTGGATTAGAGAGTAGGCATAATTTTTATTTTAATAGATACGAGATCATCTTGCCAGAAGTGTCCTAACCTCCTATATATGATAGCCTCATTTCCTTATACCCTGCTGTATATCCTATTACATTTTTTTTTTCCAAATTGGACAAGCAAAAACGTTGTTTTAGGTTGCATTAGGTTGCATTTCCTGGCCAGCAGTGAGAATGAGCACTTTCCCGTTATGTTTAATGGCCATTTGCACTGCCTTATCTGTGAGGTTGCCTACATATGACTTAAGCTCATTTTCTTTTGAGTGGTTTCCCTTTTTTGCTTCAATTTACAAGAATTTTTTGTGTTTATTAAGTATGTTAACTTTTTTTTTTTTTTTTGGAGTCTCACTCTGTCGCCCAGACTGGAGTGCAGTGGCCGCTCCCGGCCACCGCAGCCTTGACCTGCTGGGCTCCGGCGATCCTTCCGCCTCAGCCTTCCACGTAGCTGGAACTACAGGCATGCACTACCACACCCGGCTAATTTTTTGATTTATTGTAGAGATAAGGTCTCACCAAGTTGCCCAGGTGGGTCTCGAACCCACGGGCTCAAGCAGTCCACTCACCTCAGCCTCCCAAGGCGCAGGATTACAGCCTGAGCCACCGAGCCTGGCTTGTTTGTTCTTGATTTAGAATTTTTGCAACAATATTTATAAGTGAAGTTAGTCTGTTTTTTCTTCATCATGTTTTGATATTAAGTATGTTCTAGCTTAGAATGAATTGAGGGAAGCTTTCCATCCTCTTCTGTGGTCTAGACTGGTTTGCATAAATAGCAAGGGTCTGTTCTGTGATGTTATCTACTGCCTAGTGTCAATAAGGATGGTGAGGTGTTACCAAGCTTTTAATCCTCACTATTATAATTTTAAAATACGATCTTATTGTTTTAAAAGATCTCTAAAATGCCCTTCTCCCTTCCCAGTTGCCAGGATTTTTGTTATTTTGTTGTTTTGTTTTTTATTCTACTTGTGTTTAGATAAAACATTTTAGAATTTCAGTAATTTTTAGGCTGGATGCTAATTGCAACAGGAAGCAGCAGTTGGAGGGGCACAGGCATCATCCAAGACTTTGTTGTTGCATAGTTGGAGATCTGAGAAAGGGAAGGAATCTGGATTTGGTGGGAGGGAGGACAGGGTTGAATGTCTAAAGCCTGGTCCACCCTGACTTCTTACAAGCTGAGCAACTTTAAGCAACTCTTCTCTGAGCTCCAGTTTGTTTTCTCCTCATTCATGTGTCATGTTGATAACTGCCCAGTACAGTTGCTGTGAGGATCAGAAGAAATAATACTCAAGGACTTCTAAACCCTTAAAGCATTATATTGATGCAAAACGTTCTTTTATGGGTTTATTCTTTTCCAATTAGTTATAATAGAAGACCTCTGCAGTGAAAGGAGGTTTTTTGTTTGTTTGTTTGTTTTTTTGAGTTGGAGTCTCACTCTGTCGCCCAGACTGGAGTGCAGTGGCCGCTCCTGGCCACCACAGCCTCGACCTGCTGGGCTCCGGCGATCCTTCCGCCTCAACCTTCCAAGTAGCTGCAACTACAGGCGTGCACTACCACGCCCGGCTAATTTTTTTTTTAAATTTATTGTAGAGATGAGGTCTCACCAAGTTGCCCAGGTGGGTCTTGAACCCGCGGGCTCAGACAATCCACTCACCTCAGCCTCCCAAGGTGTGGGATTACAGGCTGAGCCACCGAGCCCGGCTGAAAGGAGATTTTTATTTGTAAGTGTTTAGGTAATGTTGATTTATTGTAAGACAGTTCTTTTTTTTTTTTTTTTTTAATCAGGGCCACCAATGATTATGAGAGAATAAAAAGAGGTTTTAAATTGCGTTGTGAAGTAATCTCAATTTTAGAGATTAGCCAGGCCCAGGTATATTAGAAAGTGAGCAAAACACTAGTTCATTTATTTTGTGGACATCACTATGTGTCCTGCTCTTTTCCTAGTCTTACAGAGAGAGACAAAGACGTTTTCTATGGCCTTTATTTTGTCACCTGGAAAGAGACTGTTGTGTAGCAAAATACACCTCTAGCTCAAAGAAAAGAAAAGAAAAAGAAAATTCTCTGGCATGCATTTTCTTTTCTTTTTTTTTTTTTTTGAGTTGGAGTCTCACTCTGTCGCCCAGACTGGAGTGCAGTGGCCACTCCCGGCCACCGCAGCCTCGACCTGCTGGGCTCCGGCGATCCTTCCACCTTAGCCTTCCGAGTAGCCAGAATTACAGGCATGCGCTACCACGCCTGGCTGTTTTTTTGACTTATTGTAGAGATGAGGTCTCGCTGCCCAGGTGGGTCTCGAACCCGCGGGCTCAGGCAATCCACTCACCTCAGCCTCCCAAAGCACGGGATTACAGGCTGAGCCATCGAGCCCGGCTCTGGCATGCGTTTTCAATGCCAGCTGATTGAATCATAACATATTCTGAGTACCTGGAATGAAAGTTATTGATGAGTTCATTCTGTCTAGCTATGTAATCTCCATAGTCTTATTGTGAAAACTTGTTGCATCCTCTTTTGCCCCTTGTGTCTTCAAGGGTCACCCCGAAGGTTGTATAATCAGCTCATACTGGACCCCTCCTCAGCAATGCACTAAACTGCAAACATAGAAATGTCAAATACTTTGTTGTCAGATACTTAAATTGGTTATGCCTGTTGGGGGAGAACACATCCCCCACCCTCCGTAGTCAATCATGTGGATAGTATTAGCTTATGAATCTGTTGGGCAGTGCGAGGTGCAGGGGTGATTGACTTTAGTTTTTTGCGTCATTTGCACAGTTAGGAACTGGGCCGAGTACGTGTTGCCCTGGACACATTAGCATGCACTGCTACTTGGGAATCTGTTTCAAGAAGCTTGGCTCCTCTGATGAAATACCATTTTACAATGCAAATGGAAAGAGCAAAAAAATAACACCTGAAGAAAAAAACTGTAAGATTGTTAAAACACTATAACAATTTATAGTTACTAAGCTCATAATTTATAGTTACTAGGCCTGGAAGCAGATCTTTTTCACCCTGGGTAGAGTCACCCAGGAAGTCATTCTTTCCACACAAATGAACAAGCAGAGAAATAAGAAAGACATTTTTCCAAAAAAATGGATGATCATCTTGTTGAATTCCTGCTTTGTGGCATTTGATGCCGATCCCCCTCTGCATCCCAGAACACAGGAAGCTTGTAGCATTTATCGTTAGTTCATAAGAAGAGCTATAATTAAATAATTCTCAAATACAACCAAAAAATTGAATCTCTTAAGAGACAAATTTAATAAGCAGTCTCTTTCTTTAACATCGATGTCCTACTAATTGAATTGCCTGTCCATTACCAGTTTCTTCTGGAGACTGACCTCTATCCCTCAGTTGACTGCAGGGGTGCAGCTGTGTACCTGGTGGGGACTGTGTCTTTACTCCTGACCTGTTCCCCGCCCAGTTGTGAGTACATGAGCACCCAAGCACCCAGTCTAGACCCCACCTTAAAACCCTTCCTTGGAGGGTTTGGAATTGCCACAAAGAGGAGTCCATCTCCCTCTGGCTGCTTTCCCATGTAGGAGTGATAAAGTCAGGACCATTGGCCATGGCCCTTTTAGTCACACATCTGGGAAGCAGAGCGAGCTCCTCAGAAGCTAGGGAGAGGTGGAAGGAGGAACTCAGAAAAGAAGAGCTTCAGGGTCATGCCTGGCTATCTTTGAATAGTGCAGGGTTAGCTTGGTCACCTGGGTGTGTCATTCTGTATTGTTCTGGAGGGCATAGCTGTTTGGGGAGCTGTTCCTGGGTGCAAAGTTTGTCACAGTTCATGTAGCTGGTCTTACATGGGGAGCAGGTGGCAGATTAGATGATCATTTAAGTGCTTCCATTTCTGAGAGCCCATGGTTCTCTAAAGGCACAAGTTGAGTATCAGCCTTAACACTGGCCATACTTTAAAAACTAGATTTTACAATTTTTCATCTTATAGTTGGCCATGTATATTTGGTTCCCTTTTCAAATCATATTTTATTTGTATAAAAGTACTACATATTCATAAGTTTAAAGGTCAGTTATTTCTTTAAGCATGATGACAAAAGAATGAGTCAGTACTCTTTCCCAATTTCCTGGAGTAAATGACTATTTTTTAGCCCCTTTTCTGATATTTACTCCTAATATTAGAGTTTTATTGACTCCATACAGTAAAATATGAATGTCTTTATGTTCCATACTGCCAATGTAGTTTTGCATCACAACTTTTGGTTATATCAGTATTTAGTGATTATATTGTTATGCAAATAGCATTTTATAGAGAAGCATGTGATGTGGCATTATTATGCTTTCTTAAACATGATTGGGTTGAAAACTGCCTTGTTTTTATTTGATTGGTTTTTTGTATACATATAATTGACTCTTTCCTAAACTTAGTGTGCTTAAGCACACCAGGCACTCTCTCAGCATGGAGAGGGTGTTCCTGGAACTGGGTTCTCTTCCTATCTGGGCAGGTCACCTTCCAGACAGATTGACTGCAGAGTCCTCATCCCCACTTTACTACTTCTTGACAATTGACTTTGCTTCTCTCCCCCGACCCCTTTCTTGCAATCCCCTCTTTTATCTTGGCAGGTGCTAAGAGATAAATTTTGAAATCTTGTGTGTCTGCAGACATCTTTATGCCCATTTTTCCCTCCAGATTTGGAAGGTGTGTCTTTTGTCTCTAGCCTTGCTGCTGAGAGGCTGACACCAGTCTGATCCCTGTCCTTCATATGGGGCCCGTTCGTTCTCTCCAGAAGTTTTCCCAGTCTTCTCTTTATTCCTGGTGTCTTGACATTTCATAATGATAATCCCTTTGTGGGCTCCCCCATCAATGAGACTTAACATTCGCAAACACCTGTTCTTCAGTTTTGTGTAATCCTTTGAATTATTTCTTTGAGAATTATCTTTTCTCCATCTTCTATCTTTATTTCTGAACCTCTGTTGAACTTTCTGGACTTACCATTTGTTGTGTGTTTTCCCCTTCTCTTGTGTCTTCTTGTTTGTTTGGGTTCTTTTGTCTGTTTTAAGATTTCCTTAGTGGTATTTTTCAATTCTTCTGAATGTCTGCTATCATATGTTTAGCATCCAAGTGCTCTTTCTTGCTCTGAGTGCTCCCACCCCCTAAAAAAAATAGCATAGTACTTTGTTTCATGAATGCAATGTCATTCCTCATTCCTCTGAGGTTTTCTTCTGTTTCCTGCCTTGTTTCTGTTTCCATCTAATTACCCTTTCTGTGGAAAGACATTTTTACTTTTGTGTTTCTGCCCCCCACCTATGGTTCAGTCTCATTGGGGAGGAAGTCTTGTCTTAGGCTGGTCAGCGGAGGTCTCGGGGACTGGCTCTGAGGGATACAGAGGGTAGGGGGAGCATCTTCTGCCCTCCTGCAGCCCTTCAGAGGGCCTGGGCTCTGCCTCCCTGGACTTCTCTGAGGTCAGGGCATTGTGGGCTGTCATTTTAGTGAGATTTGGAATGAAGAAATAAGAAAGCAGAAGTAAGTTCATCTGTTTAATCCAGAATCTCTGAAATCCCAGTACATTTTGATTTTGACCATTTGGTAGTTAACATTTCTTCTACTTAATCTAACCGGCACTTAATACTCAGAAATATCTAAAGCCATCACTTTTATTTTCCCTCCCTTCCTTCCTCCCTCCCTCTTTACTTTCTTCCTTTCTTCTTTCATTTTTTTAAAAAAGTTCTCTTCAGGGCAAACATACCAATCATTTCACTGAAGGTCATTACTTCTCTGTTTCTTTTCACATGAGTCCTGTAATTTTGCTAATTTTTGCTAGATTATTGACTTTTAGATTGACCAACTTCTGAATTAATTAATGCATCAAAGTTTAATATTTAATTCTGATTTTCACACCCACCTACATGAAGAAGAAAGTAACAACAAAAATTAGAATGTGAGTAGGACAATTAGGTACAGAAACATTTAGAGAACATCTGGGGATAACAGGAACAGTGTGTTCTCATCCACCCAAGAAGAGATACTTTATACAGTATGTCCTTAACTCTTGTTCTTAAGTGTTCCTGTTAGGGCAAGTACAAAGGAAAAGGTAGTGCATCTTTTTTGTTATTAAATCAAAAGGATCAGGGAACCTTGATTTATGTAATGCACTATATTCTCAAGGATAGTTTTAGAAAATGTGCATAATGTGCCATTCAGATGGTTCAGTAGTGTTTCTGAAATGCCTTAACTTAGTAGAGGCATTTCTACAGGGAACTGTGGTATTATCACCTAGGCGCTTCGCTTTATTTTTAGATGCTCTAACCTTAAAATAGAGATCGAATTTGGAAGTCTATTGATCTAGTAGGCTTTTAAAAAAAAAGATTTGACTTATCAAACTTTTTCTAAATGTTAGATCACAATTTGTTATTGAATTATCTGCTACATATGCATAGTACCAATAATTTTTATTTTAGAAAACATTATACTGTATCAAATATGAACACTACATAGGAGTATGAATTTGGCATTTGTATAAACTAATTACTTGTGCCAAAGACTTCTCCCTACAACTTCCTAACCAGAGAAGTGAAAGACCTTTACAACAAAAACTACAAAAAAACTGCTCAAAGAAATCAAGACACAAACAAATGGAAAAATATTCCATGCTCATGGACTGGAAGGATCAACATTGTTAAGATGTCCATCCTACCCAAGGCAATCTACAGATTCAACGCAATACCCATTAAATCACCAACATCATTTTTCTCAGACCTGGAAATGGCAATACAGAAATTTACATGGAAACACAAACATCCACGAATAGCCAAAATAATCCTCAGCAAAAGAAACAAAGTGGGAAGTATCACACTTCCAGACTTTAAACTTTATTATAAGGCTACAATAATAAAAACAGCTTGGTATTGATACAAGAGCAGGCATATAGACCAATAGAACAGGATGGAGATTCCAGAAGCAAAACCTCAGTTTCTTCCAATTCATCTTTGACAAAGCCAGCAACAACAACCACTGGGGAGAGGAGAAGCTATTCAGTAAATGGTGCTGAGAAAATTGACTGACCATTGGCAAAAGAATGAAACAGGACCTCTACCTATCACCATACACAAAAATCACCTCTAAATGGACCAAAGACCTAAATGTAACACCTCAAACTATAAGATTCTTAGAAAACGCAGGAGACACCCTTTTAGACATTGGAATAGGCAATTAACTCTTGATCAGAACCCCAAAAGCCCATGGGATAAGAGATAAAATAGATAAATGGGACCTCATCAAATTGAAAAGGTTTTGCAAAGCAAAAGAAAAGCCATCAAGAGAGCAGGGAGACAGCCCATGGAATGGAAAAAAAATATTTGCCATCTGTATATCTAACAAAGGCCTAACATCCAAGATCTACAAGGAACACAAATGTGCCATAAGGAAAAATTAAAAAGTGGGCAAAAGACATGAATTGATACTTCTCAAAAGAAGGCATACTGGAACAGCCAACAGATACATGAAAAAATGCTCAGCCTCACTAATCATCAAAGAAATACAAATCAAAACCACACCGAGAGCCAGGCTTGGTGGCTCAGCCTGTAATCCCAGCACTTTGGGAGGCCAAGACGAGAGGATTGCCTGAACCCGAGGGTTTGAGACCCACCTGGGCAACTTGGCAAGACCTTGTCTCTACAATAAATCAAAAAGTAGCCGGGCATGGTAGCACGCACCTGTAGTTCTGGCTACTTGGAAGACTGAGGCGGAAGGATTTCAGGAGCCCAGAAGGTTGAGGCTGCGGTGGCTGCGAGCATGCCACTGCCCTCCAGCCTGGGTGACAGAGTGAGACTCCAACTCAAAAAAAAAAAGACCACCCTGAGAAACCACCTAATTCCAGTCAGGATGGCCACCATTAATAACTCAAAAAACAACAGATGCTGGAGAGGATGCAGAGAAAAGAGAATGCTTCTACACTGTTGGTGGGAGTATAAGTTAGTACAACCTCTGTGGAAAACAGTGTGATAATTTCTAAGAGATCTAAAAATTGACCTTCTATATGACCTGACAATCCTCCTTCTTGGAGTAAACCTGGAGGAACTCAGATCATTCTACTGAAAAGATACCTGCACACACGTTTATTGCAGCACTATTCACAATAGCAAAAACATGGAACCAATCGTGCTGCCTATCAAAAGTGGTACATATACATGATGGAATATTATGCAGCCATAAAGAAGGGCAAAATTATGGACTTTGCAGCAACTTGGATTTAGAGTCTGTCATCTTCAGTGGTCTGTCACAGAAACAAAGAACCGGATACCACATATTCTCACTCATAAGTGGACCTTGAACATTTATCATAACACTACAAGAAAGGGATTGGCAGTAGTGGGACACTGCCAGGGAGGGGAAGGGGACACATAACATCACCAAGGGTACCTGATCCTAAACCAGGTGAAGTGAGGACCAATAGGAGGCCCAAACTTTGCCTGTATGTAGACCAGTTATTTACCTAATGTGACTTGTACCCACATATTTAAAATAAAACATTAAAAAAAAGACTTCTCCCTTCTAGAAAGTCAACCTATGGTAGCACAGGCATAAGCTGTCAGAGTAGGTAGAACCTGATTGTGATGATGTTGGAATTTCTCACATACAGAGAGGCACTGTGGTATAGTGAAAAAAGAATGGGTTTTGGAGTGAAACAGGTAAGATCCTAGCTTCAGATCTGAAGCTAAGGAAAGTTACTTTTCTTTTTTTTTTGAGTTGGAGTCTCACTCTGTCGCCCAGACTGGAGTGCAGTGGCTGCTCCCGGCCACCGCAGTCTCGACCTGCTGGGCTCCGGCAATCCTTCTGCCTCAGCCTTCCAAGTAGCCGGAATTACAGGCATGTGCTACCATGCTTGGCTGATTTTTTGATTTATTGTAGAGATGAGGTCTCACTGCCCAGGCGGGTCTCGAACCCGTGGGCTCAGGCAATCCACTCACCTCAGCCTCCCAAAGGCGTGGAATTACAGGCTGAGCCACCGAGCCCGGCTGGAAAGTTACTTTTCTAAACCTTAATTTCCTAATTTGTAAAATGTGGTCTTAAAATGCCTATTTTAAAGGGATTGTTAGGATTGGGTCTTCATTTGTGAAACATGAAGCACAGTGGTGAGGACTCAGTGAATGGTGCCTGCTGCTGTTTTTTAGGTTGTTGATTTCAGCGTTACCATATTTCACAAAAGAGGCAGCTTTTTTTTTTTGAGTTGGAGTCTCACTCTGTCACCCAGACTGGAGTGCAGTGGCACGCTCCCGGCCACCGCAGCATCGACCTGCTGGGCTCAGGCGATCCTTCCGCCTCAGCCTTCCAAGTAGCTGGAACTACAGGCATGTGCTACCACGTCTGGCTAATTTTTTGATTTATTGTAGAGATGAGCTCTCGCTAAGTTGCCCAGGCGGGTCTCAAAACCACAGGCTCAGGCAATCTACTCACCTCAGCCTCCCAAAGTGCAGGATTATAGGCTGAGCTACCAAGCCCGACTAGAAGAGGCAGCTTTAACAAGAACGTTTAAGGCATGACTTCCTGACTAACTTCTACTCCCATTCTCAGAATCTCACTCTGTGTGGCATCATAGGCAGCACACTAGCTCTGTGACCTTGGCCAGGGTATTTAACCTCTCTGATTCTCAGATTTCTCATCTATCAAGTGGGAATAAATGTAGTTCCTACCTCATAGAGCTGTTGTGAGCATTAAATGAGTAAATGTACGGAAAGCACTTAGAGGAGGGTGTGGTACAAGGTAAGCACCCCCTAGTAAATGTGAACTGAAAAAGCAGGACTACTTCCCCAGAGACGGGCCATGGAGAGATAACTTTCAGACATTACACCCTCACTCACTATGTGTGCCTCTGGTGTGCAGGTTGGCTGTCCTCTGCCAAATTCAAGCTGGTCTGCCCTATTGTAAGTGATACTTTCTGCCCATGATGAACAACAGGCACCTTCAGCGATAAGATTATGCTGTGTCCAAACAGGAAAGCAGTGTCACCACCACATCTTCCTTGATGCTATTGTACATGATCACACCTTACACAGTACAGATGGTGTAAGGACATATAAGATGAGGGGGTGGCTTGTCTTCAGGCCATTCCCTCCTGCTCTGAGCTAACCACTAGTACAGTGCTAAGTTCCAGGATTCTAGGAAGCATTTACTCTTGGATCTGTGTTGAGGTTGTTCCGTTTGATTCACAAATGACTTTTGTGTGATGGTATTTTGACTTTGCACTTAAAATATAACTGTCAGCTGTTCTTAACAATTATCTTAATAAAATGAAACAGGGGATCATAGTGGGTGGATTGTGTCTTGCTTTATTTTCTGTCTTACTTAGAACGGTGCCAATAAATGCTTGTTGACTAAATAATTCACAAATTGTCTTCGTATTCATAAATTTAAAGGAAAAAGTAGTACATATTTTTATACATCTGCATAAATGTTATCTAATACAACACTTTTGATATTAGTTAGTATTCTTAGCAGTTTACAATACTGTATCTCCTCAATGTCATATAATATGCTGATCAGTTTTAATTTGAAGGATAATGAAGAATTTCTCTATTTGTAAACTAATAGATACATGACAGGGCTTGTCTCCAGGGGGAGCACGTAGAATGGGAGAGGGCAGCAGGGCAGGAATGGATTGAGTACCTTTTCATTGTACTCTTCGTCTTTTTATTTTTTTACCCATGAGTACACATTACTTTCTCAAATAAGAAAAAATTTATTCATGCTAAAAGAAAAAAATATTGTATGTGCCCAACCCGAGGGGAATATACTCATCCTGCAGATTAGATAAATAGTTGGATAACAATTTTAGCTCACCTTTCAGGGTATACCCGGTAGCTCTGGGGGTAGGAAATCTTTCCAAAGAGACTATTTTTTTGTAGATTGTTCAGTCCATTGGATATTGTAAGCCCTTGGCTTCTCTCTGGGGAAGGCCCAGAAATCTCTCCTCTGTGGAGATCTGCCTCTGTTGAGTAGAGCAGGGAAATGATTTTTTCATCAGCAAATTGCTTATCGATCAGCAAGAAGGTTTGCCATGTTTTCTTTCTTCTTTCAGAATAAGTACTATAGTCATCTATGAGTTTAGAGATAGATTTCTCTTTTTTAACAGTTAGATTATCTCATTATTTAATGTTTATTAATGGTACAGCTTGCTCATACAAAGTTTCACAAAGTTGTCTAATGTCAGATTTCATGAGAAGATGGTGAAGTAAGGGAATAAGTCAACAAAAATTACAAAGAAAAAGGAAAATAAGGAGAAAATTCCATCAAACAAATATATGGAAAAGTAAAGAGAAAACAGGGAAATGTTAGAGAAGTGGTGTCCAAAACATTCTACAGGTCTTGAGGACTTTTTATCTGATATAACATGTGAAAGAAGAAAGGACAGACCAACTTCAGGAGGGCACCAAGAATCAATCCATGACTTCCTTTCTAAGGAAGCTGGTATATAAGAATTAAATATAACTAGTATTAGATTACTACAAACTCTGCTAATTGGAGGTCAAAAGCAGGCCTAGGAGGGCAACCCCTGTGGGTCCCTTCCCGCTCTGGGGGCTTTCCTGTCCTCTCAATAAATCCTGCTTTCTCAAAAAAAAAAAAAAAAAAAAAAAAAGCAGGCCTGGGAGAAGCAGGGAGGGACCTTTTCTGTTCTAGAATTCAATAACATTCAGAGGCTAGGTACAAGGATATCGCCACAATAAACAGAAAGCCTGGGGGCAGATCTTTGGATCTACCGCAATTATTTTATGGACTTTTCTTTTGTTTCCCTTTAGTTTTGAATTAGACCTGATTAAGTACATGGTAATTGTAGGAGAAAAGTAGAAAAACTAATAGAAAAAAAAGGCCACTTAAGCTTAATACCCAGAGAAAACCAGTTAACATTATAAAATAACAATAATGAGTAAACATTCTGTAAAGATACATGATTCTGAAGTAAATCAGGTAGAATAATTATGAGATAATTATGAACATATTTGAAGAAAATAATATAGTGATGGGGATTGGCCCTATCATATGTTACAAAGCTACAGTAACTGAAAAAGTATGGTACTGGCTCCAGAATAAATATATGAGTAGAACAGATCACAAAGTCCATGAACTATCAAATGTATAAATATATACAAATTTGGTATATATTATGGTAGACATTTCCTGTCAGCGGAAAAATGATGACTTGACTATTAAATGGTGTTAGGACAAATGGCAAGGCATTGTGGATTAATGGCTCAGCCTGTAATCCCGCGCTTTGGGAGGCCGAGGTGAGTGCATTGCCTGAGCCCGTGGGTTCGAGACCCGCCTGGGCAATTTGACAAGACCTCATCTCTACAATAAATAAAAAAGAATAGCTGGGTGTGATAGCGTGCGCCTGTAGTTCCAGCCAATTGGAAGGCTGAGGCGGAAGGATTGCTGGAGCCCAGCAGGTCGAGGCTGCAGTGGCTGGGCGTGTCCAATGCACTCCAGCCTGGGCGACAGAGTGAGACTCCAACTCAAAAATAAAAAATAAAAAAATAAAAAAAATAAAGTATGCACTGAAATTAAATTCAGGTAAATTAAATGTATAAATATAAAAACTTAAGTTCCCAAATACTAGAAAGAATTATAGGTGAATGTTTATCTGATCTTTGGGTGGGGAGACCTTGAGTACAAGAATGACTACAAAGGAAGAAACGCAAAGAGAAGAAAGACTCACAAGTTCTTATACTGATGTTATATGTAAGATTTATGACTGCAGAGGAGTATGTTTCAAACATTAGACAATTGATTAAATGTTGGCCCATCCTTATGACAGTTTGCCTTGCCACTGTAAACATAAAACTGTATTTAAGTGCTAATCATTGGAAAGACAGCCATGATGTAATGCTAACTGAAAAACTTATACATGCATATGTATACACACACACACACACACACACACACACACACACATTTTTTTTTTTGAGTTGGAGTCTCACTCCGTCACACAGGCTGGAGTGCAGTGGCATGCTCATGGTCACCCCATCGTTGACCTGCTGGGCTCCAGCGATCCTTCTGCCTCAGCCTTCCAAGTAGCTGGAACTACAGCGCACACTCCCACACCTGGCTAATTTTTTTTATTTATTTTAGAGACGAGGTCTCACCAAGTTGCCCAGGCTGGTCTCGAACCGGCAGGTTCAGGCAATCCACTCACCTCAGCCTCCCAAAGTGCTGGGATAACAGGCTGAGCCATCGAGCCTAACCATATATATTTTTTAATTCGAAATACCCTGGATAGATGTAATTCAAATGTTAATATCAGTAGTTTTCTCTGGCTACTAAGATTTGGGTAATTTCTTTTTCTTTTATGTGCTTCTCCTTATCCTCTATAGTGGTCACATATTTAAATAATTATGTCTAGTTAAAAACCAAAGGACAAAAAAAGTTATACAAAATAATTGATGATAATAAAACCGAGCTTTAAACCTCCCTCTTGATTAGATCAGGTACTTAGAAGGATTTTGGAGCTCATCTGTTTTGTTGCATGACAACAGCATTTCTTTTTTTTTTTTTTCAGTGACATTTTTCCTGGCTTTAATATTTGTTGTCATTTTCTGCTTTTGAAATGAGCTCCCGATTACAAAATATCAAACTACACTTAAAAGAGGGTGTGGGAAAAGCTGGCCATTGGCCCAGCATGGAGAAGCTCACAAATAAGGACAGATAGCAGCAGCAGATGGCAAAAGGTGGGAGGTGATTGAAGCAGTGGTTACAAATGTTCACAGGAAGCTAAAACTATCCAACAGGTTGTGCCCTAATGTTAGCACAGGTTAGACTGGTCACTGCCTTGGTGGGTGGCCTCAGTATGTTTGGGTTCAGATTCTACACAGCAGTACAGTTTCTTCCAGTTAAAAGTTCTTGGCTTGCACTGATCACTTCGTGACTGCAGGGTACTGGACAAGTCTATTAGTTTTTCAAAATGCTGTTGTAGATCAAATAGATGTATTAAGAGACTTCAGGAGCTCTGTACTTCAGTAACAGCATATAATTGGGGTTTCCTGACTGGATACATAACTCCGCCAAAATCCAAATGCCATTAGCGAACTTCAAGGACTGGTACAGCATATCCTGTCCATCTACATTCCTCTTGGCAATAGTATACACATTGTTGTTCTGTAACTTGCTGGAAACAATGTCAGCATTTAAATGACATTCCTCAATCTAGAAACTGAAATTCATTTTCATTGGGAATATTCTTCCATGTCTCCAGGAAGACCTGGCGCTCCATTTTGCCATCTTCTACAAAAAGCATATTGAGTGGGATGAGGCAGCTAAAGTAGAGCACATCAATATTGTTTTTCACAGCCATCTGCAGGTTATTCAGAGGCTCCATCTTCACGACTGAGCCCAAAATGATGAGATGCAGAGAGATATCAATGCTCTGGTTTGGCATCAGTGGTGTATGGAGGCCTGAGGAGTGCTGGGGATGACAACAAAGCTATTGTTAAATTGATTTGCAAAATCTGTTGTGCTGCAGAACTTTTTTAGTGAAGTTCGTTTCCATTTAGATGTGCCCTTGACAGTGAGTAGGTGTTCCTGAAATTTCCAACCCTGTAGTCTTTACTGTAGGTAATCACAGAGCCTTAGGAACCACATATCCACTGGGTACCCTGCCTATTCCTGTGGAGAGTTCACACGGGTCATTTAGACCACTACTGACCATAGCAAGTGTAAGTGAAGGAGCAAAGGTTGCAGGCACAGATGATGGGATGAAGGACTCTCCCACTGCTGGACTTCCTCCAATGCCCCCACCAAGGTCACTGCCAAGAAGATTATCTAGTCTTCCTCCCAAGAGATCCGTTGCTTCTCTCTGCATGGAGGATATCTGTGGCAAATTGACTGGAGGACCAAAGTCAAGATTTAAATGATCTCCTAGAAGATCCCTTGAGAGGGGATAATCTGAGGTTGTTCCAGGTTGGTTGCAGTGGTGATGCCAGCAGGGCTGTCAGCTCCCATGATGAATTGGCAAGTGTTTGCAGTGGATTCTATGACCTTCCGCAAAAGCATTGGGAGGCTTATGATACACAGAGACCAAAGAACCAATGTGGTAGATTAGCTCATTCAGCAGAGTTGGCTCAATAAGGTCTGTTTCCTCAGAGATTAGTGGCTTCTCAGACAAGAATACTTTTTTGGCCGTGACAGGGTCAGTTGAGAGAAAGCACCAACAAATATAGTCCCAGTCTCAAAGGTCAGGATTATCAAAATCCTGTGTAGCCAAACTCAAGACCTGCTGGACCAGCTCCTGTGTTTCTGGTGGTTTCTTGAGAAACAACTTCACTATGGCAGTAAGCAGAGTGAACTGCACCTACGTGCTCTCCTCATGAAAACCTTCCAGGAAGCTCTCTAGTAACTCATCTACATTGTCAATTCTTTCAGCATATTCTTTCACAATTCAATTCGTAGGTGCTCGAGCATCTGGCTTATCCAATGAGTCCAAGTTCTCACAACTTGGAGTGAGAGTGGCAATGGTACATTCATACTTGTTGGGGTATTTCTGGAAGATGTCCCTGATGATAGCAGTTACTTCTTGAACCACATAATTTATTAGATTAAGCAATGTGCTGGACTAGATCAAGCAGTGTGCTTACACAGTGCTCTGTAGATTGTTCCACCTTGATGGCACACTGTCTAGTGGCCCACACAGCTTTGCGAACAGTCAACATCCACCTCTGTGGCATATTCCTTCAGTTCTGCCAGAACGTGAGCAATGTTGGCTTGAGATGCAAATTAATCATGATGTCCAACTTCTCTAGTTTAGCATAGATGGGAGCATTGTACGTCACAAAGAAGACTTTGATTTCCTGCTTCAAGATCTCAGGCCTTGTACGGACAATTAGGTTGATGTTTCTCAGGGCAGTATACTGAACTTCTGACTCCCCAGAGAGCCAAGTGACAAGTAGAGGAGCTGACTTCTTCTGTAGCATATTGTGGTAGTCAGAGTCCTTGAGTAACAACTCTAGAAATTTCATTAGGACTTTAACTGCTGAAAGCACCACTGCTGAGCTGGCATGGGCCAACTGAGGAGTTACCCGCTCACAGATGCTCTTAGCCTCCTGGTCATCTTTAGGGTTTTAATTAGACAAGCAGTTCAGGGTGAAAATATGGCCCCATTCAATGCATTCACTCAGGGCTGTCAGCAGCTTATTAATGTTCTATGGATTCAGATCATGTAAATTGTTGTTTGGGTGAGACTCACTGATTTCAGGATAATGCTACTACAGCATTAGCCACCACCACTGGATTTGAGTCCACTATGAGATCCTGTAGAGAATCTAGAAATCCCTGGTCTTCCACCATCTGGGCACTGATATTATGGAGTTTTGCCACACAGACCACTGCAGTTTTCTGTACATAGGGATCTTCATCCTTCAAGCACTTGCGCAGGGGCTCACAGATGTTTTGTAATTTTGTCCATCCAGATACACCCCATGGTTCTGACTGCCAACGCCCGAATCAGAGGATTTGGATCCTCCCAGTCCTTCACAAAACTGTTGACAGCCATGATGGCCGGGTCTGGCTGACTCTTGGTGTAATCCATCAAGTAGAGATACACGAGCTTCTTTAACTCCAGGTTGTCAGTCTGCAGCAGTTCACTACCTGAGCTAAGATCCTTCCCCATGGTCATAGCCGCAATCACTTTCTTCAGAGCTCCTTCCTCTTTTCTTTCTTTTCATTATTGAATTCAGCTTTTAATTCAAAGATTTCTCCTTTTTTATTGGTTATGAAGTACTTGGTGTCAGTAATGACTTTAGATCTTTAACGTGCACCAGAGGCAAGGGTAGGTGGTGGCAACTGATAACATTTCTTGAATCTGTCATGACCTTAAATGAAAATAAACATAAAAATCAAATGAGTGTATTCCCTCTAAAACACCTCTAAAGGATCATATTTTTAAATATTGATTTATTTTATTATACTTGATATTTATTTATATATATTCATTCTTTTTTTTCTTCTTTTTTTTTTTGAGTTGGAGTATCACTCCGTCACCCAGACTGGAGTGCAGTGGCATGCTCCCAGGCACTGCAGTCTCAACCTACAGAGTTCTGGCGATCCTTCCACCTCAGCCTTCCAAGTAACTGGAGCTACAGGCCCGGCTAGTTTTTCATTTATTGTAGAGATGAGGTCTTGCCAAGTTGCCTGGGTGGATCTCGAACCCGCGGACTCAGGCAATCCACGCACCTCGCCAAAGCGCTGGAATTATAGGCTGAGCTGTCAAACCTGGTCGATATTCATTCTTTTTAACCAGTGTTTGTTTTATCTGAATTTAGCATCAAAGGGCTGTTTTAAAATACAAATTTATTATGGAGAACCAACATCAGTGAATATATTTTGTTTGTTTTTTGAAAGCAGGATTTATTGAGAGGACAGAAAGACTGTGGGAGGGGACCCAAGGGGGTTGCTGCAGTATGTCTGTTAACGAAAACTTTGGTTTAGCCAATGAAAAGTGTTTACAAATCAAAAATGTAATCAAGGAGAGGTTGCTTTAGTGTATTGTCCACAAAGAAGCTCAGCTGCCGGTGAGAAAAACCCCTCATTTTCTGAGTGTTTTATCAACTTGGAGGAACAACACATTGGTTTTGATAATCAAGTCTGATGGAGTTCTCTGAGCCTGTTGGCTTTCTGTTATGAGTTGACAGTCTTCTAGTATGAAAAAAAGAGAAACTGGAAAAAAAGAGCCCAAATTTGCAGCAAGTGGTACAACCACTTATTAATCCATCTTTTTATGTCCTAGATGGAAGTCAATACTAGTCTTTTTACCTTTGCTGGAACTAGCTGTATACCAAGACCAAAAACGTCTGTGTTTACACACTTTAAATAACATACAATATGAAAATACCCTTTTGGCCTTTTCAAAACTGTGTGTACAAACTGACTGGGAGGAAGGGTTTGTGTGTGTTTGCTTTGATCTCTTCAGCCCAAATGTGTTGTGTCAATATGCATGTCACTTGGGCTGCACTCTCCCCGTCATCACTGTCTTCTGTCACTGATTCCAGAACTCTCCGTCTTCAGAAATTGTAATTTTCTTTGTGTAGCCTCTCCCTGCTGCCCTCAAATATTTGCCATTTGTATAGGAATACCTCAGGATCATTCATTCGTTTATTCAGCCAATGCTTAAGCACTGTTAAACATCCTAAAATGCCCAGGACAGCTCCCCACAACCCCAAATTTTCCAATCCAAAATATCAGTAGTGCTGAGATTAAGACACTGTGAGCTAAATCAACAATTTTCTTCAGTATATTCAGGCATTGTATTTTGTACTCAGGGATAGATGAATGAATGGGATTTCTCTCCTGCCATTCTGGGAAGTTGGCACATCAGAAAAGTCAACCATTAACTACAGTGGCATGAAAGGGAGGTAGAGATACATGTAGCACCATGACAGCCTAGAAGTGGTGAGGCCCTGACTATGCCTGTGGGGCTCAGAGCATCCAGACCAACTTTATCTAGGCAGGCAAGGGGAGTGGGCAGAGCGGTATGGTAGTGGCATAGCAGTGAAGAAGGATGTGGCATGTGGCATTCAAGAGGAGAGAATGGACAAGGCTGAGCATGAGACCAGGCTGGCAAAGCAGGCATCGAATTATGAGAGGCTGACATTGGGCACTGATCAAGTTTAAAAGAGAATTTTTACTGGGTCCTTTCTAGTGGTAAAACAGCTATTAAAAGGCATTTTGAAATAAAAACCCTGCAGAGAGGATTTTGCAACACACTTGTTTGCTAAGATCAGTTTTGTAAGTGATTAACACACTAGTTTGCTAAGATCAGTTTTGTAAATGATTTTTCCAGCTTTTTATTTTGAAAACTTCAAGTATACAGAAATGCTAAAACAGTAGTTCAGCAAACAACTGTATACCCTTAACCAATATTCTACAGTTTATTCAATTTATAATTTTGCCATATTTGCTTCATCTGTTTGTATGTACATAACCATACACACACCTTTTGTTTATGAACCTCTTGAAAGTAAGGTACGGACATCAAGGCAAATTAACTAAATATTTCAGCTGATATCTCCTGGGAAAGGATATTCTCTTATTTAACCACATTGCCATTATTCACACTATGAAAAGTAACAACAATTTCATAATAACCTCTTACATCTGGTCAAGAGTCACTCTTCCCCAGTTGTCCCCCAGTATATCTTTTTAAATAGCTATTTTTCCGCCCTGGGAGGAGCCAGTCAAAATTCATTGCATTTGGTTTTTATGCCTCTTTGGTCTCTTTTAAACTTGAACAGTCCCATCACCTTTCTTCCCCCATATCAGTACATTTTTTTCACTTAAAGTTTTAAAAAAATTTACATACAGGAAAATTCACACTTTTTGGTGTAAAGGTCTATGTGTTTTGACATGTGTAAGTTCATACAATGACCATCACTATCAAGAAACAGAACAATTCCATCGTCCTTCTCCAAATTCCCTCATGCTTACTTTCTGTAGTCAAACCCTCTCTCTACCCTTAACTACTGATCTCTTCTCCTTGCCTATAGTTTTGCCCTTTCTGGAATATCATATAAGTGGAATCATATGGTGTGTAGTCTTTTGAGTCTGTTTTCTTTACTGAGCATAATGCATTCAAGGGTCATTAATTTTTTTTCATTGTGTTTATCAATAGTTTTTTTCTTTTTTGTTGCTGAGTATGTACAATGGTACATAATCACCATGTTGACATTTCATGACTTGTTTACCTGTTTGTAGAAGAGAGGGATATTTTGATTGTTTCCAGTCTTTGAGATTTTTGACAAGAGCTGCTATAAACATTTGCCCACAGGTTTTTGTGTGAATATATTCATTTTACTTGGGTAAATATGTGGAAGTGGGATTGTTGAGTTACATGGTAAGGGAATATTTGACATTGTAAAAAACTGCCAGTTTTTTATCATAGTAACTGTGCCGTTTGTATTCCTACCAGCTGTGTATGAGAGTTCCGGTTACTTTGCATCCTTGTCAGCACTTGGTATTGTCAGTTTTTTAATTTTAGCTTTCTAATGAATGTGTTGTGGTATTTCTATTTGTATGTCTCTAATGCTAACAATATTGAACATCTTTTTATGTATGTATTTGTCATCTGCATATCTTCTTTGATATAGTGACCATGACATTGATTTTTGGAGTCAGTTTTCCTGCAGACTGTTCCACAATGTGGATACGATTATTTTCTATGGTGTTTTGCTTTGTTTGTTTGTTTGTTTATAGGCAGTGTCTTGCTCTGTCACTCAGGCTGGAGTGCAGTGGTGCAGTCTTGGCACACTGTAGCCTTAAGACACAAGTGATCCTCCCACCTCAGCCTCCAATGTAGCTAGCACATCACTATACTTGACTAGCTTTATTTTCCTTTCCTTTCCCTTTCCCTTTTTCCTTCTTTCTTTCTTTCTTTCTTTCTTTTTCTATTTTTTTTAACTGACTCCTCTGTCTCTATATTTTATTGGAAGTTATGTCTAGAAGTTTGGGATTTTATCAGATATGGGAATACCCATAGAAGTGTGTCATATTTAGGAGTGTAATCAGAAAAACTGGTAACAATGTGTAATTTAATAACCCTGATGTTCACTCAGAGACCCTGAACACATATCACTACACCTGACTAGGTTTATTTTTCTTTCTTTTTTTTTTAACTGATTCCTCTGTCCCTATATTTTATTGGAAGTCATGTCTGGAAGTTTGCGATTTTATCAGAATATGGGAGTACTCATAGAAGTGTATCACATATAGAAATGTAATCAGAAAAACTGGTAACAATGTGTAATTTAATACCCTTGATGTTCACCCAGAGGCCCTGAACACTCATTCTTTGCAGTGGAGGGACATGATGTGGTTTCAGATCAGGAGAAAATCTAGACTTGTAAGGAATATACCATTTCCTAAGCATAGAATTTAAGAGTTGTAAAACTTTTTCTTCTCCCAAGTATGAGACATCTTATGACAAGTAAGGAAAAAATAAGTGCTTTATTTATACTCAATATCATTTCTTAATATTTCTTTTTAGATTGGATATACTTTTACTGTTAGTTCAAGCTGGGGTTGAATGTTTGATGTTTTTCTGTAGGTAGGTTTTCAACTAGGAGAAAGTATTTTCTGAATACTTTTGGGTCATTACAGCAGTGTTATGTAAGGGAGGATAATGGAAAATTATTTTATAATCAGAATATGTCTGTTTAAAGATGTAACATTAGAAACCCTTCTATCTTGATTTACAATGTAATTTTTAATTAATAAGCTTTATTTTTTAGAGCAGTCTTCATTTTAAAGAAAATTTACACAGAGAGTAGAGTTATCCATATATCCCCTACTCCCCCAGACAGCTTCTACCTAGCATCTTACACTAATGCGGTGCATTTATTACAACTGACAAAACAATTTTGATATATTATAAGGTCAATAGTTTTGGGGGGTTTTTTAAACATATTTTTTATTTTAAAATCTTGGGATACAGTTAAGGGTTAGGTATACAAATATGCATTGTGCAGGTACCCTTGTTGATGAGGTGCGCCCCCCCATCCCCAGACAGATATCAACTACCATTAATCCCACCTCCCTTCCCTTCCCTGCTGCCCCCCATAGTTTCCTGATAAGGTCAATAGTTTACATTTGGTTTTACTTTTTGTATTGTATATTCTGTGAGTTTTGACAAACGTAAATCATATACTCATCAATACAGTATCACACAGAATAGTTTTATATCTGTAAAATTTGTGGTTTACCTAGTTATCTTGCCCTTCCTCCTTTTCCTCAAATTTCTGACCACCACTGATCTTTTCACTCTATGTTGTTTTACATATTCCAGAATGTTGGAATCATAGAGTATATAGTCTTTTCAGACTTCTTTTCCTTAACCTCTGTTTAAAATTTCTCCATGTCTTTTAATGGTTTGATAGCTCATTTTTTTCTTATTACAGAGTAATATGCCATTGTATTGATGTACCACAGTTTACTTATCCATTCACCTACTGAAAGACATTCTGGTTGCTTCCAGTTTTGTCAATTATGAATAAAGCTGCTATAAACTAGAGTGTAATTTTAAAAATACAGTTGCAATTGTTGATATTTCTCTTAAACTCTAGTATTTTGCATTTGTTAGGCCTCACATTGACTAATGACCCACAGTGTGTCTAGGAATGTTTCCAGGTGGCCCTAGCCATCACAAAAGCAGACAGCCAAGTTATTTGCCTCATAATCTATCTAGGGAAGAGCTGAATTATGTTTAATATATGTGTATAAATACATATATTTACACATGTATAGAAGCTTATATGTGAACTTAAATATATAAACAGACATGTGAACTCCTACAAAACCTTTTTTTTTTTTTTGAGTTGGAGTCAACTCTACTCTGTCGCCCAGGCTGGAGTGCAGTGGCATGCTCAAAGCCACCGCAGCCTTGACCTGGTGGACTTAGGCATTCCTTCTGCCTCAGCCTTCCAAGTAGCTGGAACTACAAATGTACGCCACCATGCCTGGCTAATTTTTGTGATTTATTGTAGAGACAAGGTCTTACCAAGTTACCCAGGCTGGTCCTAAACCCAATCCTCTTGCCTCAGCCTCCCAAAGTGCTGGGATTACAGACTGAGCCACCACGCCCAGCCCCTACAAAACCTTTTAAGTTCTGTAGTCATTAGAAAAAGATTAAATACTGAGCACAGAAGTATGTTTATGGAATAATTGGAAGCCCAAGGCCATGTGCATCCTTAGAAGGGGTTCTGAAGAGGAAGCCTTTGACTATCTTCTGACCTTCTACCTATCTTCTGACCTTCGTGCATCTCTTATTTAAAGTGTTGGTTCTGAAGATAAAAGTGTTGGTTCTTGGCACTTCCAGAAACCTTTAAAGTTTTCACTCGTAACAGCACAGGAAATGAAACAACAATCTTAACAGGACCTCGAATATTATAAAAGAGAGTAGTGAGAGGTCCCTGAATGGTCACATGCCTTTAAGTCCTATTAAGTAATCAAATCAATAGGAGATGAAATCAGTATAAACCTGTAAGAATTGTCAGGAAGGCAAATCATGAAAAAAGACTGTTTGATGTAGGTTTAGGGGTTTAGGGAAGAGATTTGAGTACCACCACTGCAGTCTGAACTGCTGAGATTGCTCAGTTTGAAGCCTGGATGCATTCATTACAGTAGTTGGCACATAAGCTGCTTTGGGAGCTTTGCAAAACTTGATTTGTATTCAGTTTGTGTGAGCTTCTGAAAGCCCAAAAGTTCATTCCTTCTTTCTCCACTCCTAGGCACATGTTGTGTGCAGCCTTTGCCCCCTCATGTGCTGTGCTACTCTGTTTGACTCCTGCACAGGAGCCGTCCATTCTTCCAAGGCTTCTTTTGCTACAGAAAAGTGTTTTGGGCCAGAGATGGTTTCTTCATCCATCCTTTTAGCATTTCCCAAGAGCCTATGTGCCAGCACTGAAACAATTGTAGAAATTATGGAACGAACTTGTAGAATAGACCACTGTGTGAAATTCTTAAGAATCACCTAATAAGCCAGCATAGTGCCTATAGCTATTGTTTAAACGTCCGAGAGCACACCTCTCAAAATTATTAGACATAGTGGCCAGAGCAGGAAAGTTGTGAACTTTTCTATGAAAGAAAAACAGCTTGTGGATTGAAGGACTTTGTGGTTAAAACTTAAAATATGACCTAGAATGCTTACATTATTCATCCTCAGGCCCCATCAAAGAATACTTATGCTCAGTGCTGAGAACTCCATCACTGTGATGAAAGCTAAGTGTCAGTGTTTTCCTGTGTAGTTTCATAGCTACAAATTGACAGGAAAACTCTAAATTCTTCTGTATTTTCTTTAAATTTTCCTTACAACTTGGTTTGTGCATATCTCAGTCTGACACCAGTATTGCGGTTGCAGTTAAAATTAGAAGAGTTAAAGATCACATTGTTATAATAAGTAAAAGGAGGATGAGGAAGAATCTTGTGAAACAAATCAAATTATTTCAGCTTAAATTCAAAAACTTTGCAGGGCTACATTGTCTTGCACTAAGAACATCCTTCCAAAAAGGAAAAAACAGGTATCCTGGAATCTTTGTTAAACTTCTCCTTAGAACATATTTTTATAAAGAGTGTCTATCTTGCCGGGCTTGGTGGCTCAGCCTGTAATCCCACGCCTTTGGGAGGCTGAGGTGAGTGAATTGCCTGAGCCCATGGGTTCAAGACCCGCCTGGGCAGTGAGACCTCATCTGTACAATAAATCAAAAAATCAGCTGGGCGTGGTGGCGCATGCCTGTAATTCCGGCTACTCGGAAGGCTGAGGTGGAAGGATCGCCGGAACCCAGCAGGCCGAGACTGCGGTGGCCGGGAGCAGCTACTGCACTCCAGTCTGGGCGACAGAGTGAGACTCCAACTCAAAAAACAAACAAACAAAAAAAAAAAACAAAAAAAAGAGTGTCTATCTTAGCTATTTAAGGAGATATGTCTGCAAGGTGCTATAAAGATCTCGTTGCACAATGGTCTCCAATGTAAGGGGTCTCCAGGCCAGGGCTCCGGCATCAAGCATTTAGAACTGGTCTCCAGAGTTTTAATATTTATCTTTTACAAATAACAAAGATCATATGTAGCACACTGGGGTTATGTTGTCATGTCCCCTTTTGTAGGTAATAATCTGGAAACAAGTTGAGGGTTCTAATCCTTCTTCCAGTGTTTTTTATCTCCTTTCTTTGTTACCTGGAGCTCAGTGTCACTCAATGAAAGGGGGACGAAGAAACTTAAGTGATTATGCCAATCTCCCATAGGAATAGGATTTGGGGTGGTGGTGGAGGGGGCTCTTGCATCTGGGTTGATCAGATTATAAGTGCCTTAAGCCTCAGGCACACCACTGCAGAGCTCTTCGTATAGCACTGAACATTTCAAGCAGCAATGCTTCAGAACACATTCATTAATTTGATTTTCAAGTGGTGCTGACCTCCTCTTTGCAGTTGATTTTAGAATGTAATTCGTAGTTAAGAAATGGAAAACAGCCAAGCACGGTGACTCACTCCTGTAATGCCAACACTATGGGAGACCAGAGTGAGAGGATTGCCTGAGTTTGAGACAAGCCCGGGCAACTTGTGCACCTGTGGTTCCAGCTACTTGGAAGACTGAGGCAGAAGGATCACCTGATCCCAGTAGGTCAAGGCTGCAGTGGCCATGAGCATACCACTGCTCTCCAGCCCAAGCAACAGAGAAAAAAAAAAAAAGAGATGGAAAACAAAAAGCATATGATGAACTAGGAACCTATAGAAAACATATATTTATACATTTATTCTAAAGTGAAACATGAGCACATTTTTGCGGTAAGTTATACTTGTCAGGGTTAATTCTGATATGTGCGGTTAGTAATCTGCTGAGATATTTCATGTGCTAAGTTATTAATCACAGTGTCAAGTTCAGTACTATAAGGAGTCTTTTTATCTACTTTCCTCCTGAATTTAATTTGAAGCATGATGAAAGCTTTACTCTTCATTGGATTTAGCATTAGCTAATTTCGCTTTTGGCAACTCTTATCCTAGATCCTATAAAATACCATCCATAAATTGAGAAAATGATTATGCCAAAACATGACAAGTTTATAGAATGGTAATCCACTGTTGATTTGCATTGTCATGGTACATTACAGATGACTCTGGAGCAAGATTTACAAGTACCAAATACTAGAAAACTGCAAATATAAAAAATTTGTACCTACGAACTGTGTTCCATTCATAAGAACACTGCTGTCCACTTCCCTCCATGACCACACCACCTCAAGTACACAAAATTAGGTTGCTCCTACTCCTTGCTTCGTGGCACAGGCATATTTATTTGCATTTTATTAATTCCCGCTTCTGTGGCCCTCCTCTTGTATAGGCACCTATGCTGATACATTTAGTGTATGTCCTTCCACCTTTCTTGCAGAGATTGATCGGTTGATTGGTTGATTGATTCAAGAGTCTTATTCTAGAGCCGGGCTTGGTGGCTCAGCCTGTAATCCCGCGCCTTTGGGAGGCTGAGGTGAGTGGATTGCCTGAACCTGCGGGTTCGCGACCCGCCTGGGCAACTTGGCAAGACCTCATCTCTACAATAAATCAAAATGAGCCGGGTGTGATAGCGCGCGCCTGTAGTTCCAGCTACTCGGAAGGCTGAGGCGGAAGGGTCGCCGGAGCCCAGCAGGTCGAGGCTGCGGTGGCCGGGAGCGACCACTGCACTCCAGTCTGGGTGACAGAGTGAGACTCCGACTCAAAAAAAAGAGTCTTATTCTGTTACCCAGGCAGGAGTGCAGTAGTGTGATCATGGCTTACCACAGCCACAAACTCCCGGACTCAAAATGCTTCATTCTCAGCCTCACGAATAGCTGGGACTACAGGCATGCACCACCATTCCTGGCTAATTTTGTTTATTAATTGTAGAGACAGTCTTGCCAAGTTGCCCAGACTGGTCTTGAACCCCTGGGCTCAGGCAGTTCACTCACCTCCACCATCCAAAGTACTGGGATTATAGGCGTGAGCCACCATGCCCAGCTGATACCTGGCTCATTTATTGATTTTTTTTGTAAACACATCTCACTATGTAACCCAGTCTGGTTTCACACTCTTGAGCTCAAGCAATTCTCCCACCTCAGCCTCCCATAGTGCTGGGATTACAGGTAGGAGCCCGGCCCCACTCATTTATTTAAATTGTGTTGTGTGTTTTAGTTTCTGAGCATGGTTTTGAGCTCTAAATCTCTATCTAATTCTTTTTCACTCAGTATATTGTTTGTGCTGTCTGTGTGGCTGTATCTGTCTCATTGCTTCTGACAACTGCTTAGATTTCTACCTTCTGAGTATACCAGACTTTACTTACCCATTCTTCTAGTGATGGACTGCTAAAGCCAGTGGTGCTGCATAAGGATGTACAACCTTGTGGATGTGTGCAAGAGCTTATACCAGAGCACAGGTGCAGACACTGGCCAGGTTTAGTAGACTGTTACCATCTCCAAAGTAAAACTCAGTGTCATCAGTATAATGTAGAACTTTTGGAGCTTTGAAATATATATTTTGTATAAAAGATGGCACTCAGAAGTACAGTTGAGATCATCATTAATTATACACTGCACTGTCTGAAGAGTCTATTTTTGTAGCGTCCTTTTCCTTTCTCCTAATGACTCTGCAGGTGTTGGTGACTGCTGCACCTGCAGAGTGCCAGGTTCCCAGGGAGGGAACCAGTCCAGGTTATCTGAGGAGTAGGCAAAAGCAGCACATCAATTTCTATTTAAAGAAACTAATTATTTCATCATAGAGCAGGTACTTAAATGGTTTTTTTAAATGTTAAATATTATTTTTGCTATTCTTTATCTCTATGAATCATAAGTTAGAGTTGACGCAAGTATTTGTTCCTTTTGCATTTTGAACTTGCTCTAGAATCCCAGTGCCTGGAGCACATTACTCTAGAGAGTAAATACTGCCTCAGGTGCCACAGGATGTTATAATTTTTTTTTTAATATTTTTTTTTCATCTTTGAACCCCAAGACCAAGGGTCAGCAACTGATACAAAAAAGAAAAAAAGATTTGGACCAATGTTTGTTTGATTATTTTTGGAAATTTTCAAAGCATAGCCTACTCAGAAACCCTGAGGAAAAGATCAAACATGCAGTCTAGCCTAATACAGTTTTGGGGAAAGCTCTCAGAGTGGTGTAAGGAGAAAGAAATAACTGACTAGTCAGATCATTTAAATTAGCTGGCCCCAAGAAGGATCAGTGGGATGGAAGATGCTCCTCTTATCTTGCTGACTAGCTGACTTCCAGTACATAGCTTGGCTTACCTGGGTCACTCACCCCCATTCCTTGAGGCAAAGGATCTGGCTCACCATCAGTCTTGGCAGAACCTCTCTCTAACACACACCGCTGTCATTCCTTCCACTGCCATAGCTGCGAATTTCCTTGACCTCTCTCCTCCACTAACCTGTCTTCCCCCTGACCTCAGCTTCTTACCCCCAGTTGGACCTTTACCCTCAATTTAAATTTCTTTTTTTTTTTTTTGAGTTGGAGTCTCACTCTGTTGCCCAGACTGGAGTGCAGTGGCCGCTCCTAGCCGCCGCAGCCTCGACCTGCTGGGCTCCGGCGGTCCTTCCGCCTCAGCCTTCCAAGTAGCCGGAATTACAGGCGTGAGCTACCATGCCCGGCTGATTTTTTTATTTATTGTAGAGATGAGGTCTTGCTGCCCAGGCGGGTCTCGAACCCGCGGGCTCAGGCAATCCACTCACCTCAGCCTCCCAAAGGCGCGGGATTACAGGCTGAGCCGCCGAGCCCGGCTCAGTTTAAATTTCTAATCACTGACCTCAAATAGCCCTCAATGCTGGTGGCACTCACACATATGTCCTTGGTCCCTGCTCTGTCCTGCCCTCCTAGAAAACTATTTCCTGCCTTCCTCCTCTCAGTCCTCCAGTACCCTTTTCCACCCTAACTCTTGACTGATGACCTTGCTTCCTACTTGACTGAGGAATCAGAAGCACCAGATGGAAGTCACTGCTGGGGAATCATGTCTGAGCCCCACAAGGGATGCTGCCATACTCAAGGGTTAGATCCCATTCTCTCACATCTCTCATGCACAGACTCCAGCAGTCCTCCCTCACTGTCACCTACGTCATAATTTTTCTTCTCTATGGGATCATGTCCATCAGCGCATAAACATGCTGTTATTTCTTCCATCTTGACCTCACATTTCTCTCCAGTTACTGCATCATTTTTCTTTAAACAAACTTCTTTTAAAAGTTTTGTCCAGCCGGGTCGGGTGGCTCAGCCTGTAGTCCTGCACCTTTGGGAGGCTGAGGTGAGCAGACTGCCTGAACCTGCGGGTTCAAGACCGCCTGGGCAACTTGGCGAGACCTCATGTCTACAATAAATAAAAAAATTAGCCGGGCGTGGTAGCGTGTGCCTGTAGTTCCAGCTACTTGGAAGCCTGAGGTGGAAGGATTGCTGGAGCCCAGTGGATCTGTAGCAGGAAAAATAGATCATGACACCGAGACTATTATAGGAAGTGGCACTTTATTACGCTGGCTAGCACAGCGGGCCCGAGAATTTCATACATCCAAATCAAACTCGAGCACGCCAGAACAGGAGACGTGGGGTCTTATACCCTCGTTTAGGTAAGGGAGGGGGGTCGTGTTGAGTGATTACATATTTCCTTTGGAATCTTACAAGGTCGTACTCAGCAAAATCAGATTTTTCAAAGAACAAATGGTTTCCAGGAACTGCAGGCTTGTAAACTGTCAACTTCAGAAGGGGGGTTTTTGGATAAGTCTGTGAATTAGCCACTCTTTTTGCATATCCATTAAATGGCCAGTCTTTGGGCCATTTGGCCTTTCCCAAACAAAACCTGCCTGGCACCAGGCAGGTCTTTAAAGCTGCAACTTGCCTTTCAAAAGGAAATACCTTTAACTGCTATCAACTCCTTTCCTACCCTGGGCTAGTGATTGCCATGAGGCCAACTGTTGATCCTGAACCAGCTACATGTTTCTGTGTTTATTCACTCAATCATACAAGAAATATATTTGAGCATTTGCCTCATCCTGCCACAGGTCGAGGCTGCGGTGGCCAGGAGCAGCCACTGCACTCCAGTCTGGGAGACAGAGACTCCAACTCAAAATAAATAAATAAATAAATAAAAATAAAAGTGTCATCCATGCTCACTGTTCCCAGTTACTCCACTTTCATTTTCTCTTGAATCATCATTTCACCAAAACACCACTTCTCAAGGTCTTTGGCAAGCCTTTCTTTTTCATTAGTGATACTTATCACCCTCTGACATACTGTATATGTTACTTACAGATAGTTTAATTATATGTCTTCAGCCAGGCACAACGGCTCATGCCTGTAATCCCAGCACTTTAGGAGGCGGAGGTAAGAGGATTTCCTGAACTCAGGAGTTCGAGACCAGCCTGGGCAACATGGAGAGACCTCATCTCTACAATAAATAAAAAAATCAGCCGGGCATGGTAGCATATGCCTGTGGTTCCAACTACTTGGAAGGCTGAGGCGGAAGGATCACCCGAGCCCTGCAGGTTGAGGCTGCAGTGGCCGTAAGCATGCTACTGCACTCCAGTCTGGATGACAGAGTGAGACTCCAACTCAAAAAAAAAAAATGTTATATGTTTTCTACAAAAAGATACATTCCAACTGAGCTTCAATTTAGTCCCAGTCTACAGCACCTAAAACAGTGCTTGGTATATGGTAGGTTCCCAGTGAGCATTTGATGGTTGAATGCATATAAGTGATCACTTTAAGAAGTATATGATACTGGCATAAGGATTCACTTACAGACCAATGCAATAGAATGAAAAGTCCAGAAATAAATTTTCACATATGGTGTTCCACAAGGGTGTAAAGACAATTGAATTAGAGAAAGAAGTATCTTTTCAGCAAACAGTGCTGGGACAACTGGATACCCATTTGCAAAAGATTGAGATTGGACCCCTACCTCACACTATATAAAAAATTAACTGTAAGAGCCAAGACTAGAAAACTCTTAGAAGAAATACAGATGTAAGCCAGACTCGGTGGCTCAGCCTATAATCCCGTGCTTTGGGAGGCTGAGGTGAGTGGACTGCCTGAGCCTATGGGTTCGAGACCCGCCTGGGCAACATGGCAAGACCTCACTTCTACAATAAATCAAAAACTAGCTGGGCGTGGTAGCGCGCACCTGTAGTTCCAGCTACTTGGAAGGTTGAGGCGGAAGGATTGCCGGAGCCCAGCAGGTCGAGGCTGCGGTGGCCAGGAGCATCCACTGCACTCCAGTCTGGGAGACAGAGTGAGACTCCAACTCAAAAAAAAAAAAAGAAATATAGATATAAAATGTTTTTGACCTTGAATTAGGCAATTGTTCTTAGATGTGACACTAAAAGCAAAGCAACAAAAGAAAAAAGAGGTAAACTGGACATCATCAAAATTGAAAACTACTGTGCTTCAAAGGGCACCATCAAGAAAGTGAAAAGACAACCCACAGAAAGGGAGAGAAAGCACATGGAAAGATATTTACATAATTAGCCGTCAGGAAAATACAAATCAAAACCAGAATAAGATATCACTTCACATTCACTAGGATAGCTGTGAACAAAAGGGGGAAAAAAATAGGTAAGCCGGTCTCCGTGGCTCAGCCTATAATCCCAGTACTTTGGGAGGCCGAGGCGAGTTGATGGCCTGAGCCAGCGGTGAGCCGGCAGGTTCAAGACCAACCCGGGCAACTTGGCAAGACTTCGTCTTTACAATAAATCAAAAGTTAGCCGGGAGTGGTAGCGTTCGCCTGAGGTGGAAGAATTGCCGGAGCCCAGCAGGTCAACACTGGGGTGACCGTAAGTGTGCCACCGCACTCCAGCCTGGGCAATAGAGTGAGACTCCAACTCAAAAAAAAAAAAAAAATGTAGAACATAGTTAGAATTTAGCATGTTCTGATATAAATTAAATTTAAGCCAAAAAATGAGTTATTTGTACTTGTACAGAATGGAATCAACGTATTTCTTCTTCCACTCCTTTTTTCTCCTTCCTCCAATCCCTTAACCTTCTCAAATGTTTTTCAGTACAAGCAGAAAGTTTACCAAACAACAAATGCAAATGGATGTTAAGCATGTGAATAGATACTATTCAGAGTAAGAAATGCAGATTCTTACTGTGGGACAACAGACCTGCAGAGGAGCTGTCAGCTCCTGGGAGTACACTTGGCTCAACACCATTGTGTGGAACCATTTAGCAAAGTGTACTGAAATTGCAACCTCATATAGTCTTTGACCCAGAATTCTATTTTTGGAAATTTATCCCACAAGTATACTTGCATATGTGCAAAATGACAAATGTTTGAGGAAATTGATTGCAGCATCTTCACTAATAACAAAATGTTGGAAATAGTGTAAATGTCTAAATCTTAATAAATTATGAATGCTTTCTAGGTGCCAATATGAAAAAACCTCTAATATTAGTATGTACAGAAAAGCAAAATGCCAAACAATATTGCTGTATGCTCCTTTTATGTAAAAATTGAGACAATATCAATATATTTCTGTTGTACATGTGGGTGGGGGCACAGCAGAGCATTGGGCATATGGGAGCAGGAGGTATCACTATGTATCTTTTTTTCTTAACCATATTGCTCTCTTTTATTCTTTTTATTTTTTTGAGTAGGAGTCTCACTCTGTCACCCAGGCTGGAATGCAGTGACACACACATAGCCACCCCAGCCGGTTGACCTGCTGCACTCCGGCCATCTTTCCGCTTCAGCCTTCCAAGTAGCTGGAACTTCAGGCATGCGCTACCACCCCTGGCTAATTTTTTATTTATTGTAGAGATGGGTTCTCACCAGATTGCCTGGGCTGGTCTCGAACCCTTGGGCTCAGGCAATCCACTCTCCAGCCTCCCAAAGTGCTGAGATTGCAGGCTAAGCCACCAAGTTCGACCAAATGTTACTCTCTTTTAGAAGAAAGCCTTGCCAATTGTTTTTACTTTTTTTTTTTTTTTGAGTTGGAGTCTCACTCAGTCTCCCAGACTGGAGTGCAGTGGTCACTCCTGGCCACCGCAGCCTCGACCTGCTGGGCTCTGGTGATCCTTTCCCCTCAGCCTTCCAAGTAGCTGGAACTACAGACACGCGCTACCTTGCCCGGTTAATTTTAATTTTTATTTTTGTAGAGATGAGGTCTCACCAAGTTGCCCAGGCGGGTCTCGAACCTGCGGGCTCAGGCAGTTCACTCATCTCAGCCTCCCAAGGTGTGGGATTACAGGCTGAGCCACCGAGCCCAGCCTGTTTTTACTTCTTAATTTCTTTTCTTCTACATCCACTGCCTCTATACAACTATTTTTTCTCAACCACTTTTTTTTCTCTGACAAAGATATCAAAGGTTATATTAAGGCAAATCATAAAAAGCACAAGATATTGCTGATAAGTTCTACAATGTGTAGATTTGAATGTTATTTCCTAATGCATCCTGGGAACTGGAAGGTAGGAAGTATTCCTTGCTGAAACCACATGCTCTGTTAGGCCCTGAGGCATGAGGCAGTGTAGGATGCAAGCCACTGACAGAACACAGAAATGATGTATTGCCTTTGTCATAGGCAGTTGTATTTCTGATATAAAGAAACATGGGATGTAGGTCATTTTCAGATTTGCATTGTTACCTGAGAACTGGTTTAGAAGATTTTGCTGAGTAGTTTTTAGGTGATTTCTTTGGAATCTTAGTTTAATTCTTCATTGTGTTACCTGAAAATTTTCAGGAAATATATATTATAAAGTAAAAGTCTTTTTAAAATAAGCTTTTATTTTAAATAGTTTTAGATTACAGAAAAATTGACAAGTTAGTACTGAAACCCCATACCTAGTCTCCCTATTTTTAACATATAAACATTTGTGTGGTACATTTGTTACAATTAGTGAACCACTACTGATACATTATTATTATTAGCTAAAATTTATACTTTTTCCAGATTTCTTTAGTTTTTATCTACTAAGATTCTAACATTCATCTTGTATATTTTCTGCCCCATTCCTAGACTTAGGCATTTTTCCAAGAGGCTCTGGTTCCTTTTGGGTTTTTTTTTTTTTGAGAATGGTGGTAGAAACCAAGATCTGTCTGCATCTCTTAACTTTTAACCTGAGTCCTTGTATTTAAGGAGATTTTTTGCAGAAAACATATAGTTGAGCTTTGCTTTTTATTCACTCTGACATTCTCTTTTAATCAGTATATTTAGATCCTTCATATTTAAAATGATTATTGGTATTGTCAAAAAGATGCCAAACTCTTTAAAATATTTTAAGGTGGTTTATTCTTGAGCCAATCTTGAGCACCTAAGCTCAGGTACACCCATCCTCTGGAGGTCCTGAGAATGTGTGCCCACCATGGCTTGATTATATACACTTTAGGAAGGCAGAAGTTACAAAAAACCATAAATCAATGTATATGATATTTTCATTGGTTTGACCCAGGAAGTGATACAGAGACCTCCTAATGTCTGTCTAATATTACCACATCCCCTAGAGAAGGGCATGGCATGGGCTCAAGCACGCCTATGCATTCCTGAGAGCTAATAGAAGGTGCACTTCCCCTTATCCCCTATGTACTCCCAGTAAGTAGCTTCAGGGGAATCTGTGACTTCCCTGCAGACTATGCCTAATAAACTGAAAGATGTAAATCCCCATTTGTTCCCTTTTCTTAGTTGTCATAAGTTTGAGTAATTTAGTATCAATGTAATCGTTGTCTTGTGATTTGTATAACTTTTCTATCAATATAATCATAAGTTTTGTGATTTGTATAACTTTTGCATAATGCATGATGTCTTGGGCCTTGTAAACTCCCTTTACTCTATGGCAAGCCTGATTAATGCTTCTTCTGCCAGTCCTTACTGATAAAAGCTGTGAAGTACCTCTGGTACCTGGCAGCAGGAAGACTGGACTGTAAAATGTCACTATTGGTAAGATGCAGCTGTAACTTAAGTTCTGTACAATGCTCTGCTGGTCACGTGGCTAATCTATAGGTACCAACAACTCTATACTTTAAAAAGCATGCTATAAAACTTGAAGGGGGAGCAGAACTATTTTATTTTTTATTTTTATTTATTTATTTTTTTGAGTTGGAGTCTCACTCTGTCGCCCAGACTGGAGTGCAGTGGCCGCTCCCGGCCACCGCAGCCTCGACCTGCTGGGCTCCAGTGAGCCTTCCGCCTCAGCCTTCCAAGTAGCCAGAATTACAGGCATGCGCTACCACGCCCGGCTGATTTTTTTATTTATTGTAGAGATGAGGTTTCGCTGCCCAGGCGGGTCTCGAACTCGCGGGCTCAGGCAATCCACTCATCTCAGCCTCCCAAAGGCGCGGGATTACAGGCTGAGCCACCGAGCCCGGCTAGGGCAGCGAAACCTCATCTCTACAATAAATAAAAAAATCAGCCGGGCGTGGTAGCGCATGCCTGTAATTCTGGCTACTTGGAAGGTTGAGGCGGAAGGCTCACTGGAGCCCAGCAGGTCGAGGCTGCAGTGGCCGGGAGCGGCCACTGCACTCCAGTCTGGGCGACAGAGTGAGACTCCAACTCAAAAAAAAAAAAAAAAAAGGCCAAAAGCCCACTCTGCTCCCTGGATTCAAATTCAGAAATAAAACTCTTTCTACTGGTTCCCTGTCCCTTTAATTTATCAAGGTATCAAGTTATCAAGGTAAAGCAGCTGAGCATTACCTTGACCATTTCCAAGCAGGGACTTGCAGGTCACAGACAGATTTAAAGATTTCTTTACTAGTAATATGTAGTTCTTACCAGAAGATAGGATGTTTTGCTGAGACAAAGGGTGGAAAGACTCTAGGTTTGTTGACATGGAGATGAAGTTAAGACATGACAGATTTCAGAGAGGATAGACAGATGTCTCATAAGGCTCCTAGGAGTCCTGTAATCCATAAGAGATGGCTTTTTAGGGCCATATGATACTTTGATTTCCTTCTTTGTTTGTTATGTGATGTTATGCCAGAGTCAGGTTGGAAAACAATAGGTTAATAGAACCCTATTTGGTGAGTCCTTATCAAGCAGTGACTCCCTGAGCCTCTTAGGAATTTGGATAAGAGAAAAGAGTTCAGGTTTTGTCCTCATTGATATAATTGGATTAATATCTACCATGTGTTTAACTTTTTCTATTTGTTACATTTTTTTAAATTTTTCCTTTTTTCTACTTTTACTTAAGAATTTTATATGATTCCATTTGATCTCTTCTTTTAGCCTATCAATTATACTTCTTTTAAGTATTTAGTAGTTGTCGTAGAGCTTAAAAATGTATATTTTTAACTAATCTGAGAACTTAGTATCACTTCACAGGTAATGCAGGTGACCTTGTAACATAATATTCCCGATTTTTTCTCTTAACTGTTATGACATTGCTATCATTTGTCTCACTTACATTCTATAATCATCTAAAACATTGTTAATATTATTGCCCTAAGCTAACAGTTAACTTTTAGATCAATTAAGAATGAGAAAAATAAGTGTGTTATTTTTATCTTCACTTATTCCTTCTCTGATGTTCTTCCTTTCTTGCTATAGATCCAACTTTCTAACTTACATCATTTTCCATTCTGCCTAAATAAATACTTTTTTTTTTTTTTTTGAGTTGGAGTCTTACTCTGTCGCCCACACTGGAGTGCAGGGGCTGCTCCCAGCCACCGCAGCCTCGACCTGCTGGGCTCCGGTGATCCTTCTGCCTCAGTCTTCCAAGTAGCTGGAACTACAGGCGTGTGCTACCACACCGGCTAATTTTTGATTTATTGTAGAGATGAGGTCTCGCCAAGTTGCCCAGGCGAGTCTCGAACCCGTGGGCTCAGGCAATCCACTCACCTTAGCCTCCCAAAGACTCGGGATTACAGGCTGAGCCACCGAGCCCAGCTAAATAAATACTTTTTAAACATTTCTTATAAGGCAGGTCTGGTATAATGCATTCTCATTATCGCTCTCTCTCAATCTGTCTCTGTCTCTTCACTTTTGGAGGATAATGACACTGGATATAAATTCTAGTTTGGTGTAGTTTTCTTTCAACACTTTAAATATTTCACTTAATTCTCTTCTTGCTTGCATTGTTTCTTATGAGAAGTCTGCTGTAATCTTATCCTTATTCCTCTATAATAAGTAGATGTTTTTCCCTCCTCTGGCTTCTCTCAAGATTTTCATATTATCCTTAGTTTTTTGCAGTTTGAATGTAATTTGCCTAGGTGTAGATTTTTTGGTATTTATGTATTATGATCTTCTGGATTTGTGACTTGATGTCTGTCATTAATTTTATAAAGTTCTTAGCTATTGTAGCTTTTTTTTTTTTTTTTTTTTTGAGACAAGTTCTTGCTCTGTCACCCAGGCTGGAGTGCTGTGATACAATCATAGCTCACTGCAGCCTCAACCTCCTGGACTCAAGCAGTCCTTCTGCCTCAGTTTTCTGAGTAGCTGGGACTACAGGCATGCACCATCATGCCTGGCAAAATTTTTGAAACATTTTTCATAGTGATGAGGTCTCACTATGTTGCCAAGACTGGTTTCAAACTCCTGGCTTCAAACAATCCTCCAACCTCAGCCTCCTAAAGTGCTAGAATTACAGGTGTGAACCACCATGCCTAGCACATTATTACTTTAAATATTTCTTCTGCTGCATTCTCTCTGTTCTTCTGGTACTATAGGCATGCATGCATAGCATCTTTTCATATAGATCCAACTTTCTAACTTACATCATTTTCCATTCTGCCTAACATTTTCCTACAGTTGTTGGATATTTTCTTCTGTTGTTTTTTTCTCTTTGCATTTTAGTTTGGGAAGTTTCTTTTGACCTTTCTTCAAGACCACTGATTTTTCCTTGGCTGTGTCCAGTCTACTGCTGAGCCCATCAAAAGCATTCTTCATTTCTTTTACAGTGTTTTGAGTTTCTAGCATTTTCTTCTGGTTATTTCTTGAAGTTTCCATCTCTCTGCTTATATTGTCCATTCTTTCTTGCATTTTGTTTACTTTGAACATTAGAGCCCTTAACATATTAATTACAGTTTTTTTGATTCCTCATCTGAAATTTTAATTTTTATTATTTATTTATTTATTTATTTATTTATTTATTTATTTATTTTTTGAGTTGGTGTCTCACTCTGTCACCCAGTCTGGAGTGCAGTGGCCGCTCCCGGCCATTGCAGCCTCGGCCTGCTGGGCTCCGGCGAGCCGTCCGCCTCAGCCTTCCAAGTAGCTAGAAACTTTTAAATGTGTTAGTTTGAGTCTGGTTCTGATGATTTTTTTCATTTCTTTTGAGTGTTTTTCTTGCCTTGTGTTTGTGTTGAAAACCATACGTGCTGCATCAAGTAACAGCAGCTGAGATAAACAGGCATTTGGTATGAGGATTTATGCTCATCTGGTTGGGAGCTGGGCTGTAGTAGTGTTTATTTTAACATGGATACCAGAGGCTTTAAATTCCTCTGGTGCCCTTGTTTTTGTCTCCCCTCCTCACTTTGGGCTTCCCTATGTTTTCCTACCCAGAGAGAGTCTATCTGGTGGCTCTTTTCAGCTGTAATCCACTGCTGTGATTCTGGAGGCTGTTGCTGTAGTGATAAGGTGTTGAGGAGGGGACACATTCCATAATCTTCTGATTAAATCTTTGAATGGGCTGTGTTCAGAACTTCAACCTCTACAACTATTCCTCCAGTGGTACAGTTTTTTTCCCCACCCCTACTGTCTTCCTTGACTGCAGTGTTCCCAATCTATTTGTTTGAAGCTTTGACCCAAGGGCTCCATTTCATTTTTGTTCATTTTCTTCCTCTAAGTGAAACTGGAAGGCTGGAAGTGGCTGAGGTAGGGGCAGATTTCTTTCTTCCAGCGGGAATCAAGTTTCAGAATTGTGCCCTAGCAAAGTCCTTGCCGCTGGAGGATAAGCCTTTGTTATGGAGAAGGCTCTGAACCAGGTTTCATAACCTGGTTATTCCTCTCCCCCTGTAAGACCCATGTGGAATCTCTTGTGTCCTGACCATGAAAACCTGGAGGGAAAACCCGTGAAAATGTGGAGCCTCCTAAGACTGCCACTTTCAGAAGTTTCTCCCTCATGCTTATCTACACTCAGCCACCAGCCGTTCATCATAATGACCACAAGTGTTCCTGTGAGCATGGTTCCAGCAGTGTCTGTTCCAGCTAAGCATATGTTTGTTGCTATAGTTATCTGGATGCACCTGTCTCTTCAGATTTTGGGGTGGTAGTTTGCACTCACCTCTCAAGTAGATTTAAGAAAAGTAGTTGATTTTCAGTTTGTCAAGCATTTTTTTTTTGAGTTGGAGTCTCACTCTGTTGCCCAGACTGGAGTGCAGTGGCCACTCCCTGCCATCGCAGCCTCGACCTGCTGGGCTCTGGCGATCCTTCCGCCTCAGCCTTCCAAGTAGCTGGAACTACAGGTGAGTGCTACCATGCCTGGCTAATTTTTTGCTTTATTGTAGATATGAGGTCTCGCCAGGTTGCCCAGGCGGGTCTCGAACCCGCGGGCTCAGGCAATCCACTCTCCGGCCTCCCAAAGCGTGGGATTATAGGCTGAGCCACCAAGCCTGGTCACTTTTTCTTATTGTATTGAGAGGAGCAACAGCTTCCAAGCTTTTTACGTGTTGGATTTGAAACCAGAAGTACTCAAATGTCCTTTTTGAGATTTTATTTGGTTTTGTATAAATTTGTCAGTTATAGAAATAGTAAATGGAAGCATATGTTCAGTAGTAAATATGCTAAATCTTGCTTCAGGGAAACATTAAGCAGAATGTTTCTATAACTAAGTGAACTATTTGTTTGGTGAATGGTAGCAGCAATGAAAGATCTGCAGTGGGTGGTAGGCTGAAGCTAGCGCCCTGCCACCTCATCCCTCCAGTCTTCCAGGCTTCTCTTCTCTGCAGATTAGATTTGCACATGATGATAAAACTAAGGTGGGACCTTGCTATTATTCATCACCCAGATAATCCATCAGCTGATGCCACTGGTATGGTTTGGTGCTTGAGATGCAAAACCCATTATTTTGTCCACTGGTTCTCAACTTAGAAGCATATTTTGGCTACAAACATTTGTTCAGGGACACTTCTAAAACTGCACACAGTGACACTGTGACCTTTAGCAGAACATTTATATGTGCATGTGACTGGTGTAGATTGGATTGTAATGAAGACTTACAAAAGTAAGAAGAGATGCTTCCTTTTTTCATTTTTCAACAGATACCATCTGATTCTTAGGAGGCTTTGTTGAAGGACATAAAACACTTTTTAGAGTAGTTTATTTCTTCAAAAGAGAACTGATAGTTAAGTTGCTGCCACTAAGGTCTAGAGGCCCAAACTGTGTTGAGGGTGATCAGAGAGACCAGTTTGACAATAGTAACATAGTAATTTTAGAGATTAGCATTTCTTCTTCTTCTTTTTTTTTTTTTCTGAGTTGGAGTCTCACTCCGTTACCCAGGCTAGAGTGCCGCAGCACACTCCTGGCCACTGCAGTCTCGACTTGCTGGGCTCCAGCAATCCTTCTGCCTTAGCCTTCCAAGTAGCTAGAACTACAGGCACACGCTACCATGCCTGGCTAATTTTTGATTATTGTAGAGACAAGTTCTCGCCAAGTTGCCCAGGCAGGTCTCAAACTCGCGGGCTCAGGCAATCCGCTCACCTCGGCCTCCCAGAGTCCTGGGATTACAGGCTGAGCCACCGAGCCTGGCTGAGAATAGCATTTCTTTATCGTGACTACTCTGCATGTATCAGACATTACAGTGGGCATCTTCCACTCAACCCATGGGGACAAAGCTCAGGTGGTGCGCCATGCTGCACAGGCTCCTACAGGGGGTCTCTGAACATAGGCCCACCTGACTCCCAGTCATGTGCTTTCCCGTAGTCACCAGGGAGGGCATTGTGGGTAGAAACAGCATTGTGTAGAATGAAGAACTTCGTGCCTACCCCTCTCATGTATTCCCTGAAGGCCTGTTTCTTTACCATCAAAGTGGTTAACTTTAATTAGTTCTCTAAGAATCTTTTACCTCTGAAATCTCTGCATTCATGACATGGCAACAGACATCACTGACCAGCTGGTTACTCTTATGTTAAAGGTCTTAGCCTCTATTTCCTTTTCTATACTCTCAATTGAACTTCATAATTACTGTATGGTGTGTCAGGAGTAAAGGAAGACAGTGTTCTGGGGGAAGAGGAAGAAGCACAAACCTGGCAGGAACTTGGCAGAGATGGTTTGGAAGCAATAGTCCCTGAGGGAGGCACATTTCAGAAGCCCAAGTCCAGACAGGGCTTTGTACATTCAGGCTGTGGTGTAAAACAGGCAGGTAGAACCAAGGAGACAGGACAGACTTTTTTGCCCAGTAGTGTCAAAGAAATGCTATTTGGGACCCATTGGCAGTTCGAACTCAGTGAAGTGTTATTAAATATGACTAATTATCAACTTACTGAGTTCTGTACTGACCAAATTGTTCTCACGGCCATAGCATATAAAATGAGAAGAAAAACAAAAAGAAAACTTGAAAGAAAACAAAAAGAAAACTTGAAAGAAAACAAAAAATTTAGAAGGAGACAAAGTCAGTGAACAAAGAACCATCCTGGGGTTACAGCCTAATGTCACGTACACACCATAAGCCCATCACCATAGTGAAGGGGAAAAATGCTTCTCCCTCCCTGCACCTGTAACATGGGCTCCCTACTGTCACTGTACCTTCAGACTTTTTCAGCCTCAGAGATTCTTTCAGTGTTCACTATGCCTGTGGATTTGTGAATACAAGTATTGTTTTGGGAGGCCAGCAGGTGAGGGACAGTTGAGTTGGCAATGGACTATACGTCAAAAGAGGAATCAATTCGGTTTCCCTTAAGCCTCCACCTCCTGGAGTGTCCTGACCCTGCCCGCCTCACCATGTCAGGTGACTTCCAGATGTCACTTGTGTATCTATACCTTGTACTGTTGTAGAGCCACCACCCTCATGTGGCTCCTGGAGCACTACATCTGGCCTCTTGGTTAACAGTTTAGGGATTTCAAGTGTACATTATTCATTGTGATTTAAATTCTCACTTGAGCCAGGCTCTGGTGCCTCAGCCTGTAATCCCGCGCCTTTGGGAGGCTGAGGTGAGTGGATTGCCTGAGCCTGTGGGTTCCAGACCTGCCTGGGCAGCAAGACCTCATCTCTACAATAAATCAAAAAATCAGCCGGGCGTGGTAGCACATGCCTGTAATTCCGGCTACTTGGAAGGCTGAGGTGGAAAGATCACCGGAACCCAGCAGGTCGAGGCTGCGGTTGCCGGGAGTGGCCACTGCACTCCAGTCTGGGTGACAGAGTGAGACTCCCAACTCAAAAAAAAATAAAAAAATAAAAAATAAATTCTCACTTGATGGTACAATTAAAGTAAGTGAAGTAAGTACAAGGTAAAATGAAGCCATAATCTTAGGATATCACTTATTCTAGACCTTAGAGAATATTTCCAGGCACACAGTTGTTATGTGTTACTTAGTTTTTTTTAACTTGTCAAGTGATCACAATAATTGTTGAAAAACAAAGCATGCTCCAAATAAAACATAACCCTCCTACAGATTTCATTATCTTTCACCATCATCAAATCTGGCTTAGAAACTGCTTTGTGCATAAAATGTTGCTCTGAATGGGAAGAAAACAAACTTTATACATGTAAATTGCTTTAAGGCTATATAAGTTGTTTTCTTCGGTAATACACAGGACTTGCCAAAGCTTTGAAAGTCAGCTTTCTCACCCCAGTGACAATGACAACCCCATCATTTGGTGTCTTTCACCTATAAAGAGCTTCTTTGTTAGCAGGTTCCTATAATGGAGATTATATTTTAAAAGGGAAGAGCCAACGAGGCATATATGGTTTAATTTATCTGTGACTCTTTAAATTATTTCCTTCTATTTATTTGGTCTGATTGGCATTTTTCCCCCAAACCCCTATTCTGTTAAGTAGGAGAATAGAGGAGGAAGCAAAAAACTTTTCATGGCAATGCTAGTGATTCCCTGTGTAAATCCTTGGTGCACCTGGAGCGAAGCTTGGTCAGGAGCATGGTGTGCTGGATCACATGTGCAGCCCTGCCCTTCTCGGGGCACCCACCAGGGGACAGGGCCTGCAGACACTGGGAGAGGAAGTACGAGTCATTATGTTATTGAGACAAAGAAAAAATTTGTGATGCTTTCTCATCTTTTAAAAAAATTTTCATATAAGTTAATCAATTAATTAAATAATTAGAGTTTTCCATCCTTCTACACAATCTATACCAGAGGATGGCAAACTCTAGCCAAAGGGTCAAATCCTCCTGCAACCTATTAATAAAGTTACATTGGCTCCCAGCCATACCTATTTGTTTATGTATTCTCTGGCTGCTTTTCATGTGTTTCAAGGAATGGCAGAATTATGTGGTTGTGACAGAGACTGTGTGAACGCAAAGCTTAAAATATTTGTCTTGTGGCCTTTTAAGAAGTTTGCTGCCCTGTTCTAGACTAAAAGAATCTTTTGTGATAGGAATTGCATTGACTTTATAGATCACTTTGGGTAGTATAGACATTTTAACAACATTAAGTCTTCTAATACATGAACACAAGTGTCTGTCCATTTATGTGTCTTAGTTAATTTCCTGCAGCAATGTTTTGTAGTTTTCAGTGTACAGGTCTTTCACCTCCTTGGTTAAATTTATTCCTAAATATTTCATTCTGTTTGATGCTGTTGTAAAAAAAGATTGTTTTCTTAATTTTCTTTTCTGATTATTCATTACTAGTATATATAAATGTGACTGATTTTTGTGTGTTCATTGTGTTTCCTTCAACTTTGCTGAATTTATTTATTAGTTCTAATGGAGTAGAAGTGTATGTAACTAGGGTTTTCTACATTTAAAATCATGTAATCTGCAAGCAAAGACAGTTTTACTATTCTTTTTCAGTTTGGATGCCATTTATTTATTTTTCTTTCTTTCTTTTCTTTTTTCTTAATTGCTCTGGCTAGGACTTCCAGTACTATGTGAATAAAAGTGGCAAGAGTCAGCATTCTTTGCCATGTTCCTGATCTTAGAAGGAAAGCTTTCAGTTTTTCACTGCTTAGTATGATGTTATGTCTGTTCCCCCACACACTTTTTTTTTTGAGTAGGAATCTCACTCTGTTTTCTCATGCTAGTGTGCAGTGGCATGCTCATGGCCACTGCAGCCTCGACTTGCTGGACTCAGGTGATCCTTCTGCCTCAGCCTTCCAAGTAGCTGGAACCACAGATGTGTGCCACCACACCCAGCTAATTTTTTGATTTATTGTAGAGATGAGGTCTCACCAAGTTTCCCAGGCTAGTCTCGAACCCTTGGATTCAGGCAATCCTCCGGCCTCAGCCTCCCAAAGTGCTAGGATTACAGGTGTCAGCCACCATGCCTGACTTGTCCTTTTTTATATATGGGCATTATTATGTTGAGGTAATTCTTTCTACCTCAACATAATAGTTTGTTGACTTTTTTTTATCATGAAAGGGTGTTGAATTTTACCATATACTTTTTTTGCCTCTGTTGAAATGATCATGTGGTTTGTTCTTCATCCTTTTTTTTTTTTTGAGTCGGAGTCTCACTCTGTAACCCAGACTGGAGTGCAGTGACTGCTCCCAGCCACCGCAGCCTCGACATGCTGGGTCCCGGCGATCCTTCCGTCTCAGCCTTCCAAGTAGCTGGAACTACAGACATGCGCTACCACGCCAGGCTGATTTTTTGATTTATTGTAGAGACAAGGTCTCACCAAGTTGCCCAGGCGGGTCTCAAACCCGCGGGCTCAGGCAGTCCACTCACCTCAGCCTCCCAAGGCACGGGATTACAGGCTGAGCCACCGAACCTGACTTCTTCATCTTCTTAATATGGTGTGATACATTGATTGATGTTCATATGTCATTCCATCCTTTTATTCAGGAATAAATATCACTTGGTTATGGTGTGTAATATTTTTTTTTGAGTTGGAGTCTCACTCTGTCGCCCAGACTGGAGTGCAGTGGCCGCTCCCGGCCACTGCAGCCTCGACCTGCTGGGCTCCGGCGATCCTTCTGCCTCAGCCTTCTGAGTAGCCGAAATTACAGGCATGTGCTACCACGCCTGGCTGATTTTTTGACTTATTGTAGAGATGAGGTCTTGCTACCCTGGCGCGTCTCGAACCCGCGGGCTCAGGCATTCCACTCACCTCGGCCTCCCAAAGGCGTGGGATTACAGGCTGAGCCACCGAGCCTGGCAGTGTGTAATATTTTTAATGTGATGTTGAATTTGATTTGCTAGTATTTTGTTGAGAATTTTTCTATCAACGTTGATTAGGGATATTGGTCTATAGTTTTATTTTCCTGTTTATCTTTGTCTGGTTTTGATAGCACAGTATAGCTGGCCTCATAAAATGAGTCTGGAAGCATTCCCTTCTTTTCAGTTTTTTGGAAGAATTTGAGAGGTACTGGTATTAATTATGTGTTAAATGTTTGGTTGAATTCACCATGAAAGTATCAGGTCCTGTAATTTTCTCTTTTGGAGAGGTTACTGATTGAGTCTTCTTACTAGTATAGTTCTGTTTAGACATTTTTTTCCTTCGTGATTCAGTCTTGGTAGGCTTCCTGTTTCTAGGAATTTATTTATTCTAGTTTATCCAGTTTGTTGGTATATAATTGTTCATAGTAGTCTCTTATATTTCTTTTTATCTCTGTGGCATCAGTTGTAATGTCTCTTCTTTCCTTTCTTATTTTTGGTATATGAGTCTTTTCTCTTTCTTCATTAGTCTAACTAAGGGTTTGCCAATTTTTTCAACTGTTTCAAAAGACCAACTCTTAGTTTTGTTGATTTTTTTTCTAGCTATTGTTTAGTTTGTTCTTTTAGTGGGTTTTTTTTGTTTTTTTTTTTTTAAGTATAAAGTTAGGTTATTGACTTAAAATCCTTCTTCCTTTATAATGTAGGTATTTACCACTATAAACTTCCCTATTAGTACTGCAGAAGAATGCAGCACTTAAGAAGAATGTTTAGCCAGGCTCAATGGCTCAGCCTGTAATCCCACGTTTTGGGAGGCTGAGGTGAGTGGATTACCTGAGCCCACGGGTTTGAGACCCGCCCGGGCAACTTGGTGAGATCACATCTCCACAATAAATCAAAAACTAGCCGGGTGTGGTTGCGCGCCCCTGTAGTTCCAGCTACTTGGAAGGCTGAGGTGGAAGGATCGCCGGAGCCCAGCAGGCACTGCACTCCAGTATGGGCGACAGAGTGAGACTCCAACTCAAAAAAAAAGAAGAGGAATGTTTATTCTGCTCTTATTGGGTGGAATGTTCAGTATATGTCTATTAGGTCAAATTGGTCTATAGTGTTGCTTAAGTCTTCTGTTTTATTGATCTTCCATCTGGTTACTCTACTCATTGTTGAAAATGGATATTGAAATTTTCTATTATAGTTGTATTACTATCTGTTTTTCTTTTCAATTCTGTTAATGTTTGCTTCATATATTTGGGTGTTCTGGTGTTAGGTGCATATATGTGTAATTGTCACATCTTCCTAGGGAACCGACCCTTTTATTCTTGCATAATGTCATTTGTCTCTTGTGACAGTTTCAATTAAAATCTATTTTCTCTGATATAAGTATGGCTATCCTGTTCTCTTTTTGTTAGTTTTTTCATGGAGTATTTTTTCTTCATTCTTTCACTTTCAACCTATGTGTGTCCTTACATCTAAAATGAGTCTCTTATAGCATATAGTTGGATCTTGGTTTTTTAATTCATTCAGCCACTCTGTCTTTCATTGGAGAGCTACACTCAATTTATATTTAAGGTAATTATTGATAGGGCAGACTTACCATTGCCATTTTGTTCATTGTTTTCTATGTGTTTTGTAGTTATTTTGTCTCTCTTCTCCTGTTTCACCATCTGCCTTTGTAATTTTGTTGACTTTTTTTTATTAAGAGGCTTACTTTGATTTTTTCTCATTTTCTTTTTTGTGTCTTCTATAGGTGTTTTCTTTGTAGTTGCCATGGAAATTACATAAAATATAACAATCTGTTTTAAACTGATAACTTCAGAAGCACACTAAAAAAAATCTCATTTACATCTTCCTCTTGCCTCTTTTTATGAGTTTCACAAATTACATTTTTGTATCCATTAATGTTGCTTTATAGTTATTTTTCTGCATTTATTTTCTGAATTTTATACTAAAATTAAGTGATTTACATGCCACCATTACAGTATTACAGGATTCTTTTTTCTTTTTATTTACTTTTACCAGAGAGCTTTATTTTTTCATATTTTGTTGTTGTTGTTGTTGCTCCTAATGTCCTTGAATTTCAATGTGAAGGACTCCCTGTAACATCTCATATAAGGCAGGTATAGTGATAGGTAGAGTGATGATGAACTCTCAGCTTTTATCTGAGAAGTCTTTATTTAGTCTATATTTTTGAAGGACAGATTTTCCAGTTATAGTATTCTCAGTTGGCAGTTTCCCCCCCCACCAGTATTTGAATATATCATCTCATTCCCTTCTGTCCTGTAATCTATTTGCTGAGAATTCTGCTGATAATATTCTGGAAGTTCCCTTGTACCTGATGAGTTGTTTTTCCCTTGCTGCTTTCAAGATTCTCTCTTTATCTTTGACAGATTTGGTTATAATGACAGTTTAGGCCCTTTTGAGCTAATCCTAGTTGGATTCCTTTCAGCTTCTTGAATTTGGATGTCTGTTTACTTTCATCAGATTTCCGTGGTTATTATTTCTTCAGATAAACTCTGTTCTCCTTTCTGTTGCTGAACCCCCTTAGTGAATTTGGTTATTGTATTCTTCAGCTCCAGGATTTCTGTTTTTTCAATTTTTAATAGTTTCTTTCATTCTTGATATATTCTCTCTTTGTTCATGCTTTGTTTTCCTGATTTTTATTTTATTTTATTTACTTTAGAGATAAGGTTTCACTCTGCTGCCCAGTCCATAGTGCAGTGGTGCAATCATAGCTCTCGCTGTCCTCAAACTCCTGGAATCAAGCAATCTTCCTGCCTCACCTCCCAGGTAGTTTAGGACTACAGGCATGTATCACCATGCCTGACTTTTTTTTTTTTTTTTTTTTTTTTTTTTTTGTAGATATGGGATCTCACTGGTTGGTCTTGAACTCCTGGCCTCAAGCATTCCTCCCACCTTGGCCTCCCAATGTGCTGGGATTACAGGCATGAGCCACCATGTCCAGCTCTGTTTTCCTGATTTTATTTGATTGTCTAACTGTGTTCTCATGTAGCTCATTGAGCCACACATGAGGAGCTCTCCCAGCAGAGATCACATCCTTTCTTTTTTTTTTTTTTTTTTGAGTTGGAGTCTCACTCTGTCACCCAGACTGGAGTGTAGTGGCCGTTCCCGGCCACTGCAGCCTTGACCTGCTGTGCTCCAGCAATCCTTCCGCCTCAGCCTTCCAAGTAGCTGGAACTACAGGCAAGCACTACCACGCCCGGCTAATTTTTTGATTTATTGTAGAGATGAGGTCTTGCCAAGTTGCCCAGGTGGGTCTTTAACCCACGGGCTCAGGCAATCCACTCACCTCAGCCTCCCAAAGCATAGGATTACAGGCTGAGCCACCGAGCCTGGCACATCCTTTCTTTAATGATAGTTATTTTAAATCAAATAATTGATACAGAGTTAGTCTTTAGAGATTTATTAGTGTTTCTTTGATTGGGCCATATATCCGTTTTTGTGTTGTTTTTTTTTTATGCCCTGTTATTTTTTGCTGGGATTTGAAAACCCTCTACCTCCAGTCATTACAGGCTAATTTTATAGAAGGAGGACCTTCACCAGGATGTTTGGCTAGATAATCACAGGGCTTCCTACGCCTTTTCTGGTATTGTCTTCACTTTGTTTCTGCATGTGTTTCCTAACTGAAAAGTTTGCCGTCTTCATTTTCAGTAGTTCATAGTCTCTTGCTTCCTCTGGTGTCTGTCTTGAGTACTACAGGTTCTCTGGTGTTGAAACAAGCCAGGGAGCTCTTCTTTGTTCTCAGAAACTACCATGTTTTCCAAATATGCCCTCTAAATTCCCATGCCCTCTAAATTAGGCAAGACAGAAACTAGTCCCTCCGACAACCCCTGGAAAGGCAGAATGTTTGAAGTACATTCTACTTTCTCTTTCCCTCCTAAGGGAAAGGTCACATGTTGGGTGTTATCTCCCACTGGTACCAAGTTGTGCTGGCCTGAGGACTTCTCTTACCCATTGCAATGCAGTAGTTCTTTGATTTGCACTCCCCTGGGTTGCTGCAACTTCTTGACTGGTTTCTGGACTTTTATAAGAGGGTTTTTGGACTGTATATTGTTGTTAAGTTGGTATCTCTATGGGGGAATGAGGTCTGGGGCTTCCTATTCTGCTGTGTTGCTGGCATCACTCTGTCCTCTGAGTCTTCAGTGGGATTCTGGCATGACCTTGAGCTCTGCTTTGCTTCTCTCTTGAGCCTAGCAGCCCCACATGAGGAGCTCTCCCAGAGGATGGATCACTTGCTTTCTTTAAGGGTAGGCCTCTGACTTTAGTGCAAGAGTAGAACCTATGGCCACTTTGTTATAAGGCAGCATTAGAAGGGGCTCTCCAGGGCCTCAGCTTTTCTGATGGCTGTTCTGTAATGCGTTCACTTTGGTACAGACTTCCTGGCCCAATCCTTTCCTTTGATGGGGTCAAATTGGCCCTTCTTTGGGGCTCCTTTGGGAGGACCTGCTTTTGTCTCAGGGAACTTGAACTGCACTTTTCACTTCATTGGTTCTCTCCTTAGAAGTTCTGGCAACCTCTCTTGTTTTCCAGTTTCATTCTTCTTAGAATATGTATTTCTCTCATTTCAGGAGACTCTGGGGAGGTAGAAGTAGATGTACATGCTTGATCTACCATCTTAAAATGAAAATTCCTGCAGTTGTTTTCTCAGGAGCCTAATTTCATAAATTTTTTGTAATCTCTGCTGCATTAATCATTTTTATTAATTGACACTTGGCATGTAATGTGTCCAGTCATCAGCAGAGGCTACTTTTTTGAAGGCATTTCCTTTGTTCCATTGTGGCAGGGCTCTGAATGGAAAGAGGTAACATTGCAGAGGCACCACTGTAAGAATCAAATTAGCTTTTCAGAATTCTAAGAATTCAACTCTAATTTGCATTTTCTTTTTCAAAAGAGACAGGGTTGGGGACACACTGCTATAAAACACAGCTGCTACTGCCGATCATATCATAAGTTTTCTAGTTTTTGCGAAATAAGATGGTTCCATGCACTGCCTGTGACCTAGCATGAGAGTCCCAGGGTTTGATCTCCTTGTAGTGACCAAAGGTGAGTGATGTCTAATGACAGAGCAGGCAGTGCTTTACTGCTGGCAACGGAAAACATTTAGCTACTGAGTGCTAATTTTGTCTGGTCCTGTTCTTTTATTTCTTTTCCCAACTAAGACATCCTATTATCATTGTTTAAAAATGTACTGAAAAGAAAAAACAAACAACCCCATTATAAAGTGGGCAAAAGATATGAATAGACACTTCACAAAGGAAGACATCTGAGCAGCCAACAGATACATGAAGAAATGCTCAACCTCATTAATCAACAGGGAGATGCAAATCAAAACCACACTGAGATACCACCTAACTCCAGTCAGAATGGCAATTATCAACAACTCAAAAAATAACAGCTGCTGGAGAGGGTGTGGCAAAAAGGGAATGCTTCTACACTGTTGGTGGGAGTGTAAACTAGTGCAACCTCTGTGGAAAGCAGTGTGGCGATTCCTAAAAACTCTAAACATCAACCTCCCATATGACCCTGCAATCCCCCTACTGGGAATATACCCTGAAGAACTCAAATCACTCTATAAAAAAGATTCCTGCACACGAATGTTTATTGCAGCATTGTTCACAATAGCAAGAACCTGGAACCAACCACGCTGTCCATCAGAAGAGGACTGGATTAAAAAAATGTGGTACATATACACGATGGAATACTATGCAGCCATAAAAAAGAACAAAATCATGAATTTTGCAGCAACCTGGATGGAGCTAGAGTCAATAATACTAAGTGACCTCTCACAGAAACAAAGATCTGAGTATCACATATTCTCACTCATATAGTGGACCTTGATCATCCAATGGCTACTATAAGAAAATGACTGACAGTGTTGGGAAACTATGGGGGGGGAATGGGACTAATGGTAGTAAACAGGGGAGACACCTGTTATCAACAAGAGGGCCTGAATGAAGCATATTTGTATACCTAACCCTTAACCGTACCCCACAATATCAAAATAAAAAATATTGATTAAAAAAAAAAAGATTATTGTAGGCAGGCTTGGTGGCTCAGCCTGTAATCCTGCTCTTTGGGAGGCTGAGGAGAGTGGATTGCCTGAGCCCGCGGGTTCGAGACCCGCCTGGGCAACTTGGCGAGACCTCATCTCTACAATAAAATAAAAAAAATTAGCTGGGTGTGGTAGTGCACACCTGTAGTTCCAGCTACTTGGAGGGCTGAGGCGGAAGGATTGCTGGAGCCTAGCAGGTCGAGGCTGTGGTGGCCGGGCGTGTGCCACTGCACTCCAGTCTGGGCAGAGTGAGACTCAAACTCAAAATAAATAAATAAATAAAGAATATTTTTGTGGGGAGCCAACTTCTTTTTATTTACTAGTTTTAAAATTCTGTCCAGCTCCCCCCCACCTTTCTTTATTTATTTAGGATATATTGTTGTAGGTTTCACTTTAAAAGAATATTGTTGGTGAGTAATCTCCATCATGGTTCATAAAATGTCTTCTCGTTTCATAGGCAGGCCCTTTCTATCCCACTGTTCATTTTGAGTGTGTTTTTCTTAAAAAATGAGTAGATTCCTATTTCATCTTAGGTTTTCTTTTATTTAAGTAAAGAAGTCAGGATGGCTAAAATGCCTTTTATAATTTTTTTCTCAGATTAGTTAGCCATAAGGCAGTTCCTAGTCTTGAAACAGAGTGGTTATGTGAAAAATATAAATAATATTTTTTAAAATGATATTTTGAAACATAGTGCCATATTGCTTAGGTTTCCAGGCTACACCACAAGAGCTTACTTAACATTTTATGATGCTCAAGTTGAATTCTGGATCCTGGTTGAAAGAAATCAGGAAGAATAAAGGAGTGGGGGTGAGGAAGGTCTAATGTGTCCTTTCCTGACCATGAAGACACCATTGATTCCTTTCTGCTTCTTTTTACTCCTCTTCCTTGAAGCTGGTCTTCTGCTGTTGAAGCTGCTTGTATCTCTGCTGTAGTGTCCTCCTACCACATTTCTAAGTATTCAGCTTTATTTGCCAAGGTGTAGGGGGTGGAGGACAGAAAGAGCTTTCTAGCACCAACTAGTTAATTAACCAGTACCTATGAATGGTTGTTGCTTCTTAACTTCCCAGGGGTATTTTCACTTTTTACAGAAGATGTGTTAAAACAAATAAACTTGTACTTTGTGAAACTTGTATGAATTTAGCACAGTAGGGGAAAATCACTGTGACAGATTACGGAGATGGCCTCCATCTAGGTAACCTGGCCCTGAGTAAGTGCTCTCTACATATTTGTAGAATGAATGAATACAAAGTGACCACTTTGCACGGTAGCTTTTATTATTGGACTCTGGTTTACAAGGCCAGAGAGTCTCTGAGCTTCAAGATATCTGGTTTTGTCCGATTACTGGACAAATGAGCAATCATGACCAGGTGGGTTTAGGAGCCTGGCAGGGCATATGTAATTTATTTGTTAAGTGAGGAATCCCTGTGTTCTTTTTTTTTTAAACTTGTTTCCCCCCATATAAAAGCAATGCTTGCTCATTAATGACTAAAGATAAAAGATCACTAAGAAAACCGTTGTGACTATGTTATATTTTTAGTAAAATAAACTGTAGAGAATTACTCATGAAAGCATGTTGCTATCTAAGTGTTTAAAATGGCTTCCTGCTTTAATTAATGTTGTCTAATCAATACCCAACTTCTTTTCAATGCATGAGAGTTTTATGAACATTTCACATGGAAACTAGTTCACCAAGGTCTGTGGCAGCCTTGCTTTGTCACCCAGTAGCCAGTCCTGGTTCCTAAGAAGAGATAACACACTTTCCAGATGTCTTACGTTCAAAGGAAGCATGTGCTTCCTCAGTAGAATGTTTTGTTAATTCCCACCAGGATTCTGAGAAAGAGGAACTGGGTAGAGATTTATTAGGACCATGACTTGGTCATGGTAGGACTCTGGCAACTTAAGGCCAGTCTCTGAAAAATATAAATTTTTTTCCATCCAACTATTTTGTTTATTTCTTGTCTAATATTTCCACCTAAGATATTGTCCTATGTAGAATTATATGTCAATATTCTAATGGAATGAAATAATAACACAGTATAGTCTTTTCTGAATTATTCATTTATTCTTTGAAGATTATATCTAGGATCCTATTAATTCAATTCAGTAAGTTCAGAATTTCAACATATGGTATCATCTGATCCATGCTGCATTATCTACTTGTTTTCCTGCTGAAGATAACTAATCAATGTCTTCCATTGTTGTCTTTGGTCATAGCAGCCATGTTTATGTGGAGGTTGCCTGTACCCAGTCTACTCCAGACCTCTGGTTAATACCAGGCACTGCTTGGTCTGTCCTAGGGTTCTGCTGATTTTCAAGTCTTCTGATTGAATTATTGCTTTTTCTGGCATCATGCTGATTTTCTACACTATTTCATGCTTCTCCCAGGAGATATCTACTTGTTATTTCTGCTTTTGAAAATATCACAGTAAGAAATACATTTAATTGTTTTCAACTATCTTCTTTTTCTGTCAATAATTCAATGCAACATTTCTTGAAGGTTGTTCCATCTCTTTCATTGATTTTTTAATGCCTTTTTATTATGTCTTACCTTTTAAAATTCGCAGCTTTTAATATTTAGTAATTCATGCTGTTACCGCAGAAGCAGCTTTATTCTTTTGATTGTTCAGTTTTCTGTGGGTGTTGATCCTGGATCACAAGAATATACTAGATTTGGAGAAGCACGAATAGGTGGAGGCTGTACATCTGAAGAGCAAGATTGCCAAGGAAGCAATATTGTTGGCTTAATTATGAACCACATATCATTATGTTGTAGTGAACCTCTTCATGATGCTGGCATGAAAGGGAAATATAATAGCCAGGTTTTGAGTTCTCCATGTTATAATGGATACACTCTACATTCTGTGTACCCACCCTACAGGATTGGGAGTCAGCAGTATAAAGTTACCATCATTCAATTAATCAGTCTTTACTGATCATCATATCGTGAAAGAAACCACACCAGACACTATTAGGGATGTAGAGGATTCAAAGCACTTTACGTTTAAGACACATGTACGTTTCATAGAACTCAGCCTGGAGTACAGTACAGGGATGCGGGCAGAGAGTGGAATGGCTCTACAGATATCGTATACTAAGACATATTGTTAGTTAAGGCACAGGTAGAAAAAAATCTGTGGAAGATTTGGAAATGAATGTGGTTTTTTTCCCCTATAAAACATTGAGAGTAGCCGGGCTCGGTGGCTCAGTCTGTAATCCCGCGCCTTTGGGAGGCTGAGGTGAGTGGATTGCCTGAGCCCGCGGGTTCGAGACCCGCCTGGGCAGCGAGACCTCATCTCTACAATAAATCAAAAAATCAGCCAGGCGTGGTAGCGCGTGCCTCTAATTCCGGCTACTCGGAAGGCTAAGGCGGAAGGATCGCCGGAGCCCAGCAGGTCGAGGCTGCGGTGGCCGGGAGCGGCCACTGCACTCCAGTCTGGGCGACAGAGTGAGACTCCAACTCAAAAAAAAAAAAAAAAAACATTGAGAGTAGCATAAGATATCGATTTATAGGAAGAACTGACTTTAAAATAATAAGGCAAAGTACATCAATAATTATTAAATGGACCGCAATGGGATGGAGTAAATGCAACTCATAGCCTGCTTGGTCTTTGATACTTCACCGGCCGATAATTAGAAATTACCCAAGATCAATGAAAAGGATCCCAGATTGCTTAGGTACCAGTTTGTTTCATTGCACATTTGGTCTAATGTATCGCATCAACATGTACTCTTTCTTATTTTCAGCATGCACTCCTGGCTTTAAAGTTTATACTTGCATTTGCCATACCTGATAAGCCACGGCATATTCAGATGAAACTGGCCAGATTGGAATTTGAGTCTTTGGAGGCACTCAAGCAGCAGGTAAGAGCAACTTTTCTGAAAAATGAATGCATTTCTTCAGCAAGTGACAAGAAACATAATTCAGAGAAATCATTCTCAGCATTTTCTTCAGCCTTGAAGTTACCAGTTTAAATAAATACAGAGGACTCCAATTTAGGATGGCATAACAAAACCAAAATTTTAACAATATGAGCAACAAATAGGTTTAAAGAACTAAACTAAGCAAACAAAAATATTCAAGCAATGTTAAATAAAGAATAGAGAGCTAGCATTCAGCAAAAGAACAGCACTGAGATTTCTAAGGATCACTCTGGGGTAACTCCCCATAGCTTCTTTTTTTTTTTTTTGAGTTGGAGTCTCACTCTGTCGCCCAGACTGGAGTGCAGTGGCCGCTCCCAGCCACCGCAGCCTCGACCTGCTGAGCTCCGGCAATCCTTCCGCCTCAGCCTTCCGAGTAGCCGGAATTACAGGCATGCGCTACCACGCCCGGCTGATTTTTTGATTTATTGTAGAGATGAGGTCTCGCTGCCCAGGCGGGTCTCGAACCCGCGGGCTCAGGCAATCCACTCACCTCAGCCTCCCAAAGGCGTGGGATTACAGGCTGAGCCACCGAGCCCGGCTATCCCCATAGCTTCTAATTCTGTCTTCTACAGAAACATTAAGTGAGAAGAAGTAAGTAAACAGAATCCTGAATAACATCTTGCGGAGAAAGAATGAGCATGGATGGATAGCATCTAAAAAACTGTCATAAAAGGAGAAATGTTTCTCAATGACTTTCACATTTTACCAGGGACCAGAGAGAGAGAGAGAACAACAACAACAAACAAGCCATGCCATTCACTATTTTGCTGATTTTCTGCTTATAGAAGAGTGAGAGTACATAGAAGAATCCTAAATGCCCAAAGCATCTCTCACTAGTTATCTCATAGATACATGGGAATTTAAGCAATGAGACAATCAATATTATCTGAGGGGATAAGCTCTAGACAGGTGCTCCTGAACCCACATAGTCTCTTTGGTCTCCAAACCACTTTGCATAGAAATCTTTCTTCTTACGTGTGAGAGTTGGGAGGAAAAGAATGTGATCCTTTGGTAGAAGGCTGATCCTTTGGTAGAAGTATGAGAGTTCCAAGAGTAGCATAGTGGACAGAGGAACCCCATGTAGGAGCAATATGTACCCATGATTAGGTGGTGACCCCAGAAGAGGACTTGTGATAAAATTATATAGTAAAGGTAAAACCTGGGCCCACCAGCCAGAGCCATGCTCATATTAGTCACACAGTAGGTGAGAAGACTAAGTTACTTGTGTTCCTAGAGGTCGGGCTAGATCATTTCTGTCATGTAGGCTAGCCAGTGTGTTTGCATCATAAACTAGAATGGCAGGAAACACATTGTCACTGCTGATAGCTAGCATTGTTCTGAAGGTTCTTACCAGTAAGTACAGTTGTATAAGAGGAAGAAATAAATTCAGATAACCTGGAAGAGGCAACCTTATAATTACTTTAAAATTAGAGGATTTTATATCTAAAAAATCATAAGATTAATTATTAAGAACAGTAGGAAAGGCCAGGCTCAGTGGCTCAGCCTGTAATCCCAGTGCTTTGGGAGGCTGAGGTTAGTGGATTGCCTGAGCCCGTGGATTCGAGACCCACCCGGGCAACTTGGCGAGACCTCATCTCTACAATAAAAAAAAAAATCAGCCGGGCATGGTAGCACGTGCCTGTAATTCTGGCTACTCGGAAGGCTGAGGTGGAAGGATCGCCAGAGCCCAGCGGGTTGAGGCTGCGGTGACTGGGAGTGTGCCACTGCACTCCAGTGTGGGTGACAGAGTGAGACTCCAACTCAAAAAAAAAGAACAGTAGAAAAATTTGATAAAGAGGCAGATTTCAAAGTTTAATCTAAAATCTGTTTCACAAGCAATAATAATCTTAACATTTTGAAGAATAATTTGCATTTACAGAAGAAACCAAATATAAAACCTTTAGGTAGTAAGTTATGAAAACAGCGTGATAATCTACTTGACAGTATGATAATCTGCATGAAGAATATTTTTAAAACTTTACGGAATCAAAAGAGTCAATCTTGTGAAAATGTAGTACTGATTCAAATATGAAGAAATAAACATTTGAGAATAGCAAGGAAACTTCTGAAAGAGAAGAAAAATGAGGACTCAACTCTGTCAGATATTAAAATGTATTCTGAATAATACAGTAATTACAATAACTAATTACATTTTGAATTAGGTGATGGCAAGGGCTAAGCTACATTTTGATAAAGGCAACTTAGTCCCCCACCCATCTAAATTAAATATGTCTCCTTAAGAGATGCATTTCTGAAATGTATCAAAATTTATTTTTAATAATTATTTATTAAAATGAGTATTATATTTTTTAAATGTTTATTATAATCTTTATAGTGGTCAGTCAGTCAAAAGAGGGTTTTGAAAACTTACAGAGGGTCTCGTGTCATAGGACTAAAAGATTTAAAATTTCAATTTATGAGTGTATTATTACAGCAAAGTATGCAAGAGTATAAAGACTTTTAAGTAAAATTTTATATATGCATATATAAAATTAGGATAAAATTCTTTAGGAGAAGTAGAAAGAGGTAGAAATAGAAAGATGACTTCAAAGAGGAAAAAAGAAAACAAAATCTTTAGATTAATTAAGAGTATACTTATGTATTTCTTAAATGGGTGACAGTGGATATCACATGAAGATGGTATTTAAAATCCCTTGAATAGCTTTAAAGAACGACTTAATAATTTATTCTTAATTGTCAATAATTACCATATACTGCAAAATGCATCTTTGCAATTATTTAATTTATAACTGAAGATTTTAGATGTTAATTTAAAATTGTATGGAAGGACACATAGTATCTTAAAACTTTAGGCTGGGTCGGTGGCTCACGCCTGTAATCCCAGAACTTTGGGAGGTGGAGGTGAGAAGATTGCTTGAACCCAAGGTTCAAGACCAGCCTGGGAAACTTGGCAAGATCTTGTCTACAGTAAGTCAAAAAATTAGCTGAGTGTGGTGGCACATGCCTGTAGTTCCAGCTACTTAGAAGACTGTGGCGGAAGGATTACCTGAGCCCAGCAGGTCGAGGCTGTGGTGGCTGTGAGCGTGCCACTGTACTCCAGCCTGGGTGACAAGTGAGACTGCAACTCAAAAAAAAAAACTTTAGAGGGTATGTAAGAAAAAAATGTTTTTTAATGTACAGAATTGTCTCTAGAAGAGTTTTGGTTAATTAGGTTTCTCCATTGATTACATTTCTGGTGACATTTTGTAGGTTGAAGCAGGCAACTTCCTGGCTAGTACATACACTCCAGTCAAAGGGCAATTTTGCTTTATGTTAGTAAAACTTTCCTCTTAGAATTTTATGTTACCACACGTTTGTCCAAAAAGCAAAGGATTTCTATTGATGTTGGATAGTATTAACATGTTTCATGTTACTAAATACATTTATGCGGAAGTCATAATGCAGAGCTGTTATATTTGCTGTTGGGGTGTCATGATCTGTATTACTTTGAAGATGGCTAACTAACCTCTCAAGTTATCTCAGCTCTCAGATTCTCATATCTTCAAGTACATTGTCAGTGAGACAAGGCCCTAATTCAAAATTTATTTACATTCATCTTCATTGAGAAGTGAAACACTGACCAAAATTTATCTCATGCAGGTTGAGTATTTCTTATCTGAAATGCTTAGGACCAGAAGTGTTTTGGATTTTGAATTTTTTAGGATTTTGGAATATTTGCATTATACTTACTGTTGAATATCCGTAATCCAGAAATCTGAAATGCTCCTATGACCTTTTTTTTTTTTTTTGCATCACATAGGCATGCAAAAATTTTAGATTTTGTAGCATTTCAGGCTTTTCAGACTAGGGATTAGCTTGTATTACTTTAAGATAAGAAAAAATTGTAAAAATTTTAAGTTTTTTGGGGTTTTTTTTTTTTTCTTTCTCCTGAGGACATAGAAATGATTCTCTCAGTAACATCATCTTATAAGAAAAGGTGATTTTGGTGCTGATTTTAGAGGTCTAGCAGGTTTGCACTCTGTGAACTTATTGAATGCTTTCAAGCAGGACATTTCTAGCTTGCTTCTAGCTTGATTTTTAAATTCGTGCATGTGCAGCTTGGATGTCTGTGATCCATCAAGTGGGCAGAAGGCAATGATGAGTGTTGTTAGATCTCTTAGGGCTTTGCAAACCCAGGAAAAGTGTTCCACCCTCCCATCTCCACTGCTTTTTTTTTCTTTTAATTATCAATCTGAGATTAAAAGGTCCAGGGCAAAAGTTGGGCAGAAGCTGTAGCAGTTGCTCCTCTTGTGTGCGTCTCTCTCTTCCTGACCCAATACTGTGCTTCTTGACTGACCCTGCCGCAAGGGCCGCCCAAGCAGTGCTGCCATCAGGGAGAAACAAAGATTTTCATCACATTCTGTTTGGTCTCACTGCTGAGGAGGTTCCCAGAAGGTCAACCCACTCTCTGCTTTTCAAAAACTCAAAAAACTAGCCATGTCTTCAGTTTACTTGCTGAACTAGGATATAGAATTTTTTTCTCATTTTTCTTGTTTTTGTTTTTTTTTTGCGTTGAAGTCTCACTCTGTCACCCAGACTGGAGTGCAGTGGCACGCTCCCAGCCACCACAACCTCGACCTGCTGGGCTCCAGCAATCCTTCCACCTCAGCCTTCCAAGTAGCTGGAACTACAGGTGTGCACTACCATGCCTGGCTAATTTTTGATTTTATTGTAGAGATGAGGTCTCGCCAAGTTGCCCAGGCAGGTCTTGAACCTGCGGGCTCAGGCAGTCCACCCACCTCAGCCTCCCAAAGCGCTGGGATTACAGGCTGAGCCACCAAGCCCAGCTTCTCATTTTTCTTTAATCTGACATTTAACTGTCTACTCTGAAACTAAGTAAAGCTTTAACTTATTGGGCTCTTCCCATGTACCAAAAGCAGAGAGAGCTTTTGCCAGGTTCTCAGAAGGTCAGTTTGTGGACCCAGATAGGAAATTGAGTTGTTGAAAACATATTTAAGAAGACATTTTATTAACACCTGGCTTATCCCTGAACTTTCACTATTAAGTGACAAGAAACTGATATTAAGCTTGTCAATAGAAATTGTTATTGCTTATGAATAATTATTATATTGTATTTAATTTATATTTGAATTGCTACCTTTCAATTCAATTCCCATTTTAAGGACAAAATATGATTGAGAAATTTAAGTTATCAGAAAGTTCTTAGGCAGGTTTGTGCATTTTAAATGTAAAACATTTAGAAAATATATGTGCCTAAACCCCATACCCTAAAGATCTGATTCCTTAAATTCAAAGTGGGGCCCAGGGATCCACATTTTGGTTTTTTTTTTGAGTTGGAGTCTCACTCTGTCACCCAGACTGGAGTGCAGTGGCCACTCCCTGCCACTGCAGCCTCGACCTGCTGGGCTCCGGCGATCCTTCCGCCTCAGCCTTCCAAGTAGCTGGAACTACAGGCGTGCGCTACCATGCCTGGCTAATTTTTGATTTATTGTGGAGATGAGGTCTCGCCAAGTTGCCCAGGTGGGTCTCAAACCCGCGGGCTCAGGCAATCCATTCACCTCAGCCTCCCAAAGCACGGGATTACAGGCTGAGCCACCGAGCCTGGCTGGGATCCACATTTTAAAAACCCTCCTGTGTCTCCTTACTCCCTTTCCCCAGTCCCCACCCCCAGCAAAGACAGATCTCAAGCACTGCCAGGTGAGTACTCAAAGCAAGGAAATTCTGGCCAAGTTCTGCTGCCTGTGAGCAAGTCTGGAGGCTCCTTTGCACCTCAGTTTTCTGTTTTATAAAAGAAAACCTGGGTCTATGGTCTATGGGAAGGCCTAGAAGTCTCTGTTTTTAACCAGCACTAGTCATTTTCGTGAAGGGGACCTGGAGCCCACCTGGGGAAGGGCTCTGTGGGTTTAGTTATTCCTCTCAGCTTGCGATGGAAGGGTGGGGTGGAATACAGGAATGAATGTGGGAAGGAAATGTGCTGAAAACAGATCTTTTGGGGGGATCAAATAGGAAACTATGTGGTGTTTCTAAATATACAGTCAAATTAGATATACTTGAAGGTGAAAGGCAAACTGGGAAAAATAAAAGTTTGCTTTACAGAGGGCATTTTCAAGTATTAGGCTTCAGTTGACTGAAACCTTTACAAAGAATTCTAGACAGTAAATATCATCCTAGTGATGCCCTTTTACTTCTTTTCAAATTGATTTATTCAACTCTTAGTCATTTTAAGATCCAATTAAAAATAGAAAGGATTCTTATCCAGGAACCATTTGATAACTCGATGGCCTGGGGCACAAGGACACAACATCCTCAGTGCACTCAGCACTTAACCTGCTCCTGGGCAGTCAACCCTCCTGGGAGCCCAGCGCACTCACAGAGTCAGGGAGCAGGGCCGGCTGCCTAAAGCCTTGGAGAAAGAAAAAGGCCTCAGGAATCAGTTAAAAGCACAAGATAAGGATGTTAAGAAGACACCCAGAAGGGCCTCAAATCAGGTGTGGGACCCTTGACTAGGCAGGCCAGGTGGGCCAGCCCTCATCAAATATCGTGTTTGTTTTCTAGGGTTAAGTATATTTAAACCATTTTTCCAAACATCTCTTAAGAGCTTCTGAACTTTCCTTTCCCTACATCTGTGTGCTAAAGTTATGGTAAATGTATAAGCATTTTAAATGGAAACTGTAAAATTTCACAGCACAGAATGAAGGTGCTAAAGTTTTTGACTATTGAATACATAGTCACATTTTAATCTGCCAACATGTAGTTTAGAATGAAATGTTGAATTCAAATAAAGAGTTGGCCTCTAACAAAGCCAGTGGCTGACAGTGCCAGAGCCATAGTCCCTGGGGAGGGGATGGCCCCTTTCCCAGGGCCCCAAGTCAGGTACAGGTCCAGTACTTCAAGGCAAAGCTACCAAGTTTACCCTAGCATTTGGGTGGCCTGTCTGAGCCGTCCTCTCCCTTTCTTCCTGGGCAAGGCTGGAGTGAGGCTGGAATGAGACAGTGTGAGGAAGACAGTGGGGGGGGGGCATAAGGATGGTGAGGGAGCAGGAGGACCTCCTCATGCGGTCACTGAGTGAACCCAGCAAGAAATTGTAGGACAAAATGGCACCATGACATCATCAGCTTCACATGGCAAATGAGGATTCCACCTTTGCAGCAGCCCCACCTGTTTCGTGACCTGACACAGCTGGGCTGTAATAATAATATGAGGGTAGGAACAGCTTCCTTGCAGTGCATGGGTATGTGCCAGTGACTTCAGAACAGTTCTCTGGGGTGGGGCCTGTTAGCCATTTGCAGGAGATTTTTCACACAGATTTTTCTCCAGTTGACAAATAACAATTTTCTTTTAAAGGTGATCAGTGCATTGACACATATTGGCTCCTTTGCACCTCTTTGGACTCCTATCATTCTTTTTCTCACTTTGGGTCTAGCAGGATTTTCATCTAGCAGTTCCCATCTTCCTGTCCTCTGCTGGCAGCTTCACAGAACCCATCTCTTAGGGAGAGCCTTCCCTTCACCGTGTGACAAAGGAGCCTGGTGCACATTTCTGTGTGTTTGCCCCACTGTAGTTCATTCTGCTTCTGCCTTCCCTGTGAGCTGTGAGGTCACTGAGGGCCAGGCAATGCCTCACTTACCCAGCACAGGGCTGGGTGCCCAGTAGACTGAAAAAAACTCCACTTAATCAAACTGAATTTGTTGACTCATACATAGTTCAGAAGGCAATATATTAAATAAATGACAAATGATGTCCTCGGACAAAAAAAGGAGAGTCTTAAAATAGATACTCTGGCAAAAATGGAAACGAGTCATGTGCCTTTCTGGGATCACTGGGGAAGAGAATACATTCTGAGGAATTACATGTGAGCATGGTATGTCCACATACCTTGGCTTAATGAATCTCAAATCCAATTTTTTTTTAAACACTGACTGCGGTTGACATTGATAACAAGGGTGACTTCCTAAGACTGTGAAATAACCCCAAATCAACCAGATAGGAGTCTAAAATAGTTTGTGCTTTGCACTTGGACTTGTTAACCAGAAACTGGCAAGCACATTCAGGATCGTAGAGCAGTCCTCCTCCTACCACCGATGGGTAAATTCCCCCTGTGTTCTCAGTTCTCACTGAGACATATTCTTTAAAGTGCACAGAGGCATCTGGACAGTACAGTAAAGACTACAACTCTTCTGATCCTTTTTGTCTTCCTCAGTAAACAATCTGTATAAATGGCTACTTACCACATTGGCTTTCTAAGCAAAATGTAAAATTTATCTAAATTTTTCCCCCCAATGTAAGAAACATGACCAAATCAAAATCAGATTTATTTTTACTTGTGGAAACTACTGAATAGGCCATTAAGTGGAATAAAAGTTAGTTCTTTCATTCCTTTTTTTTAAGTTGGAGTCTCACTCTGTTGCCCAGGCTGAGTGCAGTGGCACGCACACAGCACCCCAGTGTCAATCTGTTGGGCTCCAGTGATCCTTCTGCCTCAGCCTTCCAAGTAGCCATAACTATAGGTGCGCGCTACCACACCCAGGTAATTTTTTTGGTTTATTGTAGAGATGAGGTCTCACCAAGTTTCCCAGGCTGTTCTCAAACCTGTGGCCTCAGACAATCACCTCACCTCGGCCTCCCAAAGTGCTGGAATTACAGGCTTGAGCCACCGTGCCCAGCCTAAAACTATATCTTAAAAAAAAAGTTATTCTTTTTTGAAATTAAAGAACTTTAAAGACATTCAAAGTTCCAATCTCAAATTCTGTATTTGATTAATAATGGCATTGCCTTGAAGGCTGACACGTGAGAATAGCTCTTCCTTTTGCAGATAAATGTTTAGGATTGACTGTTATGTTTCTATTTATTTACTTTTTGCTATATGATCTAGAACATTAAAAGATTTTACTGCTAGATGAAAGGAGTTATGAAGATGGATGGATGGTTGGTTGTATTTAATACCACTGAAGCAGACACTTATAAATGGTTAAGATGGTAAATTTTATATTATGTGTATTTTACCACAACTAAAAAAAACTTTTTAAAGATTATATTGGTGGCATCAGCAAGTTCAAATACATTTGTCTGTGACTACTAGACTAGAAGCTTTCTGAGAGCAGGATTACTCCAGACACATAGAATTTATATTTGTTGAACGAATGAGTCATTAATTTCATAAATGAACATCATTAGGGTCAAAGCCCTATCTCCTTTTCTACTGCTGAATGCTAGTCCCTTGACTTTGAAATTATCCCGTGAGTTATTTGCATATTAGATTCCAGAAATCATTATTGAATACTTACCAAGTATAAGAAACCACACTTTAAAAAAACAAAAATGTTTGTTTTTAATTACTAGTAAATTGCTAAAATAGAAAATCTTTTATCTAGCATAATAAACAGTGCTATTTTTTCATTGATTTCCAATGCTATAGGATCTCAGGAATATTATCAGCTATTATATCATACAAAGGATAGACTGGAGAGATTGGGCTGAAAATATGGTGACTGATAGATAAGGAAATTTAGACTTTCAAAGTAAAACTGTAAGAGCAGCACATTTGGTCATTTGTCTCTTTTTCCTTAGAATGCAGAAAACAAGAAATGTTTGGATTTTAGAAGTCCTTGAAATATCACTTACTTAAAAGAAAATGATCACTTCACACTAATGATGGTTCTGAGAGCATAAATAGTAATATTATAGTGAGTCCATGCTTAAGTTAAGATGAAAATACAGGTGTTAAAATTCTGCAACAAATATTAAGTACATTCTATGATCCAAGCACAAAATTATAACATATCAGAAATTCCCTGCATCATCTAATTGTGAAATGTTAGAGTTAAAAATGCTGTAGAAATGATTTTGTCACAAACTCTGATCTTGTAGATTAAGGAATGGGTCTCCAGCTATGGTAGTAAGCTTCAAAGATAGTCTGCAGTGATCCTTGCCTCCTACTATCTGCACCCTTGTGGAATCCCCTCCCACTTGGTATCTTGGTTGGTCTGTGTGACCAGTAGAATACTGTAGAAATTATGGTGTGTCTCTTCTAAGGCTAGGTCACAAAGAAACCATGTTAGCTTCTGCCTTCTTCTCTCTCCTGAATCAATTGCTGCCATGTTGTAGGGACACTGAAGCAGCCAGGGAAGAGCCTGCATGACCAGGAACATGGCCTGTTGCCAACAACCATGTGAGTGAATGATCTCAGAAACAGACCCTCTAGATCAGGAGTTGGCAGATTTTTTTCTGTAAAGAGCCACAGAGTAAATGTTTTAGACGTGTGGGTCATACAGTCTCTATCACAACTACTCAATTCTGCTGTTGTAGTGCAAAAGCAGTCATGTAAATGAAAGAATGGCTGTGTCTAGTAAAACTTCGTTCATAATAACAAGTTGTGGGACAGATTTGGCCTGTGAACCAATTTCCATTCCCTCCTTCAGCCTCGGTTAAGTCTTCAGATGACTGTAGTTCCTTCCTACATCCTGACTACAGAGGCTCCGAGCTCTGAGGCTCCGAGCCAGAGCCACTTAGCTGTTTCCAAGAGGCTCCGAGCCAGAGCCACTTAACTGCTTCCAAATTCCTGATGCACAGGAAGTGTGAGATAATAAATGCTTGTTGTTTTAAGCCACTAAGATTTGGGGCAGTTTGTTACACAGCAATAGGTAACTAATGCACCAATAATCCAGGAATGGAAGCTGGGTGACAGATGAACCAAGTTTGGCTGAGCTGATCATTGTTGAAGTTAGGTGATAGGGGTTCATTACTCTTTCTACTTTTGCGTAATAAAAAGGATAAGGAAAGATAAAAAGGAATTGGTTACCAAGAAGGATAAGTGATTTGTCTAAAATTAGACCATCAGTAACGCACAAATCCCATGTTCACCCCCAGCTCTCTGGCCTTGGATCTTGTGTTCTCTTGGCTACCACTTCCTGCATAAGTAGCAACCAGTAAACATTTATTCATTTGGCTAAGTTTTCACCTCAATTCTTTCTTATCTTAGTACCTTCAACTTAACATCCAAGACAGTTCTTTGTACTTTGATATCATTGCTGATGTTGAACCATCCTTGAGACCTCTTTATAGACTAGAAAAGTAGTCCATCCAAGCTCAGGGATCAAACCTTGTACAGACAACTATAGAGGGTGGCCTGGAATGTAAGAATACTTAAAATTTGCATTCTTATATAACCTTACTGATGACAGAGCACTAGCAATCTGTAAACGTACTTAATCTTTACATAGCCTATAAGGATAGGCCTGTCAGATCTCACTACAGCATTTCATATTCGACTTTAAGTAAAATAAAAACACTATGTGAATGTGCCTACCACAGTGCTTGGCACATAGTAGGTTCTAAAACAGTGAGTTTATCTTCCTTTTAAAAATCCCTTTGAAATTGGAAATGATCCTAGAAGGATTTGAGTTAGCATTATAAGTAAGTCAATAGTTGATTGTTCGGGACACAAGACGGATGTGTGAAGCAAATAATAACTTGTCTTGATTCATTGCATAGACTGCACGTATTTGCCTCCTCCGAGTATTCGATGATTGACAATAATGTCTGAACTTGGTTGGATTAAGAAGATGGGTCTGGATTATTCTGACCCTGAGGTTTTTCAGGATAACCATGAAATAAGTTTTGGCAGTATCATGTTTTCTGGACATTTAACCAGATGTCCTTGGTAATGCCATTTACAAATGAGATAAAATTACATGAAGAAGGCCTTAAAAGAAAGTAATGGGAGAGCAAGAAGCAGAAAACCAAACTTGTTAAAATGCCACTGAACTATGAAATTCAGTTCACAGATACATCATCTCTACCCTTCTTCCCTTCAAAAGTCTGTTTAATGTAATTTTCTATACTAAAGATGTGGTTTAGAGCAAGTGAGGCCAAAACATTGGCCTCAAGTGAAGCATTTTGATTTTCTGAGGACATAATTGAAATGTGCCAGGAGCAGTGTGGCTGCTTTCCATGCCTTGGTGTTAATAAAATGGCTGATGGAGTCAGGTATACATGTCTTGAGAATCCCACTTTCACCATTACTAAGTAACCTAGGGCAAGTTACCAGATCTCTCTGGGCCTTCATTTCTTTATCTGTAAATGGACCTGATGACAGGAACAGCCACAAAAGGTGAGCAGGTAGAGTGAGGCCCAGGTGGGTGACTCTACGTCAGTGGCTTTTTTTTACCATACCACTACCCTGAAAAATGCAGAATGAGTAGAACAGATGGGTAAAAGTAACACAGAACTCTTGATTGAGTGTAACAAAGAAATTCTTGACCAGTAAAGGATAAAATACTTCTATCCTTAGAGACAGATGGTTTTAATACTCCAACCTTGGAGATCTTCCAGAAGAGAAGAAACTCCTTACTTTGGAAATGTACCTGCTTTCTAACAAGGAACAGTCGGTTCCCTCCCGACCCTGAGATTCCTTTAAAATATTAATATTTGCTATCCAGCTATATCTTAAACTCCAACAAGTTCTCTTGAATTGCTAATTAACTAAAACTAATTTGAATTTCAGGTGAATTTCTGGAAATGAAAAGTGGTTTCAGGTCACTGGACAGTGGCCTTTCTTCAGTAATTACGAGGCTCTTGTTGGACAACTTTTTTTGGGCTCATGCTTGAAAGGGTAGCAGAATTCACTGAGTCATTGATTTGAAGTAAATTAGAGTGCACAGTTCTAATAAGAATAATGTTAGTTTAACATGGTAGAATTAAGCTCCAAGTAGAGTATTCTATAGCATCTTGTGTGTCAGTCATTACTCCTTTTCTTGCTCTTTTCTCCCATTTCCATCTCTTCTTTCTGTTTTTCATGAAAAGGGCTAAGTGCACGAAGTAACCATTCTTTGAGTTTGATGTTACCTGGATGCCCTTCTTTTAACCTTTTTGTGTGTGTGCTTGTGTTACTATTTGCATCCTCATATTTTTTTCTTCATTTCCTTTTAACAAATTATCTTTCTTTTTCTTCTGTTTATGTTTGCAAATGCTTGATTCTCATGCATTGCTTTTTTATTCTGGTGGTTCTGTCTTCCAGTGTTCAAAGTTCTTGGTCTCTAGCCCTTCCTTGGAGTGGCCTTGGGCCTTGTGGCCCGTCCTCTCAGCCAGAGTTCCTGCCTGGAAAGTACTGTGTGGAGGATGACTTCTCTCATAAAGGTTGATTCTCTTATGGGTGGAGAGGTCCTTGGTGGAGCCTTCCCAGTGCAGCTGACTCTGAGACATGCAGGCTGCTTTCCTGGTAACAGCAGTCAAGGGGGAGATAGATCTAATTCAGATCCTGCCATTAGGGATTCAGCCCTGCATCCAATTTAAATCTGTTCTCTGAAGAAAGTGGCCTGTTCTGGTGATTACTATAAACTAATTCACTTTAAAATGTTACCATACTAGATGGCAAATCAGGAGTCTGTCTTAAATTGAACTAGAACCAAAAAGTAAATACAGCCTAGGAGAGAGAGGGCTTCTGCCCATCCTCTACTGAGGCCTCTTTTATAGACTTGGGCGGGAGAAGTAAAAAGTAGGATGAGAAGCAGCAGAAAGCAGAGAATGGTATGTGCAAGAGCTGGGAGTAGCAGAAACTGCCACCTGCCACATCAGAGTTGTTTTATCTCCAAGTACCGGCTCTTACATTGCTCTACCTTTATAAATATTTTTTTTGAAATCATGGGACACATAATTTCCATTGTTCTAGCAAGACAAGGAGCACAGACAGTTGTTTGTCATTTGCATTGTTTCTTTAATCTGATCAAAAAAGAATACTGTAACTGTTAATAAAAAGTGATGTTAAGTTTTAGGCAACCCTACCTGTGGAGATGAACGGTAGCTTCAGAAGTGCCAGGGCACACTCAGAAATGGAAACAGCTTTGCTGGGCTGGGAGAGTAGTGTGAGGATGCCCCATGCCTGGCATTCCTGTGTGCTCAGCCACCATTGGTATTGTCGCCTGGGACAGTGGATGGCCACGAGTCTTGGCAGTTATGTCTAGTCCCCTCCTTTTCTACATTTGCCTAAAACTAACTGCATCAGCACCCCTGATCTGCCTCGATTCTGATGCTCTGTCTCACCCCCAGCTCCTCAAACGCCCGCAGACTGCTCTCAAGTCCTATGTGCCTGGTCAGAGGGTGACTGAGTACTGAGTGAGCATCCTTGTTAGAGAGGGCTGAGAAGGTTTGATTTCCCCCATGTCTGGTTGTATGACCTGATTGTTTTTCTATCTCTAGCTTCAGGAATCTTATTTGATCCAGCAAATGTCAGTTTATGACAGTTCAGGTATTCCTGTCAGTTAAAAATACGTTTATACATTTTAAAAAGACAAAAAAAAAAACCAAAACAACTTCCTTCTGTGAAACTTAGGTCTTATCCAGTCCACAGACACAAGGGAGCTCAACTCAATCAGCTTAACTGTAGAGAAAGAGAAAAAAAAAAACCTAAGTGCTGTGTGTTAATTACATCCTAACATGGTGGCAATCGCAGAGAAATGGTTAAGCTAACCCCCTTGAAACTATTTTTTCTGCAAAACAACTCAAAAATGCAGTGATTCCTGAGCCCTAAAATACAGACTGAGGCATTTTTAAATGGTCCTCCATTGGATTTGAAGCCATCTGTTTGTTTGTAGCTAAAGTATAAATTTTCCACTGTCCTAAGCACCGTGATGACGGCATCACTCCAAAGAAGCAGCACCATGGGAACCCGATGGAAGAGCTTCTGCCAGCCCGCTCCAAGGCACTTCAACTCCATTTGCATTGATTTGATTAGGGGACAGAGAACCAGAGAAAAGACAGTGTCCTTTCAAAATTGTTACTCTCCGGATACTTTCCTGGACTTCCAAAGGATTAAATTTCACTTAATCTGCTTTCATCAAGTATCCATTTGCATGACAACTCTCAAAGAGTAATTGGCCCTCAGCTGCAAGACAGTTGTCAAAATCAGTATGATGGCCGGGCGCAATGGCCCACACCGGTAAGTCCAGCACTTTGGGAGACCCAGGTGGGAGAATTGTTTGCATTCAGGAGTTTGAGACCAGCGTGGGCAACATAGGAAAACCTCATCTCTACAAAAATAAAAATTAAAAGTTAAAAAAAAAATTAGACGGCATGGTAGCATTTGTCTTCATCTATAATCCTAACTACTCATGAAGCTGAAGTGGAAGGATTGCCTGAGCCCAGAAGGTCAAGGCTGTGGTGGACTGTGGTCATGCCACTGCTCCCCAGCTTGGGTGACAGAGTGAGACCCCAACTCAAAAGCAAAACAAAACAGAAAACAAAAACCAGTATGACCTGCTTTTTAAGGACTATAAATAAAATGGGAATTAGCTGGGCGTGGTAGCGCATGCCTGTAATCCTGGCTACTTGGAAGGCTGAGGCGGAAGGATCGCTGGAGCCCAGCAGGTCGAGGCTGCGGTGGCTGGGAGCAGCCACTGCACTCCAGTCTGGGTGACAGAGTGAGACTCCAACTCAAAAATAAAAAAAAGTAAAAATAAAAAAATAAAATGGGGAGGCAAGTTTCTCTTACAGGAAAATCACAAACCATAAAGGTGGTATTAAATATGGTGTCAGAGTGGGCTGTGCCTCACTTTGATTCCTAATGTAGCTTCCTGTAAATTCTAGATTAACTTCTTAGGCATACCGTATTTATGCATGTCTGATTTGTCATGACCAATTCCCCCCATTTATGGATACTAGCAAATTAAAACACTTCTTGCCTAAGGCTGTCAACGTAATTGTTGAAGTTATTGGTTTTTCAGTGCACCAGAAAAAGTGTACACATACCAGGAATGTGAAGGACTTCGTCATGCTGCTGTTATGGAACTTTTCTTACAGGTAAACCAGTGAGGAGGGTGCTGACTTCTGCTTGCCGTGCTACCAGAACTGTGTAGTCATGTAGTCAAGAGTTATCAGAGAAAAGCTATGCTCCAGACCACTTAGAATCATGTTCTCCACTTGGAAATATTCACAGAAAATATCTAAAATATAGCACTGTTGTACTCAAAGTATATTTTCTCATGCAACTAACCGCAGTGAGCGAGCATGGATTTTCTTAGTGTTCAGTTAGATACCCTGAGATTAAGTACCTTGAAACGGACTTGGTAATGTTAACTTTTTGCTAGTTACCTGAATTGCACCATCATTGAAAAGGCATATCAATATTTTTCTATGGTTTTCAAGAACACATCAAAATAGTTTATTATACTGCAGGCTTGGAATGTCTTTTATTTTTTTAAAAAATATAAATGCAGAAGACTCACAGTATTGTGGTCATAAAAGATTCCATTGCAATCTAGATAACAGAATTTAAATAGTATTGCCCTGCAGAATCAGATATGGAGCCAGCAAGAATTTTAATTTTTTTTTTTTTTTTGAATTGGAGTCTCACTCCATCTCCCAGACTGGAGTGCAGTGTCACGCTCCTGGCCACCGCAGCCTCGACCCACTGGACTCCGGCAATCCTTCCACTTCAGCCTTCCGAGTAGCTGGAATTACAGGCGCATGGTATGACGCCCAGCTAGTTTTTGATTTATTCTAGAGATGAGGTCTCACCAAGTTGCTCAGGCGGGTCTTGAACACGTGGGCTCAGGCAATCCACTCACCTCGGCCTCCCAAAGCGCTGGCATTACAGGCTGAGCCACCAAGCCTGGCCAAGAATTTTAATGTTTTAAAGCAAATTTTTTAAATGGCAGTATAGGGCATATTTAAAATTATGTAGAGAAAAAATCATTTGCAAGAACTTCTTAGTAAAATACAATTAAAAAACAAAACTTGCCTTTAGGAGGCTGAGGTGAGTGGATTGCCTGAGCTCGCAGGTTCGAGACCCGCCTGGGCAACTTGGCGAGACCTCATCTCTACAATAAATCAAAAAATAAGCTACGCGTGGTAGCACATACCTTCCAGCTACTTGGAAGGCTGAGGCGGAAGGATCGCCGGAGCCCAGCAGGTCGAGGCTGCGGTGTCCGGGAGCAGCCACTGCACTCCAGTCTGGGCGACAGAACGAGACTCCAACTCAAACAAAACAAAACAAAACAAAAAAAACTTGTACAATAACCTTGATCCTTTGTTTTACCTGTCATCTTATGTTAAATATGATAGATTTTGTAAGGCAACAGAGAGTTAATCTCACATAATGCAGTGCATTTTATTGCTCATTTTTCAAAGCAATTGGCATGGTGTCCCATTTCAATAGAAAGAAACAATCCCAACTTCTCATTTAACACAAATGAAAACTCAGATTGCTCTCTTCCTCCTTACAATTTCCTTAAAGGTTGCATCTTCAGGAATAATCATGCTGAAAAAAGAACTGTAATGTAAGAAGTTGTAAAAAGTCAGATTTCCTTAAAACACCTGAGTATACACTTAGCTTTGATGGTGCTTTTTTTAACCCAGTATTTTGGTAACAAAATTAACCCCAGATGGGTTGGTTGGTCCTTTCTTACAATTTAGTCATGTAATATGCATATGCTTTTGAATGTTTGTTATAATTTTATTTTGTCATTGGTTGTAACCATTTTTAAATTTTAAAAATTGGCTGTAACAATTTTTGAATTGTGTGTTAATTGGTAAAATTCATTCCAGTTCCTTGCGGCAATTAATAGGAACTACATTTTATATCTGAAAAAACAAGATTCTGAAAGATGTAGACCCTTGGCTACAGAGAAAGTAAGAGTAGTACTTCCTTTTGTTTCTGCTGGCACAGCTTCACAGACTCCTGCATTTCCATTCCTGTGCCATGAATGCTGAATCCTTGACTGGGTAGTGGTGGTGGTGGTAATGTTTGTGTTTAAATCTACTTCAGGTACTGTTGAATGGTTCATAGTTAAGGCAACTTAAAAGCAAGAAAAGATTGGTGTTGAACAGATATTGTTGTCAGTCAGAAAATACTAGGGCTATAACACTTTTTTTTTTTTTTTTGAGTTGGAGTCTCACTCTGTCACCCAAACTGGAGGGCAGTGGCCGCTCTGGGCCACTGCAGCCTCGACCTGCCGTGCTCCGGCAATCCTTCTGCCTCAGCCTTCCAAGTAGCTGGAACTACAGGCACGCACTACCACACCCGGCTAATTTTTGATTTATTGTAGAGACAAGCTCTCGCCAAGTTGCCCAGGCAGGTCTCGAACCCGTGGGTTCAGACAATCCACTTACCTTGACCTCCCAAAGCGCTGGGATTACAGGCTAAGCCACCGAGCCCGGTGGCTATAACACTTTTTTTTTTTTTTTTTTTTTTGAGTTGGAGTCTCACTCGGTCGCCCAGACTGGAGTGCAGTGGCCGCTCCGCAGCCTCGACCTGCTGGGCTCCGGCGATCATTCCGCCTCAGCCTTCCGAGTAGCCGGAATTACAGGCATGTGCTACCACGCCCGGCTGATTTTTTGATTTATTGTAGAGATGAGGTCTCGCTGCCCAGGCGGGTCTCGAACCCATGGGCTCAGGCAATTCACTCACCTCAGCCTCCCAAAGGCGCAGGATTACAGGCTGAGCCACCGAGCCCGGCGGCTATAACACTTTTAAACTGTGATCTTATATCTAGACTCCTCAGTAGAAAGTGGAAGTAAAGAGCTGGCAGGAGAGTGACCCATCCTGAGCTCTTGTAGGGCGCCCACTGCAGGCTTTTCAGTGAGGTCCTGTGTTTCAGATCACAGGTTTGGCCCATTCATTCAACAGACAATCTTTATACACCTTTTGTGTGTTTCAAACCGGGCAATAAGTAAAATATGGGGCCCTGTGAAAGGGACAGGTTTGGAAGTGAGATGTTTTTGGTAAGATTGTAAGTGCTGATTATAATTCTTCAGTAGCTAGATTCTAAAATTACACCTTTGAGTTCCTCAAAGGAACATGCCTTAAGTTAAAAATCAAACCCATTTTCAAAATCACTATATATACTGCTGGTTTTTCCTGTGTCCTATTTGCTTTTAGTACTTGAAAAGGTACAGAAATTATCCTAAGGGCTGTGATTATATAACTTATATCTCTAATAATAATTAATAAAGAAACTATTTTAATAAATCTGCTTTTGCAAGCACTGAGTTTCTTCTTTTATATATCTTGAGAACTCTCTAGGACCAAGAACTGCTAGTTATGGGAACAAGCTGTATTGTTAGGTGTCCTGGGGCAGGGCTAGGAATTCAAGTACCTAACTTAAGATTTTACATGGTATCTAGATTTTGCCAGTATGTTTTGCATGGAACTTTCTTTTTAGTCAAGACTATGTTGATGGGCTCTCATCCTGTCTTCCTTGGACTCCAGACGCTGCCCTCTGAGTGTACTCCCTCCCTCTACTCTCTCTCCAATCCAGTTTCCCAGTTTCCAATCCAGCCACAGCTTGGACTGCCAAATATAAATCATAAATAACATAAAGTGTTATGGCCCTGCTCAAAATCCTTTAGTACCTCCACATTCTTCAAGAGAAGACTTACCCCTCCACATGGCTGTGCTTGCATCCTAATTCATCTGCACAAGCCCCACAGGGTACATGGACCTGTACCTTGTTCTTAGAACACCCCATCTTCTTTTTCCTTTCACATTCTCTTCACTCTCCTGACTCTTTTTTGTCCACTTATCTTCCTGGAAGCTTTCCTCTCTTTTTTTGACTCATCTTATGAATCACCACCACAGAGAAACCGTCCCATGCATGTGGGCAGTTGTCATGCTGCATTGTGATTTCTGGGCCACTACCAGAGTGTGATTTCTCTGTGTTTTCTTAGTACCTAGCTTGTGGTGGGTATGCACTAAAACGTGACATCACGCTCCTTGGCCTGTGGTCCCATATTCACATCTGTATTCCCAAAGAAGGCAGTACATGCGCTACTGATAGAGGCAGCACTGTTGTCCTAGGGAAAGGTTCATGGGACAGCCTGTCCTGTCCCTAGGAGTCAGAGAAGTGTGGGCTAGGGAAAGAAACATATTTGGGTTAGAATACCTGTGATCAATATGGCAGTCTCCTTAGGTCAGTGGACTTTAACCAGCATCCCAGGAGTTGAATTTGAGACCTGAATCCCGATCTGAACCCTGGCACAGAGAAGCCATGCAGACATGGGCAAGGCTTGTAACTTTTGCCTTGGTGTCTTCACTGAACTGAAGAGTTGGACCAGGTGATCTCTGAAGTGCCTCCATTGCTACAGGACAGCTCTTCTCACGGAGACTTAGTGTGCACACTGCAGGATGTGGTAATCAGTGGGGCTACTCCCTTAGGGGTTCAGATGACAGTCATGTGACCAACTGACACCGTCTTGTAAAAATGCCTGTATTCACAAAGCTGGGAGGGAATTTGCAATGCTGTTAATGAAATTTAGTGTTCACTTCATCTTTTTTGCTATAGAGTTATGAACTAATTTTAACCTTTAAAGGGATACAACGCAGCTCTGTGGGTAACTAAGGATATAAAGAAGCAGTTTGCTCTTGGGAGAGACTTCCACCACACCTGTCTTTACAGCAAGTTCTGCATGCTTTGACTGTCGTGAATTGGGTGGCACGTGATTCCTCATGTAAGCCATCAGTAACTGGTGTTTCTATTAGCCGGGATATGTTCAGGAGGCGGTTCTCCATGTGCTGATAGTTTATCAGAATAACGATGCGACTGTTGTTTCAAAATTAGAATCAATAAACAGGTGATGATGGCTCCTTTTTTCCCCTAAAATTTCAGTATTGGCTCACAACACATGAACATGTGCCTCTGAAAATGTGGTCATGATCAGTTTCAACTATCCCGACGTTTTGTGAATGAGTTGAATGTGGTGAGTGAAAACAGTTGTGCGTCATGTGCCTTTGATGCTCCCCCTGCTGTGCTGTGCAGGCTCTGACTTAGCATGGATTATGTGTATCCTGCTCAAGACTCAGCCCCACAGGAGCAGAGCCTGACGTCATCCTGGAGGCCCGTTCCGGAGGTGCCAAAAGATGTCTCAGGGTGGTTGCCATAGCAGATGGACTTCTTCCTGCTGCCCTGGGAGCTACTTTTCTAGAACCATGAACTGTGAATGTGTTTGTGTTCATCACAGTAGTGCTCTGTAGCTAGCCTGCTTTCATGATCACTATATATGATGATTTCTTTCTTTTTTTTTTTTCTCCCCTTCCACGGTGTGCTTTCAAGAATGATTAAAATAATCGTTTTGCCTTAACTGTGACACTTGAAGTAAATTAGAGGAAAATTGTTTTTTTCTTCAGGTTCAAAGAAGTAGGTAATTACCTCTGACAATGTAGCTGATAAAAATCTAGCCGTATCAGATCCATTTGTCAACAATTAGGCAATGATAAGTATATATTTTAGGTTGAAAATCTAGCTCTTAGAAAAAAAAATCTACAGATGGAAGTGCTAAGAAGTAATTTTCCAGCTTCTCATAAATTGACAGCTTTGAATCTTCATAAAGTCACAACAAGTGGGTTTATGGGTAGTCAGTGGGACTTCTGGATCAAGGTGGTCATTCGCACATCACATTTGGCTTCCTCCCTGTAGACTGCTTCAGGAATCCTCAGGTCCTTTCTCTAATTAATATGCAGTACCCTTTTACCCCAGAATTCTTCCAGCTGGGAATTCTTGGGACTCAAGTGCTTAGGGTTCACCAAAGGGTACAGTTTATTAAAAGTTAGAGTCACCAAAATCTTGCAGAACTAGGTACAATTTACTAGAAAAGCCAAGCAACTCAGGAATTTGGATTTGTTTAAGATTAAAAGAATGTGATGGATCCATTTGCAGATGAAAATTATGGCACAGATCTTAAACATGTTCTAAATCTGTATTTAAAACCATAAAAAGATTTGGAACTAACTTCTGCTAGACTGTTTCATATATTCATCATGTTTCATGTATGTGTCAAGAATATAGCGTGCGGTTTCTACCATGAGGACTATATTAGTTTTTTGTTGTTCCATAACAAATGACCAAAAATCTAGTGGTTTCAAATAGCCCACATTTGGGTTTTTTTTATTTTTTTGCTTCTTTAATTTTTATTTTTATAGATTTATAGGATACAAGTGCAATTTGTTACCTGGATATAACAGATAGTTCAAATAGCCCGCATTTGTTATCTCACAGTTTCTGTGGATCAGGAGTTCCAGCACAACTTAACTGGGTCCTCTGCTCAGGATCTTAGCAGACTGCAGTCAAGATGTCAGCTGGGGCTTTGGGTTCACCAAAGGCTCAACTGGAGAAAGATGTGCTTCAAGCCTGCTGAGGTTGTTAGCAGAATTTATGGCCATAAGACTATGTGGTCCACATCTTCTTGCTGGTTGTTGGCTGGAGTCCACTGTTACTTCCTGGAGGCCACCCCACAGTTCCTTGCTGTGTGTCCCTCTCTCTAGGCCCTCTCACAACATGGTACTTACTCTTGTCAGCCATAAAGAGTCTCTCTGCTTGGAGTCTCTGACTTCAAGGACAGCCTAAGCCCTCTTTTAAAGGGCTGCTGACTTATTAAATCTGGCCCACTAGGGATACTCTCTCTTTTGGTTAACTTAAAGGCAACTGACTAGGGGCTTTAATTACATCTGAAAAAAATCTTTTCACTTTTGCCATATAATATATCCTATTATAGGAGTGACATCTCATACCTTTTCCATATTCTGTTGACTAGAAGAAAGTCTCAGCTCCTGCTCACACTCAAGGGGAGGGAATTGTACAAGGCATGGCCACCAGGAGACAGGAAGTGTTGATGGAGGGGTGAGGATAGGACATACCTTGGGTGCATCCATCACAGGCACTCAATGAATGTTTATTAAAATTAGTTGAAAGATTCTAGTACAAGCCAGTTGTTTAGAATGCAGATTACGTGTTCAATTGGAAGAGGGTGATCTCTGTAGTTAAGCTTATAGGTAACCAAAGTGTAGCTAATTAATTACTATTCAGTTGCCTTGGGTTTGGAATAAGGTCAGAGGTGTGAAGTACAGGAAAACTGCTTCCTCCCATCTTCTGGGTCACAGGGTTTATCCCATTCATCAGCTCAACAGCCTCCCTGCCCCTCCCAGCTCTGTTTGTTGAGAGCCACATCTGCCTCTCGCCTTTCCCATAGACCCGGAGTTGCCAGCCCTCTTGTGCTGCCCTGAGCGTCTTGCTGTCACTCCCACATGGATGCAGCCCAACCCCAAGCTCCCTGTGTGCCCAGATGACCTTTCTCTTGTGCCCCCAATCCAAACCATTTCTCCTCAGTATGAGTCACCTCACTGGGTATTAGATGCAGAGGAAGGAGGAATACTAACCATGGGCTCTGCTTCTGTCTGACATGTGACAGATGTTGAGTGTTGCTGTGTTTCTCTCAAAAATTTAAAATATTTGTGGCATCCCTGTGAATTGCTGTAGTTCCCAGGGGTGTTCCTGTGCATACCTTGGGAACCATAACTTTACCCTATGCAGGATTCTTCCTGCATTGAATGCTCACTGCTAGCAAGGTGGTATGTTCAGGACTGGAGGAACAAGTAGAGGAAAAAAATATGCCAACAGCTGGTTTGAACACTGAGAAGGGTGAATTCGAAGCTCAGCAACCCTGCTGTGGGAGGGCAGAGCAAAGTGTGCTTACTTCTGGGTTGGTGTGGAAGATGACATTTTGCCTTAAGACAAGAGAATTATCAGCCCTGGCATGATGCTTCCTGATCAAATGTTCCTATAATTTGCCTGAAACAAAGCTGAAATCCTCAACAGACCACAGTAAAGTCTTGGTAGTCTGTTGATTTGTTGTAGAGCATTTACTTCTCACTTCAGTAGTCCATTGTTTAATTATCTTCAGTGGGGACACTAACACATATTTCTAAAAATCAGATTGAAAAGAAGACATGAGCATTTAGTCACTTATCCACCTGAGTGCTTACCCTTGGGCTGGCTGATGTGTGTGACTCAGGACCAAGAGCACAGAAGAGGGGTGACCTTGGAAAAGACCAGAACTCCCTCAGCCTCCAGCCAGGTGATGGTGTTTCTGTAGCTCACAGGGACAAGGGCTGCTGGGGAGGTCACCCACTTGAGGGCATGGGAATCAGCACCCTAGTGTTTCAGTGGCCAGCTCACCTGGGCCCTGTGCTGGAAACTCCACCATGGGCATAAGGTTTTAAAACATGCCAAGTAATATTATATATCATTTAAGCATAATGTATGTAGGGGCTAAATCCAGGACAGTGGTCCTATCTGGGGGTGGAGATGGAAGATGAGACTCAGAGGGGCTGCCAGGAGGAGTGAGTTGTGTTTAGCCATGTCATTTCTTAGAAGAACTGGCAGGCAGGGACTGAGTGTGTCATTCATTTCAACTTTGAGTCTTTGTAAAATATTTTCTTACTTTTAATTTCACAGATTTATGAGAATTAAATTTTGTTGTTTGCTTTAAGGAAAACTAGTGAGTGAGTAGGCATGCCATCCACTATTGTCATTGAGTTTTGTCAATCCTTGAGTTGAGGGAAGAGCTCACTGTGGGTGTTAGAAACTCTGTGCCCAAGACAGATTTTGCCTGAAGTGCCAGCTTCTATCCTGGGGACCACTCAGAGCTGCACCGCCTTGTCAGGAAAATGTGGATGGTGGCACCTGCTCCCCTGTACAACTGTAGAGAGGAAGGAAGATGGCTGTGCCCAAGCCTGGCATTTAATTGACCACAAAGTAAACATCAGTTAAACATGAATCTAAAAATGTGATGGCTTTTAGACACTTCGAAGAATGCAAGGGGAAGGTTAGGAAACATAGGAAGATACTTACATTTATCTTATTTATTTTATCTACTATTCTATTACAGAACACATTTATATTTATGGAAAGTGCTCCATTCTATAATTAGAAGAAGCAATCATGCAGAATTGTCCCAATTTTAATTCATTAATCTTTCCAACCTGAAAATAGTCTAGGATATTTTATAACAGTTCATTTTGCCTAAAATTGAACCATGAAACTACTGGTCTTTGAAATGACTGAACAAATTTAAAATGTGTATAAACAGGCAGATCAAAATTCCAAGAAAATCTAAGCATATCTGAAAGCCCTTTAACAAAAGAAGCCATTCTTGATATGTTTTTGTAGCATATTTTTGTGTTTTCTTTTTTCCCTCGTTTTAAAAATTTTATGTATTTTTATGCAGACTGATTTAGCAACAGAACTTCAGCCCTGAAGGGAACTTGGAATTTGGGGATTTAAAATTTTGTTTTAAAAAATGAAACTGTGTTCTCCTTTGGACTGTGAGTGTCTATATGATGGAAAGTATGGGTTTGATGATGCTGGTTCCTGGTACTTCACCCTGCAAGACCTTCATACATACTGTGGTCAGTCTGTCTTACTCAGGAAAAAATATTGTGGGAACTCAGAGGGAGGAATAAAGTTTATGGGACCAAGATTATTGATATTTTAAAGGACAAAATAAAGTCTCTTAATATAGTTTTTTTAAAAATCTACTACCAAATTTTGACTAGATCCTGGAAATACATACATATGTGTACTTTTCTTTCAGGAAATAGAGGCAGACTCTCATCCATAATAAAAAGTTATTAAGGGAAAGAAAAAAGTTATTGGCATGACAGACTATGGGCTTGCTTCTTGACAAAGCATGTTCGTACTTGGCCTATGGTTTATAGCTTCCCTTGTCATCTAGCCATGCCCTTGACCCAGCTGTCTTCCTTAGACAGAATCATGGCATTCCACAGTCAGAGGAGATCTCTTAACGATGTGGTGTTTTACAGGTAGGGAACAAGACCCAGAGAGGCAGAGGACTTTCCCAAGCTTTCCAGCCAGCTGCTTCCTATATGCCAAATCTCCTATACGTAATATCATAGTTGACCTGCCGATCAGTCCAGTCCTGCGTTCTGTTTCTGGGGTGACCTAGTGGACATTCTGTAGGAAAGTGGGGTCATACATCCCTAATATTTATTACCATCTAGTAGGACTTCTTGAGTATGCCCTCCCTTACTTCTGCCTCCTTCAAAAACAATATTTAAAACAAAAGAAAAAAATATAAAATAAGCATAAATCTATTAAGAATTTTGGAAAACAAGAAAGAGTAGCATCAGTTAACCAAAAAACAGTGTGGAGAAATTTCTGTAAAATGGAAAACAAAATAAGAAAGGATTGACAGAGAACTCGAGCAGAGAGGCTTCAACCCCTTCAGACACAGCCAACTGCTGGGAAGTGAGAATGCCCTTCTGCTGGAGGACATTCCAGCCAGGAAGGGAAATAGGAGCCAGCCAGCATCAGGGTTATTCATTAAAGGAGCTTCACTTCCCCAAAATGAGGAAAATTGGGGTGGGAGCATAAAGAAGAAGTTTTGGAACTGTGAGGGTTCTCCAGGTTATTCTGGACTTCCACAACCCATAAGATCAGGACATGGAGGAAGGTCATGGTAACCAGGGATGAAAGATACTGTATCACTGCTATACCTGGGATTCTTCTGATATGGGTCTTCATGGGGCCTGTAGATCACTTGCCTGCTGCTTGCTCACACATGCTAAAGAAAAACCCTCGTCGATATATGGAATTCACTTCCACAGAGCCTATACTGACCTCCATTGAGAGGGGAAGACAAGGTGGGGAGAGATGGGACAAAGGCAAAACAAACCCCTGGAGACTACCCATTCCTTTTTTTAAAAAAATTTTAATTTTAAATGTTCATTATGCAGATACCCTTGTTGATCAGGTGTCTCCCCCCACCAACCTCCGGCAGGGAAACTACCCATTCTTGTTATCTGGTCCTTCTTTCCCAAATGTGAGGGAACCACCAAGGATCATCAGATATTTGAAGAAAACCAATAGAAACAGACAAACAGACGAACACTAACCAAGATAGAAAACTGACCCATACAAAATGGCAAAGTAACAGGAGAATGTTATAATTAAAACCTTTAAAGAGATTTAAAAGGTACTGTTGTCATAAACACAAAGACTAATAGGAAAAAGAAGTGATCAGAGAACAAAAAAGGAGTTATTGGCAACTAAAAGCATGCTTGTCAAAATAAATTCATTAGAAATGATTCAGAAGGGGCAAGACTGGATAATAATAGTAACAGCTAACATTTATGAGGATTTGCAACTGTTCAGACACAGTTCTAAGTGTTTTACATACAAATCAGCTTAATCTTTTTAGGAATCCTGTGAGACAGATACTGTTATCCCCATTTTACAGATGAGGAAACTGAGGCACATAGATTAGGAAATTCTCAAGGAAACATAATTTCAAAGAGGCAGAACTAGGATTTAGCCCAGGTGGCTTGATTCCAAAGTCCACATTCAACCATACTGATGACTGAATTAATATTGTAATAAACAGACTAGCTCCCCCAAAACAGAGGCTCTCTGTTTTTTCAGGTTCTGCAATAGTTACTGGCCCATGTGTGCCACATCAGTATTTGCCAAATGAATGAATAAAATAACTATCTAATGATTAAACACCAAACTCCTCACAGAGGTTACCTATGAGGAAGGAGACCAAGGTTAGATTGTGAAAGGGAAGTTTAGTTTTTATTGTCTGTAGTCCTTTATTATTTGAATTTTTACAAAAAGTGGCATCACTTCAGTAAAGGAAAAAGGTTTCAATGACAACTTTTTTGTCATACACTAATTAACCAAAACTTTATGTTAATCTACAGTATTTATGTATCTGTCATGTACAAAATCCAAAAAAAGGTAAAATGGATGTTAAAGCAATCTTTACAAGTTAAAGCCACTAAGTCTTAAGTCTTTGTTATTAAGTTGCCATATTCATATTTGTTTTTATGTGTTCTTAAAAAAAAAAAAAACCCTCCATACCCTGTTCTTATATGGGAGACAACTGTGGAGTTAGAAGATCCTGTCCTCTTTATTTACCATATGACTTTGACCAAGGTAATTTACATCCATGAACCCCCAGTTTTTCAATCTGTAAAACTTGAATTAAAATATTGCACAATTTTGCTCACAAGCCTCAAATATTTACTGTCTGGCCTTTTAGTGAAAAACCTGGCAACCCCTGTTCTATCGATTCAGTATAATCCCAATAAAAAAATCTCACAGGCTTTTTTGTAGAAGCTGATGGACCTGATTCTAAAATTCATATGAAAATACAAAGGGCCTACAATCACCAAAACTTTGAAAAAGAACAAAATTGGAGGATTAATGCTACCTGATTTCAAAGCTTATTATAAAGCTACAATAATCAAAACATGGGGGGAATGGTGCAGCTTAATGGAGCAGAACATAGCTCAGAAATAATCCCACACATACATGTACAACTGATTTTTGACATGGCTCAAAGACAATACAATAGAGAAAGGACAGTCTTTTCAACAAACAGTTCTGGAACAACTGGATATCCATATGCAAAAAAATGAACATGCATCTACACTTCATACCACAATGGATCATAGACCTAAATGTAAAACCTGAAATTATGAATCATTTATTAAAAAGATAAAATACTTGAGACTATCGTTAGGCAAATATTTCTTAGATATGACTCCTAAAGTACGATCCATAAAAGACCAAATCAACAAGTGAGACTTCATCAGAATTAAAAACTTCTACCCTTCAAAATCATGTCATCTAGATAGTGAGAAAGCTAAAAGAAAAATAGGAGAATCTGCTAGAAAACTGTCATAGGAGACTCTGAAACATGGTTTTTACCCTCTCTGGGCTGGAGAGAGGCCGCATCGGAGAGTTTAGCCACCCAACCTCTCTCCCTGCCTACCTTGTGTGCCCTTTCTCCATGGGTAGGAGCAAAAGCTAAGCAGCAAACAAGTCCAGCAAAACCGGTTTCCTGAAATCAAAAAACTGTTGTTAGGAACAGCCACATAGGAGTATACTTGAATGCTAGAAAATATGGAACTTGAGGGAAATGGGAAGACCTGCTTTGGAACCAAGCATCCCTCCCCGGGTTTATACCCTAAATCCTAAGCTATTAGCTGTAGGCCTTGGGCATGTACCCTAACTAACCTTCATGCATGTCAGTTAACTGAATCTGTAAAATGGAAAAAACATTGTGGGAATTGGAGATCCGGGTACATAGTGTCCCTACTGGGGGAGCACAAGGTGGCCTTCAATGAACCACTGTTACTTTTATTCAGTCTACCAAGTTGGGCTGCTTGGGTTTATTTTGCTAGCATAAAATGATCCATAAAATGCAAAAACGACATGCAAGTCTAAAGACTTGTTTGTTGTTTTTTTAATTGTTATCTATAAATTCTAGATGATCTTACTGGAAGAGAAGGCCTAGGCTCTTTTTAGAGGGGATTAAGCATTCCTGTGCAGGATGGAAAAAATTCAGGAAGGGAGCCAGGAAAACAAATATCCTAAAGAGGCTTAGAGTCAAGAGGTGAGGGTGGAAGAATTTGACACAAGAGAAAAAGAAAAATGCAGAGTTACTGGTGGTGTATTTATGACAGGAAGGTTTTCCCAGAGAGGATAAATCTGAACTCTTCAAGGGAGGGCTGCTTGCCAGGCCTTAAAACAAGAAGAAAGGGGTCATAGGCAGGTTGGAGGAAACGTGCCATGCTGCTGACCAAAAGAGGCAGCAATGCTTGGGGTGGGACCCAAGGGGCAACGTGTAAGGCCCATGCTGCCAAAAAAGACCAAGCAGGAAGGATGTTGTTTCTTTAGCACAAATTTCCAAGATGTGAGATCAAATCTGCCAGCATTTATCAGGTCCACTAGTCACCCTAAACTTCCCGATTCTCATGCAAATGAAGTGTGATAGAAGAAAATAGTTGTGATATCCTGAGAGTGTTCACAGCCTTTCCTCACCCCAGGAGTGTTCTCTCTCCTAGCTCAGTTCCTGGGCTTGTGTATTGAGCAGAATAATTAGAGCTTGACTGCCTTACTCTGAAAAGGGCAGAGACCTGGAAATGGAAGGGGATTGGTGTAGGAGAGACCAGAGTCTGTGAGCATCTGACTGTGGGGGGGGTGAGGAGGGGGGTTGGAGAAGGGAACAGGGTGTCAGCCTCGTGGGGCTGAGTGAGACAGGCCACAGGCGATGATGACTCAGATTGCTTCTCTGCTGACGTTGGAGCCCTGTGTGAGAGAGGGGAGACCTGGTGGAGTCTCATGTTAGAGGTTAAGATTTTTGTAGCCAAAAAGGAAAAGAAATAAATAGTTGCAATGAATATCAAAAAACATGATTTGGGCTTCTAAACAGGCTTAAATTATAGGAAATATAACAACCAATAGATTACTGGGCTCAGTGGCTCAGCCTGTAATCCTGCACTTTGGGAGACTGAGGTGAGTGGATTGCCTGAGCCCGCGGGTTAGAGACCCACCTGGGCAACTTGGCGAGACCTCATCTCTACAATAAATCAAAAAATTAGCCGGGTGTGGTAGCACTCACCTGTAGTTCCGGCTACTTGGAAGGCTGAGGCGGAAAGATCGCCGGAGCCCAGCAGGTCAAGGCTGCGGTGACCGGGAGCGGCCACTGCACTCCAGTCTGGGCGACAGAGTGAGACTCCAACTCAAAAAAAAAGAAAGTATCTCAAAATACACAAAAAGAATGGACTTGTCAGAAAATTGGCTAGTATAATCAAGAGAACATTAAATTACAACTTAAGCAAGCAAATAAAGAAGACAAAACCTTTAGGCTAAGCAGAATTATAAACAGCAGATTTGACATATTTAGTTGAGAAGGTACTCAGTAATTTACAGGAGAACATAAGAATGATAAGATTTAGGAGCTCTCTTAGCCTGGGATAGCTCTGGGTTGTTTCCATATAAAGAGTATAAGTTATTAAAAGAACTTTAAGTGTAAACAAGTCCATAATGGGCCTTTCCCAGGGTTGGGGGAACAGCCAGTGATGTCCTTGAGGTCCTAGGTCCTTTTATATTTTTCTATCCAGCCATCCTTGACATGTTGGCTTTCATCATGGTCCCCAGGTAGCTGCCACAGCTCCAGGCATCATATCCTCACACACATGTCCAAATTAAGGAGAAAAAAGAGTAACTTCTCTTCAGAGTTTCTTTATGTTAAGGAGGAAAACCTTGCCCAAATCTCCAAGGAGACTTACTCTCAAGCCCCACTGGATCAGATTTGGTTACTAGTTCATGCCCTGCCAGGAAGACTGAGGAATCACCTGGCATTTTCTACTTATAGCATGAAAAATGTGTTCTTGTAGCAAGGAGGAAGGAGAGACTGGGTGGGCAGGCAAGGCTTTGGGTCAGCAAGAGAAGGGAATGGACCTTGTTCTGATAGATGAAAGTTTGCAAGAAGCTCTGAAAAGACACACCCAATGGGACATGTGAGAAACCCGACAGAAAGATGGTGAAGCGCATTAGATGAAGGAATTCAAAAGATACTGACAGGCTTCAATAGGAAGGGCAAAAGGGACAGGTTAAAATTTAGTCAGGATTAAAATGCAGGGTAAACTTGAATTTTTAAAAAATTAGCCACAGAAGTACAGGGGGGCAAATGTCTGACCAAGCAGTACATGTGAAAAAAGCAGGACTGGCTCCTTGACTGCAAGTTCATGTGAGCCAGGAGCAAGGCTGCCAAAGAAGCTTATGTAACCAGAGGCTGCAGTAATGGAGTCCTGTTCAAAGCAAAGGGTTGAGGCCCAAGGCCTCCTGGGCTGGCCCTGGCCACCTCCCGTGCCCAACCTCTCTCTCTATTAAGTTTCTCCAACACCTTCATCCCACTCTCATTGCTTAGAAAGTCTCTTTCTGTGACTGCTTAGCATCCACCTTCTCTCCATTAACACTTGCCCCAGGTGCTTTCTTCTCCAGCTTTACCTGATTCAGCCTCCTCAGCCCCAAGCAGAATCAACCACTGCCTTCTAGTTTTCCCACACATCTCCAGTCCAGCTCTCACTTGCCTCTCAGCCCTACACTTCTCTCTCCCCCCCCCCTTCACTCCTCCTCCTCTTTCCCCCTCCCTGTCTCTTTCTCTCCTTCTCTGTCTCTCTCTCCCTCTCCTCTCTACTTCTCTCTCTCCCTCTCTCTTGCCTGCCCTCCTCCCTCTCTCTCTCTCTCTCTCTCTCTCTCTCTCCTCTCGCCCCCCCCCCCCGCCATGCTAAACTCTACTTTTAGATGGTTGTAGGATCCCTGGTTATGCACATAGTGCCTGGTATCAATAGTAGGTATTAAGAACTGTTGATTGGTTTAATGACATAATAAAATGTTCCCTGTATTCTTTGTTAAACGGGGCACATGGAGAGTGGTGCTTCTCAAACTCTAATGTGTCTATGAATCCCCCAGGGATCTTATTAAAATGCAAAATCTGATTCATCAGGGCTAGGGTGGAGCCCCAGACTCTGCCTTATAACAGGCTCCCAAGTGAAACTTATGCGACCGGTCCTTTGACTGCACTTGGTGTGGTGAAGACCTGGGCATCGTGGTAAATTCTGGGCACTGCATTTCAGTAAAGACATTGAAGAACACAGGCATAATCTGAATGCTCTGATACTGAGGACAAATTATTTTCCCTCACTAAGTTATAGGTTCTTGCTTTACAAAATGGAGATAATAATAGTAGCCAGTTCACAGGGGCATTTTGAAAATAGCTCACACAGTGCCCAGCAGAGCAATAGCACAGGGTATAGGTTAGCTGCTGTCACTGTTGTCATTTTTGTTATGACTCCAGAGGGTGAACCTAGGACCACTGGCTGGAAGGAACAGAGGGAGATTTGGCAAAATATAAAAAAGACCTTTCTGATCATCAAAGTTGACCAGAAACTGTGATTAGAGGGGCCTTCTGTGTGAGGTATGACCCCCTCCTCGCCCTATTGGAAGTGTTCAGACTTCCCTGCCCAGCTGGTAGGAAGGCTAATGAGGGATAGAGTGCCACTGTCCCTTCCCATTCTGCTTTTGTGTGTAAGACAGTGGGCAGATAAAGACATATAAGGGAAGAAGCAAATGAGCTGGGCTTTCTTCCATGGCATCCATCACTCAGCAGCCAGCTCTTGAGGAATCTTCATGGTGTGGGTAACAGGAGGGTTTTTGTTTGCTTCTCAGAGTTACAGAAGGTGATGTTGAAAATCAGGGAAAGGGTCAAAAAGAGATGATAAAATCCCTCCATGATAACTGCAGGAGACAGAAGACCAGCGTGACTAGAGGGAAATGGAGGAGGGGCATGGTGAGTTAGCTAGGGTTGGCAGAATTGAGCCTTGCACACGAGGCTGCTGCCTTGATTCCAAAGGCCCAGGAAGCCAGTGAAGCTGCTTAAGCAAGGGTTGGTTATCTGTAGACTTACACTGGGCTACATCAGAGAAGATAGATTTGGGGGTGTGGTCAGAGAGGGTACAAGTAGACCAGTAAGGGCGTTGCTGAGTGGTTTCCATGATGGATTTATGTGAAGGTGTCAAAATATAGAGAAGTAGACACATTTGAGAAGTAATTAAGAGATCAAGTTAACCAGACTTGATTTTTGCAGTTCCTGAGCTATACCCTTGAGTGAATGGCTATAGAGTTCACTAACTGGGAAGATAGCCTTGCTTCAGAAAATGATCTTGAACCTAATTTTGTTAATTTATTGACATCCAAGAGAAGATGTCAGGTAGGCATTGGTGTGAGCGTGGAGTTCAGAAGAAAGTCTGGGCTGGAATAAAGATGTGTGCATGGTCTGCATGTAGATGTGGCTGAGGCTGTGGGTGTGCATGATCTCTCTCAGGAAGAGCATACAAAGCCACACTGTCCACAGTAGCCACCAGCCATCTGTGGCTATTTTAATTTAAATTAGTTCAAATTAAATCAGATTAAAAATTCAGTTCCTCAGTTGCACTCAGCAAAAATGAGAACCAGGAAATGCCCCATAGATATAACAGTGTGGTAGTTAGGGATAGAGGGAGCTATATCAGTGAATTAATAGGGCCAGGAGCTAATTTGAAGTGGTTAAGGGAGCTAGAGTTGAGAAAACAGTCAGGGTAGACAACTCTATCAACACATTTGGCTAGGAATTGGAGGGGAGAAATAGAATGTTGACTGGAGGGGAGGGGCGGATAAGAAGGCTTTGTTTGTAGGTTTCATAAGAGAAACTCGGGTATATGTTTAATAGCCATTGGAGAACTTTAGGAATATGTCCCCCGGATATACTCACATGTACATAAGGAAATACACGTATGCATGAACAGCAGTGGTTTAAAAACAACCTAAATATCCTGGTTCAGGGGACTGGTTCAATGAATTGTCCTGTCCATACAGTAGAATTCTTGCAGCCATTCAAAAGAAAAAGAGCTTTCTGTAGTATCTGCTATGGGACCATTGCCATGATTTATCAAATGATTTTTGCAAGATGCAGAAAAGAGTCTATTATTGCCACTCTTTGTATTAAAAAACCAGAAGGTAGATGTTCCAGAGGTATTCTATGATGACATAAAAATAAAACAAAACAAACAACACTTTCTGAAAGAATGATCAAGAAAAGTTCCTCCAAGATGGGGAACTGGGGAACAAAAAAGTAGGGGTAAATATTTTTTCAACATTTTTATACTGCCTGATTTTTTAAAACTATGCACATGTATTTTTAAAATAAAATATTTTTAAAAGTCAATAGGAAGGATTCGATTGAGAGAGGAAAGTTAAATCAGGAGAGGGGGGCGAGAAAGATCCACCTGCTGCCTCTCTGGTGAGGACCTTTTGGCCCTTTCATCTTCACTGAGCAGCAGCTCCATGAAATCAGGCATATTTTACTAACAGTGGGTTTTTGTGAGGCTCCATTGTAACCATCCTGTATTATTTCTTGCTGGGTAACAAATTACCTCAAGACTTAGCAGTTTGCAACAAACATTTGCCATCTCACATTTTCTGTGAATTCACACATGACTTACCTGGTTGCCTCTTACTTGGGGCTTCTCTCAAGACTGCAGTCAGGGTTTGGCCAAAGCTATGAGCATCTCAAGGACCGACAGGGTAGAGTCACTTCCAAACTCATTCCCCTGGCTGTTGGCTGAATATACCAGTTCCTCAATCCGTGGGCCTCTCCATAGGGCAGTACACAGCATGGCTTCCATCAGAGAAAGCAGAAGAAAGAGGGTACACCCAAGATGGAAACCACAGTCACTGAGCCTGAATCTCAGAAGTGGCAGCCCATCACTTTGCTGTGTTATGTTTATTAGAAGTGAGTCAGTAGGTGCGGCCCATACCCAAGGGTGGGAAATTCCACAAAGGAGTGAATCCCAGGAGGCAGGGATCACTGGTTGCTGTTTAGAGGCTGTCTACATATATCCCCCAACTCAGCTAACTGCATACTTCTTTATATGGTGCTGTTCTATTCCAATGCATTGCAATAATTTTTGTTTTAGAAGAATTCATGTACTCATCTTGATAGATTTTTTCCTCGGAATGATCAGTTGATGCTCTATTGCACTGCAGTAATACTTCAGGGCCTCCCATCTGTTTTTGATACTTTCTGAATTCTATCCATTGATAAAATTTGGGAAGTTTGATAAAATAAAATACTGATCATCATTTCACCCTTCAAAATTGTTTAAGGAACATTCTCCCCTATAGTTTTATAAAAGGGAATGTCTTTGTTGTTAGAAAGTATATGTTGGCAAATTTAGGGATAAAACAAGATGATATCTGCAACTTGCTTGCTATAGAGAGAAAGATAAAATAAATGGGTGAAATGTCAGTTGGTAAATCTGAGTAAGGGTAATTGGGACTTCCTTATACTAATACTTGTAATTTTTCTGTAAGTTTGAAATAATATCAAAATTAAAAATTTGAAAAAAAACTTAGATTTCTCCCAACTTCCAGACCTACTTAATGAGAATCACAAATGGGACATGGGAAACTTATAGAAGCCTCAGATACATTCTGATTGCTGATCTGCAAGGACTGGGACTCAGTACATGAAAGTACATTCATTCTACTGTTCAAGCTGTCTGCATGGAGTACCTGCAATTGCCAGTTGGACTTGTGCTTCTTTGGTTAAAGATGGTTGTCCCATGAGACAGTGTGTGTTCCCTAACCACCACCCCTGGCTCTTCTGTGACTGCAGAATTGGCCTTTCCAAGGAATTGGGATTTTAATGGCAGAGGGGTGAGTCTGATTTTGAAGGCTAGGAAGAATGGAGACCCCTCAAGGATATGTTTGTGGTCTCTGTGCAGAAGTCATCCCTAAATCTTCTGGTTCCTCTCCACTTCTGAGGCACATCCCAGATGTGGAGAGGCCAACAGCCAGGCAGGACCATGTCAGCTCCCACACCAGGGTGCTTTGCATACAGGGTGTGGCCCGTGTGTATACAGAATGGAGAGCACATTCGTACTACCTGTGGCAGAGTAAGGAGGCTTCATGGAATATGGGGCACATGGACTGTGTCTTCAGAGAGCAGTAGGAATGACTAGGTTTATTCAAAGCCACAGAACTCTGAAACAGGAGGACCCTGAAACTAGAGTCCTGCTGCTGGTTCTGTGTGCTGGGCACGCAGGCTGGGTCTGAGAGCACAGGAGACACCTGTGATTCCCATGGAGCTCCCTGCACAGCGGCCCTGCACTGAGGTTCCCAGACAGAAAGCCCATGGGGAAGGAGGTGGGAGGGGGCCACAGAGGTCTGGTAGAGGAGACTGACAGGTGGGTTCCAGGCCCAATCCATGTTAGTCAAGTTGGTGACTGGAAGCCCTGCACTTGCCTAGGTGCTACAAGTCCCTCACAGCACCTTTAAAATGCCATGGGGGTGGGGTGTCATGCCTATAATTCTAGCACTTTGGGAGGCTATGGTGGGAGGATCACTTGAGCCCAGGAGTTCAAGACCAGCCTAGGCAATGAAATAAGACCCTCTTTCTACAAAAAGTTAAAGATAGCTGGGTATGGTAGTGCACATGTGTAGTCCCAGCTATTCAAGAGACTGAGAAAGGTGGATCACTTGAGCCATGGAATTCAGGTTTGCAGTGAGCTGTGATTGTGCTGTTGCACTCCAGCCTGGATGACGAGTGAGACCCTGTCTCTAATAAAATAAAATAAAAAATACCATAGGTGGGGTTTGGGAGACTCTGCTTTCTTAAGGATGGAGCATATTCCCAGGAGGCCAAGATCTCAAGAACTGTTGGGCAGAGTTCCTTTTACCTTGTATATCATTATTGTCAATGCACATTTGTACCTTATGAGGGCTTTGTTTGGAAATAGTTGTCCTCTCATTGTGTGGAAGCCTTTGGGCTCTGACTCATCCACTGTTTTGTTTTGTTCCATTTCTGCCTAGCATATGCTTCCCTCTGTGGTCAGCCGTCACTTCCTCCCAGCCCAGGACATTTGGCTGCTGGGCTGTGCATACATGGAAGTGACTGACTTTTCTGAGGACACTGAGGAAGTCTTGATACTGATGCCGGTTCCTTTTTGAAAATAAGAATGGTTGGGTTTTATTTTATTAATCATTGTGAATGTTTTATTCTTCCCTTCTATTGTTTTTCATGCCCTTTTACTGAAGCCTACATAAGTAAGAGTGTTCATCCATGTGCTTTGCCATATACTTATCTGGAATGCTTGGTTCAAAGGGTAGTAAAATAAATATCTACAACTTGGTACAGTTGCAGTATTATTTATTTGGTGCAAGTTTGCTTAATTTGACTTGGCCAGATGACTTATGGGATTTCTGGTTTGCATCCTTCTCCTAGATCCACGTAAGTTAGCTAAATCAGCTACAGGCTTCACTAGGTGATACCAAATCACCTCACCAAAGCCTGGCTATGTGCTCCTAAATCATGTGTTCCATGTCCTCTTGACAAAATGACTTGCAGGGCATTCAGGGTAACAGGTAAAAAACATCTATATTTTATAACTTTTACCAGTGATTCCCTGCTAGCAAATAGCTTATCTCTTGTGCTATCTCCCATCCTTGGCTTCAGACAAGAAAACAGTAGTAACGTTAGAAGAAGGACTAAATATTTGAAGGTATATTTGATTCAACACCTATTAGGTGGATCAGCTCATGTTTCTACAAAGCAAAGCAAGGAGGTAGCGTCCTGTCACACTCTAGACTTCGTAACTTTTGTTTATTTGTCTGCAGTCATATGGTTCAAGCAGGATCATGCTGGCCGACAGCTTAACCTAAACTGTGACTGGGATTTCTTTTCCAAAGGTCAGACTAAAGAGAGCACCAGTCATCTGAAGTGTCTGTGTGACGGGAATAGAGAAAGAAGCCATTGCTGCTCTCAAAGTAAACAATACATCTACAGTTTTAGACTTAGACACAATGAATAGAAACTGGCTGGAATGAACTGGGTATTTGGATCTTTCTGTGGTGACCTCAGGAGCCTTGTGAAGTGCATCTTAACCACTTCTCTTCCTATTTTGCATATTCTTCTGAATATGTTTATAGATAGAATCTTAATATTTTAGTCCTGGCTTTTATTCTTTTTATGAATTCACAGACACTATTTTTCAGTAATACCGTCCTCACCTAACAAACCAAGAACATTTAAATTTACCCATGTACTTAAGGTTTTTTTACTTTTCTTGGGACCTAAGAAAAGTCAGAACTTTTTTATTTCCATTAGGCAGACAGAGTGTGAGCCTGTGATATTACATATAGAATAATAAATTAGCTGCTGTTGTATCTCCATTATTATCTAGACCAGGTCTCCTACTCTCCTGGATGAAAGAAACAGGTGAATCCTTGAAATTACAACTTTCCCCCAAATTCTCAGACAGGACTCCTGGACTCCAGTCAGAGAGAGCAGCAGGACAGTTTATTCCCCGCTTATCCACAGCAAGCCATGGGAGCCTGGCTTCCTAGAACTGTTGGAATTTTTTTTTTTTTTTTTTGAGTTGGAATCTCCCTCTGTCGCCCAGATTGGAGTGCAGTGGCACACTCCTGGCCACTGCAGCCTCGACCTGCTGGGCTCCAGTGATTCTTCCGCCTCAGCCTTCCAAGTAACTGGAACTACAGGTAAGCGCTACCACGCCTGGCTAATTTTTTGATTTATTGTAGAGATGAGGTCTCGCCAAGTTGCCCAGGCAGGTCTCGAACCCGTGGGCTCAGGCATTCCACTCACCTCAGCCTCCCAGAGCGCAGGATTACAGGCTGAGCCACCAAGCCCGGCTAGAGTATTCTTAATCAATAAAAAATAGGCATATGCTGTAAAAATCATCCAGCTTATTACTAACTGCACCACATTGGAAGGTATGCCTGGAGGAAGGATAATGGAAAGATTCTTTCTTGGTGCTTCAGGGATGTGGGTACCCAGATGTGTTTTGATGACCTCTTATCACGAACTGGGACAGCATTATGTCACTTCAGTTCTAGATTTCAGAAAATACTGACTGGCTGCCATGTGTGCTCAAGATTCAGTAGCATAGCAGTGAAGAGTGTTGGATGGCCTTTCCATCAATCTGATTTAGCGATCAGTATTGGTTACAGGAGCTGCTCCTCACCCAGGAGGGGGCATAGGTAATAAAAAAAGTAAAGGAAATGAAAGATGTAGGGGAGAAGCTGTAATTAATTCTGCTTGTTGAGTAAGAATTAACTGTTCTGAGGGAAAATAGCTGTCAAGTGAATAAAAGCTTGAATTCCTGCCTAGCGCTTACTGTGTTTTTCTTGAAAAAAAAAATCAGGCATAGTCAAGTCAACCATTCTGGTTTCAGCTTTATCCAGGCTCTATAAGAGGGACACCCAGTGGCAGCAATTCTGGTGACTCACAGCCATCAGCATCCAGGGAAGCCCATCTTATCTGGCCAAGGACAGGCCCTGCCCTGGAGGTGAAGGGTGCATGGTCATCTCTTGTGCAGTGAAGGGATAAAGAGTTTTGGAAATCATACTGTTGTAATTATCGCTTTTGATTTGGTCATAATAATGGTTTTGAGATTTTAGATGACATTAATAGAAGATATAAGATGCTTAACCTTTATCAAGGCCATACGGTGTTCAGATGGGAGAAGAAAACACCTGCCTTGGGGAGGATCATAAAGATGATGGGAAACATTTGTGCTTTCTCTCGTGGCCTTAAACTGTTGCTGCATTTCATAAGAATCAGCTTTCAGTTTGGTGACATGCTTGTGTTTCTGCAGAATGGAGTCAGGCCCCTCTGCAGTGACCAGGGGTGCTTTGATGTCGGTGCTACCTCCTTCACCTTCCCAGGCGCTTAGAAAGGGTGTGGGGCTCCTCTGGGCAGAGAAGGAACTCACCCTGCAGCAGCTGCTTTCTCTTTCCTGTTGGCAACTGGCAGTATTTCCTTAAAGGGTTATTCCCCCTTCATATTTAAGAAAAATATTTAAGTTTTTTTAAAAATCCTGTGTTGAAATCCAGACGTAAGCAGTGGACTATTTCCCGCATGTCATGTAGTAGATTGCTTGCCTCATCCTTTTACTTTCTGAGTTCTCTGAGTTTTTCTCATGCCACTGTGAAATCTTGATCCCTCATGCTCCATGAGTCAGGACTGGAATTGCCCCTGGCCACCACAGGCACCTCCCTCAGATGGTCACCTCTGGGTCCATTTAGAGACTCTCTGACTTCTGTTGTTTATTGGTGGTGTTTTTTCCTATTTGAGCTTTTGCACCTCCATGACACACCTTGGCTTAACCTAATTAGTGAGGTTTCAGTTCCTGGGTCTGTAAATGTCACCCATCTACAGCTTTCACTGAAGGAGCCTGTGTGTTCTTTGGAGCAGCCTTTGCTCTTCGTGTCTACTGGTCTGAGTCCCAGGCTGTCTCTAGCTGTCCACTTGGGACCTGCAGATTAAAGAGGAGGGCTGACCATCTCAGTCTTAGATGGTCACAAACCTTCTGGGCCCATCTCCCAAAGGACCCTAGTGACCCATGTGACCACACAGCAGGCTCCCTGGCCTGGGAGAGAATGACGCTGCCACCCTCCTTGACTCCTAGGGCTTTGGGACAGGAAGGGAGTCATATCCTGAAGGTCCAGGCATACCCTTATCTCCCAGGCCTAGGAGAGGGAGGAGCATGCTGCCTATATTCAGATCAGGAGTGAACTCATTCCTGAAGAAGTAATGCTGTGTAAATCTAGGAAATGTCTCCCCCCTGACTAGATGCTGCTGGCCATCTGGGTGACTGAGCAGCTGGGCTGTGTCCTAGTCAGGGTGTTACTGAATGGGTCAGTATCAAGGGACTGAAGATAAGCAAGAAGATCGTAGACCTCTCTCTTCCGAAACAGTTCAGTACCACATTGTAGCAAAGCCTGGGTGGAAGATCTCTCTGCACTCATTTTGAAAACCACATCACACCTGTAGATCTAGTTACTTCTGTGAAAGATGCCATGCTAAAGTAATTTTAAAAACAAACTTAGTCATTTGTCCTCTGATTTGGGGGCAAATTATCACCATACTTTTTTTACATTTTTATTTGTCAAAATATGAAATAGTCCCCCTTTCTCACACAGAATTGTTTCACCTTCACCCATCTTTTCAGTCCTCCCATATGGGGATGTCACTCCCAAGTCTTCATCACCCTTTATCACCCTCCTACCTATAATAACATATAGTTGATGCCCATGCCAGAAATAATTGATTGTCGCCTTTGCTTCTATTTATATTATTTTCTTGCCATTAGTCATAGCTTGCTTTTATCTTAGGGACTTTGCTTCTTTTTATTTCTGGTTATTTCTCTACATTACAAATTCTATTTGCATTCCGACCTGATCCTGCATGGTGTGACTGGCCTGCGCCAGCAGAGTTAGAGCACTGCTCCCAGCCCCAGCCTCAAGCCACTGCCCCATTGTTCCCCTTGGTGGATGTCCGCAAGGCACTCCAGAGCCCACACTTCTTCATGTTCACATATTGATGCTTCAAAAAAGCATTCATTCACTTGAGCCTTTTAAACATCTGTTACCACATTTTTCTCTTCATCTAATAAAGCAGATATGACTGACTTTAACCTTTCTTGTTCCCGAATAATTTATTCATAGTTTTGTTCCCTTGATGTGCTTAGTAAGTTGCAGTCCGTTGCCAAAGCAAGACTTCCAGTTCTGCAATTCCCTTCATTAGAGATGCTCTCTTCAGCACTCTGCATCATAAGACTTTTCCAGGTTTCAGTTGCTTGAGCATTTGTGATTTTTGCTAACTTTCTTACTCAGTGTCCATATTTTCTTGTTCTTGATCCCTTCAGAAACTTTTCTTTAAAAAAAAAAAATCAAGGTCTTTGGTTTTTTGGGTTTTTTTTTTTTTTTTCTTTGAGTTGGAGTCTCACTCGGTCACCCAGACTGGAGTGCAGTGGCCGCTCCTGGCCACCGCAGCCTCGACCTGCTGGGCTCCGGCGATCCTTCCGCCTCAGTCTTCCAAGTAGCCGGAATTACAGGCATGCACTACCACGCCCGGCTGATTTTTTTTTTTGATTTATTGTAGAGATGAGGTCTCGCTGCCCAGGCGGGTCTCGAACCCGCGGGCTTAGGCAATCCACTCACCTCAGCCTCCCAAAGGCGCGGGATTACAGGCTGAGCCACCGAGCCCGGCTTTTTGGGGTTTTTTTAAGTTGATTCTTTAACTTCCTTTCCAGAGTTTTAAGCACCTTTTAATATCTTACTTAAATGTGTGCTTACAGATCAGGATAGGGGTTAACAGTGTATTCCAGCTCTGGGACTGCTTTGGTTTTAGAAATTTAGCAGAAGCAGAAAATCTGAGCCAGGAGTGGCAAAACAAAACTGGATACACACCTAGAATCCGAAATCACTGGCAAGACTTCCGGGGTTGGAAGTGTGATCCAGTTGAATCTGAGTCTCAAAGCACAGGAGACCCTAGTAGATAGTTGGGTGATACCATTACAGTACAAAACAGAGCAATGTCTGGACCCAGCATCGGGGAAGGGCAAGGTAGTGCGTAGGTTGGGAGTCCAGCTCGGGGGCCAGACAGGCTCCAGGCCTTGGGCAAGTTTCTCAACCTCCCTGTGTGATGATAATGGTGCGCCTTTCTAGGATGGTTTTGAGGAGTAAATGACACACACGTGTACAGTATTTAGAACAGTGCTTGGCATATAAAGTGATGTAAGTATTGGTCACTATAAATTTAGTTACACATAGGTAATAGAATATAACAGACATTGAAAGTTTTGCCAACAAAACAGGAGGTAAAAAGGTTTTGTTGTACAAGAGCAGTTAGAAACGCAGGAAATGAGGAGGTAAAGTAGCCAAGATTGGCAGGAAGAGGGCCCAGGGAGCCCTGGAATTATGGACTAGTGCCCAGATACACATGCCTGAGCCTTACAGCCTGTGGAAAATGATGGGGTGTCCCAGCTGAAGCCTGGGGTTCCTGGGGAAGGGTCTGTTACTTTAGTTGCTTAGTAATTCCATGTGTATCAGGGGTACCCATAACTTAGAGAAAATATCAGTGCCGCCCATTGATGAATGTAAAAGGTAAGAACCAATGGGCAGTCCTGGTGAGGGCTAAGTACCCCATGACGCTTCTGAGAACCAAGGAGGGGCTCTCTCGTCAGTTTTGCTGTCAGCTTGTGTTAGCTTTCAGCTTCTTCTCGCCACCTGTGGAACCTCACAGCCGTAGTGTTGGCAGGCTTGTGATGATCTCAGCAGCTCAGACCTGAGACGGCTATAGCTAATCAGACATGACTGACTCCCTGTTCCAGAAGCATCAGAATGAGTGTGTGCCTGAGGGATGGAGGGAAAGCAGGCTTATGCAGGTTCCCCACTTTCCATGGGAGGTAATTTGCAGTCTCAAGATATCTCCTTTCAAAGTGCCTTTAACTTGTGCTTTGGGAAATTTTACTCTGAAACCCAAATGTGCAAAGAAAGCAGGGCTCAAAAGATCATTTGAGAAACAATATTTCTTTTTTTTCTTTTTTTTTTTGAGTCAGTCTCACTTGCCCAGGTTGGAGTACAGTGGCTCGCTCACAGCCACCCCAGTGTCAACCTGCTGGGCTCTGGAGATCCTTCCACCTCAGCCTTCTAAGTAGCCAGAACTGCAGGCGTTTGCTACCATGCCTGCCTAATTTTTTGATGTCTCGTAGAGACGAGGTCTCACCAAGTTGACCAGACTGGTCTCGAACCCCTGGGCTCAGGCAGTCCTCTTGCCTTGGCCTCCCAAAAATGCTGGAATTACAGGCTTGAGCCTGGCTGAGAAACAGACATTTCAAACACCTTTTTCTTTTTTCACTTTAACGACGTTCATCCTCCCCAGAGTCAACTTGTGCAGTTAATGAACTGTGTCGTGGACACTCTTGCATGTCACCTGTTGTGTGAGCAGGGAGCCTTTTTGGACTGGGATTTTATTTTCTTGGAGGAGTCTTAGTTTCTGGCTCGGACCACACTCATGATTTGGCACTTTCCTGATGGTCCTTAGAGTTTCCCTTTCTCCTCCCACCCAGCTGTGACTGCAGACCACATTCCCGTTCACCAGAGCCACACCTAGGTTGCTAGCCATAAGATTCCTGCTCCACGGAGTCCGATCTTAGGGCCTGGGATCCAAGCTTGCATTGTTACTAGAGCAGGTCGCTGTTGGGAACTCTGAAATCCTGGTGCTTCTGATATCAAGTCCATGTCGCTGGTGTGTTTTCCATGATCTCATGCACAGGATCAACAAATATGTGATGCAGAGAGTGATGCTGGCTGCAGGAACCTGAGTATGTCTCATTTATATACACATGAGAAAGGAGGCTTCATCATTTCATCTTAATTATATCATGATCAGTGGCTGAATTAGAATCTCTGGCTGCTACCCGAGGCTTGAAGCTCAACGGGTCCCTGTCCCATGTGTTCATGGAGCACCAGACAGTGCCAGGTGCTATTGTAGACCCTGGGCCTCATCATGGCCCTGCTCTCCAGAGATTGCATATCAGGTGGGATACAACATTTAAAACAAAAACTCTGCACATAAACATTGAAAAAACCAGATGGTCTGAGTGGAGTGTAGGAATTAAAATAGAGGGATGTGCCAGTGACAGGTGGCTGCACGGGGGAGGAGACAGGCTGAGGACCGAGTGGCAGGATGGTGTCACCGGCAAAGCTCTGGCAGGCCTACCAGGCAGGTACTGCAGGCACCCGGCAGAAGGACTTGGTGACCAGAGCAGAGCCAAAGCTGGAGCGTAGGCCAACAGGGCAAGGGGACGAGAGGAAAGCAGGGTGATTTGCAGTCCACAGCGTGGTGCTCCGGTCCCCTGTTTAAAACATTGCTTGGGACAAGAGTAGGAGAGTCTGGGATGTGGTCTCAGTGCAGGCAGGGGACAGCCCTGGGGAGGCCAGGAAGAAGGGCCAGGGGACGGAGCAGGCCTCAGCAGAGCCGGTAGAAACTCTGGTGTGAGAACCAGCTGGGGATGGCGCTGCCTCCTTAGTCGGGGACACTGAGAAAGGCTGGCTGGGTGGGAGACGGGAGTCAGGGCCACTGGCACATGTGGTTGCCTGTGAAAATGAGGCACCCTCTCTAGTGCGGAAGGTGGACATGAGCCCTCCAGGACCGGCTGTCGGGCTGCCGCCTGGGCCCTTCTACCCCTCCGCTCACTGCTGATGGCATCACCAGGCCCAGGCAGGATTGGATTTTTTAATTATCATATTAGAATATTTTCAGAGTGCTGTTTGAGGTAAACTTTCCAATAGATAGGACAAATAAAAATAAGTCTTTGTGAAAATATGGTGCTTCAGAAGGCCCGGTCTCTTCTTTGCTTTTTCATCTGAATTGCCAAGCTGTTGCTTAGTTTTGCCCTGGCTCTTGCCGCACGTCCTCAACAAGCTGCTTAGCCAAGCCGAGACCCCCATGGTCGCATCGGGGATACCTGTAATGGCGAGGTGCCGATGCTGAGCTCACATGTGAGAGGCTCACGGCCATCCTGCCCTTCCTGCCTGCCCTGGTAGATGGTAGCTGACTTCTTTCTGATTGTGGTCCACCTCGGCTGCATGTTGGAATCATGTGGGGAGTGTTCAACAATCACATCACCCGGTCTGATGAGATCTGTGCTCTCTGGTCAGGCCTGCACACCCGAGGCTGGGAACCCAGGGAGCAGGTGCTGCTGCTGACCTGAACTGACCTGGGAACCCTGTTCCTGCTTTAGCTACTGCCCCAGGACTACCCGTGTGGCCAGCAGTTCGGTTTCGTCTCAGCCACTGCACTCTGCACTCAGGGGACGCGGGCCTGGGAGGCCTCCGGTACGGGCACTGGTGTTACTTGGGGTTTTCCATCCTTCAGTCAAGAGCTGCCTGCATATGTTCCTTCTGTAGGAGGTTGTTTTTTGGGGGGCGGGGGTCATGGAATAGTTGATAGTAGATTTTGAACTGGAAAAGCAGTGTAAATCAAATGATTTCCCGCATGCTGTGAATAGAAGGACCCTAACATTGATTGTGGATCAGCCAGTGAGAGGCGCTGCTATAAGCCTGGAGGGTAAAGGGGCCATCTGAGGTCCAGGGGTCCACCGTGGCCATCCTAGGTCTGTGGGAAACATCACAAGTCTCAGAAACGATTTCTGGCTTCTCTAAAGGGGGTCTGGTGGCACAGACTCCCTCAGAATAAGCGGTGCATTTAGCTTAATGGTTAAGTTCCTGTTATAATCATTACTAATAATGCAAAAACTCAGACTGTGCTATTTAAAGAATAATTTGGAGCCTGAGTGTTTTAATGAGTCACAAGTGGGGGAAAATTCCATTCTCCATTGTGATACTTTTTTGTGAAGAAGTCTATTATCTTGCTTATGTATTTATGAAAGTTTTCATTTAAGGACCCCCGAAGAAGCCAGGTTTTTTTTTAAGGGGATGATGTTGCTCCCTCTCACCCACACCTCCCTCCAGGGCTGCTAAAGGGAAGAAGCCAAAGAGCTGAGCTGCCAAAACAGTCTGGTGCTTGCGGGACCCCCAGCCCACTCAGCCAGCCCTCATGTGGCCTGGGAGGAATCAGTTGTCACCTTGCAACTCTGACGCTGGCTTGCTTTTTTTGTGAAAGGTGGCAGACAACAAATCAGAGACTTGGAAACCAGGAATAGTTGGTGGAAAAACATCGAGGACTTGTTGAAAATTCAGAGTCCTGGCCCCTTTGCAGGCCAGAGCCAGCATTTCAGCCTGTGAGTCTGTGGCCACGAGACTGAATGATCTTCAAGGTTCCCACCTAATCAAAAACGTTGAGAGTCTGAAGTCAGTCCTGCCAGTTTCCCCGGGGGCAGGGTATGACTGGGTCCACTCCGGCAGGGACTGTGACTGGGTTGCAGCTCTCCTTTCCCCAGGAGGGCTGGTTTGCATCACAGTCGCTGCATCGAGGACACATGGGGCGTTTCTGGTGCAAGCTGCGTGATCCCCTCCTGAAGGGATCCAGGCCCATGAGCAGCAGTTGGTTTACCCAAGAGAAGTCATCTTACGGCTGGACCGCCAGTAGCAAGTGTCCATGGCTTCTGACCCCATTTTAGCACACAAGGGAAGTAGAGGCCCAGCCTCTCCATTTGTGCAGGAGGGGCTTGGATGTCAGCCCTGATCTCCTGCCAGCTTAACTCCTTGTCTCCCGCAAGCGGGCTAGGCAAGCAGGCCATGGTTTTCCCACCTGCTGAGGTTTTCCTTTGAGCTTTGGCTACAGGTTCTGCCAGTGGCTCAACATCTCCCAGCTGGGGAGTGCGGGCGTGACGAGACCAAGGGAGTCAAGCTGAGCCCTGCTCCCCACCATGTCCCCAGGAGGCGGAGCTCCTGGAAGGAAACCACCTGGCCCACCACCACACTGCACTGCGGAGGCCCTGGGAGCACAGCCTTCTTGTCCCAGCTCTCTCCTCTGGCTGCCAAGTTGGCCTTAAGACACCCCTGGGCAGCGAGGCAGATCAAGCCCTGAGGGACCAGCCGCAGAATGAGAGGCTGGGGGTGGACTTGGCCCAGCTGACCAGGCCATGGTCTAGGGGAGGCAAAGGAGAGGGTAGAAGTGTGCAAACAGCTGGCCTGAGGCACGGGCGGATGTAGGGTCCCTGGCCATTCTTCCTGCCTTTGCTATCAGTGTGGATGGCCCTGTGAACTCAGGGACACCCCCAGGCTCTCAGGTGTTGCCCTGAGCAAGGCAGGCAGCGCAGATGGGGGGCAGCCCCGCCAGGGGGGTCCCGCATACATCCCCAAACCTGGGTGAAGCCCTGACCTGGGCCTGAGGGAAGGAGCCGTGGACACTGGGGGAGTCTCCCGAGGGCACATCAACTAAAAGGTTAAGCGGGGCACCTTAGGAGCAGCTCTGGGAAGTAAGACAACGTCACCTGGGGCTTGGTCAACCAGGGAAGAAGGTCCATCTGCCCCGACTCCTGTGAGGCTGGAGGCCTTCCGGAGAGAGCGGCTGCACATCTCTGCGCCTGTTACCTGACCCTGTGGGCTCCCAACCACAGCCACAACTCACAATGGGGGAACAATTGGAGTCTCAAAAGAGCCTCAAATGCTACCCATTTTGATTTTTCTCCCTCTAAGAATGTTGGAAATGTGACTGTAAGAATCTGTGGCAAACTGGGGAATGTTCTAGCTCATTGTTTTAGTTTATTTAAGTGTACTTAACTTTTAATTTCTTCTGTTTACTTGTCATCAGGAAATAAATTTATATTCATTCTCCCTCTCTCATCAAAAGACATTTAAAATTGATGACACCAGCTAGAAGGGTCTGCTGTGAACCTGGGCTGAAATCCTCACTTTCCTTTAGGGGGATCTTCGACATCTGTTGTTCACAGGCAGCATGGGCTTAGGAGAGGACCTGAGTGTCAGTAATGGAAAAGGTAGCAGATGTGAAGAATAAGTTCTGGGAGGCTCTCACAGGGCATGGCAGTCTAGTTTCTCCAGGTTTGTAAACTAAAGCTGTCTCCATTGCCCTGGAAGACTGAAACTTCCAGAAACCTTGCAGCTGTGGGTCATTTGGACAGAGCAAGTCCCTGAGCCATCATTAACTCCCATGCCCACCCCTTGCTCTGGGCCTGCTGAAATAGGGTGGCCCCTGTGGAAAATACCTGCCCCCTTTGGTAAGCTAGCACCCTGGCCCTCTTCTCATCAAAAGCCACCCCCTAAGTCCTGCTCAGATGCAGACACTAGACAGTCCCCTCCCTGGCCCTAACGAAGAGGGGGTCAACCTTTGAGAACCCAGCACTGAGCCGTCCTGGGGGGGCAGGCCAGGCTCAGAAAAGATGAGAAGAGTCAGGAGCAAGAGTACTGTCCTGAGACCCTATGGAACTAAAAGATGCTTAGGAGGAACTTGCACCCAGGAGTTCGAGGCAGCAGTGAACTAGACAGAGGCTTTTGGTTGATGGTCTTATGAAAGGGGCTTCTGCCCCTGAAAGGCACAGAAAGCTTGGCATATTGCCTCCAGCCCTGTGTGGCACTTGGGCTCCCAAGGTAAGTAGCCAGGTACCCAGGGTACCAGCAGCATTTGTGCTCAGTTTTGCTTTTCCATAAGTAAATAGCTGGTATCAAAAATCTGTGTGTATGTTTGAAGCTAAATTCCAAAGTAGTTATTCATTTATTAACAGATAGGCCAGAGCTGTAGTCATACTTTCTAGCACCCACAGGGGAGAGGTGGCTGGGAGAGGCAGAACCACCCCCTCCACCCAACCAGCTGCCTGATTCGTGAGCATGGACTTGTTCCCTTCTGACCCCTCCTTGGCAGTCTCCCACCCTGCTGTCCGGATGGGCACCTCCACCCTGGCCTCACCCTCTGGGAGACTGTGGGATGTTCCCATAAGGATGTGGCCCTGGGTGGGGGAGGGGAGGGTGATCCTGTAGCTGTAGGGTCAAAGGGCTGGTAAGAAATGTCTGATGATTTAGAGCATCTGTTCTAGGCCAGGGACTTCATGGACAATAATCATGCAGCCTGCCTGCAAAATTTGCCCGTTGCTCTCTCTGTGCAGATGTAGAAACTCAAGCTCAGCAAGGTCACACAGCCAAGGTTGCTCGACCCATGGGGCAAAGCACACACTTGGCCCCAAGTCAGTGCCCTGTCATCTCCTGGGCCCTGACCCCCCATGCCTCTCATCCTGGGCCTCCAGAGAGGAGATGCCAGTACTTCTCATCCCACTGTCCTTAAAACCCCTGCAGCGCTGGGCTTACACAAACACAATGTTGCGTTTCTATTCACACCCCTATCTGCTGACCCATCAGTCAGACACAAGGACTTGCAGGAAGCCTCGGGCAGTGTCGGAGAGTCACCACTTGCCTGGGGTCAAAGCCTCTGTCTGGGATTCTGCAGAGAGTGGGAGCCTCTGCCACTGCTTGGGCACTGCTGTGGCTTGTGTGGCTCACCTGCTGTCCTGTGTTCTCTCAACAGCAAACGAAGCTTGTGGCCGAGAGCCTGAAGGAGGAACTGAGGGAGGACGGGAAGGAGAAAGCGACCTAAGTGCCAGGTGCACCTGGCTGCCCTGCCCTCAGAAACTGGTGTCTGCGCCACACCTGCCGTTGGTGTGCAGCAGGGAGGGTCCCCGGGACAGCAGCGTGGCGCCTGAACCCAGATCCAGTGCTCAGCCAGAAGAAGTGGCTCCCACGGACAAGCGCTCTCTTTACTACAGTGTAGCGGCTCGGGGTGCGCAAGGAGGCGGGCAGTTGTGGGTAGTGCCCAGACCCCTGCCTTCTCCCCCCAGGTTCCTTCCCAGGCCCCTCACGCCACCAGCTGCCTGACTTTGCTCCAGAGTCACTCTCCACGAACACGCAGCCAGCTCTTCGTGTTGCCCTCGCAGTGATGGTCACTCTGACCCCACTGCGGCCCAGGGACCTGTGGACAGGGCAGTGGAATGGGCTGTATGCCCCCTGTGCCCATCACGGGAGCCTTGATTGAGAGAGGGGTACATGATGCAGTCTCCCAGGCTGGGACCTCTTTCTTGGTTCTGTTGTGCAATATGCTAACACTTTATCAACAAAAACAATAAATGAGCTGAAAAGGCAGCCTGCACGCCTGTGACTCCTACCTCCCTTATGTGGATCGAGATAACCTGCCCTGTTCTGACACAAGCCCTGGATGAGGTCACCACAGGTGGTGCGGTGAGATGGGAGCGGAGGGTGGGGGGCTTGACCTAAGGCTGGGCGCAAAGCCTGCAGCTAAATTCCAGGCTGTTCTCAGGAGCTTCTGCTGTGGCTGGCACCTGCCCCAAGAGAGCCTGTGAGGTACTAGGGCTGCTTCCACATGCTGAGGTGCCCATGGTGCCAGGTCGGGGGCCAGCGGCTACTCCTGGTGCCCTGGCATGAGATGGAACCTGCAGAAGGGGCCATCTTTGCCCAGCAGTGCTGTCCAGCTCCCTAGCTGTGTCCATGGGGCTGCCCCGCATTCACAGACACAACAGCGCCTTATAGCTCAGCCCTGCCTTTGGTACGGCCCTCCCCACAGTGCCCGCTCTCCCTTATGGCCAAGACAGTACAGACCGGGGTGGGGCGTTCCACTCAGAGGCAGCAGATACCCCGGCCCACCTGGGGAAGGTGGGGAGGGGCAGGGAGGGACTGTTGTGCTTCCCACTGGGCAAAGACCTGTTTCTGTCAGCTTAGGGGTCTGGCACCTGGATTCTCTCCCTCACTCCAGAGCTGGGGGCACCCCATCAAGGCCATTCGAGCATCACTTGCTTTTGGAGGCCCCAGCTCAACCTGTCTGGCACTCCTTGGTTGTTTATGTCGGTTGTGCCAGCCCATCGTATTTTCCAGCAAGGACAGGTTGAGTTAGCTTTGCCCCTGTGCTTGCTTGGGATGAGCCACTCCAGGGTTAATCATTCAGTGGATGTTCAGTGTTTGGCAGACACTTCCTAGAACACGCTTATGTCTTAAAACGTCAGTGAATGGCAGCCACCGAGATAGGCCTCAGCCTGAGACTCCAAGATCATTCTCCCATCCCAGCCTGGGCGCTTGTGTTTGCTGGGAAAGGAAAAAGTTCAAATGGGACCTCGGGCCCCAGTTCCTGGTCTCCCTCAGAGACCAGCTCTGGGAGCCAGCCACATGTGTTCTTGGCCTGGGAGGCAGTGGGTCCTGGGTGCCTGGAATGTGAAGCTACCAGCTCACCCGCCATCTGCAGTCACAGAACATCTCTGCTCTGCTCACTCGGTTCTCCCGGCACCCCTCTGAGCCAGGCAGCCTCTCCCCAAGCTGGCCCTCTCCACGCCCACCTGGGCTCCCTGCACTCATGACTGTGTCCTTCCCTGAAGCTGCCTGCCTGCGCGCCCTCAGCGTCTGAGGACACAGCCGTGCCACTTAACCAATCCTGACTGAGTCACTACGCAGGGGAGAACAGGACAGACCCCAGACACGCGGCCACATGGGAAGATGAATGTGGAACCCACCACTAGCCAGTTCCTCTTTGTGTCCCCAGAGCTCAGAGAAGGTGGCATCAAGCACATGGCAGGTGCTCCACAGTCAGTGGCATGGTTGGAGGTCAGTGGCAAAGTGGAGGAACAACGTGTCCTTCCCTGCTGCACATTTTGTAGCTCCTTTACTGGACTGAGAAAGAGGACCAGGCCGATGCTCACCCCACCCCCACCCCTTGGCCTTACACAGCCTGTGACCCAAGGGCATGGTCTCTGTGTGGAGCCCTTGCCACACCCTGCTCCCTGCACCTCACTTGGTCCGCACCCTTTTGGCCACTGACTCGCCCACAGTTCTCATGTTGGTGGCCTCCCTCAGCCCTCAGACCCAGCCCACGCTATGCCCAAGAGCCACAGTGAGGGACCCTCTTGTCCTCTCCACTCACCCTGGCCCCCTGGCTCACGCCCAGGAGAACATCCCTGTTCTGCTCACTCGGTTCTCCCGACCCTGAGCACTCCAGCCAGGGGAACTCCCATTTCAGGGGGTCCTTGCCCACCTCCTTCCACAGGGTCCAAGAGCCAGGAAGCACTTGGTTACCATGAGTAGACAAGGACCCTGGAGGTGTCAGCCCCTGGCCTGACTCAGAAAGGCACACAGAGGCCCGGTCAAGAGACGGGGACAGCAGCGTCTCCTGAGAGGTGGGCAGGGACAGCGTGGGGAGGGCTGCAGGGCCAAGTCCACGGCCCTCGTTTCTCAGATGAGGCGGGAGGCCCGAGGGGAGGAGGGTGGACGACAGGAGGCTGAAGCTAGGACCCCGAGCCCAGGGCTCTCCCAGTCACCGGACAGCTTCCCAAAAGGACAGTGGGAGAGCGGCTGTGGGACAAGTCACAGGAAAAGAACTCAGCCACCCGGGAGCCCAAGGCCCAAGGGAGGCAAGTGTGGTGGATTCTCACACGCAGGCAGGCCCGTCCTGCCGTGGCCCTGCTGGGAAGTTCCCAGGGCCTGGAGACCATCTGCCGCCCAGGCAGCCCTCATTGGACAGGAAGCACTCTGGGAACGGCCCCTTCTCCAAGTGGCTGGACACTGCATACCTGAACCTCCTGGGCCCTCGGGCGCATGCACACAGGGCCCTGCCAAGCTCCATCTCAGCTGCTGCCTGCCTGAACCCCACTCCTACCTAACCGCCAAGGCACCCAGGACTGGCTCTCCCCGACTGTTGCACACACCCCTAATGGCCTCCCTCAAGCCATGATATTAGGCTTGTCACTGAGGCTTGGCCCCGATGGGGTTTGGCCCCAGGCCCAACTCACTCCATGGCCCAACTCTCCTTTCACACACAACCAGCCGTTGCCACTCTGAGCCCGGTGCTGTGACCTTTACTGAGTGCCTCCCTGGTGGGAGAGGCTGTCACACCCCAAACAGGCAGCTCCTCTCACTCCCCAGGGCACTAAAACCCCACCCCAGAGGCCTACAGAAACCCCGGTGCGTCCAGCCTCGGCGTGAAGGATCAGTTGGTGGACCCCCTTCCCCTCCCGGAGCCTCACACTCCCTGCCAGCAGCTCAAAAGCTCAGACTTGAGGACAAATTGCTATTTTAGTCATTTGTGGCATCAAACAAGAAGCAAATGTTCAGGGACACGCAGTCCTGCAGCAAAGCTGGAGGCTACGAGCCCACTGGTGCCCCTTGATGCGCTGTCTGGGCCGCAGCTTCCTTACGCTGTTCCCATTTTAGAGGCGGGGAAGCCGAGGCACGCCGGGTTCAAGGGACGTCAGGTTCTCACAGCAGCGTGGCTCCACAGGCTCATGCCTGCCCGCATCTGCCCTTTGCTGCCTGCCATGCTGCCCACAGCATCCCCTAGCGCCTGAGACCTGTGTGTTCCAGCCCCAAACCCAAGAAGGAGGGAGGCCAAAGGCCACAGGACGAGGACTGTAGAGTCCAAACTGTTTCTTACCCAGCTTTCAGAATCCCATGCTGGAGCCAGGCATGGTAGTGTGTGCCTGTAGTTCCAGCTACTCGGAAGGCTGAGGCGGAAGGATCGCCAGAGCCCAGCAGGTCGAGGCTGCGGTGTCCAGGAGCGGCCACCTCCCTCCAGTCTGGGTGACAGAGCGAGATTCCAACTCAAAAAAAAAAAAAAAAAGAATGCCATGCTGGATTTAGAGTCAATCATACTCAGGGATCTATCACAGAAACAAAGAGTACCATATGTCCTCACTCATAAGCAGACCTTGAACAATTATAATACTATAATTAAGGGACTGACGGTAGTGGCAAACTTCCAGGGTAGGGGGAGTGGGATTGGCAGATGAGGGAAACTGCTAGGAAAGGGAGGGCACACCTCATCCACAAGGGTGCCTGCATAATCAACGTTTGTACACCTAACCCTGAATTGTACCCCACGTCTTTAAAATAATCAATAAATAAAAGAAGCCCATACCCAGCAAGGACAGTGCCTGGCCCGTGCCCCATTCAACCGCCAGGTCATGTGGGTCCTGGAGAACTCTCACTGGTAGCCAGGTCTGAGGAGCTCCCAGGCCTTCAGGCCCCACCCTGGGTGTCTTAAGAGAGGGGACCTGGCAGAAGCTAGAGCAGGATCCCTGGTCCACGCAGCCAGGTCCTCAGGCTTGGGAACACCCTTTGGCCCAAACCAGGAGAGGAGCCACAGCCACGTCGGGGGAAAGAAGGCACTTTTCCTGGTCCTGGGAAGGGGCCTATTCGAGCAGGTGCCAGGAAAAAGCATGTGGAGCTGCTGATCTCAGCTGTCATAGAGTCCAAGTTAGGTCTTGCGAGCCAGCACGGGGGACCCAAGCAAGGCCTGCGCCAGGGCAGGCAGTGAGACCGGAATCAGGCCTGGACCAGACTCAGCAACAAGGCCTTGCATTCCTCAGACTGTGGCCCCAGACCCCTGGGAGAGAATCACCGGGACCCTATTCAGTGCAGATGTGCAGTCCACCCCCGAAGCCTGAGGAGCTAGGTGGTGGCCATCTGGCCCAGGAGTCTACATCTTTGACAACCCCCCCCCAGTGGATGCTGTTGCACACTGGAGTTTGAGAACCACCAGGTGGGTGGAAAGCCTCGCTGGTTTCTGCCCGGAAGTGGCTGATGCTTAAGGCTCCTGCAGAGCCGGTCTTCTTCCCAGCTGACTTGTCACCATGGTGCTGGGTATGGGAGCTCTGTGGGCTGTCCAGGAGCTAGAGCAACAAGCATCCTGGGCAGAGAGGAGCAACGAGATGTCCTCCACACCTGGCTTTGGGTGGTTGACATCTCCCACCACCCTATGTTAAGTCCCTGAGATTCTTGGCCAATTCAGAGGAAGCTGGCCTCCAGTTGGGAGGGAGGAGACCTTCAGCTTTCTCTGACGGGTATGTGGGGGACTTGCATGATTTGAAAAAGAGGGTTATGACGGAGTGTGTCCCTGAGCCTGTGGCATGGATCACACCGATCACACTTGAGAAATCATGGCCCCTGGCTAGATCTTACGGAACTGGTGAATTTCTTCAGTGAAGGGGAAAACAAGGGCACAAAGCAACTGGATTAGGGGGCTCCTCCGCTGTGTTATTCCCACCTAACCATTGTTATCTCCCGTTTACACCTGAGAGTACCAAGGCCCAGGCAGGTGGATGGATGCTGTTGCCGCAGGAAGGGGCAGAGCTATAGTAAATTCAGGCCAGCTGACCCTCTGTGGGTCAGCGCTCCCAAGTGTCCCATGGGCACAGGCTGGGACAACAACCTAAAATGTGAAGAGCTTTCGGCCAAATCATCAGATTAAAGTGCTGCTCAATACCAGCAAAATCAGTGTACGTTTCTGAATAATTTACCAGAAGGGCCACACAATAGCACAGACATGGATATGTATGTACATAACTGTCTGGCTCAGAAAACAGAAACCAAAGATGTCTCCACCCTAATGGTGATGGAAACAACCTGAAGTCACCTTTGCCTCCCTCTCCCTAGATCGCAGGACCCCAAACCAGCACCCAGGGTTTGTCCTTTGCAGGTGGAGTCAATGAAATAAGGACAGGAAGACCAACACTATGGCATAAGCTAGTGCTTTTCAGGATCTGCTCGCCTGCCATCCTGCAGTGGCCTGCCTGGTTATGGGGTCCTTGGTGAGCCTTTTGCTCCAGGAACTGCTCTCTAGCTGTAAATGATTCTGCAGCCCCTCACATTTGGGCTGCAGCTGAAGGAAGGATACAGGTTGGGATTTGCAGTCATAACCTGAATCAGCCCAGTCATGTGGCAGGCCTCCACTCAAATGTGTCCACTGGTCCAGGTTTTTGCTGTGATTCCTGCACGAACATGTTGAAGATACTGATTCATAATGGGCCACTGGCATCTTGGGGCCAAGAGGCACTTCTTGCCCAGTCTCAATTTCCTCCCAGAAATCTGGTCCCATGGAATGACCGACCAGACCAGGGAGGCTCTATCACACTGGAATTATTTGGAAAAAGTTGTGAGACCAGGTCCTAGCCCTGAAATCCAAATAATCGCTCACCTTGAGGTATAATAAACTGCTCCACCTGGTCTCCATGTCCACAATCTCTTAGGACCAGATGGGTCACAGAATTATTCAGGTATTAGAAGGGTAACAAGATGCACATATGTTATGCAATGGCTTGACTGTGGTTTAGCGTAAACTCTATAGTCAAATACCTTGATATTGCTTTGTTTAGCCCTCTGGCACTAAAGGTCAAAGGCAAGGTCGAGATAGTGCCATCCTCTGTCTCACCTCTCCCTACCCAGGTGGGCAGCCTGAGGAGTGGGCTCTGGGGTCAGATCAGCAGTGTCATGGGTCAAGTCCCTTTACCTTTCTGAGCCTCAGTGCCCAACCCCCTAAATGAAATGTGGACAACATGCCTGCCCTGCCCATTACTTTCTAGAGGGTTCTATCCAGATAACACCTGCAAGCTCTGGCATCTAGATCTGTGAATGGTGCCTTCTAGAAGAGGTTTACTGCGCATGCTTTCTTCTGCCCAAAAACTCTTTGAGTGCCACGCAGGCCGTTGGTCAGTGGGGAGGGTATGAGAATTTCAGGGTGAAGGTAGCATGATCAGCTGGAGAGAAGTGTGGACACAAAGGAGGTGCTCAGGCAGCAGAGCTGGAAGGCACCCCCAGAGCGGGGGAGGGGGCAGGTCGGCTAAGAGGAAAGAATTTCCTTTTCCCAGACCCTCAGCTGTGTTACTACGCTCCTTCTCCTGACACTTCTCAGACAGGCCATCACAGGGCCTACTCTGGATTTTTCTCTTATTCTCCTCTACCGCAGGGTCCTCAGCCTCTGCCCACAGACGGCATCCAGCTTTGGTAAGAAGGTGCCTTGGGCTCACCAGCTGGTCCCGCTCTCTGGCCCTCCACTCCCCACCCTTACATTCCTGCAGCCCCTGGGCTTCTGTCTCTGGCCTTTGCTGCTTTCTCTGGGCCTAAGCTCTCACCAAAGTCGCTCATTCTCATGGGTGAGAGCTCCTACTGCATACTTGCCGATGTCATTGGAATCCCTCGGCCAGGCACATAACCCGCAGTGCCCTTGGACAAAAGTTACGAAGAATTTCAAAACGACAGCAGAGCATTAAACCAAGAGTGGGACCCTTCGAAGTGCGGGGCCCTGTAGGAGCATCCAGGTCGTACACACATAGGAAGGAAGCTATGCCAGCAGGACATTGCCTCGGCTTCATTTCCACTTTCACACTGGCATTCTGCTCAGTGACGCTTCTTCTACCAGTGCCCCGCACCACGCCCATTCTCCCTGTCTTCCAGTCCAGAAACCTTGGAGTCCTGTCGAAGGATGAAGCAATCAAAAGCAAAATGGATTCCTCTCTGTTAGCAAAGCCCACTGCTGTGGCTTCATGCAGGGACTGCCTGGTGACCTGAACCCTGCTCGGGTCTTCCCTTCCCTATTCCCAGCAAACTTCCTCTCTACCCCTCCTTCTTGGAACTCCCCTAACCCTGACAGCAGGGCTGTGCAGACATGTCACCATCTCTGATCCATCACCTGGTACTAAGTTAAGCCATCATTTTCTTCTCCAAGGGCATTATGAACTGTCAAGGACCAAGATTCACTTTTATCTCTTCCTGACTTCCCGATCTGTGACACTGTGCATGGAGTGAGGCCTATTCCTGAATTCAGGGGCCCTGAAAAATGCAAATGACTTCCTAGTAGTCACAGTGAGATCAGGCCCCATTAGCTTGAGAAGAGCTACATCCTATTTCTTCTTCTCATTTATCCCCCGACCAGATCCCAGGAGTCTGAGAAACCCCATCCCTGCTTAGGAGCTATGGGGACAGAGGACCATGGGCCACCTGAAGTCCGAAGTATCCTGTGTTTGGCCTTTTTAAGGACTGGCAAGGAGGTTACTGAAGCTAGAGCTGAATCGGCAAATTGAGTGAATGAGGTGAAATCAGACAAACCATGAGACAAATCATGAAATCAGACAAACCATATTCATGAGGGCAAGGGACAGTCTGGGGCACTTCAAAAGGACTATGCAGCCGGGCTCGGTGGCTCAGCCTGTAATCCCATGCTTTTGGGAGGCTGAGGTGAGTGGATTGCCTGAGCCTGTGGGTTCGAGACCCGCCTGGGCAGCGAGACCTTATCTCTACAATAAATCAAGAAATCAGCCGGGCGTGGTAGCGCATGCCTATAATTCCGGCTACTTGGAAGGCTGAGGCGGAAGGATCGCCGGAGCCCAGCAGGTCGAGGCTGCGGTGGCCAGGAGCAGCCACTGCACTCCAGTCTGGGCGACAGAGTGAGACTCCAACTTAAAAAAAAAAAAGGACTATGCTTTTTTAATCTGAGATGAGAAGCCCTGGAAAGATTTTGAACAGGGGAATAACCCATGATTTAGACTTCTGTTTTTGACCATGATGAAACAAGAGGAACTAAACTGACCCTCTTGCCTTAAACAACTAGAAACCAAACAAAATATCTGAAGCAAGAGTTTTCAGAAATTGGGCAACAAACGGCATAGGCCTGTCACCCCAGGAGAGAAAGGAAACAAATGAGGTGAGCCCGTGAGTTCCCCGGTTCACTGTCTGAAGGCTGTTGTCAGAAGACAAGGGAGAGAGAGCCCAAACAAAGCCTGGATGAGATGTGCAGACAGTTTGAAGTTCAGAAAGATCCATGTACAGGGTAGAGTAGCAGGGAGTTGCACAGATGGTGAGCAAGCTCCAAAAAATAGCTGTAGTCTTTGGCTGAGTACAGATCAATACTAGTATGTGAGGAAGGTATCCAAGGCTGGAAAAAGAACCACGGGATAGCAGAACTCACCCAAGGTTGGGAATAATTCATATTCCTACTAGCCAGAGTGGAAAAACCTCAACAGAGTCCTTAGAGGGATACTGCCTCAACAGTGGCCAAATAAGCCCTCAACCAAATACTGCTCTGGATCTGCCCTAATGGTTTAAGAGTGAAACACAGAAGGATCCAAGTGATTCCAAGTAACTGCATTCCAAAACGAAATCTAGCACTTCTCACATGAATACAACAAATCTAGCATTCAACAATGTAAAACTTAGTGTCTAACACTGCAATAAAAGTCAATCTAGAACTTTATACCCAATAATAATAATATCCTTCATACATGAAGGAAAAAGACTCTTTCAGACAAGCAAAAGCTGACAGAATGGAATGCCTGTGGACTTGCACTATATGAAATGTTAAAAAGAATGTTCTACAGAAGGAAAGTACCAAAGCGTGGATCTATGCTAAGAAATGAAGAGTGCTGGAAATGGTAAGCATGTAGATAAAATACTTTCCCCCATGTTTAGCCCCTTAAAAAGAAAACTATTTATACGTATGTAAAAATAAGATTACAATAGTAGCATAAAGGACAGGAAGAGGAAAATGGAAGCATACGGTTATAAGGTTTTTATGCTTGCATATAGTGATATAATTTTAAGATAAACTGTGATACATTAAAAGACATTATAATCCCTACAGCACCCACTGAAAAACAGAAGAGGTACAGCCAATAAGCCAATAGTGGAGATAAAATGGAATAATAAAAAATGTTCAGTTAAACCAAAAGAAGTAGTAAAGAGGGAAAAAAAGAAACCAAGGACAGATAAGACAGATAGAAAAAACTAGAAAGAAAAGTAGAATTAAACTCACCCATATTGACAATTACACTAAATGTAACAGGTCTAAACATTCAATAAAAGACAAAGATTTGCAGATTGGATTTAAAAAAGACGACTCAACTATACGCTATCTACAAACAACAAACCTTAAATATAAAGACACAATAGGTTAACAGAAGAAGGACAGAAAAAGATATAGTCTCAGAAGTCAAAAGAAAGCTGGAGTGGCTACTTCAGTATCATACAAAGTAGATCTCAGAACAAATAATTTACAAGAAATAAAAAGAAACATTTCATGAAGATGAAAGGGATCAATTCATCAAGAAGACATAAGAATCTTAAGTGTGTATGTAACTAATAACAGAGCTTCAACTTTTATAAAATAACGCTGATAGGACAAAAATAAATGGACAAATCCACAGTGTGGCAGAAAAATCAGTAAGGATATAGAAAACTTGAACATTATCAACCAGCCTGAACTAACTGAAATGCATAGAATGCTTCACCACCAACAGGACTTTCCAAGCACTCATTAAACCTTCACCAAGACAAGCCATATGCTGGACCATAAAACAGGTTTCAATACACTTAAAAAGATGTTAAATTACACAAAGCATATTCTGACCACAATGGAATTAAACTAGAAATTAGTAACAGAAAAATATGTGAAAAAATTCCCAAATACTGGGAAATTGAACACCTTTTAAAATATGACATGATTTAGCTTTAAAAATGATTACTCAGCTGGGCTCGGTGGCTCAGCCTGTAATCCTGTGCCTTGGGGAGGCCGAGGTGAGTGAATTGCCTGAGCCCGTGGGTTCGAGACCCGCCTGGGCAACTTGGCGAGACCTCATCTCTACAATAAAAATCAAAAAAATTAGCTGGGTGTGGTAGCACACGTCTGTGGTTCCAGCTACTTGGAAGGCTGAGGGGGAAGATTGCCAGAGCCCAGCAGGTCGACGCTGCAGTGGCCGGGAGCATCCACTGCATTCCAGTCTGGGTGACAGAGTGAGACTCCAACTCAAAAAAAAAAAAAAAAAGATCACTCATACTGCTTTATTCTCATGGCTATTCTTAAAATCAGTGTCAAGATTGTCACATCTTTAAATACAGATAGAACTGCCAGAAGTACATAATTATATATACATACACACGGACAGAAAAATACAAGACTGCTCTCCCACAATATTTAGCTTATACCCTACTGTAACTATGTGCAACTTCTGAAAACAGGTTAAGGAGAATAAGTAACTGTTTAGAGCAAGTAAGTAGTTTGGTCCAGTATTATCTGGAATGGAGAACAAACAAGAGAAAGACAAGGACAAAAGCAGGAAAATCCTTTAAGAAGCATTTACACAGTTGTTAAGATGAATGATGATGGTGTCATGACTTAAAGTGGCAGCAGTGGAGGCAATGTGAAGGGATTAACTTTTGAGCAAGTAAGATTTGCTCATGAACTAGATGTTGGGATGAAGAGTGAAGGATGTCACCAAGACTTTTGGTTTGTATAAAACTAATAAAGGGGCCGGGCTCAGTGGCTCAGCCTGTAATCCCAGCACTTTGGGAGCCTGGGCACCTTGGCGAGACCCAGTCTCTACAATAAAATAAAAATTAGTTGGGTATGATAGCACATACCTGTAGTTCCAGCTACTTGGAAAGCTGAGGCGGAAGGATCGCCAGAGCCTAGCATGTCGACGCTGGGGTGGCTGTGAGTGTGCCACTGCACTCTAGCCTGGGCGACAGAGTGAGACTCTAACTCAAAAAGAACAACAACGACAACAAACAAAACAAAGGTTAGGCATTGCCATTTGTTGAGATGGGGTCAAGGATTAGCAAAGGATTTGAGGGGGACGATTAGGAGTTCTGGACTTGTAAAAATTGAGATGCTTATGAGAAACATCCAAGTAGAAAAGTCAAATAGGTAGCTGAAATCTGGTGTTCCTAGGAGACACAGGCTAAATGTATTTTGGGGTTCTATGAATCAGCATATAGATGTTACATGAAATGAGATCAAGACACTGAGGGCAGATAGAAAAGGGGTCCAGAATCCAACCTTGGCACACTCCACATTCAGAAGTTGGGAAAATAAGGAAGAACCCGTGGACTGAAGATCAGCAAGGCAGGAGATGCAGGGTACTGAACGATGGTGTGTTTACAAGGAAGAGGGATAAACTCATCAGATTCTAATAGGGGGTTGAAAAAGGACCACAGGACTAGGATATAGAAAACTTGAATATTATCAACCAGCCTGAACTGACATGACCATTACCTGAGGTTGGGGAGAACGGAGTTGAAAAAGGGAAAGGGTGTTAGCGTTATACAAGCCAAAAGTCTTGGTGTCATATTTCACTCTTCATCCCAACATCCAGTCCATGAGCAAATCTTACTTGCTCAAAAGTTAACCCCTTCTCATTGTCTCCACCGTTGGCTGCCACCTTAGGTCACGACACCATCATCATTTATCTGAACAAGATTTCTGGGCAGGGGGGAGATTGATGATTTTGTCATTTCTGGGGGGAATGGATGATGGTTAATGGCTGCATACCTCTGAGAACATATTAAAAACTATTGTGTGTTTAAATGGGTGAATTGTGTGGTATGCAAATCTGACCTTAGTAAACCTGGATTTACCACACCGGAGGTTACTGCTGACCTCACACAAAGCAGTTTTGATGGGGGGACAGCAGCAAGAGCCTGCCTGAAAAGGCTCAAGAGAATGGAGAGAAGAGAAATGTGGCAACAGCTGATGAGGGAAAACTATTTTTCTTAAGACAGGGAAATAAAATCATGTTTTGTTTACTGTTAGGAATGGTCTAGTAAAGAAGCAAAGACTGATGATGCAAGAGAGAATTACAGGAGCAAAGTCCTCGTGGCTGCCAGAGGGGATGGCTGGAGTGTAAGAGGACCTGACCTTGGACTCACACTCACGGGAAGAGGGCATAGCCCATGAATACACATGAAGGAAATGGAAGTGGGAGCTCGTGAAGTTCTAACCGTTTCAGCGTATTCAATTAGGGAGCATGGAGACCAGCAGAGTGAGGAAAGCAGATGAAATTGAGAAGTATAACTAACGGGCAGTGCTGGGGCCCATCTGGTATTTGCGGTCATAAGTTTAAAAGCAAGAATGGTCACCACTATACTTTTTCCTCCACATCTGGTGGCACAGGTAAGGATATGTGGAAAGTTGGGTATAACTTGGATTTAACACTCTGCACTCACAAGAAGCAATGCAACATGGGACACAGTTTATATTGCTGAACACCAATGTCACTTTATTTGGATTTTTTTCCCATTTGTCACATACCTTCAATGTTTACAAAATGAGGGAAATCAACCAGCATTGAAAACAACTGAGTAAATCAGTTGCTAATTCTGCACCCTCTTAACACACACCAATTCTTACTTGGTAGGGATGTCTTTACTTCAGTTCACTCTCACGGTTATTCTTAAAATCGGTGTCAAGATTGTCACATCTTTAAATACAGATAGAACTGCCAGGAGTACATAATTATATATATACACACATACAGAAAAATACAAGACTGTTTTTCCACAATATTTAATTTATACACTACTGTAACTATATGCAACTTCTGAAGACAGGTTAAGGGGTACAAGTAACTGTTTAGAGCAAGTAAGTAGTTTGGTCCAATATTATCTTAATGTAATGGTTTTTCGCTCCCTCCTTTTAATGTGATGACATACTAAGACATACAACACATGCACAATCATTCACTTATGAACAAATGGGTAAGACACCACTCAGACTGACATTTGTATACCCCAAGGGTCAACCAACCACACACAACTAATAAGGCTATAATACAGCTATGCAGCATAAATGGTCAACACTGCTGATCCTAAAGTGAGCACCATATATACATCGAATATAAAAAACCATTGAAAACCAAACACATATGGGTTAGTTAAAAGGTGCCATTCCAAGGCTATACATAATCACAGGAAAAAATATTTACAATGCTTGGAAAACAGCTGCAACAAAGAGTTTATTGCCAATGCCCTTTATAAACTTCTCTCCTATGTTTAATACAGATGTTACGCTCACTATCTATGTGAACCACACATCTTATTTCTGGCCCTTTATAAGATCCCTGCTCAAGAATTTCAAGCAAATATGGTCTATGGCTTCACCCACACATCTATTTTCGTAGCTTTCAATTATAAATATCACAATGAACTAGAGCTGTAGCTTAAAACATATCTAGCCTAGGTCTAGAAAGTAAAATAAGCATTTTAAGTATCATTTTTACTTAGGTTAGTAAGTATACTGTGAAATTCAGAGTTCTGAGTAAAATATATTTATCCTAAAGTAGCACAGTCTGGGTGTACTCGAAGAAACAGTGACCAAAGCAATGCAGTTCTTTGGTGAACGGCCCACTCTCTGAAATACATGACCAGATGCATCTTAGTCCATCACTTCATGTTCAGAGACACCATGGAAGGCTGAAGAGTGTGGGAAGGGCCCCGGGTCCCAGCCACATTCTATCACCAATGTCACTAAGCACTGCTTTTAAGATTCCCGGGGCACAGCATGAAAAAATAGCATCAGGCCCCACCCAAAACTAGCAATCTGCAATATACTGTGTTCTACAAGATAAAATGCCACAAGAGATGATTATCTGGTCAAAAGTTGTCTTTGTACAAGAACAGGTTAAAGCAAGAGTTCTTTGATTATAGTTTTGGCAGGAAAAGGCAAAGTGAAAAACATCCAGAAAAAAAGGTTACAAAGCAGTCTTTGTGCATTTTTGTTTGCTGTATATGGAATTTTATCCTTTTATGTGTATTTTCCGATCAGCCAATTTTCATAGCTAGCTGATCCAAAGGATGTAACAGAATGGAAATAACAAAAGAAATAATCTATATACCAAACTCCTAAAAAACAAATCCCAGTACGTTTTGTTTTAATTTATGCGGTTTTGACTTTGCCAACATCTGTGTGCACCTTTGCTTCTGTACTAGGCCCTACAGTTTCTTCCATCTACATGGGTTTAAAGGAAATCCTGTAGTGTGCCCTACAGAAAGGAATTTACACAAATCGTTTTTGTTCTGTTAGACAGACATATACTCTAGAGTTAAGACATCATCAATTCATCACATTACAAAATAAGATTGTCTGTTTGTAATTTATCACTACAGGGGAAGCTGCCTTATAAATCTAAGTACTTTATCTTGCCGATTACAAAAACAGGAAAATCTTTTTCAGTTAAATTTTAAGAGTCCAAGCTTTTTTTCACACTATAGCTTAAGACAAACAGGTGTGGGTATGTTCAAATCGTGGTTTAAGGTTCTCAGTGCACTCACTCACTGTCCTCTGCTCTGCACAGGCCTTGAACGGCTGGGTGACACAGGGTTGCTAGCCTGCTCCAGGCCTGTGGGCATCACAACGTTATTGCTTTGGCTCTGTCTCAGACACCACAGGGTGTGCCTCAGAGCACAGAGTTTCTGTATTACAGAAGGTGAGGACAGGAATTTCAATTTTTCACAGGGAAATAAAAGCATTTTTTTCTCTGTCTAGGTTAAGTGCAGAACACCAAATTTCTAAGTGCTCCATTTATATTAGGTTCCAAATATACATTTTAATTTAATCCTGATCATCCACATTAAAATTATGAATGTAAAAACTACACAATAGGTTTTTCGGCTGGAAAAGAAGTGTCTAGCAGCATGCACAAAGACCATGCATTGTCACACCATCAGGCGAACAAATGAAAAGGTAATAAATAATTGCTCCTAACGCCCGCTTTAGAAGAGCAAAACTGAGAGGGAACAGTGAAGTGAGCCAGACTTCACTCCTCTGAGCAGGAAGCGTGCTAGTGGCTAGGCAGAGCTGTGGTCAGGCGGGGCCCTGGTCAGATGACATGGCAGCAGCTGGCCTGGCTGGAGGCGCACAGCAGCCCCTCCTTAGGGTTCCGCTGGATGTTCACAGAGATGGTCTTTTCACACAGAGGTAGCTGTAGCACGTTATTTTTCAGGTTCTTGCTCTTTATCCGTTCCAACTCCGTGGTGGTATCTGCCATGTGGTCAGAGAAAAACTTTATGCTACCCACTGCAGGAGCCTGCCCTGCATTCCCTGTGGAGCTGATGCACATTTTCCACGTGGATTTCTCTTGGACTTTCACACTGGAAAACGACAAGCCATTCTGTGGGTCAAGAATGTACTTGGTGCTCCCGTGAAGCTGGGAGCTGAGGCAAAGGCTCATGAGTTTGAGGCTTTCAACGAGCTCCCCAGCACTGCGAGAGGCCAGCTGCATGGAGTTGCTGGGGCCAGCACAGCGACGCGTGGTGCCTGACGTGTTGGTGGGGTTGCCGCCCGAGCCGCTGGAGGGGCTGCCCCCACCGGCATTGTTCTCGCTGGGGCTGGCCTTGTCCGCCCCTCCACTGCCATTGCTCGGTTTGCTCTGGCCCCCGCCATCCCCCTCACTGCCAGGGGGCCCCTCGCTGCTATCCCGGCGGTGCCAGGAGTAGGTGAACCCGCTATCTTTATCAAGCCGCCGTCGGCTTTCAGAATCATCATCACTGGTCTCCGAACTACTGCAGCTGGAGCCACGGCCCTGACTTTTCCTCCGGTGGTAGCGTTTGTGAACTGTCCCCGGGGAGGCAATATTCATCTTTAACCTGCTCAGTTTGGGAGGCAGATTCTCATCCATGTCGAACTCGTCATCAGATTCTCCTTCCTCAAAGATCTGGTTGAGGACAGGAGCACTCTTCCTAGATGTCAGGCGGTTGGTCACAGATGGTTTCCGGCGCAAAACCACTTGTGTTGAGAGGGACATGGGTTTCTTGTCTTCCTCATCTTCCTCTTCATCTTCTTCCACCCTGAACAAACACTTCCTTCCACTGGCTGTGGGTTTTAAGCTTGCGGGTGGCACGGTAGAGAGTGCTGGTCCAGCCAACTCGGGGAGGTCGTCTTTCTTAGCCGAGTCACACAGGCCTTTGCTCCTATGTCCATTGAGGACATTGTCGGCAGCCCGAGCAGGAGACTGAGGGACAGTCGCATGAGACAAAGGAGTAGCTGTGAGGTCGTCCTCAAGGTCCTGGGGTACATCAATTTTGGTTGGCCATGATTGCCTGTGTAACAGATTGTGGGGGGGAAAAAGCCATGTAATCATATGCAGATGATAGTAAAGTACATTACATAAAACTTACTGGGACAAAATCTACAGACTTCAAAAAAGCAAATGCAGCAGCTTTGCAAACCCATTCAATATCCTGTACACATCAAAAAAGACACTAGAAGGGCAAATGTGGTTTTGAAATATGGTTCAGTCTGTGGCTTATCAGACAAATGACAACTTCATCGTAGCTGTCAGCAAAGAAAATGGGGCAAAGAATGACTCCATCTTTCCTACACAAAAGCTTTTGTAAGATAAACATTTTTTAAAAACACAAGGAGATTACTGACAAGCAAAACCTGAACATCATACGTTTTGTTCCCTTGGTTCTTAGATAATAACCTTTAAAGAAATATTAGCTAATAAAATTCACCTGAAACTTCCAGTACTCCTGAGTTTGGATGATGGCATAAGAACATGGTGTTTATAAAAATAGTTTAATGGATACGAGAATACTGGAAAGAAAAGTCATACATATAACAGGCATACATAAATCTTTTCCTCTCCCATTAAAAACCTCACTTACTAAATACAAATAAGCATATTTTTAAATGCCCACACAAGAGTACTGGATAGCAAAATTCACTATTATTTAAACTTTGATTTTCTCCTCCAATCTGGAGTTGTCCAAGTCACAAGAATATTGCTTGGTAGCCAAAGATGACAACTCTAAAAATGAGGCTTTCTAGTCTCTGTTATAAACAAACATTTTTGAATACCTAATTGTCTTCTTTGTCCAGAAGAACAGCCATCTAGTTTAAATAATCAATAAAGCAAGAGCAAAATTCGACCAGAGGCCACTGTGTGCAGATTATCTACTGACTGCACTTGCTACATGCACGTTTCCTCATGTTTTGCACAGGTTCCCCTTTAATGGAATAAGCCTGTTGCTAAAAAATCTAAATCTGGGGCTAAGAAGCAGTACTCCTTGAAGTGGTCACAGTGAACAGTGGTGACAGTGTGTGACCACATCCTGCTTAGAGTTAAGTATATTAACTGCTGGTTTTCATTTCAGAATTATCTGGTGGCTGTCTATCAGATGGGTGCCCCTCTACCTGGCTTCTCCCTGGACAGTTCTAACAATGTGTCCTCAGACAAACTTGCAGACAAATCCCAAAGACAGTCAAAATAGTTCTAAATTTAAAATAAATCTAAATACCTGTTCCCCTCTCTCAGACTTCATATTCTTCCATACAAATGTATCGGAGCAGCCCTACATTTATTTATTTATTTATTTTTGAGGTGGGATCTCACTCTGTTGCTCAGGTTGGAGTGCAGTGGCACACTCACGGTCACCCCAGCATCGACATGTTGGGCTCTGGTGATCCTTCCGCACTCAGCCTTTCAAGCAGCCAGAACTATAGGCACACGCTACCACACCCAGCTAATTTTTTGGTTTTATTGTAGAGATGAGGTCTCACACTAAGTTGCCCAGGCTGGTCTTGAACCCATGGGCTCAGGCAATCCATTCACCTTGGCCTCCCAAAGTGTTGGGATTACAGGCTTGAGCCACTGCGCCCAGCTATTCAAATTTTTAACCAAGTAAATGCTACTATATTTGAAACAGAGTTAGTTCCAGAATTTAAGAAACCTTAAGTTACTTGTTTTGATAGCTCCCAATACCTTATCTTCTCACTGTTGCAGGCTATTATCTATTCCAAAGCCACATCTTATAACTGAAATGGCATCTTCCGCTTTATCCTCTAGTGGAGCCCCTCTGTTCTCACTCAATTGCAGGCCTACTCTGCCCCTGGACTCCTCCACAACCTGAAGGCAAGTGCCTGTTTCTTTCAGCCTACCCATCTGCTGGCACAGACGTTTGTAGTCCAGCTAGAGGTGGACATCAGTCTCCTGTTAACCACCCACTTCAATGGCCTATCACCAATTATTCCAGATCATCCACCTGTCCCCAAAGCGGATGCCTGCTGTCTGTGGCTCTCTCCCTGGTCGACATGCACCACTTCTCCACCCCTCTGGCCAAATGCCATTTTAAACACCAGTCTTCTGACTTGGCCCAAGTTTTTACCTCCCAGGTCACTCTGACCCCAAGTCATAACCAGCAATGGAACCAAGTGAGGTCCAGGATTTGTCAATAAAGTTACAGAGACAACAAAGGGAAGGCAAGCCAGCAGACATCTCCACTGCTAGTGGGCCCTTGTGCCGCAAGAAGAGCAGCCCTCATAATACCTCCACTGCAAGAGTCCTCATGAAAGCAAAAGGAAGACAACTTGGAAGGCTCTGGTGTTTCCTTATAGCTGGCCTCTAAATTTCTATAATAAAGTAAAATCAATTTAATTCATTTACATATTTGATCAGCTTTAAATTGAGTTCTGGTCTGCTTCAATGAACAGAAAAACAGTTCAAATCTAAATATTACTTTTTTCCAGAAGCTCCAGACTCGGCACATCTGGCGTGCAGTGATCACCTGCTCAGAGTGACTCTTTCTCACTAGCATTTTGGGTCAGGACTAGGCTGACGGTAACCTCTCAGTGTCAGTCTCTGGTGTCTCATATACCCAGGATATGAATGAAATGACTACATTCATTTTCTAGTTAAACACGACTTCTAAATCTTTATTCTCTGACAAGCCTGAAATGTTTTCCTCTCTCTACCCTGCTACTCCACCTAAGCTACACTATACATATGGCGAGCTCACTGCAAGGAATTTAAAATCTCAATGATTTTCTTACTTTTGAAATAATAGTACTTATTATTATATATCCACACACATATTCTTATGTATTTGGATGTACAAATAAATACAGATTTATTCAGAATCAGGAGTATCCTGATTTTTTGAAATACTACAATTCCATGTCTGAATAGATAAAGATAAATTCTAAATAAATTTCATAATGATAACAAAAAAATAAACCCTTTTCAGGCTTTGATTTTTAGGGGAAAGTTACTGTGGCAGAATAAAAAGTGGGAAGGGAGGAGTAGAGGTGGAAGAAGAGGACAGAGGGGAGAAGAAGAAAAGGCATGGAGGGGGGCAGAAGAACTACTTTACTGAAGATGATAATGGTGGTAAAATATTCCTAACAACAGCAGCAAACACACAGACCCCTGTTCTAAATGCTTTACATATATTAATCCAGTTCTCTCTCAACACGACCACATGAGGTAAACAGCATTATACTCTCATTTTACAGATCAGACAGCTAAGTCACAGAGGTTAAGTGACCTCCCAAGGACAAGGAACTAATAAACCAATGAGCAGATCTGACTACCCAATCCTTGAGGTCTTGAGGTAACATCATGACATGGAAATGTCCTATGTGTTTTTAAAAAATTACTTCAAATAACTGAGGGACAATTCAGCTTTGTTGCTGGAACGAAAACTAAAGAAAATAGCACATTCACATACACTGGATTTGGAAGAATTTAATGAAAATAACTGGCGGACACTCTGGCTTGAGGCTGCTTCTCCAAACGTATATTCCCGACCATGCCAACAGTCACAGCCCGTCTCCCCACAGAGCCCAAGAAGGGAAGGCATCCTTGGTGACAAAGAAAGCCAGACCTTCATGCACACGGGTGGAGCGCATGTGTGGCCTCTTCAATGAGGCTGTCACCACTGTTCACACCCTCTCTACTCTCTAGCCCGACACATTAGAAAGCATTAAAAAAAAGTTCACTAGTTCACTATTTCAAAATGTGAACTTACTAAAATCAGTGAAGATTTTTTTCTCACCTAAACTGGGCCTTGATATTGCTAGGGCTTGCAGATCTGGTTTGTATTTCTTTCTCTTGCTTTTCTCTCAGGATTCTTTCAGCAAGCAAGAAGTAAGTGGCTGTGATGTGGTTATACCTGTTGGTTTCCAGGGCTCTGAAGAAAACAAGGTGAGAGCAAACATAAGTCACATCAGTAGGCTTGTTTTTTACAAGAAAAAAAATTGATTTTTAAAAAGTACAAGTAAGTAAAATTCAGTGATCGGGAATCTTTAAAATTATGCAACCAAAAACAAAACAAAACAAAACTAGTAGCTACGTCACTCTTGGTAACCAATAGTTATTTAGGAAACAACTGCATAAAACAATGTTTGTATTAGTGAGAAAAATCTAAAATGCGAACTGAACTAGATGTGAGTCTTAGACGCGTAAGAAAAGGTAATTAAGCTTTAAGAGTGTATACATGATATGAAAATGTCATTTGTGTGCACGGTGTTTACATTTGTTAAACTGGCAGCCTCCATTTACATAGTAATGCTCACTGCATGCCTAGTCTGCTGGGCACTGTGCTGGCTAGGTGCTGGAGGCATAATGCCCACAAGGCCCATGGTCCTGCCTACTTTCCTACAGCAGGCCTATCACAGGATGTACCAGGAGAGTGCGTCGGGGGATCCCACAAGGCTCAGAAATATGTAGCTACGGTTTTCAGAAACTTTATGTAGGTATTGGAGTAGAATTGCTTCTTAAAGTGGTTTTTCATAGCTGAGTACCAGATAAAGTCGTTGGCTTGGGTTTAGGAAATATATTGTAAGACAAACGTGCATTTAAACTCAACAATCACCTGCAAAATGAGTAGCTTCTCATAATGTGAACAGCAGGCAAGAAGTGAGTAGCTTCTCATAATGTGAGCAGCTAGTCAAGGTTCAGCAAGATTGGGTCTCCCAGCTCCTGTTACACCTGGGAAACTAGCAAATGGGCAAACTGGAGTCACCTGAACCATTTAAATTGCACTCCCCTTTGACTTATAATTGAATTTATATTAACTAAATAGTTCTATATGATGACACCACATGCATATATTTATTTAAGCTAAAACATCAGACCAACTCAGGGAGATAAAAAATACCCTTTTATCCACTCAAAAAAGAAAAATCATTTTCTATACATTCCTAAAGTGAGTGTCTATAGCAGAAATAGCAAGTGTCTTATTTTCCTCTGCAGGTTTAGTCATTTAAGTAGCTGTGGGTCAATCTTGTGAAGACTCACTATGGACCTGGAAACTTGTAGAAATTTGTATTAATACCAAATTAATAACCTGAGCTTATTTTTATAAATCTTTCTTTCCAGTGTACTGGAAAACACCCTAAAGACATATGCCCTCACATAGACAGCACCCTTATCAGAGACTAGACTCTCCCACTGGGTGTGAGTGTGACAGTGAGACACAGGGCAGGAGTCTGAAGGTCCAGCCCACAGCCTCCTCTTCCCCCAAGTCAGATCCCAGAATGGTCTTCCTGACGTGTATCCTTTTTTTGCCTCCCAAAGTATACTGTCTTCTCAACATACCCAACTGTTTCATTCAATATATTAAGTAACTTTTGACTTTTCATTTTGGGACTATTCCCTATTTTTATAGTCAGGATCGCTTATAGAAATTAATCATTATTAGAAGAAGCCAACTGCATCTTTACTCTGTATTACTTTTGATTCTGAACTGCTTGGGATTAAAAACCAGTTTTGGTCTTAAAGGATTTAATTCACAACTTGCACAGCCTGCAGGCTGGCTCCAGGTTGCCACAGCAGAGCTCTGAACAGCCAGATAGTAAATATTTTAGGCTTTATGGGCCTGTGGTCTCTCCCAAAACTACCCCACCACTGTAGTGCAATGTTACCTCTGACAATATATAAATAAATGGGCATGGCTGTCATCCAATAAAACTTTACATATAAAAACGTATGACAGCCCCCATTTGCCAACTCCTGATTTAGAGGACTCTACAAGCATGTGGTGCTGCCCTGTTCTCCCTGCTCACTGTGGGGACCAGGAGACACAGAAGGAAGAGGATAATGCTCAGTGTATATACTGAGATATGAAATAAGCTATTCCAATCCATTACTATAGAACAGGAGAAAGGCCACAGCACTCACTGACACTACCCAACCATGGCTTATTTGTTCTCTAGCACGAAAACCCCCAAAAAAAGAGAGGAAGGAAAGAAAAAAAGCTTGCGTCAGGCATTGGGCCAAGAACTCTAGAGATAAATGATATATTCTTGCCAACTGGGAACTCTATCCATTACACAGAGTCCAAAGCTCTGATGAATAAAGAGATTTCAATAATCTTAAACCCATAGCCCTCTGTACTGATGAGCATTAACGTACTCTACAATGGCGTCTCGATCTGCTATGTCCCCAAGCACCATGCGCTGAATGATGCTGTTATGCTCCTCTTCTGAGAGATTTTTGTATGACACAAGGGGAATGTTATACTTTGTGGCTGGTGAAGGGTCCACTCCCTGAAGCCAAGGATGGTTTTCAATCTCTTCTAAAGAGGCTCTTCTTTTGGGATCTCTCTGTAGCATCCGTGTTATCAGGCTGGAAAGGAAGGTAAGTTCGTTGTTAAACTGCTTATAAGGATTACTAATGGTGAATCATTTTATTTATTTATATTATTATATTAGCAGTAGTAGTAGTAATAGTAGTAGTAGTAGTAGAGATGAGGTCTCACTATGTTGCCCAGGCTGTTCTCGAACTCCTGGGCTCAAGCAAACCTCTTGCCTCGGTTTCCCAAAGTGCTGGGATCACACACGTGATCCACTGAGGCTGGTCAGATCATTTTATTTTATTCTGAGTTAGGGTCTCACTCTGTCACTCAGGCTGGAGTGCAGTGGCATGATCATTGCTCACCACAGCTTCAACCTCCTGGGCTCAGGGATCCACCCCAGCCTCCCGAGTAGCCAGAACTACCAGTGTATACCACCACACCTGGCTAATTTTTAATTTTTTGTAGAGACAAGGTACCTATGCTACCCTGGGTGCTCTTGAACTCCTGGGCTCAAGTAGCCCTCCAGCCTTGGCTTCCCAAGGTCCTGAGATTACAGGCATGAGCCACTGCATTTGGTTTGATCATTTTATTAATACAAATTATTTCTTACAACTATACCATCAATTAAATTAGGTTAATTGTAGAGGGCAGATAAGAATAATAAAAATGGGTCAGGCTCGGTGGCTCAGTCTGTAATCCTGTGCTTTGGGAGGCTGAGGTGAGTGAATTGCCTGAGCCCACGGGTTGAAGACCTGCCTGGGCAACTTAGTGAGACCTCATCTCTACAATAAATCAAAAAAAATTAGCCGGGTGTGGTAGCGCGCACCTGTAGTTCTGGCTACTTGAAAGACTGAGGCGGAAGGATCACTAGAGCCCAGCAAGTCGAGGCTGCAGTGGTCAGGGAGCGGCCACTGCACTCCAGTCTGGGTGACAGAGTGAGACTCCAACTCAAAAAATAATAATAATAATTTTAAAAATTTAGTGCTATTATATTCATAAAATTAAAAAATCACAGCCTCCAGATATACTGATAAGTCAAACAAACAAATAAGAGTTCCCCATCATATAGAATAAACTCTAGGTATCAACATCTGTTCTTGAATTAACTGGTAATTTAGTGGTATACCGGAACCAGATACAATGATCAGCAATGACATATAGAATAGAGTATTCATCCCAACTTCTGTTTCGAAAAGAAGGAATGACCCTCCTGATGAAAACAACTAAAATGTCATGTAACTTACTTTTAGAAAAATATTTAAATGCACCATGCTGGCAAAATAAATAAATAGATAGAAAGATAAGGAATACTTAGTAACTAAAAACGGAGTAAAAGTAGGACTCTTAGAAAGTAAATGACAGCCAGGCTTGATAGGCTCAGCCTGTAATCCCAGCGCTTTGGGAGGCCGAAGTGAGTGGATTGCCTGAGCCCATGGGTTCGAGACCCGCCTGGGCAACTTGGCGAGACGTTGTCTCTACCATAAATCAAAAATTAGCAGGGCATGGTAGCACGGGCCTGTAGGTCCAGCTACCGGAGCCCAGTAGGTCCAGGCTGCAGTAGCCAGGAGTGTGCCAGCCACTGCACTCCAGTCTGGATGACGGAGTGCGACTCCAACTCACAAAAAAAAAAAAAAAGGAAAGCAAATGACAGAGCTGGCTTTTTGGTCTGCCTGTATTTACTTCAGTTTTGCAGGCTACATTGAGTGTAAAACATTTTATATTTTATAACATATAAAATGTGTAGGGCCTAATTAAGGTGGACAGTACAACTAGCACTCTTGCAAAGGGCAGAGACCCTAGCTTCAGTGTGAGGGTAAATGAAAACTGAGAAATAAACTCACTGCTCTGAAGGGGTCAGGAAGGAAACTTCACTGCCTTAACACTGGCTATGGATATAGGGTAGGAGAATTCCATCTAAAATCTTCTAACTACAGGTTGGTCCTCACATAAGTCTGTGGTCCAAATTAATATCTGTGTGGCACACATACAGCAGTTAAAGTGGTTTCGGCTGGAAGTAATCCTGGACAGCTAATAGAGAAGTAAACATACAAATCCTTCCTGTAGGAATGTAACTTATAACCAACCTCAAAGAATTCCCTAAATAATATTATGAAGAGTATTACAGTAAAAAAGAAAAAATACAGAGGAAAAAAGGTGTACAAAATGTAATAGGGCTAAATCTGTTTAAGATATGAAGAAAAAGCTTAAAAATAATATAACCAGGGAACAAAAGACTATACCATATATAAAACTATTTTTTATATACCATATGTAAAATTGCACTATGCAGCCTGGGAAAAAAATTAATAGGACCTCTAAAAGTAAAAAAAAAAATCAATGGATGAAAGTTAAAAATAAGACACAACAAGAATTACTAAACTGAAAGATAAGGACATAATTCTATCAGTAGACTGAGATAGGAAATATAAAAGAGACAAGGAAGATGAAGCAAAAATAGCTAATAGATATCTCATCAGAGTTCCAGATGGAAAATGAGAAAATGAGGAAGAGACTGAATTTGAGAGGGCAATGGTTGAGAATTTTCTGAATTCATCAAAGGACACAAATCCTGAACCAAGAAACCTAACATATCTTAAAAACAATAAACAGAAGACCTTAAAGCAGCAGGAAAGAAAAGACAAAATGTCTGCAGAGACAACAATAAGATGGACAGCTGACTTCTAAACAGCAACAACAGATCCCAGATAATGTTGGAATAATATCTTCCATGAGTTGAGAGTGGCTTTTAGAAGTATACACAACATAAAGACATTTCTAAATGAAAACCAAGGAAGTCTGTCACCAAGAGATGCTCGTCCAAAGAAATTCTAAAGTATTTAATTTTGGCAAAAGAATGTGAACCCAACTGGAGGAGTAAACAAAGTTTCTGTCAAACATCTAAGTAATTATTATACAATTTTTAACTGCACAAAATGACAACTGCACAGAATTAGATAGCACAGATACGATTTAACCTGTGGTATTTGAAGTAAATTACTACAATACTGGATGGTAGTTCAAATGTTCTAAAGATTTTGTGTTGTTTAAAAAGAGAAGATAAGGATTAACTATGGATTTTGTTAAAATAAGTATGCAAACATGAATATGTGTATTACAATAGGTAGGAAAATCACTAAAAGACTACAGCATCCCACCTAGTTGAGGGAGAAGAAAAGTCACATGAGGGGAAAAAAGAAAAACTTCCAACAATTCTAGAAAAAAGGGACAAAAAGAAAAAAAATTGAAAAAGTAGGACAAACATAAAGCATATACAAAAAGGCATAAATAAATCTATATCTATCTATTGTAATCACAATAAATATAAATGTAATAAGTTTCCCCATTTAAAAGAAAAAAGTGATCAGACAGAATTAAAGAAAAACTCAGCTTCAGGCTGTTAAAGAGTACTTAAAACCAGAACAATGAAAGACTTAAAAGTAAAGGAATAGAACATATAGCATGCAAATGCTAACTAAAAGAAGGCTGATGTGGCTAACTAAAATTAGATAACAGATTGACTTTAAGGCAAGAAAAGCATTAGAGATAAAGAGGGCACATTACCTCTTTGATACAAATGAATGCAAAGTTTCATTCAATTCATCAGCAAGATACAATTGTTTTTAACTTGTTTGCACCTAATAATATTAAACCAAAACACTCAACAAAAAAACTGACAGATCTCCAAGAATAAAGTAAATTCATCATCTTAAAGAAGAACATCTCAGTGATTAACAGATCAAGTAATGAAAAAAACTAAAAGAATTTAAACAATTTTTTTTTTTTTTTGAGTTGGAGTCTCACTATCGCCCAGACTGGAGTGCAGTGGCCACTCCTGGCCACCGCAGCCTCGACCTGCTGGGCTCCGGCGATCCTTCCGCCTCAGCCTTCCAAGTAGCTGGAACTACAGGCGTGTGCTACCACACCCGGCTAATTTTTTTGATTTATTGTAGAGATGAGGTCTCGCCTGCCCAGGCGGGTCTCGAACCCGCGGGTTCAGGCAATCCACTCACCTCAGCCTCCCAAAGGCTAAATAATTTTGAACAGCATAATTAATAAGCTGAATTTTAAGGCTATATATAGAACTCTGATTCCAACAATTGGAAAATATATATTCTTTTCCAGAACAAAAAGACCATTTATAAAAAGTGGCCTCATGCTAGGCCAATTTGAGGAAGAAAAAAAAAAAAGGACCATATAGAGTATATTCTTGGACCACAATGCAATTAAGTTAGAAATCAATAACAAAAAGCTAACTGGAAAAGTGTCATTCACTTGGAAATGCAAAACACTCCTGTAAACAATTCTTACATCAAATAAATCAATGAAAACTAGAAAATACTTATGAGAACTGAATAACAAAAGAACTATAAATCAAAACTAGTGGAATACAGTGAAAATGGTACTAAAAGGTATTTTTTAGCCTTAAATATTACAATAGAAAAGGAAAATTTGTGAGCCAAGTATCCAACAAAAGCAAGAAAAAGAACAGAGTTACCCCATGGATGTAGGTGGACGGAAATACTACAGACACATGAAAAAGAAAATTAATAAAGCATAAAACAAAAAAATTGCTAATTAATAAAAGCAAAAGGTAGTGTTTTGAAGAAGATTAATACAATCAACAAATCTCTGGCAAGACTGATCAAGAAAAAAATAAGGGCATAAACTGTCAATACTGGAATGAAAAAGGGCAACATCCCCACAGATCTTATAGACTTAAAAATACAATCAAAGGATATTATAAATACTTAAGGCCAATACATTTGAAAAGCTAGATAAAATGCATGAATTCCTTTAAAAACATAGTTCTGCAAAACTGACACAGGAAAAAGTAAAAAACTAAATGGTCCTATAATTATTAAAAAATAATCCCTTAGGAGAGAGTCACAGAGATAGCTTCTAAGATATATTAGAAACTGTTCTGTTTCTTAAGCTGGATAATAGGTACATAGGCATGCATTTTATTACATATATATTTTATATACTTTTAAATGATATATGTCAGTATAAAAGTAAGTTGATTTGTTTTAGTTTTTTCAGTAGTAGCTATGGAGATACTCCAAGAATTGCAAACATTCAATAGGCATATAATGTATGCCCACAGACAGCAGCCCTGCTTCCTGGGATAGAGAATAGTAATTGTAAGGTCAAAAAAATCACCATGATCATCAATATTCATAGAGTGTTTCCTATATGCTAAGGGCTGAGCTAAAAGCTTTCCATATATTGACTCATTTAATATTCACAATAGCCACCTTACAAAGTTGTTTCTACCACTTTCACATCATTAGTAAATGAATAAGCCAGTTATTTGAATTCAGAGAGTTTGGACATCTAAGTTCTTAACCTCCCACCTAAGATAGGGCTTCATTTGAAGAAAAAAATTTCACAAGCTATCAGATTTCCTTCTTATTAACCAATAGGAAAAACTCAGAACTTTGTTACTACAGCAAAATCTCTTAAGTAGTGGATATAATCTCAGCTGAGCTCACTAAAAAATGTCACTCATGTCACTGAAATACTGAACTTCCAACTGTTCTATTCCATTACCATATTTCTCACTATATACATCATAGTACTACATAGTATTCTAAATTCCAAATAATCAAAAGAATAAATAAATTCCAGATAATCAGCTTGAGTATACTTTTCATTGTTGGCTTCTCACAGTCACATAAACCAAAACAAGAGTTCTTTAGTCAGTTGGTTCAGCTGATGGGAGGGGTGTGTGAATAAAATAATGAGACAAGCTATGCAGATCCTAAAATGGTGTGTTGTTGCTGGTCTATTCAGGTAAGAAAATGCCCAAATTCCCAGGTGGTCTTGCTTTTTGCTGGTTCAGAGAAAGGTAGCTCCCATGGTAATGTCTTCATTTCAAGCGAAGTACCTACCACTCCTGGGAAGTATGTAATAGATTTCTTGAGAACAGGCATATTTAAGAAGTAAATTAACATATTTTGTATTCTAATATTAAATTTCAAATCATATTCTGGGGCTAAACCTCTCCCCAAACACTCTTAACAACAGTAGAAATATTAAACTCAAAAATTTCAATGAACCCAGATGCTTGGATGTTGAAGTCACCTCAAATTTTCTTGCCATATTAAATTAATGGGATTAATTAAAATTCCTGGTTTTTATATCAGTTCTTAAGGTTTCCACATGTATTTTTTACTTACTCTTTACACTCTTTAGACACATGGGATGGTACTGTATATTTGCAATCCATGATCATTGTCAATGTTTCACTGTCATTGGCCTCTTGAAAGGGTGGTTGCCCGCACACCAACATGAAAAGGATCACTCCCAGACTCCATATATCTACAAATCAAAAACACAGTTTTAAATATTAGACTAGTTAGAAAGTCAAACACATTAAAAAAGTAAAAGTAGGCTAACAATATTATTTTATTTTGAGCAAAATTATTAACATCTCAAAGTAAAAAAAAATCCAGGGAGGAAAACCTAAGCCCAAGCCCCAATAAGGCAGGGAAGAGTCACTTGAGGCCCAATCAAGTGTTAGTACATAGTGAATGGTCAAGAAATGTTTGATGAAGAGATACATTAATTCCTTTGTTAATGGCAAGACTATCGACTGGAAAATACCGATCCAGGCACCCATGACAATATACTGTTTTTCTCACTTCAAAATATACCAGAGATAAAACTAAGATATTAATACACTGAGAACTGAAAAGGATTTTTTGCCTAGATTTACAATTATCTCAAGTTGTTCTTGACCTCAATGCAGGAGAGGTAACCAAGTTATATAGCATACAGTCATTTTATACATAAAAAAAATCAAAGCTCAGAGAGGAAACAAAAAAGGACATCAATGAGAAAAGAGACAGTTATGTATCACTTCAGAGTATGAAACTACGGCTGAAGGTATAAGTAACCAGGAGGTACACTTCAGCTTAAGGACAGGAGGAACTACTCAATGGAGCCATCCAAACACTGGAAAAGGTAGTAAGGTACCCATCACTAAAAGTATTATAGCAAAAACTGGACAAACATCTGTTTAATATTCTGCATAAGGTATTCTTGCACCAATTATAAGGCTGGATTAGCAGATATCTGAGGATCTCCCAACTCTAGCATTAGACCAACTTCCACAACAACAAACAACTTCCTACCTCTTATCATTAATAAACCTATCAACCAAATTTTGAAAACGATGGTTTCTTGGATTGAAAACAATTTTTTTTAAGATAAAAAGGATTTAGGGAGGATCACAAAGCATTCATTTATTCCAGAAACTAAAGTTTACACATGATAATATAAACATTCATATAACAATAAATCAATTTGAGAAGCATTCTAGACCACAAAAGGCTTAAAAGACAATGGAGGAGCAGGCCACACCACCTTTGTTACCACATCTGTTAACACTCAACTGCTGTTTCCATTTAAACTTCAAACACCCCAAATAATGTAGGTTCTGTTATTTTCCAAGATAATTAAAACTTAATAAAGTATCTTTTCTCTGGTTCAAACTAAACAAAGACATCAACAAAGATAGAAACCCAAAAGTTACACATAATGTGATTTTTTACAATGTACAATAACTATTACTAAGGATGTTCCAATGGAACTAAATGAAACAGATGAAAAAATCTACTAAATTAAAATGTTTATATAAGTCAGGATAAAAGGAACCTAAGGATCGTCAGTCCAAACTCTTAGTTCTGCAGTGTCCCAACGAGGTCTGCATGGCATTGCTTGCTAGATGCATGAATTATCTGAGCTACTATCCAGGATACCAGCTGGCTTGGGAGTCTACTCCACTCACTTCTATTTCATTTCTATGCCTTGACCTTGGAATACAGAGAACAATCCCAATTCAAAAATCAAACAGTCTTAGTAATGGAGACTAGTTGCACCTATTCTTTAAATATCCAGTAAAAAGAATTTACAATTCCAATTATATAACCTTATTAAGATTTTTAAAGGAAATTTATATAGTTGATATTTAACTTAAGACCTCTTTGTACAACTGGAACCTGTTATTTTTGGTCACATGCCCCGAGACCCAAGCCTACACTGTAAACAAGTGGCAATTACAGTTATTCTCCCTTTACTGTATGTGTCCCTCACATTACACATTACAAAAAAAGTTATGTTATAGAAATTAACTGTAGAATAAACCCCACCTTTCCACTGATATTTATTGTAAAAGGAGGGAAATTTACCAAGTTTTTAATTTATAATATATACTTGTCTGTCCCCCCTCCAGCAAAGAAAGGGGGAATTGAAAATGGCATACAATACCAACGCATAAACACAATCCAGGTGGTTAAAATAAAAAACCTTTTCTTCTATTGTTCAAATATTGAAAATGTTTAATGCTACTACTATATCTAACCACTAAGACATTTTTGAAATTCAATAAATTTATATCTTTCCATATAAATCCTACAAAACAAATTTTATATAATGAGTTTAGTTACATCATTTCCTTTACCACTGCATACTATAACTGTGGATAGTTTGTTTTTTTACTTCTTACCTATGCTAAACTGGAGATGGCATCTAACAAGGCAATTATACAAAGTTGAAGTTTTAAAAACATAATGAATATAAAAACAAAATGAATATAAATATCAACTAATAATTACCCCCAATTCTTATCTGATTAAAGAAAACTTTCTTTTTAAAAAAATATTAATCTCACAAGCAACAAGTCTGATTATTTAGAAATATGCTCTTCACAACCACTTGTCCAAGCAAATTAATACACACTACTTGTTATGACATGATACATGATTAGAAGGGTAAAAAAACAAAAACAAAACAGCAACATAAATATATAGTGTTTCAATAATTTCCAGTAAGGGCTCAAATAGTTTCCGTACATGGAAATGCTTAAAAGTTGAAAAACTTAGAAATACAATTCCATGTCAAGTAGTTTGCTAAGCTAAATAACATAATTTGTTTGCTTATTTATTTTGAGTTGGAGTCTCACTCTGTCGCCCAGGCTGCAGTGCAGTGGCACTCTCACCGCCACCCCAGCAATGACCTGCTGGGCTCTGGCGATCCTTCTGCCTCAGCCTTTCAAGTAGCTGGAACTACCGGTGTGCACTACCACGCCTGGCTAATTTTTTTTTTTTTTAATTGTAGAGACGAGATCTTGCCAAGTTGCCCGGGCTGATCTCGAACCCGCGGGCTCAGGTAATTCACTCACCTTGGCCTCCCAAAGTGCTGGGATTACAGGCTGAGCCACTGAGACAGGCCAACAACAACATTTAAAGCATTTAAGGTAGAAAAGAACAGTAGGGTAACAAAGTTTTAAAAAGCGCTAATGACAGTGTCACTGAGACAATACGATTATTCAAGGGTCCACTAGTTCCCTATATTTATTTTCCAGACTTATTTCTCTTTGTACTTTATTTTTTGTCTTTTAATCATTTTACATTTTCATCCCAAGGGCCCGAGGAAAGAGATAAAAACAGCCCACTAAACAAACACAGAATGGAATAAATTTAACCAAATGATTTAAAACTATGTTTCCTATCATTAAAATGGGAACACTACCAATAATACTTCCTTGTAAAGTTGCTGTGGGCATTAAAAGGATTAAAACAGAATTCATGCTGAGAGAGAGAAAACATTCAAAGGTGGCTGCTGCTGCCCTGTAATCTAATTCTTCTGAGCCAGCCCTTGTGCTAGGCAAGGCAGACACAGAGATGAATGAGTGCTGCCCTTATAAGGCTCCTAACCACTTAAGGATGCCCCAGTGGAAATTAGTGAAACTGATGTGGGAAATAGACAGCAGGCAAGTTCAAGGAGGCACAAAACTAACATGGAGAAGAAAACTAACTGAGGTGAAAGGGAGAGAAACAGGGAAAGCTTCTTGGTAATTCAGGTTCAAAAGGTGATGATTCAGGAACTTGGGGCCCCAGAACTAGACATCTGGTATTACACAACTGAGAACAGCATAAAGAAGGATTATCTATTATATTCCCCACAAATGGGGGAAGGAGGTGGTATCTGTCTTAATAAACACTCCTTTTAGGCCAGCCACAGTGGTGGGTGCCTGTAGTCTCAGCTACTCTGGAGACTGAGGAAAGGACTGCTTAAGCCCAGGAGGTGGAGGCCACAGTGCACTATGGCTGCATCTGCAAATAGCCACTGCACTCCAGCATGGGCAACATAGCTATACCTTGTCTCTAGAAAATAAAAACAAAAACAAACAGAAGGAAAGAAAGAAAGGGGGGGGAACCCCAAGCATTCATTTTAGTGAATATTTTAAATAATCTTTTTCCATTAAAAAAAAAAAACTTGCTAATAAAAACTACAAACTCCCAAGGTGTAGATCACAGTCTCAGCTTGAGATCCTAAGGCTGCAGGGGACCCATCAAAACTATAAATGTAGAAGGAGGTGGAATGCTATTTTTAAAAAATGTAATGAAATTATCTATTCATATTAAACATTAACAACAAATATCACCATCTGAATAATCAAATTTAAAGCTGATACTATCAGAAGCATACATTTTCATTTCTGACCCAGTTGTAGACCCTTGATTAATAAAAATTGAAAACAAATTACTTAATACATATAACTGGTTTGGTTAAAAACAAAAACAGGTTGGGTGCAGCGGCTCAAGCCTGTAATCCCAGCATTTTGGAAGGCTGAGGTGAGAGGACTGTCTGAGCCCAGGGGTTCGAGATCAATCTGGGCAACTTAGTGAGACCTTGTCTCTACAATAAATGAAAAAACTAGCCAGCTGGGGCAGCGCATGCCTGTAGCTCTGGCTACTAGGAAGGCTGAGGCAGAAGGATCACCTGAGCCCAGCAGGTTGATGCTGGGGTGGCCATGAGCGTGGCACTGCACTCCAGCCTGGGCAACGGAGTGAGAATCCGACTCAAAAAAACCCCAAAAACCTTCCAACTCATTGAACTATAAGAAGGAGTGGAGAGATAATGACATCTTTGAGAGTACAAGGGGTGGGAGTTACTAGTTCCTCTTACTGGCGGCTCTCAAGCCAGCCAGAAATAAGATCACAAAAATGAGCACTAGTATCTCATCTGCTAACACTCAGTAGGTCTATTTATCATAATACACTTGAATTATGCTATTTTTAGAGTTTATACTACCAAGTTTATTTTTAGGTAGGCTAACAAATGATGAAAATAAAAGCAATACAGAATAAAAGAATATGCCAGTCACTCATTTGAGGAAAAGCAAATGCCAATGGTGGAGGGAGATATGACTACTGAGGAGTTTTTTAACAAATCATTTCTAAAGTGAATTATCTATACAGAAACAGGAGAAAGGCAATTAGAAAGTAATAAAAATGGAAAAACCAGAAGAATAAACCTCTATTTTTTCCTTCAGCTTTCTTTTATCAGTATAACCCTAAGTCATAAACAAAGGAAAAGAACTAGAATGTTCTAAACCACTACAGATGAAGGAAGAGCACCTTTTACAACACTACTTACAGCTGCCAGGATTTATGCAATCACTTTTCAGTTCCAACTGTAGTTGCCAGCAACTGACATATGACCCAATATTAATGTAGAAAGCAATGCTTTCTTAGAATAGAGAGTACTGTTTTAGAAGTATGTAGGTCCCAGGAGCTCTATTATAAAACTTGGACCTTTGTTTCTTGTACAATACTCAGAAACCTAATTGCCCAGGTTCAAAATCAAACTGAATTCCTATTTACACAGTAAGAAGTGCTTCTCTGCATTCAAAATTACCTATAGTTTTAGTTACTACAGATTCTAGCTTACTCCAACAAGATCAGTGATTAGTTTTAAGGACTATGACTAGAAAACATTCAGAAAGTAGAAAATTGTCAGGCCATTAGAACTTACAATAGAAAGGAGAAACAGAAGAGGAATGGAGAATTTAAACAAGTTTTTTAGACATGTTTTCTGAGAGCTCTATTATTTCTGGTTTTACCAATACTCTAGTTAGAGGCAAAGTTTTACTATTTAACAGGGAAACATTTCTTTCCTTAAAAAAAAAAAAAAAAAAGAAAGACAATGTCATCATCTGACATCTTCTTTAAAACATTCCTTTCTAGGCCTGAATTCATCTAAATGCCCCTGGGGGACTTCAAAAATCAATCCTGCCCAAACTAAGTTTATCAACTTCTCCCCAAATGTATTGGTCTTCAGCTATGCTCTAACCTGTTGGACATCTCCACTGAGGATCCTCTGACTTCCTGGTCAAGGAGACACTGCCAATTCTATCATACACTTAAAATCCTCCAATGCCCCCACTGCTAACCCTCATCTTCCCTGAGATCTCTCCACATTGTCCTCCAACCTGGAGACCTAGGCCACCAGATAATTTTGGCATCATCACAATAGACTGTGATTACAGATTGTCTTTGATTTCCCCTCATTACTAGGAGCTCCTTGAATGCGGAATACATCCTCTGCACCTAGCGACTGCCTGCTCAACAGAAGTTGGCTGAATCCGGATAAACCTGAAACTAAGGAGAAAACAGTTCTGCAAATATTGTTCTAGTGAGGGCCCCCAAAAGGCAAGAGTAGGCAAGAGTAGGCAGTGACTATTCTTGATCCCTCAAATACAAACCAAAAACGAACAAAAGCTAAGAGGAAAAGGAGACTAAAAAGCGCTTGAAGCAGACCATGAAGGGTAATCAGTGAAGACAAGCTGTAGTTTGTTTTAGTCAGCTGTTTAAGGTCTTGTGCAAACTTGCTTTTTCAAGTGAAGGAAAACAGAAAATGTTCAAGAAGTCAAAGGTTATCAATCACACATTGTGGGACTATACACATTCAAATAAATCCAAACCAGACAAGCAGCAGACAACCTTCCAACTCAGCATTCCTTCATAAATCACTTTACAAACCTGATATTGGTACCAGTCAGGAAGCAAACTTTACAAATGAAAAAGGAAAGATAAGACAGATTAAAATGTCACTGTTAGGTGATTTCGTTGAGCACAGCTTAATGAAAATAATGTGCTTGGACTAAAGTTTCAGAGAGACCTGGGTTCAAATCCTATGATGGCTGCTTATCTGTGTAATCTTGGCCAAGTGATCCAGCTTCTCTGTATCTTAGTTCTCTCTTCTATAAAATGTGGACACCACTACTTATCTGGTAATTTCTGAGAGGGTATCTGGGCAGACATGTTATCACTGCAGAGCCTGCAGGGACCAACAATGAAAACAGCAGTTACCTCTAGGTATAGAAGTAGGACCAGTAGGGAAAATGGGGCTTTTTACTTTTCATTCAGTATACATCTGTGTTATATGAATTACAAGAACATTAATATATTTTTTAAAAGTAATTAAAAATTAGCTGTGCTTAACAGAATATCATGATGTGATATGCAGGCATTTTAGCTGAATAAGCAGAAATGTCTTTATACAAATGTAAAGTAACTGAAAAGGGGCTATGCGCTGAGACAGTGATTCTCAACCTGTGATCTGGGTACACTTGGCTCTTTAAAGTTCCCTTAAGGGATTCAAAAACCAATTTCTCTATAGCACTACTAGCTATAATAAGATTTTAATTTTAATTTTTAGCATAAATAATTGCTTCAAGAGTTAGGAAAATTCAAATATTAAACTCGTTTATGTTGCAGAAAAATCTGTAAAAGTTTTATAAAATGTGATGAAAGAAGAAACAGGCAAGGTTATAGAGTCCACAGAGTTTCTGAATAAAGCTCAATGACTGGATAAACTTTTTCCCTAGTGGTGGTATTTCAATATTAGTATCTAGGAAATGGATCTTGGTCTCATGAAACAGGGAAAAGGGTCAGGGCTGGTCCTATCTCTCTCCAGATCTATTCCCCTGCTTCAGGCCAGACCTGAGAGTTCTTAAGATGAAGGTGACACTCAAGCCAGAGCCACCACATACTCACCTACCATGGGTACATTTCTAGACAAAGTCAGTCTGGATGCTCTGCCTCAAAATTTCGACCCAGCCAGAACAACCCCTAAAGGTATTTCTAAATACCTCTGTGAAACAAGAATTAGCTACAGATTTATACCTTTCCAAAATTAGAACTTTTAAAGAATACTTTGTGAAAACTACCTCTATTTACAAGCTCAAGAGAAAAATCTAGCTTCTGTCCAATTCTATTATAATACTAGTCACAAAGTCTAAAATATACATTAGAAGTATTTTTTAAAATGTGGAAACAAGGCCCATCGGCATGGCAATGTGTAGCACATTCCCCCGCAAGGAGTTTCAATATGGATACTCATCAAAAGGGGGACCAGTGATTTCATATTTCCCACAAGATTATGACGAAGGCAATGCAATTTTATAAGTCTAACTTTTAACTAGAAAGTAGAAAATTTTAAATTTAGTGCCACATCTAAAAATGTCCAATTCTATTTGTCTAACCAGTCAAATGCAACTGTATGGTTAGTATTTTATAAATTTGGAGTCTGCGTGAATTCAATGTTTTAGTATAACAGCTAGTAGAGTACTTTTGTGTTTTCTTAAGTTGATTCTTAAAATATTGAGTCTTGTATAAGGCTGAGGTGTGCTAATGTAAGATGAATATACAAACCACTAAAGTATCAGTTAATAAAAACCACCTGCACATGACAACTCTTGGCTAAGATATAAATGGGTTCTCTTTCAAAAAGCACAAAATGTTTAATGAAACAAAGCTTTCTGGGTACTGGGGATACAGTCAAATGAGATCCATTTTCTGACAGAATACATGCTACCCTAGTTCCCCTAAAATGTTTCAGCTTGTTAGGAGACTTTAATGTCTCATTTGAGGACAATGAGAAATGAACTTTAAAATAGCAAATTTAATATGATAAGATTCAAAATATTAATTCTTGAAATGTTTGTTTTGGCTTATTCGCCATGTATAATATCTAAATTAGAGATGTGGTTTAAAAAAATATACTACTTACTTTCCCATATTAAAAAAAAGTCAGTGTACCTTTCTAGGAATTACAGTAAGCATATAACCTGGTTGGATCCATGTACGATTGATTATAACTTTCAGACTGTTCCTACATATTAAAACTTAATTAGGAAGTTCTCTCAAATCCACTTTAAAGTTAACTCTTTTTAAAGTTAACATTTGCTTTTTTTCAAATTATGAACATTAAATGCATATTTAATGTCAGTAAGATCTATAAACAGCCTGTGGGAAGGCTCCATACTCAACAACACCAAAGATAATCCTTACTACTTGCCTACTAGATATGTACAAATGTAAAGTTTTAGTTTATACTGACCTGTTTATTTTTCCCTAATTTTTTAAGGCATAATTATATACACTAAAATTTACCATTTTTAGAGTGCATTTCTCCTCCAAGTTCTGACAAATGCAGTTTTTACTACTAACACAATCGAGATACAGAGTAGCTGTATCACCCTAAGAATTTCCTTTGTGCCTCTTTGTAGTCGACCCTTCTCCTAGTCCAACCTCTGACAATCATAGCTGTCATACGTCCCTGTAAGTTTTGCCTAGAAATGAAATCATACAATATGTAGTCTTTGCAGTCATTATTTTCAATAATGCATTTAAGATTTCACCACATTGTTACACATCAATAATTCATCATTTTTTATTGTTGAATAGTATTCCACTGCACACATGTCCCACAATGTACTTCCCTTTGGGGCAATTATGAATAAAGTCACTAAAAACACTTGTGTACAGCTTTTGTATAAACATAAATTTTCATTTCTCTTTGATAAGTTTCCAGAAGTGGGTTTGCTGGGTCATTGCAGGATAAGTATATATTTATCTTTGTAAGAAACTTCCAAATGAATTTTCAAAATGGCTGCATAATTTCACATTCCCACCAGAAACGTATGAGGATTTCAGTTGCTCTTCTCACATCCTTGTCAGCTCTTGGTACTGTCAGTTTTAAAGCCTGTAGCTATTTTAATAGGTATAGTTTTAATTTGTATTTTCCTAATGACTACTGGTGTGGAGCACCCACATGTGATCATCTGCCATATTATGTCTTCTTTGATGAATTGTTTGTACAAATCTTTCACCTATTTTCTAATTGAGTTGCCTTTTAATTAATTCCTAAGTTTCAAAAGTTCTTTATGCATTCTAGAAACAAGTTCATTATCAGATACGTGATCTGCAAGTATTTTCTCCTAGTATGTGGCTTAATCTTTCAAGGAGTAGGAGTTAATTTTTATAAAAATTAAATTGATTAAATTTTTCTTTTATAGATCATGTTTTTGGTATTGTATCAAAATATCTTTGCAAGCTAAAGTTGCAAAGATCTCCTATGCTTTCTTCTAGAAATTTTATAGTTTTGCCTTTTACATTTAAATCTATGACACGATGAGTTTTTACAAATGCTGTGAGGTATTGATCAAGGTTCATTTTATTGCATATGGATACCCAATTATTCCTACAGCATTGTTTTAAAAACTGTCCTTTCTCCATTAAAATGCTTTAGCACATTTGTTGAAAATCAATGGATCACATATACGTGGGTTTATTTATAGACTTTCTACTCTACTTCATTGATCTATATTGATCTATATGTCTACCCCTTTACCAATACCATACAGTGTTTATTACTGTAGCTTTTCTACTAAGTTCTAAATACTCAACTACTTGTAAGATTAAACTTTTAAAAATTTAATGGCCATTTATATAATAACTTAATAACCTTTCTTTTCAATAGTCTACAGGGGAGTTTGTCATTGATCTGTAAGAATTCTTTATACATTAAGAATACTAGCCGGGCTCGATGGCTCAGCCTGTAATCCCGTGCTTTGGGAGGCTGAGGTGAGTGGACTGCCTGAACCCGCGGGTTCGAGACCTGCCTGGGCAACTTGGCAAGACCTCATCTCGACAATAAATAAAAAAATTAGCCAGGCATAGTAGTGCATGCCTGTAGTTCCAGCTACTTGGAATGCTGAGGCGGAAGGATGGCTGGAGCTCTGCAGGTCGAGGCTGTGGTGGCCAGGAGCGTGCTACTGCACTCCAGTCTGGGTGACAGAGTGAGACTCCAACTCAAAAAAAAAAAGAATAGTAACCATCTCCTATATTACAAGTATTTCCCCAGTTTGTTTGCATAATTTTGATTCAAACAAATGTACTGTACTCATAAACTACAATCAAATCTATCACACTTTTCCTTGTGATTCCTGCTTAGAAAGGCCAAGAGAATATGAATATTCACTTTTTTTTTTTTTTTTTTGAGTTGGAGTCTCACTCAGTCGCCCAGACTGGAGTGCAGCGGCCACTCCCAGCCACTGCAGCCTCGACCCACTGGGCTCCAGTGATCCTTCCGCTTCAGCCTTCCGAGTAGCCGGAATTACAGGCACATGCTACTACGCCTGGCTGATTTTTTTATTTATTGCAGAGATGATGTCTCGCCATGTTGCCCAGGTGGGTCTCGAACCCATGGGCGCAGGCAATCCACTCACCTCAGCCTCCCAAGGCGCGGGATTACAGGCTGAGCCACTGAGCCCGGCTCACTTTTTTCTTAATTCTTTATATACAAGTCCTTTATTCACCTGGAATTTATTTTGACATATGACATAGGTAGGGATCATTCCCTCCTCCTTAAATATTTAATTATTCCAGTACATTTATTAAATAATTCTTTCTCTGACGCTATCTCATGATGAAAAAAAATTTAAATTATTAGAGCTTGTTCTTTTTTCTACATCACTTAGAATGACCAGCTGAAGAGCCATGCTATGATACAGAGGTGCCCTTGGGACATTAGTCCCCATACTAAAAAGCCACAATGGACTGGGCACAGAGGCGCAAACCTGTAATCCCAGCACTTTGGGAGGGCGAGGTGAAAGGATTGCCTGAGCCCACGGGTTCGAGAATGGCCTGGGCAACATGGTGAGACCTCATCTCTACAATAAACCAAAAAATTAGCCAGGCGTGGTAGTACATGCCTGTAGTTCTGGCTACTTGGAAGGCTGAGGCGGAAGGATTGCCTCAGTCCAGCAGGTTGACGCTGGGGTGGTCAGGAGTATGCCATTGCATCCAGCCTGGGAGACTCCAACTCAAAAAAACAAACAAAAACAAAAACTCACAATGCAGACACTGATATGAACACCCAACACATGTGTGACAACAATGACAGGCACTGTGCTAGGTGCTGACATGGAATCATAAGGAAACCTAAAAGGGTAGCAATGAAGGGAAATCTCTAGGTGAAGTAATACCACCCCCTTTGTATCCTAGGTTTTGCCACAATTCATCTCTGTTCATTCACTCACACAGACAGTAAGACAGTAATAGCCACCTTGGCTTAAAAAGAAAGCTCCATCTTATCTTTCACTTCCACTGAAGATTCTTTTAGAGCTACTTCCATGGCAAGATGGTGTCTCACCTTACCGGCAGAAGTGCCCATAAGCACTGTTTAATGCCTGGACTCCAGGTTTCAAAGAGAGGTAAACATCATGATTCTTTCTCATCTCTTGCTGCTATCAATCTGGGCGTCTGACTCTAGGAGGTCCCTCTGTTACCTATCAGCTAACAGATGGAAGTACGAATTTATTGAATTTGCTAGAATATTATGTAAAATTAACTAAATAAGGGTACGAGTGAGACCCTGAATAATGATTAACAAAATACATGAGCTTTGTACATGGACTTAGGGCAGCTCATTTCAGTTACCCAGGAGTCTTTATTTGCTTACTTCTTGGTACTCTGCTGTGTTTGGGACAACTCAAAAACTAATTTTAAAAAAGTGATCAATAAGCAGTTATCTAACTGGCAAGACTCACTGATTGCTAAGAATTCTGAAGATCATTTACCTTTCACAAAGTCACATAAAAACAATTTTGGAAAGCCTCCTCACCATATGAAAAGCTGCTTCCCACATTCCCTCGACAACAGCTCAAAGAGTCAAAGGTTAGAAAAGCAGGGAACACTCAAGTTCTCTACGTTCTCTTATCTCTACTTATTAATACATTCATCTTGATTCTAAAGTTAGATGGTAAATCCATGAGATTTTTATCACATTGTTCATTGACAATGACAATATGGCCTTATACAGGACAGAGAGCAAACTGCTGGCTGAGTACAGAATTAGGACTAATTTAAAACCAAGGGACTCTTCTGTCTCTAAGTGGAATACAATGGGTTTTAGCAGATTGAAGGTTCTGCTACAACAATTAAAAACAAAATAACTTGAAAAAATCATGTCTGTAACCCTTGAGAGCAACAGGAATAGATAAGCTAAAACTCTAGATCATGAAGATCCCTTTTGAGAGTTCAAGTAGAAATCCAAATAAGAACCATAAAGTGTATCCTTAGGAGTTTCAATGGATCATAAATGTTCCTTAAGAAAGTTAAACCCAATCAACTTATATTATATACTAATGAAAGAGGCGTTTTAGTAGTAGTAATAAAATATTCTATTAAAAGCCTGAAAACAGTTAAAACTTGGAGGAAAAAAGCTACTTTGATGCAAGAATATAAAGCTTGCAGTTGAGTAATAGTTAACATGTCCCACTGTATAACAACTGATTGGTATGCTAGTATATACATGAGTGTCTTAAGAATTTGTTAAGACAGTTTCAGTCCTCAAGAAACTAATTACTACTGGGTACAAAACTGAGAATCACAATCTGGAACATGTAATGAATCGCACTATCTGAGGGGCTTCCTTCTACCTACTGGAGCTCCCACTCCATGTCAAGTCTCTTTTAAACTGTAACAAGGACCTCCAAATGTAAGTGAAGAGTTGATACATACAAACTATATTAATAATACAAAATGTTTTTTATGAAAATCATTAAAAAACATACCATTGCCAGGCTCCGTGGCTCAGCCTGTAATCCCGTGCCTTTGGGAGGCTGAGGTGAGTGGATTGCCTGAGACTGAGGGTTCAAGATCCACCTGGGCAATTTGGCGAGACCTCATCTCTACAATAAATCAAAAAATTAGCCAGGCGTGGTAGCGCGCACCTGTAGTTCCAGCTACTTGGAAGGCTGAGGCAGAAGGATCGCCGGAGCCCAGAAAGTCGAGGCTGCGGTGGCTGGGAGCGGCCACTGCACTCCAGTCTGGGCGACTGAGTGAGACTCCAACTCAAAACCAAACAATCAAAACAAAAAACAAAAAAAACCATACCAACTACCTACAAGTCAACTTGACTTTAAAAAATAAAAGAATACCATATCCCCAATGAATTAATGTTCCTTTTGGAAACAGTCCCATCTATCACCTTACCTCAAGTTTTCCACTACAATCTCCTACTCAAGTCAGAGGTAGGAAATTTAAAATACAATTTATTTTTTATTTTTATTTATTTATTTTTTTAGTTGGAGTCTCACTCTGTCACCCAGACTGGAGTGCAGTGGCCGCTCCCGGCCACCGCATCCTCGAGCTGTTGGGCTCCGGCGATCCTTCCGCCTCAGTCTTCCAAGTAGCTGGAACTACAGGCGCACGCTACCACACCTGGCTCATTTTTTGATTTATTGTAGAGATTAGGTCTCGCCAAGTTGCCCAGGCGGGTCTTAAACCCGCAGGCTCAGGCAATCCACTCACCTCAGCCTCCCAAAGGCACAGGATTACAGGTTGAGCCACCGAGCCCGGCTAAAATACAATTTTTTTTTTGAGTTGGAGTCTCACTCTATCGCCCAGACTGGAGTGCAGTGGCCGCTCCCGGCCACCGCAGCCTCGACCTGCTGGGCTCCGGCGATCCTTCCGCCTCAGCCTTCCAAGTAGCCGGAATTACAGGCATGCGCTACCATGCCCGGCTGATTTTTTGATTTATTGTAGAGATGAGGTCTCGCTGCGGCCCAGGCGGGTCTCGAACCCGCGGGCTCAGGTAAAACACAATTTAAAAAGTGAGAGACATAATATATAAAACAACAACTTAGTTAGAGTCAAGTACCCAAAGGCACAAAAATAAGGACACTATTTGATACCTGTATTTCATGCTCCAAATCTTATTTCAAAATTGCTTGTTTATCCTTTCTGTCAAGCAATTGTGGGCACACTTTTTACTCAGCTCCATAACCTTACAAGACCAGATCCAAAAAATGACTTCACAGTAGTCAATAAACACCTCTGAAATTGAACCAAAATGTACATTTGTTGGCATCTCTCTGAAGAGAGGGACCACAGCTTTCATTTGATCCTCTAAGAGTCTAGGATTCAGTAAATATGACAAATGAAGGAAGGAGCTGTAACATAGGAAGAGAGATCTAGAAGAGTCACGATGGGTGACCACAATTAAATTTTATAAAGAAGTTTAGAAGAACGTAAATTTTCATTTCTTTGGTTCATCTCTGTCATGTTTATTCATTTAAACAAATCATATTTACCAAGTGGTGGAACAATGATATAAACAAACACACAGTCCTCTCTTTCAAGGACTTTATGATTGAGCAAGGGGACAAATGAGCCATCTGGAGTGAGGCAGGTTTGGCATCACCACATCCAATTCCAATGAGAAAGGGCAATCAGGGCATGTGTTCTCCAGACTTCATCAACCTCTTTTTTTAGTCATCTACAGCCTCTCCTTTATTTTTATTCCACAAACTAGTGTGCCTTCTCTGTTCCCAGGCACCGGGAACATAAGATCTTATTTTCTACTCACCAGACAGTGCCACAACTGCTGAAATTCTACAATTTTTCCCTTAGGTCCTGGAGTTTAAAATAATTCTAGATTAAAATTTAAAAATATTAAAGTAGGCACTGTTTATATTATACTGGAAGTAATTTAACACATCCCTATAAGGCTGACAAATCAACTTGAGGACCACACATGCAACTTTCTGACATAATGGAACAAGGTTTCCTCAGGAACTGAGTCCTGTCACCAACTAGTCCCTACACCCATCTCAGAATAAGCACAAGAGAGGACTCAAACACAGCAGCCCGCATGTAATCAGATAAATCTAGTCTTTAACAGTATATAAGAATACTGAAACAACTTCACTTGAACATTCAGAGCTGTCTGTGCAGCAATACATATTGTGAATAAAAGGATTCCAAATGTATTGTTAGAAAGTTTATTTTAACTGCTAATTAATGCAAAAGATATACATTACCTCAAGAAAAGCTTTACCAAAAACCAAGCAAATTTAATATTTTCAACTCCCTACATGTTTCCTATGTTATGATCTAAAGTAAATATAAGTAGATTCTATTTCTATATTTTTTTTTATTACAATAGCTACTGTTTTGGGTGGTTTAAAAAGTTCTGTTCCATGAAACAAACCAGTAATCAAATGAAATACCAGGACTTTCATTTGCTTTTTTATCTAACATTTAAAAAACAAAAAGAAAAATTCCTACTTTAGAAGTTAACCTAGTCCCTAAATACAAATAGCCTACCATTCTGAAAGTAAAATGCAAAAACAACATAAGAAAAACACATTAGCAAAGGTCCTGGGCCTGCCCTTCCTCCCAGTTTTCCCACGGCAGCCAACATTTCAGAAATTCCCCTGAAGATGGATTTCCAAAGAAGAAGAGGGCATCTTGGATATTCTTTCTCCCATACCACGCAAGAGGTGGGAAGGAAAATGAGGCCATGATCTAATGTTAAATGTCTATCTGGGACCACAGCCGCAACACCATAGAAACATACAGCATTTTGTGATCTCTCCAAAAAAGCACACACTGAGAGTTAACATCTGATTGTCTGAAGGCTGATTTGTGCCTGGCATTATGCTAAATACTTTACATGTATATATTCATCTAGTCCCCTCAACAATCCTAGAGACAGGAACTCCTACCCCATTTCACAAATGCAGAAGCAAAGAAGTGAAGAAAGAGAATAGGCATATCAGTTGACATACAAAGAGACTTATTAAATATTAGTCAACTGCAAGTTTATATTCTTGTATCAAAGTAGCTATTCTCCTTTGGGGAAGATGCTGTGGCCTCACTGAGGGGTAGGCAATAGGCTCAAGAATCTGGGGCAAGATTGGTCTAGGAAGAGGAAGGGAGTTGAAGGGCCCTGCGGCAGGACTGAGCCTGGAAGGAGACTAACAGTAAGGAGTCAGAGTAGCTGGAGCTGAGAAAGCAACTGAGAAGACAAAGACAAGTATGGAAAGAAATGGGGAAGTCAATCTTGAGAGGCCATGTTGGCCACTGTGAGGACTCTAGTTTTGATTCTGACTGAAATGGGAAGTCTTTAAATAGTTCTGAGCAGGAGTGACATGATCAGACTTAAATTTTACAAGGAACAGATAAACACTGTTTTCCTTATGAGTGGTGGTGACTTGAAATTGCTACCTTAGTTTGTGGACCCAAGGTATTCCCCTCTCCTTATGACTGTTCCCCACTCTTCCTAACTTACTCTCGCCCAAAGCCCCAGGGCTTCATCTCACCTAGAACTTTCCATACAGAGAAGTGTGGTCAGAAAATAAAGGAAAGAAAATTTGTCTCTAAACTCCCTCCTTCTCTTGTCTTCTAAGATACACACACTCATGCCAGTCAGCCCCATTATGAACCTTAGACAAAATACCCAGACTCAGAGATTGAGCTCTGCTTTGAAATGTAAATGAATATTAACTTTTGGTTTTTACTCATGTAACAGAACTTACAATCATCAATTGTGCACACCTTTGTTATTCCACATAGGATTTCAGAGGAAGGGAATAAGAGAGGCACCAAGATTCCATTTTGGAAAAAACTCCACCTTTCTAGTTAATGGAAGAGCTCTTAGAAGACTGAAAAGAGGCTATAAACTTCTAGATGAAGAAAATGACTTGGAATGAAGCAACCTTCTGACCCACACAAGACCAAGCATTGGAGAAGAGTCACCAATGGATGTCTGGCTTTAAGTTCCAGACACTGGTTCTGAGAACTTATATCAGAAAAAAATTTCCAAAGGGTATAAAATTTGGTTTTCACTTATCCCTAATTGAGTATTGTGTGATTAAAACTGGGAGGCGGGGAAGAAAAAAATTAAGTTTCAATTATCAACATCAAAAGAGAAATAAACATTATCATTCCCTCTTTAAACCTAAAAAAGTTAAAGACAACTTTTTCCTAATGCTTCTTCTTCAAAGAACATTAGGATTTAAAATATTGAAATATATTTTTCCACTAATCTCTAAAAACATTTGATTCTACAAATTAAAATCAGCAGTAGGCAAGGCTAGATGCACATCAAAATCCCACAGAATTCTGGGCATGGTAGTTCCATACCTGTAATATCAACATTTTGTGAGGTCATGGCAGGAGGATTGCTTGAGCCCAGGAGTTTGAGATCAGCCTAGGCAACATACCAAGACCTCATTTCTACCAAAAAAAAAAAAATTTAGCCGGGCATGGTGGTGTACATCTCAGTTACTTGGGAGGCTGGTGGGATCACTGCTTAAACCCGTAAGTTTGAGGTCGCTGTGAGCCATGACTGTGTCACTGCACTCTAGCCTGGGCAACAGAGTGAGACCCTGACCAAAAAAAAAAAAAAAAAAAAAAAGAAAGAAAGAGAGAGAGAGAGAGAGAGAAAGAAGAATCCCATGGAAGCTTTTGAATAAGGGTCTTAACCAATACTATCTGAATCTGAATCAGAATCTCTGGGAGTGGGGCATGGGCAATATATGCATTTTTAAAAAGTTTTTTCCCAGGTGAAACACATGCATGGTGACCACTGAGAACCAGCAGCTTAAATCTTATCATACCACTATTAGAGTAGAATACATTTTACTTTTCAAAATAGTGTCAGCATATATTTCATTTGGTCTGAGACTTATAACAGTGAGAACAATAAACACCACAGCTAAAAATGCAGTCAGAACATTAAAAAAAAACCCACAAATGATTTCTCTATTTTTCAGGCCTCTCAAACAGTTTAAAATCAATGGATAAAAATCCTATCTGTAAGTTGGATGTGGTGGCGTGCATCTGTAGTTCCAGCTACTTGGAAGGCTGAGGTATCACCTGAGCCAACAGGTTGAGGCTGCAGTGGCCGTGAGCGTGCCACTGCAATCCAGCCTGGGTGACAAAAGTGAGATTCCAACTAAAAAAAAAAAAAAAAAATCTTATCTGCATTTTACCTAAAGGCTACACCTCTCAGAAACATTTCATGCTCAAGAATCATATTAGTATTACATTCAATACCTTTATAAAACCCAAAAGATTTTACTCAAGGCACAGAATCTCTGCCACCTGCTTCCAAATGTTTAATTATGCAACAATGACATTTTAAAGTATTATAAAGCCTGTACATCTTGAATATAAAACTAGTTCTAAATAAAATGCTTTTATTTACAGAGGGTTTATGATAGATCAATTTTTAATTGTAATTTCAGAAAAACCTGTTTCTTACAGGAATGTGAAACCAGGAAGCTTAGGGAAAGACTTTCATTTGCTTTCTTTTAGTTTTATATGACAAGTGATAACATTATAGTTATAAAAGTTATCTTTCAGAGTATGTGACATTACATTTGGCAGCTGGGTTGTAGAAGATGTGTGCTACATTTCTATGGATATGCTGTTCATTTTCTTGACAATGTAATATTATTACACCAGTGACTATGCCCAGGCCCCAGGCAGCAATGCAGTTCATGCTAGACATACTTATGCAGGCAGGTTTTATTTTTAATAAAACTTAGCAAGGTGCTATTTTAAAGCAGATCAAACTATTTCCCTATCCACAGGAGAGGTACAAATCAGCCATTTAAAACAGATAATCCCGAACTCTATACTCAGTTTTACAACCCTGTGACACAAGTCCAATGTCTTCTCATCTAGAACCCATTAGGGCTCATATGGCCAAAGGGCAAATAGTACAAGAGTAAGTAAAAAAGTTAAACAGATTCTGGCTCTGGGAAGAGAAGGGCCACATCTGAAAATACTGAATCATTACTAAAACATCTGTCTCTAATAAACACTGACTTTAAGATGGGAAATGAAACTGTACACACTAAAATCTGGTGCCACTTGGGAAGGACTGTAAAAGCAAGTACATTAACAGCTTCTCTGTAGAGAAAATATTTAAATATTTTAACATTACACATATAAAGCTATAATCATAGGTTTTTTGGTGGCCACCCATTTCCAAAATTCTCTAAAAGTCTCTTTTACAGAAAAGAGTCTACTATGGACTATTTTATTACAGAGACAAGGGTAGACAAAAAGAAATGACAGCTTTAAGTACATTAAATGTGGCATCTAGTTAGTCACAATTCTTTGCATGAATATGTCAAGTTTTCCAAAAATTGGCATATTATAAAATTATAAGTAGCATATAAATTAATAGCCATGAATATTTCAAATTTATGTTTTACTAATTTGCCTCTTCACAAGACAAGGCAATGCATTTCAGATAAACCAGAGATATGCATTTTTAAAATTCATACTGGATGTTTAGCTCTTTTTACATGTAGTAAATTAGGCCAAAAAAAGAAATTAAAGACGCTGAATAACACAATTCTAAGACATGTCTATAGCATTCATCAGATTTTAAGGCATTATGAGTCAGAAAAAGTTAGGAACCACTGCTCTAAAATAAATACAAATACATACTTTTAATATGGCAAAGCTAAATACTCTCACCTTACAGAAGATAATTTTTGGTTGATTATTGGTTTTAAATTTTTAAAATATTTTTTAAAATAAAAAAGACCACTATAAGACTGATAATTGTTAGCATACATTTATTTCAACACTGCAAAACACAGTGTGCTTCTGTCATATCTTCATTTCCAGACCATAATCAGGCATTATTGCTAAAAACATAGTACACAATATGTCAGGAACATCCACACTGGGATACTTGCCTCCCAGGCAATGAATATTTCAAACTTTTCATTTTGAAATTATTACAGATTCACAGAAGCTGCCATAAAAACAAATGGAAAGGTAGATTCCAAGTATTCTTCACCCAATTTCCCCAATGGTAACATATTGCTTAAATATAGTTCAATATAGGAAAATGACATTGGTACAATCCAGAGAGCTTATTCACATTTTGTGCTTATTACATGCACTTATTTGTGCAGATGTAGTTTCTACACAATTTTATCACATGTGTAGATTTGTGTGTAACTGCCACCAGACACAGAAGTATTCATCATCATAAGGTTGCTTCATTTTATAGCCACGCTATCCAGCACTATCTCTAATTCCTGACAGCCACCAGTCTGTTCTCCATCTTTACAGTTTTGTTATATCAAGAGTTTTATAAATGGAATTATATAACCTGTTGAGATGGGCTTTTTTTTTCACTCTGCATCACTTCTTTGAGATCTATCCATGTTTTATCAACAGTTTGTTCCTTTTTATTGTTGCACAGTATTTCATGGTATGGCTATACCACAGTATAACCTTTAACTTGTTGAAGGACACCTGAGCTGTTCCCAGTTTACAGCTGCTACAAATAAAGCTGCCATAAATTAACGTACAGATTTTTATGTGAACTTAAGTATTCATTTCTCTGGGACAAAACAGGAGTTTAATTGCAGGGTCATATGGTAAGTACACAATTAGTTTCATAAGAAACTGCCAAACTATTTTCTAGAGTAGTTGTAGTAGTGATTGCTCTCCAGTTATTCTTCTTCTTCAAAATTGTCTTAGTTACTCTAGGTCCTTTGCCTTTCCATAAAAATTTTAGAATAATGTCATCTATGTTTATAGGGGTTTTAACAGGAATTGAGTCAAATCTATAGATCAGTTTGGGAGAACTGACATCTGTATTATGTTCTCTTCCAACTCATAAACATGGTTGCTCCAATTTGTTAGGTCTTCTTTGATTTCTTTCATCAACATTACTTTTTTTTGTTAGATACATACCTAGGCATTTCATTTTCTTTGGCATGACTATAAATAAGATTGCGTTTTAAATTCCGGTCTCCACATGTTCATTGTTAATGGTATAGAAATGCAATTGATTTTTCTGTATTGATCTTATATACTATGATCCTGTGGAATTCATTTGTTAGTTCTGAGAATTTTTATGTAGATTCCTTGAGAGTCTCTATGTAGACATTCTTTTCCTATCTGTATGCCCTCCAGAAGTATGTTGAGTAAAAGTGGTACGTGTACATCCTTGCTTTGTTTCTGAACTCAGGAGGAAAGCATTCAGTCTTTCACTATTAAGTATGATGCTAACTCTAGGTGTTCTGTAGATGTTCTATCATGTTGAGGATGTGCCTCTCTGTTACTAGTTTACGGAGAGCAGGCAAAAAGTGGTATTTTAGTGTAGAGCAAAATACAGATTTATGAAGTAAAGAACTCATTTTCTGCAAATTAATATGCACAAGGACATATCCTGTGACTCTGAACAATCTCCATTAAATGCTGAACTACAAATTTGAGAAATACTGTGGAGAGTACATATATAGCCGTTTTGTTTATATTCAAGACAGTTATATATACTTAATCTAAATCGTAATATTTACATTATATTAATATGGAACCATGTTTTAAGTAACTTAGCTTTCACTGATGTCTACTGCGTAATTGGTAGTAAGCAATTAATTCAGGAACTGAATATTTCATCTGTAGTTCATAAAGTGAGATACATCTAAAATAGGGGTTTTTAGGTCCAGAGCTGTAACATTCTAGGAATATACCAAGCCTCCAGTGAGATGACAAATTTCTCAAAACCAAATTTAATTCATTTTAACTTGAAAATAAACTTAGAATTTTTACGGAAGTAGAAAAAAGTCATAAACAATGTCAGGGTTTTACAACTACTGGGAAGCTTGAATCTGTGATAGCAGAAACAGTGTTCCCATTTTAGAATTTCTGTAATGAAGAAATTTTCAAAGTATAGTGTTTTAAAGAGTAAGTTATTTCCTAATGCTTCTTTGAAAAAGCCCTTCCTTACCCAGAAATTCACTTGGAGCTTCACTACAAGCAGGCCATCCCACAGGGCAAGCAGCAAGGCATCCCTCAGTTACAGCACAACCTGGTCTCTCCAAGTAAAGGCATGAAGCCTGCCTTAGCCCAGCAGGCACAGGTTTGTTACCCTGCCTGTTCTTCCGATGGGTAAACTGATATAACAAGCAGCAATGAGCTCTCCACTGTGTATGCTGCCGCACTGCACTCTCTACCACAGGAATTCCAAAAACTGCAAGGACAGATTCCAGGATTTTTCACACAGATCATTTTTTTCCCTTTCCTTTGTAACTCTGTGAACTTAATACAGTCTTGAAAGCCCACAGAGGTGACTGAATCAATAGTTTATTGAATGTGATCTAGCCACCCTTTCTCTAAATCCCTAGACATGACAGAAAAGGGAGAAGGCAGAGAGGATCAGACTGAAAGAGGAAACCAGAGCCCCCAAACCCAGCTAGAAGGTTTGTAGAAGACACATACTGGAAATAGAAAGAAACTGCACCAAGACAACCATTAGAAGAATTAGTTAAGCTCGAATTCCTCCTACCTCATAACTCTACACTAGTACCGAGCGTGTCCAAGCAAACAAATGTTCTAGGCAAGAGGAGTGACTATGAGCATTAGGAACAGAGAGGACAGTACCCACAAGGTATCTGTCAAATATTAAGATCAGTTACCAGGACTTCCTAGATAGTTGTATGATCCTGTTCCTCTCCCATATCCACTGGAAGTATACTACACTACTCAGATATCATAGTCACAGACAAGATATCTAGGAATTTCAACAGCAGAGATGAACAAATAACTGACATCCCCAATAACCTGGGAAAAATTAGTACAATGAGACAGAGGAACCAAGCTCATCAAACAAAAGAATAAGCACCCACAAAAACCCACTTAATGAAACACTTTAAGAAGTGTTAAAATATGGGAAAAAAATGCCCCACAAAAATCAATGAAACATACTCCTACAAAGAAAATAAAATTAGTCTCCCATCAGACCTCTCACTGGCAACTTTAAAAGCAAAGAGATGACAGAAAAATATCTGTGAAAAACACATCTTCCAAGTTGGGAGGAAAATGATTTTAAATATGTATTTCTACATCCAGCCAAATTATCAATCAAATGTGAGGACATTTTTTAAAAAGACAGGGACTTGAGAAATTTTTCACAAATCCTCTCTGAAAGGATTACAAATAAAATAAAGTGAAACAAAAATAATCCAAGAATAGGAGGCCAAGAAATTTATAAAATTAAGTAAAAAGTATCTATTATAAACAAACACAAGTAAATAAAAAGTTTATTATTAAAGATAAAAGCAAACTGATTCTTATCTTATTTGTAGAATAGGAGAAATTATATAAATATTAACTCTGAACGTTAAGAGTAGATACCAATACAGAGAGAAACACACTGCACATCTTGCAAATTACTGGGGGAAAAGAGTAAAGAAAACTTGAATAATCTAACAAAATATGAGAAAAGGTAATAAATAATAAAGCAAATAAAACACACAAAACAAGATAGGAAAAGAAAATCCAAATATTCTACTAATAATAAGTATGAACAAATTAAATTCACCTATTAAAAGACTGATTCATATATTAAACACAAAATACAGTCACATATAGGCCTATCTCAGAGATGCTTTGAGTTTGGTTCTAAACCACTGTAATAAGAGAATATTGCAATAGAGAGTCACACAAATTTTTTATTTTCTAGTATATATGTTTACACTGCGATAGCATGTCTTAAAAAATAATGTACACATCTTTATTTTAAAATACTTTATTGCTAAAAAACACTAATGATTGTCTGAGTCTTCAGTGGGTTAAGTCATAATCTTTTTTTTTTTTTTTTTTTTTGAGTTGAAGTCTCACTCTGTCACACAGACTGGAGTGCAGTGGCCGCTCCCAGCTACTGCAGCCTCACCTGCTGGGCTCCGGTGATCCTTCCGCCTCAGCCTTCTGAGTAGCCGGAATCACAGGCATGCGCTACCACGCCCGGCTGATTTTTTGATTTATTGTAGAGATGAGGTCTCGCTGCCCAGGCGGGTCTCGAACCCGCAGGCTCAGGCAATCCACTCAGCTCAGCCTCCCAAAGGCGCGGGATTACAGGCTGAGCCACTGAGCCCAGCAAGTCATAATCTTTTTGCTGCTGAGCACTCTTGCCTCAATGTTGATGGCTGCTGACTGATCAGGGTAGTGGCTGCTAAAAGTTGGGGAGGCTGTGGCCACTTATTAAGATAAGATAACAATAAAGTCTGCGCATTGACTGACTCTTCCTTTCATAGAAGATTTCTCTGTAGCATGCAATGCTGTTTGGTAGCATTTTACCCACAGTAGAACTGTAGAATTTCTTTCAAAATTAAAATCAGTTCTCTCAAATCTTGCCACTGCTTTATCAACTAAGTTTAAGTAATAATCTAAATCCTTTGTTGTCATTTCAACAATATTCACAGCATCTTCACCAGTAGATTCCATCTCAAGAAACCACTTTCTTTGCCACAAGAAGACTCTCATCCATTCAAGTTTTGATCATGGGACTACAGCAATTCAGTCACATCTTCAGGCTCCACTTCTAATTTGAGTTTTTTTCCTGCTTCCACTATAGCTGTAGTTACTTCTTTCAATGAAGTCTTGAACCCATCAAAGTCATCCATGAGAGTTGGAGTCAACTTCTTCCAAACTTGTATTAATGCTGATATTCTAACCTCTTCCCATGAATCATGAATGTTCTCAATGGTGAATCCTTTCCAGAAGGTTTTCAATTTACTTTGTCCAGATGCATCAAAGAAATCACTATCTACAGCAGCCACAGTCTTACAAAATGTATTTCCTAAATAATATGACTTGAATGTTGAAATTACTCCTTGATCAATGGACAACAGAATGGATGATGTATTTGAGGCATGCAAACAACATTAATCTCTTTAGACATCTCCATCAGAGCTCTTTGGTAACTAGGTGCATTGGTAACAAGCAGCGATATTTTAAAAGCAATTTTTTTTTCTGAGCAGTAATAGCGGGCTTAAAATACTGTAAAATGCTGTAAATACATGTGCTGTCATCCAGGTTTTGTTGCTTTGTTTGTAGAGTGGAAGCAGAGTATATTTAGCAAAATTCTAAAGAGTCCTAGGATTTCTGGCATGGTAAATAAGTTCTGGCTTCAGCTTAAAGTCATTAGCAGCATTAGCCCCTAACAAGAGAGCCAGCCTGCCCTTTGAAGCTTTCAAGCCAGGCACTGATTTCTCCTGTTTAGCTATGGAAGTGCTAGATGGCCTTCTTTGAATAGAAGGTTGTTTCGTCTACATTGAAAATCTGTTGTTGGCCGGGTTCAGTGGTTCAACCTGTAATCCCAACTTGAGAGGCTGAGATGAGTATATTGCCTGAGCCCACGGGTTCAAGACCAGCCCAGGCAACTTGGTGAGACCTCATCTCTACAATAAATAAAAAATTAGCCTGGCAAGGTAGTGTGCACCCGTAGTTCCAGCTACTTGGAAGGCTGAGGCAGATGGATTGCTGGAGCCCAGCAGGTTGATGCTGGGCCAAAAAAAAGAAAGAAAGAAAATCTGTTGTTTAGTGTCACCACCTTCATCAATTATCTTAACTAGATCTTCTGCATAACTTGCTGCAGCTTCTCCACCAGTACTTGAAGTATCACATTGCACTTGTATGTTACAGATACAGCTTCTTTACTTAGACCTCATGAACCAACCTCCCCTTGCTTCAAACTTTTCTTCTGCAGCTTCCTCACCTCTCTTAGCCATCACAGAATTGAAGAGAGGTATGGTCTTGCTCTGGATTAGACTCTGACTTAAAGGAATGTTGTGGCTGGTTTGTTGTTTTATCTAGACTACAAAAACTGTCTCCATGTCAGCAAAAAGGCTGTTTTGCTTTCTTAGTCTTCATGTGTTCACTAGAATAGCACTTCTAATTTCCTTCAAGAACTTTTCCTTTTGCATTCACAACTTGGCTAACCGTTAGGTATAAGGCGGCTAGCTTTTGGACTTTCTTGACTTTCAATAAGCATTTCTCACTAAGCTTAATAATTTCTAGCTTTTGATTTAAAGGGAGAGACATGCAACTCTTCTTTATAGCTGAACATATAAAGGCCATTGTAAGGGTTTTAACTGGTCTAATTTCAACATTATTGTATCTCAGGGAATAGGGAGGCCCAAGGAGCCAGAGAAAAACGGGGTGGTGGGGGAGCCAGGATGGCCAGTTGTTGGAGCAGTCAGAAGACACACATTTCTTAAGTTTGCCAGTTGCCATATGGGCACCATATGGGCACCATTTATAGCGCCCGCAATATAACTACAATAGTAACATTGAAGGTAACTGATCACAGATCACTATAAGATAAAACGATTTAAAAGTTTGAAATACTGTGAGAATACCAAAACTGACACAGTGACAAGAAGTGAGCACATGTAGTTTGAAAAATGATTCCAATAGACTTGTTTGATGCAGGGTTGCCACAAACCTTCAATTTGTAAAAAGAAAAAACGCCCGCAATATCCACAAGGTACAACAGAGTGAAGTACAATAAAATGTAGCATTGTTTAAGAGATAAACCTAAAGCAATGATAAAATAGAATTTAAAACAATAAGCACCAAATACATACTGTTTCATATTGATAAAAGGTATAGTTTGTCATGTAAAATAAATTATAAGCTTTTAGATACCTAGCATAGCTTGCAAATGACACACATAAAGGAAAAATTGATTAGAATACAAAATTCTCAGGCCAGAGTAAGAAACTAGCATATTCTTTCAGAAAATGATAGATCAAAATAAAAATATATAAAGACATAAAGGAACGAATTGCCTAGTGAACAATCTTAATGATATATAAAAACTCTGTATGTACCAAATATACAAACATTTTAATCACACAAAGAACAGTAACCATGGTTAAAAATTATCATGTATTAAGCCACAAAGAAAACCTAAAACTATTACCCAAAGCAGAAATCAACTGGGTACACTTATTAACTTCAATGTACTAAAATGAGAAGTTAAAAATTAGACGGCTAAAAGGAAAAATATATCTATTCACTCTGAATTAAAAAAAACACACAAACTTTCTAAATAACTTCAGGGTTAAACAAGAAACTAGACAAAGATAAACTTTAGCAATAAACAATGACTGCAGAGCGAAATCCCTAGGATGTCATCAGAGATTGTGAGAGGACAATACATATCCAGTGTTAAATGTTATATAAACAGTGTTAAATGCATTTGTTAGAAATTAAGACCTAAAGAAATAAGCTTTTGATTCAAGATGCAAAGAAAGAAGAAAACTCAAAGATTCTAGAAAGAATAGAAATTTTAAGAAGACAGAAAACAAATAGTATAGTTGATAAGTAAAATTAAAATCTGATTTTTTTTTAAATGGCAAAATAGACAATTCCTTAGCTAAGTCTCAATGTTAAGGACCAGTATAAGACTCATTTATAAAATGTGAACCAAAGTTTTTTTATTGTTAGCAACACCTGTCGATTTAATCTAATGAGCGATTGCAATTATTGTCAATGTGCATTTTGCTAAACGTTTGTGAAAAATCATTAATCAATTTTGGCATAATAAACTACATTAACTACATTAACAGAAAGATAACTGTCCATTTTTTTTTAAGCAATTCTGTATCTCAATCACACAATAACACAATATAAATACAAATAAATACAAATAATGAAAATGAAAAACATTACTCATGAACTCCACCCAATCCTATTTTAACAACACAAAGTAACCATTTATCAGATCAGTGAGCATCCTTCCAATTTTCTTTCCCTCTTTTATAGTTTTTTAAAAGTTGTATTATACAACATTTAGGATATAAAGCTGGGGAAAAGAACACTGCAACGAATGCTTGTGTACCCACTGCCCCACTTAGAAAAATCACCAATACAGCTGAAACCCTATAGATATGTCTGCTCCTCTGAAGTTGCCTATCTTGTTCTCATGCATTCTTCAGTTTAGTACATGTGCATATACCTCTAACAATACATAATACTGCTTTGCATGTTTTAAACATTTATATAAATGCTGTATGTTCTCTTCATCGATTTCCTTTCTTCCCCTCAAACATTATGCTTATGAAATCCACTCATGTTGACATTTCATTAATTTTCAGAATTCAATATACTGAACAGATAATCTCCTGATATATATTCAATAATGCTATCAAAAACATTTTAAAAATATCTTGTATACTGTGTGAGAACTTCTTTAGGGCGAATACATAGAAATAGAGCTTCTTTAGGGTGCATACATAGAAACAGAACTGCAGATCCCAAGATGTGTATATCTTTAACTTTACTAGATATTGCCAAATTGTCTTCTAAACAGTACAAAAATTCCTTATGTTCTATAGTCTTACCAACACTTAGTTTTGTCTGACTTTAATTTTTCCCAATGAGAAAAGTATGAAAGAGTATCTTATTTTGGTTTTAATTCGCACCAATAAGGTTAAAAATTTTTTTATGTGCAGACATTTGTATCCTCTTCTGTAAATTCCTGACTTCATTTTCTGATTAGCTTGGCTCCACAAATCAAAAATCTCCAACTCAAATATTCTAATAAAAGACTTCAGTTTCACCACAGTCTTGCTAAGCACTGGCCAGGCCATGTGCTCACTGAGCTATGGCCAGGTCATGTTTTCTTAGCTTTGGCCCCTCCCCTACCTCAGGGAAGTGAATCTCCTCTCCTTTCTCTCTCTCTCTAGTCATTTGCCATTGCTTTGTTCAACTCTGGTATGTCCATGTGGCTCTTTGATCTGTGGCCTCCAGGTTTCCTAGTTTTGCTCCCCCCCCCCACCCTGGGGAAGTGAATCTCCTGTCTTTGTCTCTGTCTCTCTCTCTCTCAAGCTCCCTAATTTACTTTCTAAATAAACTATATTTTCCAATTAAAAAAAAGACTTCAGTGAAGCCTGGTTAACTGCAGTAGTCAAAAACCATCCATTAACCCTTTCATTTCTAGAACACAATAGTCTAACATGAAAATTAGTATCTTGGTGTACAGAGTATTCAGTGCACCTTTGTCATTAATCTTCTTTAACTTGCATTTTAAAATGATGAGAATGCAGATAGAAGACTCATATCTATAAAGTTCAACATCACATTCATATAGAATCTGTGTATAATTCTCCAAGATTAAACTAATGGACTGAATGCTGACTGTACCTTTAGAACAACAAATCCTTAAAAATTAAAAACAAATTCCTACATGATCTTCAAAACAGATACAATCCCAAGGGGACAAAATGGACACAAACTAAAAATCACACCACAAGTAGATAACTCTTGACAAATGAGAGAGAGCACAATAGTATGCTGAGAATAAAAGGAGAAGGTGACTGGGAATGCCAAGGATTACCACTATTCCAAAGTCCATCACACTGAAGGGCTCTGCATTCAGTTTCCTATTCTGAACAATGAGATAGACAATAACAACCACATAGGTCACTGTGAAAAGTAACAAGATGATATAGGAATGCTATTACCTGTATCTAACTTAATTCTATTTTATAGATGAAAAAATGAAGAGGAGAAAAGCCAAGTACTTGTTCAAGATCACAGTTAATAAATTATTCCAACACCCCAATTCTTTACAGTGCACTGTAATATCCATGGTACCTCTCCAATAAGGCTCTCGAATGTTTAAGGATAAGCACAGGGAGATGGCTAGGGCCACTACCAGGAAAATCTAAGACAGGCAAAGTACTCAGACCTTAAGAAAAAAATTACAGTGAGCTGAGAGAGGTTACCTTAAATGATAACACTCATTTTTCTTTGTGCTCCCAAATATACTTTAGACATTTGCCATCTTAAGGTTGAAATAACCTAATTGCCAGCTTTGGGATATACAGTATTCATGAAACCCAATTTGCCAGTTAGGACACATTTAATAGAAATTCTCTTCGAAATTATTTTTAGATAAGCAACAACTCATTTGACCAAGTAAATACCAGGCTGGTAGAATTCAAATACAGGACAGAAGGTTACATACCTACTGCAGGTGCATCATATTCATCACCAAGCAGAATTTCTGGAGCAGAATATGCAAGAGATCCACAGCTTGTAGTGAGCTTCTTCCCTGGTTGAAATTTGTTGCTGAATCCAAAGTCTGTCAACTTTACAAGACCTTGTTTTTCAAAGAAGACTACATTCTCTGGTTTTAAGTCTCTGTGAACCACATGGAGTTTATGGCAATAAGATATAGCATGAACTATCTGAGCAAAGTACTTTTTGGCCAATTCTTCATTAAGACCCTCCTCATGTTTCATTATGTAATCAAACATATCTCCTCCATCCCCAAGTTCTAAAATAAGATATAGTTTGGTCTGGGTGTCAATAACTTCATACAGGCGTACGATGTTCGGATGCTGCACTAGTTTCATGCATCTCACTTCCTGGAAAAGATGACCAGTAGCTAGAGTGTCCAGTTTTGTTTTGTCAATAACTTTTACTGCCACTTTTTCACCTGTAAAGACATGCCTGGCAAGTTTAACCACTGCAAAATGGCCTCGACCCAAGGTTTTATCCAGATCATATAATCCAGCAATCTTTCCATCATACCCTCGCTTGAATCCTGCCATGCTGGTCCCACAGAAAAAAAAAATTTAGACTGTGTGAAATAGATCTTCTCATATAAGAGTATCTGGTGAAAATAAAAAATTCATTTTCAGCGTCATCATGAATACCTACAAAATAAGAGGAGAAACAAAATTTTCTGTGACTTATCCTCATATACTTTAAAATGGCTTCAATTTTTTTTTTCATTTTAAGATAAGCTTGAAGAAAATTAATTGAGACATAAATTGATGTAGGGTCATTTACAAGAACCTCTCTCTATACTTAGAGTTTACAGTATAAAATCTGATAATTTAAATATCATTAAATTTTGCAAACTGAAAAAAAAAAGTTCATTAGAAGCAATTTTTTGGTGATGTCAGAAATTAAGAAAACTAGCAAGTTTGATAAGTTATATTTAAAAAAACAAACATTTTCCAAAAGCAATTTCAATTAGTGTCTTAAAACACAAGGTAAGAGTTGACAAAATGGGAAAGCACTAAGAACAAACATTTGGACAGCAACCCAACAACTTTGTTTCCCCAAGACCAGCAACATTTCCTTTAAGTTCAAAAAAATCCACTTCATGACATCTTCTCCAACTTTCTCAGCTAAAATTGCCTTCTCTCCCAGGTGTCTCCAAAGTGTCTCCACACCTCCATTTGACATGGTCTAATTCTATAGGTATTTGGGTACACCATTTCCACCCTGAGACTGGAATGCTCCTGGGGACTTTCTATGCTAAGGTTCTGTTATGCTCTTCTCCCTTCCCTCAATACCTAGAACAGCGCTTACATAGAGCAGGTAATCAAAACTCACAAATTTTAAAATGTAACTTTTTCCCAAAATGTTTATGAGTCAATTGCTTGTTCTTGTGCCACTATTGTCTAGGACACAGCACCTAGTACACAGTAGGTGCTTAATAAATATTTGCTTATTGACTGGTACTCACTCTGTACTTATTAGTTATGTCTATTTTTATTATGGTTTCCCAATTCTCAATCACAAGCCCCATGCTTATATTTCAAGAGTAAATAAGCATGTATTCTTACAAACCATTTAAGTTTCAAAGATAATTTGGTTTTAAGGACCAAATTTCATATTGCCTTTAAAATTTTCAACGTTTATAACGTAAACTCCAAATACAGAAATAGATTCTTATAAACAAAGAACTGAGCACATGTTCTCACTCATAAGTGGACCCTGAACATTTACCATAATATAATGAGAGGGATTGGCAGTAGCCGGAAACTGCCAGGGGAGGTGAGGGGGCTACATATAACATTAATAAGGGTACCTGATCTCAAACCAGGCAAAGTGGGGACCAAAGGGAGGCCCACACTTTACCTGTATAATGACCATTTGTAAACTTAATCCTGAATTGTACCCCACTTCTTTAAAATAAACAACAACAACAAAAAGGAATGGAGTCTTATAAAGGACCCTGACTCAGAAAACAAATGTATAAAATTATACAAATTAAGATGTATAAAATTTCACAAATTATACAAATTGATTATACAAATCTCACAGGTTTAACTCTTACTTTTATTTTTTCTGACCAAAATTTAATAGGATGGAATAATAAAACCCAGTGAGGAATATAGTAACCTCCCAAGATTAGTTCTGCTCTCTATTAGTTCATATCCATACCTACAGTAAAGTTTTTCTAATACTCTTAATATATAGTTTCACACTTTCACTTACATATTAAGGATGGTACTTATGTTATTTAATCCACTTAGATAAAAATATTCCAAAAAACTAAATTTTTTAACTAGTTTTTTTTAAAGCACTAACATCACATTCCTTTAAATTTCATTTTTACTTAAAAGAACAGAAGAAAAGCTAACATTTATTGAAAATCTACTATAGGTATTTGTGCAAAATAAATCAAACTGGACCATGTCATCAGATCTTAAGAATCCTGAGGTCAGTATTAGTCTCAATTTTTACAAATTACAAGTTAAGTGTTGAAGTTAGGATTTAAATCTAGTTCATATTTCAAAGACCATACTTCATACACTTTTGACCACTCTAATCAATGTTACATTTAGGATAACAATATCTTAAAGAGTTAAAATGTCAACCATAAAAGAGACATAAAGACATTTTCACATTTATATCACTTTCAGAAATTATCTGAATCATGTACCTAGGGCCATCTCAAAACATTTATATATTATAAGTTTAAAAAGTCAATATTAATATGTTACTAATATGTTTTTGGTATTTTAGCAATTACTGTAATAATACTATCATTCACTGAGTATTATACACTAGTTGCACACCAAATGCTTTACAATATCTTCATTCAAGCCTTACAACTGCCCTCAGGAATAGGGATTATTAGTCCCATTTTGAGGCACAGAAATATTAAGTAATTTGGCTTGGGATACAGGGCTAGTGTGTAAAAGAGCTGGAATTCAAACCCAGGGCTGTCTGACACCAAAGTCAGTGCTTTAAAACACTATGCTGTTTCTGCAAATTGATTTCAGAACTAAATTATTTATCCTGTTTTGATTAAGATTTTAAAATTTAAAAACCTATACAATGCATAGGTGTCGGAAAAAAATTCTTCTATACTGTGTATTATCTCTTCATTTGAGTTAATAATTTTAATGATAACATTAACAGGAAAATTCAAATTAAAAGACTGCTTTATTTGGACAGCAGTTCCCCAAAAGAAACTTTAATTCATGTATATTTGATCTTCAAAAATAAAAACCATAGACAAGGGGGCAAGAAACTATCTTCAAATATTTAACTTCAATTAATTTTAAGGGCAGTAATATTCTTAAAATTCTATCCAAGTCTTTCTGTGTTTCTATTGTACAAGCTTTGAAACACAACTTCAGCTTTCTAAACAGACTCCTTAAGGTTTCCCTCAAGTTATATAACTTTGTTCTTTTCATCTATCATTTCAGTTTAGATGTGTTCCTGGAAAGTTGACACAGCAATCAGATTTCAGAAATGAATCTGAACTTTGTAAACTTAAAATTGTTTTGTTACAAAAATAATAAATGGGGGGAAAAAGTCTTTTTTCAGGGCCTCAGATACCCAGAGACAATCACTATTAACACCATGATGTTTCTCTTCTCAGCCCTGTGCCAGCAAAAGGGCACAGTGAAACAACTTTTAATCTATAGCAAGTTCATGGTAAAGAATCTAAAAGATCTCTTCACAATGACAGAGTATCCTATAGTGAAATGAGTATGCACTCTATTAAAGAATTTACTTTTTTTATGAGTACCACTTTTCCAGAGTCTATGAAACCACAATTAAATTGAATACCTAAGAACAGTACATTATGATTAAGTGAGGGTTGGGAAAAAAAATACTCTTGATAGTGAACATCTTTTTAAATACAAGTTTGCTGTCTAATCCAACGATCAAGTGCATTTTGGTTAGAGTAGGAGATAATTAAATCGTTTTTTGATCTTTGAGGATCTTGTAGTTCCCAAATGTCATCCTGAACATAAATACCGAATGTTAAGATGTGGCTTATGTAAAGTAAAGGTGAATTGGTACCGGCTCCAAGACATACCCTGCAAACTGCATACTGAATAATCCTTGTTATCACTGTGTTTTGTTAGTTGCTTCTTTCTCCTAAAAGAAAATACAGAAAAAGATTTTGATTTAGTTCTATTTGTTTTAACTTTGCTTAAAGTCAAAATACATGCCCTAAGGCTGTATCTAGACAAATGTATAAAAATAACAAAATGTGTCTTTAGTGATCCAGTCTCCCCCTGGTATCTTTTTGCCATTTTGTGAATTACTACTCCTTTAAGGAACCCTTAGTAAACAGGAATTTCAGAGTGAACAAGCACACAAAGATTTTCTAGATAGACAGATCACAAAGATTATTTCACTAGAACAAAGAAATAATAATAAGGAACAACAAAACATTTGCTGCTTTCTAAATGCCCCCTGAATAACAGGCCCTGAACTAACACTTCACTGAATCTTTACCATGAGCCTGCAAGGTAGAACAATGAGGCTTGACTCCTGATTAGTGGCAGCAGTCCCTGCCTCTAATCCTGCTCAGCCTGTCTTCAGAGCCCACCCACCTTCAGGAGCCCCTACAGGCTCATGAAACACCCACTAGAGCAGCAAAGGAGGGCAACCTTTACAACAAACTGTCCCCTAGAAGGTAAATGAAAATAAAACAAATGTCAGCATCAGGGAACACGCAAAATATTTTCATCATCAGAGGCTTGCTGTTTGACAGAAAAAAAAACTATCACTATGAAAGTAGAGAACATAAGCAAATCACTTATAACCAACTTTGTGGCACAGTGAAGCAATACTGACTGTGGTGGTTTTGCAGGACATTTCCACGACAATATTACACAAATAACTGAAAGACCTTAACATTCATACTAGGTCAGTGCAATTTACACTATATACTAGAGGCGAGTAGCATCCAGGTAATCACTAAACCCCAGTTTACGTGCACTTGGGAGAAAAGGAGTACCAGAAAATAGGGGAAACTAAACAAAAAAGGAGAAAGAAGAAGGAAAGTTAGGCGACCTCTTGAAAACAAGTCTCCTGTCAGGAATGAGGGAACAAGGAGAGATAATTCTGTAGTACACACAGGGTCAGCAGAGCCACGGGCACAGGTTCACATCTAATGACAGGTGGGCAAATCCTGGGATGTCTACCTGTCTGATCCTTCAACTCCAAGTGGGATATGGTAGCTCCTTCCATTATTCTTGCCTGCTTCTATTCTTTCAAAAGTCCTTATTTCATTCACAGTCTGTGTGGCAAAACAGTGTTGTAGACCAGAGAGTGAGCACTGGTTCTGAAGGCCAGCAACTGGATTTGAACCCCAGCTCACCAATCACTAGCCACAAGAACTCAGCAAGTTACCTGACTTTTATGTATAGTTATCTTCTTCATTTAAAAATGTTAATAATAAAAATACAACCTCATAGGCTGTGATGCAGGTAACGTGTTTTGAATAGTGCCTGGCACAAAGTATGCATTCAGTGACTACGAGCTACTACAACCACCACCACTATTAACAATGATGACGTTCCCACTTCCCGAGCAGAAATTCTTATAGCTGTTCACTCTACTTCAAAATAATGAATTCACTTAACTACTATCTCTCTATTGCTTTCATAAAAATGTTTTGTTTCCTAAAATATATTAAATTGAAAATGAGTGCTGTAAGATTATAAAATAAAGGAGGTAATGTCTCTAGCAAGTCACCTATATCTAGTGGTTTTTCAATAAAACATCTCACAAAATCTAAGTATTTGCTTTTAAAATGATATTAAAATAATTTTTCAAATCAAATTTACCCTTTTGAAAAGGACTTAATCGTCCCGTACATTTTTTCCCATCAAATATATTCTTATGGAAAATCCTGAAAACACAGAAAGGGAAGTTAAAAGAAGTAAAAAGGCATCCAATGTTCTAGCACCAAAAATCAGCACCATTAACACTGTGGTGATCAATCTGGCAAATATTTATATACAGCTTCTTATTTTGATAAAATTGTGGTCAGTCTACACCCAAATTTATATCCTATCCTACATCCTGCTATTTTTCACTTATCACTTTCCTTTGTTTTAGCATTTTTGTTTCAATTATGAAAAAAAAGTATGTTTGGTTCAAGAGAAAAATACAATTAGAACATACAGACTGGCAAAAGTAGAGGGGAATTTTTTAAAAAAATCATCCATTATACCACCCTCTATGATAACATCTGTTAACATTTTGGTACACAGCCATGCAAATTATTTTCTATTTATAATATATGCCCACGCATAACTTTTCAAATAAAATGGAACAATATTTGGGTAGAGGGATGTCAGGGTAGAGAGATTTGTAACTGTTTTCACGATATTTTTCTCCAAAAAACAAGTTGAACAAGCTAGCACAAATTCACTTTAGAGAGTATGGAAGGGCAATCCACTTTCAGGTCCCCTCTCACTGCCGAGCGCTTTCCTGTTGCTTAATAAACTTCGACTTACTCACAAAAAGAAAAAAAAGCATGGAAGGGTACCTGCATAATGAACATTTGTAAACCCAACCCTGAGTTGTACCCCACATCTTCAAACTAAAGAAAAAAAAAAGTATGGAAAATGCAGAAAAGCACAACATAGGAAAAAAAAAGTATGGAAAATGCAGAAAAGCATAATATAGAAAATAAAAATCATCTGTAATCTCATGTAAGATAACTTCTCAACAGGTCCAAGCATACGTCCTTTATACTTATGCTTCTTTATAAAACTAAGATATTGTAGCTTGTAGAAAAAGCTTGATGATGACATTTTCCTCTACGTTATATGATGAACATTATCCCACAGACTAAGTTCTTCTAAATCAGTATTTTTAATGACTACACAGCTAAGATGATATCTTTTTAAACAGTAAACACCACTAAAATAGGCTATTCTAAAGCAACCTTATTTAGCACATGCATATAACTAGGCTGGGCCTAAATGAAACAGGCCAATTAGCCAAGAACGCTTATCATATGAAAATTCATGTTTGAGAAACAAGCACTGGTATGTATTGCAAGAATATACTAATGTTCTCCCAGCTAGAGAGAGCGGAAGCAACTGAAGTGTGTGGGCGTGGCTGGAGAAAAGGAAGGAAGTGTGGGCAGCCCTAAGCACGTTTTGAAAGCTGCTGAAAACAGTTGTAGAACCAGCTTCTATAACTTACTATCAACTTGGAATTCACCCTGCTATTTTTTAGCTTTTTATCCACATCATCACCATTGTAGTCTGATCTGTGTATCAAACAAATGCCTCCTTCCTACTCATGCCTCTCCCTAGGAGAAGGACAAAACTGTATGCTAAACAAAGGTGGCTCTGCCTAGATACCAAACTGGACCGATGTATATGGTATGAGAAAACAGAGGAGTTGAACAAAAAGGGCAATATACTATTTTGTTTAGAATACTATAAACTTCCTCCAAAAATCAGATTATCAATATTCCAATATACAAAAACTTCCTAAACATACTAAATGCTTTTTAAAAATCTATGCCAATGCTCTGCATCTGATATAGACAACTAAAAGTTGAGTTCTTTTGCAAAGCTACAGTAGATTGCATTTAAGCTTCTTACACACAGAAATTATCTGGTATCTTTTACAAATACCAAAGAATGAAAACTGTAATCCTTATTCATTGGAAATATCAGACTAAACTGTATATCTATAGAAAAGCTAACATAAGTAGAAGAATTAAGGATATTATCAACCTGATCCTACTGCTAAAATTTTTTAAAAGATACAGGTTGAAAGGAAGACAGTAGACCGAATCTTCCAAGAATAACCTCCAGATCAAGCAAAATAAACACAAACTTATTATGCAGTCATCACTGATATTATCTTTATCCAAAGGAAACACTATTTCACTTTTTTTAGAATAGCATTCCTCCTCGTGGGAGTTATCAATATAAACTATAAACCAACGATGAAGAAGACACAAACAGGTCAATATATCCTAAAGTATAGAAAAGTTCAGAGTTTTTCACTGAATTGTTGAATATTACTACATGGTTATTACGTAGTATCAGTCTGCAGTCACTGGATGGCATCAAGATGGAAACTACAAATTAAAAGGTCAAAATCACTTATCGTTCTAACAGGCAAGTTGTACCCCCAAATCTCCAAGAAAGCATTTTCCAAGAGAAAGTAACTGCCTACCAAAGTTATATTCTAAGTTTCCATCCATTTTAATGGACTAGGGGCCACTGAGGGGACTAGGTATGTTATGCTGAGAAACCTGCTCTAGTCTCTTAAGGAAGTGATTTGGGAAGTGCTGGTTTAAGCAATCTTTATTTTCTTTAAGCAAAACCAGTTATTATAGCCCAGGATATATCCAAGAATTTGAATGTATTCAGAAGTCAGGCAAATCATTCACTGACAGAGTCATATTGAATATTTGTAGAGAGAAAGGGGTTAACATCCAAGCCACAAAACCTGAACCAGCAACACAGATAATAAGTTCAAATTCCTACAGAGATTTTGCCTCTTGTTAAAGTGATGAAAAATGCTAAGCGTGTCACTATTTCTACCCAAGGGTAAGTGAGACTCAAAAATTAGTATGGTGACAGCTCTGGCGTAAAATGCTCACATAATAAGTAATGACTAAAACAAAAGCTGCTGTGTAGAAATTACTCCAAAATAAATAAAGCCAACCCAAAAATACTCATTCTTGCCAGGAAAACAGAATATAAGTTGCAAGTTATGGAGAATTTTAAAACTTAATCTAAATCTTTTTCCTTCCAAAGCTTTTATTAACATTGGTAAAACTCATTTTAACTCCCTATCATTAAAAAATGGTCAAAAAAGAATGCTGAAACAGAAAAAACCAAAACAAAAAAACTAATCAATAAACCAGAATACTTGCACCCAACATTTCATTAACTTTGACTTAAAAGACAGAATCATTTAGGAATTACCTTACACTAGTGAGACTGTAAGTTACCTGTATAGGTTAAGCATCCCTGAACTGAAAGTCTGAAATCCAAAAATCTGAAACCTTGAGTATGCTCATGATGCCATGAGTATAAAATTACACACCTGACTTCATGTGATGAATCACAGTTAAAATGCAGTCAGAACTATGTTCCATGCATAAAATTAAGTATTGCATACAATTACTTTTTGGCTATCTGTATAGGTACATATGAAACATAAATGAATTTCATGTTTAGATTTAGATCCCATCCTCAAGGTATCTCATTATGTACATGCAAATATTCCAAAATCTGAAAAAATCCAAAATCCAAAACACTTTTGGTCCTAGGCATTTCTGATAAGGAATACTCAACTTGTATCAAGAGTCTTAAAAGAATTAATACCCTTGATTTAATCTGGCTATTAGACTTATGTCTTAAAGAAATAAAGATATGGACAAATATTTATATTCAACAGTGCTCAGTGATATTTATTTTTATTGATTTATTTTTTAATCAGAGTCTCACTCTGTCACCCAGGCCTGAGTGCAGAGTCACCATCATGGCTCACTGTAGCCTGGATCTCCTGGGCTCAGGCAATCCTTCTGTATCAAGCCTACTAAGTAGCCTGGCATACAGGTGTGCTGCCTGGCTACTTTTTTTTGATTTGACATAAAGACAAGGTCTCACTTTTGCCCAGGCTGGTCTTAAACTCCTGATCTCAAGCAATTCTCCCACCTCAGCCTCCCAAAGTGCTGGGATTATAGGTGTGAGGCATTGCACCCAGCCCAGTGATAGATATAAAAAAAAAAAAAAAGAAAATCAGAAATAACCTGAAGGTCTACAATAAGGAAATGGTTAAATCAATCACAGCATACCCAATGTTAACACTATGTCACTGTATTCTGAGGTGACTTAATCTCATAGGGGAAAGGCTCACAATATGATGTTAAGTAAAAAAAGTATATACCAAATTTCATAGCATATGATCCCAATCTTTTAAAAAATGTGTACAATTTGTATGAATGTATGTATTTTTAAAACTCAAAATGTTAAATTAGTAAGATTACAGAATTTTCTCTTTATGCATTTCTGTTCTTTTAAAATTTTTGACAGTGAATATGTGCTGCTTTCACAATCCAGGAAAGGCATGGGTTTTTAAATTTTTGATTTTCTGTACATAATTATTCATTCAATTTACTTTTCCATTAGGACACCTATTAAATATATAAATCTCCCTGAAAATACACTGTCTACTATACTGATGCCTATCTATGTAATGTTAACAAACAAGACAGTCAGTGAAATATCTACTTCCTCTGAGGTAGAAAGTACGCAACTGCTTCAGGATGAAGAATAGAACACTGAGTCGTTTTCACTAACAAATAATTTAGGCCTAACTGTATAGGATACAACACAGTCCCGGTTATTCGGAATGAGATACTTTTGTAATTCACAAGCAGGATGATTGGGTATTCACAAGCATGTGTGAGATGTGCTACCCTCACACCTTGTTACAATGTCCCCTCTGATAATGAAAAAAGAATATTACAAATGATTTAAGAAAATAGGATTCACATTAAAAAACAATTATACAAGTTAGCCTAGGTGAGGTACATCAAAGGAAGAGGAGAGGACACTAAAATAGGGCAGGATCACAAAGGACTGAGGCAGCCCCTAGACCAGGGCTCATCCTTCAACAGGGAGTAGTGGAGCACCATTACTAAAAGTGATGTAAGCAGAAGGAGCAAAGAGGGAGTGCTTATGGCTCACTGGCTAAGGAAAACAGAACACCAGTTTGGGTGAAGTTATGATTTGGGGTAGAAGTGAGGTACATCTAGTAAGATTCTGAAGAATCCCTAATGGCTCATCATTCAAGCAACTGTAATGGACATCTACTCTCTCAAAATGAATGGAAAACTTGCCATACTAAATAAGTCACCACATGTCTATCTTTGAATTATACTTAGGTTTAATCAAAGTGTCATTACAGAGTTACAAATGCACAAGAAAAGCTTCTCATCAAAAAGCTGATATGAGGCCTCAACAGAAAGGGAAAATTCTTTAAGTAGTAACATGAAAGCAACATAGAAATAAGGTCATTAGGGAATTTAAACCAATTTTAAAAGTTAGTTGTTTAAAAGTCTGTTGTTCATTTCAAAGTTCCATTGGACACGAATTTTTGTTATGACTTATTAGATCTATCACCCATATGCATACTACTTTACCTAAAAATCTACTAAATAGGTTTATACAGAAATGAGTAAAACAAAACTGCAGTTGATTTTTCTTTCACGGTCTCATTTCTAATTTTTAAAATGTCCTTTACTGCCATAACTGCTTGTTAGAATTCCAGTTTTGTTTGAATATAGGTTCTCAAAAAGGGAAAACAGAATTTAATTACTGGGATCTATGTATGCACTATGCTTTTTACATCTGTTATATCATTTAATTCCTCACAAGGAGTGATAATAAGGAAGGTATCATATCCATTTTAGAAATGAGAAAGCAGGACCAACAAAGTTAAGGACTCACTTTGTCCAGGTCTTACTCCTATCTAAGAGCTGTCTGGGTTGAATTCCAGGCCCCAGTGATCCCTGGATTTTGTGCTTTTTCCTATACACAATACAATGCTTTTTCCTATACTTTTCTAATTCTCAAGAAAACACAAACACTAAAAATAAATCTATTTTGACATTTCTAGTGTTCCTCCACTTCTGACATGCCCTACAAGTTACCTGTTCCAGGAATCAATTAGAGGAAATTCCCTAGGGCCACCATACATGCACCTAATAAACACTACTAATAAATAATTCCATCACCAAAAACTTTCTGAAATGTTTAGAAACTGCTTCTTAAGTTAAGAAAAGAAGTTACAGGCAAATAACCATTCAAAAAAACAGACTGAGATAATTACTGGTCATATAAAAATGGAAGAACACCTTGAAAATAACTTCATACAATTGTTTGCAAACAATTTTGTGATACCAAAATTCTTCCCCAGGCAACACCAAGTAAAAGTATTTCAGGTACAATTTAGGCAAGTTCTATTTTCTCCTTAAAAACTTTATCCTTTTCCAAACTGTAATTTTAATGTACTTTGCAAATTACATTCTTTCCATTTGTTTCTGAAAAAGTATTTTTCTCACAAGAGGATTAGCAAATACAAAACAGAAAGGCAAAGGACAAATTCAAGTCCTGAAACTGTAGATTGAAATTCTCCTTCCAAATTTCTTTAGTACCATTTGTAATATTTTATGCCAATAAAGACAGAACTGTTTAGCAGAAAATGAGGTAAATAGAAAGCCAAACTTTATCTTAAAATGCAATTACTCTTGTTTTGATCTATGTATAAATTGCAGAAAGATTCAATCAAGCTAATGAATATACCTCTACCTCATCGACTTACCACTTTTTTGTGGTGAGGACAAGGAACTATCCCTTCTGCAATTTAAACATGCACAATATATTATTGTTGACTGTGGCCATCATTCAGTGCAACAGATCTCTATTTCTTTTTAAGTTACATGCCAATTAAATATTTTAACACAATTTCTGGAAAAAAATGCAATCACTTTGCTTTTGTCCACTGTTAAACAAAAAGGCAATATGATGACAACTTTTAAGAGATGCATGCATGTAATATACTTTAGCTTCACATGTATTCTGTTCCAAATCTAAGTGAACTTTATCTAGATAAGTTATACTGTAAGAGTAAAACTGACATTAAAATATCTAAAATACAATGTCTTTAAATAGAAGAACCAACATAACTAAACATTTTAACAAGTTTGACATATTATTTAAATATTTTCCCCTAGCTAGGTAATATCGAGTAAAAAACAATATAAAGGCCTAAGAGGTGTGTGTGTATATGAGGATAGAGAATGTCAGAGAAAGATCTAGGATGGCAGTCCTAAGATTTTACATCTCAAAGTATCACATGGTCAAGTTTTCTTATTATCTTTACCACAGGTACACTTTAGGAATAATCAAAATTCATTTACTCAGCAAACATGCAGAGCAGCATGATAACACAGTGGAAAAAGTACCACAGAATCTAGAGCCCGACAAGCTACTAAACATCTATGCACAGACATGTCTTTATCTATAAGACATAGATAATCACTACCTGAGACAGTTACTGTGAAAGCTAAATGGGATAATATATACTGACAGGGTATGAGTGGTATCAAAATCACCCAAGGATTCTTCCTCCCGCAACTGTTCAGAACTGGCCTTCCTCCCAGGATATGCCAATATTTGAGAGGGGTTGTACATCTAGTTCCCATCTCATTTTGTTGTCAGTATGCTCATCCCCAAACTAAGCCCTTAAACTTAACCTCTACTGGAAATACTAGGAAGGTCCCTGCCTCAAGTTGTTTACATAGTCTCTTATAGGAACAGACATGCAAAAAGAGGTATTCCTTCCCCTAAATCTGCCTTGGGGAGTTCATACACAGTATCCAAGAGACATTATTGCTATGTGTGTTTGAGCTAAGAATTGAAATTGGCAATGGTAGGAAAGAGGTTTTTCAGGAAAGAAACCTGAAAGAGCTTGACTAGGATAATAATATATAGATAATACTACACAAGGTCAGACAGGAAGGTAAGAGCCAGATATCCAAAGGGCCTTGTATTCCATGCAAATAATCTGTTTATACTTCTTAGGTCTGGCTATCCCTTACCCATGCTTTAGGGCCCAGTTTAAAGATCACCTTCCTGATCATCCCAATACCCTTCCCATCTCCCTGCACACACCTGCTCCCTATACCCACTCACAGCACCATGTCCTTTGCCATTATGACCTTTATCACAACTATGGGATATAATTATTTCTGTAATTGTACAATTAATCATCTGTGTCCCCCACTAGACTAAATGATAAGACCTGTATCCCAGGGTCTGCCAAGTACAACATTTACCCAAAATATAGACACATTTTACTAAATGAACAAATGAAGGCCAGCATAAAGAGCCAAAGAAGAATCCTGAGCAGGAGAGCAGCAATCAGAGATGACAGTTTAACAAATTACTCTAGCAGCAGAGTGAAGATCAGACTGGAAGGGGAAGACTAGAGCTGGAAGACAGGTAAGACTACTGAAAATGTTGCCAGATAAACGAATGCTTAAAGACTTAAAAACGAGAGTAGCCATTACATGGAGAGTGATGATGAGGATGTACTGGAGAAGACATATTTTGGAAGCAGACTCCTAGAACTCAGTGCACAAGGGGCAAGGCAAAGGGAGAAACCTAGAATGAATCTAGAGGTGAGTGGTAGCTGGTAGCCATTCTCTCACACCAGAAATACATGATAAGAACATCTTTGACGTGTTAGTATAGAATGGAAGATTTGCTTCCAGTTCTAAAACTGTTTAACTAAAAAACAATTTAAATCCAACCCAGCTGTATTAAAATGGGTATGTTTTCTATTAACAGGCTGATAAAATCAACAAACAAAAGACTAGAACTTTAAAGTTTCTTCATCAAGACACTTCTTAGGCACACAGACGATGCACCAAGCATCACTCTGGTCTTAGGATGCTGAGATAAAAAAAAGTAGCCTCTGTCTTGAAAGAGCTGATAGTCTTTGGGGTTTGAGAAAGATAACTGTACATCCACACCTAAGAATTGAGGCCCCAATGAAGCTGTGATTTGACCACTGTTATGTTGTGTAATTCATGCTTCTGGAGCATTTTTTATAACCTACATTAAATGGGCTGGGCAAATATGAAGTTGACAGGGTATGTGTTTAGATGTACAGACAGACCTAATTTTGTTTCAGGACTGGAGACACTCCAGAACCTAAAACATCATGTCGAACGAACAACTACTGCCCTCTGAGTTTGAAATAACTGCTGAGTAGCCACATAGTAGCAGACTAGGGGGCATAACACCAGAAAGAAAGAGAAAAAGGCCTGATTTGCCATGAAAGAGCCTACCTGGGCAGAGGCCAAATGCTGGGGGTGCCAAAGCAGACTCTCAGGAGGCTCTGGAAGTGATAGAGAAATCAATGTTCAGGGAGGCCAAGGCAGGAATCCTCTTTAGACAAGTTCCTCCCCTACCACCAGCAAGAAATGGTTTCCCATGAGACAGCGCACTGCAAACCAAAGCAGATGTGCAAAAAAGAAGACGAGGAAATGATCCTCATCTGTGTGAACAACGTAGGTCTGGATTATCCAAAGTAGACGACACACTTCCAGGGCTCATTCCTGAGGTCATTAAGCCTAAGGGATTTTACACTAGCTCTTCCCAAACTAAAACAGAATATCCCAAACCTTCCTACCCCATCCCTTAAAGCTACTCCCCATTTTTCCCCTTCCTTTCTAAAGGCTTTAAGGAAAGAACAGCTGCATTGTCTCTGCCTCAACTCCCTTTCACCTACTTGGATCTAAGTTCTTCTCCCACCACTTGACCTTGTCTCCTCATCCTCCCTGAACCCTCTGAGCCATTTCCCTTTTTTTCTGCTTGGGAACTCTACGTATCCTTCAAAACCAATTCAATCATCTCCTCTGTGAAGCATTCCCATGTCAGATTGTCCACATTTCTGTGCTTCTGCAGGGTTTTCCCTATGCCTCACCTTATTTATACCAGTGCTTTGAACCAGGGCTGTTCAATATCTCCAAAAATAAATATTTTTTAAATTTAGTTTCACTTTCTATATGAGGGAAGTACCCACAGTGAAATTTAGATTTATTTCCTCTGACCAGTAAAAACATCACGAAAGCCCTTCAATGTTAATAAGGACATTTAAAAGCCTTTCTTTTAGGATTATGTGATTAAATCTGAACCATAAAGGCCCAATCTAGACCCAATCTATACTTCTGGGCTACAAAAATAAAGATTAGTGCAGCTGCAGAGTTCTATCATGTTTTAAACTAATAGATCTTACTGCAATAATACAGAAAAAAATGTACTCAGAATTATAAAAAATTAATAGGATAAGAGCAATTTTTGTGCACAAAATGAAAACAAAAACTTATTATACAAATTTTTAAAAAATGAAAGGTGGCACTCAAAGTTTCCTGCCTGAAAAGCCTTGAAGATGGGAGTTCAGTATTTAAAAAGTTACCACTGTGCATTTGATTTTCTACACTGCTTCAATGTGTGTGTGACCTTGGGAATGTCATGTAATTTCTCTCATTTCTAGTTCTGTAAAATGGGAATATCATCTGTTTTCCTCACAGGAACAATCACACAGATAATCAGATAAAAGAATCAACATGTATTTGGTGTTCTTTAAAAAAAGAAACTTGTCTAATTAGTATGCTTTAATCACCACTTGTACAGTACATTCCTCTTCAGGAATCCAATTCCAAGAGAAATATTTAAGCAGCCGTTGAAGACAGATTTCCTTAAGGGAATGATTTTATAAATCTGGAAAGCAACGTAACAAGATTATAAATTAACAAGTTGATTACATAAGCCTTGACAACCTAGGCTTTAAAGTACACTGATATACATTCCGATAAGTTAAAGACTGGTTGGGGGCATAGCGCTCCAATCCCATACAAGGAACCCAGACAGAGGTATTTCATGTTTGACAGGAATTTGGTGACGATTCAACAGGATGTCCAACACTTGCAGTTCCACCACTTGCAAGACATGCTTTACCTTAAAGCCTGATAAAATGTTTAACGCATGAAGTCTTTACCAGTCCTAAGACTTTGAGAATGTACTTAATCAAATGGAAGGGGGGAAAAGTAACTTGACAATTTGAAAGGTCTTATATTCTCAGACCTCTACAGATATAAGAACCCCAATGCTAAATTATCCCCAAATCCTGGAACTCCCTATGTAGCTACCGGATTGCATCTAATCCAACTATTAAAAACAGCACAGCTCCAGGAACCCCCAGGATAAAAGCTGCCACTTGCCTGGATCCCAAGCCCAAGTAAAAGGCAGCAAGGTTTTCGTAAAACGGTCCCGAAAGAAATCAACAGGCGATGACTAGGGAAAAGAACATAGGTTTCCCAATCCGAAAAATTCTAATTCTCCCTTGGGGGTGGCACTGCTCCTCGTTCCCTACCCCGCTGCCCTTTCTCTCCAGACAACAACATCCCCACTCTATTGTAAAGCAGCAGTTTGGCCGAGGAAGCCCCTTGCAGCGGCCGGATCTCTGCGTCCGTTTGAAAGACGAAAAATACGGAGAAGATACACACCCAACTGAGAAACCGGGGCGCGGGGCCCGCGGGCACCTCGCTCGGCCCGCTCCGGGGCGGGGCGCGGGATGCAGGAGCCTTCCGAGGTTCCGCAATCCCGCCGCGGCCGCAAGGGCAGGGCCTCCGGGCGCCGAGGCCGGCCGCCGCAGTGACGGCTCCCGCCCGGGCCCGCCGCCGCCCCGCCGCCAGGCCGCGCCGCGGGGCCGGGGCCGCCGCGGCTCCAGCCCCGCGTCCGCCCGGGCCGCGCGCTGCGGCCGGCGGGGAGAGCGCGGGGAGCGCAACTTACTTTCCGCCTGCGGCGGATGCCCCGGCCCGGGCGCCCAGCCCCGCAACCGCGGAGGCTACAGAGGCGCGGAGGCCGGCCCCGCACCCCCGCCCACGGTCGCCGCGCCCCGTCGCGCGCCGCGCTCGCCCCTACCTCCGCCGACAGGCGGGCGTCCGTCCGCAGCGGCCGCGGCGCCGACAACTCCCTCCCGGCCGCCGAAACCCCGCACCCAGCGCTAATCATAATACCAAGCGGGCTGCCGGCCGCGGGAGGGGGCCGGGGGAATTGCGCCTGCGCGGGCCGCGCGTCACTGTGACGTGATGCTGGGCGGGCCCGCGGAGGGCGGGGCGGAACGCACCTGCGGAGCGCCGCGCGGGCAGCTGGAGGGCGTCCTGTCGGCGCTCTGACCCTTGCGAGTCTGGGCTCTGCGGGTGGCGGGAGAAACGCAGCGAGGTGCCCAGGGAGGACGTGGACGCTGGAGGAGGAGGCAGCACAATGGCCGGGAAAAGTAGCGCGAGCTGTCGGGGGAAATCCGAGGGAAGGGCCGCGTCCATAAATGACTGCGCCTTGGCGTTGCGGGGGGCAGGGAGCCGCGCTCGCACTTTACCCCTGGGTTCACCCCATCTCCCGCCCGTGTTTAAACAAGGAGGAAAAAAAAAATATATATATATATATGTATGTATATATACACACACACATACACACACACACACACACACACACAATACGATTTTTTTCGCCTACAGTTTTTTTTCTCTGGGATCCTAATTTGAAAGAATTCTTTTGATTTTGTGGCTGTGTAAGCGAAAGGAGAAAAGCCCAACATCTGAATGCAGTGCTGGCTTCAAAGGAAAGTGGGAGACACCTACTCGGCCAGGCAACCTCTGAAAACAGCGTGGAAAAGTACACTGTCGTGGGAAGTATTAAAACACTTGAAGTCAGGGATTCAAAACACGCCAGGCATTAAGCATATCCCTGGCACGGTCGCCAGGCCTGGTAGCATATTCCTGGCACGGTCGCCAGACCTGGTAACTGAGGGAGGGAGCTTAGAGATGGCGGGAGAGGAGGGAGGGAGGCCCTTGACTCCCACCCCTGGAAACGGTTCCTAGAAGGGAGTATCAACAAGCCAGGTGCTAGATTTCTCCAACCTGCTATTCCCTTTCTGTTCTCCTCTTCTGTCCACCTCTCTTCCAAGAAAGGGCCCCTAGCAAAGAAGGGACACAAGCAAAAAACTGCTTAGCTGCTCCTAGTTTGGGTGAATTGACTGGACAGAGAAGAGAATCTGGATGACTTTGGCAATCTCTCTACTGACCTGCAAATGTCAAAAGCCTTTTCTTTCAGATTCTCTTTACAGCATCAACTTTACATGTCTGAAGAGGACTGGGAAGCTGGAATGGATTGTTGGGAAGTGCAAACCTTTTATTCTCCCGGTACATAGGGTTTTCGGTTAAAGGGGGATGCCTAGTTACCCTAATGCCCTACCATGGGGTGGTAGAGGCGCACCAGGGAAAGCCTCAGACTAGACCCTGCTCCTCAAGGCCCCCGCCTAGGATCTCTCTGACTTGGAAAGACCATAAAAGAATCATCTCATTTTGACATGGAAATTCTAACAGTAGCAGCAGTTCACGCAAAAGCTCCTAACTTCGATTTGTGGAATGTGGAATGTGTTCGTTTGTTGCTGAAAATCCGGAAGACCATCCACTTTTCTCCTCAGGGAAGTATCACTATTCAGAGAACCCTGTAGCCAACCAAAGGGAGAAAAATACCACTCTAATGGTCTCCCAAGGGAGTTCCAGTGGTTGAAGGCCTCCACCACTAGGTCAGTAATCCCTGAGGTATAACACGGACTATAATATATAAATAAACGTTTGAAAAATAGAATATTTGGGTTACTGCTGGTATAACTCAGGTTTTGAATAAATTATCTAAGGAAAACAAGGGCATAAGCATAGTAAAATGAAAAGGGGCAAAATAATAAATTGATTTAAACAAAGCTGGCTCCAATTCTCTTCCAGAGAGGGATGCAGTACTGGTCACATGGTAAATCATTTATTCATCCCCACTATTTCTTGGTATGTTGCAGTGCTGCTGGCAAGAGCATGACCCATTTTCAGTTCCACACCATAAATGTGGTAGCATAATTTGATTATGCTTGGGCAATATTTAAAAATATTCAAGAACAAATTAATATATTACTGTTTAACTTGGGATTTAAACAAATGTGCTTATCATTAATGAAGAAACCCCTTCTTCAGTCTGCCCTAGGGCTTTCTTCAACACACTACTTTTTTAACGTGAGGTCTTTTTATGGACCTGTAAGAAGCTTTAATTAGATATACTCTACAAAACTGCGAGATGGAGCATGCAGGCTTATATTACAGCTTCTGTGATTCAGAGCTCAAAAATAACAATGCCACTGATTTAAGAAATAAATTGTTTATTGACAGGAAACCAGAAAGATGCTGCAAATTAAATCAAAATGTGAACATGGAGCAGATTGATGAAAAAATTGCCATTTTCATCTTGGGGCCCCCAATAGCAGCATATGTAACAAGCTTGTCTTCTCTTGATATTGTTAGTTTTTATAAGTTATAAAAAATGTAAAGTATATTTAAAACAATAGAGACTATGTACAGTTCAATTTTGAGTTGTGATATTGTATTTAGTATTATTTCCTTTTACATTTAGTTATCATTTTGTACATTTATACTTTTTATAAACCCTGACTTCATTCCTGTAGAACCAAAATTATAATTCATTGGAATATCCTAAAGAATTCCTCAGACTCCTTCACTGACCCATTGGCATCAGTTAACATCTCTAACTCTTTTAACTCAGGTGTCACTAAAGATCCAATGTGTGTGTGTTTGTAATATATTTTTGGTCGTTGCAAACAAGAGTTGGAAATGCTAGTCCTTAACTGTGCTTGTCTGCAACCAGTGAACTAGGAGACATGGTAGACATTGGCATTAAATCCTGTCTCAAGTGCTAACAGCTATGGGGAAATTGCATAGCCTTCTGTGTTTCCTCTTCTGTAAAATAATGGTACCTTTTTTATAAGTTTGATGTAAAGCCATGGTCCTCAAAGTGCACCTCCTGGACTAGCAGCATTAGCTGCTCCTGGGAACTGGAATTAAATGCAAATTCTCCAGCTCCGCCTCAGACCTACTCAATCAGAAACTCTGGTTCCTCTGTTTTAAGACTTCCAGTTGATTCTGATGCAGGTCAGAGTTTGAGAACCACTGTTGATGGGATTAAGTGGGTTTATATAAAGTATTAAAACAGAATCTGGCATTCAGTTAGCAATACATTAGTGAATATTAAAAAATTATTGTAATATGATCTTGCCAAAATATGCAGTCTAATTTGGCCAAAAGAAGCATGCCCATGTTGTTCTTCCTACAAATAAATCCTGCTTAATCCCTTGTCCAAAGACTTCAGTACAGCCTGCCCTGATCTGATCCCCTGGCTTCCTCCTGCTTGTTCTGTTCTCTATGTGCACCAACCTTCCCAGTTCTAAGAAAGAATTGCTTTTTCACGCCTCCAAGCCTTTGCCCATTCTGTTCCCTCTGCCTGGAAATGTCACCTATTCCTTTTCTCCACTCACTACACTTGCAGTTTCTTGAATTACTACTTGTCCTTCAAAACCTAGCTTTAGTGTCACCTTCTCTGTGGTAGTCCCCCACCTCTGCCCACTCCAGTCAGAAAGAACCTGGAGTTCTCTGGAATCCTATAACATCCCACTTACAGTATCATACGGTTTTGTAATTTTACTGTTCCATTTTCTCCCTTTGTATCTTAAACTTCTAGAAGACAAGGATTGTATTTTATTCAGATTTCTATTCATGCCACCTAGCAGCACTGAGGTTGTAAACAGGCAATCCAAGGCATTTCCCCTACAGTCATGTGGCACTTTTTTCCCTGTGTCGGATCTTTAAAAATTTGAATTAGTTGAGAACATCTTTAAATTGGGAGATTTAATATTTTTGTTTAACAGTTTTATTGAAGTATAATTTGTACACCATAAAATTCACCAATAATATGTGGACAATTCAAAAATTTGTAGTAAATTTATAAAGTTATTTAACCATCACCACAATCCACTTTTTAAATGTTTTCATCACCCCCTGCAAAAGTCCTCTTCTGTGCATATGTAATCAATCCCACTTCAACCTCCAGCCTCCAGTAAGTATGATCATCTTTCTGTGTCTATAGATTTGCCTTTTCTAAAAATGTCATATAAATGGAATTGTACAGTGTGTAGTCTTTTGTGTCTGACTTCTTTCATTCAGCACAATGTTTATTCATGTTGTAGCATGTGTCAGTAGTTCATTCCTTTTTATTGCTGTAGAGATCAAGTAGTCCTTGATATACATATGCTTAGATTTCCTTTACTCATTCATCAAGTGATGGACAGTTTATTTCTATGGTTTTTTTTTTTGCTATTACGAACAATGTTGCTGTGAATATTTGCTTAAACTCTTAGTAGGGATATGCTTTCATTTCTTTTGGATATATTGCTGGGTGGAATTTTTGGGTTATATGATAACTCTATCTTTAACATTTTAAGGAACCAACAAATTTGTAAAGTGACTGTACCATTTTGCATTCCCAACAACAACGTATGAGGGTTCTAGTCTTTCCACATCCTTGCCAACACTTGATATTGTTAGATTTTGAGGTTATCACCATTCTAATAAATGTGCAGTGGTATCTGCATATTTATTTTAATTTGCATTTCCCTAGTGACTAATGATGTTCATTAGCTTTTCATGCGTTTTTGGTATATCTCTTTGATAAAAGGTCTTTTCAAATATTTTGCTTATGATTTTTCCTTTCACTTTTTTTTTTGATTTGAGGTCTCATTCTGTTGCCCAGGCTGGAGTGCAGTGGAACCATCACAGCTCACCATAGCCTAAACCTCTGGGCTCAGGTGATCCTTCCGTCTCAGCCTCCCAAGTAACTTGGACTACAGGTGTGAGCCACCATGCCTGGCTAATTTTTTTTTTTTTCCCTGTGGACACAAGTTCTCACCATGTTGCCCAGGCTGGTCTCAAATTCCTGTGCTCAAGTGATCCTCCTGCCTCGGCCTCCCAAAATGCTGGGATTATAGACATGAGCCACTGTGCACAATCTTCTGCTTATTTTTAATTGAGTTATAACACTTTTTATACTTTTGTGGATATAAGTTCTTACTTAGATATGTGATTTGCAAATATTTTCTCCTATGCTGTAGCTTGTCTTTTTATTTTTGTAAATGATATCTTTAGGTCTAAAGTTTTGAATTTTGTTGGATTTCAATTTACTGAATTTTTCTTTTATGAATCGTGTTTTGGTATCGTACCTAAGGAACTTTGCTTAAGGAAAGGTCACAAAGATTTTCTCCCATAGTTTTTTGAAATTTTATAGTTTTAAGTTTGACATTTGGTCCATTTTGAACTAATTTTTATACATGGTATAAGGTAAAGGAATATGGTTGTGTTTTTTTTTTTAATTTTTACATATTGGATGTCCAGTAGTCCCAGAATCATTTGTTGAAAATAATATCCTTTCCTAATTAAATTGCCTTGGCACTTTGTTGAAAATCAGCTTACTATAATGTAAGAATTTTCTGGACTTTCTATTCATTTTCATTGATCTGTATAGCTATTCTTACACCATTATGACATGGTCTTAACTATTGTTTTATAGTAAGTTTTGAAAATGAATAGAGTAACCCTTTCATCCATGTTGTTCTTTTTCAAAATTGTTTTGCTATTCTGGGTACGTTGTCTTCCCATGTAAAGTTTAAGATCGGCTTGTCAATTTCTATACAAAGCTTCGATTTTTTAAAAAATTTGATTGAAATTGTGTGTATAGATCAATATAGGGGAGAACTGCCATCTTAACAATAATGAGTCTTTAATTTATGAACATGGTATATATAGTTAATTTCTAGTACTTGCTTTTCCCCCTGAACCTGGGTCACATTTTCCTATTTCTTTCTATGTCTGGTAATTTTTTATTAAAAACTGGACATTTAAAATAATGTAGTAATTCCGGATCCTTTTTTTTTCCATTTGAGAGATTTTTTTCCCCCGTTTTTATTAGTACTTGCCTGAATTTAATTTGCAAAGTCTGTCTCCCCCATGGTGTGCTGCACGTCTCTGTTCAGTTGTTTTAATTTTATTTTTTAGCCTGGTTTCCCCATGGTTGTCTGTATCTGCATATCTTAATTGTCAGCCATTGACTGGGGAGACATTGTATCCAAACCTATAAGGTTTCCATCCTCTGCTGATAAATCTGCGCATGAATTGAAAAGCAATGTACTTTTCAAGTCTACTTCAGCTTTTACTTTCCACCAAGCCCTCTCAGGTCTCCCCTGCATGTGTGTACTTTCCCAGTCAGGCAGGGATATATGGAAAGCTTACCTAGTCCTTCAAAATGGTTCTCTTCTCTCTAGGTGCTTTCCTTTAAATTTCTGCTGGTTCATCTCTTACATCAACAAGAAATGCGTCTCAGATTAGTGGCACTATTTATTTTCCCCTTTGTTTCCTACAATGTTTAGTACTTTTACTGAAAATACCATAGAGCATAGAATTTTGCACTCCACTCCAAACCAAGTTTGCTGCCTTTGAAAGTAGCACTACTTGTTTTCGTAGTCACTCATACCCTGGTAAACACTACCTCATTAACTGAACTGGGGATTGGGACAGGGAATCTGCTACATACAAGGGGGGACGCCAAAATCCCTGGAATTATCTCTTTTTGGGGGAGGGAAGGCCCCTTGTAGTACAGGCTTTCCCTGCTAGATAAATGTTCTAGGAACCCATTGGCATCGATGTACCAGCTAGCATTGTTATGAAAGACTGCGTTCAGTTTCAGTGAATTTTTTTTAGATTCTTTCAATGCATCTGCCCATTTCATGATGGGTGGTTTACAAGCGTACCTGCCCACACTGTGCTGCGTGTTCAGTAGTTTTTGACCAAAATCGGCATGACCCCCATGCCTTACCCTGCCTGTTCACCTGATCTTACCCTGAGCAACTTTTTTTTGTTCCCCCAGATGATAAACATTCTCAAAGGGAAGCATTTTGCTGTTGTAGAAGAGGTGAAACAAAAAAACCACAGAAACACTAAAGGGCGTCAAAATTGATGAGTTCAAAAACTTTTGAGCAGTGGAAAAAGTGTCTCATAGGTGTATTGCATAAATTTGAAGGTGACTGAAGTTTAAACACGTATTAATAAATGCACAATTTTTTATAAATAAATTCCAGGGTTTTTTAGCTCCCCCCTTGTACTCCCAGTATTACCTAAAATGTTAGAATTATTTCATGAGTGAATGTTTCTCTTTTTTTGTTTTGTTCATTTGATTTGTGTCTATTTCTAGTATTTTGAAGTTATTGTTTGACAACTGTGATGGGCAGAATTCTAAGAATGATCCCCAATGACCCTCACTCTTGCGTTAAGACCTACCCCTTTGAGTGTGAGTGAAGCCTGTGTATATCATGAAATTACACTCTTATGATTATGTAATACAGGCGTATCTTTGAGATATTGTCTATTATTGTGGATTCGGTTCTAGACCACCTCAGTAAAGCAAATATGACAGTAAAGCATGTCACACAATTTTGTTGGTTTCCCAATGCATATAAAAGTTATGCTTACATTATACTGTAGTCTAAGTGTGCAATAGAATTATGTTGAAAATATAATATGCATATTTAATTTTAAAATACTTTATTGCTAAAAGTACTAACAATCATCTGAGCCTTCAACGAGTTGTAATCTTTTTGCTGGTGGAGGATTTTGCCTCAACGTTAATGACTGCTGATTGATCAGGGTGGTAGCTGCTGAAGGTTGGAGTGGTTTTGGCTATTTCTTAAACAACAATGAAGTTTGTTGCACTGATTGACTTCTTTTCATGAAAGATTTCTCTGTAGCCTATAAGGCTGTTCGATAGTGTTTTACCCACAGTAGAACTTCTTTCAAAATTAAAAGGCAGTCCTCTCAAACCCTGCTGCTGTTTTATCAACTAAGTTTATATAGTATTTTAAGTCTTACGTTGTCATGCCAACAATATTCACAGCATTGTCACCAGGAGTAGATTTCACCTCAAGAAATCATTTTTTTGCTCATCCATAAGAAGCCATTCCTCGTCTGTTCAAGTTTGAACATGAGATTGCAGCAATTCATTCACATCTTCAGGTTCCACCTCTGATTCTAGTTCTCTTCCTGCTTGTAATGCCTCTCCAGTAACTTCCTCCACCAAAAGCTTGGAGGCCTCAAAGTTATCCATGAGGAATCAACTTCTTCCATACTTTTGTTAATGCAGATATTTTGACCTCCTCCCATGAATCGCAAATATTCGTACTGGCATCTAGAAAGGTGAAGCCTTTCCACAAAGTTTTCAACTTACTTTGCCCACATGTATCAGAGAAATCACTATCGATGGCAGCTATAACCTTATATATTTCTAATATAAGACTTGAAAGTCAAGATTACTTCTTGCTCCAGGGGTTGCAGAATAGATCATATCCATGGTATCTTCTTCCAGTTGAAGGTTGTTTTGTCTGCATTGAAAATCTGTTGTTTAGTGTAGCCATCTTCATCAATTATTTGAGCTAGATTTTCTGGATAACTTGCTGCAGCTTCTTTACCAGCACTTGCAGCTTCACGTTGCATTTATATATTATGGAGATGGCTTCTTTCCTTAAGCCTCATGAACGAACCTCTCCTAGCTTCAAACTTTTCTTCCTCTCAACTGTCATAGAATTGAAGCGCATTAGGGCCTTGCTCTGGATTAGGTGTTGGCTTAAGGGAATGTTATGGCTGGTTTGATCTTCCATTCAGACCACTAAAACTTTCTCCGTATTAGCAATAGGACCATTTTTCTTTATTATTCATGTGTTCTCTAAAGTTGACACTCTTAATTTTTTTCAAGAAGTATTCCTTTGCATTCACAACTTAGATAACTCTCTGGTGCAAGCGGCCCAGCTTTGGGCCTATTTGGACTTTTGACATGCCTTTCTCACTAAGCTTAATAATTTCTAACTTTTGATTTAAAGAGAGAGATGTATGACTCTGCTTGAACACTTAGAGGCCATTGTAGGATTATAAACTGGCCTAATTTCAATACCCTTTTATCTCAGGAATGAAAAGGCTCAAGGAGAGGGAGAGAGATGTGTGAAATGACCGGTTGTTGGAGCAGTCAGAAGACACACACTTATCAATTAAGTTTGCCATCTTATATGTTTGCTGTTTGTGGTGCCTCAAAACAGTTACAATAATAACAGCATCAAAGCTCATTGATCACTATATCAGATAAAATAATAATGAAAAAGTTTGAAATATTGTGAGAATTACCAAAATATGACACAGAGACTCAAAGTAAACGCATGCTGTTGGAAAAATGGTATAGATAGACTTGCTTAACTCAGGGTTGCCACAAAACCTCAATTAAAAAAAAACAACAATATCCATGGAGTGTAATCAAGTGTAATACAATAAAATGAGTATACCTGTGTTTCATTGCAAAAGGGAAATTATCTGATGGGCCTAATATAATCACATGAGCTCTTTAAAAGCGAAGCATTTCTCCTGTTCCTGGATAGAAGAGAAAGTCAAAGAGATTCAAAGCATGAGGAGAATTCAGTGTTCCATTGTTGGCTTTGGAGATGGAAGGGCACATAAAAAGGATCAACATGAAGCCTCTAGAAGCTATGTGATTCTCCAGCCAATAGCTAGGAAACAGGACATCCGTCCCATAGCTGTAAGGAATTGAATTCTTTCAACTACCAGAATGAAACAGATTCTTTCTCAGCCTCCAGAGCAGAGCCCAGTCTGGTCAACACTTTGATTTCAGCCTTATGAGGCACTAAGCAGAAAACCCAGTTGAGTCCACTTGGACTTACAGTCTACAGAACTGTGAGATAACACATGCATGTTATTCAAGCTGCTAAGTGTGCAGTAATTTGTTACACAGCTAAAGAAAACAAATACAACTTTGTCTAATTTAACTCTGCCACAGCTAGAAGTCCTGCCTCTTGGCAGAGTTAATTTTGAAAAATAAGATCACAATTCCTAGCTTCTCTTGAAAAATTAGAAGACCTTGGCACTTGAGATTGGGATTTCTAATATCTGCTGGAGCTGAGTAGTGGTTTTCCCATCCTCCTTGTTTGCCAGGGTCTAGATCCTCCAAGTCACCTGCTTTTGTCCTTCATTGTGGGCCTACACCTTCAGTGACAGGCCTGGCTCTGGTACATATGAATCTGTAAAACCTGACCAGTATATACCCAACTGGTAGTAAATGCTCATTATTTGTCTGTCGAGTGAATAGACAACATGTGAATGGACATTTGAGACAACCAAGGCTGATGGGAATGAATCCTTCAGTGCACTTAAGAAAGGGCAAAGGGCACAGTTCACAAAACCTGTCCACTTGTAAGGGATTTGCTGGAAGTCCCATCAAGAACTTTTGCTTATATCTCATTGGCCAAAAGTGTGTCATGTGACCAGCCTTCATTCCAAAGGAGGCTGGGAAATGTGGTTTTTAGCTTGTCACATGCCACCTTAGCCCCAACAAGGAAATCAGGGTTCTGATAGAAAAGAGAAAAGAGGAGGATTATATTGGCTTAAGTGACCAGCAGTCTCAACACCCAGGTCACAAAAAAGACCAAGACCTATACCCAAGAAGTCCTTTTAGGCTTCCTCCTCACTAGTACACCCCAAGGGTAACTACTACCTGACTTCTAATAATATAGACTAGTGGCACCTCTTCTTCAACTTCATGTAAAGGGGATCATACACAATGGGTTCTTTTGCGTCTGGCTTTTTTTCATTGCAGCATAAATATCAGAGAAGCTCAAATTTTCTAATAAGAAATATTAATTAACCTTAGGAAAGCCAAGACTATAAATGATAGAATTATCTACCTCTATTTCTCTTTCATTCACTACCCATTTGCCCTTGAGACATAGATAGTCAAGAAAAATGACTAGTAAGAAGAAATGACCAGTAAGAATAGTAACAAGTGTTCTTTCCCATGTGAAATAGTCACAATATTTTAAAAATTGGAGCCATATAACCATTAAATGGCTGGATACAGAATGGATGGCCCTAGTACTGACTGGAGTAGAATTCTAGGGCCCCTGCCAGGCCAGGGCTTAGCCTTTAGTTGTTGGATTGGATTGTCTTGGGTGGGATTCCTCAGAGAGAAGCCAGGATGACAAAGGCAGCAGGCTTTAGGGGATCTAGGCAGCAGCCATTTAATCAGTCAGTGCAGAGTAGCTCAGTGTTTTAACATTAGTACCGATTACTGGCTGAATATTTGCACTGCTCTTTGCCATAGCAAAGTGTGAAGGTTGGGCAGCCTCTGTTGAAACTGTGGCCACGAGGTATTCTGCCATCATGAGGAATCACTACAGCTCAGATGATGTGTCTATCTTTATGAATGTGAGGCAAGTCTGTCCCCTTACAGACAGGAGGAGACAGGGCGCTGGGCAGCGCAGACCCTGCAGCTAGACTTGGCAGTCTGAAAACTGAACAGACCTGAGCTGAAACATCAGAGCACAAATGTCAAAACAGCCGAAGCTTACTTCCTTAGGGCAGTCTTGCAAATAAAGATTTACTCATTTCCAGCTCATGATTCTCTCTAACTTTCCCACTCTGCTTCAAAATCAGGGAGTGTTAGACATATAAAAATAACAATAATAAAAGCAGAATAAGAAAAGTTTATTCAGGATGCAAGACTTTTCTTACAGAAATAGTAGCCCTATTTTCATTCCCAAACACCACTACCACTCCCTTGCCTGGACTGTAGAGACCAGCAAAACTAATTGCTCACTTCCCTAGCCTCCTTTGCAAGTAGGGGTGGCCATACAATCTGGTTCTGGCCAATAGATCCAGGTGGAATTCAGCTGTGGGTCGGAGGAGAGGATTTGGAGAATGCTTTTGTTTTTCTCATACAAAGGGACAGCTGCAGTTGGCTCTGCCCTTCCCTGTCCTCCTGCCCTGACTGTGGGCATGATGCCTGGAATAGGAGCTGCCATCTTGAAGCCATGAAGGAGAAGCTGAAAGAATCACAGCCACGCTGGCTCCGGACCTCACGAGCTGCTGAGCAAATGCTAACAGCTGCCTGCTCCAGACTTTTTGTTCTATGAATAAATGGAGAACTCTGTTTGTTCATTATGCTTACTTAGAACTGAAAGCATTCCTAAATGATACAACTAATATAAGCCATTACTTGTCATAGATAGGCAAAAGACTGGGAGGTGGGATGCAATGAAAATTATTCAAATCTAGTTATTGCATCAGAAAGAAGCTGTGGTTGCTAGTAGTTCATAAAAACAAAGAAGATATCAAAGATTACTAGGATCAGGTCAAAATGGTGCAGAAGTCAACTTGAAGGGGCTTCCACTGGCCAAGAAGAGGACAATTTAAGCATCAGAATCCAAAGACAACAATAAATTAAAATTAGTTGATTAACAAAGGATAAGAATCAAGCATTTAACCTGTCTTTCCTCTATGAACTGTATTTCAGAGTAACTAGAGATGATAAGGAGTTCTTTATAAAAGAATTCCAGCTAATAAAGAGAAGGGATGATAGAATTAGAAAATTACCACTTTACAACATGTAATGAAATAATGAATTTCATCAACAACCATCAATAACCGCTAATTGAAAGGATGACAGAAAACTGTCAATAATGGATAGATCAATCTGATAACAGCTGAACCCACTGCCCAATTTTTGCATCTCTAAAAGTGGAACAATCAGATATGTCCCTCATGATGATACATCAGAAAGTACACTGCGTCTCTTACAAAGTTTTCTAGCCAAAAAACTTTTAACAACATTTTAACCTAGTTTACAGGAAATAGAAGAATGAGTTAAATGATATCAGGAGAAGACAATCAGCCCAATCCAGAATATGAACTGTTTTACATGATAAGACTCCTCTCTCTCCTTTCTCTTATGAGTAGCATAAAAAAGGGGAAGTGGGAAAGAATTGCTGCAGAGTAAAAGAGACTTAAGAGCCCTTTCAATAAAATACTGTGTTTGGATCTTGACTCAAACAAAACAACTATAAAAAGATTATTTGAAGTAACTAGGAACATTTTAATAAGTTCCAGGTATTGTATCACATAATAATGGCATTGTAGTTTGTTTTTAAAAAAGTTTTTCTCTGATAGAAATACTTACTGAAATATTTGTGAATGAAATCAAATGATCCCTGGAATATGCTTTAAAATATTCCAGCAAAAAGCAAACAAAAATTGTGTGTGGTGGAGTATAGAGAAAATGAGCGAAACATAAAGGGATTTATTTTGGTTTTTTTCCTCTGCTTTTATACATGGTTGACCTTTTTGCATAAACACTTTTTTTAAGGTGGTGATTATTTTTTCTTCCTGCATTCTAGGTGTTAATAGCAACAAAATGAAAAATGCAAGCCCCTTGTCGAAGTCCCTAAATTCTATTTCCTTTCTTCATTGTATTATTTTCATAAAAGCTAAAGCAAATGTTATATTCACAAAAGTAGAATATAAAGCAATGTCATGCACCTGCACTTCAAGCACAGGGTTTTGGGAGTACTTTAGAAATACCAGTCCTTCTTCCTGGCTTACCTTCCGTGTTCTTGTCCATCTGATGGACTCTTTAGGTTGTTTTTTTTTTTTTTCCTCTGTTCCCATGTGTTCCCAAGAGCACTTTGTTTATCTTATTGATTCTAACAACTTGTCCTTCCTCTTCCACCAGACTATCAGACATCCTTCCCACCTGCAATCAAGCAGCAAGAATCAATTCCTATAATTCTCTATATATAGGGTGGTATTAACACATAGCAGGGGCTCAATAAATAATTGGAGAATGTATAAACAAGACTCAATTCACTTTATTTTACTCCAGTGGAGTCTGAAATCCCAAAAGGTGAAGTTTCTGGGCTAGAACTGCAACTCATCAGATTCAAAGCCATTCTCAAGAAACTGAAACTTCTGGTTCCTAATCTAGTGCTACTTCTGAGTCTCATTTCTGATTCCCGAAATCTTTCTCGTTGTGAGAAGATCATTCATCTACCAGTGTCAAATGTATCATTTTCAGTGCTACCCACCCTAAACACAATTCTTATAACAAACTCAATGTTCTCTGCCATGACACTTTTGAATCCTTCTAGAAGACATTACTCAAATTATTTTAGGCAAGGAAGATTACAAAACACAGACAACATGGTGTTGTTTTTAATAATAACAAAAGTGAAATCCGTAGCAGTTGTGCTTTCAGAACTATTAACTCTTCCTTTCTTTCTGCTCTAGCTTCCAATTTGTTGAATTAAGAAAAGGAAACTAGGAAATTACTTGGGTTACTTTTTTCTTGACTTTTATAAACTCAAAGCTATGGGCATACACTATGGTATGGTGATAATCCACTCCTAACTGAAAGCAACCTCGGCTTTCTCTGGACTTTGCTAACCACTCCGAACTAGCCTTTGGTCAGAGATCATATTTGGCTGGTCCACCCAGCCCACCTTCAGGAAAGACCTCTCTTTTTTTCTAATGCCCTCCAAAGTTACCAACCACAGTGATGGAAAACCAATTCAGACATCCATTCCCACCCTCATTGTTTACGTCCATGTCCCTCAGTTCTTAGCTTCAATGCCACATCCTCTGTCTTCCCATGTGGATTGGGTGGCCTATTTTCTAATTTCTGTTTCATAACACATCACAAGTCATTATAATACAACACACTTTTATAATAATCTATTAACTCCACTCTAGCTTGTAAGCTTCTCTCCAACATAGGGACTGTAAGTCTTTCACTGTTATATCTCTAGTGGCTTACTCAGGATAGCTAATCAACAAACACTTTTTTAGTGAATATACCAAGTAGTTGAATGAATGACTTTAAGATTCAAAAGTTCGGTAACTAAGATCCCAAATTTAGATCACCCTGCTTGTGAAGGTGCTAAAAATATCTTCTGTCCACAAGTTTAACTTAAAAGAATAATGCAGTCTACAGGAAGTTATAGAAAGATTTGGTAGGAGGGGGTGTTATATAGGCACCCTCAATACTTCCCTCTTATTTTCTTTTCTCTCTCTAAGAAGTCACCTACGCTAGAATGACCAGCCTGAGGTTCATGTTGGCCTCTTTTAGCAGAGTAAAGTTGGGGGCTGTGGATAGAGAGAAAAGGAACAAAGACTGCTGGCAAGAGCTGAGCCCTCCTTTTCTGACACTTACACACTCCCTCATACTACATGAGAACCTGACTCATCTGGAGAATGACTAAACTCAGATCCCTAATCTGTACCTGGGACCCCTTCCAACAAGCATCATACCTGATGCTAATGAGTAGATCTCAATCAATCTGCAATAAGGAGGATGGGCATGAGTTATTCATGATAATCCCCGTACTTTCTAAATAATGAAACCTCAGTTATTCAAGGTAATGGAGTATTTATGGGAGCTCAGAGTCAAGAGAAGGGCCTGAAGCATACCCAAATCCACACTGGGAGTGAATATAGGATAATTCCTTTAACCAGTGAGACATATCTAACCCTACACGAAATGCAATCCACCAAAGTGCCTAATTCAGCTTTCAGAGGTTGCTAATCCTGGTCATAAACCAGGGAACAAAATTCTGAGACTAAACCAAGTGAAGTTCCATGAACATAAAACGTACTGTCTGTGAATGTCTATAAATTCAAGAGTGAATAGTTCAAATCATTAATATTTTTAAAAGTATCTTTTAAACAAATTCACCCGTTGTTAGTTCAGGTAGGAAAATATCACTTTCATGATCACTGTCATGTTATTCAATATTCACAATAAACTGCCTCAGCTGGAAAGTCATTTGGAAAAGGAAAAAGTCTAGGAACTCCTCGGCCTAAGCCCATGTTCAGGATCCAGAGCCAGTTACCCCATCATCCTGAGCACTGGGGAAATGAAAACTCTAAGCCATGTATTGCCCTCAAGAAGGTTGCTGTTCTTCTGCTGCCAAGAACAAGTGCCAATACACAGTATAGACATGCGAGAACTTTGGTTTAGGGATAAAGGAAAAAATAACTTCTCCATAAGTAGACAATGTACCATGATAGATACAGTGATTTTGCCTCTATAATGCATCCATAGTCACCGGAATTTAAATTCTGCAAGGGCTGGAACCTCATGTAGCTTCACAGCTTTACCACTGTAGCTTCAATACATTTCACTGTTGCCAAGCACAGACTAAGAACTCTACAAATATTTGTTGAACGAATGAACCAATGTCATGTATGTTGGCATGAATGAGTGACACAAATCTGTGTCATATATATCTGGGGGCAAAAATTAAGATGCATAAAAGTTTACTGATTTACTTGAGGTGATGGTCACCAGCCCACACAGTTTGGCTTGTGGGACGCATTACAGTCAGTTGTTTATAAAACACAGCCAATCTCTAATCCTGGTGTTCCTCTAATATTTTCTAGAAGGTAAGAAAATATAAAAATACATGATTAAATTACATATACATGTAGAACTAAAGACTTGATTCAATGTCCATAAGACAACTACTACTCACAAAATGACAGACACAAAGAACATTTCATAGAAGGAGTAGAAACAGGGTATAGGGTGTGGATTTTGATATCTGCAATAATGAAATGACAACCTCCAAGCCCCTTTTGCTTCTTTGCTCTATGCCACAGTGTATGTCAGTTATTTTCTTTTATTAGTAGAGGACATAACAAGGAATTTATATAGGTCAGAGAATATTTTAAAATTCCAAACAGAGGAGCTGTTGATGAATTTAGTTTGAGGTGTCTTGCCACTAGAAAAATGACAGACCTTTCCCAAACACCTTTGGCTGTTTGCTCATCAAAAAAAGTCACACATTTTCTCTTAGTAAAAAGTGTCAAAGGAAAAAAAAAGTGCAGTTTGTGCTTCTGATGCACTGAGGACTGGGACTGGTTTTAAATTCAATGTATATTGAATTGACTATAACCCTAGAGAACTATGAGAAAGCTCCACTCAGAGAAGGTAGATGAGGTCAGCGTCCTTTTGTTTCATGTCAGGGAAACTTCACAAGGTGAAAATTGAAATGCTGAAGCCTGGGCACACTCATCCATGGGGGTAGGGGAAGTTTGTCTGTGTTTGGTTTTGTTTTTAATAGTGCTTATGATGACTTCCTAGAAATTTCGGTCTCTACCCACTGTAACTTCTATTAGTCCTTCCACAAGTTTCTGAATAAAGCACTGATGTATATTTTAATCACATGATAGGATTATTACAATGCAAATCCTTCTGACTATTTCCTGAGATAAGTCCACTATAAATATGTGGGCTCAAAACAGCCTTTGAAGAAGCCTCAGTCCGATTAGGTCTCTTACCAAGAACCCTGAATAGCAGACAAGGGAGTGCAGTAGACAGTGACTTTGAATCTTGGGTCGCTATATTGTTGCTGCCCAAGCGTGGCCAAGGCCTCATACTGGGATCTGTATTCCAAGGGTAATGCTAATACCTATCTCAAAGGGTTATTGAGTTGAGGATTAAATGAGTGAAGGCATGAAGAGTGCTCAGAAAGGTTAGTAAATATCGGCTATACTGGTTGCACTAGGAAGTGAGTTTAACATCTTTGGAGCAGAAGTTCTGATGCCAAAACATAATGTTTGATCCCAGACTTAGTGTGAATCAACCCCCAAACAAAGGGATTAAACTTGAAGGTACAAAGGATGTCAGGGCTGCAACTATTTTGACAGTAGCTGTTGGCATTCAAAATGTTCATCCCTCCGTAACCAGCAACTCCACTTTCCAGCCTGTCACAGTATCTATGCTAAAGAAATCCACACACCTTGGCACAAGAAGGAGTGTTCGAGCATGTTTACTGTAGTATTACTTATGCAAGCCAAAAAATTTGTAAATAGCCTGTCTGGTATAACTTAAACAATGTATGTGCATACAATGAAACATGATACAGCAAAATATGATGAGGTACATCTCTGCTTTCTAGCATAGTAAAGTCTTCAAGCATGTTGTGAGTGAGAAAAAGAAAATTGCAAAATGATATGAAAAGTAACATTTATGTAAAAACTCAAATGCAAAGCAATCATATATGATTTCTCTGGAAATGTGTGTGTGTGTGTGTGTGTGTGTGTGTGTGTGTGTGTGTTTAAATAACAGAAAGATGTCTTGGGAACAGGACAGCTACAGGGTAGGGTGGCCAAATGAGAGGTCAGCAATCTCAGTAATGTTTTGCTTTCTTCCAAAGTATTTCAAGGATGAAGCAAAAATTATCACACATAATAGCCAATAACATATAACAGTATACAATACCTAATCTAGATAGCAGTGTATAATATCAAATTAATATAACAAAATTTATTATAGAAATAATTTATTAAGTACATTTATTATAGTAATTTTTGACTTTTATGAATGCAATTTATAATTTGTTCATTAAATTACAAACAATCACTTTGAGGCATCTGTTAAACATACAGATCCCTGGGTCTCACACGCAGAGACTTCATTTCCCTCAGGTTTGAGCGATGACCCAGGAACCTGCATTTTTAGCAAGGAGATTCCACTACTGATGGCCCAACGCCTACACTTTGAGAATATGAGTATTTCACGTTAGAAAGCTTCTTCTCCCACTATAGGGCATGCATGAATCACCCAGAGGACTTATTAAAGCACAATTTTGCTGCCGCAGGTCTGGGGTGGAGCCCCAGAATCTGTATCTCTAATAAACTGATGCTACTAGTCTTTAGACACTCCTGCGAAGCTTGATTTCTGTCAGGCTGTGAAATGAGTAGAAGTTCATGGGTGTGGGAAGGACCTCAGAAGAGGAGGAGCAGACATGAGGAGGCAGAAGTGAGGGAGCTGTGGCTAGGGGCATCACTGGGTTGACAAAAGGGGCAGCAGAGAAGCTGGCGGGCACCTTAATGACAGGCTGAGAACCTGGCACTTGGTCCATCAGCAACTGGTGGCAGATTTAGGTGGGAGCCCAGCATTCCAGAAGCAAGGGGAGGGGAGGATGAACATGAGGAAGGAATAGGAGGAGCAAGGCCATGGTCCCAGGCACAGGTGTTTGGGGAGCAGTCAATGATCCAGGACTTGGCCTGGATCCAAGGTCAAGGTTGTCTGGCAAGCCAGGCCCCTCCCCAGGAACACAAAGGAATGTTCTGGTCTCTCTCCTGGAAGGGGAAAAACAGGGAGAGAACATTTGTAAAACCCCACAATTCCGAGTTTGTGTTTGACTCTTTGAGAGGTTATTTGACTTTGAGTAATTAACTTTTTTTTTTTAATTGGAGTCTCACTCTGTTGCCCAGGCTGGAGTCCAGTAGCACACTCACAGCCACCCTAGCATCAACTGGCTGAGCTCCGGTGATCCTTCCGCCTCAGCCTTCCAAGTAGCTGGAAATACAAATGCACGCTACCACACCCGGCTAATTTTTAAAAAAAATTTATTGTAGAGACGGGGTCTCGCCAAGTTGCCCGGGCTGGTCTCAAACCCACGGGCTCAGGCAGTCCATCGGCCTTGGCCTCCCAAAGTGCTGGGATTACAGGCTGAGTCATGGAGCCTGGCCAAGTAATTAACTTTTAATTCTCTGTTTCACTTTGCAGGAGAAGATGGAACCACCCACCTTTTCCTAAACTTGTATCTAGAATGACTTCAGAACAGGCTCCATTAGCGCCCCTTTGGCATTTCCAGCTCCAAAGGGTTCCCAGGCAGCTCCTTCCACTCCCCAAGTAGACAACTGAGGTTCAGAGTGGTGTCACATGGGTGTGCTCTGGGACACAGGGGCACAGGAGGCTTGACCCTTCCAGAGCCCTGTCTGACCATGCCCCCTGCCCTCATAACAGGAGGTCTTGAAAGGGCAGAGAGGCCATAGCACTCCATCCTCAGAATTCGTGCATGCTTGTTCTATATTGGAAGCCGTACATTTTAAGTGCCTATCACTTGGCTGTTTTAATTACATCTGAAGGAAATACAAGAAGGCACCTGCATTAAAACTTGACAGTCCAGCTCCTATGGCAGCTTAGTAGAATTATGTTTGCACATGAACCATTACATGCAAAATTGAGAATCCAGTTCTATTGTGTAGTAAGATTATGGGTTATTATAATTGTACCCTTTACAATTTGATCTTAATGGTGCCATTGCCTTTCAATTAAATACACAACTTATCCACACTTGAACATTTTTTAAAGTGAGCTATCTAATTATTTTTAATAAACCACTTTTTTCTAATTTGAAAAGCAACATATGTTATTGTAGAAAATAGAGAAAGCATTATAAAGACACTAAAGTCATCCATCAGCTCTCCACTGAGAAATTTATATTTTGCAGTACTTTGTAGAAGAAAGTGGATGAGTTCTTTTTTTTTTTGAGTTGTAGTCTCACTCTTGTCACCCAGGCTGGAAAGCAGTGGTACGCTCATGGCCTCTGTAGCCTCAACTTGCTGGGCTCAGGCAATCCTTCTGCCTCAGCCTTCCAAATAGTTGGAACAACAGATGCATGTCACCGCACCCAGCTAATTTTTGTGATTTATTGTAGAGATGAGGTCTCTCCAAGTTGCCTAGAATGGTCTCGATCCCCCGAGCTTAGGAATACTTTCACCCCAGTCTCCCAAAGTGCTGAGCCACCGCACCCAGCCTCTTTCCTTTAATAAACTTTTTATTTTGGAATAATTTTAGATTTACACAAAAGTGGCAAAGATAATACATAGCTCCCATGTACCTTTCACCCAACTTCCTCTAATGTTAACACCATACATAAGTATGGAACATTTGTCAAAACTAAGAAATTAGCATTTGTACAATACTATTTATTAAACCATGGAGTCTATTTAGATTTTGCCAGTTTTCCACTGATGTCCTTTTTCTGCTTCAGGATCCCATCCAGGGTGTGGATTGGATGAACTTAGTACGCAGTTTTTGTCTCCATTTTCCCCAGGTGTCATGTACAAAATACTAATAAGGAAACATTGTATTTACTTTATCTGACTTTTTTTGAACTTCAGAATAAAGCACTGCACACCCACAATCCTTGTGATAGTAGTGTGGGAAGGCAGGGAATTTATTTTGAGTTGCCTTTGTCCAGAACCCCAGGGAGTACACCCAACAAAGGATCAGGACTGGAGTTGAGGTGGACAGCTGAGATGCAGCAGTGGTGCAGCATGGCAGCGGTGCAGGGGTGCAGGTTCCCAGGGGCCTGCATTTTAAAGACTGAGAGCATAAGTGGGGACAAGCACTACACTGTGGGCACAAAGAGGGTCATAAGGGAATGTCCCAATCCTCCCTTCCTCCCTCTCTCCTTTCCTCCCTCTCTTTTTTTCTGCCTCTCCTCCTTTGTTTGATCATTCAACAAATGTTTCTTGAGGGTCAGGCATTGTGCTCTAAGGTGCTGAGGATGTACCTATGAACAGGACAGATGCTTCCTGGAGCCTGCCACTGGGCAAGGAAAAGAAGTGTTCTTCAAATGACTCTATCAATAACAGTTCTGATAAGTGCTATGAGGTGAGGTACCAGAATCCCAAAAAACCTAATCTGGGTGTCAAGAAGGATTTCCATAGGGAAGTGACATTTAAGCCCCTTGCCCTCATGGCAATGGCAGGAGGTCTTGAAAAGGCAGAGAGGCCACAGCATTCTATCCCCAGAGGCTGTGCATGTTTGTTCTGTATTGGCAGCTGAGTGTAAATGATGGCTAGGAGCTTCTCAGAAAAGGCAGAAAGAGCAATCTAGGCAGAGGATGCAGCTTGGGCCAAGACCTGGAGGTGGGAAAGAGTGCTGGCATAGTCCCTCATGCAATGGAAGAAGACTTTCATAAGCTTTGTTGAACATAAGAATGAAGCTCTCAGTTCACAGTGTATTTGAAGATATGTTTACTTAAGATCCTAGAAACCCAACCAAAAATACTTGCCAATAGAACTCCAAAGACCCACCATGGCGCTAAGTCAATTTCAATCAAAACAGTCTTTCAGCATCACTTGGAATCTCCGAGGTAACCTACCTTCTCTCCCTCTGCCCATAGGATGGTCCAGCCTGTAGTCACTCGCTAGTCTAGTCACTCTGATTGGAGTGGATGGTGTTCTGCCCCTCTGTCATGGAGCAAACCCCTGGCATTGTCAGTTCCACTTCCCTCCATGCCAGATGGATCATCCCCAGTGTCCTGAGGATCTCCTACTCTAGCTTCAACCTCAGCTGTGTGCATTGTAACGGCTCATACCTGTCACCCATTGAGTCTCTTCACAGGATGACACACACTTTCTTCCTGCAGAGGCTTATAGATCTGGAATCTTTATCCGCACAACTGCTGCTGAAGGTCACTTGTTAGCAAACTACCAAGAGATAACTGACTTTCTCAGGAAATTTTTGGAAGGCCACCAGGGTCTCACATGTTTGACAGGAGACTGGATACCCAATCTTGGAGCTACTGGCTAGCTGGGCAACAGAAATTGTATGGCCTGTGTGCTGCTGCTGCTACTATGAATATGGCCTGTATTTGCACTGGTGTTATAGCATCCTTTATGGTCTCATCAGTCTCTGGAAGAATTGTCTGGTGCAGTGAGAGGAGGATTTTTTCCGTTGACTTCCCCTACTCCCAAGTCCACACAGAAAGAGGTGTCCTAAAGAGTGACTGGGGTAGAATAAGACAACAAGTTTGATGCCAGACAACCCAAGCTATGACATATGCTTGCTACAATAGTTTTGTTTATTTATTCAGCCATCATCCAATGACTGCCTAATATGATCCAAAACCTACCCTAGGCATTGCAGGCCCAACGGGGTAAAAGCAGACACCTCCAGGAGTCTGCTTTTATCCTTGGAGGAGAGCAGATGAGAGACACATCGGTACTATAAGAATTGGGAGGACCTCAAAGCATGTCTGTGCCGGACGAACAAAGGAAAGGGTAATTAATTCTTCATGAGGAGGGCAGAGGGTGGTTGGTAAAGCTTGATAGTAGAGGTTAACACTGAGTTACATCTTGCAGGAACATTGCTTGGCTAGCAGGCAGCTTGCGGGCGAGTTTAGGCAAGGTGTGAGAACATTCCAGGCAGAGAGAACAGCAGCTGCAAATGTATGAAGGTGTGAAGTAGGCACAATGTTTGGGGAGTCGTAAGCCATTTGTTATGGCTGAAATTCCCAGTTTGAATGAATTCTGGCAAAAAATTAAGGCTGCTCAGATATTGATGGCTAGGTTGTGCCAGAGATTTTAGATTTCATTCTCTAGTTCTGCACTGTCCAAAATGGTAGCCATATGTGGCAATTTAAATTTAAATTTACATTAATTAAGATAAAATACAACAAAAATCCAATTTATTAGACACATCACTCACATTTCAAATGCTCAATAGCCACACGAGGCTGGAGGTGACCATATTGGACAATAAAGATACAGAACACTTCTATCATCACAGGAAGTTCTACTGAATATGCTCGTCTAGACCATGGGGTAATCACAGGAGAATCTTAAGCAAGGGAATGACAGATCCATATTTGTATTTCACAGAGTCCTCCCTTGTGGGAACTTGAGAATGATCAGAGAGGGCATGACTGAAGGCTAGAGATCAGCTAAAGAATGGTTGAAACAGCCTAGCCAAGAGACTGCGGTCATAACAGAAGAATTGTCCCTTTTGTCTTATGTAAAACTGAGTGGGGAATTATTCAGGGTGGATATTGTCTTGTCTTGGTCCTGATGTCCTCCCATCCCAACTTGGGAGACAGGAGTCCCCAAAGGATCATAAACTATTGAATCTGGGCATCCCACCCAGGGGGACTGGATCTAGTTTTATCTCCAGTAGGTCCAAGGGCTTGTTATGTAAACCTAAAGTGTGTCCACAAAACACAGGACCCCTGGCCCCTAGAAGTCACATGCCTAAGATACACCTTACTCACACCAAGTGTGTGGAGAAGACTCAAGTTCTGCCACAATGAAAGACAAGTGAGATGTTCAACTGAATCCCCAGCTGCCTATTGTCCCTAAACACCAAGGTAGCCAGAAGTTGGGAGGCTATGAAGACAGGAATATCATCTGAACACTGATACATATGCTGTGAGTGTCTGTTGAGTTTCACCAGCTGTTTGCAGCTGCAGAATGGGGTATGGGAATGTTGACACATTTTTTTGCTCTGAGTATAATTAATGACAATGTGCCCAGTGTGCCATTGACTCAGAGGGAGCACCTGACAGAGATTCCACTTGAAGCTTCTGTGTTCTGAGGGCGTGAATGTGACCACAGGAATCGCACTGGAGTGTGTGAATATCACCCTCATGTTTCCGGCTGAGTCAGAAATGGATCAGGGAGTCAAAAGACCTTGTTCAAGCCTAACTCTGCCAGTCAGCTAAACACAGGCTTCTTATAATACTTATTCCACAGACCCACAGCCTTCACTACCAACCAGGCCCTGTCCTAAGACTCTAGAGATTTAATCCCACTTCATCATCACAACAACTCATGAAGCTGGCACTATTATTATCTGTACTTTTTTTTTTCTTTGAGTTGGAGTCTCACTCTGTCGCCCAGACAGGAGTGCAGTGGCCGCTTCCGGCCACCGCAGCCTCGACCTGCTGGGCTCCGGCGATCCTTCCGCCTCAGCCTTCCAAGTAGCCGGAATTACAGGCATGCACTACCATGCCCGGCTGATTTTTTGATTTATTGTAGAGATGAGGTCTCGCTGCCCAGGCGGATCTCAAACCCGCGGGCTCAGGCAATCCACTCACCTCAGCCTCCCAAAGGCGCGGGATTACAGGCTGAGCCACCGAGCCCGGCTTATTATCTGTACTTTACAAAGAGGAAACTGAGCCATGGAGGGTAAGCCACTTGGCCGTACTTATAAAACTACCAGTATTCAAACTCAGGCCCCCAGCTCTAATGCCTACACACTGTGTGCTACTGAGAAGCACATAGTGTGGGCCAAAGTCCTGTGGAACCCCCCATTGCCAGTTCAGTGGTGGAAGCTTCTGTTGTTAGTGCTGGGATCTCTGAGATGATGGTGATCTTGTGAGGGGAACATAAGCTCCTTTGGGGAGGGACTGGTACAATCACCCCAGATACACAACATGTTCCATGACTTTTATTATGACCACGAGCTAAGAGATCTTGCTGCCTCCACAACCAGATACTACCATGACACGTCTCCTTTCCTGGTGCCTCCTATGTCCTTCATGGCTGTATCATAAGCTTCCACTGCACCTTTTGTGGAGAAACACCTCTGTGAGAGGTGGCATAGTGCCTGGTATGCTGGCACGGAGATGGCAAGGCACACCTGCAGGCTTTCTCAGCACTGAGCTAAGCACTGCCTGCTTGTGCACCCTCCCACGAAGCTCTCACTGTGGTGAGCAGGGTCCACCCTGAGTCCTCACTGCCAGCTTCAGTGGGCCAGCATGCATGGGTCGGAGGACATCTTTGACTAATAAACACACTGCCTAGAGGAGCAACTGCTGCAGAAGACTGGGTCCTTCTGAAAAACATCACCAACCAAACTCTGGCTCTGGGGTCAAGGTAATGATTTGAGAGTTCAGCACTACAGAGCTTGTTTGTTTCTATTATTCTGTTGGATTATTTCAGCAACTCGTACAGGAAGTTATGTAGAATGGACATATCCGGGAGTATCTTACTGGTTTTAGATCTAGATCAATCCGAGAGTTAAAAGAGTGCCACCAGGACTTGTTTGCTCTTGGTCTCTCAGCTCTGCCATCCATTTGTAGTTCCATGCTTGAACTCCACGTTATGATTTCCTCCATGTTGAAGGCTGGTTGGCTGCAGAATGACTAACTTCGGGGTTAAGCTGAGTAAGAAAGAGTAAAAATCTTGAGGCTTCCACAAAAATTTCCAAGATTCACTCTGATTGGGCCAACTTAGGATGTGTGTTTGACCCTGAACAAATCATTGTTCCCCAGGAGGTGAGGTCTACTGGAGAATGAAGACAAGACAGATTCCCTGACAAAAAGCAGAGGTCTTACTGGACCAAAGTGGAACAGATACTAAGGATCAAACCACAGATATCCATCAGATGGATGGGAAAACTGTTCTCTATGAGACCCAGAGAGGTGAAGTGTTGTCTTCAGGTCCACTGAGCAAGGAAGTGGCATCTATGGGTCTGAAACCCAGCCCTTCTAGCTTTAAGACCCATTCTGAACATGTGACCTGACCTAACTCTGGGTGTCCCAATTGTGGCTAGAATGTCAACAGGAAATTCAGAGGCTTTGCGACATTCTGTATATGCAGAGACTGTCCATAGGGAACCCTTTTACATTGTGGCAAAGCCTGCTGTTGCCTGTCTACTCACTGCCTCAGTGTCCCACTCCTTCAGCTCTTGTCCTGTTTCTACTGGATTACAACAAAAAGCCTCTGTTAGCCTGCCTCTAGCTCTGCAGTCTTCTGCCCACTGCATGCAGGATTCTTTCAGTCTTTCCCTGCCTGGAGCTGTGTAACTGAGCACCCTTCAATAGTGGCCCTGCCAGCCTCTTTAGGCCCTCCCTCCCTTGCCTCACCCAGCCCAGGCTCTGCATCCAGCCCAAGGAGATGCTGATTTCCCACGTTCCAAGGCCTCATTAGCTGAGGTTGCATCATTACCTGAGGTTGCACCATCAACTGAATTACTCCTCTAAGAATAAGGAACCATGCAAAATGGGGAAATATAGTTCTTAACTTTTCCAAAATGGCTCCAAACTCTACAGCAGTCAGCCATTGGCTGTGTGCTGGGCTGAGAGCATTCCTTAACTGTCCATGGCCCTCTGCTGGGCTGACTCCTAATCTTCACATCATAGCTTAGATCTCATCTGCCCCAGGAAGTCTTTTCACTCATACTCTTAGGAGCATCTCAGTTTCCTTGTGGGGAATCCACCAGAATATATGTTCCAATAAAGTAATTCCAATAAAGCCCCACAAAGGTCAGAGGCTCATCATCTCCACATGGCCAAGGACAGATGTGTGGCCTATGCTTGGCCATTGCAATGCTGTCTTCTATAACACACTAGATGGAAGAAATGGCTGAAGGCCTTTTGTCCTGTTAGTACTTACCACATTCTTCTAGTAGACCATTCCTGTGGTCCCTCTTCTTAGCCCTTCCACCCTAGGCTGCTTTTCTGTCTGTTTCCATGTTGGTTCTACAGCTTTCTTGTAATTCTATGACTCACTATCCTTTCAATAAGCTCAGTTTTGCTTCTGTCAGACAAAATCTGTTTCTATTGCCTCCAATCAAAGGTCCTTGACTGATGTACTCTGTTTCCCCTCATTACTCCCCAGCACCCACCACAGTGCCTGGCACGGAGAAAGCACTAATAGCTATTGCACAGATGCTTTATAAGCTGGTCCCTGTGGGCCATATCCCTTCTGCCAGGCATTCCTCATCTGGCACCCCTGCCTCACTCCACAGTGAGGCCAACTCTGTCACCTGTACAGTGAGGCCCTGCCTTCCTCTCAAACAGAGCTTCACCCCATTTAGAGGCATAAGTTGTCAGTCCCTATATGTCCAGGTCCCAAATTCTCCTTCCTCTTCATTTAATTTTTTTAGTCTTGCTCTGACACCCAGGCTGGAGTGCAGTGGCATGCTCACAGCTACCACAGCCTCGACCAGCTAGGCTCAGACGATCCTTCTGTCTCAGCTTTCCAAGTAGCCGCAACTACAGGCATGCGCCACCTTGCCCAACTAATTTTTGATTTACTGTAGAGACAAAGTCTTGTCAAGTTGCCTAGTCTGGTCTTGAACTCCTACGCTCAGGCAATCCTCTTGCCTCCACCTCCCAGAATGCTGGGATTATGGGCATGAGCCACCACATCTGGCCCTCTTCATTTAATTTAAAACCTGCTATCAGCGCTCGATGGTTGAACATCATCTTAATGTCCTGTAGTTTAGTAACAAATAGTTGGGTCTCCATTTTTATCACTCTATTCTGATTTGGGATTTGGTTACTTTTAGTCAGTAGCCAAATTCCAGCAGAAAATGGCATATACAGGTAGAGAGATAAATTCATCTGGAGTATAGATCTTGTTCTAGGTCTGATACAACTTTTTAATTGCTTGGGTTGATTTTCTAAAGTGAAAGCCAGATGACCATAACATGCAGGACTATAATTCATTTGTAGAGGGTGGGTATTTGTTTTTTATTTTAAAATTTAAAATACTCTCAGCATAGTCATGCAAGTACTTGGTAATGAATTAAAGAGGGGGAAAAAAAAAAAGCTTGTAAGGAAAGGCGGCCATCTCCTATCCTAGTTCTTCTCCCTCAAGGCAATCTCTCTTTTCAGCATCTGCTTAGTTTTTCTCTAATTATTTCTGTAACTCTGTAATAAATCCTCATCATGAGTATAACTTTTCTCTGTGTCTTGGATCAAGCTCCCTAGAAGCAGAGCTTGAGAAGAACTTACTGAGGGAAGGGCAGGGGAGGACAGGAGTGAGGGAAGCAGGGTGGAGCAGGGGAAGGTGCTAAGCAAGGATGGGTTTCAGCTGGAGTGGGCTTTGGCCTGTCCACGTGGGGAGCTCTGGACATGAATTGCACCAGAGTTGACCCCCACCTTGAAGCAGAGGAAATCCGGTTACTCAAGCGCTATGGCTTCTCTGGGCAGTTGGGGAGGGTGCGTAACTTCCCCAGCAAGTCAGCTCCAGAGAAGGAATCAGCTGAGAGCTGGTTGTGGCCCACACTCCCAGGAGAGGGGAGATGGTCCTCTGGCATGTTAAAGGGGTCCTGGTGGGCCATCAACAGGATCCACTATACCCTCTTTTAGTGATGTCTTTGGGATATATTTCAAGAAGTGGGATTATTAGATCAAATGGAACATGCATATAACTCTTAGAACATGTTTCATGGTGCAGGAAATTTAGGCATTAGCCCAGGCATTAATACATCTATCAGACATGACAACCAGCAGAGACAGGCCTCCCAGCTGAAGAAATGGAAGCTTGGGAGGATAAGAGTGCAGTCTCCCAGGCACAGCATGCCAAGGGTTTCTTGCAGAGAGGTGAGGAAAAGAGAGGGAAATAGGTAACAAGGAGAAAAGCTGCTGTTGGGAGGAAGGCACTGGATTCCTTGCTGGAGGTGGGGTACATGTCACTGAACAGGTAGATAGGAGAGTCTGGAGTGTCTTCATGTTTGCAATAAAGCCAATATTATACTTTGTTTCTGTTTCATTTATCAAATATTTTTATTTTTATATGGAGTTTATTATTTTTATTTTATTTTTGTTGAGTCAGAGTCTCACTCTGTTGCCCAGTGGTACACTCACAGCCACCCCAGTGTCAACCTGCTGAGCTCTGGTGATCCTTCTGCCTCAGTCTTCCAAATAGCTGGAACTACAGATGTGTGCTACCACGCCCAGATAATTTTTTGATATATTGTAGAGACGAGGTCTCACTAAGTTACCCAGGCTGGTCTCGAACCCCTGGACTCAGGCAATCCTCTTGCCTCGGCCTCCCAAAGTGCTGGGATTACAGGCTTGAGCCACCGTGCTGGCCTATTTTTATTTTATTTTTTGAGGGATCCAGAGGCAGAGCCCCACTGGAATCTCAAACAACTCAAGAAGGTACAGTACAGAAAGAAGAAAGACACCCTCCATTATGCCCTACTGTAAGTCCAGCTGTCAGTAGCTAACACTATTCACAGTTTCGTACTAATGACTGTTCTCTTGTTTCACCTGTAGCTTTGAAGGAGATTGGTTGTTCCTCTTCCCCTCAGCTTACAGGTGTTTTCAACTTCCAGACTCCATAGAGTGCAAACAATAATAGAGATAAATAACTCACATCCAAGCAAAGCATTCCTACTAGGCAACAGGCCCCTTGAGGTCCAGGCAAGAGACTCCGTCCTTGTGGTTATTGTCATGGGACCTGGTGCTTTGGACTCCTGTTCAGTTTCTCTGCCTCCCATATTTCTCTCTCTACTCTCAATTGCCTTTTCAGAGAAAAAAGGCAGGTTTGCCAGGGTTTCTCAACCATTTTTCCCCTGCCATGGGTCACTCAAGATGCACCAAGCTTGTCCCTACAGTTTCCACTTCTCAAAATGCAAATGTCAGAGACTGCTCTGTTTTCATTCAAACAGAAACAATATACTAATTTGTTTAATCTAAGAGAGCCAGAAAGGAAACTCCTGTTTACCCCAAATCCAAATAATAAGTAAGCTCAAAGAGCCAGACAATGTTCTCCACATTATTCTGAGAAAGATATAGAAGCAATGAAAACAGTTTGATTTGGGTAGTTAATCCTCAAAGCAACTCCAAGTGCAAACTGCAGTCCTGCTTCTAGTCCCTGACACCCTGACATCTGCAGGGCCATATGAGACAAGAAGAAACATTAACAAGAAGAAAAACTTCCAGGCACTGCCAGACCCTAGCCCAGTGGAGTCCATGATACTTTTGTGTCATGCAGGCAAAGTTTAGTAAGTAAATACATCCATTTGTTGAATTCATTGAACATCTACCATGTGCCTAGCAGAGTGCTAAGTACGCTGCAGGATGCTACATAAATAAAATAGTCCAGTTGTTTGGTTTTGAGGACAAACTCTAGAACATGTTTAAATCATAGTACAAGTAACCATCGTGCAGGATAGCACAGGAGCAAAGAGGTAGAAGAGAAGTCCAAAGTGGTGGAGGAATTACATGCAAGCGTGACAGCTTCTAATGGGTTATATGGAGGGCTTCTTGGAGGAGGAAGGGATGTTTGCATTGAGTTCTAAGGATGGGTGATAATTTGGCAGGAGGATGTAGAGACTGGCTAGGATAGTAGGGACAGACATTTATAAGGGAGAAGTCAGGAGCAAAGATGCATGGGCTTAAATTATAGCTATATGCAACATGGTGGAATTTCACATACAAATGTTGAGTGAAAGATGAGAGTGGCTGAAGAGGATGTATTGTAGTGTCGCTTTTTATGGAAGTTTTTAAAAAGGCAAACAGAACTGATTAGGGACTCACATTTGGTAGCAAAGAAGAGAAGGAAAGCAAGGGATCTTTACCATAAAGACCAGCTAAGTAGTTCTCTTTGGGATGGAGGAGGGACATGGTGACCTGTCTCCTGACCTTCGTGGCAATTATGTAGGTATTTGTTCTCCAGTGACTTATGAAGCTTTGTAGGTATGTTCTATGCACTTTTATATTTTTATATTTTATAGTGGTTCACAATGAATTCTTCCTTCCATGCTCTGCCAAAAATGAAACAGTTCTTGTGTCCCATATTTCCTTGAAGCATTTATCATCCTTGGAATTTAGTTTATTTGGTTTCCTTGTGACCTTAGCTCTCTGATGGGTTCAGAAGATTTAATGGTTTTGTAGATTTTCTGGCTTTTTACATTGCCAGGGTGGGAATGATGTTCTCTTGTGCCTTTCTACATACTAAGTGGGATCTTTATGCTATATATCATAATAAACATGGTTTTTTATTTAGAAAGAGGGGGCAGTACTGGCCAGAAAGGATAAGGCTGGACAAGAGGGTGCCTGAAGGATTGTCGGGGAAGGGAGGTTGAGGGCTGGGATGGAAGGAGGATGGCTTGGAATGTCACCCTGTGGAATGTGGTTTAGTTTGGAAGGCAATGGGGAACAGCTGTAGGGTTGTCAACAGGAGAGGAGAGAGGCTGGGGCACAAAGCCACCTGCTCAGGGACCAGGGCAAGAGTCCAGCAGAGCCAACACGGAGGCCTGGCTGGTGGAAGTAAGGGAAATGGAAGAGAAAGAGAAGGACATGAGCGGCATCTGTGGCAGATGGTGAAGAAGGGTAAGGGTTTCAGTTGTGAGATTCTAAAAGGGTCCTGGGCAGAGATAGGGCAGGGAACACACCAAGATATTGTCAGCCAAGAGGCGATAGTTGGGGTGATACCAACACCTCGTTTGTGCCAGAGTGAGGACATCTGCAGACACTTTTAAACAGGGAAATATTAGAACTCCCTCGTAGAGCTGCTGGGGATTAATTAAGAAAGCATGGAAGGGCTCAATAACACATAACAGGTAATGTTCTACCTGGAAGGTGAGAAGCCCATGCTGCATACAGGACTTGTATATAATGTTTGTTCCTGGCATTCATATTTAATGTCCTGTCTTCTACTTTGCAACCAATTAGCATCATTCAGTTGATTCTCGTACCCACCGTCTGTGGGTAGCTATCTTTCCCTTCAGTCATTATCTTTTTATGTCCCTGGTGAAAACCATGAGTTTAGGATCATGAGTTAGGATCTCCAGGGATCCTTTGCTTGGTGTCAAGTCGTCAGTGCATGATGCTTTATTCTGGTAGATTCTATCTGTGTTCCTCTACTCACACTGAAGTACAAACTGAAGAGTTTATCCTTTATATTTGACATTCAACTTTGGAATCTGCAAAAACAGCCCCGCGTTATTGTAACAAATAGAACTGTTGACTCTGTGTCTTTAGTGATGCTCAGCTCCAATCCTAAGCCTCGTCATTTTAATATTTGATTTTTTGAATATTTAGTGCCTTAAAACTTATATTAAAAACTCAGTCAGTATATACCTATCATGTACCCATTATAATTAAAAATTAAAAAATTAAACAATCAGCCAAAACAATGGGGAAAGTTCCATTTTGTTCCTAAAACTACACATAATTAAATTCTTCAAAATATTTTTTAAAAAATCCGTTTGTTGGTAGGATTGTTCTTTATTTTCTGATTGCCTACTTTAATTTGCAAAATGTGCTCCATGCCCAATGGGAGAGAACTGAGGAACTTTCTTTATGGTGCTCTGAGAGCTCCTGGGGAGCTGGTTTGGGGGATGGAAGATGGTTCCATCACCCTTTGCTGAGTCTCAGGGAGGCACTGGCCAAAGTAAGTTATATATTAAGATGAAATGGATCCCAGCAGAGAGCTGTGTCACTAAGGTAGAGATACGGAGCAAAAAACATGGTATGTGCATGAGTTCTTTGGCAAATTTTGAAAATTTAAGGTCAAATACTGTAAATATCCTGGTCTGTCTCACCTAATCCTCCATTCAGATATGCTAGGAAATGGCACAGGGCCCCAAAAGTGCTAGACATACAAGTTTTCTGGATGTTTTCTTCCAGTCTTCCTTTCAGAACAGTGACTATGACATTTTCATATAATGGTGGAGACATTTCTGAGTCTACCTGTTGCATTTCAAATGTTCTTTGTTCTTTTGTTGCCTATTGAAACTGGTGGCAATTGCTTTATTTTACCGTACACTTTGCTTTTCCCCTACTAGCCCTAATGGTTAATTATTTTTCTTCAGAAAGCTAAGCAAAGTGAAAGTTTTAAGATTTTTTTGATGGATGAGATATATACAGTAATCAATATAAAGAGCACTGATCTTAAATGTTCAGCTCAATGAGTTTTGTGCAAGAATGAAAATAAACAAATACCACCCAAATGAAAACAGAGATTATTTCTTAAGAACTTGCTATCAAAGGAAACCAACAGCATCACTTGCTTTTAGCAGAAATTCAAAGGCAAAGCAGAGGAGTGGGAGAGCTTGGTAGTGAAAAAATAGGAGTGCTCCAGGCACATTGTATACTGATTAGAGGCTGTTGGCAGCAGGGAGCTGGAAGCAGAGGGTATCCTTTGTGATTGGTTAGGGGAGCATATTTGGTTTTCTCTGGTTAGTCCTGAGTTGTAAAGTTGAGTCCAAAAAATAGAAAAACCGGTAGTTATTGACCAAGTTCTGACTATTCTGGGCCAATTGCTTCAAAGATTGTGATTTGACTTCTTGGGCTTCTTATGTGAATCTGAATTCTATTGTCGTGTACAGTCTGGCCATTGTCTATTTGCATATTTAGTCTCTCTCGTGTATATATATCCACATCACCACCATCCAGAGCAAAGTGAACCTTGATTCGTATGTTTAAAATTACTTATTTGACGTTGTTGAACACACATAGTCAGAAAGCCCCTGTTGCATTTAAGAAGTCATTGTTTAAAGTGTCAAAATAATACAAGGAATTACAACCAGCAAGAAGTATTTCCCAGATGTTTATGTAAAATACAACCTTTTATTTCCTTATTTTTAAGTTTCTCTGATCTAAGGGAGATGAAAAGGTGAAAAGAGCAAAACAAAAAGTGAGTGCTGAGTGGGATCGTGGAATCTGAGTAAAAGCGGATTGACAAAGAGAAGGCCTGGAGGTGCTGTGTGGAGCACAAGAAAGAAAGTTCTGGGGGACAGAGGGAAGAAGAGGAGGAACAACTGATGAGAGAGTGTGGGGTGGGAGACTTCTAACAGAGAGTCAAGGACTTGGCTACCATCACACCTTACTCCTTCAGACTGCCTCTCTCCTGCTTCCATAGAAATATAATTCTTACCTAGGCTCTTGGTTATCAGAAGAAAAAGATTACATTTCCCAGCCTCTCTTGCAATTAGGTGTGATCACGTGAGTATTTCCTGACCAATGGGATGTAAGTAGAAGTGATGTATAGAACTTCCAGATTTTCTCTTAGAGGGTAAATTAGGAGTACACTCTCCTTCTTTCCTACTGGAATGTGGACTTGGTGGTGATGAGTCATCTTTGACCATTTAAATGAGGCCAACACATTAGGGACAGTGAAGAAACAAGACTGAAGAAGTCTGGGTCCCTCTATCACAAAGCTATCATACCTGCCTTGGACTGTTTATGTCTAGGTTGGTACATGAGAGCGAAGTAGATTCCATCTTGTTTGAATCCCTGTAAGTTTGGGTCTTCTTATACTATGTCTGATTACACTTACACCTCTGTCTAGGAGGCTTCCCTTCTTCATCCATCCACTTATCTGCCCTATTGTGTATAATAGAATTTGGTACTGTGCACATGGAGTATACCTGGAGACAAGTATGCTGGTCTTATCCCCAAGGCATCTACTGGGAGTGACCAAAGAGGAAAGGCAAAGTACTAACAACAAAAGCCATGTGTGCCTTTTGGCTCTGGTTCCATAGCATCTACCAGCAAGTTGTTACCACACTTGAATCTCAGACTTTCCCATATGGAGAGCCAGTCTCCCTGGAGGCTTATGGTCCAGGAATGTCAAGAGCTGGTTTGGGGGTTTCAATGCTATCATTTCTTGCACACAGCTTGACAGCTTTGAAGCTCAGGACATTTTTTTTTTTTTTTTGGTCCTGAATGGAAGCATCTGTGCTAAGCATCCTGGTTCTGCTCCAAGTCCTGTTTCTGCTCATCAGCTGTGTTGTTAATAATGTTGGTTTATTTTTTTCCATCTCTTGGCAATTCACCCCAGGACAATTCACTTCAGGACACCTGGTGAGTCCTAAGGAGACCCAGTTCCCAGCATGCCTAGTGCTTGTCAAACAAGGTCTATTGACTTTTCTGGCCCACTGCACAATAAAATTAACATTCATAAAATTTCCTGAGATGTTCCAGACATGGGCCATTACCCGCAGCATTTTGCTTTATTCTAGTGGGCCCTTTCTATTGCTAGTTGCTGGAGTTCCATAATTCCTTGCCCTGGTTTGTGCAGAGGATAGTCAAACAGTGGTCTCTGTACTGTTTCCTCTTTCCCGATTAATTGCTGCCAGACTTGTTGTTCTCAAGGCTAGAAATCATGCCAGCTGAATCGGCTTTGTGTTCAGGGCATTTGCCTTAAATGACTCCAAATCCATTCTTAACCCTAATTATATAAAATATGCTTCAATAATTTTCCACTAGGTAAATTAAAATAATGCCAGGACTGCTGCTCAAACCTTTCCTCCTCTCTACAACTTGATTAAGAAGCATTCGAGGATCTTGAAACATATTATATTTCTTCCCATGCAATTGTATTTGGGGTCCCCCGAAGAGCTGTCAGGAACCGAGTCTAGTGCCAGGACTCTGCTGAAAGGGACTGAGATGAATGGTGGGCTGAATTTTAAACTGAGAGCATTTTTAACAACAGAATCTGGGCTTTTCTCTGCTCCCCTTTCTGTCTCTCTGTCTCATGCACAAACACACACTATTTGGCTGCTAAGAACTTTTGTTCCCAACTTTTCCCCACACAACTCACTCCCACACATCCATTCTTTCAAATCTTTTATCCAGCAAAGTTCTGCCAAAGAGCTGCTCCATTATAAGAGCACTGATGCTCCAGCGTTTGAGCAGCAGTTGATTTTTGTTTCTTTTTTTCTTGACTGCATTCCAGATGGATGCTTCCGGCTTCGTTGTTTACCATGAGACACATGCAGGCTCTGGCTTCCCCTCATTCTTCTTTGGGCACCAGGTTTCTCTGTGCTTCAGTGGCTACGGAAATTTCTCCTCTAAACACATCCTGTCAAACACAAAAACCAAAAACATCCCAAACTGGAAGCCTGACTTGGGGTTGTTATGCTTGCTTCTCACTGCCCAAGTTAATCGGATTTTACACATTCTAGCAGCGGGTGTCCTGTTAGCCAAGGGGGAGGGTATCATATTTTCCCTAGGACAAAAATGTTCTGATTGTACTTCATGTCTCTGACTGGATGCCAAACAGTGATATAGGTCTAGTTCTTTAAGGTGCACAAATGAGTGCATCCAAAGCTGGTCCAGTTGCTGAGATGAAAACTGGCTTGGCAATGATGCTCCTTGATTTACACATGTGTTCCAGCACTTTTGCATAAGGCTGCGAAGCTCAACCTTCTCCTTTATCTCATTCTGTGATGAGCCTTGGGCTAACTGATATCTCCTTAGGAAGGTTTCATTGCTTTTCTTCTAGAAAAGCCCTAGATGATCTATCCATCCAGAGAACACCCAGAAAACCCTAAACTGGGCACTAAACTCCAAGTTCAGAGGAGGGGCAGGAAATGTCTCTTTTTCAACAAGATTCTCTCTATAGACTTCTATAGCACTGTGTCATCTCCAGGCAAGTCTGGTTGGTCCTGGAATCCAGGCTACACATCTATCAGCCTGCTCCCAACTCTGCATGTGCTTGTTGGGTCACCACACACTGAGAGGACCTCAGCTGCTGCAGCACGGGAGTCTTTCTCCACTCGGCCTCTTCTGGATAAATAGTGTTATTCCACTGAGACCCGTCTCCTCTCTGCACCCCCCTCCCATCCTCAATTTAGCACACAAATGTTGAATGCCTACTCTATGTCAGACAAAACAGGCAAGCATGTTCCTAACAATTTTTTAGAACATGCATATACTATGCATATAAATTCTGCTAGGCAATCTTCTGAAGCCAGGCAAGAGACTTTTGGTTAAGAACTCTCTATGCAAATCAAAAACAAAAACACAAGAGATTTAGGCACATGTAGAGTTGAAACTTAGCTCTGTAATTTACCTCTGGTAGGTTCTTGAAGGAACCCTCACAAACTCTCTGAACCTCAGTTTCTTCAACCATAAAATGAGACTGGTAATACTTGCCTTACTGCTCTTGCATTCAGTAAAGTTTTATCAAGAGAATAAATGAAAAAATGGAAAATATTGTTAAAATACTACATGAGCACTCATCATACGTGTGAATTGATTAGGATTTCAGAATCTCACCTTTTAGAAAGAGGGAGGTGAAGATTTGTGATTACCAATGTATTACAAACAAAAATTGCAAGGTGGACTAATGACAGGCTTTGCAAATTGAATCTAAATATTATAACTGAGAGACGAACAGATGTGCAAATATTAGGGACTATAACATTTTTTGGATCTGTTTCAGTTTCTAATTCCACCTTAGAGATTTCCTCATTGGCCAGCATGATGAAGAGCTAACTTGGCTCAAATCCTGGAATTGTTCTTATTGGTTGATGTCTTTCTGAGGGCTGAGATGTCCTCATGGGAAAACCAATTCCACCAAAAATTAAATACAGTCATGATTTATTTGGCCCAGAACTAATCCAGGGGAAAGTTTCTTGGGAGTATTAAAATACACCCCCTTCACCTTTAGAGCTTTAATATTAGTTCTCCAGGGTGTTGGCCCCTTTCTTCAACTCTCTCAAGGTGATTTTAGGTTGAGTTTTGGTGGTGCTACCAGAAATATAATTGGTTCAGTGTTTCTAAGCCCACATTCTATTGTGGGAGGGTTTTTGGTGAAGAATCCAAGGTTCAGCTTCCATTTGCCTTTGATGATCTTGTTGACATTTGAACCTGGAATAGGTGTTCTATTAATAGGTAGGGAAATAAAAAGAACTGAAGATTTTCTGTACAAAATCTGGACATAACTGGATGAAATCTGTTCCTAAGAGGGTTTAAGAGCGTTTTAAAAACAACTTTTTATTGTGTTTACTTCTAAAAGTAGAGCATGACAGCTTGGTGTACAAAAGGTACGTCAGCAGTCCTGTGTGCCAAAGGTCTGAACATCACAAAAGCCTGGGAAGCCAGGGAGGGAGGAAGGAAGGAATGAAGGCCGACAGAAAGTCAAAGTCAATGAAAATTCAATGTCAGCAGCTTCCAAATGAGCAGAACCAGATCTGTAGCTAATGTCCAGAATGGGCACATGGTCTAGGAGTCATATATCCATGCATGCAGGCCCAAGCACCCTCTTTTTTCTTTTTTTGAGTTGGAGTTTCACTCTGTCGCCCAGACTGGAGAGTAGTGGTCGCTCCCGGCCACTGTGGCCTCGACCTGCTGGGCTCCGGCGATCCTTCCGCCTCAGCCTTCCAAGCAGTTAGCACTACCGGCGCACGCTACCACGCCCGGCTAATTTTTTTGACTTATTGTAGAGATGAGGTCTCGTCAAGTTGCCCAGGTGGGTATCAAACCCGCAGGCTCGGGCAATTCACTCACCTCAGCCTCCCAAAGCTCTGGGATTACAGGCTGAGCCACCGAGCCTGGCTCCAAGTATCCTCTTTAAAGGACCACTTCATGGATATAATCTGAGGACACTGACTGCCATCCTCTTTAGTTAAAATTTTACTGGGTAGAAACATTTTGCATCCTTTTTTTTCTTAGATGAGAAAGTAAATAACATTGGTTGTTTGAAGAGTCACTAAAGATACTGTATAACATTAAAAATTAAATTATATAAAATAGATGACAACAAGGAACATTTGTAATGGGTTTTACAGCACAGTTCAGACTTGGGTAGACTTTCATTCTTTTGATCCTCATAATAGCCCTGCAAGGCAGATAAAACAGACAGCTTGTATTAATCCTATTATGGAATGAAACAAGACTCCACAGGGTGTCTAAGGCTGTCCTGTGTCAGCTTTGTGGTTCTCTTCAAGCCATCAGACCACAGCAGACAAGAAGGAAGAAGCTCGGAATCAATAGCTGGCTAAGAAGAAGAGGATGGGAATTAGAGACATTGGCCTCTACGATGCCCTGAATCAAGGGCCAGAAACACCCTTGATACAATTCAGGGCTGCATGGGTCTTATGGTCTGAGGGGCAAGTAAAACTGAAGTGGGGAAGGGAGGGTTGAGATGGTAAGGAGGTCACAGGAATGATCTGCAGAGATTATGGAGGAATTTGGGAAGTCCACATCCTGTTGTGGTAGGGTTTTGATGGAGAGTCCAAGACTCCACTTACATTTGCCTTTGATGGTTTGTTGACACTTGAAATGAAGTTGATAGTCCATTAACAGGTAGGGAGAATCTCAAATCCAGGTTTTTCTGAGTTTCCTTAGTTCAGTATTCTCTCTACTTCAGTAAATGTTTTGTGTAGGAAAATAAAAAATATGTGTGCGTTGCAACAACTTGTCTTTGGAGGCAAAGTGAAAACCATGAATCAGCTAGAGACAAGTCTTGTGTGAATATTATACCTGACCTTAAACACACAAATGGCCTGAAATACTGGAAAGGGGCCAAAAATGCTAGAAAATGTCTACATCTGTCTGTGCTAGAAAATGCTAGAAAATGTCTACATATGTCTGTGCCACCTAGGAATGGAGACTCTGGTAGGGGAATGGTCTATTTCTTATGTGAGGAAGAAAGTCGGAGTAACCTCCCTGCCTGCTGGAGCCAAAACACAGCTTCCCATAAGTGAGCCCAGCAATCTTTTCCATTGAGCAAGGTTTCCAAGTGTGTTCCCTAGACTATGAGTTCTTTGGAACATTAACAAGAGTCACCCAAAGAAAGGCTGCAGGGCTAAGCATGGTGCTGGGTTAAACAAAGATTAAACAGACTTTTCACTGCAGACCATCCAGCGCCTTTAATATGCCAGGGTACATTGTGCAGTTCCAGAAGGGGCATTCAGGATGCAGAGATTCCCAGATTTATTATGGTCATGGGACTCTTGTCATGTGAGCATCTTGGGAGGAGGGTAGAGGAGGGTGTTCTGTGGAACAAATTTTGGTGTAGATGATTCAGATCTTGTCACATTATACTCAGGTGAGCAAAGAAAATCATCCTTCATTTTTCTAAAACTGGTCTAATCTTCCTCATCAGGGCCTACAGTGTTGGCAGGCGGTAACCATATTTAGTTAGGTACAATGTGCTTGATTATAGCCAGTTATTTAAACAGTCTTTCTAGACCCTTTGGGGTAATGCTCCACTTCCACCTCTGCTCCTTCAAGGTGACATCTAAGAATAAGGGAGAGAGCTATATTTCACATGACTCTATGATGTTGGAGGGAAGTTGAGGTTTTCAGATAGACATGAATGTGCTAGTTCCTTGCTGGTCTCTACCAGAGAGAAGCTGTCCTCCTGGTGTGTCTGCTGTCTTCTGCTGCTGGTGTAACTAACAGACTGACCTCTCTCTGGCTGACTTGGTACATCTAAGTTTCTGTTCCAATCTCCTCTACTCTGGGACCATCTTATCTCTCACCAATGTCCCCTAGTGGGTCTCAATTCCATTTTCTTACCCCGAGAGGGTATACAAGCACGGTAGCATTATCATTCACATCACATAGGAGACACATTTCTTTCACCAGACCATGCTGTGCCCCTACGTTTTTTCTGATGTGGCTGCACATGGAAGGTTAATATAAGAGTTTATAGCATACAATCTTCACAGGATTTATTAATCCCAGGAGGTTTTTATTTATTTATTTTTTTGCTCAGTTCTTACAGATGGTCAGTTTATAGTTTACAGTTTTTTTTTGTCAGTTCTACTTAGATAATCATGTCATCTGCAAACAAAGACAGTTTTATTTCTTCCTTTCCAATCTGTGTATCTTTCCCCCCCTTTTCTTGTCTTATTGCATAAAGTAGGACTTCCAGTATAACGTTGAAAAGGAGTGGTGAGAGAAAACATTATAGCCTTGTTCCTAATCTTAGTGAGAAAGCTTTGAGTTTCCCCAATAAGGATGATGTTAGCTGTAGTTTCTCTGCAAAATTTTTAAGTGTCTTTTTGTATTTAGTTTGTTCAGACAATAATCTAATCAAAGTTAGCTTCCAATCCTGCATTAAAATATATATTTTTACTTAACTGTTAAGTAAAGTATTTGATTAATTACTTAATTGGTATAAAATAAATGTGTCAAAAAAGATACTTATGAAGTAAATGTCTTTTTTTATAGCTAACTTATTCAAACCAGAATCCATCAAGCTTAACCTGAAATTCTTAATTAATTTAATTTAACTTTTGAAAAGTAGTAAATCCAGTAGCCTGGTGGTCATGTTGAATAACTGACTCTTCGAAGGAAAAAAGCCCCATTTGTAAGATTTGCTGATTTCTGTGATGTAACTATGCTCGTCTTGCCCAAATGCAAGCTATCAAAGTGATGTTATTGAACATGCCATTGGGAAAAAGTATGCATAACTGACTATCTATCATGAGCTGGTAAGAGCAGGCTCCAGGCACCATCGGTTGAAGTGGGATTAAAACAACATATGAAATCAGGGTGTGGCAGCTCATGAGAAGTTGGAACTGGCTGGGCTAAGTGGTATGAAGGAAGGAGGCAGTATGAAAGTAGGGCAGTCACAGATGAGAAGAGTAACTTGGTACAGAAGCTTCTGTGTACAAATGGCTGGTCACCCACGTGTACCACAGGTTGAATCTTGGCGCAGCTCAGTTTCTCTTTCACAAGGCAAACGGCCTTCAGAAACACAAAAATCTGCTCAGAAGTCTCCTGCTAAGGTTCTGTTGCACTATGATAATAGTGCAATCATCCAGGCCAAATTGTTTTTTGATGCCGTGAAGCACTGGATAATGCTTGCCTGGACAGATATGGCCTCCCAGGGGCTGAAATAAAATCATAGAGACATGATAGAGACTTTTCCTTCTCTTTCCTTCACACCAGCCTAGGTGGTGTGAGCATATTTTCCATTAAGAATTAGTTGCCGAGCTGGGCTCGGTGGCTCGGCCTGTAATCCCATGCTTTTGGGAGCCTGGGGTGAGTGGATTGTCTGAGCCCACGGGTTCGAGACCCGCTTGGGCAGCGAGACCTCATCTCTACAATAAATAAAAAAAATCAGCCGGGCGTGGTAGCGCATGCCTGTAATTCCGGCTACATGGAAGGCTGAGGTGGAAGGATCGCCGGAGCCCAGCAGGTCGAGGCTGCGGTGGCCGGGAGCAGCCACTGCACTCCAGTCTGGGCGACAGAGTGAGACTCCAACTCAAAAAAAAAAAAAAAAAAGAATTAGTTGCCGAGAGAAGAAGTCTCCAAGCAAATCTGGACCAGGAGTTTGCTCCATTTAGTCCAGAGCCAAGAAAAACCATTTTCTAGGCATTGGAAAGAAGAAAAAGGAGAATGCCAATCAATGATCATCTTTCAAACTGTTTCTTCTCATCTAAAGGACTGGGTTTTGTCTCGCCCTCCAAGCTTCACTAGGCAATTGAAATTTCATTTCTGCAGAGGATTGTCTGATAATTGTGAGACAAAGTACCCAGTGGGGAATTTTAAAGGTAGGTGATTTCCTCTATGAAGTCAAAGCTTTACCCACAGCAGGACCTATAGAAAGCCAACACAGGAAGTGGAAAATAAGAAATTCTGTTACTCAACTGGGAGGAAGGAGCAAGCAGAAGACCACGGATGTCAAATAACCAGGCTGTTGAATTTTTTTACAGAATTGAGTAGTGTTTTGGCAGAATTGTCCTAAGTGACAGTTGCGTAGGTGATATGCAGACACAGTTTTCTTCTAACTCAATGGTGTGTTGATTATCTTTTTTCTTTACCTGCTAGACCCTAGGGGAAAGAAATCTGTATATTTTTAAAAGATGCATACATTTCCTTTGTGAGTGAAATGAAACCAAGGAGATAATCATAATAAATTATAAGAGTTAACTTATTCTGATGGAGAGAAAAGAAAGGTTGATTCTCTTTCTAGAGCAGTCTCTTGATCTATCCAATCTATTAAAGAATAATTGAAACAGCAACAATCACTTCCATGAAGTATCTACTAATTACGCTGCTCTATAAACAGTTTCTGCATTCAGACATGCCAGTTGCTAAAAATGGATCATTACATCACCAAGAGTGTCATTAGAGTTAAAACTACTCCCAGACTCAGAAGATCTAACCCTAAAAAACCAGGACTGATGTTTTATTTTCTCTTTCCTGACAGTGCCCTAAATCTCACCTCATGTATTCTGAAACTTTACTTTCCTCCAAATTCAATTCCTTTTGTATTCTTCTGTGTTATGAATTTTATAAGGTATCCAAAAACACACCATTCCCCTCAAATGATTCACATATTCTTTATCTTATTCAGCAAACTCCCAGGCAGCTGACAGAAAAGGCATTACACACCAAGACTCATATAGTCCATTCAGGCCCCCATTTTTGTCTTTTAGTTGAGGGAGTTGGATTATGTATGAATTAGAATTAGGCTCAGCTGCTAACAAGGCCAGAATAACAGTGGCTGAAATTAAGAATAAGGATATTAGCCGGGCTCGATGGCTCAGCCTGTAATCCCACGCCTTTGGGAGGCTAAGGTGAGTGGATTGCCTGAGCATGCGGGTTTGAGACACGCCTGGGCAACTTGGCGAGACCTCATCTCTACAATAAATCAAAAATTAGCCAGGCGTGGTAGTGCGTGCCTGTAGTTCCAGCTACTTGGAAGGCTGAGGCAGAAGGATCGCTGGAGCCCAGCAGGTTGAGGCTGCGGTAGCCGAGAGCGGCCACTGCACTCCAGTCTGGGTGACAGGGTGAGACTCCAACTCAAAAAAAAAAAAAAATAAGGATATTTCTTTCTCATATAAATGAAGCCTAGAGGTAAACAATGCAGGGCTGGTACAGTAACTCCATGATCATCAAGGACCCAGACTCCTTCTAAGTTATTTCTCTGCCATCTGCCAAATATGGCTTCCATTTTCTAGTCTAAGATGCTTGTTCTTACTCAAGCGATCAGGCCAACATTCTGCCATTCATAAAAAAAGGCATGTTGCCTATCTGAAATGACACCACTAGAAAGCATATTCAAAATTTTCACTTTTATTGGATAGCTGCAAGAGAGTCTAGGAAATGAGACATATATTCTGAGAAGCTATTTACCAGGTAAAAATTGGGGATTGTGTTACTATGGAGGAAAGGGAGGACAGATATTGGGAGGAGATAGTTGTCACTATCACAGATTAGATCACAATTTTAAAATTGGGTTCCAACAGTCCTAGGGTTTTAGTGTGTTGTACAGAAGCTATTGTGGCTTTGGACTACCCCTTAAAGACTCCAAAGGTGGCATGGGAAACTTATTAAAATTCCAGATTCCTGGCTCCTTCCTTAGATAATCTCATTTGATAGTCTTGGGAAATGGGATGTTTAGGAATTTGTATTTAAGAGTTCCCAAGAAATTTTGATGAATAATATGGTTTTGGAGTCATTGTTTTACTGCTGGAATAACTGCACCCTCATTCTCTAACTCTGAAGTAACCTTAACGATTTGCAGGGAGTGGGGGCCTTAAAAAATTAAATGTAGAGTTACCATATGATCCGGCAATTCTACTTTTAAGTACACATTAAAAATAATTGAAATCAGGGTCTGAAAGATATATTTGTACACTCAAGTCCATAACAACATTATTCACAATTGTCAAAAAGTAGAAGCAACTCAAGTGACCCTGGATGAATGAATAAATAAACCACAGTATAAACATACAATGGTATATTAGTTAGCCTTAAAAAGGAAGGAAATTTTGACACTTGCTACAACATGGATGAGTACCTTATGCCAAGTGAGATAAACCAGTCACAAAGGGGTAAATACTGTATGATTCCACTTATATGAGGTACCTAAAATAGGCACAATCATAGAGACAAAAAAGTAGAATGGTGGTTGCCAGGGCCCAGGGAGGGAGAAATGGAGAATTATTGTTTAATGGCTACAGTTTCCATTGGGGAAGATGAAAAAGTTCTGGAAATGGATGGTGGTGAAGGTTATATGACAAAGTGCATGAAAATGCCACTGAACTGTACACTCCCTAACCAAGTACCATCAGCAGCCAACAAAACAAATCATGAAACTCTTTCCAGCAAGGAAATATGCCTCCTCAAAAAAAAATCATAGTCAAGAAAATAACTTTTTTTGGTACAAAACATTGTCAGAGATAAAAGTCTTCAGAAAATAAAATTAGTACAAAACAAGCTTCTTTTATCATATCAGTATCACTCATCATAAAATAAACAGAGAGAAATAGGAAATGGGAGACTAAAATAAATATTCTGTATAAAGAAAAAACCCAATTCCCCAAAGTTTACAAGAAAGTGTTTCTGGATCTTTAAATATGTTTCTGAAATGTTGCAGTTTAAAAACTGTAAAATATTGTCCCCTCTCCCCACTCTTCAAGGTATGCATATAAAAATAATTTTTTTGGTATTTAAATAATTTTGTTGACTAGTGGGTACCCTGCAGAAGAGCCCTGCTCCTGCCAGGAAACTCTTGGGGATGGGTGGTGACTTGCTATAGACAGAATGGACAGGTTGGGAAGCAAGGGAAACAGTGTGGTAAAAGATGCTATGGGTTGGAGGAGGCATTTATTAGAAGATGTCACAAATGTGAAAGGCTACTATTAGAGTGGCAAGCTAATAATCCTTATTTCACAAAAACAATCTGCTTTAAATACAGCATGAGTGATGTTCAAGTTAGGTGAAAATTCAATGTAGTAGTAGGCTTTAATAACACAGAAGTGTATCTTTCCCTGTGGATTCTGGGCTTATGTGGTCAGTCTATGAAGTTACCAGCAACCCAGGATCCTTCTGTCTTGTTGCTCCGTTGTCCTCAGTTCAGGGTCCAATGTGACCATTTGACTATTTAAGCTTTGGTCATCAAGTCTATGTTCTGGCCTAGAAGAAAAAAGGAAGGCTGAAGAGACTCACTCCTTCCAAAAACAGAAGTTATGCATGCCACTTCCATTTATATCCCAGTGGCCAGAACATAGTCTCATGGCCACACCTAAACACGAGAGGAGCTGAGAACCTTTAGTCTAGAGAGCTATTTACCCAGCTAAGAAAGAAGAACAAATATTGGCGTAGATTATTATCAATCTTCACCACTGGGAAGTTAGGCCAGAAAGTAGGACTCTGGGAGTTCTTTTTCAGCCCAGGTACTATAAACCATTTACATGAGACCCTTCTAGATGCTCTGGCCTAGTTGTCTCATTTAGTCCTCACAACTTCCCTGGGTTTATGTTCTCATTTCCACTTTACAAACAAAGGTAGTAAGATTCCAAGAGTTTATGTCATTTATCCAAAGCAGTTCCATAAAGAGTGTTATGGCCTCCAAATTCTTCAGAGTCAGTCCTGTGTGATTTCAAAGTCCCTTCCTCCATGGCACCAAGAGGTGGTAAGTAGCATCTGGCCAGGGGATGGCTGTGTTGGTCAGTGGTAGGTCTCTCAGCTTCAGGCAGGGTCATCTCTAAACATATATGACTCCAAACTCTGCCACAGGGGAACCCAGGAACCCGTTACAGGGAAACTGCACATCATCTCAGCTCTCGTTTTACCCAGGAGTCTTGAAAACCTAGGTTGGACTGCTGGCTTATTTGGGTTTTGAACTAACATTAGCACTCTGGGGGTGAACTTACTCATCCTTGGTTTGACTGCTGCACCATTTTTTGTTGATAACATGCTTATGCTAAAAGATGTGTGTGTGTGTGTGTGTGTGTGTGTGTGTGTGTGTGTGTAGAGAGAGAGAGATGTTTATTGAAGGTCTCAAAGGACCAAAGAGGAAAGGGACCATCAACCACAGAACTGGGTCCCATCCAACTCTCCTACCCCCCAGGGCTTAGACATCTGTTGTTAGGAGGGAATACCTGAAACCAAGAAAGCTTCAGAAAGTCATTTCACTGGCTCTGTTTTCTCTTGATGGTTATACATTATTTCTTGATGGTTATATGGGTTTCTTTAGTATTTTCAAAGAACCCTCATGAGGGATTAGGAAATATAATGTTTAAATCATTGAGGATGAAGAATGAGCCAAGAGAGTAACTTTTAAGAAAGACTAATGGCTGATTTTGTTCCTGCCTGGGAGCTGCTCACTCCATCTTCTCCTCCCAGAGGTTGGGGGGGAGGCTGGGGGAGGGGTGAACTCTGTGCTGCTGTGGAGAGACCACAGAGGCATCTTCTCAATTCCACGGCAAGGTCCTTCCATGGGAGTTTGGGACTATCTTCCTTAGAAGCACAGCTCCCATGTTAGAGGATGGAATCCTGGTCACCCCTTCCCTTTACAGACCTCCTTTTTTCCCTGGACCACACCCCACCATCCTGCCTTTTGGCCACTAAGTAGAATCCTTCTGAAAAGCTCTTACTTTCTATTTCTAAGTATCTTATAAACAAAAAACAAAAATAGTTGGTTGTTATAAAGAGTTTAGAAAAAAGAGATAATGAATAAGAAGGAAAGAAAAATTGCTGGTTTTTCTATTTTCCAGAATTAACTGTGAAGCAATTTTAATTTTCTAAGCATGTACATTATGCATGTATCATATATATGCTTATCAATGCATGTGTGTATATAAAGCTTTTTAAAAGCAAAAGTAGGATTAGATAATTAAAACTACTTTTTTGTCACTTAATATGTCATAGACATCTTTATATGTTAATATAATAAATAGCTATAATACTGTTATTAATAGCTGAATATACTCCAGTGCAACATATTTTTAAAAAATACATTATTGAGCAATAATATTTCACTACTCTATTTTTAAAAAAATATTATTATAAACAAGATCTTAAGGCACATCCTTGATTATTTCCTTATAATACACTTCTAAAAGTAGAATCTTGGGCAAATGCTTTGCAAACTTTTAGGAGTTTTTGGTATGGTCAAATTGACCTGTAGAAAAGTTGTAATAATTTACACTCTCATCTACTGTATATGAGGGGATTTCCTAGGTTCTAGCTTATACTCAATGCTATGTTTTTCTTGAAAGTTTTGAAAAGTCATTGATATCCTATAGTCTTTTGGGAAAGAACAGGACAGATTTGTCCTGTACAGAAAGAATTTCTTCCATGACAACTCTACCTGAGAAATCAGAACTAAAGGTTGCCCAAAAAGGAGCCAAATCAGAACCCAATTCAGATATGTCTGCATTTCAGGACATCCTCTTATTTCTATTGGCCTCTGGATACACATCTGGCCAAACAATTCTCTGTTATTTGTGACCTAGGCTGAATTCGGGACTGACCTAGTTAGAGAATGCTTTTTATTCATTTCTAGCTCTGAACCATCTGGTCCTGGCTAAACAGGTTACCCACACAGTTGGGACCTTCATCAGTCAACTAGCTTACTTCTTGCCAGTTTTCTAATTAAAAGAAAAAATTCCTATCTTGCTTTTTACACCAAAAAAGAAGGTCTAAATGTCTTTTTAACCTGATAGTCAAGTAGCTTATTTTTTAAATCTTGACAATCCTACAGATTCTTTCATAGCCCACTAAAAGCTCTGAGAGAAAGTTGAAAGAGAAATAAGGGGCTGGTCTCGGTAGCTCAGCCTGTAATCCCAGCACTTTGGGAGGCCGAGGCAAGTGGATTGTCTGAGCCCGTGGGTTTGAGACCAGCCTGGGCAACTTGGCAAACCCTCATCTCTACAATAAATTAAAAAAAAAAAAAATTAGCTGGGCGTGGTAGTACGCACCTGTAATTACAGCTACTTGGAGGGCTAAAGTGGAAGGATCACTGGAGCCCAGCAGGTGGCCATGAGGGTGCTACGGAACTCCAGCCTAGGCGACAGAGGGAGGTCCCAATTCAAAAAAAAAAAAAAGAAGAAGAAAGAGAAAGAAGGGGAGAAAGACCAGATTCCCATGGTCACAAGGACTTGGGCCTAAGGAGTTTTCTATGTATACTTTCAAGTTTATTTAAATATTTAAAATATTTGTGGTGGTGGTGAGGAAATGCCAATTATCTTAAAAAATAGGATTCTGCTCTTGGCTATAAGTGTTTTCCCAAATTCCAAGGATTAAAGCAGATTGTTTTTTATAAGCTCATGATCTATTTTTGTCTACGGCAATATAGAACACACACACACACACACACACAAACACACACACACCTGTTTGCACATTCATCTATGTGCTTGGATGCTTGTGTTCGTTATGATGAAGGCAGAGCTGAGAGACAGTAAGTTTGGTGTTTTTACACTGATGTGGATGTTTATTGCTATGGGATGAAGGACTGTCCTTTATAGTTATTCATTTTCTCATTTGCTATTTTGGGATCTTAAAATCAGTGACAGGAAACAATTATACCTATTTTTAGAACCCTCCATTGTTAATTGTATTGTGTTGTTTTGGTCTCTATTCTTTTGCTCACGCATTCACTTAATCATGCGAAACATCCTAATTAAGGGCCCACTGTGGACAAAACCCTCTTTAAGTGCTGTGGAAAGCATCAGGACAGAGTCTCTAGTCCAGCTCTGTCATCAGCCAGCTGTCAAGGTACCTATCTTATTGTCCTACTGGGCATCAGCTTCCCTACACTATGAGCTTTCAAGGTGGTCCACCTTTTCATATACCTGGGAAAACGTCTATTCAGGTCCTTTGCCCATTTAAAAATCAGATTATTTTTTGTTATTGAGTTGTGTAAGTTGCTTATACAGTCTGGATATTAACACCTTATCAGATATATGATTTGCAGATATTTTCTCTCACCCATAGGTTGCCTTTTTATTTTGTTATTTCCTTTGCTGTGTAGAAGCGTGAGTGGTGGTGGTGAGGTCCTTAGCAGTCTCTAATTGGCATCCTCTGCCACAAGTCAGAAACACGTAGCTCACTCTGGAACAAGGCTGATTAAAGCCTGCATGGAACTGTCTACCCCAGCTATAGATGCAAGCATGGTTAAGCCTGGCACATGCTGAGGTCGCACTAGGGGGGGCCAATCCAGCACTTCACACAATTTGTAGTCATATATTTGTTGGTATTTTAAAATATTTTATTACGAAACCTTTCAAAAGTACACAATATAAAACAAAGAGTACAATGAAAACTCAGGCACTCATCACCCATTTCCAATACCGATAATGCCATCTCCCTATTACTCTCTGACCCTTGAATACCAAATGTCCAGCCATTTTGTCCATATGTACATCTGTGATTCATAAGGGCTTTTTAGAAATGTAACCACCATGCCATTATTCATCCTAACAAAATTAACAATTATTCCTTAATATTAGATTAGGTCTCTTAAAGATGTCTCTTTAGAGCTGTTTTTCCTTCCCCCCAAGTCAGGATCCAAACAAGACTCGAGCATTTCATTCAATTCTCGTATCTCTTAAGTCTCTTTTATCTTTAACAGTTGCCAATTCTGACTACATCAAACTAAAAAGCTTCTGAACAGCAAACAATCAACAAAATGAAAAGGCAACCTACAGATTCAGTTATTTTCAAACCAAATATCTGATAAGAGTTAATATCCAAAATATATAAAGAGCTCATACATCTCAATAGCAAACACACACACACACACAACACAACACAACAAATAACTTGATTAAAAACTGAGAAAAAGGACCCAAGTAGACATTTTTCCAAAAGGACATACAAATGGTCAGTAGGTATATGAAAATATGTTCAATATCACAAGTTATCAAGAAACTTCAAATTAAAACCACAATGAGTTATCACCTCACACCTGTTAGGATAGCAATTATCAAAAAGACAAAAGATAACAAATGTTGGCAAGAATGTGAAGAAAAACAAACCCTTGTATGGTTGGTGAGAATATAAATTGGTACAGTCATTATGAGAAGCAGTATGGAGGATTCTTAAAAAATTAAAAATGGAGCTACCATGTGATCAAGCAATCTCACTTCTGGGTATATATTCAGAGGAAATAGATTCAGTATGTTGAAGAATATGCTTCCATGTTCATTAAAACATTACTCACAATAGCCACAATATGAAATCAACTTGTGTTTATCAACAGATGAATGTATAGAGAAAATGTGGTAAATATTCACAATGGAATACTATTTAGCCTTTAAAAAGAAAAAATCCTATCATTTGTGACAACATAGATGAAAGGAGAATATTTAATCTTAAGTGACATAAGCCAGATGCACACAAAAATGTCACATGATCTCACTTTATTGTGGAATCTAAAATAGTTGAATTCATAGATCCAAAGTAGAATGGTGGTTATCAGTGTTAAATTAGTTATGGAGAGGCCATTAAGCTGAGGCAGCTTTAATGCCCTCTGTTTCTACCTAAGCTCAACCGATCAGAAACTGACAGCTGATCTCTAATTAGGAACATTCCAATGGAATAATCCAAATAAAATTACCACTCCACTTTAACCCATCAAATCTTTTCTTTGCCTTACTTCTATGTTCATCCTATAAAAAGTCTTTCCTTTGAGTCCCTTCAGGAGAGTCCCCAAACCACTTGTGGTCTGGAGTTAAATGATTCCTGAGTTACTCACTGCTCAAATAAACTCTTTAAATTTTATTGTGCCTAAGTTGGAATGGGGAGTGGGGCCAAGGAAATGGGAGATGAAAGTAGGACGAATACGTTTTGAAGACCTATGTAGAGAATGGTGGCTATAGTTAATAGTACTGTATTGTATATTGGAATTTGCTAAGAGAACTGGTTTTTTTTGAGTTGGAGTCTCACTCCATTGCCCAGGCTGAAGTGCAGTGGCACACTCACGGTCACCCCAGCTCCAGCGATCCTTCTGTCTCAGTCTTCCAAGTAGCCGGAACTACAGGCGCATGCTACCATGCCCGGCTAATTTTTGATTTATTGTAGAGACAAGATCTCACCAAGTCGCTCCAACTGGTCTCGAACCCACAGGCTCAGACAATCCACTCACCTCGGCCTTCCCAACTGCTGGGATTACAGGCTAAGCCACCGAGCCCTGCCGAGAACAGATCTTTAACAGATTACCACATACAGACAATGGTAACTATATGGGGTGATTAATAAGTTAATTACCTTGACCTTAGTATTCATTTAACAATGTATAAGTATGTCAAACCATCACATTGCACACCTTAAATATGTACATTAAAATTTTTATTAAAAACCAAAGCAGTCTGTAATTCCAGCACTTTGGGAGGCCGAGGTACATCGATTGCCTGAGCCCGCGAGTTCGAGACCAGCCTGGGTAAATTGACAAGACATGGTAGCCAGGTATGGTAACATGTGCCTGTAGTTCTGGCTACTTGGAAGGCTGAGGTGGAAGGATTGTGAGAGCCCAGCAGGTAGTCACTGGGGTGGCTGTGAGTGTGCCACTGCACTTCAGCCTGGGCAACCCAGTGAGACTCCAACTCAAAAAAACACCAAAAAACTAACTAACAAAAAACCAAAGCAGTTCTCATTCCTTTTTATTTCTTTTTCATGTTATTGATTTGTTAAATAACTAGGTCATTTATTTTACAGAATGTCCCACAATCTTGATGGGGCTGGTTGCTTATTTGTAGTGTTGCCTAATTTATTCTTCAGTCCCCCATGTTTCCTGTATACTGGTAAGAGATCCAGTGACTTGATTAGATTCAGAATCAATTTTTCTAAGGCAAGAATATGTTATAGCTGATGTTGTGTATTTTATATCATATCACCTTAGGAAGCGCATAAGGTCTGGTTATCTTACTCATAGTGATAGATCAGCAGTTTTAGGTGGTGTCAGCCTCACTGCTCTCTTGTGAAGTTCCCCAGCAACATTTTCCCTAAGATTTTCAGCATCCAATAATAATTGTTTCCTAAATTAATTATTTCATTATGGGTCACAAATGGAGTTTATCATTCCTTCTGCATTTAATAGTGGAAATTTTTCTATAAAGAAAATTTTCAAGCAACAATTTAATTATCCAGAAATACAGTTAGACAGACCAGAAAAGTGGAACAAATGTTTCTCTTTTACTTTATTTACCAATGTTTGAAGTAATGAGCTGAAGCCCTAGCAATCTCTAGTGGAGAGCTATGATCTTTTCATTTCTTTTCTTTTTAAAGTATTATTTTGAACTCATAGATTTGTATATCATTGTTGTGTTTTAACCCATGGTTTCATTTTTGTTGTTGCTAACATTTTTCCATCTTCTGGAATGGGAACCCTTCAAGTTGACCTCAGGTCTCTTTGATGTGACCTCATTCGTCTGTCACAATATTTTTCCTGGCATAAGATGCCCCAGGTTCATTTGGTACATTTCCTACCCACCTTTGGAATCAATAATTTCTCGAAAGAGCTCCTTCTATCACATTGGGAAATGGTATTTAGAGACCATAGTCTGGACACTAGGGGTGCTAATTATCATCATCAGGTCTTTCCTGTGGATAGAGCTACAAATAAATATTTTTAAAGGGAAAAATTATAATTGCATAGATTATTTCCAATTCAAATTTCAAATTATAGGGTTTTTATTAACTTTAATAGGTGGATCTTCTATAATTTATTCATTCAGTCCTCTATAGTGTGACTATTTGGTTAATGTATGTGTCCCCCACATTCTAAGTTCTACATTATGTCTGCTTTTACTTCTTTATGTACCCCTTGTTCTTAACACAATGCCTAGAACATAGATGCCCAATAAGTGTGTGTGAAATGAATGGATTGAATGTGTGAAGGTCTCTTCCACATCTTAGCCTCATAGGACTCAGCCACAATTTACCAAGTAACAATCCAGAGTGTTATTACTTTCATTTTAAACCAATGATTCAGATGCTTGTTGCCTTCTGATAATTGGAGAGTCATGGTAAATTGGACTATCACCTTTAATTCTCCACTCTCATGAATAATATGTTCATAGATTTTTGTCAATTAACTGTGCATTGTCTTCTCATTGGGGGCAGAGAGTACATTGCCCCATCCAACTGATATAGGACTTGGCTATACAACCTATTTTGGCCAATGAAATGTGAGTGGATATGAAGTGAGCAGAGGACTTTGATGTGCTTGTGTAGTTTGTCTTGGGCTTTTGTGATTTCTGCATCAACTGTGAGAAAATAATGACCTACATAATCAATTTCTCTTTCTTCCTGGGCCCTAGAACAAATACAAGTGGAACAGATCTGAACTCATCCTGCAGAATGGAGTCAATTCTAGTCAACCTACAGTATGAAACAGAGCCACCAATGAAACCTAGCCTAGATCAGTCAAGTTTCAATCAACTTGCTGGGTCATAAGCATGGGGATAAATGCTCATTGTTGACAGCCATGGATTTTTGGGGGTAGTTTGGTAAGCAGAATAATTAAGGTAGGAGCTCATTGATTAATAAAAGCTAATGAAAATTCAAGGTGATGAAGCCTATGATATTTGACTATCTACAAAATTTACTCCTAGCACACATTCCACCTGAGTTAGTGTTAGAGAAATTTCATATTTTCCCTTGTTGCTCTCTACTCAACCCTGGGATCTCTGTCTGTCTAAAGCAGAGAGGAGGAGGTTTTTAGTTTACTTATTTATGTTTTTTAAACATGGAATTTTGCTAGGTTGCCCAGGCTGAAGTGTAATGGCTATTTATAGACATGATTGTAATACCCTATGCCTTAAACTCCTTGTCTCAAGTGATCTTCCCACCTCAGTCCCCTGTGTAACTGGGACTAGAGGTGCATGCTACTGCACCTAGCTGAGCTTTAAAATTTTTATATCCTGAGAGTTTCTGAGCCCACATAGGTGCTCAGAAGTAGTTTCTTGTTTTTCATCCAGAGCTGCCCAAATAGTAAAGGAATAATAATGAAAACAATAGCTAGCAACTATTGAACCCTTCCTTTTTTCTGGGTTAATTTGGCAAGTTCAAAATATATGCTAAAATGAATTTGATAGTGTTGTCAGTGGACTTTTTTACTCATGGAGAAGCTAAGGGTCTGGCAGGTTATATAAGCAGACTACGCAGACGAGAAGCAGAGGAAATGGGATTTGAACCTTCTCAATCTGACTCCAGAATTTGCGCTCTTCATCACTGTTCTAGCCCACAGGAAGGACAGGTGCTCTACTTTTACATCTCTTCTCTGTTTCTGGGATCCCTGTATCCACCATCCACCCACTCTACCACCTGCCCTTTCCCAGTAGGAAGGGCCAATAAATACCCCTAGTTGCAAGCCAGATCATGTAGTTTAAGTTGAGGAGGAGGACAGACTCAATGTCTTCAAGCCTACAGAAGAGTTGAGTATCTGGCTCAGGTGTTCCTTCTCTTATCTCCTGTGGGCGGTAGTGAAAGATGTAAGAATTAGTGAGGGTATGTGGAGGGGGTAGCATCTGATTAGAGTTTTCCTTGGCAACTGTGTTATCCTTTGGCCTTAAAACCCTCAGACTCTGCTGCAAGTACACCAGACCCCATAGTGCCACATTTAACGTTAAAGAGAGTGAGAATGACTCTAAAAGGATGTGATAACATTCTCAGGTTTTATGCAGCATTTATAATGAATTTCTTATTGCCTTCTTCTTGTGCCTTCTGCCATGACTTTTTTCATGTGATGACATGGGGCTTCTATTGGCTTCATCTATCTTGTCTCTTCCTCATGGAACTCGAGTTTCTCAGCACAATTACACACTGAAATTACACTGCCCAAGACAGGCAAAGTAGCAAGAGAAAGGAGTGTGTTACAGGTGCTACCCTTCTAAGTGTCTGAAAGTCCTAAACCTGAGGGTTTATCCCCATCCCCTAAATAGGGAGAGACTCCTGGTCAGGTCCTGGGCACAAGGACCTTAGGGAAACAGAGAAATCTATTACACTTGCCTCTGGCCCTCCATGTGTGTTTTGACCAATTAACCTAAGATTGTGTTCTTTCCATTCAAGAACTATTTGTGCTACAGGCCTTCCAGGTGGGCCCATGAAAGTGGGGGAACCTACTGAAGTATTTTTCCTTGTCTTTTGTGGTAGATTTTTTGTGCACTTCTCTTCGACACTTATAAGAATTATTTGTAGAGTGTCTCACAGTTTATAGGGCTGTGGTCCCTCACAATTACTTCAAGAGGGAAGAATCATCACAAATACTTATGGTCACTTGGACACCAAGACTCAGAGTCTGTAAGTGATGGACTTGAGGTTTTACCTTGATGAAGCAGCTGAGCTGGGACTTGAACCTATGTCCCTGGAATGCTGAGTGTCTTTCCCTCTGATTGCCTCCTTCCCCACAAGACTCACTTTGGAAAAACCAGAGGGACTTGGGCACCACTTTCTTCAGGGCCCAGTGATTCTTTTTCCCAAGAACTTAGTTGAGATTGCCAGTTGCATTTGCCTTTGTCATGTTCAGTGTCCTGTGGAAAAAAAGTTGGTTGGTTATTTCAAGTGGAACAAAAATTTTTTGAGGCCTCCCTTTTCTGCTTTGTTTATTGCAGGCTTTTGTACTGCTCTGAGATACCTCCTTGGGATATAGTTATTGGGGATTTTTTCTTTTTAGCTTAAAAACAATGTTTTTCCAATTCCAGGAGTCATATGTGTTCATTTGAGAATATGACAAAAATAGAGAAAAGCTTAGAGAAGAAAAGAAAACTTGTCTGGCCTCCTGCCACCTGAGTCGCAGTGAGCACTTGGTGGGGTTCCTTCTGTCTTCTTGCTTCCTGTGCCCTCCAGATCCATGCCCCATGCTGCTCCTGTAACTGGAGCCTCAGTAACAGGCCCTGATCCCTCTCCTATGGCTAGGTTCCGCTAATTGGGAGGCCTGGCAGAAGGAAGGAGAGCCAGGTTGGGGAGCTTATTCCCCTGGCTTGCTCCCTGCAAAATCACTGTTCCTCTCAAGATCCAGAGTCCTAATAAGACACTCTCTCCTGCTGTGTTCTGGTTCTCCTTCCTTTAGGCCTAAGTGTGGTAAGGCCCTAGCTACTGCACTATTGATTGTGCCCCCACCCACCCATTTTTGTAAATAAGCTCTCCCCAGGTCATCCTATTTTAAGAATGCCGTCTGTTTTCTGTTGAGAATCTGATTGATTAACATTTTGATGCCTTGCTCCTGAAGCTCCCATCGCCATGAGGTTTTCTGGGTTTTCTAAGCAATGCACAAAGTGGCCTCTAAAACTTGGGGGTCCTGAGAAAAGGTATTAAATATCCTGACTCTTTCCCATGCCACCCACCACCTGACCTTGGACAGAGCTAGATCAGGCCCATGTCTATGTGTTGTGATGTAAGGGATTCCACACTTCTACCAACTCCCAAGAAGCTCTCGTTCCTACTGCTATTAGTCCTCCATTAAAGGCACTTCTTTTGTTACCAGAATTATCTCCAGAAGATCCCAGTTGAAGAGGAAGTTGTAGGAGAGAAGGAATGAACTGTGGATTGCTCAATCCAAGATCTTTGTGCATAATGATGCCTTAGGCTCCCACTCATTGCCTGGTTGAATCATACTGACCTCTCTGGTCTCAGCTTTGGTGAGGTCTCCCCTGTGAAGCCTTCTCCAATCTTTCCACCCTTGTTAGGGGCCCTTCTACTGTGCTTCCTTGTGACTCAATACAGCATGTTATAACTTTCCTCATGAGGCTGTGAGGGCAAGAACTATGTTCCCCCTTCTACCTGGCATCTGCCATAACACCTGGCATATAATAAATGCTCCATAAATATGTAGAACATTGCACATTTGGAACATCCTCCAGTATCAAGTTTCCTCATGAGACCAATTTTGAGGGATTATTTCCAGTTGGAAGAAACCTTGACTTGAATGAACCAACCACTTCCTCCTTGAATATTGTGTATATTAGAATCCCAGTTACCCAACCCTATAGGCACTGATGTGATGGGACCCTAAACAGGAGTGTCTGTTGGAGGTAAGGGTGGGGTATAGAACAAAAAATGGACCTTTGTCAGAGAACTTTGTGAGGGTGTTGACATGTGAGGTGGCAGAAGAAAATAAAAGTAGACAGGGAGATGAAAGAAACTCTATTTCATCATTTGCCTAAGAACCAGGTATAGAAAAAAGGCAGTGCTGCTGAATGTTGTAGGAAGAAAGACTTCAGATGCAATTTCAGTCTTCTAGTGTCACTTCTGCTTTTATCTACCTTATTTAACGTTACCTTCTAATGTGAGGCCAGGGGGTTATTATGCATTAGTGAATAATTTAAAACCTCCCTTTGAAGGAAAACTGAAAATATCTCTATTTGCACAAACGAAACTAATAAAGTGGTGACCTCCGTAGCTGGATGGGATCCTATGGACTGGGGTGGCAGTGGGAACAAAACTTCTCAATCATTCCTTTTGATATTATTTTGATATTTCAATCAAAGGAATTTATAACCTATTCAAAAAAGTAAAACAAAATTGCATCTAAAAGATTTTCACTAAAGAATAATAATAACACTTTAGCTTTTTAAAAAAAATTACTTTCACCCATTTAAGTGGGGCAAAAAACTCAATGTCCATCTATTCTACCCTTTCATATTTTCCAATGGGAAACAATGAGACTTGTTTATGATAATAATAATTTTTTCGGGGGGGCGATGGTATTATGTAATGTTTGCTTTTGCACTAAGGATGTTGATTCCTGTTTGTTTTATTTTGTTTTCTTGAGACAGAGTCTTGATTTGTTACCCAGTCTAAAGTAGTGGTGTGATCACAGCCCAATGCAGCCTCGAAATCCCAGGCTCAAATGATCCTTCTGCTTCAGCCTCTGAATAGCTGGGACTACAGGCATGCACCACCATGCCCAGCTAACTATTTTTAATATTTGTAGAGATGGTGATATAGTTTGGACTGTTATCCCCTCCAAATCTCATTTTAAAATGTGATCTCCATTGGAGGTAGGCCGGTGGGAGGTGTTAGGGCATAATGGCAGATCCTACATTAATGGCTTGCTTAGTGCCGTTCTCATAGTAATGAGTGAGTTCTCTATTAGTTCACTTGAAAACTGATTGTTTAAAAGAGTCTGGCACCACTTCCTTTTCCTCTTGCTTTTGGGCTTGTCATGTGACACAACTGTGTCCTTTCCACCTTCCGCCATGACTGTAAGCTTCCTGAGGTCTCACCAGAAGCCCAGTAGATGTCTCTGCCATGCAGAGCTGGGAATAAGACAAAATAAACCTCTTTCCTTTATAAATTACTCAGCCTCAGGTATTTCTTTATAGCAATGCAGAACAGACTAATGCAGATGGAGTCTTGCTATGTTGCTCAGGCTGGTCTTGAACTCCTAGTCTCAAATAGTCATCCTGCCTTGGCCTCCCAAGGTGCTGGGATTACAGGTGTGAGCTACTGTGTCTGACTGATGATTCCTATATAGACCACAATGTATGCATATCTTTCAATCTAATTATTAGAAAATTACAGAACCCTAATGTGGTAAATATAGAATCATAAACTGCAGATCAGATAATCTTCAGTCAACGACATGGATAACACAGCAGCAGCAACCAATGTAAGAGAGAACAAAACTTGTTTTCACCTTCATATGCAAATTAAAGTGACCACACGAAAAAAAAAATCATACAAAAACCTGTTTCCTCCTAAGTGTGAGCATTCTAGCCATCTACAGGTGTGGATGCACAGAAGGAACTTTGTTAGTTGCCATATGTTGTTACATGGATGACAGAATTTGAGGGAGAACACTGAATTAAAGTATTCAGGTCACACACTAATTTTGGTTCACAAATTCCAAATTCTGTCATCCTTAATGATTTTCTTAATAAGTTACTAGTAAGAAGCAATTAATTCTCCTTAAAAATGACAGCTGGAGGATTGTGTGGCATTCTTTCAGAAGAGCAGAAAGGATTTGCATGTTTTGGAGAGCAGTTTGCATCTATCAGAATTTTTGTATCCTGCCAATGCTTCATGGCCTGCTTTAAAAATGATTACTAAAATTACTGCATTAACCAAAATGTATAAGCTACCTTGTCTGGAGATAGCCAAAGTCCTAGAGAATTGGGACTCTGTGATGGAAAAGGTCACTCACCTGATTGTGATTTTTCCTGGTGGGAAGCAGCTCTTCAAATGATGAAGGTCCTTCTGATGTATCAGCTTTGGTATCTGGGACATCTTTTCTAGAAAGAACGTGCTGTGTGAGCTGAAAACACTTGGGGAGTTCTTTTCACAAGGAGGTTCTAAGAGCTGATGAGTGTGGAGTGGCTCTACTTACACCTGAAACTTTTAATCATAGCCAAACTTTTCATGGCAAAGCCATGGCAGAGCTTTTCTGCCAATGGTTTTGGACCTATTTGCTTCACTGTGCTCTGGTCTTCTCAACTCTCTTGTCTTAGGATCTCACTAGCTACTGTTGTGCTTTGTCCTGTTTTTTAGGTCTGCTTTTGTGCTTGTCCTTTGGGCCTGGGGAAGCTCTTGTGCTTCCCCAGCTTGGACCAACTCAGGCTGTCATTCGTTCGTGACTCTCTTGTTCTTGCCACAACTGTCATCTGACCCACCTCCAGTTCCATCTCCAGCTCCAGGTGAAGGCAGCAAAAGGAAATCTCAAGTCTCTCGAATCCAAACATCTCTACCCCATGGCCTGCTACAGTTAACCATCATGTACACTTAGAGACAAACTTAAGTTCAGACATGTGCTGTGAATCTGTACTTTGCGGGAATTGAGAATGTGTATGAATTCAGGGTTGATTGTCAGCTAAGCAAATAGTGAATTCTTCCCATATCACTTGGTATAGCCGTTGTCCAGCCACCCTGACCACTGACAGCCTTTGCAAAACTCCTTAGAGCTTCCCCTATCCTGCCATTTGAGGGGCAATGCCTGACCAACAGTGGACTGTGGCGTGGGGTGAGGCTCTGATTAGGTACCATGGCCAACATCCTTTCTAATTGCCATGCTAGTTGTTATAAATCTTAAATATCAACCCTGTGCAAGTGAGCAGAAGTCTTTAAGATTCCCATATGAAAAAATGAAAAAGAAAAACAGACACGTGACTGTCTTGTCAAATATTCTCATCCCGCAGTCTCTTCTCTTCAAAGGCCACCCAGAGGCGTGAAGGTTTGTTTGCAACAAGCAGATGATTTCATAAATATTGCTCTTTGCCAAATACCCAGAGGCCCTTGAAGGTTGGGTGCTAATAAAGCTCAAATTATTATTAAGCATGTGGTCTATGTAGGTCACTGCCAAGTACTGGCATGATGAAAAGTAAAGAAAAACAAACCAAATGAGCTAACTCTTGATGGAACGTGAAGGAGGAACTGCAACTCCTTCTCCAAACAAGAAACATCCCTGAGATGTCTTTTCTTTTTTGTGTCCCAGAAGGATGAGTTACCCTCCTATAAAATAACCTCTTTCACTAGTGTTCCAGGATTTTAGACAAGAAATAGGCTTTCTTTAGAAGTGGAAGGGGGGTGTCCAGCGAGTATTGGGAAACTCAGCTTTATCCTGCAGCTTTAGATTTTTAGTCACTGCCATATCGCGCAGTCTTTAGTTTTTATTTTACCTAGCAGCACAGAGAGCGAGTATGGCAGGAGTGAAACAGGAAATGCTCCAGGAATTCAAGGTCCTGACTAAAGGAAACAGTAGACGTATTACTCTGATTCGGCAGGGAAGTTTTTTTCAGATGTTCACAGGAAGAGGACCCATTTCAAGCTTTCAGCCACTTGGACTAGGTTCAGAATTGTTTTTTAGGACACCTCTTCCTGAGCAATAAGAAATACATGCATTTCCCAGGCATCCTGTTGGGTAGTGATATCCCCTTCCTTACCAAGGTGCTTCAAGCTGACAGGGTGTCAGTGCGGGCAGGGGAGGCAACTGGACTGTCTGGGTTCTGTGACCATGTGTCTGGGGAATGTTGGTGGGAGTGGAGGTGTCTGGGAGTATGGTTGGTTCCTAGATTTGGTAAGATGCTTCTGAGAGAGAAGGCAGTTGGATTCACTTGGACTAATATGGCCTCTGGAGAGAGGATTCCAAGCTTTTTCTTCCCTTCTGACCCTGAGAATAGGACCAGAGACTAGACCACCTTAATAAAGATGCACAGGAAAAGAGGAATTTAGACTAAGCTGGGGCCGGGGGTGGGGGTGGGGGGCGAGATGGGGGTGGGGGGGCAGGTACAGCTGAGAGATTTCCAAGATAGTGAAATCAAACCAAGCCTTGAGTAGACTTATTTAAAACAAAAAACAAAAAACTTAGCTAATTCTCACTTCCTCCTGTTTTATAGAATATTTGAAGTGAGGCTGGACTCGGTGGCTCAGCCTGTAATCCCGCGCTTTGGGAGGCTGAGGTGAATGGATTGCCTGAGCCTGTGGGTTCTCTACAATTAAAAAAAAAAAAAATTAGCCAGGCATGGTAGCACGTGCCTGTAGTTCTAGCTACTTGGAAGGCTGAGGCGGAAGGATCGCTGGAGCCCAGCAAGTCGAGGCTGCAGTGGCCGGGAGTGGCCACTGCACTCCAGTCTGGGTGACAGAGTGAGACTCCAACTCAAAAAAAAAAAAAAGAATATTGAAGTGAACCTGCACCTCAATTTCATTATGTGTGAAATAAGCACATGTAGTATTTATTCGGTGCCAGGAAGTCTTCCAGAGTTTGATCAGTTTTAACTCATTTAGTTCCCATGACAATAAGAGGTAGTTTGTATAATTATTTCCATTGTGCTGTGAGGAAACTGAGGCATGGAAGGGTTAAGTGACTTGCCCTCATTCAACTGGTGAGGAGGAGCTGAGATTGGAGTCCAGGCAGGCTGGCTTCCATGTCTGTACTCTCAACCGTTGACTTAGTTCTTTAAAAACAAACTTTATGTTTTAAAACAGATTTACAGAAAATTAAGAAGATTAAGGGTTCCAATATACTCCATACTCAATTTCCCCTATTATAAACATCTTACATTAGCGTGGTACATTTGTTATAATTAATGAAGTAGTATTGAAACATTATTATTAATTAAAGTTCACAGTTCTTTTGCATTTTCTTAATTTCAATTGCTACCTCTTTTTTTTTTCAATTCCAGGATCCTGTCCAGAATACCATATTACATTTAGTCATCATATCTCCTTAGGCTCTTCTTGACTATGTCAGTTTCTCCATCTTTCCTAGTTTTTGATGACCTTGGTGGTTTTGAGGAGTGTTGTTCAGGTGTTTGGGGATGTGTCCAGTGAATTTTTCTCATGATTAGACTGGGGTTCAATCCATGACTCTTGATAAATAAGCTCTTGCTAAGGGGGACACCTGTATTGATTCTGCCATTATTTGACAGAATTCCACACCAGCTTTGTAAACCTGATTTTACATATTTGTTTCTTTTTGGAAGGAAAAAGAGACTCCTGTTTTGTAGATGTGCTGGGTCATCTGGTTTCAATGAAAGAAAATAATATTACACAGACTCTCCAGCTAGCAAGAGGCAGAAAGGCCCTCCAAATATACTGGCCTCCATATTTGAGGACTGCAGGGTGCATTCAGCTTCTTCAGCCTCCAGCCTGGTCCTGTTTATTCCTGTCAAAATTGGGACTCTGGCATAGCAAAGTGTAAAAGCAACACCACTGGGGGCTTGGCTCTGCCCTGCCCACTCATTCGTCATCTGGTTCTACTTGCTTCCTGGTAGCCAACCCTTCCTCATGCCTGTCTCGCCCCAATTACTCCAGAGCCACAGCCTACATCATGTGCACAGCCGGCTGCCTCCCAGGTCCTGACCCTTGGCTCTATCTCTGTGACCTTCCAAGTCTGCTGTCTCTGTGGAAGAATCTCCTGAGTTAACCCTCCATGTGCACATCTGTAGGATCCTTTCCCCCCGACACACACCTTCCTCAGGTGCAGTCCTGGTTGATGGACCCATACACCCATCAAACCCACCATCCCAGGCTATAGACCACACCATCACATGCTTCCTTATAGTCCAGACCAGGGGAACATCAATTTTCTCTTCCCAGAGAGAACTCCAATCATAAAGTTGTTTACTCACGGGAGAAGTGCTTGAGAGTGGTCTTGAGATTATAAAAATATACTCAACCTTTTACAACCATAGCAACACAAGAGGCAAGAAGGCTACAAATTAAAGTACATTTAAAATATGGCTATGGGCTGTAGGTTTGGAAGTAATATTTTTTAGGAAAACATTTAGAGGGAATAGAGGCCTGCCTTCACCCCCACCTATATCATGTTCCAGCTCAGAGCCTCATCAAGCTCCAAGCCCAACACTGATGAATGTTTGTTGGTTTCATGAGTGAATGTACAGAAGGTATTTCCTAGCAGTCTTCAACAAGTCATAGTCCATACTCTGTCCATCCCTTTTCCTTCTTTTCTTTGGTCTGAATAGTCAAATAACAGGTTTGTGGCTCCTGTTACCTGCTCGACTCTCCTTGTGCCGGGTTGAATTATTCTTCCCTTTTTGCTGTATCCACACCCTTTGCCATGGAACTTTGCTGATCCTCTCACAGTTTTGGAAGGAGAACAGTTTCCTGTCCCTTGACTTTGGGCTTGGCCATGGGATGTTCACAGATGTGACGAACAGAGGGGTTTGAAATGTGCTTGTGAGACTGGGTGTGTGCTCTTGTGCCTCTGCCGTTGCCATGAAAAGGACATGCCCCAGCTTGCTCATCTTGGGAGGATAAGAGTAATGCGGAACAGACCAGGACCCAAACTGCAGCCGGGAGCCCAGCCCAGCTGAGCCCAGCCAAGATCAGCCATTCACCAGCTGACCTGTGATGTGTGAGCAAGAAACAAATGCTCAGTGGTATGCTACTGAAGTTGTGAGTTGTTGGTACCCACCAAGAGCTGATGACTATACATCTCCACCTTCTAGTCCCCTTGGAAACCCATGTAGGCAGACAGTTTCTGGGAAGAGGAGTCTACATGTCAAATCCTGTCCCAGGAGATCAGTCTTTCCTTATGTGAGCCTCACTAGTGGTGTCACAGCCACTATGACTCACCATTCCCAGGAAGCGTTAGTATATTAGTAACACTAGTAATTAGCGTTCACCTGGGCTTTTATAAGCAGAAAGTCACTCTGACGTACAACCATCTTAAGAGCCGGAGAGGCCAGAATTATCATCCCATGTTGCAAAGAGAAAATAAAAAACTCAGACAAAGTGGATGACTCACCAAGACTGGGCCAGGAGGCAGCTGTCTGAAGGAAGATTGAGATAAGGAGTTCCTTACACTCAAGGGAAGTCACATTTGTGTGTACATGTTTTTTTTTAATAACTTTTTCATTATAAAAGAGATGCACATGAACTGTGGAAAATTAGGAAAACGCAGAAAGCATTTTAAAAGTCCCTGTACTACCTAGCAGTATTTTTATTTCTCTTTTTAAAATGCACATATATTTGTTATTTTTTTATGAGTTACAATCATGCTATAGTATAAAGAACTTTCCCTGTGTTATTTAAAATTCTTTAAATACTTAGTTTTTAATAGGTGTTCTACTAATTTAATGTTTTATGAACTAATGTTAAATTGTGTGAACATTCTTTATTTTTGTAAATGTAGCTCGTTCACTTTTTTTACTATTAGAAACAATTTTGTGCTGAACATCTTTGTTGGTATGTAAGATAATTTATGTATTTAGTGCACGACATATGATATGTGTGTGATAAACGGTAGCTAGTACAAATATTCACCTAAATCCCTGATAAATTCCTTACAAGAAACTTCTAGATGAATTTGCAGAGTTAATGAGTTTTGACATTAAAGCAGTTTTTGATATTGTTGAATTGCTTTCCAGAAAGTATGTCCCATGCATATCACTAATGATAGTGATGAAGAACCCATTTCACAGCCTCCTCGCTGGCACTGAGTATTCTCTGTAAAACAAAGCACTGCAAATTTGATAGGTGAAAAATAGTAGTTCATTGTTGAAGTGTTGATTACTAGTGAGGCTAAAAATTCCTGCATAATTATTAACTACCAGAAATAGGTTGACTCAGAAGGACAATTGGGTCAGGGCCTAGCATGATAAATAGTTTTGAATGAAGGAATTCTCAAAGGTGGCCACGCTACAGGTTTGAGAATTGCCAAGGCTAGATACCAAGGACTGGAGTGGTTGATGTATTGACTGTATGGGCAGGGATTTATTCCCAGTCTTGCTTTGCTCAACTGAAAGTACTTTCAAATGAACAAAAATTCTGGGGTAGAGGTGAGATTTGGGAGTGTCTATCAGGGTGAGAAGTACTGAGCTTTGGAGTTGGCCAATCAGTAGGAATCTTAATCAGAAAAAGGAGCTGGGAATGCAGGCCCTGATCAGCTCTTTGAGGACTGGGGCTGCCAGTGGTGCCCTCACTCCTCTCATCTCCCCTCAGCATCCCAAGAGCATGTGGGTGTCTATGGAGGCCATTGGGTGTATTTGGACCTACAGAGCAATTCTCCTCTCAGGAAGGAGGTGGGGATGTGAGCTCAAGTTTTCCCATCTGAGTGTGTGGTGATGTGACTCAGCCAATAGACTAGTCAAACTGGATCAACCCTTGCCACACTCCTCTGTTTCTGTTCCTCCAGGCATGGCTGACACCTACTCCCTCTTTCCCCATGTCTCCCCCACCCCTTCTCTTGCAGTCCTGATTACCCTGTGTTGTCACTTTTCATTCACAGGTCACATTCTTCTTCTTCTTAATACAAGCTACTTGAGAGTGGAGATAGAGTTTTATTATCATTTTGTCTTCAGCAGATAAGAATGAGAATGAATGGGGTATCTTAGTAGCATCTAGAGTGCGTCAACACAAGGGCCTCAGAACCTAGTTGGGAGAAACAGCCAAAATTTATTCTTTATCAATCTATTTCACCACTGAGTTTTGTTGGATAAGGTGACAACTCAGATATTAGGTTCTGTGGCTGGTTGGATATTTGGCAGAGACTACATCACACTTCCTGGTGCCCTGAAGGTTTCTGTTTTTGCTCTGGTTTGGTTTGGCACTGCGAGCCAAGTCTCAGCAAAAGCAGGATTTTTTTTAACCATCTGTCCAGCTTTCTTCTAAAGCAGGGTTCTCAAACTTTATTGAGAATCTTAATCATTTGGAGGGCTTGTTTAAACACAGAAAGCTGAGCTCAACCCCTTAAGTTCCTGATTTAGCATTTCTAGCAAGTTCTCACTTGGTGCTAATGCCACAGGTCTGGGCCCACAAGTTGAGAACCAGTGGTCTAAATGTTTTCTCCTGGCCCTGGACGGGGTGCCATATTGGCCTTCTCCCAAGTTCAAGGAGCTGGGTGTATGGAATATTTGGCCACAGGGCCTAGCTCTGCTTATCTTCATGTCAGGCTTGGACTGTCTTTCCTTGCAGGAAGTTTTAAGCAGACCAGACCACCCCAGCCTGGGTTAGAAGGACTTCAGAGCCTAAAAATTACTGCTTCCGGATCTGAAACCTTATCACGGTATCTAGCTTTTTGGAGAAGCATGTAAAATTTGGAGAAGGCAACATTTTCTATCCTGCAAAGCCCCAAGCTCCAAAGATGGGTATCTTTGTACATAAGGCAGTGGCCAGGTGTCTCCCCGCTCCCTTCTAGAGACAACCTCTTTCAAGGGATGACCTGGCTGCCATATGTGGGGTATCCGTGTACTCCCCACTCTGTCCAGTCTGTGACCTGAGCCCACATTTTCTTTCAATCTTTGCAGAAGAATGTGAGAACCTGGATTAACACTTGCTTGCCAGCAGCTTCTCCATCACACTTCAAGTAAAATCCAAGCTCATGTCATGGCCCAAGGTTGCCTAGGGCTGGGACCTCTTCTCCTTGGTTCTGCCTTGCCTACTCCTTTTTGATTGCGCTGGCCTCCCTGCTGTCCCTCAAACACCAGTATTGCTCCCGTTTTGGAACTCTGCAGTTGCTCTGCTGGGCCCCACATGGGACACAAGGCTGGTGGTTCAGGCATCCCCTCTCCAGAAAGAGCTTCTGTTCACCTTCCACAGAGCAGCCCCACCTTCCACCTGCACCTTCTGTTCCTGTCTTCCTAGTATTTGTCACCATCTGCCACATGCTTACCAGTTTGTTTCCGTGTTTGTTATCTGCCTGCCCATCCCCTCCTGAACGTAAGCCTCACAAAGTTAGGAACCTTGACTGTCTTCCCTACCTGTATCCCCAGCACTTAGAACACCTATGGAACATTGCACATGCTCCATTAAGATAGGTGGAATGAGTATGTAGACTTCAACAGACACACCATAAAAGGCAGGCTCTGAAATCCTTAAACAGCACATCCCGGATCTTGACTCTAAAATCCAGAATCAGGCTCCAGGGTCCTTCCTAACTGCTTGTTCAAATGGGATGAGTCAGGGACATGAATGAGGTTTCTGTCACTATCCTTGTTGCTCTGGATGACCCCTCAACTTGCGTTGGCTTGACCTGCCTTACCTGCCAAAGAGCTGGATAACATTCATGTTGCTTGTCCCCGAGATGCATCAAGGTTCAAAGGTCATAATTGCTGGAAAGTACTATGCCAGGAAAAAGGCATGGAGAAATGCTAGGTTTGTGAATTGTTCTGCTTCTCCATGGCTTTAAAGTCTGCACATGGCATTTAGTTTTAGACGAGCTTTTCATTCTAGTTGTGGCTTAAAAGCCAAAGCTTTGCTCAACTTCTTCATAACCTTAAGGCAAACCTATGACAGACTACAAACCTAAGGAGTTACATTTGAGAAAGAAATCATGGAATTTGAAGGCCTGCTGAGGAAGCCATTTTCCCACCTAGGAACACACTGGCCTGCTGTCCTATCAAGGTGGACAGAGCTTTCTGCTCAACATTAGAGAATTTTCGCATGAATTAAAGAACAGATCAAGGTCCACATTTCTTATCCCAGGAACAGTTGGGGAGGACCTCAAAAAGTAGTTTTGTTTGACTTCAGATCAATGGCTCAACTCGGAAGATATCAGCCTTCCATCCAGCCTGAAATGGAGTCTTCCATAGTTATCCAGCCTTTCCTTCTGACCTGGGCAGGAAACTAAAAAGTAGTAAAGTCCTTCTGGTGAAGCCCTTTGGATAGGGTTGCCACGGTTAGCAAATAGGAACACCAGATGCCCAGTTACATTTGAATTTCAGATAAGCAACAAATAATGGTTCAGTGTAAGTATGTCCTATTAGATATTTGGGACACACACGACAAAAAGTATTTGTTATTTATATGAAGTTTGAATTTAACTGTGTGCCCTATATTTATCTGGCAACCTTATCTTGGGGAACCCCTCTGATCTACATACACATCTTTGGTTCTGGAAATGGGAACAAGAAGACTGCTTGTACTTTTCCTAACCTGCTTTAGCTCACAAATGAGAATTTTTTTGCTGTTAGACTCCACTTACTCCAGCCTACTTTCCCTCACTCTCTCGGTCTTGGCCTGTGGATCACCAGCAATAGATGGATGTGACCTTAAGTCACCTGTCTGCCGGGCCTACTGTTGAAGTGCTGCCCATGCAGCCGCACTCCTTGGAACCAGCAGGGCACTTACCAAAGCGTGATGCCAGAAAAACGCTCAGATCGTAAGACAAACCAGGGCAGGAATGTTTTATAGCTGTTGGGAGCATTTGATTCTTAGATAAAGGGCCTAGAAGACCCAGAACACTCCTTTAAATGCAGAGCAAAACTTCTGGGTCAGCTTATTTATTTTGGTATTGCTAAACACCACTTTTATTACTAATAATACCTTGCGCTCATGTTGTGCTTTTCATCCAGGGATCTCTGGGTACTTTATTAACATTAAGCAGCATAACCTTATAACCCCTGGATTATGTAATTGACCAGAGAGCTTTTTTTGAGATAGAAGGCATAACCCTTCCTGGAAGAGTCCTGGACAAAAGTTAGAAACACTTGGGTCCAAATCTGACCTGGGTGATGGACATCTGGGTACATGTTCCCCACCTCTAGACTGCTAGCCTCTCAGACATAAGATTAGTGCTATCTTCTTCTTTTTCTTCTTCTCCCCCCATCCCCCTCCCTTCTCCTCCTTCTTCTTTCTTTTTTAAAAATGCCCAGCATTTAGCACAATGACTGGAACATAGCTGGTGCGCAGTCAATGTTTGCTTAAATGAACAAATGAGTGATAAACAAATAGATAAACCTGGAAGATGATTCTGGGCTCCCTCTTAGCTCTATTTTCATGTGGGTGGGGTGTGTGGCAGATGCTGTCAGTTCTGTGACCATATGCCCTCGGATTCTTTGCCCTTCTGTACATATCAACTCCTCTTGTACCTCATGCCTGGCAGCACCAGCATCTCTTTGTCAGGGGATGACCAGTGACTACTGGAACTGCTTTGCCTGCATGCACTGTCTGCTTCCCCTGCTGTAGCCCTCAACTGATGGCTGGGGAAGGCAGGGATTGAAATTCTCCAACTGCTTCGTCCCTAATGGGGACACTTGGGTGTGGCCTATACTGTGCTCCCTGAGGGACTGTGCCAACATTATCCTCCATGGGACTCTGCTCAACATCACAACTCACATCTGTTTTCCTTCCCTTCTCAGTCTCATTTCCCCCACTGTACTTTGGGTCTTCCTGAGCATGCCGGCTAGTGAGTCACTTTCACTAGAATCTTCTCTCAGGGTATACGTCTGGGAAACCTAGCTTGAAATGGAGGCTTTTGGATTTCTTGACCATGGTCCATTTTCCCAATCATGCTGACTCTGCACCAGAAAGGACCTTCTAATAGAAAACAACAAAAACTACCAATCTTACTATTGGTTGAAAAGCAATAGAAGATGAGGAACAATTGGAAATTTATATCCACCAGGGCAAGAATATAGAATTTCAAATTGGAATTTTTTTTAACCAAGACATCAAAGACATGGATTGCTGCCAAATAAGCTTCAAATTCTTATGCACTTAAGCGAGTGGCCCCTCTTACAGGTTCCCCACAGCGGGGGAGCTATCTTTAGAAAAACCTCTTCAGGGTGGAGAGACGGGTCAAGACAGGTACTGGCAGGGCCCTTGAATGGAAGATCAGGCAGTGGCTAGATCAGAGAGTATTTCTCTGTCTCCTCTAGTCCAGATCAGATTAAATTTAATTCAATTTAATTTTTTCCTTTTATTTTTAATTGGCATGTAATACTTGTATATATTTATGGGATAGAGAGTGCTATTTTAGTATGTGCATACAATGGGTATTGATTAAGTCAGGGTAGTTAGCATATCTGTCGCCTCAAACATTTTAAAAAATTGTTTCTGCATTTTCCTGGGGCTTCTGGTCCCAAGACTTTCTATTTGTGGAAATCAAGTTCAGATGTTTGGAGGGGCTGTTCCTCTCTCTATCCAAGGGTTTCAGGTAGATAAGATGGGATGGCGTTTAATAATTTTTTTGACTATCCTCTAAGGATAATGGCAGGGTTAGGTGTCCCTGAGCTTCCTGAAATTTTATTGGTTTGTAATATTTTAAAGGGCTCTGGTGATAGTGCCATAACCTACTTCAGAGGAAAGCATTTATTATTAACACTGGTTTAACACTTAACTTTCTAGGGTATTTGTGGATGACACTGTCATACATCTGCCTTTTTATAGTGCTTTGCGACAGAGCACAAGACCTTCTGGCTGACACCTCATAGATCATCAAAATTAAGACCTCTAGGCAAGCAGAAGAAAGTAGGGAGGGGGCTGGGTGGTGACAGCAACTGGGGATGACTCGAAAGATTTCCAAGTTAACTTTCCTTTAGAGAGAGACCATTTTCATTACAGAGCAAATTATTCTGAACATGAAGATGTCCTTGTTTCCGTGGCAACCCATAACAATTTGAAAGGAATGGTCCTCAGTGACCACACAGCAAAGTGATGCTTTCTATCTGACTGGTGGCTAGTGGTGATTAACTCAGAACTGGGATCAGTCAGCCAGGGGTCGACTTCCAATTGCTTGACATTCAACACCCCAGCCCTCCTGTGTTACAGCCAGAAAAAATCTGGAGCTCAGAAAACCACAACTAAGATTCTCTGTCTCCAGCATGAACTGTAACCATCATATTCTATGAAATTTTGCTGGAGACATAAGAATTGTATTAACAGAAAATTATGACTAAAGGAAGAAAAAAGTTTAATATTTGACAGAACTTACCCTCATGGGCTAGCATCGGACGACAATTTGGAATCTCTATTGCCTTTCGATAAAAAGACAAAAAAGAGACTATATGTTTGGTTTCATATACTCTTACACCCGTGAGCCCCCTTCTCTCAAAGTGGCCAGATGTGATACCTGGGAGCACCTTATTTTCTACTGTTCTTCAGCAGATCATGTTTGCCAGACTTTATCTGGACCGCAAAACCTGCTTTGTAACAAAGGTTGAGAGAGGACAATTTTATTGTCCCTAAGCCCTGAGAACTGCAACATTTTTCAGAAGAAAAACAAAAATTTCCTGAGAAGAGGATAAGGACCCCAAAATAGTCATTTGGGGAATTCTTGCTTGAGATGACATAAAATCTTGGATCTTTTCCTCTGACAAAGTGGCTGCTGTTTGCTCTGGGTTGTCAGGAATCGACAGTGTGTCACATGAAAGGTAAAACCGATCCATCTGCTGGGATCTTTGTCCTTGTCTTCTTTTGTCAAAGGTGTGACATTCACAATGCCGTATGACATTTGCGTCATGCATCAAGTACATGCCTGTTGGTTTCCAAACAATTTGTCCAGAGAGAAACAGAGCATTACGACCCCCCAAAAGGAAACCAGAGAGGAGAAGGAGCTCTTGTCCCCTGTTGTTGCTGATCAATAGTGTTCCCTTAAAGGCACTGTGCAGCAGGAGCAGGAGGCAGGCAGAGAAAGCCTTCTGCATTCTGGAAAGGGAGAAACCACTATAGGGAGAAGCTACAACTGCCGTGATCAGGATGATGAAAACAGCTTCCTGAAGCCATTGCCTGCCTTCGTGGATGTCCTTCCTTCATATCCAGGCATCCAATCTGGAGTAGTCACTACTGAGTTATGTTGTACTTAAAAATCCTAAGTGATGAGGCATTTCAGTTGTCTGTCTCAGCTGTATGTGTTCGCACAACAACAAAAGCCCCTCAAACTGTTGCTTTAATCTACCGTGGCACAGAAGTCTTTCTCCTAGATGAGCTGGGAATCTCTGCCCATAAACTTCACGTTCAGGGAGGAAAGACTCAGCTTTCATTTGACATTACCCTTGTTTGCATGGTTTATCAGAGAATGCGCTGCTACTGAGTAGCAGGTAACTAGCTTTGTTGGTCACAAAGATAACTGAACAGGACTATATTGTTGGATGACTGATAATAAATCATTTAGGGTAGATATAAAACTATCGAACATCCCTTGGATCCATTCTTCTTCTGGGAACCTTGCACCAAGTGCTTATCTGCTCTTGCACGTTCCTCCTCTGTGCCCTTTCTGAGCCCCATGTTTCCTTCCATGGCCTGCTCCCTCCCTGTCTACCCTTCCTTCTCCTGCCTGCACAAGCACCAGTATGGAGTTATCACTTCCGTCCTGGCTGCCATTCCTCTCTGCTGACATAGATAGACCAGTGTTCCGGATGGAAAGGGCTTTTCCTTTGACCCCACGAACCTGATGGGCAACGCCTCTGTAGGCCAGTGGATGAGGAAGGGTTTTGAGTCAGGTTGAAAGATGAGATGTGGGACTGGTAAATGGACACTGCATTTCTAAGAACATGGCCTTGAGGTGGAGCTGAGGGATGTGTGGGTGTGTGTGAGTACACATGCATGCACACAGGGCTTAACTGGGTGAGTTACTAGGCAAAATTCTCACACTTCTGGGTCTAATGGCAACTGGGAGGCAGTGGCTTCCTCAAACCCCCAGTTCTCCCTCCCCCAGCTTATTTGAACTCAACCAACTCCAAGCCATCCCAGGCTGAGATTCATCCTTCATCATCTTCTTTAAAGGTTTTCCAAGCTCCTTGACCTGGGCTCAAGCAAAGTTAACATTTTAAAGGAATAAAGTTATGGAATATCACTATAAGGGAAAGATATCCCAATCCTGATGGGTAGATCTGACTACAAGCACAGGGTGAAAGAGAAGAGTGTGATCTCCTCCCAAGTCTTTCCTTGATTTACCTTGAGAAGCAGTCTAGCATAGTGGTTAGGGCCTAGTACTCCAGGGCCGTGAGCTCTGGGGAGGCTGTTTTGGCTCACATCTCGGCTCTGCCAGTGGCATGTTCTATAATGCTGGGCAAGTCATTCAATCTCCCAGTGCCTCAAGCTTCATATCTGATAAATGGGGTAATAACATATTTGCTGCATTAGGTTGTCAGGAGATTCAATAAATAATACATATAGAAAACTTAAACTAGTATCTGGTTATTGTAAGCACTCTTTAAGTATTAGCTCTCATATTCCACCTGCTGACTGGTAAGGCCAGCTTCATGGGTCTAATGACCTCTGCAGTTGCCCAGGGCCCCAAACTCAGAAGTCTCTCTACTTGGCTTAAGACTTTGCTGTCACCATCTTGAAATTCTCAAAAATTTTATCTTTGAACTTGTGTTTTATATGTGAAGTCAATGAGACAGTGGAGCACGCACATGGGCAGATGTGTAAGCACTATTTGCATCTAGCATTCTTGAGGCCACATGAACGCAGCATGTCAGGGATCTACAGTGTGAGGGAGTTCGGGGAGACCCAAAGTGAGCACAAGGGAATCGTGCATCTTATGACTGACAGCTACTGATAGCACAGAGAGGCCACCCTTTCCATCTAACCAGAACTTGCCTCGAACGCAGAGAAAAGACAATGGTGTTCTAAGCACAGCTAAGGAGCCCTGTCCTATTCTCACTCACTTTATTTCCCTTTATTGACCAACCACTTACTGAAAATGATGACATAGGAGGAAAAAAAAAGTAGGACAACCATAGTTTCTTGTCTTTTCAGTCCTTTCTTGCTCATCAGTAAGATGAAGATAGAGAATGTTGATGAGATATGCACGTGTCATGAAATGAAATAAGAACAGTTAGTTGTACGCAGCATTTCTGTTGTCCTCGTAACAATGAACTATATATGCAGGTATGAGCTATGAGATATAAACGATGCCATTTTGGTTATTCCACATCTGACTTTAATGTACATTTAAAACTGGTATTGCATAACATAAAGACTAATGATAGAATTTATGCTAATAATGTATTTAGATTCAGGGGGTACACATGCACATTCATTACATGAACACATTGTGTAGTGGTGGGGATTGGGTCTCAGGTGGCCCATTCCCCAGATAGTGAACATTGTGCCCTGTAGGTAGTTTCTGAACCCCAGCCCCCCCGCATTTATTTATACATAGAACAGCATTACATAGAACAAAAAACACCACGATAAGACGGGGTGGAGGAGAGACAGCACAGAAGAAAGACAAAAGTGTTATATTTTTGTACCTCTAACAATATTTTTTCCTGCTTTTTTTGAACACAGAGTCTCACATTTTTATTTTGCACTTGGCTTTGCAAATTGTGTAGCCAGCTCTGCTCACAGGTTGACTCCCTTGGTGCTGCCTCTCTTGAACCTCTCGTTCAGCCTTGTTTCTCTTACAGCTGGGGGTGGGATTGGGGAACAGAAGGAGAACTGTTGAAGTATTTTTCAACTGTTGAAGTATTTTTCTCAGGGGCACTTAAATGTCCCAGGGGATTCTTTGAGGCCCTATGGTGACCTGTGAACAGTGCTGTCACTAGCTGAGAAAATAACAGGAGAGATTACTTGTCAGCAACAGAAATTTCCAGTCCTGTGTTTGCCAATATCAGGCCTGAAAGGAAATTCAAGCCAGAGGAGGAAAAGAGGAATGATACTGGAGACCCACATGCAGCAGGGCATTGCCGGCTAGAACTTGGGCCCAAGAACCAGACTGGTGCCTTGTTTAGAATGGCAGGAGCAGAGTACGGTTGTCATTTTTCTTCATCGGATCAAAATCAGACAAATCTCTTATTTGGCTTACCAGGCAATAAGTGGATAACGCCAGTGAGTGTCAGTGCAAATTACAGCTCTGACCTCCTGTTGTCAGCTTTGTGCTGCTTCTTGTCACTTTAATGCAAAGAGACAGCGTGGAGCTGATAACAAGCCAGAAGGGTGGGGTATCAAGGGGGGTGGGTAGCTGTGTCAGGGACAAGAAAAATGCATGTTGGAGAGAATGACTCAAGACAGCAAAAACCCACAGTGATGCCTTTTCTTGATTACCTGTTTAATGGCATTGGATAATGCCTCTTGGATATCCACAAAATGAAACAGCTACCTCATCCATCTATCCACCCACCCATCCATCCACCTATGCATCCATCATCCTCATCTGTAAATGAGAGCCAGACTGGCCTCTTGGTACAAGGGAATTCTGAGGGACTCCTGCCTCCCCGCCCCCCAACTGTTGTACACAGCCACTTTGCTGGGTTGCATCTAAGCAGAAGTTTGAAGAACTCTTGGGAGGAAACATCTCTCTTCCTAGCAAAACACAAAGGCTTCGAGGGCTTTTTATTTTTGTCAAAAGCAGCCCAGTAACTGCTCAAAAGCTTCAGCTCTACTCTGTTAAATTGCATTTTCTGGATGAATGTTACTGTCTTAGAAACCCTTCAGCTGAGAGATGATCTCCTTTCCAGCCGTCTGAAGAAAGAGGGAGTCTTGCATTTTGCATGCCAGGATTTGAGTGTGTCCATCTGTCTTGGAGCCTGCAAGGGTCAGCTTATAAAAATATGCAGCCTCACTCTTATCTTCCACCCACACTACACATTTGAGGAACTGGTACAATCGAAACAACAAGAATCCATATCTTTCTATAGATGTGCTGGCAAATTAGTATCTGAGAGTTTTGAAAAGGGACCAAGAGGATAACTATGTGGGAGACATGCGTATATATCTTCTTAGGTTCCCTCAGTGGCTTCATTCTCTGTCATGGCTGATGCCTCATCTGCTCCTGAATGCCCTCCACTTTTGGACTTGTGTGAAGAACTTCACCATGGAGCATGGGATCTGGTTTCTTCGGCAGCCATTAGGGGCTGGATGGAATCTCTCCATTGGGCAAACATTGGCCTGGGAGATAGAAGACAGGGAGATTAGGGCAGATAAATTCCCTCACCTTACATTCTCTCTTGGATGCCTCTGGGCCATTAATCCTTCCTGCAACCTTTCCAGAGAAGTCTACATGCTAAGTAAACAAGCAACCTGGTGACCTATCCCTGCTCCTGGTGAAACAGGTCATCACAGTAATGCATTGCAGTGCTTTGCAGGTTTTCTCTCTTGCTTCACTTCTTTTTTACCCCTCATCTTTTTTTTTTTTTTTTTGAGTTGGAGTCTCACTGTGTCGCTAGACTGGAGTGCAGTGGCCGTTCCCTGCCACCGCATCCTCGCCTGCTGGGCTCCGGCGATCCTTCCTCCTCAGCCTTCTGAGTAGCCGGAATTACAGGCATGTGCTACCATGCCCGGCTGATTTTTTGATTTATTGTAGAGATGAGGTCTCGCTGCCCAGGCGGGTCTCGAACCCACGGGCTCAGGCAATCCACTCACCTCAGCCTCCCAAAGGCGCGGGATTACAGGCTGAGCCACCGAGCCTGGCTCCCTCATCTTTATTACTCTGAGCTTGCATCTTTTTTTTTTTTTTTCTGAGTTGGAGTCTCACTCCGTCATCCAGGCTGGAGTGCAGTGGCATGCTCACTGCCACCCCAGTGTCGATCTGCTGGGCTACGATGATCCTTCTGCCTCAACCTTCCAAGTAGCCGGAACTATAGCGCGTACGACCATGCCCGTCTAATTTTTTATTTGTTATAGAGACGAGGTCTTGCCAAGTTGTCCGGGTTGGTCTTGAACTCACAGGCTCAGGTAATCCACTTGCCTCAGCCTCCCAAAGTGCTGGGATTACAGGTTGAGCCACCAAGCCTGAATTGAGCTTGCATCTTCTAAGCAAATTATTAGAACCCCAAATCTTACTCAGATCCTGCTTTCTGGAGGACCTATACCAAGTGTTCTGCATTTGCTAACTGCCCACAGGTACTTGTAATATAGTCAAACTGATTATGAAACTTGGAAAACTCATTTAGAAGAGCAAGAAATAAGTCAGAAAGGCACCTAGAAAAACAGCAGCACAGTGGGAATTAGAATGATTGAAAGTGGACTGAAGCCAGGCTCGATGGCTCAGCCTGTAACCCTAGCACTTTGGGAGCGAGGTGAGAGGATTGCCTGAGCCTGGGGGTTTGAGACCAGCCCGGGCAACTTAGTGAGACCTCATCTCTACAATAAATAAAAAGCAATTAACTGGGCGTGGTAGTGCATGCCTGTAGTTCCGACTACTTGGAAGGCTAAGGCGGAAGTATCACCAGAGTCCAGCAGGTCAATGCTGGGGTGACTGTGAAGTGTGCCACTGCACTCTAACCTGGGTGATGGAGTGAGACTTCAACTCAAAAAAAAAAAAAAAGCCGGGCTGGTGGCTCAGCCTGTAATCCCGCACCTTTGGGAGGCTGAGGTGAGTGAATTGCCTGAGCCCGCAGGTTCGAGACCCGCCTGGGCAGCGAGACCTCATCTCTACAATAAATCAAAAAATCAGCCGGGCATGGTGGCGCATGCCTGTAATTCCGGCTACTTGGAAGGCTGAGGTGGAAGGATCGCCGGAGCCCAGCAGGCCGAGGCTGCGGTGGCTGGGAGCAGCCACTGCACTCCAGTTTGGGGCGATAGAGTGAGACTCCAACTCAAAAAAAAAAAAAAAAAAAGAAAGTGGACTGAAAAATGGCTAATGAGAAAAAGAAGGTGGAACAGAATAGAGATGGGTGTCATTAGGTCTTTGGGGGCCAAATGGAGAAAAGAGGGCTTCTATAATCTTTGAGACTTTTGATTTAGATCCTAAGCTCCCAACTTGATACTCAAGTTAGAAAAGAATTCTATTTTGGACATTTAGTTTGTACAGTTTTTTTGCATTTTCTTCATAGCAGAAGTTCTAAAGAATGAGGAAGGGTGAACTTTCAATACAGGTATATTAATTATCTATTGCTGCCTTACAAATTATTTTACAACTTAGTAGTTCAAAGTAACAGTAGGCCAGGTGTGGCGGTTCATGCCTGTAAACGCAGCACTTTGAAGAGTCAAGGTGGGAGAGTTGCTTGAGCCTAGATAACATAGTGAGAACTCGTCTTTACAAAAAAAAAAAAAAAGTCCAAAAATCGTCTGAGCGTCATGGCACATGCCTATAGTCCTAGCTACTTGGGAGGTCGACGCAGAAGGATCCCCTGTACCCAAGAGGCCGAGGCTGTGGTAAGCCATGACCGTAACACTGCACACTAGACTGGGTGACAGAGTGAGACCCCAACTCCAAAATAAATAAATACATAAAATAAAGCAACAGTAATCAATTCTTATCTCTCATTGGGTCAGGAATTCAGGAGCAGTTTGGCTGGGCAATTGGGGCTCAGGTCTCTCACAAGGTTAAAGTCAGATGTTGGCTAAGGCTGTGGTCAACTGAAGGCTTAACTAGAGCTGGAGGACCCAATTCCAAGGTGACTCATTTACATGATTGTTGGCAGGAGACCTTATTTACTTTCTTTGAGGGCCTCCTCCTGGGGCAGCTTGAGTATTCTCATGACAGGCATCCCCTAGAGAAAGCAATCGAGAGACCTATGCAGAAGCCACAATGCCCTTTATGACTTAACTTCAGAAGTCACACACTGTTCTCTGTTGGTAGTACAGAAAACCTCAGTTAAATGCAGGAAGAGCCTTTACAAGGGCCTGACTACCAGGAGTCGAGTAAGGATCCTGCGGGAAGGAGGAACATGTTTGGAGACTGGACCACAACCAGCATCCTGAGACATCAGAGCTGGGAGAGTTCTAAGAGAACTCTCCTAAGAGTTTTAGCCTTCTTAGTAGCTAAAAAACTCAGAGGTTAGATAGGTTAAGCAACTTGCTCAAGGAGGCTCAGTAAATCATCTGTTCATACTTAATTCAGGAATCAACAGTGCCTGTAGGAAAACCCTTTATAAGACTGTAGGAGAATCAAGGCTCACAGTTAACCGGTGTCACTTTGATGATGAAGGAAGGAAGGAAGTCAGGGTTGCTGCATTAAACAAGAGCCACAAACAAATCTATTGAAAGGCTGATTACAGGTGTTTCATTCATTTAATATATATATATATATACTAATATATATTGAGCCTACACACACACACACACACACACACACACACAGAGAGAGAGAGAGAGAGAGAGAGAGAGAGAGAGAGAGAGCGAGAGAGAGCAAGCTCATTTCATACTTGGCACTATGCTGGGCATTGGCTCCAAGTTAAGCAAAAACATGTTCCTTCTCCTGCAGACCTTATAGTGTAGTGGGGAAGATAGACATGAGTTGTGTAGTCACACAGATAATGGAAGCACTACAACTATCACAAGTGCTTTGAAGAGAAAGTGGAAGTACTGTGAGAGCACAGAATATTGCTCTTGTTCCAACTAGCAAGGGAGTGATAATTCAATTATCACTTGACAGCCTGAAAATGAGTTCTGGTGTCAATGAGATAATTTTTGTTCAAGATTTATTTTTTCAGATGTTGTATTTTTCATCTCCAAATGTTCCATTTGAATTTTATTTACATGCTTTGTTTCTCTTACAATTGAGTTCATGTTTTCCTTGAATATCCCTGAATATATTTATAAGATTTATAATAGCTATTTTAATGTACTTGTCTGCTAGTTCCACCATCTCTGCAATTTCTGGGCCTTTTCTAATTTTTTTCTCCTGGTTATGAGTCATATTTTCCTGCTGTTTTGTATGCCTGGTCATTTTCTACTGGATGCCAGATAATGAGAATTTACAATATTGAGTGTTGGATTTTGTTTTATTCCTTGAAAGAGTGTTAAACATTGTTTTGGCACATGGTTATTTGGAAACAATTTGATCTTTTTAGGGCTTGCTTTCAAATTTTGTTATGGTAGGTTCTGAAAACTCAGTATAGGACTAATTTAGCCTTATTAATAAGGCAATAACCTTCTCAAGATGCTACCCATATATTATAAGGTCTTTCTACTTTGGTGAAAATACCAACTATTCCCGGCCCTGTAAGAACTCCAGGCATTTTTCTGTCTGCTTCTTTCAGGTGGATTCTTTTCTCTGCCTTAAAGGACTTTACATGCATGCACTGATCAGAGATCAAAGACCTGAGGTTTTTAATCTGGCAATATCTGGAATTTTCTCTCTGTGTGTAAAATTCCTTCTTTTCTGGGACTCTGCAAATCTGAGTTACCTTGGTTTTTCAGAACTCTGAAGCCTGTCTCCTCAACTCTGTGAGAACATTGGTCTTCATTTAAGTCCTCTGTAGGCTGAGCTGATGTCAACAAAGGGCTTATCTTATTTGTTTCCCTTCTCTCAGAAATCACAATCTTGCCTTGACTATTAAACATTGTTGAAAATTGTTATTTCATATACTTTGACAAGTTTTCTAGTTGTTTAAAGCAGAGGTGTAAATCTAGTCCCTGCTACTACATTATGGCTGTTTTTTTGTTGTTATTATTGTTTAATTTTTAAAACAGCTTTATTGAGCTATAACTTGTTTAACTACATCTATTTAAAATGTACAATTGACAAGTTTTGACATATGTATATACACATGAAACCATCACCAAATTCAACAGAATAAACATATCACCCCCCAAAGTTTATTCATGCCCCTTTGTAATTCCTCCTCCTGACTCCCTGGACCCCTCCTCCCAAGGCAACCACTGATCTGTTTTTAGTCATAATAGATTACTTTGCATTTTCTAAAGTTTTACATTAATCAAATTATACAATATTACTCTTTTTGTTTTACATAAATCGAATCATACAATATTACTCTTTTTGTCTAGTTTTTTTTCACTCAGCATAATTATTTCAACTTACCCATGTTGCTTTTTGTATCAGTAGTTAATTCTATTTTTCAATGCTGAATAGTATTCCGCTGTGTGGCTGCATCTTAATTTGTTTAATCATATTGTTTATACCATATTTATTCATTACTGATGGACATTTGGAATATTTCCAGTTTAGGACTATTACAAATAAAGTTGCTATAATATTCATGTAAAAGTTTTTGTCTGGATATATGCTTTCTTTTCTTGGGTAAATACCTAGGAATGCAATGGCTAAACTATATGGTAAGTATATATGTGTGACTTTTAAAGAGCCTGCCTAACTTTTCCAGTGGCATTTGTTGTATAGCTGTTTTTAATTTGTTTTTAGATACATGTGGTGGTGTGGTAAATCTGTGAGATATCTGAATGTAAATGTTCAAGTTCTTTTATTCTAACCATACTATGACAACCGTCACATTGATAAATGCAGTGCCAGTCCACACCAGCTTGGAAAGTAGACTTTTACCCAAAGAAGGAGAAATAAGAGGGGAGAATAGGAGGGGCTCCCAGTCTGCCTGAAAGCAGTGAAAAAAGAGCCAAGACCCTTGAACTTTTTGCTTTGAGGCATTTAAATGAAAATAAAAGTGAATTTATTCTTTTTGGATAGTTCATCCTTTTCTTGTGATTTTTTTTTTTGAAAATATGAAATGTTGGAGAACTTAGATCAGAGCTGTTTTTTGAAGTTTTGATCTGTTTCCTTGATGTTTTGACTTTGAAGCTCCTATCTGTGAATAAATTCAGCCTTTGTTTCACCTTTCCCTGCTGAACAATGCCAGTGAGTTAGAAGGAAATATCCAGTAGGGATAAGGAGCTTTTCTTTGATCCACACACAAATCAAGCATCAAACTTCTTTTAGCCAATAGAGGAGTGGGATTCACAAATGCACATCTGGCTCTGAACCATGCATCATATTTCATAGAATGGGCAGTGGCAGCACAATCTATTTCTAACAGTCCCCTTCCCCCTTCCAAAATGCCCTATCACAGATGGACCCTCTTAAAGGGGTTTGCTTATGACAGCCATACACACCAGGCAATATTTTCATACTTCTGTTAGTATCTCACACAGTTTGAGATTTCTGGCACTTGGCAATATTGCTATTGAAGGGCAGAGACCCTTAAAAGCTGGATAATGCTGGGGAAGAGGGAGCAGAGGGTGGGATATAGTATGGAGGAGGGTGCTGATTCAGTCAGTCTTCAGCCTCTTTGTCACCCTTATTGCACAGAATCAACTGGAGATCAGACGGTCTGTAGGATGTCTCCATCATCTGATCTAAGGGTATGTGAGTAAGGTCTTTGTGCTGTGCTACCAGCACCTGCCCATGGTTTCTCTGAGCAGTGGGTTACTTCTCTGGAGATGGCAGTCATCACTCCCTCGGAAATGGCCCAGTCCTGAGATTCCATGACTGGCTTCAGGAAATCTATAATAGAACATGAATGTCCACATTCTTAAACCACCTACAGCAGAAATGGCAAGTGACCCCTGCATAGCACCTTTTCTTAGCTTGACTTTCTGGCAATTTTTTTGAGTTGGAGTCTTACTCCATTGCCCAGGCTGGAGTGCAGTGGCATGCTCACAGCCACTTTGGCGTCAACCTGCTGGGCTCAGGCGATCCTTCCATCTCAGCCTTCCAAGTAGCCGGAACTATAGGTATGTGTTACCATGCCCAGTTAATTTTTTTTTTTAACTGTAGAGATGAGGTCTCACCAAATTGCCCAGGCTGGTCTCGAACCTGTGAGCTCAGCTAATTCACTCACCTCAGCCTCCCAAAGTGCTGGGATTACAGGCTGAGCCACCGAGTCCAGCCCTGGCAAATCTTTAGCTATGTGATTTTGGCTGCAGTCAGAACAGGGTCCCTGCTAATTATTCTTAGTTTCCCATGGTTGGTTTTAGGCTTTATTCTTGATATCGAGGTTGCTTCCTATTCTGTTATGTAGGATGCAACCTCCCATCTTCTCATCCCCAGACATCATTTGGGCAATTGGTTTGCATGAAGGCTTCACAGGCGCTGTAGCTACCTAATGCTGACTATGGCTCTGCTCCTGCCTGAAGGTAGAGGTCACTCACCCCACACTGTGGCCGAACCTCCTCACTTGAGCTCCCAAAGGACTTCCAACACCCGAAGCCAAACTGATTGGTGCAGATAAAGCTAGACACAAGGCACAGCTGAAAGTGATGTCACAATTGATGGCAGATTGGAGAGAAGGGCCAACCCCTGCCAGGCACTCCGGTTTCTCTGGCGGGTGATAGGTGGAGGCCCCACGACATTTCCATTTTGGCTTTTACCTCCTTAGGGATGCTAGTCATGCTGGGAAAATAAACATTCAATAGATATTGTTGCCTTGAAACCCTTGGTACTGTGGCTGAGTGATTGCGGTTGTCATGGCAGCAAGCAACATTTTCATTATCATCTGTGGCCTTTTCTCTTCCCCTGGGAATTGTTTGACATGATTCTAGTCTTTCCCTCTAGTTTGGTTCTTTGTCTTTTGGGGTGGCTGCTTCCCCCTTGCCTCTGACTGGGGAGAATTTCTGTTGATTTCTGTTGGTTTGGAGGAGTGGGATGATGTAGAGGAAAGATGGGCAGGAGTGAGGTGAGTGAAGAAAGAAGAGACCAAATGTGTGTGCCTTGGGGGAGACTGGGATGTGGGGACAGACTGTCACTGGGAGGCAGAGGAGGGGAGGGGCATGGGAATGGAGGGTGGACTCCTCAGGGAGCTCCTTGTTCACATCCACTGACACACATCTAGCTTGATCAGAGCCCCTCTCAGCATCCCCCTGCACTGGGCTTGAGAGGCCCTGTGCAGTGCTGTGTGCAGTGCCCCGTGGCCTTCCCCAGCTCATAAGCCTGTGGTGAGGAAGGACTGCGTTTGCTCCTCAGTCTCTGCCCCACAGGCTGCACCGTGTGCCTCCTAAAGAAAGCAATTCAATGCCGAATAAGTGCATGCGAGAACAGGCATTCAAACACTTTTAAAGAAGTCGTTATTATTGAAAAAGGCTTTGAGGGACAGGTTGATGGGGATCAAAATCACTAGCAAATCAAAATATGGTCAAACTCACATGCCAGTTTGTGGATCTGTTCTGAGAAATGCAACTTTGCAGAACAGTGGGGCATACGTATGGGCTGGTCGGTGGGCTCTCTTCATTGAGGGAAGATCCCCCAATTCTGGGACACTTGCTGTGGGGCTGCCCCTCAGATGTGCTGATTATAATGAAAGCAGAGCTAGTTAGTGTCCTTGGCCAGGGTGGTGGGTCAGCTTTCCCAGTGCTTTAAATTTCTAGGCACCCCCACCCGAGACCCTTTAGGCTCCTGGCCTATAGGAGGAGGAAGAAGACTTGGAGAAAATGGCTTCTTCTCTGGTCAGGACCACCCTTTGGCTCCTCTGCCTCTTGGGGGGGGGTGTTTGTGAGCGTGTGCATGTGTATAAACACACCTAGAGCCTTCCTGCTTCCTGCAAAGTAGATGGTGCAAGTGACAAAATCAGTGGTTTCTACTCAGCAGGGCAAGTGGTCAGACCTCTTGAAGGGAGGGCCAGGATGGCAGAGCACTATGTTCCTGTGGGGACTAGCAAGTGAGGACAACTGGCCCTTCCACACCCACCTTCATCTGGGGCACAAAGACAAGGCTAACCTCTTGGAGCCTCTTTTCTTCCCCATAACTTGGCTCCACCCAGATGTTGCTCAGGTCGGGAAAGTGTGAGGGTGAAAGGAAAATGGGACCCTGGAAGAGCAACTGTCTCTAAGAATGTGTGGGATGTGCCCCCCAGAACTCTGGGAAGACAGTGGTGTCAGTGTCTTTAGAAGAGAGAGGGAGGGAGGGAGGGACAGAGACCCCAAGTGCTTCAGGCCCCACTGAAGGACAGTGCCTCAAAGACACACTGGCATAGGGGCTCATTGGTGCTTGCCACCCAGCATGCAGGTCAGTGGCTGCATATTCTGCTTCTGGAACTCAGATTCCTCAGCAGTGGTCACCAGAGGAGGTGGGGGATCACAGGGCACCTGCATGTTTGCCTGCATCTCATGCAGGTTTTATCAGCCCGGGTCCCAGCAGGAACAGAGGGTATACTCAAAGTGATAGAGTGAAGAATAATTTAAGAAAGGGACATATCCAGAGGGGTGGGTAAGGTGAAGGAAACCAGCCTTGGGGATGGCAAGTCTTCCAGAGACTTGCAATGTCTAGAAGCAGTCCCCACTTCCCACTTTGAAAGGGAGAGAGGAGGAATGGATGCTGGGGAGTCTACTGAGAGTTGGGACCCAGGAGGAGGCAGAACACATGACATCAGAACCCAAACCCTGCAGAGGCCTCTAGCTCCAAGGCCACCAGGAAACCAGCCGGTTGGGCACTGAGTAGGGCAAAGAGGTGCCAAGAGCTCAGGGGCCAGGGACAAAGGGAGACGAACCAGCACTCAGAGCACCCACAGAGCAAAGATTTGGGTGCTAAAAAGGAAACAAAACAAAAACACCCCAACATGGAAAGCCTTTATTCTAACTACAAAAGCAGGGTTCAGCTCCTGACTCTGTCACTTCCTTGATGATCCAAGTCCCTGAACCTCTTTGTTCCTCCTGTCTTCACTGCCTTATAGGGGTGATGAGAATGTTCTTGGCTAATCAAGGGTCATTGTAGGATGGAGCCATATGAAGTCTGTGACAACGTTAGGTAGGGGTGTAAAGCTATGCCACATTTCCACCCAGTAGGGTCCCAGGAAACCTCTTGGAGTAGGACTGACTTCTGTTCTGAACACAGGCCCTTCCCGGAGGCCCCTTTCGGTGGGTTATGACAAGGAGAGGGTGAAGTGAGAATGGTGAGGGGAGGAAGCCTCTGGTCTACTTCCTGGGAATGCCCCGTATGAATGGCTGGACCTTGTGTTCCTTCTCATATGGTCAGATCTATATGCTGTCTCATGCCCAGGCCCAGCCCTGGAAAGAGGAGAAGATTTACAGTAGAAAATTTTAGCTTGTTTCCAGCGCTAGGAGCTACCAGTCTGTGGGAACAATGAGGGAGCAAATAGGGAAGCTGATTCATGTTGACCAAACACAAAGGGGACTGATAGATAAACCCAAATGCTTCTTTAAACACTTGTACTGTATTCTTTAAGTTCTTTGGTGTCTGAAAAGCTGCCCCGGTGAGAAAAAGAATCCGAGCCTTTGTATGAGTAATCACGAGGCACTATCTATAAAAGAAAAAGGGTCCATTAAGTCTTTTCCCCAAGAAAGGCAGGAAGTGGGTCAGGGAACAAGTTTGTCGTCATCTGCCCTTAGTAATTATTTTTGACTCAAGCAAAAGAAGCTAATTAGTGGGAAAAACATTAATATCCACAAAGTGACAACCCTGATACTTTCCTTGTGAAGGTAACCCATATAGTGTGAGGCTCTGGTAAAGCTGGCTTAAGCCACCCAATTTTGGGACGCTTAGAACCCCAGTGCTCTCCTCAAGGTTTCTGCACTTCCTTAGGGGATTCATGTGTTTGTGGCTCCTTCTGCCTCCCAGTCCCCTGCCCTGGCTCCTGCTTGTATGTGTGTGGCCCCTATTCGGTATGTTTGCAAGTCACAGATTTTGTCAAGTTTACCAAAATTCCCTCTCACACAAAATATTTATGAGCTGAGCATAATATACCAACTATTTCAGAGTGAAAGGGCTAGAATGGGAGGTGAGAATGGTTTTGTATTGCAGCAACACAACTTCAAAAATCTAGCAGAAGATCATCTCCAATCCTCTGACAGCTCCACACCAACATTTCCCCTACTTTCCCTCAGTCTCTCTCCATCTCATCCTCTCCTCTGCTTCTTCCTCTTCTCTCCTTTGTCCTCTCTAGAACCCCTTAGTAGTTAAAAATTAGCCCTCACATTTTGTTTTACGGCAAAGTAACTTCAACCTGAAGGCCTCATATTCTGCACCAAGCGTTGTTAATGTCTTTTTTCCAAACAAGAGGGTTTCCTCCTTAAAAGGCCCTTTCTTGCCACCAAGATAATAGAGTCATTACATCTCCTTTCCTAGAAAAACCCTTACTGCAATTCTCCAGTTTCCCCTAAGTACCCCAAGGGTTTAGCTATTTGACCCACCCCAAATGAGTGGATCCTTTTAGGCATGCAGGTCAGTGACTGCAAAAAAGTTCACCTTTTAGGGAGGGTCACTGACCAAACTCCTTGTTTCTTCCTGGCTGTTTCTGGAGAAGTGATTCATCAAGAAGTGGGTTGTGTTGTAGTAGGAATGCACGAAAAAGAAAGTTACACTGATTTCTTCTGGCTGTGGGATCTTGGTCAAAGTACTTAACCACCTAAGCCTCTTTGAGAAAGGGAATAACATACGAAGCTGTTGCAAGGACTGAATAATACTTGCAAAAATACTTTGTCAGTCACAGAGCACTATGAAATTTACGATTGTTTACTCGTGGGGCCATGCTATCCAGTATACCAATCAAGGTGGTATCTGAGTCTTTGTGTGTCTTCCTTTCTTGGTGACAGCAGACTTCCTGATGCACTGGTCCAAATGCTTTGGTGCTTCTTTTGCAGGTACAATCAGAGGCTATTCCAATTGGTGTACATAAAGAACAACTCTGTGAACAGGAAGCTCTGCCACAGGTAGAGCTTCCTAGGCTATGGAAATTCTCAATTTCGGGGACTTAAAAGTCCCCCTATGCCCACACCTGATCCTTGTCTCTGGGTACCTTGTAACTTACAATGAGCAGCAGTTAGAAGAACATTATTACTCACTTTTACTTCATTACACAAACAATATATTTATCGTAGCTTAATCAGAAGCAATAGATGAAGAGAAAAAAGAGAGAGAGAGAGAGAGAAGAGAAGGAGGAGGAGAAGGAGGAGGAGGAGGAGGGGAAGAGAATTATCCATAGCTCCTCACCCAGAGAGCATTTTAATGTCCCTGTAACCTGATTTTTTTATGTGTACTTAGTGTGAACTTCTCCATAACATTTTTGTACATAGTAGGTCATGCCTTTTTTATTTATCCAAATCAAATTAAAACTTCCTAGTACCCACCTGTTAGATCCACTCACTCATTCAATAGATATTTATTGAGTGCTTGTTGTGTATCAGGCCTTCTTCCAGGTGCTGGGACTATATTAGTGAGAGCAAACAAAATTCCCTGCCCCTGCCCAGCTGACATTCTAGAGGGAGGAGACAGACAATAAACACATGAATTAGAAAAACAGTACAACAGCTGGGCATAAGCACCATGGAACTATCACAGCAGGAGGGCAAGGGCTTTGGGAGTGTAGGGCAGGCTGCGGTTTAAAATGGGTGGCCAACAGAAGCCTGAAAGAAATGGCTTGAAGGAAAGGAGGGACTGAGCCATCTGAGGGTGGGGTGAAGAGGGTTCCAGCTGCAGAAACAGCATATGCAAAAGCTCTGGGGTGTCCTAGAAAGGCAGGAGAACAGGGTGGCTGGAAGAGAGCATGGCAGTGGTAAGGAGGGAGTTGGAGATGAGATTGGGAAGAGTCTGATTGTGTGGGGTCTTGATGAACAGTGAGAGGATTTGGCTTTTCCCTAATTGAGATGGGAAATGGTTGAAGGATTAGAGCAGAGCAGTAACATGATTTAACACTGAAAATAAACTACAGGCAGGAAAAAAGTAGGAGCAGCAGGACCTGTTATGAGGCTACTACAATAATCCAGGTAAGAGACGATGGTTACTTGGACCAGGAGTCCAACACAGGTAGTGTGGTGTGATGGAGTCTTGATATAGTTGAAGGTAGAAATGATGGGCTTTCCTGGTAGAAATATGAGATGGGAGAGAAAGGTCAAGGGTGACCCCAAGATTGCCCTGAAGTGTCCAGAGAATGGAGCTGCCATTTTCTGAGATGGAAGAGACTAGGAGGATCAGGCTTGGGGAGACAGATCAGAAGTTGGTTTCAAAATTTTAAGTTTAAGATTATCCATGTCAAATGGGATGTTGAGAAGACCAGTCTTAGATTCGGGAAGAGACTGGGCTAGAGGTATAAATTTGAGTTTCAACAGTAAAATGTTGGTGTTTAAATTCATAGGGACATTGAGGAAGTATGTGTAGACAGAGGAAAGTTTCAAGGAGTGGGCCCTAGATTAGCAGTAAGAGCTATATGTCCCTCTTGGAGCTCCCCCAGATGCCTAGATGGCCCAGGAGCAGACTGTGGGTTTATACAGAAATGGTACAATGTCCCTCTTGCTTCCCCCCTTTTTTCTTGAATCAAGTCTCACTCTGTCGTTCAAGCTAGAGTGCAGTGGCATGATCACGACTCACTTCAGCCTCGACCTCCTGAGCCCAGGCAATCCTCCTGCCTCAGCCTCCTGAGTAGCTGGGACCATAGGCACATACTACCATGCCTGGTTAATTTTTAAATTTTTTGTAGAAACATGGACTTGCTACGTTGCATAGGCTTGTCGCGAACTCTTGGGCTCAAGCAGTCCTCTTGCTTCAGTCTCTCAAAATGCTGGGATTATAGCATGATGTCCGTTTTTAAGTGGGGAGAGCCCTGACCTCTAATATTCTACTACAGCCAATGCTTCTCTTGCCTTTAGTGACCACACTATATCACAAATGAAAAGTGAACCTCTGTGATCGGATAGATATAGCCAACGAGTGCCCACTTGATGACTTCATTATTTTATACAACCTGCTCAAGTTGCCCAGATTCCTCCAGTACAGGATGATCAGGGTACACAAAGTTAGGATCTCAAGGTCACCATTCACAGTCTCATACACACGACTCCATCTGCTCTTGCAGTGCACAGTCAGAATCCTTTTGATGTCCAGTTCTCAGTTACCTTTCTCCCACCAAGGATAAGCCCCCAGTGATCAGACAGCTTACCCTTCCAATCTTTGAAACAAAAAGAGTCGGTTCTACTCCCTTTCTTGCAGTATAATGTTGCTTGCTTCCAAAAAGGGCCCTGAATGTTAAGGTATTTGGTGGAAGAGAAGGGGCAAGGAATAGCATTCTCTTTCTCACGCGTTCTGAACCAACTGAGAAATAAAGGAATAATAAGGCAGATGGAGACCAGAAAGTCACTTATACAAGTAAACCTGGTGCAAGGCTCGTAATTGGCTACATGCTCTTCCAAGCACTGAACCCCAGAATTAGGTATCTCAGCCACCCAATCATGGCAGAGCTGGACCAAGAGGCCTGTCCATTGAGATATAGTATGTAGGGAGTAGACACAAGAGGGTCTGGGCTGCGCCTGTCCAGCTTCTTCTTCCAAATTCATGATCAGATTAAGCCTTTCCTCCTAAGGAGGGTCACAGGAATGAGGGGCTGGAAAGATGGCGAGAGTCCAAAAGTATCATACCAGGGGTGATGCTCCTATTCGATTGAAAACATTTTGAAGGGGATAAGCTATCCCCACTCCTAGACCACCACCACCACAACTTCTGAAAGACAAAAAGCCCCTCTAGCCCCCTTGGAAGTGGTAATTCACTCTTCTAATGGTAAACAAGGAGACCCTGGCACAGATCTTACAAAGGCAACGAGAAACAAAACACTATGTCATGTCTGGATATACATATGCAGAAAGGTACACACATACATGCAGGCAAACATACACACAAATAGAATTATACAGTATAATCATAGTATATTTTATAACTACTCCTTTCACTTACTATATCAGGACTCTCCTTCCAATAAATATTCTTTTACAAAATCACTTTAATGGCTGAATATCACTTTATGGTGTGGTATATCCATCTTTTGGTAACCTGCTCTCTGTTGTTGGTTATCTGGCTTATTTCCAATCTTTTCCTACTAATAAAAAATAAAAATTAAAAAAAATTGTCTAAACCTTCTTACAGCTAAATTGATTTATTTTCTTGATTATTTCATTAAGCTAAATTCCTGAAAATAGAATTTCTGCTTTAAAGTACAGGCATGTCTTTAACACTGGTTATGTTTCAAAAAATTATGCAACAGATGTCATTGACACAGTCCAATGTGCAAAGGACAAAGACAGTAGACAAACAAGTCAGTTTACCTTGCAGGCTATGAGCTCCCACAGTGAAAATCCTGTGTCCCATATAACCCTTGGACTATGCTAGGTACCTTAGAACTTCAGCTCATTGCATGTGGGCTGATGGACTGAAGACAATTGATAGGAAGGGATGCTTAGGTATGGACCTTTTATACATGACAAAGTCAAGTGCACTTTCAAGAGGGGGTAGAGGCCTCTACTATCTGAGTAGAGGCAAACATGGTGGTTCCAGGGCAGTCTCCCATGACATTTCTCTGTGTCTGAGCTGATTTGTTTTGGTATCCTAATACCAAGCTAGACAAGGATGCGATAGGATAAGAAAATTACATGCCAATATCACCAATGAACATAGATGCAAAAATCCTCAACAAAATACTAGCAAACCAAATTAAATAGCATGTTAAAAGGGTTCTACAACACAATCAAATGTTATTTGTCTCTGGGGTACAAGGATAACTCAGCATAGGCAAATCAATAAATGTGATACTCCACGTTAACAAAACAAAGGATTAAAATAGCATGCTCATCTCAATAGATGCAGAAAAAGCATGTGACAAAATTTAATGTCCTTTCATGATTAAAAAAAAAAGCTCTTAACAAATTAGGTATAGAAGAATGTACCTCAATATAATAAAAGCCATATATGACAAGCCCACAGCTAATATCATACTCAGTGGCAAAAAGCTGAAAACTTTTCTAGACGATCATGAACAAGACAAGGAGGTCTACTTTTACCAGTTCTGTTCAATATCGTACTCAAAGTCTTAACCAGAGCAATTAGACAAGAGAAAGAAATTAAAAAATCCAAATTGGAAAATAAGAAGTAAAACTGTCTCTGTTCACAGAAGACATTCTCTCTCTCTCTATATTTTTTTAAAATCCTGAAGACCTCACAAAATAACTGTTAGAGCTAATAAATTCAGTAAAGTTTCAAGATACAAAATCAATATATAAAAATCAGTAGTGTTTCTATACACTAACAATAAACTATCTGAAAAAGAAATTTTTAAAAATCTCATTTATAATGTCACATCAAAAATATATTAAATATCATATAAATAAATTTAACCAAGGAGATGAAAGACCTGTACACTGAACACTATAAAATGCTGATGAAAAAAATTAAAGACACAAATAAATGCAAAGATATTCCATGTTCATGGATTTAAAGAACTAATGTTGTTAAAATGATCATACTACTAAAAGAAATCTACAGATTTGACGCAATCCCTAACAAATTCCAATGACATTTTGCACGGAAATTTTTCAAAAATCCTAATATTCATATGAACTCACAAAAGACCCTGAATGACTAAAGCTGTTTTGAGCAAGAAGAACAAAGTTGGAAGCATCTACTAATCTATTTCAAAATCTACTGCAAAGCTACAGCAGTCAAAACTTCATGACAGTGGCATAAATACAGACAGATAGACCAATAGAACAGAATAGAAGCCTAGAAATAAATCTACACATGTATAATCAATTGATCTTTAACAAACATGTCAAGAATATATGATAGGGAAAGTACAGTCTTTTCACTAATGGGATTGGAAAAACTCTATATCCATACACAGAAGAATAAAATTGGACCCATATCTCACATCATCTACAAAAAATAAACTCAAAATGGAATAAACACTTAAATGTAAGTTCTCAAACCATAAACTACTAGATTAAAATATAGGGGAAAAGCTTCTTAACATTTGTTTGGACAATGATCTTTTTAGATATGACTTTTCCAAAGCCCAGGCAACAAAACCAAAAATAGACAAATGGAATTGCAACAAACAAAAAAGCTTCTGCACAGCAAAGGAAGTAATCAACAGAGTGAAGAGATAATATACAGACTGAGAGAAAATACTAACAAACCTTTTCTCTGATAAGGGGCTAATATCCAATATATATTAGAAGCTCAAACAACTCAAAAGCATGAAAATTAATGACCAATTAAAAATGAGTGAAGGACCTGAATAGACAGTTCTCAAAAGACATAGAAATGGCCAACAGATATATGTAAAACATGCTCAACATCACTAATCACCAGGAAAATGTAAATTAAAACCATAATGAGGTATCATCTCACACCTTTTAGGATGTGTATTACCAAAAAGATAAAAGATAACAAGTATTGCTGAAGATGTGGAGAAAAGGGAGTTCTTGTACTCTGTTGGTGGGAATGTAAATTGCCATTATGGAAAACTGTGTTTAAAAAATTAAAAACAAAACTGCCATACGATCTAACATTCTCACTTCTAGGTATATATCCAAAGGAAATAAATTCAGGACATCCAAGAGATATCTGCACTTTCATGTTCACCGCAGCATTATTCACAATAACAAAGGCAGCCTTAAAAGAGGAGGAAGTCATGCCATTTGCATCAACGTGGACCAGCTTGGAGGACATTATGCTAAATGAAATAAACCAGAAGGATAAATACTGCATGATCTCACTTATGTGTGGAATCTAAAAAAGTTGAACTCAGAAGAAGACAGAAGAATTGTGTTTGTTATGAACTGGAAGGGAATGGGGAGATGTTGGTTAAGGGGTACAAAAGTTTCAGTTAGACAGGATGAATAAGTTCTGGAGAGCTATCATCTAGTACGGTGACTACAGTGAATAACAAAGTATTGTACACTTAAAATTTGCTAAAATCTTAAGTGTTTTCACCATATACAAAAAAGATTAAGTATGTGAGATAATGGATAAGTTAATTAGATTGATTTCATCATTACAATGTATACATTGTATACATGTATCAAAACACCACTTTGTATATTGTAAATACATACAATTTTTACTTGTCAATTATACCTTAATAAAAAAAGAAAGCTAAGTAACATCCTTCTGGCTTCCTTTGTCATGAGATTTTCTCACATGACCTGCTACCAGAACAGCTATTTGTGAGTTCAAGGATGGACGTGGTCTTTGTCCCGAAACCTGTGCTTGGAACCTGGACCCTTACCAGTTATCTTCACTCTCAACTATTCCTGGAATGCCTGTGCCTCTTTGGATCATGTCTCTGAACAGTTGTTTAGTTCATGGGCTTTTATTTTCTGTGACGCACCTCCAAAGAAAACATAAATATGCACAGCCCTACGAAAGAAGTTGGTTGCTGAACTCCCCTGATCATGGGACAGTTTTTGTGGTGGTTAGGAACAAAAGCTGCTGAAGGGTTTTCAGCAACTTGGGGATTGAACTAAGGGTTTTCAGCTCCTTGGGGATAGATCTCACTGTGCCCAGGGAAGGTGGCCCTCCAGAAAAGGAAGGTGATCCCTAGAACAGGGAGAGGGGACTTACCTCCTTCAGGTCTCCCAGAGCCTAGTGGAGAGTTTAGGACTCAAACAATCTCTGTTCAAATCCTGGTGCTGGCACTACCTTGCTGTAGGAATGTGAGTCAGTTAGTTCTCTGTGCCTTAGTTTTCTTAGCTAGAAGTGAAGGGAACAACACATAGCACTTAGGTTGGTATAATGATATAATTGGATAATGTGTGTATGAACTACTCGGCTTATGGAAGGGACCCAATTGCAATAGATGTTGTTCTGCATCAATACCACCGGGTGTAGACAATCAGGAAACCACACTAGAATGCCAAAAAAAAAAAAAAATGATATAAAGGTCACTGAATATTTCTCAGATATTAAGCATCATTATGTCTCCAGGGCATAACACATAGTCAGCACTTGGTAAATACTGGATAAATTTGATGAATGAATGTATACATACTAGGCCATCTCAGACATGTATGTGGCAACGAGGGTGAAAAGCTGGTCCCCAGAGGAGCTAAGAAAATCCCCATGGCAATTAAAATACTATTAATAAAAGTAGTGAACAACGAATAACACTTTATGTGTGATGCTAAACCTTACAACATCCTCATAAGGTGGTGCTTGGCTTCCATATTACTTAGGAGGAAATTGAGGCCCAGACATGTCACATAACCTGCCCTTTGTTGTGAAACTAGTGAAGGTAGAGCAGTATCCACGTGTGAATCGTGAAGCAGGAGAATGGTTGGGCAGGGACTCCTCCAGCTTGGCTAAGGTAGCAGTGGGGAAGGAGATTGAACGCAACTCAGGGCTGAAGACAGATGGAGACATCTCCTGAATGAGAACAGGGGGGTCACTCACTTGGGGTCAGTTGTGTACATCATGCCACCACAGTTGGCTTCTATGGGCCTGACCCTGTCATACAGGGACCCATCAATACCTTCAGGGTAATGAGGTCTCACATGCTCTTCTGTTTGGGGTTTGGGACTGCATTCCCATTTATTGAAACACCCTGACGCTTTGCTTTGTGCACTTCAAGGTCTGCTCAGTCATGTTTCAGTGTGTTTTCATCATCCAGTGTGACTAATTTTAGCTATTTAAAGATTTTTATCATTGACATTCCTATTGCAAACAAATAGAATTGCTACTATAAATCCGAAACTCTCCAGCTCACAAATCTCTTTATCCTATTTTTTTTTAAAAGCTTTAGAATACAACTTTGCCAATGTGAACTTTCTTAGGGGTATTTTTTTTTTAAATCACCTTTACCAAAGAATAAGCAGGAAAAATGCCAGACCCAACAAAGTTCTTTCATCATGCCCAAAGGTGATTGGGTGAGGAACCGCCAGGGGGCCTGGCCAGGGTCATTGAGCCCCATACCACCCCAATTTGGTTGGACTATGGATATGAGTGCCAAGCCTGAATCTTGGACAGCTCCTAGGGTGTGACTAGACTCATCAGCTGTGACGCCTGCCAGCCTGTTCTGACCATCCTTAGGGATAACATTGGTTGGGTGAAGGGTGACCCAGGGAATCCTTACTCATTGTTGGCACCTGGCCCACGAGGTGTGAAGGTCATTAAAACTGAGCCAACACATTGACTCCCTCTAGGATATGACCCAGGTGCCCAGGGAAGACATGATTTGCCCATTTGGAGCAGCAGGACCTGCAGGACCTCAAAACTGAGAGGACCTGTGGCTCCCTGGCAAACTTTTCTGTCCTAGAGTCATAAACTTTTGACAGTGCTTGACTCTGGATCCAACTTTCCCTATTTCACAGGAAGGTCTCACTATGCTTAGGCCCCACAGTGTCCTTTCCTAGAGCATTCTAGACTGAAGACTCTTTCTCCCTCCTCCCCCTGCTCTATCCTCTAGTCCTGGCTGCAGCAGGTGGGAAGAGGCCAGAAGTGTTCATGTCCAAAGGACCTTTTTGGGCCATAAAGGGACCACTTGTGGTTCATCATTCACAGAGAACTGTTCTTTCTCCCTTAATCCCAAGTTTCTACTAAGGAACCTGAGTACCCGGGGCCTTCCATCAGCTAAAAATAAACTAATGTACAGCCTACAGACTGGGAAAAAGTATTTGCCAACACCAGGTCTGACAAAGGCTTAACATCCTGGATCTATAAGGAGCTAAAACGTGCTGAAAAGAAAAAAACAAACAACCCCATTATAAAATGGGCCAAAGATATGAACAGACACTTCACAAAAGAGGACATCCGAGCAGCCTACAAACACATGAAGAAATGTTCATCCTCACTAATCATCAGGGAGATGCAAATCAAAACCACACTGAGATACCACCTAACTCCAGTCAGAATGGCAATTATCAACAACTCAAAAAATAACAGCTGCTGGAGAGGGTGTGGCGAAAAGGGAACACTTCTACACTGTTGGTGGGAGTGTAAACTAGTGCATCCTCTGTGGAAAGCAGTGTGGCGATTCCTAAAAGCTCTAAATATCAACCTCCCATATGACCCCGCAATCCCCCTACTGGGAATATACCCTGAAGTACTCAAATCACTCTATAAAAAAGATACCTGCACACGTATGTTTATCGCAGTGTTGTTCACAACAGCAAGAACTCGGAAACAACCATGCTGCCCATCAAAAGAGGACTGAATTAAAGAAATGTGGTACATATACACAATGGAATACTACGCAGCCATAAAAAAGAACAAAATCATGAATTTCACAGCAACCTGGATGGAACTACAGTCTATAATACTGAGTGACCTCTCACAGAAACAAAGATCCGAGTATCACATGTTCTCACTCATATAATGGACCTTGAACATCCAATGTAATACTATAAGAAAATGACTGACGGTACTGGGAAACTATGGGGTGGGGAGGGAGATGGGATTAACAGTAGCAAATATCTGTCTGGGGATGGGGAAACACCTCTTATCAACAGGGTGCCTGAATGAAACGTAATTGTACACCTAACCATTAACTGTACTCCACAAAACCATAATAAAAAATATTGATTATGAAAAAAACAAAAACAAAAACAAAATAATAATAATAGAAAAATAAATAAACTAATGTGTATGAGGTATGCACTGCCCTTCAACTTTCAACAAGGCAGTGGGGACTGTGTGGAGAGCCCATGGCTGGCCCTTTCAGGAGTGATGTGACCTCTCTGGGGCTCAGTGTTCACCTCTGCACCCGAGATTGGGGGCTCCTTTAGTTCTGTCTCAGAGATCTGATTATATAGCTTAGAGTTCAACTTCTCAAAGTGTGGTCCCCAGAACAGCAGTAGTGACATCACCTTGGAGTTGTCAAAAAAGTAGATTCCCAGGTCTTGCCCCAAGCCTGTTAATTTAGAATCTGCATTTTAATAAGGTTTCTGGTTGATTAGTATGCACCTTGAAGTTTGAGAGGCCCTGGCCTAGACCTGACTGTTTTAAAATTTGACTGTTGTTAGAATTACCTGGGGAGATTTTGCAAAGTACCAATGTCAAGTTGAGGGTAGTGGAGGGTAGAACCTGGGAATCTGTATTTTATAAAGCCTACTTAGTGACTTTTTAAAAAACAATTTATTTTAAAGATGTGGGGTACAAGTCAGGGTTGGTATACAAATGTTCATTATGCAGGTACCCTTGTTGATGAGGTGTGCCCCACCCTCCCCTGACAGTTTCCCTCAACTGCTAATCCTACCTCCCTTCCCCTGCCAGTTTTCTACTACTACCAATCCCTTTCTAGTAGTATTATGACAATTGTTCCATGTCCACTGATGAGTGAGAACATATGGTATACTCTGTTCTTTGTTTCTGTGATAGATCACTGAGTATGATAGACTCTAAATCCATCCAAGTTGCTGTGAAGTCCTTATGTTTGTCCTTCTTTATGGCTGTGTAATATTCCATCATGTATATGTACCATATTTTTTTGTCCAGTCCAGCTTCGATGGGCAGCATGGTTGGTTCCATGATTTTGCTATTGTGAATAGAGTTGCAAAAAAACGTGCGTGTGCAGGTATCTTTTTTGTAGAATGATTTGAGTTCCTCCGAGTATATTCCCATAGGGGGATTGCTGGGTCATATAAAGTGCTTAGTGACTTTAATAGGCAGCCAGCACTGAGAACCACTGACACAGATGGAAAGGCAATGGGGTGAAGAGCACTATTTGTAGCTTCCTTAGACCCCTCCTGGCTTCCCCCATAGCAATAGAATCAGCAGCTTCCTTCCCATTCCTTTGTGTGATGTACTCTTGCCTTCCTTTACTCCCTTAATCACTGCAGTTGTTTTTCCTTCTGTTCTGGGTGGAGTTGGAAGGAAATGCCTTGGCAGTGGGGCTCACTGGTGTTGGCAAGGTTGTGGCCACCTTTCCTAGAGGCTCCGCCTTGGTCTGATCTGGGGCTTTCCTGCCACAGGAATGCCTTGGAGGTACTTGGAAATCAACAGGAGCATCTGAGAAAGCCTGACTTATGCCCAGCAAACAGTAGATCAGCCAAAAGTGTAGCCAGTAGATATGACTGGCATCCTCCCCATCCCCGCACTCCCCTCAGTGAACTAATTCTCAGGCTAAGCCACTGTAGGAACCATTCCTGGTCTCTATAGGAGGGTGGCAGTGAGGTCCTGCCAATGCCTGAACCTCCCTCCAAAGAGGTCTTCAAGGCTCTTAAGCCATCTGGGTGATACAGCCAGATGGAAATACAAAGTAAGCTTGTAAAGAACCAAGAAGGCTCCTGCTTTCTTTGGGCCTCATTTGCTCTATCTGAAGACAATGAAGGCTTTGGACAAGCCTATCCCAGAGCCTTTCATTGTTCTAATCCATGTCAAACATAGAGATGATATCAGAGGAAAATACAGGAGCCCTGAGACAGTGCATGATGGGGCCTAGCTTTGGGTGGCAGCAAGGAAGGCCTGGGAGAGGGGAGGGATAAAGGCCCCTCAGGTAGGGATCTTTGACTGCAAGCAACAGAAATCAACCAGATCTCAGCTGACTCAAGCAAAAGAAAGCTGATAGGAAGGACACACAAGCAGCCCCAGAGAAAGGCATGTGACAGGGTCAGTTGATTTTCATCCTTGCATAACTCTACTGAAATAGAAATTGGCCTTACAGGTTGGGGTGGGCCTGGGCTAACATTTTTAGCCACATTGAGAGCATTTTCTAATGTAAAATGGACTGCTGTTATGGAAAACAAGGAGAAAGCTTGTTGGGCAGACAAAAATAACCGATGTTCATCAATGGATTATGTTTATTAGAACATTCTGGAAATAATTTATGATAGAGGGAGAGAGGTCCTGCTATTTTTGGTCTTTGAAACTGCAAATAAATAAGGCTTTGTTTTTAGAATCTGACTAGGCCTTAAGGTTGGTATTTTTAACTTGTCAGTATATCGACAGTGATAATTCCTTTCTTAATGAATTCAGAGTGTTCCACACCCACTGGCTTATTTTTTCCACAACTACCTGCAAAAAGACACAAAGGCATTATTATTCCCATTTGGCAAGTGAGAAAAATCAAGGCCTGGACATTAGTGACTAGAACATAAAGGACATGCCTGTGGTTATTTCTCTCCACTCCTTTTCAAACTCTAAATGAGACCAGATGCCCAACCTGGTGACCTTCTGGCTTGGTTTTTTTTTTGTTTTTTTTTTTTAATAATCAATTTTTTTATTATGATGTTGTGGGGTACAGTTAAGGGTTAGGTATACAAATACGTTTCATTCGGGCACCCTATTGATTAGAGGTGCTTCCCCATCCCCAGACAGATATTTGCTCGTTAATCCCATCTCTCTCCCCTCCCCCCATAGTTTCCCACTACTGTCAGTCATTTTCTTATAGTATTAGATTGGATGTTCAAGGTCCAAAATCATGAAGCTGGCTTGGTTTTTATAATGAGAATGATGATATCAGAGGACATCTCTGGCCAGCACCTTTAAAAGGGAAAAGACAACCTTGGACTCTGAGACTCCGTCCATTTTTTTCCGTCGTATGCATCTCTCACAAGCCACCATATTTTTTTCTCTCACTCAGTCTCAGAGATTGCAAGCAGTTGTTGCACTCCAGTTGTCAGTGTGATGGCATAGCATAGTGAGAATCCTGGTCAAATGTTTGTGCCTGTCTGTGGCAGCGTATGCTCCAGAGACTTCCCAGAGCTAGCCCAGTGCCTTCCCGGAATAGGAGACCGCCTTCTCCCCAGAGCTCACAGTCCAGCTCCTGAAGCATCAGATGCAGGAACAGAGTGGGAGCCAGGTAAATAGGTCAGTATTGTGGCTTTGCAAGTGGGCTGCCTTAGGCTCTAGCTGTCTCTCACTCACACCCATAGTCAATCCAGCAGAAGAAGGTCTATGCATTCCCTCCTCTTCTCTAATTTCCTTCTTGCTGTTCTTTCTCCTTCTCTGTCTCCTCTTCCTTGATTTCTCTGTCTCCCTTATTCCTGTGCACTCCCATCCTCTTTTCTTCTAGAATCCCAGCCCTGCCTCAGTTTCCTCATCCCTATGGGTTGTTGCCTTTTTAGAGTCTAGTCCCTGGGGAGAAGCTGTCTTAGCAAGTGCCACACCATATATTATCTATTTTACAAGCAGCATCATTGTTATCATGAAGGGATTTGTCTTCAAAAATGCAGGACTTTGGACTAGACTCCGCGCTGAATCTTCCTCAGCTGTGTGGCTTGAGGCACCGCACCTTGTTTCATTTTAATGGGCTTCAGTTACCTTGTCTATAAAATGCATAGGGTTACTGTGCAGAGTTCATGAGGTGACAGGTATAAGACCTGCCCAGGGAAGCTGCTCAGTCACAGGAAGTGACTGTCCAGGAGCTTCCTTCCATTCGTAGCTGTGCCTGGGGCCTGTTCTCCTGGGAGACAAGTCAAAGGTCAGGCCCAAAATACAGGAATGTCTCTGCTGGACTGTTTCCCTTCGTGTTAAACCCTGAGGATCCCAACTCCTCTTCTGGTTGTGTTCTTACTTTTCAGTTTCCTGAGTGTACCATCCCCACTACTCCACACTGGGCCCACCAACTGGAATTGTGAATAACAGAAAAGACCTACGGGAAGTCATGAGCGAGTGTGGTCTGGCTTCCCAGGCTGTGATTTAAACCATCCGAGCAGGTGTTAGGCATAATTCGGGCCTGGTGTGGTCAGGGAGGGGATGTGGAATGATTCAGACAACAGAGTTTGAAGCCGGGATGATTTGAGTTCAAACCCTGACACTTGTCCTCAAACTCTGTGAACTTAGGCAAAGTTGCTGGTCCTCTCTGAGGTCTGGTTACCTATTAGTACACTTGGGTGATAACCCCTTTCTTAAGGGATTGTAGGAGGCATTGAACGAAATCCTCTCACAGTAGATCTGCATTAAATCCCCTCTGCCCCATGATCTCCACAGCCAGAACAAGTAAGAACAGCATACACTTGCAGGGTGCTCCAAGACTATTCAAGAGCCTTGTATATATTATCTCACTATCCCATCACAATCCCATAAGGTTGTTTGTATTATTATCACACCCATCTTCCAGAAACATGGAGGAGTTAAGTAACTTGGTTGAGGTCACCCAGAATGCCAGAACTGGAAAAGACAGTCCCCACGTTTGGTGGGCATTTTCAACTCAATTTGCATGGGAAGCTTTGGAGAAGGGGTGGGAGTCCTATACCCCAAAATGGACACAGGACTCCAGAACCTTCTATGACTCCCTTTCAGAGGATACCCATGTAGTATGAAGAAGAGTCATATCAGGCCAGCCACGCAGGGACTTTGCAGGGGCTGCTGGATTTGTGACCACCAACTTCTACAGAATCTGTCTTTCTCTCACTTCGCTTTCTTAGCCACCCTTTTCAGGACTGTCCCTTTTAATCTGGAGCTCCCTACAGCAGATTTATTAAAAGGTGGAACCAGGTAAGCAGAAACAGCCTTGGATATCAGAGGCCAGGAAACTTCTGGCCACAAAGCCTGAAGTATATTTGCTCTGTTACCTGAGATTATTTTTTGCAAATGTCAAAGACTTAATGTAGTATGATCCAGATGTTCACCAGGGCTCCAATTAATGAAGAAAAATTTGTTTCAAAAGCCAACTGCCTAAGCAAACACATTTGGCTTTTGCAATTCTGTTGAGCTGCATCCTGGCCTTGACCTTAAAATAGCTCAGTTTGTGTGCTGGCAGCGTATGTGTACGTGGTCAGGATTTCCTGTGCCTCCACCCCATGGTTTCCTTTCTGCTTCTGAACTGGTCCCCTTCATTCCTCTATCTCTCCCCCAGTCCCCTGACAGCTTGTTTAGGTCTATGGGTAAATGTGTGGGAATGTTCTGGGAAGTAGAAACATTTAGGCTGCAGGCAGACAGGATTTCAAATTCCAGCTCAATCATATCCCAGCTACACAAACAGGAGCAATTGACCTTCCTGAATGTCAGATTTTCATCTGGAAATTGTGAGAACACAAGAAAATGATTTAACCCAGAGCCTTTGGGGTGAAACCAAAGCTGAGTATGAGTTGGAGGCACAGTGTATCCTCAGGGCTTCTTGGCTAGCTTTTGGAGAACCTGCGTCTCGTTTGTCTCTCTCCAGTCTTTGCCTCAGACAAGGATTCCTCCTACTCTCAGGTCTGCCCCTGAGATGGGTGGGCCCCATCTCTCCAGGGAGTCTTCTGTGAATCTCTCCTACCTAAGTAAGATTAACCTGGTCTGGGTGTCTGTCCAGAATTCAGCTAGACTGATGAGCTGACTTTGATGGACACTTAAACAGATTGAAGTGATGTTTTACCAAGACCCAGGATCAGGGTAATTCCTAAAATGTTTTGAACCAGGAGTTTGCTTTCACCAGTGCTGCCATAACTATGCCCAACCCTAAGGAGAGACTAATGGTAGTCATTTGGGCAGCAGTAGGCAGGCCCATAGAGGAAGATCTTTGCCTTGAACTTGAAGTCACCCTGCTCAGGTGACTGCTTCACCAATCCATGTATCCACTACCTCTACCTTCCCGTTGCAAGCTGGAGCCAGGGTCCAGAGATCAGGGCAAGACCCCACTCTACTTATGAGTCATGCCTGACACAGGGCAGGTCACTGCCCCACTGTTCCTGCTGAAAGGCTGCAATCGTGTTTGACTTCTCCCTGCCTTATAATAGTGACTTGGAGGATTAATGAGGAAATGAGTGCTAAACTTCTTGAATGCCAGCTTTGTTCCCATGCTGGTTCCTCTGATTATCCCACAAAGCCCATGAGAAAGACCAAAGGTCAAAGTTCTCTTTATGTGAGGTAGAGGTTCCGTGTTGCTGGAGGCGACACTTCCGGATATGGTTCTGGGCTTGGTGTCTACATCACTGTTGCCAGGGACCCAGGGACCACACTTACAAAACATGTATGGAGGGGCATGGCAAATGTTCTCCAGGTGCAGGTCACGTGCCTAGAGCATTTCACATGGCAAGTCAGTCACAGGAATGGCTCCTTCTGGGCCTTTTGGAAGCTTCCAGTAGCAAACCCCACAGACTGAACATCACCTCTCAAGGCTAGGGTGACCATGACTGATGCCGTCATCTGTTTCCCCGGAGATGCTGCTTTTCAAGGTTGGTTCCATTTGTTTTCCTCAGCGGACTTTCTTATATAATTTAATCTTGCTCTCTCTCCTGGTCAGTTGACAAGCCTCATGGCACCATCTCTAGGATACTGGTAGCTGAGGCCGGAGCTCTAGGAGGGCAGGAGGAGGGAGAGAAGCAGATGGGGCAGCTGGCTGTGGCCCTGCTTTTTGCAGCCAACTCAGAGGAGCTGCTTCCGTGGCGCTGTGGCTTTTCCGGATGACCATTGGGAGCTTCCTCTGTAAAAGGTCTGGACAATATAAAAATGATTCCCCCAGATCATCAGACTGGGAAGTAGAGCAGATTCTTTCCAGTTTAATTTTGTTTGATAGATAATCATTCACATGTTTCAAAAAACCAAAATACATAATATAAATTAGATACAATGAGAAATCTTGCTCCACCTTCTGCCTGCCCCCCCTCCCCATTCCCTCACATTATGCTGTTCCCCCGGTGGTAAGCTACTTATATGAGTTTCTTGTATATTCTTCCAATATTTCTTTATGCAAATTCCAATATGTATTTCCACTTTGCCACCTCCCTTAAGTACACATAAGCTAACATATGGTATTACCGTGTATCAGTCAGAGTCTGGGTAGGAAGCAAACAGCAGGCTGAAGCTGAAGAACTGAAGAAGGTTCATAAAACGACTGTTAACAAGGGTGTGGCCTGGGTGTGGGGAGGCAAAAAAGGAGCCATGCAGTCTTTGCATGTGTGTGAAAGGGACTGAGGAGGATAAAAGAATGAGAGAGAGATACAGACAGACAGACAGACGTGTGGAGACTCCAGTAGAGGAATGGCTCACTGCAAGTGCACCAGGGAAAAAAATACCCCACTCTTGCTCCCTTGCCACCCTCTGCAGTGCCCCCATTGGCCAATCCCTACCAGAAGTCACAGGGCAAGGAGGCCTTAGGCTCAGTCTTTACAAGTCACCCTCCCGGGCACAGAGTATTCTGGAGATGGGTGTGGGTGGCTCGGGAGGAACCCATGAGGAATGTGCAGCACACCCTCCAGGGACCTTGCTCCTTCCATCATCTGACAGTGCTTTCTGGAGATCTTTCCATGTTACTCACCAGTGTGGTTTTTGACACTGTTATGTTCTGCTTCTTCACTTCCCACTCAGCATTGCCAGCATCCTTCTCTGAGGACAACTGCGGCCTGCCACGACAGATGATATTGCAACCCCCTGGTGCGATGTGGCCCCGGGTCCCAGGGTCCCAGGGCCTACCAACCTGCTGGGGTCACGCTTCCCTTCAAAGTCCACACGAATATCTCCAGCCTGCTTGTACATCCCCGCCAGCAGTCCAGTGCTCTTCCAGAGACTTCCATGAGATGCCAGGGAGTCACTGTCTCCTCAAAGTCACCCGACGCCCTCACTGCCCCTCCTTGCCTCTGGGTCTCGGGCCACTAGCACATACTATCCTTACAGGGCCCTGCTCTGCCTGAGCATGGACACAGCTCTCCCCACCCCATATGGTGCCTCTAACCCACGGCAGGTGTGGAACAGTTTGCCCTTGGGGTTTGGGGATTGCACAGGGGTATTACAGCATGGTACAGGAACCCACTTAAAATGTATCAACAGACTTCACTGCTGGCAAAATTCACTGGCAGCTTTGCCCTTAGGGAGTCCTTTCTTGGCCATCTGTTTGCCTGGGCTCCTGCTATTGCCATGTTGCTGGGGCCTCCCTCCTGTCCTTCCTCCATTTCCTCTCTCCCCTGAGACTCAGCACCATGCCACACTTTCCTGTCCTCTTCCAGCTCTGTTACTGTCCCTTTTCTTCTACTTTCTTCCATGAGGCAATTCAGCTCCCATGCGCCTCACAGTCTCTCACAAGTCTGGGTTCAAAAATTTGTTCTTTCTTTTCTCTTTTTAAAAGTTTTATTTATTTATTTATTATTTATTTATTCATTCATTTATTTATTAGAGACCAGGTATTGCTACTTTTCCCAGGCTGGTCTTGAACTCCTGGCCTCAAGCACTCCTCCCATCTCAACTTCCCCAGTAGCTGAAATCATAGGTGCATGCTGCCACGCCCAGTGAATAACTTGTTCTCTCAAACCAAGGGGCTGTTTTCTCTCTAGCTTATTTTTGCTGAACTGGCCATCCAGTAGAATATAATTTGAGTCATTGATATAATGGTAAGTTTTCCAGTAGTTATGTTAAAAAAAAATTAAAAGGAACAGATGAGATTATTATATTTTCTATTTAACCCAAAATATCATCACCTCAATATAAGATTACAATGAGATATTTTAATATTGGCCTGTATGCCGGGCTCGGTGGCTCAGCCTGCAATACCGCACCTTTGGGAGGCTGAGGTGAGTGAATTGCCTGAGCCCGCGGGTTCGAGACCCGCCTGGGCAGCGAGACCTCATCTCTACAATAAATCAAAAAATCAGCTGGGCGTGGTAGTGCATGCCTGTAATTCCGGCTACTTGGAAGGCTGAGGCGGAAGGATTGCCGGAGCCCAGCAGGTCGAGGCTGCGGTGGCCGGGAGCGGCCACTGCACTCCAGTCTGGGTGACAGAGTGAGACTCCAACTCAAAAAAAATAAAAATAAAAATAAAAATAAAATATTGGCCTGTAACTATTGTTTAAGCGTGGGTCTTAATTCAGCCCAATTATTTTTCCAGTATTCAATAACCACATGTGACTAGTGGCTACGCTGTTGGGCAGAAAAGCCCTCAAATACAGAAAAACCTACAACCAGCTTTTTCAAAACAACCAGATTTCCCAACCTTCACCACTCAGTGGATACAATGAGTTCATGTTTATGAATAACTTGTATTTAATTGTCCTTGTTTCTCTTTCCAGGAAGACCTCCATGTCCCCTTGCAGCTCACTGAGATGTTTCTAGGTATGAGTTTCATGCTCGTCATCCCCAGACATCTGTGTCTCTGTCTCCTGCTCTGTGGTCAGGGCCCCACCTCAACTGCTGCTTTCAGAGCCTCTGGGGAGTGTTAGCACCTGCCCCATGACCTCAGCTGTGTTCCTCCAGGTGCCTCAGTGGCCTGAGCCTGAGTCCTCATTGTACCAAAGCCATTCTATGTATCTCCAGGCAGAAAGGATGCTATGCTTCTTGACTCTCTCCACAGTGGTATTGTTTGAATCTAAAGTCCCAGTGGAAACAGCTCCTTTAGAAGGCTTAAACACTAGTTCTGAGGTCTCAGGGAAGGGCCAACATTAAGACAGGCAACATGTTGTCCCTGTACTCCCTTCTTTTTCTAAGCACCTGTGCAAGCCTTCTTGTCTTTCCCACTTACTATGTGGAGAAAAATGGTAAAAAGTAACCCAGTATTTCCTAAAGCGGGTTTCAAGAATGTTGTATTGCTTCTATTAGAGAAAGAGCAGAAGAGGTTCTATTGTTAAATAAGTTTGGGAAGTGCTAAGTTAAGTGAGTGTCTGAACTATGGATTCTAAGCCTCTAATATCATAATGTGTGTCCTAATGTCTATGATATGCAGCATTTCCCAACTCCTCTGACTGTGGGACCCCCTTTTCTATAGCTTACTATTAGGGATGAGGATTTGAGGAAATATTTTTCACATGTCCTGATAAATAAATAAAAATCACTCTTTAAGTCTAGTTTAAAATCACTCTGTAAGTCTTCTCTTCCTGGGAATACAGGGCTTTGGGAAAGAATTCTCAGCCCGATGTTTAGCCAGAGTTGACCACCAGGGACACTATGCATCCCTTTCACCCCCGCAAGTTCCCAGGCAGATATCTGATTGGTGGAGCTGAAACCCGCAAACACTGAGTTCAAACTAGACTCTGGGGACTTGCCTTCTAAGCAAGATCCTGAGGCTGCTGCATGTCCTGGAGTCCTTGGACATGGCTCCATCTGTCATTTGCTTAGAATATTTTTTATTTTAGATTACACAAATTAATCTATTCTTATTAACATTTTAAAAATAAAGGTCTCTTACCATCACTCAATCTTACTAGATGTCCAGAGATAACAGTTATTATCAGTGTGGTCATCAACCTCCAATGTTTTCAATGCATTTATTCACAATGTAAGTACGCATCAAATTTCAGATTTTGTAGTGGGGTTTTTTTTTTTTTTTGGTGTGTGTAGCACTCTGTATGTTTTTTTTTCCCTGCAACTTTTTAAAAATATAATAACTTGTCTTAGAGATCTTTTCACATCAGTGCATGTCAGTATCTCATTGTTTTCAACTGGACCGTGGAATTTCATAGCTTTTCTTTGACCATTCCCTAACTGGATGACCATTTAGAGTGTTCATGTTGCAAACAAATTTGCAGTCAGTATTTTTGTGTACTCAGATATCTCTAAAGCCCAGAATTAAAAGGTGAATGGTTAAATAAAAAGTTATGCATATTTAAGTTTTAAGGATACTGTTAAATTGCCCTCCAAAACATACCTATTCACACTCCTATCAGAAGTGTACAGATAACCCATTTTCCCACATTTTCCCACATGACTCTTAGAATCATCAAACTTTAAACTATTTGATTAAATAAGGGTGAAGGGAACTTGGAAGTAAAATACTTAAAAGCCAGCATCTCAAAGGCAGGTCCCTGACTCAACAGACAGTTGGGCCCAACTCCCAAAGAAACAGGGTGGACAGAGCAAACTTAAGGAAACTTTAAAACAATCAATATCCCCTGAGGAAATAAGGAGGACATGGCATCCATACAAAAGTAGGCTGATGTGAAAATAGAAACAATTAGAAATATTGGAAAGCTCAGTAGTTGAGAATGGAACAGCTGATGAGCAAGTTATTATTTGTAAAATCTGGTTGAAGTTTTTATCAGAAAGGTGAACAAATGGGCAAAGATATGGACAGTATGAGAAGAAAATTAAGAGACATGAGTCTAGAAGTTTGAACATTTATCTAATAGAATTCTCAGAGGAGAAAATAAATAAATAATAAAAGGAAACTACTCTGAACTTAAATATTGGCAAGAAAAATCAAAGTAGACTCACATTTCAATACTAATTTTTTTCACTTTATCTTGGAAATCTTTTCACATTAGAATATGAGCATCTGCCTCATTATTTCTGGTGATTGTATAGAAATCCACAATGTCTGCATCTACACATACATGTGTGTCATAATTTAATTATTTTTCTGTTGATGAACACATGTGATTTTCAATAATCACTTACAAACAATAGTCCAACAAATATCCTTGTACAAACGTCTTTGCCGACATGGATGAATAATTCTGCAAAACAGAATCATAGAAATGTTAATGCTGAATTACTTTTAAACTTTTCATTCATAGCTGTTGCCAAGATGCCTTCTGGAAGAATGTAACAAGTGACACTTGTAAAATTTCTGATTTATCATACCACTGTCAACACTGGATATTAGGGCATATTCCATTTATGCAAATTTAATGGGTGAAAAGTATAATTTGCATTTCCTTAATGATGTGTAAGACTGAGATCTTTTCACCTATTTGTTAACTATATATCTATTACCTTATGTGAATTTTCTATGCTCTTTATCCATTTTCTGTTAGATTTCCTGCCTTTTAAAAAATGAGTTTTAGCAACTGGGTTTATATTCTTGCTCAGCTTTCAGTGGGTCCTTTTCTATCTTACATCTTTCTTTAGCACTAGGACACCTACTGTCTCTTTTTTTGTTGTTGTTATTTCCTTCTATCCATTCTCTGTATTCTCTCCTCTGGAAGTTCTATGAGAAACACTTATCAATGTCTGATTCTACACTTCATATCACTTAACTGTTTAAAAGGTGGCATCTCTTTAATTTTTTTCTAGTGCATTTGGGGAGAATTCTTTGGCATGATCTTCTAGTTTACTAATTTGGTGTTCATTTGTCTGTTCAGCCCATGTATTGAGTTTTTTTTTTTTTAACAGTTATGGTTTTAATTTCCAAGAACTCATTGTGTCTTTTTCATAGAGGCTTTGTTTATTTTTAAATGAATGAGATATTCTCTTAACTCTCTCTGGGATATTCATTTTAGTTACTTAAAGTTTCCTTCTGTTTTAGGTATAAATTCTGTTTTCTTGGAATCAGTTCTGTTTTTGTGTTTGGTACCTCTCTCAGGCTGTGGCTTTTCTGAACTATTGGCAATGTTGATATTTGTAGATAAGAATGATCAATGTTGGTGGCTGGTACATGTTTCCTTACTCTATGTGAGAATCCCATTGCTGTGGCAGGGAATGCAGTTTCTGATACAGGAGTCAGCCTTGGACTGTGCATATACAGGGGAACCATTACTGGACAGTAGAAAACAGCTAGTGTAATCATCCTACAGTCCATTCCTAACCCACTCTTTCTCCTAGTGTTGGTTACCTCTGTCTTGAATTCTGCTGGAAGAATTCACTCTGTGATGATCGTGCATCCAGTTTTGCACATTTCAGCTTCTGTTTCACTTCATCAATTTGTTATTTTATTTGTGTTATATTTCCCAGAAAATTCTTAATCTTCTGGGCATTGCCTACTCCTCCTAACTGTCCACAATGACTGTGACTCAATTTGTATTTCCTCTGTCATTTCGGTGGGATTTGAGGAAGAAACTAGGTAAACACCAGTGTATCGTTGGCCATGATGAACTGTAAGACACTTATTCCACATTTAGAATTATTTCATGAGAAAACATTGCTAGAAGTGGGATTACTGAATAAAAAAGCAGGGACATTTTTGAAGTTGTTGATACATATTTCAAACTGGTTGCTAGACTGAATAATAAGACAGAGGGAATACAGAGGCTTTGGCAGGGAGAGAGCTGGATTACAACCTTAGTTCTTTCACTTGCCAGTTGTGTAACCTAAGTGAGTTAGGGAAACTCTCTGGACCTCAATTTTTTCATCAATAAAGTGGGGATGGTAATGGAACCAACATTTAATAATACTGTTTGGAAGAATTGTGTAAGGCATCTTCCCCAGGGTCCAGCCTATAAAAGTTCCTTGATAAATGTTGTTAATGTTTTTTCAAATAAGCGGCTTCTCAACATCAAAGGATTGTGATTTCAACCAGGTGCTTGGAAAAATTTTCTCTTTCATGGCCATTGGCCTTTCACATAAATCCCTTCCCAACTTGGTATCTTCATCTCCAGAGAGAGAAGCCCTTTTCCTACCTGCCTCTCTGTGAAGGCTTCTGTAAAGACTTGCTGTTATTTACAAACCCCTGGAAATGTTCAGACAAAAATCCCTGTGCATACTTGGGTGGTTTTATTTTATTTTATTTTCCGAGTCGGAGTCTCACTCTGTCACCCAGGCTGGAGTGCAGTGGCACACTCATGGCCACCCCAACGTCGACCTGTTGGGCTCTGGCGATCCTTCTGCCTTAGCCTTCCAAGTGCTAGAACTACAGGTGCGTGCTACCACACCCGGCTAGTTTTTTATTTATTGTAGTGATGAGGTCTCGCCAAATTGCCCGGGCTGGTCTTGAACCCATGGGCTCAGGCAATCCACTTGCCTTGGCCTACCAAAATGCTGGGATTATAGGTTGAGCCACTGAACCCAGCCTGGGGCTTTTTAAATGATGAGTCTTAGGCCCCTGTCTTCAGCTGGAGCTGAGTCACTGCAAGATATATTATTCCTTCTGAGATCAGTCAGGTATAAACTCCTGTGGAAGAAAATATCTGGTTTTTATTCTGGGCCAAATTCAATTTCTTCCTCAGCTGGGATGTTGTTTTTATAACTTTTTCTTATGTGACTACTTATTAACAAGATATCCATGACAAATCTGCTTCAGGGAGTCAGAATCCTTACCATGGCCACACGCTGGTCTAGCCCCAGGATGCCAGAAGCTGAATGTTTCCTTTCTGCTCAGCCCAGAGAAAGAGTGGAGCTGGCTCTCACTAGAAACTCTGAAGCCACTGACCCAGGGGTGCAATGGTCTGGGGAGTATCAGGAAGCATAAAGGATAAGAATACTTAAAAGAAACCAGGTCAATGGCAGAGAGATAGAAAGAATAGTGTATACTTCTAGAACTAAGGCAGACCCAATACAGTGGTCAGTCATGGGTCAGCACTATGAAAAGTCACTGAAACAAGGTTCTGGGAGAGTTGGAATGAGGCAAAATAGGGAATGATTGGAGGGCAAGGAAGGGGAAAGTTCATTTGGAGAAATAACAAGAAAGTTGTAGGACAACCACAAGGTCTGAAGAGTTTAATTTTTGTTTCTATTTAGTGAACAGTAAAAAGAAGTAAGTAAATAAAACCAAGGTGCAGGACATGAACTTGACCAGCAGCTGGCCTTTGCACGGTAAGCGTCATCACTGGCTCCTTCCTTCCTTCCTGTTTCCTGACTTCATTCGCAGTGGCATTAGTAACCACACAGCTGGAAAGGGGCTAGATGGAGGCAGGGTCATCAGGAAGTGCCTTGCAGAGGCTGAACAAAGAGAAAGTAAGGAGGACATGGGGTATGGTTGAGTGCTAAAGGAGAAGGAGGAATTATTCACCAAAGGAGTCCTTTACACTCTCATTCCTTTAGCCCCTCTTTATACACAATTGTACCTTTCTTCTGTTCTCCAAAGGGCTGTGCAGCTAGCATAAGGAGTGCCATCTGGGAGCCCTCCTCCAATGACAGGGATGACAATGATGATGGCTGAGTATTCCTTGATATCTTGTTGGTGAGATAGGAAACAGGCTCAGAAAAATTGGGTAACTTACTCAAAGTTACATAACTAGGAAAAAGGGAAGATGGCATTAAGCCCCTGTGGTTTCTACAGTTTCTGCAAGGTATAATAAGTAAAATGGCCCAAGAAGCTTTGGGAAAACAGAATCTAAGGTTCCCAAAGGGCTGTGAGCAAATTAAGTCCAGGAGCAGCCCTTGGGAAATGAATTCTGGCTTCATTTTCCCTAGTAAATCTCAAATTCTTATATTTGGGGGAGATTAATAGTAAAAAGAAAATGAAGAAGGAATGATTTTGTTTTTCTCATAGAGCAGGTCTGCTAGTGACAAATTTCATCAATTTTTGTTTATTTGGAATATCTTAATTTCACTTTCATTTTTGAAAGTTAGTGTTGTTGATTATAGAGTTATTGATATAGTCTTTTACTTTCAGTATTTTGAATCATCCCACTGCCTTCTGACCTCCATTTCTGATGAAAAGTCTATTATTAGTTATTGAGGTTCCCTTTGTCTGTAATGAGTTGTTTTTCTTTTGCTGTTTTCAAGATTTTGTGTTTTTGACTTTTAGCATTTTTGCTATGATATGTCTTGATGCATACTGACTTTAACCTACTTGGAGCATATTGGGTTTCTTGGATGTGTATATTAAATATTTTTCTTCAAATTTGTTTTTAGCCATTATTTCTCCAAATATTTGTTATGCTTTTTTCTTGTTTCTCTTCTTCTGGGACTATATGGAGACTTTATTCTCATATGTTTAAACTTCAGTCACCTTCAAAGTACTCTCCATTTGATTCAATACACCTATCAAGATGCTTTTTCCACTGCTCAAACAGTTTTTGAGCTCATTAATTTTGATATTGTTTAGTGCTTCTGCCATTTTTTTTTTTTTTTTTGGTTTCATCTCTTCCACATCAGCAAAATGCTTCTCTCTGAGAACATTTTTCAACTGAAGAAACAGAAAGTTGCTTGGGTGCGATAAGATGAATAGGGAGGGTGGGGTATAGGGGCCAAAACTGCTGAACACTCGGTGCTATGTGGGCAGGTGTGCTTGCAAATCACCCACCATGAAATGGACAACTGATCGAAAAAAATCTCCAAAAAAAATTAACTGAAGCCTAATGCAGCGTCTCACAATAGTGCTAGTTGATATACTGATGACAGTGGGTTCCTAAAACAATTACCTAGTAGGGGAAGCCTATACTACAAGGGGCCCACCCTCCAAAAAGATGATTCCAGGATTTTTTGGATCCTCCCTCATATTATGCATATATTGGTACACTATATAAAATCCTATGGTTTTCTGGAGCTCTATTTCTCTTTATTCCTTTTTCTCTCTCTTAATCAGAACAGATCATCTCAATTGACTTATCTTCAATTGACTCATTCTTTTCTTCGGCTAGTTCAAATCTGCTATTGAGCCTCTCTAGTGAATTTTTCATTTCAGCTATTATACTTTTCAACTCCAGAATTTCCATTTGGCTCTTTTTCATAATTTGTATCTCTTTTTAAAAATTGTCTATTTGGTGGGAGATTGTTGTAATATTTTTCTTTAATTCTTTAGACATAGTTTCCTTTAATTATTTGAACATATTTATAGTAGCTGATTTAGAGTCTTTGTCTTTCTTCACATACAGTTATTGTTGATTGCTTTGTCTCTTGTATTGATCATACTTTTCCTGTTTATTTTCATGCTTCTTTTTTTTTGTTGAAAACCAAACATTTCAGGTAACATAGCGTGACAGATCTGAAAATCAGATTCCTTTTTTGTTGTTGTTGCTGTTGCTTATCATTGCTCCTGCTAAGTGACTTTCCTAGATTATCTCCATAAAGTCTGTATTTTCTATGGTGTATGGCCACTGAAATTTCTGCTCAGTAACTTAGTTGTCAGTTAATGATTGGTCAGGGATTACTTTAAATACTTTGACCCAATAAGTCTTCCACCTTTGCCAAGGAGCTCTGTGTGTGTTGAGACTTGTGTTTAATACTCAAGCAGCTTGCTACTTAGCTTTCCCTGTTTGGGCAGAGCCTCAAAGTGAGCCAGAGATGAAAGATGAGCCCTCTCATTCTTTTTTCTAGGTATGCGCCTAGTCCTGGATAAGCATGTGGTTTTATAGGTCCCCAGGAATATGCCAAAGCTTTTTGAAATTTGTTATGGACATCCCAGTTCCTAAATCTTTCTTTTAAATTTTTGGCCAGGTTCTTTGGTATCAATGCTCTGAGGATGGGACTTTTTGAGAAGCTCCAAACCTAGCCTGGTAGCTGCAAGGTTGCCAGTTTTTATAGTTACAGTGGAACTAGGCAAAGATGGTTGGGAGTAGGTCAGGTTACAAAGTCATAAGCCTTGTTATTCTCACTGAAGATCAGTAGTTCCTAAATAAACTTGTATTGTTGCAAGCCTTTGGATGATTTTTAGAGTTAGGAAAAGTTGATTTTAACAACTTTTTTGGCTAGTGTTTTAATTACTTTTCATTACTTTCATGAAGGAACAGATTTATGAAGGTCCTCACTCTGCCATTCTGGTCTCCATTAATTTACATTCAGCAGCTTTCACTTCTTTGATAGTCTAACAGAACCACTGTAGGCATTCTTATACACATGTCCTTTAAACACTTGTCTGATTATCCTTAAATAAATTTCTCATGCTGAATCAATGAGATCATGTTTAAAATTTTTAAACAGCAAGGTAACTGCAATCTGTGACTCCCTTGGTAACATGCTCACCTCCTTTCCAGCATTAGGTTTGAGCATTCTTCATAATCTTTGCTGGTCTAATATGAAAAAGAATTTTTTTCTTGTTTGAGTTATTATGTCCTTGATTACTAGTGAGAATAAACATCTTTTAAAATATTTGCTTCCATTTGCTTTTCTTTTGTTTATATTATAGCTCCTATCCATTCCTTTCTCCTTCCATTCCCCACCCTACCCCCCGATGAAGAGACTAAACTCCTTGGAAGTTTCCATCTCACTAATTTCCTTGTAAATCAATATATCTAAGTACCAATGGAAAACTATCTTAGACTAACTCAGAAATGTGTGATGAAGACATATTAAAACACCTTGGTGTAACCAAGATATTGCAGCTTCAGCATCAAGGGTGTCATTGCCTTGTATAGTTGCTTGTGTGGTCCCAGTTTCCTGGGGTGGCATGGATGACACTCATCCTAACAGGAATTAGTTTTCCTGCTTTAGGAAGAACTCTAGAACCACTGAGTATGTCCATCTCACCCCCAGCTCTAAATGCAACCCTCCCAGACATAGCTTTTCAGGAGCCATCTAACCTCAAGTCACTGTAAGGGCTAAGTATAGTAGGACCTTGCCTTACTATGCACATGGGAGACTCCATATCAAGGTCTTATCTCCTTTGGGAGTCAGAAACTTAAGCTTCCACTCTAGTTCTGACCCTAAAGGAGGGGGGAGTACCCTAAGGCAGTCATCTTGCTTCTTGCAGAATCAGCATGATTAACAAGAAAATGAGAGGCAAGATCAACTGGCTTGAAGTCCTCCTGTCCAACCAGTTATTTTGGGGTCATCAATGAACACCTAGACTCTACTTGAACACCCTGAGGCTGGGATAAGTCACCCTCCTCACCCCTGCTCCCTGCCACCCACACAGGACACCAGACCCCGTTTGGTCTTGAGAGTCAAACTGTCTGAGCTGGAATTTCAGCTACACTTTTTACTGTCTTGTATGTGACCTTGGATAAGCTATTCAATCTCCCTGTTCTTCAGTTTCCTCATCTGTAAAATGGGGCAATGCCAGTACCTACCTAGGCAGTTGCTGGGAGTGGTTCCAAGTAAGATAATATTCATACAGTGCTTCCAGCTATGTCTGGTAGAAATGTTAACATTAAAAAATGTTTAGCATTTAGCCATTGCTCCTAGTCCTGCCCTCTGCATCCATCATCCATCTCAACAGCAGGAAATCTGTTGGGGCGGGACATATCAAGCACTGTGCCAGATGCCCACAGCCAGGGAGAGATGAGGAGATGGGCTGATGGAACCTTGGAGCCCTGCTCCTGCACTGTTTCGGGGGGGGGAGAGGAATTTGCACCTGCACCCAAGTGCAATACACGGAGCTCAGTGACTCAGAGTCAGAAAGACCTGCCTTTGACTGCCTGCTCTGCCACCTGGTCTCCATGAGCCCTACATAAGGACAAGTTCCCTAACCTCTGAGTGTTGATTTGTTCATTTTAAAAATGGAAATCACAATACGCACCACTCACTGTGTCTGGGAAAAGATTAAATTGCAAATGTCTGAGACCCGATAAGCACCGGCACCGTACTACAGATTCACTTCAGCTCATACGAAGTTGGCATTTTGCTCTCACCTTTTTCTCTTTAGCCCCCCTCCTCCCCTACAACCCTATTTCAAAAAAGATATGCCAAAGTTTCCGCAAATTGGGTCTTATTTAAAGCCAAGCAGAAGTGGCTTTGATGCGATGTGACGTAAAGACCCAGATTAAACCCTGTTTTGCTTTCTCTTTTGGCTGATAACTTGACCTGGCTACCTTATTCCCCTCACAACACAGGAGCTCGCGTTGCAAGGCAAAATCAGGATAAGGCTCAGGCTTCCCATCAACCCAGGCTGAGTTTCTTCACTTGTGATCTCTGCAGTGGCCTCGGCATCCTGAGCCAAGGGGTCAAGCGTGCTGTGTGGTTGTACTGACACATCCCTTCCCCTCGGTGGCCCTGGGAACTGGGATGCGGGAGAGGAGCAAGTAAGCTAGTGCTCAGAGAAAAGCCATCTACAGAACCACAGGCAGGACCCCAAAAGGGCCATCATTTTGCCTCCACAAAATCCAGGCCCTCTTCCTCAGCGTAACCGTTCTCAGAACGCAAAGCAGCCTCTGGAAAGGTCCAGCCGCCGCATTTTTGCCACTTGCCAGTGCTGAGCTGGTTTGGCAGGGAACATGGCAGGCAGTAGTTGGCAGCTGTGAGGGGCAAAGGAGCATTCTGTGCCATTTTTACGGAGTCACGTTTCTGACTTGATTGAAAGTAGAATCTTTAATAATATATAGATTTTAAGTGACTGAAGGGTTGCTTTTGCCAAATCCTAGCATAAAGCATATTTTTACAGCTGGGATGATAAATCCCTGAAAGACGGCACTTACCATGGAAACGCTGACACAGCCTTTCATTCCCTTCACAGTGATTAAAATCCTCATTTCAATTTGTTTTTATTTTGAGCTGGAGCCTTTTTCAAGCCTAGGAATACATCTCTCTGTGAAAGAAAATGAAATGCTGCCCTCTGTCAGAAAAAGTTGGAACTGTTTTTAACTCACCGGTTTGGAAAATCATGGAAAGCCAGGAAAGAAACTCCTGCAGGACTTACCTAGTTTTCTAGAGAAAGTAAGACAGCGAAGGGAACGCAGGCAACCAAGAGTGTGTTATTGAGTCAGAGGCTACTAGGAGCAACTGGATATTCATCCATTGAGGAATTCTGGGAGCCAGGATAGACAACGCATCTCAGGGTCATCTGCTTAAGAGGGAGGGGAGCTAGGGCGTTTATGTGCCGCCAGTCATTGGTTTCCAGCTGTCCCACATCAATTCTTACACATTTCTGGCCTGCTGGTCACCACAGGCTCCAATGGCCAAAGGAAGACCTCAGGCAAAGAGATGCAGATCTTGGCAGCTGGAGGCCCAGCCTTTGTGGTGTTGAGACCAGAGTGGACATGGGCAGCCCCAGACCTACCTACTGCACCCTCTCTCCATTATCTCTTTTATTCTTCCTCGAACTGTTTTATTTGCAGTCATGTTTTATGCTCTTAGAATTCAGCATATTCCCTGTTCATCCAAGGATTACTGTCTCTGCTGAACAAAAGCCCAATGATCCTACTCCCCAAATGCCTGGGAATGTCTTTCAACTTTTCCAAAACTTTTAATAGGAAATCTGTCATTATCTGGCCACATGTCTTAATGTGCCAGTAAGATCTCAGCAGTGTTCCTGGTATGATAGTTGATGTGGTCACAAATTTCCAAACCTAACAAGGCTTCATTTAACTATGCAGCTCATGTTAGAACTTGGCCTGATGGGACTCAAACATTTCCCCAATTCTGCACATGGTCAGAGCTTGATAACGGGACTTTCCAAAGGGCATTCCACAGATAATCATTCTGGAGAGCTACACCTCAGAATAGAGGTTCAGAGATCAGATAAGGTTGGTAACACATTAGGTATAGCCTCATTTTAAAAATCATAAGACCCACCATCATATTAAAGACTCTGAGAAGCTCTGCAGTGGACAAATCTGCTTTGTTCAACTCAGTGTTTTCCAACTTATTTCATCACTGGACCACTTTTTCATGGAACATCTATCCTCATCCTGTGACACACTAGGTTATAAAACACACAAAATGCTTTCCCTTTCAATTTGTCCTTTTCCCCTTATTTTAGTGAATTTTAAAAATATTTTTACTATTTTCATCATACAAGTATTACAAGATGATTGTAGAAGAAATAGAAAACACAAATAAGCAAAAATGGAAGGAAAGTCACCAAGGTATGACTATGGACACTGTGGGTTCCAGTCATGCACAAGTCTATGTTGTACCGCTCCTTTGTAAGAAGGAGTTTTTGTTGCAACAAAAGTCAATCTGTGTTCCCCAGATTAAGATTAATTTTATTACCCCTGAGTCTAAGTAGCAGGTTTCATAGAATAATTTTAGCCAACAAATACCAAAGAATAATTTTGGATTATTGCCAAAACCCCAGGTAGAGGAAAAAGCCTCTATCATATGTTCCACCTTTTATAGGAAGTGGCAGGCCAGGAAAATAAATGACAGGTAGGAAGAGAAAAAAGAGATTTTTTTAGTTATGCAAAAATATTTATCATAAAAAAGGCAAGGACGAATTATACTCAAGAATTTTAAAAGGTTATCTTGGGAAGATGGGCCCAAAGGTGACTTTTACTTTCTTCTTTGCTGTTGTAAAAACAAAGCATAAAATACTGGGTTGGGGGGATGCCAAGAAGGCACATACATATTTTAAGAGATGTTATCTATGTATTACTTTTCGAAGTTGAATTAAATTATGGTAGCAATGTGTAGTATGATGTTTGCTCAACCATGCTGCTGCCATTTTCTTTGACTGTCCTGCCTGTCTCGTGGTGACGCTAGCATGCATTTGATTAACGCCATCTTTTGAGTGAACACCATACTTAAAATGTGTATACAGAATGACTTAATTTCTTCCAGGTATATTCCCAATAGGGGGATTGCTGGGCCATATGGAAGGTCAATTTCTAGTTCTTTCAGAAATTGCCACACTGCCTTCCAAAGAGGTTGCACTTATTTGCATTAAGATACCTGCACACACTTTTGTTGAAGCTCTATTCACAATAGCAAAAACATGGAACCAACCATGCTGTCCATTGAAGCTGGACTGGATAAAAAAAAATGTGGTACATATACACAACAGAATATTATACATCCATAAAGAAGGACAAACATATGGACTTCGCAGCAACTTGGATGGATTTGAGGTCTATTGTACTCAGTGGTCTATCATAGAAACAAAGAACAGAGTACCATATGTTCTCACTCATAAGTGAACCTTGAACAATTTATCGTAATACTGTAATACTGTCTGATTGCAAATCCCACAAGCTTTGAGGCCTCACAGGGCTTTCAGATAGTGCGGTGTGAGAAGAAAACACTCCTGCCCTAAGTCTGACATATGTGCTTTCTCAAGTCTGGGGGAGAACATCTGAGGTATGACATCAGAAGTCCTTCTTTTTAAGATAATGATCTGTCTGAAAGGGCTGGGGACAACTTTGGTTCTGTTTTCTGGTGACTGGAAGACCACTTTTTAGAATTTCTTTTTGTTAAATTTATTTTTATTATAGATATGTGGGATGCAAGTGAGGATTAACTATGTAAGTAGGCTGCATGCAGGTGAAATTTGGGTGTCTAGCTTGCCCTCACTCCCCCTGATAGTGGATCAGAAGCCTTTTGTGTTGTCGCATGCCCCTACCCTTCTCCCTCCCTTAGCAGTGCCCAGTAACTGTTGGTCCCACCCTTGTGCTAATGTGACAACGTTCAGGGCCAACTTATGAATGAGACCACATGGTATTATTAAGTTCTTTGTTTGATGTGACAGTTCATTTAGTATGATGGTCTCCAACTCCACCCAAGTTGCTGCAAAGTCCATGATTTTGTTCTTCTTTGTGCTGCATAATACTCTGTTGTGTGTATGTACCACATTTTCTTTATTCACTTTTGATGGGCAGCAGGGTTGATTCCATGTTTTTGCTATTGTGAATCGTACAGCTATAAACATGCATGTGCAGGGATCTTTTTGGTAAAGTGATTTATGTTCTTCTGGGTATAGTCCCAGGAGAGGGATTGCTGGATAGTATGGAAGGTCAATTTTAGTTCTTTTAGGAATCACCACGCTGTTTTCCATAGCATTTGAACTAGTATTTCCACAAACAGTGTAGAAGCGTTCTCTTTTCTCTGCACCCATGCTAACACCTGTTGTTTTTTGATTTACTGATAGTCATCCTTACCAGAGTTAGGCAATATCTCATTGCAGTTTTGATTTGCATTTCTCTGATGATTAGTGAGGCTGAGCATTTTTTCATGTGTCTGTTGGCTGCTTGTATGTCATCTTTTGAGAAGTATCTGTTTATGTCTTTTGCCCACTTTTTAATTTTCCTTTCAGTTCATTTGAGTTCCTTGTAGATCCTGAATGTTAGGTCTTTGTCAGATGCATAATTTGCAAATATCTTTTCCCATTCTGTGGATTGTCTCTTTAACATTTTAATGATTTTTTTTTGTATTGCAAAAGCTTTTCAGTTTGATGAGGTCCCACTTGGTCCATCTTAGTTTTTATGGCATTCACTTTTGGGAACTTGGTCAATAATCTGTTGCCTATGTGCATATGGGAGTTTTCTACATTTTTTCCTAGGACTCTTATAGTTTGAGGTTTTACATTTAGGTCTTTAATCCATTTGCAGTTGATTTTTGTATATGGTGATAGGTAGAGGTCTAGTTTCACTCTTCTGCATGTGGTCAGTCAGTTTTTCCAGTACCAGTGATTGTTATTAGTGTTTTTGTAGAAGATACATTGATTGAGAAATTGCGTTTTTATTTCTCTATCCTACTCCATTGGTCTATGTGCCTATTCCTATACCAGTACCATGGCATCTTGGTTGCTGTAGCCTTGTAATAAAGTTTAAAATCTGAAAGTGTGATTCTTCCTACTTTGTTCCTTTTGCTGAAGATTGTTTTGGCTCTTTGTGCTCTTTTTTGTTTCCATTGTTTCCATATTAATTTCTGCATTGTTGTTTCTAGGTCTGTGAAAAATGATGTTGGTAATTTGATAGGCACTGCATTGAATCTGTAGATTGTATTGGGTAGGATGGGCATCTTGACAATATTGATTCTTCCAATCCATGAGCATGGGATGTTTTCCCATTTGTTTGTGTCATCCTTGATTTCTTTGAGTGGTGTTTTGTAGTTCTCATTGTAAAGGCCTTTCACTTTTCTGGTTAGGGGGATGCCAAGGTATTTCATTTTGTGTGTGTGGCTATTATGAATGGGATTGTACTTTTTATTTGCTTCTTTTCCTGCTTGTTGCTGGTGTATAGAAATGCAACTGTCTTTTGCACATTGATTTTGTCACCTGAGACTTTACTAAAGTCATTTATCAGTGTGAGGAGCCTTTTGACAGACTCCCTGGGGGTTTTCTAGGTATAGAATCATATCATTCAGAAAGAGGGGCAGCTTAACATCCTCTTTTCCTTTTTAGATATCCCCCAATTTCCTTTTCTTGCCTGATTGCTCTGGCTAGAGCTTCCAGCACTATGTTGAATAGGAGGAGTGAGAGTCAGCATCCTGTCTTGTTCCAGTTCTTAGGAGAATGTTTTCAGCTTTTGCTCACTGAGCAAACTGTTGGCTGTGGGTTTATCACACCAATGGAAGACAATTCTTGAGGGTACATGCTCTGGGTGCACAGTCACAGGCCATGGCCCCCTCGCTTCCAGTCCATCTCCCTGCCCTCTCATAGCAAGAATCACCTAGTCCTCTGGGCTCTGTAACAACACTGGATGAACCATGGACCTAGAGGAGGCCCCTTCAGGGAGAGCAGCTACCCATCGATGACGGCTACTGAGTGCTGACCAGATGCCATGCTATCCTGCCACAGGAGAGAGGACCTAGAGAAAAATAATGCTCTCCTTCATTTTGTCTCATCCTCTTGTATCACCTAATAAAGGAATATGCCTTGCTCATGTAGCAATACAAAATGTGTTTCTAGATTGTGACAGGGGACAAGGAAGATGAGGATACAGCCTCAACTCAGTCATTCAGAGAGCCAGACTGAGAGCAGCTCTGCCATCTTTATCATGTAGTTTCCAAGGTCACCCTGGGCACTGACCTTGAGCAGATAGGGGAATAGAGAAAGGCTAGAAGTCAGTTGCATGACCACATCTATCTGCAAGGGAGGCTGAGAAATGTGGTCTAGCCATGTACTCAGGAAAAGGAGGAAGAAGTTGGTAATGAACAAACTAACTTTTCCACACTCCTGAATTTTACAGCTTTCATCTTGGAGATGTAAAGCTGCTCTCTCAGTGGTTCTGGCTTTCATAGGTTTTGTTTGTACCTTACCCCCACCCCCTGCCTCGGTCCCATTCTTGGTGGGCAACTTTACTCTGCTCCCTCACACTGTCTATGCTCTACTGATGGACCAGTCCCTGGATTCCTGCTTTATCTCAACCTGGAGGACATACCTTACTTCAGCAGTTTCTTTATGGGGGCAATGATGTACATTTGCAGTTTCAAAGCTTCCTTTACAGACATTTACAACCTGGTAGACAATGCCCAAACCTTTCAACTCAGCATTTAAACACAGTGAGCTCTTATTTCCTCTCTTTTTACTCCTGTCAACACCTGCCACTTGGGGAGTGCTGTAGACTACAATTTATATTCACCATTTCAGAAGGAAGGTATATCTTTCTTGGTCTGATGCAGTTCCAACACTGACATTTCCAAGGGAAGAGGGTGGTCAGAAGTAGGATCTCATTTCATCTTCAGCATCCCATAGACTATGAATGTGTCATGTATGTACAAGACAGGCCAGGCGCTTCTGAGAGTCAGTGACTTGCTTGTGTGGCTGGATTTCAAAAGAGAAACGCTGGATCCTTGTCTAAGAATGGAAGAGAATAGTAGCTACTCAGACCTAGAGAGAGCTTTCAGATATCGTGCTTCTGGACATCAGCTTGGTTACCTAAATCCCGAGGAATCAGGCAACAACACATTTTTCTGGAGCTTCTATTCCATCCCTTTTCCCTGCATATCATGAATCCAGAAGTGTCAACAGCTGGAGGTTTGCCCTGAGAGATAAGGAACCAGATCTCTCTATTTGTCTTTTATTTTATTTATTTTTAATTTTTTTTTTGAGTTGGAGTCTCACTCTGTCGCCCAGACTGGAGCGCAGTGGCCATTCCTGGCCACCGCAGCCTTGACCTACTGGGCTCCAGCGATCCTTCCGCCTCAGCCTTCCAAGTAGCTGGAACTACAGGCACATGCTACCATGCCCTGCTAATTTTTTGATTTATTGTAGAGATGAGGTCTCGCCAAGTTGCCCAGGCACGTCTCGAACCCATGGACTCAGGCAATCCACTCACCTCAGCCTCCCAAAGCATGGGATTACAGGCTGAATCACCGAGCCCGGCTTCTATTTGTCTTTTAATTCTTCTTCAGGTGCTCAGATTCTTTGGAATTCAACGTGTTTCGAGTGATAAACAGCTACATTAGTAATAGCTACAATCACATTGCTGTTTGTGGACAAGTTTTTATAATACCTGTAGCTAACCAAAAAGAGTGTATTCTCAGGGATAGCCCATGTTTCCCAGGATTGGTAGTAATTATGGGCCATGGAGATCATCTGCGACTGTGGACTAGGAAGCCCAAGTCTGCTAATGTGGCCTAAGACACAGAGTAAGTAATTTCCCTCCTCTCAGTTTCTTCATCTGCAAAATGTGCTGGCTGAACCAAATTATCCCTGAGGTCCTTTCCAGCTCTGACACCTTTTCACTGGATTCCTGCCTGGTCTGATGGCTGATTCATTCTCTGAGGAATAAATGGCTGAGGGGTGATATTTCCATGAGATGCCAGGAGAGGACAGCAGGCAGTGAATGGCAGTGCTGCTGGAATTTGGGCACGGAAAATGGGGAGGATTTCCAGAATAAGAAATAGGATTGTGGTCACCACAACTCCTCTTGCTTTCTCTTGATATAACAGGCTAGGGCATCCCCCATCCCTGTGCCCTGTACTACCTGATGGTCCTCTCTGCAGATTCCACTGTCCTTGTTCCCTGAAGGGTTACCCAGATGTCAGACCTCTTGCCTATTTCAGCCCTGAAGACCACATGCCCCCTAACTGCCATCCTAGTGCCTGCCCTGGCACTTATTCTCACCTATGCTTTCGTATCCCATCACCTCACACTCTCGGTTTCAGCTTCGCTTTCTCTGCCCTTGTCCCCACCGCCACCTCCGCCCCAAGGAACAGGAACATAGATTACTGTGCCTCCCTAACTGGGATAAATCAGTTGTAGTCTTAACTTCCAAGGAATGTGGACCAGAGCTGGTTGACTCACAATGTCTCCTTTCTGGAAATCAAAGACTTTCTAGATAAACCCACGGAACCCGGTGTTGCTCCCACGCCTTGTGCTCTGGTGTTTCACCAAACAGACCCTGGGAATCAGGTTTTATAAACAAAACAGCTTTTTGCTCATCCTCTGCTTGCACCTCTCAGCTCTGCCCGGCTTTCTCTCCCTGCCCCCCAGATCTGTGCACATGCTGCTCTTTCCCCAAAGGCCCTCAGTCCTTCTTTCCCTTGCTAGCTCCTTCCCACACCACAGGCAACTTCTTTCCGCTATTCTCCCATTTCTTCCCCCCACCTGTCCGTGCTCAGATCTTGATTCAGTTAAAACAACAGAAACGTAATCTGACATAAGCAAAATGGGAAATGATTGCAGAGATGTAAGATATCTCACAGTGTAGTCAGCAAGTGGAAGAAACAGATGTGGGAACAGGACAGCAGAACAACCTGGTGGTCATTCAACCTGGAATGCCCTGGAGTAGACAGGCTCCACCCACTGTCTCATGTCCTTCAGTGGACGGAGGTCCTGGTTTACAGCCCCTCCGAGACTGTCACAAAATAAGACAGGCAACTCCCAAAGAAAAGTGGGAGCTGATGGGCAAGTGGAATGGATGCTGGGGGTGGGGTGGGCAGAGAACAACACAACCGACTTTGAGACAGAGAATTGTTTGGGGGAGGTTTACTGGGGAGGGCTTTGGGGATCAACACCTGTGTAAGAGAGGGTAAGCAGGACTGAGCAGAGGGAGGAGTTAAGTTGAGCTGTGATGCAGTCCCAATAAAGATCTCGGCTCTGGAGCTGTCACAAGTTGGGCAAGGGGTGCAGGTCTTTATACCTCTGGTGGACCAGTCATCTCAATTGCCCCAGGAAGTGGGTGTGGCCTTGGACAAGGCATTCTTCTTGAGCTGAAGCACTTCCCTGGAAGAGCTGCTGGTAGTGTTTGGGCAGCTACGGGAAAAAGTCCTCACTTCTTGAGGGGACCTGGGCAGCACATTCAGTGTCTATGACTCTAACTGAGGGTACAGTGGACCCCATCAGGTTTCAGGGCTGCCTCCTCCTTTGTTGCTATGTGATGAGAGATTTCAAATCCATTTGATTATTTCTAAAATAAATACCATTAAGGAAAGGACCTGATGCCCTATGATAGATTTCAAAGTAAAAAGTAATTAGTATGGGCTTACAAGTTCATTTTACAGTGCTTGCTCACCCAACCCCCACCCTCCATTAAGCAATCTGCTGGGAGCTTCCTGGGATGGGAGAACACTGCCTTATGAGAACAGTCTTCTCCTGACAGCAACGGGCCTGTCCTCGTGTGATTTCCAGATGCAAGTGAGTCCCTCACTGACCTACTGAGGCTGCTTTCCCTAAGAAGCTGCAATACACTCTTAATCCCCTTGGAAATCCTAAAATAATGAAACCCACTCTGGACCTGCTCCTGCAAGACTGGGCAAGAGGCTGGGATCCGAGGAAGTGGCTCAGAGCCCAGGAATTATTGCAGGAGCAGCCCCGTCAGGCCTCCATGCAACAGAAGACTGCCAGGACAGAAGAGATGTCTCCCTTGACACCTCCCCCACCCTGTGACATCACCCGCACAGTGGATCCTGGAGCACTTGAAGATGCTCAGCCCTCGAGTCCCTCCCCAAGGTCACCCAGTGATCTCTTTCTGCCTGTTAGCATTATCTACTCTTCTTTCCTTTTCTTCCTAGAAGAAATGCTATAACAGAGGGGCTGTGTCAAGGGGCTGCTAAAGTCGCATCAGGGAAGGCAGTATTAGAAAATTCTAGTGGCTTTAAATAACCAAAGCATAAACCCAGCTCATAAATTTAACATTGCTATTTGGCTAAGGATTCTGTGTCATGGATTCCTTTTGCAAGTCACCCAGGGCTCTCTAGCAGCTGGGCAGAGCTGCAGTAAATACTGACATCTGGAACCTGGAGAGGGGTTGGCTGCAAGGCTGAACACTGGAGCACATCTGCGAGTGTGGGGTATGTTTATTTCCTCTGACCTACCCTTTCCCCACTGTCTTTAGGGGTGAAGAACAAAAATAACCGTCAAAGAGATTGAAGGGATTGGTAACCTTGGTGCCCAGAATCATTATTCATTTCTAATCAGAGTACATTAGCAAGTCAAAGAAAAATCCAGCATGCAGTATGCATTCAGACCCCAGAGCCCTCATTTCCCATGCCTCAGTCTCCCAGGTTGGCTTGGTGGCCAAGCTCAGACCCCGCAGGCTAAATCAAGGCAAGCTGAAGCTGGAGACTGTGCTGGACTTGCTTGTGAAATCTCTCAGCCAGTTAGTTAATTTTGAGGTGCCTATGCTGTGTGCAGAATATACATTAAACACACAATACCAGGCACCACAAGGAAGAGGCCTCTGTGTTAAAGGAACAGTGCCTTGCTGACTGTGAGTGCAGTTCTGCACAATGAATAATCCTGTGCTGCAAAGGATTTCTTGGGTTCCTGCCAATGTTAGTCTCTGTAAGACAGAATTCAATTTAACTCGCCAGGCACTGAAGGCCTTGGTCTTTAGGGACCCTAATTCTGTGTGGGATTTTGGATTTCTACACACGTTTTGAGAGTGCCTCTTTTGCCTATATGTAGCCAATCATTGGGGCTGGGTCCCAGCTCTTCTGTTTATTAACTGTGTGAGCCTTGACCATGACATTTACACTCTTTGCAATTTATTTTTCTTGTCTCTATTGGATGGGTTAATATTGTGAATTACAGACTGAGTTTTTCTTGCCATATTTTCCTCCACTCAGCCATCCCCAAAACTCCCATTCTTATATTTAAGCAGTATTGGTTACACTCATTTCACTGCCTCGGGAGGGGGAGGGTGTAGATGAGAGAAAAAGGAAAATTTTCTTGATTTTAATATTTTACACTCAGTAGTAAGAGCAAATCATCCCAACTCTAAAACTAGAGATGATTTCCCTGGCTTCCAGGTTTTTTTTAATTTTTAAAAATTTTTTAATGTTTTGAGTCAGGGTCTCACTCTGTCACCCAGGCTAGAGTGCAGTGGCATGATCATCATGGCTCACTTCAGCCTCAACCTCCTGGGCTCGGGTGATCCTTCCACCTCAGTCTCCTGAGTGCCTGGAACTACAGGCAGGCACTGCCACACCCAGCTTATTTTATATTTTTTTGTAGCGATGGGGTCTAACTATGTTGCCTAGGACAGTCTCAAACAACTCCTGGGCTCAAGCAATGCTCCTACCTTGACCTCCCAAAGTGCTGGAATTTCAGACATGAACCTCTATGCCTGACCTTTTCCCTTATTCAGTTGAAGGTTGCTCCTGGAGTCATTGACTCCCTGGAATTTGTGGCCTGCCTCCATACAGGCCAAGCACAGTTCTGCAATCAGAGAACACCCCAGGCAATAAGTCACAGGTACTGGGTTAAGAAACTGGCTGTATGCTCAAGAACGGTACATGAAAGTAGCAGCGGATGTCAGGGTGGGTCAAGGGTATATAGGCACTGACGTGTCAAGTACAGAATCCTACCACATCCTTGCCACCACTCAAGTGTTAGAGGGCCCTTCTCAGATTCAGCAACACTCCTGGGATTCTCCTGTCCTCCCTGGGTAAGGCCCAGTGACACACCTGCTTTTCTCATCCTTGGTAGCAGTCGTCATCTATTTTACATTCTCCCTTGGGGATCTATGAAGTCTTTCCATGCAACAGCGATTAGCACAGCATACCATGATCGGCAATATAGTCAAATTCACATAAGAAACAAAACAACAAATACTGGGCTGTTGCCAGGCACAGGCAGGTGCTGTTACTAGACTAGCCACCCTCTTCTTGCTTCCTAGGGCTATTGTAATAGAGTACCATAAACCAGGTGGCTTAAAACAATAAAATATATTCTTCTAAATTCTGGAGGCTGGAACTTGGAAGTCAAGGCCAACAGAGCCCAGCATTGTGGAGAGAGGAGCAAAATTGTGCACATGTGTTTTTAGGTATACTAATAAGAGGGTCTACTGCCGCTGCCACTTCTTGACTCTTGGATCTCTTACTCCAGCCCTGGGAGGTGTAGTAGAATCAGTTACCAGTTTCAAGCATATATTACATCTTATAGGACAGTGCCCAGCTACTCATGATTTCCCAGCTGGTGCCATGATGGAGTCTTCAGTAGGCCATGCTACTCTTCTGTCAGGGCAGCTGCTTCTGGGAGGTGGGGTGTATGGCAAGACTGGGGAAGTCTTTGGCCGTGTGTCCATGGCTACATCTCTCTTACAGTAGAATAAATTCCTTTGTTGGAAGAAATGAGAGATACCGTGACGGTGAATAAGATATATTCTAAGTCCATGGATAGGGCTGCTGGCAGAGCACTGTGGGCAGTTAAGGCAAATTCATATGCAGGACTTATGTCTATTCTAATGAGAACAAATCTCTGCCTGCTCTGTGATGAAAAGGATCCAATGGGCTCCACCTGCTACAAGGAGGCTAATTAATTCCCCAGGGAATGGTGGATATTGAAGGATGAGCACCAACCTTTGTTGTTGGCAGACACTCAACAGCCGTAGTTGAGCAGGTGTAGTAACACGTCACCTACAGTGGGGCAAATCCAAGTTGTTGAATATAAGTGAACCCTCTGTGCCTGCCATCATGCTATCTTCTTTCTTCTCTCACTCCTATAATCTACATCTCTTTCCTCGTTCTTTCCTTCTCTCTTTTGTTTTCTTCTTTCTCTTGACTAAATGTGATCATTTTTCTTATAACTAAAGTGAATTGCAATCTCAGATCTCTTTACCACTTACTGATATAGATCTTTATTTTTGCTTAATTGAGTTTAACCTCAGTCAATTCTGTTTTTTGCCCCCATTCAATTCATAATTTTTTTTGTCTACTTTTAACACTTTAAGAATCCCCTCTTCTTGCCTGACTGGTATTCCACTTGGGGAGTCCACACTGGCCTCTGCTACTGCTTCTCCCTGGGCTACACTTCAAAAGCATCTTCAAGACAACTAACACTTTCATGCCTCCTTCTCGGAACTTAGGAAATATTTGGCTGTGTTGGTGCACCAACTTTTCAATTTTTAATTTGTATTGTTTCAGAAGCAGAGGTCTTGCTATGTTGTCCAGGATGGACTCAGTCTACCGAAGTCCTGGGATTACAGGTATAAGCCACTGCAGTTGGCCTGCTTATTATTTTTATTATTTTGAAGATGTGGGGTACAGTTCAGGGTTAGGTATACAAATGTTCATTATGCAGGTACCCTTGTTGATGAGGTGTGCCCCCCCCAATCCTCTGGCAGTTTCCCACTACTGCCAATCTCACCCCCACCCTCTCCTGACAGTTTCTCACTACTGCCAATCCCTTTCTTATAGTATTGCAATAGTTCAAGGTCTGCTTATGAGTGAGAACATGTGATACTTGGTTCTTTGTTTCTGTAACAGATACTCTTAAGACTTTGGGAAACTCTGTGAGACTATCAGAGTTCCTTGGCTACATTGTTATCCTTGGTCATTTCTGCTCTACTACACTTGGCTTGATCATCCAGTTCCCTAATTTTCCTTCAGCTTTGTTCCTTTTATTTAGTACACACAGAGAATTGCTTATTTTGGCAGATAAGCCCTTTTTCTTCATTTACTTTTTGCTTATTGGTTTTAACAACAAAACCTTGTAGATAGAATTAAAGTACTTTTGCTTTCTTCACTGATCTTCTTTCTTATTTCCTCTCCAAAGAAAAGCATTATCTTGAAGTTAATTTATATTTTTTCATGTAAATTTGTATACCTTTAAAACATATATACTTATCTACAGTAAATTCTATCCACTGTTTTGCCTGTTCTAAAACATTATATTTGTGGTACTGCATCATAATGCACATAAGATTTTTCTTTTCCTTTGAGACAGAATCTCACTGTTATCCAGGCTGGAATTCAGTGGCACAATCACAGCTCACTGCAGCCTTGACCTCCTGGGCCTAAAAGATCCTCTTGCCTCAGCCTCCTGAGTAACCAGGACTACAAGGTGCATGCCATCACACCTACCTAATTGCTTTATTTTTGTAGAGATGGGGTCTTGCTCAGTAGCCCAGGCTGGTCTCAAACTCCTGACTTCAAGCATTCCTCCTGTCCCAACTTCTCAAAGTGTTAGGATTACAGATATGAGCCACCACACTCAGCCTCAGATTTTTCAATTAGTTTTACTCATTTAACATTATGTTTTTAAGATTATGTTTATACATATGGTTCTTTATTGATTTTAACTACTGTTCTGTATGAAATTGCACAATTTATTGATCAATTCTTCCACGAATGGACATTTAACTTGTTTTCAATTTTTCTCTTTTGCAAGCATAAACTCTCCTGTGTGAAATGAATTCTAGGACACAGGCTAACAACACCATTCATTTTATCAGATATTGCAAGATTGCTCAACAAAGTGGCTGCAGCAATTTACATTTTTGCCAGCAATGCTTAAGAACTACCAATCCCCAGGATCCTTGTCAGCATTAATACTGTCAAGTTGTTCCATTTTGTCTTACACATTTGTCAACTTGAGAAATGATATCTTATTTTTGTTTAAATTTGTATGTCCTTGGTTAATAAGAAAGCTGAAAAATTTGTCATATGTATATTGGCTATTTTAATTTATTATGGGGTTGGTTTTTCGTATCTTTTGCTTTCTCTTCCTGTGTATGTTTGGCCTTTTTGTAATTAATTTGTGCAAGTACTACCTTGAAATTGTGGGTGGTAATGTTTATTTGTAATATAAGTACAAATATCTTCTAACGTTCTGTGCCTTATTTTCTTCCACTTAATTTGTGGTATTGTTTGTTATACAGATGGGCTGGTAATTAAGCACTCATTCCTCAGCTTCAAACTTACCTTTCTGCTACATTTTTCCTTCATCAGCAACAGGAGACTTTAAACTTAACATAACAAAAATTATCTTTAAATTATCATTATTTTCCTGTGTGGATTATATTTTTGTGACTTGTTATAGAGATATTTTCCTATGCTTTCTTAAAAACTTTAAAATTTTGTCCTTCACATTTGGTACTTTTAAAAATTCATCTATACATTATTTTTGGATATGGAATTAAATAGGGGTCTATTTTATTTCCATGTACATTACCCATATTTCCAGAATTATTTATTGACTAGTCCACCTTTCCTATCATGTGTCCTTTCTATGCATGTATAGTCTGTTTCTAGGCTCTCTTTTGTTCATCTGTGTGTCATTACACAAATATTATAGCATCTTATTACTACAGCTTTATAATGAACTTTTTTGATATATGATAGAATAAGTCCTCATTCCTTAATCTTCTTCAAAATTGTCTTGATTCTTCCTGGTTCTTTACTTTTCCATATTAATTTTAAGATCAGTTTGTCTCAAATTAAAAAATTTTTTAAAAATTGAAAGCTTAATTAAGCTTATGATATATTTAAAGTATATATTTATCAGGGGACAAATGATATCCTCACGATATTATATTTGTCTATCCTTGAACATAATATATTTTTCCATTTATTCAAGCTTTTTCCTCTGCGTCTTTCAATCATATTTTGAATTTTAATAATGAAAATTTTGTTCCTCTTTTTTTGTTTTACTTCTAAATAGTTTTCTTCTATTTTTTCCTTTTTTGGAAAAAAAAGTAACATTTATTTGTAATATAAGTACAAATATCTTCTAACAGTCTGTGCCTTATTTTTTTTCACTCTGTTGCCCAGGCTGAAGTGCAGTGGCATAATCATGGTTCACTGAAGCCTCGACCTCCTGGGTTCAAGCTATCCTCCCATCTCAGTCTCTTAAGTAGCTGGGACTATGGGCATGTGCCATCACACCCAGCTAACTTTATATTTTTTGTATAGATGAAGTCTCATTACATTGCCCAGGCTGGTCTTGGACTCCTGGTCTAAAACAATCCTCCCAAAGTATTGGGATTACAGGTGTGTGTCACCGTAACCAGTCAATATCTTATGTTTTAATTTGCATTTTCCTAATAATTAATAGTGTTGAAAATCTTTTCATGTGCTCATTTGTCATCTTTTGAATCTGTTTGTTTATATCGCTTCCCAAATTTTGGAAATATTCAGTCTTTATTTCTTTGAGTACTATTTCAGCCCTACCCTCTTTCCCTGTCTTTCCAGGACTCCAATGTCACCAATGTCTTTTATTTCAGTCCCAGAGGTCCCTGGGAGCCCTGCTCATTTTTTTTCCAGTCTATTTTCTTGCTGTTGATTACACTGGGTAATTTCTATTGTTCTATTCATTGACCTTTGCTTCTGTCCTCCCCACTTTGTTGTTTAGCCCATCCACTGAACTTTTTATTTTGGCTATTGTATTTTTAAGTTCTAAAATTTCCACTTAGTTTTTCTCTACATCTTCTATTTCTTTGGTGGGTCTTTTTTTATTTCTTGCTAAGGCTTTCTATTTATTTCCTGAGACTTTCTATTTATCCTTCTGTGTCAAGTGTTCAAAATTTCTCACTGAAGCATTTCTATCATAGCAACTTTAAAGCTACTTGTCAGATAATTCTAACATACTTGTCATCTTGATGTTGGCGTCTAATGATTATCTTTTTCTTTTTCTTTTTTTTTGAACTGGAGTCTCACTCTGTCGCCCAGACTGGAGTGCAGTGGCACGCTCCCAGCCACTGCAGCCTCGACCTGCTGGGCTTCGGCGATCCCTCTGTCTCAGCCTTCCAAGTAGCTGGAAGTACAGGCACGCGCTACCACGCCTGGCTAATTTTTTGATTTATTGTAGAGACGAGGTCTCTCCAAGTTGCCAGGGTGGGTCTCGAACCCACGGGCTCAGGCAATCCACTCACCTTGGCCTCCCATAGTGCTGGGGTTACAGGCTGAGCCACTGAGCCTGGCCAGTGATTGACTTTTTCATTCAGTGTGAGAGCTACATTGTTCTTGCTATGATTAGTGATTTTCGATCAAAATCAATATTTTCCTTTTATGTTACAATACTCTGCATCTTATTTAATTATTCTGTTTTAGCTGGTTTTCTTTAACATTGCGCTGTCAGAGAAAGGTGGAATTGCTGCCTCTTTACTTCCAGGTAGAGGAGAAATTTAGGTTCCCCAACATGGCCTCTGTTGATACCTAAAAATGGGGGAATACATGTTACTGCTGGGCAGAGGCTGGAGTTCTGACTCCCCAGGTGCTCTCCGACCTATAGTATAAGGTCTGGCCTTGGTAAAGCTGGGTGATATGGCAGTCCTGACTCTTTATCAGATCTTCTCTGACACCACCCTATAGGGAGAGGGAGAAGTGCTTTGTCACTGCTTTGTGGGAATGGAAGTTTATGCCTCCTCTGAGGTCTCCACTGACATCATGGTGGTAGAGGCTCATTACATGCTGGTGTGGATGAATGTCATAGCTCCCTAAATGTCCTTCTCTGGAACGACCCCAGTAGGAGTATTGAGGTGTCTCATTACACCCTCACAGCTGTGAAATTCTAGACTCCCCACCTGGTCTTTGCTTGCGTAGGTGACTTTTCTATTTGGTTTTAACTGGAGCAGAGCAGTTCTTATCTAAAGGTCTTACATCTTGCCAGGCTGCCCCTTTCCTGGTCATTTATTTGGTTAGAGAGAGTAACCTGTTCCTGTTATTGTTTCTGGGTTTTTAGTTTCCTCAGTTCCAAGTCTAAGATATATGAGGCAAAGGGAAGTCCCAGAAAACTCACATCATGTTGTTCCTTAAGTCCTGAAGTCCCTAGGTGATCTCCATCTTCTCTTTACCTTTCAGAGTCTTTTCATCTTTATTTTGTATACAATATCCAGGGATTTCCATTGAACTTAGCAGAAGGAATAGGGGAAAGACCATCTACTTCATATTTCTGGAAATCCCTGGTGACTTGTTAAAATTAATATGAAGAAAGTATTTTTTTATTTGGGTTTCTGTTTGTTTATTATTGGTATAGAGAAATGCGATTGTCTTTTGTACATTTATCTTGTATCCTGAGACTTTGCCAAAGGCCTTTATCAGTGTAAGGAAGCTTTTGACAGATTCTCTTGGGTTTTCAAGGTACACAATCATATCATCTGCAAAGAGAGATAACTTGACTTCCTCTTTTCCTATTTGGATACCCCTGATTGCCTCCTCTTCTCTGATTGCTCTAGCCAGGACTTCCAATACTATGTTGAACAGGAGGGGTGAGAGTGGGCATCCTTGTCTAGTTCCAGTTTTCAGGGGAATTGGTTCCAATTTTTGTCCATTTAGGAGTATGCTGGCTGTGGGTTTCTTGTAGATGGCTTTTACTATTTTGAGGTATGTTCCCCATATGCCTAGATGTTCAAGGGTTTTTATCAAAAAGGGGTGCTAGGTTTTATCAAAAGCTTTTTCTGCATCTAATGATATGATCATGTAGTTTTTGTTTTGACATCTGTTGATGTATTTAATTACATTTATGGTTTTATGAATGTTGAACCAGCCATTCACAATAGCCACAAAAAAAAATGAAATACCTTGGCATCGTCCTAACCAGAGACGTGAAAGACCTTTACAGTGAAAATTACAAAACACTGCTCAAAGAAATCAAAGACGACACAAACAAGTGGAGAAATATCCTATGCTCATGGATTGGAAGAATCAACATTGTGAAGATGTTCATCTTACCTAAGGCAATCTACAAATTCAATGCAATACCCATCAAATTGCCAGCAACATTCTTCTAAGACCTAGAAAAAAACAACACAGGAATTCATATAGAAACACAAGCGTCCAAGAATAGCCAGAAGAATCCTCAGCAAAAAAACAAAGCAGGTGGTATCACATTACCAGACATCAAACTTTACTATAAAGCTACAATCATCAAAACAGCTTGGTAATGGTACAGGAACAAGCATATAGATCAATGGAATAGAATTGAGATTCCAGAAGCAAAACCTCAATTTCTCAACCAACTCATTTTTGACAAAGCCCCCACCACCTACCACTGGGGAGAGGAGAACCTATTCAGTAAATGGTGGTGGGAAAACTGGCTGACCACTGCAGAAGATTGAAACAGGACCCCTATCTATCCCCATGCACAAAGGTTAACTCCAAATGGATCAGAGACCTAAATGTAAAACCTCAAACCCTAAGAACCTTAGAAAAGGAAGGAAATACCCTCATGGAAATTGGAACTGGCATCCAATTCCTGAACAAAACCCAAAACCCACAGGTCATAAGAGAGAAGATAGACAAGTGGGACCTTATTAAACTGACAAGCTTCTGCAAAGCCAAAGAAACCATCAAGAGAGCAGGGAGACAGCCCACAGACTGGGAAAAAGTATTTGCCAACACCAGGTCTGACAAAGGCTTAACATCCTGGATCTACAAGGAACTCAAATGTGCTGAAAAGAAAAAAACAAACAACCCCATTATAAAATGGGCAAAAGATATGAACAGACACTTCACAAAAGAAGACATCCGAGCAGCCAACAAACACATGAAGAAATGCTCAGCCTCACTAATCATCAAGGAGATGCAAATCAAAACCACGCTGAGATACCACCTAACTCCAGTCAGAATGGCAATTATCAACAACTCAAAAAATAACAGCTGCTGGAGAGGGTGTGGCGAAAAGGGAACACTTCTACACTGTTGGTGGGAGTGTAAACTAGTGCAACCTCTGTGGAAAGCAGTGTGGTGATTCCTAAAAGCTCTAAAAATCGACCTTCCATATGACCCCACAATCCCCCTACTGGGAATATATCCTGAAGAACTCAAATCACTCTATAAAAAAGATACCTGCACACGTATGTTTATCACAGCATTGTTCACAATAGCAAGAACCTGGAAACAACCATTCTGCCCATCAAAAGAGGACTGGATTTTAAAAATGTGGTACATATACATGATGGAATACTACACAGCCATAAAAAAGAACAAAATCATGAATTTCGCATCAACCTGGATGGAACTAGAGTCTATAATACTGAGTGACCTCTCACAGGAACAAAGATCCGAGTATCACATTTCTCACTCATATAATGGACCTTGAACATCCAATGTAATACTATAAGAAAATGACTGACGGTACTGGGAAACTATGGGGCGGGGGGAAGATGGGATCAACAGTAGCAAATATCTGTCTGGGGACGGGGAAACACCTATTATCAACAGGGTGCCTGAATGAAACGTAATTGTATACCTAACCCTTAACTGTACCCCACAAAACCATAATAAAAAATATTTTTTTTTAAAAAAAGTATTTTTTTAGAAAGATGGCATGAAAGTGGTTTATAATGGCTTGAAATGGATGGTAAAGTTCTGAGCCAATGTGACTTTATACTCTAAAGACTTGACTTTCTTACAGATCTCTTTACTCTTCTTTGCAGGAGAATAGATATAGATAACTTTTGATTCCTTAGTATAAAGTGGTCCCTTAATTACAGGTATCAGTTTGCCATTAATTAAGAAAGCCTCAGAACAGCTGCAAAATTCAAAGTTGTCTGATTTTTTTAATGTATGTAAAATCTAACAAATTTTCATCCACAGGTCAGGCCTAAGTCTGTAATAAGATGCAAACAACTTCAGTTAAAAAAAAATTGTCAACCTAAAAAAAAGAAACTGAGAGAGACAGTCTTTTTAGAATAAAATATTTTACCTGGGAACAGCAAAAAGTTGCTGCTGGAGGTGTACATGCTATGAAAATTGTAGACACACCCAAGGAAATTCAGGAAAAAGAGAAGTTTTAAAGACAAAGAAAAGAAGCTCACTCAAACTGCTTTGAAAGAAAGTTCATTGGTTTCAGGGACTCATTGCAGGAGTTGGCATTAGTTCATTGGTGGAGCCAGCCATTGCTGCCATCAAACTGGCCTGAGGGTACTACCTGAAATAATGCTGGCCAGAGGGAATGTCTATGATAAGCTCTGTTTGTCCTGTTTACAAGATAGAGCAAGATGTGCAGATATTTCAGGAATGCAAGCATGAAAGCTTTTTTTTTTATAACCCTCTCTGACTTCATTTTAGTTAGGGTTTTGACATAAGTGACTCAATTTTGTTACTGTTATCTTTCACAGGTTATAGAAACGACATCAGTAGAATAAGGACATCTAAAACTCTCATCCATAAAAACAATGAGAAAACTGGCAAAAAAATTATAATATACATTGTCAGAACTCTGGAAATTAACAAAAGGCTTGCAGCAATTCAGGAAGCATTTATTCAAGAAAAACTTGAATCTTTGTAAGAGCTATGAATTTGTTGACATTTAAATTTTCTCTACAGTAGTCCACCATTATCTTCAGAGGGATAGGGTGCCCCAAACCACAGATAGTGCCCAACCTTATATATATAATGTTTTTTTCTATACATACATACCTACAATAAAGTTTAATTTATAAATTGAGCCCTATATACTATGTTGTTTTTACTTATACATATATATCTATGATAAAGCTTAATTTATAAATTAGGCACAATAAGAGATTAACAACAATGACAAATAATAAAACAGAACACACAACAGTATACTGTAATAAAAGTTATAGGAATGCTTTCTCTCTCATACACACATACTCAAAATATCTTACTGTACTATACTCACCTATTTTTAAACCATGGTTGACTAAGGGTAACTGAAATTATGGAAAGGGAAACCTCTGATAAGGAGGGACTTCTGTATTCCCATCCTCCCCATATCTGGCTGTGCAGTAGCCTTTAAAACCAGCATCCTACAATCATGAGAAGAAGAAAAAAAGACTGGCAGTTAGGAAACAACTAAAGGAGACTGAATAGGGTTGGAGCACTTTCAAAACTTATGACCAGAGAATTGTCATCATTTGGCTTGTCTGGATATTCCCTGGAAGACATTACTTACAAAGCTCTCTCTATCTCACCTGATTCAGAGTTAATCTGGTGTGAATATCTTTTTCTTCAGGGGTATTTGTGCAAAAGATGAGAAGCAACTGCTAAACTATACAACTGTCCACAGTAGGACAAACAATAGATTAACCAAGAAGCATAAAAGGAAAGTCTAAGGAATAAAATATTCATCTAAAGGATTTGAAAAGTTCCAGTCTGTTTCTGGAAATCTAGATGCCATCCTCTAGAGCTGTGTGCATGCCTAGGGCCATGCACATATTAAGAAAGACCTAAGCTCTCACCTCTGTATGACTTGAGGCTCTGCACAAGAAAAGTGAAGGGTAAAGAAGAATTGTCAATTACCAGTCTGAGTGTTGAAGATGTTTTCCAACATGTCATAGAGATCCTTGGTGAAGTCTGGGAGACTACTGTTCCACGCGTTTGAGGAAATCTCTATGCAATCATTACCTAACCTCTATACTAACAGAACAGAGACACCAGTGGCCATAGACAACAAAGTATTTAGATTAATGCAGAATTAGTTAAGAAAATCTACTAAACAAACAAACCACAACAATAAAAAATTCTAAGTGGGGGGAATCTGATTTTCAGAGTTATTTTATTATATTATCTAAAATGTCCCACACTTGAATACACAATTATGAGACATGTAAAGAAATAAAAATGTGACCCATACACTGTACAATCAATAGAAACTGTCCACAAAGAAGCCCAGATATTTACTTATTAGAAAACACTTTAAATTGGTTATTTAAAATAGATTCAAAGAACTAAAGGAAACCAAGTCTAAAGAAACAAAGACCAAGGTGTGAGGATTGCCTGAGCCCATGGATTCGAGAACAGCCTGAACAACTTGGTGAAAACTTTATCTCTACAATAAGTAGTGCACACCTGTAGTTCCAGCTTCTTGAAAGGCTGAGGCAGAAGGATTGCCTGTGCTCAGCAGGTCGACGCTGGGGTGGCCATGAGCATGCCACTGCACTCCAGCCTGGGCAATGGAGTGAGACTCCAACTCAAAAAAAAAAAAAAAAAAAGGAAAGAAAGGACATTTTGATAATAATGTCTCACTAAAAAGGAAATTATCATAAAAGAAAAATTATTTACAAGAATCAAATAGAAACTCTGGAGTTGGAAAATATAATATTTGAACTGAAAAACTCATAAGAGTTTCTAAACAGCAGATTTGAGCTGGCAGAAGTCAATAATTAGCAAACTTAAAGATAGGTCAATCAACATTATTCAGTCTGAGGAGCAGACGAATAAACAGAGCCTCAGAGACCTGTGGAACTCTGTTGTGGACTGAATGTTTGTCTTTCCCAAATTTATATGTTAAAACTCCCTATGATGTAATAGTGTTAGGAGGAGGACTTTTAGGAGGTGACTAGGATTAGATGAAGTCATGAGGGTGAAACTCTGAAAATAGGATTACTGCCCTTATAATAGTCATGAGAGAGCCTACCTCCCCTCCCTGTTCTTCTGCCACGTGAGGACATAGCAAGTAGATAGCTATGTACAAACCTGGAAGTGGGCCCTTAACAGACATCAAATCTGCTGGCACCTTGACCTTGGACTTCCCAGACTTCAGAACTGTGAGAAATAAATGTTTGTTTCCCCAAATGCACTAAGACATACACCATCAAGTGTACCAGCATATACATAATGGGAGCCACAGAGATGAAGAAAGAAAAAAAGGGGAGCATAAGAATGTTTGAAGAAATGATGACTGAAAATTCCCCAAATGTGATGAAAAACCATCTACACATCCAAGAAATGCAGCAAACCTCAAGTAGAATACATTCAAAAGATCCACACCTACACACATCATAATCAAACTGTCAAAGACCAAAGAGAGAATCACTACCAAGAAATGAAAAGACAATCCACAGAATGGGAGAAAATGTTTGCAAATAGTATATCTGATATGGGCCTATCAGACCCATATCAGTATCCAGAATATATGAAGAATTCTTACAACTTACAACTGAATGATAAATAGACAATCCAATTTAAGGATTTGTGTGTGTACACACACACACACACACACACACACACACACACACACACACACACATATATAATATATATATAGCCAACAAGCACATGAAAAGGTGCTCAGCATCATTAGTCATTAGGGAAATGCAGATCAAACCACAATGAGATATCACTTTATACCTACTTGGATGGCTATAACAATGAAAATGATAAGTAATAGCAAGTGTTGGAGAGGATGTGGAGACAGTGAAACATTTATATAGCTGATAGGAATGTAAAATTAAGCAGCTGCTTTGGAAAACAGTTTGACAGTTTCTCAAAATGTAAGCATAGAGTTTCCATATGTCCCAGTAATTCTACTACTAGATATGTACCCAAGAAAAATGAAAACATATGTTCACACAATGCCTGTACACAAATGTTCATAGTAGCATTACCCATAATAGCCAAATATAGTAACAACTTATAAGTTTATTAACTGATAGATGGATAAATAGAATGTATTCTAAATAAAATGTATTCTATTGTATGTCCATACAATCTATCCATACAATAGAATAATATTCAACCACAAAAAGTCATGAAGTACTGATATACGCTACAGCATGGATGAATGTTATGATAATTTAAAGAAGCCAGGAACCAAAGGCTACATATTATCTGATTTCATTTATATGAAACATCCAGAATAGGTAAATCCATAGATACATAAAGTAGATTCATGGTTACCAGAAGCTGGGAGTAGAGGAAATGGGAAGTGACTAATAAGAGGACAGGTTTCTTTTGATAAAAATGTTCAGTGGTAGTGGCGGGGTATAACTTTGTGAATATACTGAAAACCACTGTCATATATTTTAAAAGCATTAATTTTAAGGTATGTGAATTTATATATATATATGTAAAAGACATTGTAGTTGCCAACAAAATGATAAACATACCTGTGTTATAAACTTAAGCAAAAGGAGAAAACTAAAATTGCATTCACAGTTATTGCGGTATTTGTGCATGGGGGAAAATAGCAAAATGAGTAGCCTTAGGCTTGAAAAATTAAAGGAGATTTGGGGGTATTATTTTTTAAATAGGTGAAAATTGGAAAGGAAACATAAACACTGCTCTAATTAGTTACTTTGTCTTTCTTTGAATGTTACCACATCATGATACAGACACACAATAGTCTTGTATGAATATGCTATTCATTGGATTAACAGCCAATGTTAGCTGATTATTGGCTAAGGTTGGATATCCAATGTTAACTTACCAAGTTATCAGAAAAGATACAATTTTTAAATAAATCACTTGAAAATGGTGTATTGTAAAAATTGTGATTATATATATCAGTGTATTTTCTCTAATATCAGACACCAATCAGTATTTTAATGAGCCTTAGCTACAATATATACACACACAGTGAGAGACTAGAAAGAGAAAAGATAGCAGTAGTGAAACTTAGGAACCCTAAGGAACCCTAAGAACCTTAGAATAGAAGAACTTGGTAAAATAATCCTAGCAGTAGTGCAGCCATTTTGACTCAGTCCTAGCCCTGTCATGTATTGCTGAGGTATTGCTGAGTCTTTCTGCTGACCAGCCTATTTTTTTTGTCTCTTAATCCCTAGCAAGAAGTCAAACTGGCCTCCCAAGATTAGGACCTGGTAAATATTTCTAGCCCCTTAAGCATGTCTAGACTTAATTGTTCTTCTAGACATCTATGTGATAGTGATAATGATGTACTGTTATCAATCTGGTAATGATGTATTGTTATCAGTCTTCTGTAATCAGCCTCTGGCCCACCATCTGGAGTCACAAGATACTAGTGCCTGGGGATGTCTAGAAACAAGACTTATGTGACTTCTGTTAGCTACATCAAGAAATGCAACCTCCCAAAAATAGTCTAAATATACCTAGCTTCTCAGTCTTCGAGGCCATGCTAGCCTGTGAGTACTGGTCCCTTTCTGTCTGTGGAAAGTGAATAATAAACTTTACTCTCTCAGTGTTGCAAATTTTCTACTTTTCTGTGGCACCAACCCACCTTACCTCTGTTTACCCTTTCAAGTAGATAAAGAATGAAAGCAGGGATGCAAGTGCTAATTATGTGTCTGATGAGCATTAAATTCTGAGTAATGGCTGTGATGAAAACCTGCCAATGGCTCTCTGTGACTTGGACTACAGCTTTGGTGTTAGAACTGCGGACAGCTCTCAAATCCTACATAAAATGCAACTGCTTTTCATTTATTTTGGGGCAAAAATAAATTTCCTTCCTCCTTCTAGAATCAGGTTGTCCATATTTCCTTTCTTTACAAAAATCTCCAAGCAACAGCTCCATTAAAAAGTGGGCAAAAAAAAGTGGACACTTCTCAAAAGAAGACATATAAGCAGCCAACAGATATGTGAAAAAATTCTCAGCCTCACTAATCATCGAAGGAATGCAAATCAAAATCACATTAGGATACCACTTAACTCCAGTCTGGATGGCCATTATTAATAACTCAAAAAACAAGGATGTGGAGAAAAGCGAACGCTTCTACACTGTTGGTGAGAGTGTAAATTAGTACAACCTCTGTGGAAAATAATGTGGCAATTTCTAAAAGATCTATAAATTGACCTTCCATATGATCCAGCAATCCCACTTTTGGGAGTATACCCAGAGGAACTCAAATAATTCTACAAAAAAAGATATCTGCACACTCATGTTTATTGCAGCATTATTCACAACAGCAAAAACACGTAACCAACCATGTTGCACATTGAAAGTGGACTGGATAAAAAAATGTGGAACATGCACACAATAGAATATTATGGTGCCATAAAGAAGGATGATATTATGGAGTTAGCAGCAATTTGGATAGATTTAGAATCTATCATACTCAGTGATCTATCACAGAAACATGAACTGAGTACCACATGTCCTCACTGATAAGTGGACCCTGAACATTTATCATAATACTATAAGAAAGGGATTGGCAGTAACAGGACACTGCCAGGGGACAAGGGTGGCACAAAACATCAATAAGGGTACCTGATCCCAAATAAGGAAAAGAGGGAACCAAAGGGAGGCCTAAACTTCACCTGTACAATGACCACTTATGTACCTAGTCCTGAATTGTACACCACATCTTTAAAATTTAAAAAAATTCCAGGCATCCATAAAAATACAATAATACAATGAGCCTCTATCTATTTAATTTTCACAGTTATCAACATTTTGCCAGTCTCATTTCCTATACCCATCCTTCTGTATCTTTGTTTTTTGCAGGGGCAATTTAGTGCAAATCCTAAGCATCTTCATGTCACTTCACCCCAAATTATTTCAGCATGCATTTCTAATTGATAAAGACATTAAAAAATATATATGATAGGAGGTGGAAAAACAAAACCACCAAAACCCTAACTTCAGAAGATCACCAAAGTAAAAGCCCAAATAGAAGACATAGAAGACAAAAATATCGTAGAAAAAAATCAATGAAACAAAAAGCTGGTTCTTTGAAAGGATAAACGAGATTGACAGACCTCTCACGAGATTGACCAAAAGAGAGAGAGAGAGAGAGAGAGAAAGCCCAAATAAACACAATCAGAAATGCAAAAGATCAAATCACAATGGACCCCAAAGAAAATACAAAAAATTATCAGATTACTATGCATACCTGTATGGAAACAAACCCCAAAACTTAAATGAAATGGAGGACCTTCAGATATCACATACCCTCTCAAGGTTGAAACAAGAAGAAATTGAAACATTAAATAATCCAATAACAACCCAGGAAATTGACTCTGTCATAAGAAAACTACCTACAAAAAATGTTCTGGACCAGATGGCTTACCTGTGAAGTTTAAAAAATGTACAAGAAGGAGCTGATACCAAACCTATTGAAAGTATTCCAGGCAATTGAGAAAGACAGAACCCTCCCCAAATCATTTTATGAAGCTAACAGCACACTGATACCCAAATCGGGTAAAGATTCAACAAAGAGAGAGAATTACAGGCCAATATCACTGATGAACATAGATGCAAAAATATTCAACAAGATTCTGGCAAATTGGATCCAATAATACATCTCAAAAACCATCCACCATGACTAAGTAGGCTTCATGCCTGGGATGCAGGGCTGGTTCAACATCTGCAAGACTGACTATAAATGTAATTAAATATGTCAACAGATTTAAAAATAGGAATCACATGATTATATAATTAGATACAGAAAAAGCTTTTAATAAAATCCAGCATTCCTTCTTGATTAAAAACCCTTGAACACTTAGGCATAGAGGGAACATACCTCAAAATAGTAAGAGCTATCTACAATAAACTCACAGCCAACATATTGCTAAATGGATAAAAACTGAAAGCATTTCCTCTGAAAACCAGAACAAGACAAGGCTACCCACTTTCACCCCTCCTGTTGAACATAGTGTTGGAAGTCCTAGCTAGAGCAATCAGACAAGAGAAGGAAGTCAGCGGTATCCAAATAGGAAAAGAGGAAGTCAAGTTATCCCGCTTTGCTGATGGCATGATTCTATACCTTGAAAACCCAAGAGAATCTGTCAAAAACCTTCTTGTACTGATCAAGCACTTTGGCAAAGTCTCAGGGTACAAAATCAATGTGCAAAAGACAGTCGCATTCTTATACACCACCAACAAACAGTCAGAGAACCAAATATAAAGTACAGTCCCATTCAACAAATGGAAAATAGTTTATGCTCATAGATTGGAAGAATCAACATTGTTAAGTTGTCCGTCCTACCCAAGGCAATCTACAGATTTAATGCAATACCTATTAAATTGCCAACACAATTCTTCTCAGATCTGGAAACAATACAGAAATTCATACGGAAACATAAATGACTATGAATAGCCAAAACAATCCTCAGCAAAAGAAACAAAGTAGGAGGTATCACACTTCCAGACTTTAAACTTTATTATAAGGCTACAATAATCAAAACAGATTGGTATTGGTACAAAAACAGGCATAATGAACATTTGTATAACTAATCCTGAACTGTACCTCACATCTTTAAAATTAAAAATTAAAAAAACAGAAACAAACAAGCAAACAAAAACAGGCATACAGACCAATGGAACAGAATAGATTCCGGAAGAAAACCTCAATTTCTCAACCAATTCATCTTCAACAAACCCTCCACTATCAACCACTGGGGAGAGGATAACTTGTTCAGTAAACGATGCCAGGAAAAGTGGCTGACTACATGCTGAAGGTTAAATCAAAACCCCTACCTATCACCAAATGCAAAAGTCAACTCTAAATGGATCAAAGACCTAAACATAAAACATCAAACTATAAGAACCTTAGAAGATGCTGGAGACACCCTTACGGAAATTGGAACTGGCAACCAATTCCTGATCAAAACCCCAAGTACCCAGGCCATAAGAGATAAGACAGACCTCATCAAACTGTTAAGTGAGACCTCATCAAACTGACAAGTTTCTGTAAAGCAAAGAAACCATCAAGACAGTTGGGAGACAGCCCACAGACAGGGGGAAAAATATCTGACAAAGGCCTAACGTCTAGAATCTACAAGGAGCTCAAACATGCCATATAAAAAGAAACAAACAGCCCTATTAAAAAGTGGGCAAAATATATGAATAGACACTTCTCAAAAGAAGACATACAAGCAGCCAACAGATACGTGAAAAAATGCTCAGCCTCATTAGTCATTAAAGAAATGCAAATTAAAATCACACTGAGATACCACCTAACTCCAGTCAGGATGACCATTATTAATAATTCAAAAAACAACAGATGCTAGAGAGGATGCAGAGAAAAAGAAACAGTTCTACACTGTTGATGGAGTGTAAACTAGTACAACCTCTGTGGAAAACAGTGTGGCAATTCCTAAAAGTTATAAAAATTGACCTTCCATATAACCCAGCAATCCCCCATCTGGGAAAATACCCGGAAAAACTCAAATCATTCTACAAAAAAAGATACCTGCACACACATGTTTATTGCAGCACTATTCACAGTAGCAAAAACATGGAACCGACTGTGCTGCCCATTGAAAGTAGACTGGATAAAAAAATGTGGTACACATACACGATGGAATATTATGCAGCCATATAGAAGGACAAAATTATGAACTTCACAGCAACTTAGATGGATTTAGATTCTATAATACTCAATGATGTGTCACAGAAACCAAGAACTGAGCACCACATGTTCTCACAGATAAGTGGACCCTGAACAATTATCATAATACTATAAGAAAGGGATAGGCAGTAACAGGATACTGCCAAGGTCGGGGGAGGGGGGACACACTTCGTACCTGATCTCAAACCAGGAGAAGTGGGGACCAAAGTCAGGACCAAATTTTACCTGTACAATGGCCATTTGTACACCTAATCCTGAGTTGTACCCCATATCTTTTAAAAGAATACATATATATGTGTATACACACACACACACACACACACACACACACACACACACACACACACATATATGAGACCACCATGCCATTATCACACCTAACAAAATTAATTAAAAAATTTAAAAATTCTTAACATAAATGCTTAATTAAGGCTGGGCACGGTGGCTCATGCCTGTAATCCCACCCACCACTTTGGGAGGCTGAGGCAGTAGAATTGCTTGAGCTCTGGAGTTCCAGACGCGCCTGGACAACATAGAAAGACCTTGTCTCTACCAAAAAAATAAAAATAAAATAAAATTAGCTGAGTGAGGTGGCATGCCTTGTAGTTGCAGCTACTCAGGAGGTTGAGGCAGAAGGATCACCTGAGCCCAGGAGGTTGAGGTTGCAGTGAGCCATGATGGTGCTGTTGCCCTCAACCTGAGCGACAGAGTGAGACACTGACTTGGAAAAATACGTGCATACATACATACATACATAAAAAATGCTTAATTAGAGTCTGATTAATATTTTAGTCAAGAATTTCTCAAAGATGGTGTTTTATACTTCCCATTGCATTATACATAAAGGCACTTAATATCTGGTTAGTCCACTTTTAGTAATGCTAAGATGGATCACTGAATCGGATATTGTCAACCTGATCTATCCTTGAAAAGTTCCTCATCAACATTTTCCCCGGTGGTTTCAGCATCCACTGAGGATTGCTAACTAAATACATTACTCTAAAAGATTTACTAATTGTATCCTTCCATCTGCATTTATTACCTGGAATTGTCTACAGAGAATTTTCATCACTTGTTTGGTTACCCTTGAAAAACATTTTATACAGAAGGGACAGGGCAAATGCTTAATCCTTTCCCTTTCTTTGTCAGTATCCTTGGTAATATCTGAAAATTGACAATAAACTTCTCTTTTTAAAAAATATCCTTATAAACATGGATTTTGATTCAGTCAATAGCAACCTCAGTCTATTGCATCAATTTTTATATTCAAAGTATTCCATTTTTTAGCCCTTCAAGTTGACCCCTGGGTGCCACTGATACTACCCCACTAATGTTGACGGTTTGCTATTTTTCTGGCACAGGCAAGTGTTGCAGTACCACCTTGCATATTTCCTGCCTCAGGTGTAGAATCTGCCATTCCTCAAGGAGCCCTGATTCCTTTCAATGGGAAATGGTGTTTAGGAGATCACAGTCTAGAAATGAAGGCCACTCATTGCCAGTAAACATACATCTCTTTTTAGAAACAAAGAAATAATGGAATACTGATATTTCCATTTGAGATTACAGAGTTTTCCCATTATTTCTTATATTGTACAGTATCTTTTTTTCTTACATCCCCCCAGATTTCTCTGCCTCCCTGGATTTGGTTGGATAGGCCCTAGACCTAACTCCACATGAGATTGAGATCTAGCTTTTACTCTCCTCCCCACTTTCAGAGCACCTCCCAGCTCTGGAATGTAATGAAGAGCCTGATGGTTTCCCCCATTAGAACTAACATAATGAAAGCAAGATGGACTTGAGGGGATGTAGTGAAAATCTTCCAGCTCCAGATCATCCAAGGACATGGAAGTCACTGGATCCCATAACACCAACCATTTTCCTGCAAATACCTCCCAGCCTTCCCAGGAAATCACTACTGGCAGAAATGCCTCCCCAAGGAAATCACAAGCAAAAGTAATTAAATGAGCATGGTATTTAAGAGCATATCACCAGAGAGCCCATCTCTGGTGATCTCTTGAGACAAAGCTTAGTGTTTTTCCACTCTTTCTTTGAAAAATCTGATTCAGTTTAAATTATGTTCCATGGCAACTTGTGCCAATGAAGTTGTCATGGTTACAGGTGTACTGGAAAGTGAGCAGTGACAGGCTGGGCTTGCAGTCCCTGAGCTACATGTCTTAAAGATACATCCATTTGTCTTCTTGTCCTGCTAGAAAAGTAATGAGAATTAACAGCATTTCCCAACACGATGGAGTCTGTGTATGCATGCTGACTAGGGAAAGAGGGAGCCACAGGCCTCTCCAAATAAATGTTCTCCTCCAGAACCCAAGACACAGCATGCAATTCCCTCATACCTTCATCTACCCATGCATGGGGGATGGAGCCAAACCACCGTGCTTGCAACTCTCCAAATGGAGAAACCAGGAACCACTCCCTGGAATTCTCTCCTTAGATGAAAACTAAGAATATCTCCCTCTCATCTATGGTAGTACAATCTAATAGAATAGAATACCAGCTACCAATGCGAACCACATATGTAATTCTACAGTTTCTAGTAGCCACATTTCAAAGGTTAAAAGAAACAGATGCATTAATTTTAATAATGTATATTTAACCCAATACATCAAAAATACCATTTCAACACGTAATTAGTATAAAAATGAGATATTTTACATTCTTTTAAAATACTAAATCTTTGAATTCTGGTGTACACTTTACACTTAAAGCACTTCTCAATTTATTATAAATTGTCACTGAAAATACTTGATCTATATTAAGATTTTATAAATTTTACAGTTGAAACGTTGATTCACATATTCAAGTTAATCCAAACAATCTTAAACTTTTAAAATAACAAACTGAGTAAGTTTTAGATCTTAACTTTAAATGAGTTAAAATGAAATAAAGTTTAAAATCTAGCTCTCTGTTCACTATCCATAGTTCAAGGGCTCAGTAGCCATGTGTGGCTGGTGACCACCATATTAGACAGCACAGGTCTAAGACTTTGCTATTCAAAGTGTGGTCCTCAGACATCAGCATCTGTATCATGCGGGAGCTTATCAGAAATGTAGATTCTTGGTCTCTGTCTCTGACTTGCTGATTTAGGATCTGCGTTTTCACAAGATCCCTAAATGATCCTCATGCACATTATAGTTTAAGAAGCTCTGCTGTAAGGGATAAATTCTAAAACTCTTTATTTGGCTTTTAAGGCCCTTGGTGAGCTGACTACTGCCTCATTCTCATCTCCCCATCCTCCAAATCCATTTGCTATTTCTTCTTCTACAATTAAATGTGTGTGTGTCTATTGAGTTCCACTACCTGGAAAACTCTCTTCTGTTTGCATCCCCCTCCCCCCACCGCTTCCCACCCTTCTTCCACTTAGACATCACTTCCTCTATAAAAATATGTCTGATTCTTGCATTCTGGGCAGTGTTAAACCTTATTTCTCTGCATTTTATATCACTCTCTGCATTTTCCATGGAGTTCCGGGTTTGAAACCAGGCTTCAATATTTATTTACTGTGTAGCCTTGATCAAGTCACTCAATATCTCTGCATCTCACTTTCTTCATTTGGAAAATGGCAATCATAGCACTTCCTTCATGAGCTTGTGATGACAATAGATGCAATGTGAAAGAAACCACATGAAAGTATCATTAGTGTCTAAGTCATGGAGTATCTTTGGCCAACTATAACTTATGTGACATTTTGGACAGTCATTTAATTCCATCAGACCTTAGTTTCTTCATCTGCAAATAAAGAAATGGGACTGGATCATATGGTTTGAATGTTTGTACCTCCAAAACTTATGTTGACATTAAATAGTCACTGTAACAGTATTGGGAAGTATGACTTTCAAGAGATATATATATATTTTTTTGAGTTGGAGTCTCACTTGGTCACCCAGACTGGAGTGCAGTGGCCGCTCCCGGCCACCACAGCCTCGACCTGCTGGGCTCCGGCAATCTTTCCGCCTCAGCCTTCCAAGTTGCTGGAACTACAGGTGCGCACTACCACACCCGGCTAATTTTTTGATTTTTTATTGTAGAGATGAGGCCTCGCCAAGTTGCCCAGGCGGGTCTCGAACCCGCGGGCTCAGGCAATCCACTCACCTCAGCCTCCCAAAGTCCGGGATTACAGGCTGAGCCACCGAGCCCGTCCTCAAGAGATAGTTATAACAATCAGAGCTATTATTGCAGGAATAGATTCACCCTTTTTGTTCTCTCTTTCTTTGCCCTTTCTGCCATGTTATAGTGCAGCAAGAAGGCCCTTGCCAGATGCTGGCACCTTGATCTTGGACTTCCCTGCTCCAGAGCTGTGAGCCAATAAATTTCTGTTCATTATAAATTACCCATCCTATGGTATTCTGTCATAGCAGCACAAAAGGACACTGAAGCTCTAAAATTCTAAGTTCCAGATTGCTCAGTGTGGAATTTCCTCAAAGTCCTATTTAATAAAAAATAAAAAAGACTACTATTAAATTATGCTAAAGTTTTATCTCCCTTCAGCTTACGTAAGTAAACACAGTCTTAAACGTCACTTAGTTTGTACTTCCCCCATCTCTTTGGCTTCTCTAAGTCCTTCCTCTGGCTTTAATTTGATGAACCTGCTTGTGGTTTGGTTGACTGCTTATCAGTCTGTGACACCTATTCCTAGGAGCATAGGTAAGGTAAGCAATCTTAATGAGAAGACATACTATATGCATTTTACATAGTCTGAAACCATTTTCATTCATTGTAAGTGCATATATGACATGTCCAATCCAATGACTGTTGGAGAAGAAAAAACCAAAACACAAATTAACACACCTAAATTATGATTGACAACGTATACATACTCATCTAAGCAGAGCAGAAGAATGCAGAAATGTAGGCATGTGTGACTATATCAAGTGTTCAAATTAGGTCAAAAGGTGGTTTCTAGTGCTTGACTATGAAGCTCACAGTCTAGTGAGGTCCTTGGTGGATTCCGCCACCACTGTCTTCTTCAGGGGTTTCTACCTCTTGCCCCAACTTTCATTTCCCTACTATTGACCAGCAGTTGTCATTTTATGATGTGATTTGACCCTCCCTGCCCTTGAAGCAGTTGCTTGCTCCTGGGGAGTCACTTGATCTCTTCCCTGGAATTTTTTAGGGATTGAGAAATAGAAACAGTTCCTAGTTATTAGTCTGACACTTCCAATACGAATCAGAAGGACCATGCTTTTTCCCATGGGGTAGAAATTGGTCTAGAGTGGGGGGAAAGTGAAGCCAATATGTAGAGAGAAGGTGAGACAAAAGATGGAGAGCACCCACATACCCTCATTCCTGTTCTTTCAAGATTTCCATGAGCCATTAAATTCAGTTTCTATCCATGCTTATTCCAGTTGTATTTTGTTTACTTACAACCCAGAAAGTCTAGACATTTCTAACACATGAAGTTATGATATGGTTGGCTGGTTAGCCTAACACCTGTGCCACAGATATTGAAAGTGCTGTCAAGGCTAGCCAGGGGAGAGGATGCTTCAGTCCTAGAACATGACCTGGCATCCCAATGGCAGAGGCATCCCTGACACAAAGATGTTACTTCAAGCCATTAGAACACAAATCTCTTAAGCACTCAGGGCACAGAACTAGCTCACCTTGTTTCAATTCATTCTAATGTTAGTCCTATGGGGAGATAACATCAAGCCAGAGGACACAAGGGTCCAGCCCTCCAGCATTTACATTTCTCATGTAAATTAAAAATCTGACTCATATAATCAGTTTGTATTAACCTCTCTCCAACTCATCATCTCTCGGCAAGATAGAGTTTCTGAACTATAAGCCTATGCAGCACCCTCTAAATACCAGCAGCTTCCCAGAACTGCAGTACCCTGAACCTCTTGCTGGTGCTCAGCCTTCTTCACCTAGCACCCAAGTCCCACCACATGCCTGGCTTCAATATTCCTGCAAGCTTCTGAACCTTGTTTGTTTATTCTTTTTTAAAAGCTCGTCTAGCTTTCATATGTCAAAAATGAGGACTCATGAAAAAGACTGATAATATTTTCAAAGACAGGAAAAGAAAATATTTGGGTGAAGACGTTATCGTTTCCAAGTCACAATACTACATGCAAGTGAGAGGTGTTAGGCAACTCAAAATGCTACAGTTCTGGAACTATAGTACAGGTGGTACAAGATACTAAGGGGTAACTTGACAATGCATACAATGACATTTTGTTAAAAAAAAATTACCTCTTCTCCCCCAAAATTCTTTTTTTTTTTTTTTTTGAGTTGGAGTCTCACTCTGTCGCCCAGACTGGTGTGCAATGGCCGCTCCCGGCCACCGCAGCCTCGACCTGCTAGGCTCCGGCGATCCTTCCGCCTCAGCCTTCCGAATAGCCAGAATTACAGGCACGCGCTACCACGCCCGGCTGATTTTTTGATTTATTGTAGAGATGAGGTCTTGCCTGCCCACGCGGGTCTCGAACCTGTGGGCTCAGGCAATCCACTCACCTCAGCCTCCCAAAGGTGCGGGATTACAGGCTGAGCCACTGAGCCCGGCCCCCAAAATTCTTTTAAGTTGACCCCAGATAAAGAGTGAATCTGAATGTGAGATTTAGAGGCTCTCTTGCTACAAGCAAGAAAGCAATACAAGGGTAGGGTATGTGAGATGAATGAGGATTGTTACCAAGCAAACACATCCCCAAGGTTTGTGCCATTTGTGTGAAATAATTATACACAAAGCAGTGTGGTAGTTTGCCTCTAAATGGCCTCAATGACCTCCACTTTCTGGTAATTACACCCCTGCACAATCCCTTTCCCTTAACCTAGCTACTCACTTCTAACATGTTAAATATAGCAGAAGTTATGAGATGTCCCTTCCAGAATTAGGTTACCAAAAGACTGATTCTATCTTGCTGGCCCTCTTTCACAGTCTCTCCAAACCTTTGCCCTGGAAAGCCAGCTGCCATGTTGTGAACTGCCCTATGGAAGAGGCGCATGAGGTAAGGAGCTGATGTTTTTGAACAACAGTTGGAGGACCCGAAACCATCCATCAGCCACATGAGCGATCATGGGAATGAATCTTCTCCATTTGAGACTTCAGATGTAACAGTAGACCCTGCTCCAATAACTTGATAATAGTCTTGTAGAACAGAGGTCCCCAGCCCCCATACCATGGGTTGGTACCTGGGACCAGGCTGCACAGCAGGAATTGAGCAGTGGACCAGTGTAAGGCTTCATCTGTATTTAGAGCTGCTCCCCATTGCTCGAATTACCACTTGAGCTCCGCCTTCTGTCATATCAGCCACGTCATTAGATTCTCATAGGAGTGTGAACCTTTTTGTGAACTGCGCCTGCAAGGGATCTAGTTTGCACACTCCTTATGAGAATCTAATACCTGATGATCTGAGGTGGAGCTGAAGCAGTGATACTAGTGCTGGGGAACAGCTGAAGATACAGACTAACATTAGCAGTGAGGTTTGACTGCACATCCCCAACCTGGTCCGTGGAAAACTTGTCTTCCATTAAACCGGTGCCTGATGTCAAAAAGGTTGGGGACCGCTGTTGTAGAAGGCCCTGAGTCAGAGGCACCCAGTTAATGCTGTATCCAGATTCCTGATCCACAGAATTTATGAGATAATGAATGCTTGTTGTTTTAAGCTGCTAAGTTTTGGGAGTAACTTGTTCTAATACAGATAACTAATACAAGTGATAATATGAGAGCCAATAGAGACCCCTACTTATTCTCCAGCTTCATTGCTCACCACTTTTATCCCATGCTCCAACCATAGCAATTTTTTTCACCATTTCTTAACAATGTATTTGCTCTGACTCATTGGCAGATTTTTGCATACTCCTTTCCTTCTTCCTGATATACTCTTCTTTGCCACTATCCCTTCAACTCCCTTTGTATGTCCAATTCCTATATTTTTCAATTCTTAGCTTAAATGTCACTTGCCTTGGAAACTCCTCCCTGAGCCCCCAGGCCTGGGTTGGTGCCCCTTGACAGCATCCATCATATCCTCTGTTGTATTTGCTTATCAAATTGTCTGTCCATTGACTCCATAGGCAGCTGTCCTACCATAGCAGGGACCATGTCTGTCTTGTTCACCCCTATACTGTGTGCCTGAAGGAAGCACAGAGTCTGGAATATAATAGATAATCAATAAATATTGGTTGGACATTGTTGAGAACTAGAAAAAGAGGATTATAAAGAAGGAAGAAGGTGCTGGGTGCAGTGGCTCATGCCTGTAATACCAGCACTTGGGGAGGTTGAGGTAGGAGACTGATTCACTTGAGGCTAGGAGTTCAAAACAAGCCTGGGTAATATAATGAGACCCTGTCTTACAAAAAATAGAAATAATAATTAGCTGGGCAAGGTAGTACTTATCTGTAGTCTCAGTTACTTAGGAGGCTGAGATAGGAAACTGATTCACTTGAGGCCAAGAGTTAGAAATAAGCCTGGGTAATACAATGAGACCCTGTCCTACAAAAAAATAAAACAAATAATTAACTGGGCAAGGCAGTGCTTACCTGTAGTCTCAGTTACTTGGGAGGCTGAGGTGGGAGGAACACTTGAGCCCAAGAAGTTGAGGCTGCGGCTGTAGTGAGCCATAATAGCACCATTACACTTCAACCTGGGTGACAGAGAAGGATTCTGTCTCAAACAAACAAACAAACAAACAAAAAGGAGGAATGACACTGATAGCAGATGGGATAGAAAAGTAGTAAAAGCAACAAAGGAGACCCATGCTTGAGATACTTCTGAGGGTAGAACTCATGGGATAGGAGTTAGGTGGTTTAGTTGTTACTAGAGAAGTTGAACCTGTTCTCTGAGGTTCATGTGGAAAAGGATTGCTTTCCATGGATCTCTAGAAGTGACAAAGAACGCTCACATCTTAGCCAGGGTGGGAGGGGCAGGGAGGGAGAAGAGGTTACATGACAGAACATGCAGGGTGAACTTCAATTGGATATCCACAGCCAGGGGTCCCTATCTTGTCACAATGTTATAACATTCTCAGATCTGGATGCAATGTTCCCACAAGACAGAAGCATTTGGAAAATGTGCAAAGCATTTCTGGGATCTTAAGATGTATCATTTTCCAGCTTTAAGATCCAAGTCCAGTTCCATTATCTGTCTTGGACTTCAATGTTTGGACCCAGGAAATAAGAGAATTGGACTAAATCATTGCTGAAGTTCCTTTAACCTCTGTAAAATAAATAATTTCTCTATGATCTGAAAGAATGAACAATTAACTCACATTACTGTTCTAAGTAGACTCACCTCAATGGAATAAATACATTCTTGAACAAAGCAAAAAACATGCACCCATAGCAACAAAGAAAATTAAGGGCTTATTAAAAATAGAAAATCATTATTTTAAAATGTCTATGTTTATCTCTAAGACACTTAAGGGAAAGTGGTTTGGGCCAAGGCAGATGAGTCAGCTCCCTCATTCTAATCTATTTGTGATTCTCATGAGAATTGCTGTCACTTCCCAAATGCTTGTCTTGCCAAGACTCTTGTGATTTATCAGTAAGTGGAAAAGGCAGGTTGCAAAACAATGTGCACAGTATGACCTCTTTAAGCATATTGATGTACCCACACAGAAAAGTTTTTGTTAGGTGGTATATACCAAAAGGCTAACCGCAGTGCTCTCTGGATGGTGAAATTAAAGGTAATTTCAAATTGTGTTGTTTTGGCTTATAGTGGCTTTTACTTTTGCTCACAGGAATATATTATAACTGCTTCATAAAGAAAGCACAAAAGCTTGTCACAAAGTCTTTTATTTCCAAACTTGTGCGTCCTAAGTAGCATAAGCCTTGCAGAAAGGAGACTGCCACAGATGTCATTTCATTAGTGAGCTCCAGCAGTCTGCCATGTAAGCAGCCTGGGCTCCCTGGGGCCTGTGTCCAGGCCACTATTGCCTACCCAACCACCTACTCGCTTTTAGTCTATGATGCCCCCCTTGGAAAACAGAGGGATTATTTCCTCATGTTTTCAGAATTCTGTGTATGCTGAAACTTTGATTAGGCAAGGGAGGCCATCTCCAGCCTTTAATTATTATAGCATATACAAATCTTTTAAAATAATGTTTTCCACGACTAAGATACATTATACATTGATTGTAGACACTTAGCAGAATATAAAAAGTAAAGGATAAAATAAAAATCGCCTATAAACTTACCTACAGAAACCTGTCTTACCCATTGAAGCATGTTGAACTATGTTATATTTTTTTCTTTGCACCTTTCCAAATTTACACGTATGAGTGTGTTGACAAAAATCATATTCCATTTTTTCCACATAGAATTATATCAGAAGCATTCTCCCATGCAGTTTTTCAAAAGTGTGGCTTCAAATGGCTTCATAAGCTGCTATCATACTGATGTGTTATAAAATAGTTAATTTTCTCATGTTGTTGGAGAGTTGGGTTGATTTCTTGCTGGTTTCCTTTTTTATTACTATGAAAATATAGTTATTATATCTTCCTGGATTGACTTTCTTCATGATAAAATGTCCTTCTCTCTCCAGCTATACTTCCTGGTGCTTTAAACATGCTTGATCTTCAGTTTCCAATTGTTTTGTGTTTATAGTGTTTGTGGTGTTTTCAAACCTTGTGCTTTCTTATAACCAGCATGTAATTGGATTTTATTTTCCCTAATTCAGTCTGACCTTCTTTGTCTTTTAATGGAATATTTAGTTCATTTGTATATGGATGTGATTACTGATATCTTAGGGGTTTATAACTACCATATTATTATTTATTTTACCTTTGTTATATCCCCCTTTATTCCTTTCTTGCTGTCTCTGATTTATCATATTTGTTATTGTTGTTATTTCGTTTTCTTCCCTCTATTAAGACTTCTTAATTATCTATTCTTGTAGTGGTTATCCAAGAGATTTCAACATACATCTTTGACTTTTGAGAGTCTAATATCAATCAGTACTCTTACCATTTCTTCAATTTTGTAAGGCTCTTAGAATACTTTACATGAATTCACTCCTCTTTTTAGTATACTTGTTGTCGTATATTTTAATTCCATACATGCTTTCAGTCCTGCAAGACATTGTCATCAAAATAATTTTCTACAGTCAATATTCCTTTATACTTACTCACTTATTTACCTTTACTTTTGTTTTTCATCTTTGCTGAATTTCCGCACTTCTATCTGGGAACATTTTCTTCTGCCTGAAAAATACATTTCATGACTGCTTTTTTGCAGCTGTGATAGTGATGAATTACCTCAGCTGTTGCTTGACTGGAAGTGTCTTTATTATATTTCTATTTTTGAAAGCTATTTTTGATTTGTATAGAATTCTAGTTATTTTCTTTCTACTTTTAAAAGACATTTAAATTTTAAAATTGGCATTTAGTTTAACTTAAAATTTTAAAACTTTTTTATTTTTAAAATGTTTAATGTTTAAAGATGTATTTTGACTCCCATTATTTACTTTAAGAAGCCAGTTGTCATTTTTAATGTTACTTTTTAAAAAGCAATGTATTTTTCCTTTGTAAGCTTTTATTTTATTTTTGGTTTTGATTTACAGCAGTTTGACTATGATTTACCTCTGCATGGTTTTCTTTGTAGTTACCTTGCTTGGATTTCCCAGTGTTTCTTAGTATCATTTATAAGGTTTTGTGTCTTTCATCAGTTTGGAAAAATACTTGGTTAGTCTCTCTTCAAATATTGTTTCTGTGCCATTGCTTCTCTCCTTTACAGAGTTCCAATTACATGTATATTCAGCCTTTTACTATATCTCATTTGTCTCTTAAACTCTTTGCTACATATATTTTTTTCTTTTTCCTTTCTTGTTTCATCTGGATATTTTCTACTGGCCTATCTTCCACATCCCTAATTGTCTCATTAGATGTGTCTATTAAACCTACCCATTGAGTTCTTAATTTTTAAAATTATACTTTTAATCCTAGAATTTACATTTGAATTTTTAAGAAATATATTCCAGTACTCTGCCCAAATTCCTCATTTTGTCATCTACTTTCTTAAACATATTAATCACCATTATTTGAAAATTTGTGTGTAATAACTCTACTCTCTGGATCACCTCTGGATCCACTTTTATTGTCTAATTTTTTTTTTCTCTGCTATCTCTGGATATCCTGGGAATTTTAGTTGAATGCCAAACATTGTGTATAAAATATTATAGAAACCCTAAATAAGCCTTTAATTTAGAGTTAGGACAGATTGTTTTTATCCAATCACAAATTGAGGGTAAGTGTCATTCTTTGTGAGATCTGTCTTATTTTTAGGTCACCTTTACCCCTGTAGTGGGAGTATGAAAGCTTAAGGTTTTTTTCCAGAGATTTTTCTTCTTGGAGGGACTTCAAAATCAATTTTTATTCCACACCTCTAAAAGGCTGCAAAATTGTTTATCTCATCAACCTCTTAACTACTACTTTCTGTTCAGTTTCTTAAAGCCTGCACTGTTTCAGAATGGGAGACTCTCTTGAGAGAATAAGTCATTCATTTCTTTGTAGTACTCTTTTTAGGGGATCTCAGCCTCTCAAATCCTAACTGTCTTAACAGCTCTGAACTCTAATTTTGCCTCTTCAGCCTTTCCTCAGACTACTGGCAGCTTTGATGAAACTCTGTTGTTTAAAAGTCATTTTTGGTTGCTAACTCTCTTTGGCTATACCACTCAAGAACCCACAAATGCTTTGAGGAGGAAGTAGCATAGAATGTCAGATTCCCCTTATTTATTTCCCCCTATATCCGGAATCTTGAATCCTCAAGTTGTGACTGTCTTAGTAACTCTCCAATTCCTAAACAGATTTGTTTCAAGTAAACTTTCCAGCTGTTTTCAGAAAGAGGGTTTTTTTTTCCTTCAGCATGCTAATCTAACATTGCTTTTTTTTTTTTTTTGCTATTCTAAATAGTTCTTCAATTAACTTCTTTATACATAAACCTTTGTCTGTATCTCTCCAGTTTGTTTAGGGTAGATTTGCTGCAATGAAAATTTCAGAGTCAAAGGGTACACATTTTTAAGGCTTTTGATACATATTGCCAAATTTCTTTCTCGAAAGACTATATCAACTTACTTGCCCCCAGCAGTGTATGAAGGTGCTCACCCTAAACTCTTAACTGATTGCTATACTATGTAGTATGCCAAGCTTCATAATAAGCAAAGATAGCTTCAAATGCTTGGGACAAATTTATTTTTACTCTTAAAATCAGAGTCACCCACCATTTGTTGGAGAGGGGGCAGATGTAGGTATTGAAAACTACACTATGCTTGGCATGTCATATATGTTGCCTCCCTCACCCTCACAAAATGCTGTTTTATAGGTATATCAATGCCTCAATTCTTTTTAAATTATTTATCTATTTATTTATTATAGAGTTGTAGGGTACAAGTGAGGATTTACTACATAAGTTGGCTGCAGAGAGATGAAGTTTGGGCTTCTAAGTGACCCTCACTCCCCCTGATAGTGGCCCAGGTATCCTTTGTGTTGTCACATGCCCATCCCTCCTCCCACCCTCCCTCCTCTAGCAGTGCCCAGTGACTGCCAATCCCACACTTGTGCTAATATGACTAGTGTTCAGGGCCCACTTATGAGTGAGAATATGTGGTATTTAGTTCGTTGTTTCTGTGATAGTTCGCTTAGTATAATGGTCTCCAACTGCATCCAATTTGTTGCAGTATCCATGATTTTTGTCCTTCTTTATACTCCATCATGTATATGTACCACATTTTCTTTATCCAGTCCACTTTCGATGGCAGCAGGGTTGTTTCCCTGTTTTTTCTATTGTGAATAGTATGGCAATTAATATATATGCAATTGATCGCCCATACAATCCAGTAATCCCTCTCCTGCCAATTCTTGACCCGTCTCTATCAGTGTTCTTTGTCCCGTGCCCATTCACCCCCAAGAGGGTATAGTATGCTTTCCTGTCCTTTGATTCTGAGTTCAGCAGTATGATTTTCTTTGACCAGTGGGATTGCTAGCCAACATGATACAAGCAGAGGTGTGAACAAGCATTTATATGATTTGGCCTGTGCTCTTGCAGTTTTGCCAAATCCGTGAAAAAGACATCCCTCCCCAAGCTTGGTGGTCCCACGAGAAGGGACCCAGAGTCATATGGAGCAGAGTCATCCCAGCTAAACTGCTCCAGCCAACCCATGGACACGTGCACTGCTAGGATCAACCAAGACAGCCCTACTGACACGCAGACATGTGAGTTATAACATAAATTATTGTTAAGTCCCTGAATTTTGGGGTGGTTTGTACTGTAATAATAGCTAACTGGTAAGACATTATTAAGCATTTTATAGAGGAGAAAATTAAGGCTTAAATAGGTTCAGCAAGTTTGCAACTAGCCTCTTATGTACTTACTTTACACCAGGACCCTTTCTAAACACAAAGCTTATATGCTATCATAGTAAGTACCTCATTAACCTGTGAAAAGAGGTTCTGTTACCATTATTGCCATGTTACAACCAAGGAAACAAGTAACTTGCACAACGTCACGCAATTAAGTGGTGAGTTTTGCGCTGAAGCCAGGCCTCTCTTATTCCAAATTTCATGTTTTATCCACCTCATCATGCTACTTCTACTCACGTAGGTATAATGGGTTGGGGGATGGCAAACATAGAGGGATAAGTTAAAAACCCTGAACCCACAGAGTTTTCAGCCTAGATGGGAGGACAAGGTGTACACACAGAAAACAGTCAATAATAGTATAAAGTAATTTTGCAATATATCGGTGCCAAAGACTTTCAAGGTCATATCTCCAGCTCAGACCACTTCCTCAGAGATCCAAACATGGTGATCTATAATTACCAGTTTGACATTGCTGTTTTCCACTCTGATCCATTCTTTGCCTAACACTATGCATTTTTAAGACATCTATCTTTTAAAACTCAAAAACTAATCATGTGGAACTTTGAGGATACTGTGTTAAGAGAAATAAGTCAGTGACAAAAGGACAAATACTGTATGATTCCACTTATATGAAGTACTTAAAATAGGCAGATCCATTCGGACAGAAAGTAGAATGGTGATTGTTGGGGAGCAGGAAATGGGGAGTTACTGTCTAATGGGTACAGAGTTTCAGTTTTACAAAATGAAAAGAGTTTTGGATATGAATGGTGGTGATGGTTGCCCAAGATTATGAATATATTTAATACTACCAAACTGTACACTTACAAATGGATATGATAGTAAAGTTTATGTTCTGTGTATTTTACCACAATAAAACAATTGGAAGAAAACAAGTGTAATCCTGTCACTTCCTAGCTTAACAGTCTCCAATTGCTTCCCTTGTTCTAAGAACAGAGACCAAAACCTTGAGCACAGCGGTTACATGGCACTGCACACTCTGTTCCATGCTCACCTCTTTAGTCTCACTCAGCTCCAATTCTCCCATTTGCTGTCTCCCTCCTGGTCTCCAGCTTCGCTATCTTGGTCCCTGGTACCTCAGGACCTTTGCACATGTCATTCTTTCAGCATGAAATGCTCTTTCCATACCCCTCCCACCTCTATTTAGAAAACGCTCAAACCAGGCTTGGTGGCTCAGCCGTAATCCCACGCCTTTGGGAGATTGAGGTGAGTGGATTGCCTGAGCCCACAGGTTCAAGACCCACCTGGGCAACTTGGCAAGACCTCATCTCTACAATAAATGAAAAAATTAGCCGGGCGTGGTAGCACGCGCCTGTAGTTCCAGCTATTTGGAAGGCTGAGGCGGAAGGATTGCCGGAGCCCAGCAGGTCGAGGCTGCGGTGGCCGGGAGTGGCCACTGCACTCCAGTCTGGGTGACAGAGTGAGACTCCAATTCAAAAAAAAAGAAAACGTTCACATCTTCTTCAAAGAAGCCCTCCATGATTTCTCAAGCTGAAGTACATTTCCCTGCCACCTTTTTCAGAGCTGTTAGTTCTAGTCTTTTGCTTCACTTTGTCACTGGTTGTGTTGCATATTTGTGTGCTCACCTGGTTAACATTGGTCTTCCCCGCTAGATTTCAAGCTCCAGGACAACACAGACAGTATCTCTTTTGTTCTTGTTCTTGATTGTGGCTACAGTATATGGCACAGGGCTTCATACAGAGTGATAACTTAATGGATAAATGAGGGAAAGTACAACAGATGCTGCTGGTTTCCACCCACATCCCCTCAGGTCCTCCTGATTCCCTTGTCTATCGAAGGCTTCCCAAGGCAAGTACCTGGGATTCTCCATCTGAGAACTTTCTGGATTGTCCAGTTCACAGGTGTGGGGCAGAAGGAAGTGTCGATACCCCTGGAAGTAGCTCCTTTCAACATGGATGGGAGTCGGAAGATAAAAGCCTCCACTCCACTAGGTGAGATGACTCTGAAGAGTACTCTCTGCAGTCTCCACAGGACTGAGTCACTACTTCCCACAGTGGTACCATTAATTCATCCTGTGGTGGCGTCCTTTCCTTCCTTGTCTCACTTCTCACTCCCTGGTTAGCTTTCTGCTACCACCTCTCAAATATACCCAACTAAAGAGAATGGCACAACAAGTAGAAGTCACAGTGGAGAGAGAGCTCCCTACAGGTGGGGGTGATTTGGACAGTTTTTATGTAGCATCCAGTAGGCTAATTGGCTTTAAAAGCCTGGAATCAGAGAAGAAACATGGAAGGAGGTCTACGTGCAAAGCTTCCAAGGAGAGGTGTGGAAAAATATGCAGCCCACATTGGATTTCCCTCCCTGCCCCAGGGAAGGAACAACTTTTCTGCTCTAACAAGCTGTCTTTGACTTGTCTTAAGAATTCTCCTCCATCATCTTCAGAAATCTTCTTTTTCTGCACTGGTGAATTTTAATGTGCCAGTGAGATCATTTGCTCTTTCAGTCACCTTGCCAGATTGGCCTTATTACTATTTTTGCTTTTACAAAATGTCTCTTTCACAATACAGGATCAAGTATTTGACAGAGGACAAAATATGAGACAGAGCAAATTAAAGCGCCTGTGCTCCAGTCCTCAAAGTCAAGCCAATGGCTGGCAATATCTGCCGTGAACTAGCCGGGGGAAGAGAGGTGATAGCAATCTGATTAGAGGAGGACAGAGGGTTTCTTCCTTCCCTCCTCCCCCAGAATCACTTAGAATGACTGTCAGATGATTGCCCCCATCCTGCTTGGCTGTGAATCAAGTAGATTCAATCCGACTAGATTTTTCTAAAAAAAAAAAAAATAATAAAGGAAGCAAAGCCAGGAAATCTACAACCTTCTCTTTGATGGATGTGACTCAGCCCAAATGCCCAAATGTATACTGCAGACCCCCCAAAACTGATAAATACCCCAGATACCTTGTTGCTGCATGAAGGAAATTGGTAAACAATGCTCCCCACATAAAACTAGCATCCCGAGGCTCCTTCCTGATTCGGTGCGAGACTTCCAGCAGTGAGCTGGGCTGTTCCACATTGCATCTGACTGAAATTCAACTAGCCCATATCTGGGCCTCCACAACTAACTGCCACTCTCATCTGCAGATGTTTTATTGATAGAATTTGTATATGATGTACAGCAGTTGTTTAAGGTTACTTGTAAAAAAAAAAAAAAAAGTGGAGACTCAGTGGGGAACTCAACAATCGATCGTTTATTATTATCTTCCAAGTTTTCTCGGGAATCATTCAAGGCAGGGATATTATCTATCTTGCTTATTCTCAGAGTTTTTACCTGATTATGATGTGTTCTTCAGTCTTAAATTTGTGAAGCATGATGGAGATACACAGTGGAAACTAAGTCAGATGACTGGAGTCTTATGTAGGGCTGACTTGCTCAGAGGTTTCAATATAGAGAGTTGATAGATACTAAGTGAAGCCGGTCATTCTAGTAGAATGAAAAGGTGTTCAGAGAGAATTGAAACAGACCACAGGGGGGGAAGAATTAAAGATCAACATTTTCTTTTTAAAAAAAATTTTTTTTTGAGTTGGAGTCTTACTCTGTTGCCCAGGCAGGAGTGCAATGGTATGCTCATGGCCACCACAGCCTCGACTTGCTGCGTTCAGGTGATCCTTCCACCTCAGCCTTCCAAGTAGCTGGAACTACAGGCATGTGCTGCCATGCCTGGCTAACTTTTTGATTTACTGTAGAGATGAGGTCTTGCCAGGTTTCCCAGGCTGGTCTGGAACCTGTGGACTCAGGCAATTCTCTCATCTCAGCCTCCCAAAGTGCTGGGATTATAGGCGTGAGCCATTGTGCTCGGCCAAGATCAACACTTTCAATAATGAGTCTCCTCTCTCTTTCATGTCTTAAGCACCTGGGGTTGGAAATCTTCCCCCATCTTGAAGGGCCAGATGGAAAGAGACCTCCCTACTGCCCACTGGTGAATAGTTAATAGATATCAAACCCTCACTATATGATGGACATTGTGCCAATAGCTTTTCAGGCTTGTTCTATTTAATTATACACTATCATATAGTAAGATAGATAAACAAATGTCTTAAAACCTAGCAATAGAATCTCTATTATGAAAGAAACTGTCTTTTGAAAGCATGAGGTGTTTGGTGAGTGGAGCAGATAGTATAGACGGGTTCACCGTGCACTCTCCCCTACCCTCTTCCACTATGACCTCCACAGTGGAGATGGAGAACTACATACTCCAGCTCCCAGAGTCCTTGCAGCTAGGGGTCCTCCTGAGACTCAGACACCACCAGGCAAATGCACCCTGTAACTTGAAAGAAGGAAGGAAATGCCACAAGGTGGTACCCTGCATGGAGAAATGGTAGAGAAGAGTTTAATTTCTCAGGGGCTATCAGGGGTAGGTCACTTTCTGCTCATGGCAAGGGCAACATGATCCTGGGGTCTAGATGGCAGCAGTCACCTTAGCAATTTGGTTCTTGGACATTGTGGTTGTAAAACTTGTTCCTAGAAGCTTAGTCTAGAGTCTGGGTCTTCTTCATCCCAATCTCTAAGTCACCCAATATCCTTTAATAAACCCTCTTCTTAAGCCAGAGGAGCTTAAACAGTGGATTTTGTTGTCTGCAACTAAGAAGTTTTCTGGCACATAGGGCAGAAGTTGAGATCTTAAGACCTGAGAGCCAGCTAGTGCTGAAGCTTCTGAGAGCAGCAGTGACATTTCTGCATAAAGCAAAGAGAAGGAATTGTTGTGTTGGAGAAGCCAAGGGCAGGAGGAGATGAGAGAAAGGCAGACAGGCACGCAGGAAATGGAGTGGAGGAAGTAGCAACAGAGACCCTGACATAGTTTGGATATTTATGCCCTTCAACTCTCATGTCAAAATGCGATCCTAGTGGGAGGTGTTTGAGTCTTGAGGGAGGATCCTTCATGGGTGGCTTGATGCCCTCCCCACTGTAATGAGTGAGTCCCTCTCTATTAGTTCACAAGAGAGCCTGCCACTCCTCCCACTTTTGCTTCTGCTCTCGCCATGTGACATGCTGGCTACCCTTGCCTTCTGCCATGAGTAAAAGCTTCCTGAGGCCTCATCAGAAGCTGAGCAGATGCCAGTACCATGCAGGACTGTAGCCTAAATAAAATTCTTTTTAAAATAAATTGCCCAACCCCAGGTATTCCTTCATAGCAACACAAATACAGGGCCCCTTTGTGGTTGTAGATGAAGAGTATCTTTGTTTGGATGTTGTTTACTGTATAGTAAGTGGCATGTCCCAACTCTTAGTGTCAGTTCTTCAGTTAAGTCTAGTACTCTATGATTCACAGATGCTTTTTGTTTGTTTGTTTGTTTTTGTTTTTGTTTTTTTTTTTTTGAGTTGGAGTCTCGCTCTGTCGCCCAGAGTGGAGTGCAGTGGCCGCTCCCGGCCACCGCAGCCTCGACCTGCTGGGCTCCGGCGATCCTTCTGCCTCAGCCTTCCAAGTAGCCGGAATTACAGGCATGTGCCACCACGCCCGGCTGATTTTTTGATTTATTGTAGAGATGAGGTCTTGCTGCCCAGGCGGGTCTCAAACTCGCGGGCTCAGGCAATCCACTCACTTCAGCCTCCCAAAGGCACGGGATTACAGGCTGAGCCACCGAGCCCGGCCACAGATGCTTTATATGAGTGGAGATTTTTGAAGCAACCTGTGAAGTGGCAAAGTTTCCAGTCCAGACTGGTTCATAAGCGCAACTACAAGGATGCAAGTCCACTGAAGTCCTGAGTGGCTTGTGGCCAGACAGGACAGGAGACTCAAGGAGAGGAGAGGATCCAAGTGATGCTTCCTGATTCTCAAGGGAGCATCAGGAAACATCTGCACATCTGCACATCATGCCTGTATAGCATTGTCATTTCCATTTTCTGAGCAAAAAATCTGAGGTTTAAAAGGGTCACAGAGCAACTCAGTGTTCAAGGTCACATCTATTTGGTTTCAAAACCTGAACTCCAACCATTCTCCAACAATGACCAGATACACAGTGAACTACACGTTTAACCATAAAGCCAAGTTAAAGGACCAGGAAAAAGCATACGATAAATATCAAGCCGTAAGTAGTGCACGAAAAGGGGACACATCCCTGTGCTACCCAACCTTCATCTGGGCATCCTTCACTCTCCCCATGGACACCGCAGAGTTGAGGGCTGTTCTGATATGGCTCTCCACCCTCCAATCTCACCTTCTCTTGGGTCTCAGATGTGTGGTCCCTCCTGCTTCTCTCAGAGACCACCAGCAACACTATGGCCCTGTTCAAACCCTTGGCTATGTTCTTTGCTCCCTGGAGCCCTTCAAAGTCAACTTTTTATCTCTTAAGAACTTGAAGGATGAGAAAGAGAGAAAGCGTCCTGTTCCAATGCTCCATCTTTATCACTTTGACGTATTCCTAACAATGATGGAAACCTTACATAAACTGGATCAAGCAAAAGGAAAAGAAGAATGAGGAATTGATTGGTTCCTGTTTCTGAAAAGGGATTTTAGCTTATGTGAGGCTGGATCCAGGGACTCAGGGGACCCTCACTTTTATTCTCTTTTATACTCTCCTCCATCTCTTTACTTCACTTCTTTTATTCTCCAGTAGGGTCTCACCTTAGGTGCCTCTTGGCATATCCAGGCCCACATCCTTAATTGCCCCAGAAAGTGACTTCTCTTTCCCAGGAGACACAATTCTTAGAATTAGGCTCAGTGCCCATTTCTGAACCAAATTCTGTGGTCGAGGGTAGGACTGCTATCATTGGCAAGGCCTGGGTCATGTCCCACCCCTAGCACTGGGGACAAGGCCAGCCAGCTCAAACCACATGGACTAAGTAGAGGAGGGATGGCTTTCCTAAGAACTCCCTGGAACATATCCACAAGGAGAACAGATGTAGGGTGGGCTGAACCAAGAGATGTCTGCTGTTCTGCCTTCTCTGCACCCAATCTTCCCTTCTTCCTCACCATATACGCTGTTAATTCCTGGGCTCTTTTGGGGTCTTTCTAAATGCTTCTTCCTGCCTTTCACAGTGGAAGTTTCCATGCCATGGCTTTGCTAGGGACACACCTGGCACAGATATAGTGTCTAGACAATGTCCGTGGCATGAATGGATGAGGCTAGGAGAGCAGAGGGGCCACCAAGCTCTTTTGCATAGATGGGGCAGGCCCAGAACAACCAGACTGCAGGGGGAAGGTGCCTCAGTTTCCATTCTTTCAGAGCCTTCCACGTTGGAATTCCACTTGGCTCTGCTGCTTCTTTCTAGTTGCTACATTTCTCACAATAGCACACGCCAGAGGGCTCCCAAACCATGCCTGATCCCACATCCAATGCATCCCTCAGCTGAAAGGGGCCCAATAACCAGGATATGGGGGAGAGAGAGAGAAGCCAGGGTAGGTGCTCCTTGGGAGTCAGGCAGAGAGGAAAGATGCTCCAGAAATGATGCTTTCTCCCTACCTGCTGAAGCCTTTGGTGTTTTTGTGGGGAGAGGGGAGGACAGAGGAGGTACCAGCTATGCTTGTACTCATGATCCTGCCACAAAGGTTCAACACAGGACAAATTGACAATAGTTCACTAGAATGACTCTCAAACCAAAAGCTCCACTCCATTGTGACTGTATGAACAGTCAGTGTTGTAAAAAATAATCATGTTCCCCTTCTCTATAATATCACAACTTTGAGTCCTTCTTTTCCAAATGCCTCATGAATTTGGAGAAAGTACAAAACTGTCATTGGATGATAACTCAGGCCTTATTCTTTCCCACAGGTGGGGCTGCTGCCATACAAATCTCCAGCAATGCCCTTCCAGGGGTCCTTTCAGGATTACATGTAGCAGGGGTAGTTAGTGAATGGTGCCGTGGCTGGGGGGGAAGGGTTGAAGAGCCTTTTGCTTGGAGTTACTATATTAATGTTGTGTCTTAAACCTGGCCAGGCAGGGGTCCCACAGCACACAGACCTGAGTTTCCAGAGGACTGAGCAGTCCCCACTTGATGAAATGACAGCCTAGTGCTACCAGCTGCTCCTCTGAATATGGGAGAAAGCAACTGCTATCAACAGGGTTAACTTGATGGCCTCAAAGTGTCTGAGAATCGACCTTAAGACAGATGGTCTCCAACTAGCAGACCTAGAAAATTCCTGTCGCCATTGTCCCTGGACTTACCTCTCTGGTCTCAGCTTTCTCCCTTGAAGATGAAGGGTGGACTCCATTGTCACCAAGTGTCTTGAGTATTAACAGTCACCTGCAGAGCCCTGCCTTGCCTGCTTCCTCTACCCAGAAAAGTACAAAGGAAGATAGTTATCTACAGATCCCTGAGCAGTTTCTCTTCAGTCTTATAAGAGATGGTCTGCTTATCCTATGACTTCCTGCTGAGTGGTTACTTTGTGGGGGCTTCAGTGGCAGGGGAACCTTTATTATGTTCCCTTCCCTACTTTTGTGCTTTGGCTCAAAGAAGGGACCTCCACCCACACTTCTGCTCCATTTCTTCCCATCTACTTATTGGGAGGAGGAGTTGATAATCCAATGAGTCAGAGCCTGATATTCACTGAAATATTACACTCAGTGAAAACACATTTCCTCGAGCTCTCTTCTGCTGCAAGCAATAGCTCATTAGTGTGCGAATGCACACACGTATGTTAGAATACATCTTTAGGATACATTCCTAGCAAAGGGATTTCTGGGTCAAGAGTAAATGAATTTAAATTTTTTAATTTCTAATTGTCCTCCCAAAAGGCTGCACCTCGTGGCAGAGAGTGCTAGTAATCTACCTATTACTCATTTTCCCTTAGTAATCAAAAGGCTACATATCTGGGCAACCCTTGCAGATGGAGTAGCCAATGAAACGTAAGCAGAAGTTTTGAATGAGACTTCTAGGAAAGCCCCTTTGCTTCCTCTACTTCCTGTATGGATTCCTGTTGTGATGGCAGGAGCTACAACAACCTTTTTATTATCTCAAGGATGGAAGCTGTGTACAAGGATGGGGGAACAGAAAGGCCAAATGGGTCCCTGAAAGCCCTCTTAGAGCCTTCAAACAGTTCTGGGCTATTTCTTATAAGTAAGTAAACAAAGTCCTAATTGTTCTAACATCCCTCAGTCAGGCCACTGTTGCTAATGGCTCACTGCAGTCCCTAACTGATTCACACTGATTTACATTCTCACTCATAGTATATGAATTCACCTTTCCTCTTATACCCTCACCAATATTAGACCTTCCAAAATGTAACCTATTTTTACCATTAGGTTTCCAGTAGAATTATCCTCCAAGAAATTCAAGATGTAGGGCAGGAGAAAGTAAGGCAAATTACTGAGATGGAGATTTCAGAAGCAGCCATATTCAGGGGGTGGTTGTATCTATTTGAATGAATGAGCCACTAAAGAGAGATAAGAGCCAGGTGTGGTGGCTCATGCCTGTAATCCCAGCACTTTGGGAGGCAGAGGCAAGAGGATTGCCTGAGCCCATGGGTTCGAGACCAGCCTGGGCAATTTGGTGAGACTTTGTCTCTACAATCAACAAATTAAAAAAAATTAACCAGGCGTGGTGGTGTGCACCTGTAGTTCCAGGTTCTTGGAAGTCTGAGGTGGAAGGATCACCTGAGACCAGCAGGTCGAAACTGCAGTGGCCATAAGTGTGCCATTTCACTCCTGCCTGGGCAACAGAGTGAGACGCTGACTCAAAAAAAAAAAAAGAGAGCGAAACAAGCAAGTGACCTATGACAGTCCCGTAGGGTATATGGAGGCCAGTTCACGGAGGTTCTCAGTCATTGACTTCCCAGGTAAGTGTACCACATGCACTTTTTAAAAAATGTAACTCTTGAGCATTTACCACTAGAGGATGTGTCTTTCTTCCCTCTCACATTCAAAACAATATCTTTTCCCACAAGACTGCATGGTCTAGATGATTCAAATAGACAGTCATTAGCAGGAGCAAAAGGAAAAGAGCATTGGTGTCGGGGGTGAGGAGATAAAAGAATAGGATGATTGGAATTATGCAAATTGCACATGTCCACAACTTAACGTTCATTAAAGGTACTGCAATCAGTTAATCTTCAGTTTCAGGAAATTAATGTCTTTTATAATTATCCTCCTCCCAGGTAGCATTTAATTATCTACACAAGTCAGTGCATAGCAGGGGTCTTACCAATTTCTCATTCTACCTCCTGCTCCTGCAGGGTGGTAAGTACCCACTATGGGAGGGAAAGGGGAGTGTCTCCAAGGAAAATGACTTGATAAGCTGAAATGCTAGCAAAACTGTCTATCACGCCACCAATGAGCTGACCAAACACAACTTCGAATTTAAAACATGCAGTAGGGAAGATTCACAAAAATTACATCTTCCCCAAAGTGATGATTGCATTTTCAAAAGCATTGTTTTCAAAGCCCCTCAAAGCCTGAAGCCTCATTCCAGGCCATCTCTGGGGAAAGAGGCCCTGGATTCGTGACTGGAGGAAGGGCTCTCAAGCTCTGCCTCTTCTCTCACACCCTTCCTCCCCACCCCTGCCCTGCCCCCCAGCCTTGTCCCAGCCTCATTTTCTGATCTGGGCACAGATTCCATTGGGATTATCTGACTTCTCCTTTCTCCATTTGCTTTGAGTTTGACGATTCTTTTAAAAGAACTAACTAGATTCATGGGTTTCAAACTGAGTAGAGTTACAACATGTTGTCAGAGTTTCTTCATTAATTTAATAGACTAGTACTTCCTTAATCTTATGTATTTCGAAATGGCAAATACAAATAGAACCATCCTGTACCAAAACAGTAGAGACAAGATGGGAAGAGGATGAGGAGAAAAGTTAGACACTGTAAGAACTTATGCAGCTTGGCAGTGGGGAGGGAGAGGGAGCAAAAGGGGTGCAGAGTGGCCTTGGGGAGAATGGAAAGGGAGAGACAGCAGGTCAAAGACACTGGCGTGAGTCACACCAAGCTGGGCTCCAACTCTACACTTCCGTTTGCTAGCTACATGGCCTTGGGCAATATATTTAATGATCTCTAGCCTCAGTTTTCTCATCTGTAAACTAGGGACAAAAATAATCTACTGCATAAAGTTGTAGTGATGATTAAATGAAATAATTTCTATATCAAGCCAAGTACATAATGGGCACTGAACAGATGGCATCTCTTATTACCATTGTGGTGGGAAGCCCCCAAGAAACTCTCAATGATCCTTGTCTCTTGATATTCACTCTCTGGCATGGTACCCTCCTGCAATGAATTGGTACTGACACATGTGGCCAATAGAAGATTGCAGAAGTGACAATGTGTGAGGCTCAGAGGCTTCTCAAGCAAGGTCACAAAAGGGTTAGAAGTTTCTGCGTTGGTGTCTTGGATCCCTTGCTCTGGAGGAAACCAACCATCTTGTCATCAGGACTCTCAAGCAGCTGCATAGAGAAACCTACATGGAGAGGTGGAAACTTTCCAGCCCTTCGAGGTAACCATCTTGGGAGCAGATCCTCTGGTTTCACACAATCAAGATTTCAGTTGATGGTAACCTCAGTTAATATCTGATTGCAATTTTCTGAGAGACTCTAGGCCAGGTCCAGTCAACCAAGTCACTTCCATGTTCCTGACCCAAAGCATCTGTGAGATATAAAAAGTGACTGTTGTTTTTATACCACTAAGTTTTGAGGTGATTTGTTATGCAGCAATAGATAACTAATACAGGAGGATGATATTGATTATCAAATGCTACATAACTATATTCTAAAACTTAGTGACTCAAAAATTTTTTTAAAAAATTAGGCCAGGCATGGTAGCTCATGTCTGTAATCCCAGAACTTTGGGAAGCCAAGGCAAGAGGATCCCTTTAACCCAGGAGTTCAAGAATAGCCTAGGCAGCATAACAAGATCCCATCTCTACCAAAAAAAAAAAAAAAAAAAATTAGCCTCTACCAAAAAAAAAAAAAAAATTAATATGGTGGTGCATGCTTGTAGTCCCAGCTACTTGGGAGGCTGAGGTGAGAGGATGTCCTGAGTCCAGGAGTTTGAGGCTGCAGTGAACTGTAATTATGCCACTGCACTCCAGCCTTGGCAACAGAGAGACCCTGACTCAAAAACCAAAAAACAAAAGTCATTTATTATTTATTGCAGTTTCTGTGGGTGAAAATGTTATTTAAGACAATAGGGATAGCTTAATTCTGGGGTGTCAGTTGAAGTGGCTTGACAACTGGGGGCTGGCATCATGTGAGGGTTCATTTGTTCCTATGTCTAGAAATTGGTATTGGTTGTCAGTTGAAGGTCTAGCTGAGGCTGTTGGCTGGTACATCCGTTGTTATGGACTGAGTAGAGTCCCCTCCAAATTCATATGTGGAAACTTTAACCTCCAGTGCCCAGAATGTGACTATATTTGGAGATAGGACCTTTCAGGGGATAACTGAGTTAAAATGAGGTGATTAGGCTCATTATAGGGTTAGGTCCTAATCCAATCTGACTGGTGTCCTTCTAAGAAGAGGAGACGGGGACACACAAGAGACACCAAGATGGACATAAACAGAGAAGAGGCCAAGTGGGGACACAGTGAGAAGGCAACCATATAAAAGCCATGGAGAGAGGCCTCAGAAGGAACCAAATCTGCCAACACCTTGATTTTGGGCTTCCAGCTCCAGAACGGTGAGAAATACATTTCCGTTATTTAAGCCACCTAGTCCGTGCTATTTTGTTATTGCTGTGCAAGCACATTAATACACTCATGTATGTCTTTTCCATGTGGCCTGAGTTTCCTTACAACATAGTGAGTATGTTCTAAAGGCAACAGTGGGAGGAGGGGGGCAGGAGCATGGGGGGGAGAGAGAGAGAGAGAGAGAGAGAGAGAGAGAGAGAGAGAGAAGCTGTGCCATTTTATGATCTAGTTTCAGAAGTCATATAGCATCACTTCTGACATATTCTATTTATTAGAAATGAGTCACTAAGTTATGCCCATATTCAAGGGAAAGGGAACTAGACTCTACCTTTTGAAGGAAATACAGTAAAATCATTTGCAGACATATTTAAAAACTATCCCAATCTTTACCTTTTAAGATGCTGGCATTTCAGCCAGGTGCAGACATGCCCCCGAGTAACTTGGATTGGGAATGTGAATTTAGAACTCAGGCTACAGATGTGGATTTGGAAGTCATCTACATGGAGAAATCAAAAGGGAATGTGACTCCAGAGAGAGGAGAGGGCTCAGCCTCGAGGAATGCCAAACCCAACTTGGTGCTGCATAAATACTGATTAACTGAAAGTATTGGGCAGAACCTCAAAAAGTCAACTACCCAGCTCACACTGGGTATTTAATAAAATGGAAAATACTAGCTTAGTCCATTAAATCTTCCTATTAAAACTTTCTACCAGCAAATAAGGTACTACCTAATGTTCCACAGCCAGAATAGTTTTCAAAAACATAATGGACTCATAAGATGAAACACAATCATTGTCTGCAAGCAGGGTTCTAGGGGACCCATAGGCTTTTGTGACTCTGTTGTTAGGTACATCCACATTTAGCATTATTGTGTTTTCTTGGTGAATTGACCATTCTATCATTACATAATTATCCCTTTTTATTACTGGTAATGTTCCTTGCTCTTGATTCTACTCTGTCTGAAATTAATATAGCAACTCCAGCCTTTCCATTATTATCATTATAAAAGTCACTATTCAGCCTGTGCACTCATCTGCAATTAGAATTTCTTGGTTAGAGAGTTTTGACTGCATGTTGTTAGTCTTTTGATTGTTTTGAAAACTGCCCTGCATAAATTTATTGACTTACTACCTCAATACTTGGGCACTATCATTTAAAATAATTATAAATTAAAGATAGAGCTTTCCCAATTTGATGGGCAGAAATATTTTCTCATAACTCTATGGGAGTGGAGATAGTCATGGTAGGTGCACCTCTAAGCCACTTAAATTCTCATTTATCCTAGAAAAAAGTCAAGAGTTCTAAAATTCATAAACCATAGATCAAGAAACAGGGTATATGTAAATCCTGAGAGTCGGCGGTGAATACCAGATGCGACAACTGTAAGAGCTGGGAGTAGTTGTTCTTGAGGAACTGGACATACTGGGTGGGACAGAGTAGTAGTGGGAAATTGGAGTGGAGTAGCAGAGGAACGGCGGTTGTGTATTATATTTTTTTAAAAGCATGTAAACGTATTAATTATTTTGACTTTATACATGACATGTGGTTGTTGGTTTAACTTGTATTTCAGTGTATTATCATGACTCCCATAATTGTGTAACCCTACCACCAAGAAAACCTCAGCCTCTCCGGATGCAAACTACAACTCCCAGGATTCAGCGGGCTGAATGAGTGACCTGTCCTCAGACACAAACTACAATTCCCAAGATTCCGCGAGCTAAGGAGGTGGTTCTGACGGGGGCCCAGCGACTGAGCCCGCAGGACTGCGCACGCGCACAGGCTCCGAGCCGGGCTCGCCGGCCTGTCAGGCTCCAGGCGTGCACCTGCGAGCCCGGCGGCAGTGGCAGCGGACCCGGCGGTGCGGTTGTGCCTGGCTGCCTGGGTTTCTTGGGCTAGGAACTGGCGCCGAGGGGGCGGCGGAGGAGGTGGCTTCAGCTCCACTGAGCCCGGGCTTCAGGTGGGACGCACGCTTGGGGGTGAGCGGACTCTGCCTGGGGTTTGGAGCGGAGGGATCGACATCCCCGCCCCTCCTTCCCTGGAGGGGAGGGCACAGCGCTGGGTCCCGGGTGTAACTTTAGAAGGCCATCAGTAGCCGAGAGAGTTTGCAGAACGGAGGAGTGACGTTGAGGCGCGCGGGAGATGGGCAGAGTAGGGGTGCATCCTGAGGATCGAGGTGCCAGGGCCCGGATGCGCCCTCGGACGTGCCCGCTGAAGCTCTTAGCTCGGGACAGGACCTGGCAGCCGGTCTCCACACCCCTATGCTGGGAGAGGTGATGGATGGTGCGCATTTGGCGCAGGGGTCGCCAAATGGGCCAGGCGAGGAGCGCGGAGGGGTCCTGGGCTGCCCGGGCTGCCTTTGAAGGGCAGGCCTGCCCTGATCGCTAGGTTCCTGGAACTCAGTAGGGCACACCGTGTGTCCAATGGTAAGAGCCTGCCACGACCAGGTTGACTCAGTGCCCAGGTAGCCTCTGAAGGAGGAAACCAATGGACCTCTGACCCCATGCATGTACGTGGGAAGCCGTCTCCTGCTCACTGATGGGAGTCTTCTGCTAAAGTATGGGACCCTCAGGCCAGAGCCCTGCTGAGCTGCCAATATCCACCAGACGACCCTCAGAGCCTGCTTTTGGGAGAAACAAGGTGTGGCATGGGAAGGGATGACTTCAGAGATATGGGACAAGCTTGGTAGGACTTACTGGTTAAAAGCACAGAGGAGAGTTTGTTCATTCACCAGGTGTTTACTGCTAAATGTGCCTGAGGTTCAAATCTTGGCTCTCCATTACCAGCTAGGTGGCCTTGAGCAAACCACTCATCCTCTCTGGGCCTCTGTTTCTTTCTCTGTGATCTGGGAATAAAATCACAGGGTTGCTGTGAGGATTAAATGAAATAAGGCCAGGCAAGTCCTCAGCCTGGTGTCTGGAATACAATCAGTGTGCAGCACATATCAGCAGTAGTGGTTGCTCGGGATAGAAAGTGTTAGAGGTGAGTTTGGAACCCAGGTTCATCTTAATTGGAACCAGCTGCCCCATCTTTGGTATTCATGGATCTTGATCCATGAACTTGATCAAGCTACTCCTTTCACATTATAGTTGAGGTGTCTGAGTCCCAGGTGATGGCAGAGCTAGGAAAGAGCATGGGTCCACTTATCCCCAAGGATGGCCAGTATGTGTGTTCCTGAGCTCCGGGCCCCTGGGAGGATGAGGAGAATGGAAGAGTGGAGGTCTTCAGCAGAGAGGGGGACAGGGTGCTGGTGGTTGGGCTCATTGTGGCCATGTGAGCATGCTGGTTGGCAAGTTCTTGCTCTGAGCCTTGCTTTAGAAAGTATTTAGTAGCAAACAAAGCCTTCTAGTGAATGTTGAACTAACCAGAAGATTAAATTACCAAATGTCTCATTCCCCAAGAGTCCTTGTGAATCTCAGCTTGGTTGACAGTGGGATGCTCTCCCCAGCACCTGCCAGTCATGTGATTCCCAGGGTTTCTTAAATTGGATGAAGTAATGAATGTGAAAGGCAGAATCCACAAATTTCATCATGGGCTTTGAAGTCAGACTTGGGTTCAAATCCCAGTCCCACCAATTAATAGCTGTGTGACATGGGTCAATTCCTTAAATGTGAAATGTAATTAATAATAACTACTTTAGTTTTGTAGTTGGGAACAACTGAGATAATGCACGTAAAGTACTTAGCATTGTGCCTGGCATAGAGTAAGCACCGGTGAATAGGAGTTGTCTTATCATTATTACAATTATAATATTATTAGTAATAATAATAATATAAAAATGATTGTCAGCCACAGTGCTTTCCTTGTGTTGTCTCTTTGAATTCACAAAACCTCCCTGTGAGGTAGGCATAATTGTGTCTGTTTTTCAGGCCACGAAATGGAGGTTTGGAGGGTTAAGAATTGGCCTAGGGTCACAAAGCTGCTAAGTGACAGGGTCGGGAACTCATGTCCCAGCATCTCCAGAACTGATTGTATTTAATTCTGCTACTCTGCTGCCTGTGCTCTTTGCCATTCTTGAAGCCCAGTTATGACCTAGGCCAGCCCCCCTTGTTGCAGCAGGAGGTCTTCTTGCACCACTTGGTCAAGAGGCAGGACCTGCAGCCTGGCTGTGTGTTGCCTCGCTGTGTCTGGTGTTGGATGAGTGGTGAAGCTGGAGGGGGCATCTCCTGGGTGAGCTCAGGGGAACAGGCAGCCCAAGCCAGCCCTGTGGGCTCTTTAGGCGCTCATCGCTGGACCACAGGGCTGAGTGAGGGTGCAGATTGGCTGGGACCTGGGAAGCTTGGTAATGAGAAGCAGTGCCCTTGTTTAAGCTGCTGGAAAGAGTTCCGGAGCTGTGTACTTCTCTGGTCCGATCTCTTCTTTGGAGAGGAGCACAGCTCTCGCTGTGAATGTGAGGATGAGCCCTGGACTGAGAGCCAGCATGCTGCCATTTTAATTCTGGCTGCCCATGAGAGCTCCCACTGCCTCTCGAGACTTCTTTTATAAAATAAAGAGTTCAAGGAAGTCATTTCTAAGGGCTCTTTCAGCTCTGAAAGGCAGTAGTTTTGTGATTCTAAATTGATGACTTAAGCCTCTCAGCACAGCACTGGGGCAGGTGGGATAATTATCACCCCAGTTTGCTACCCAGACTCTCCTTGGGGTGAGAGAATGGCCCCAGCCCCCTAAGCCACCTGTCACAGCCGGGTATTGTCTCTGCCTGGCTGAGGCAGGAGAAATTACAGCAAGGAGCCTTGGGTTGCTAAGTTACAACTGAGGGCCTGTGGGTCTGTGTTTCCAGAGCCACTCGCACCTGCTCTGTCCTTAACTGATTAAAAACTCACAGCTCTAAAATCTTACTTTCTAACTTGCTTCTTTGCCACCAATTGTTCCTCCAAGTCTGATGACTCATGAGCACAGTACTTAGGAATAAGACCCTTGGAGCCAGAAGCAGATTCAAATCCTGATGCCCCTACTTGCGCTGTAAGACCTTAAGCACGGTACTTATCCCCCTAAGCTTTGGTTTTAGAAAATGAGGATAATACTAGTATTTGTATGGGATGGCTTTTGTAAGGCTTAAATGAAATAGGTCAGGAAAAGGGCTCAGGATAGTGCCTGGCACATAGTAGGTACTCAGTAAAGTAAGATGGTGGGACCATTCACTTCCATCCCCTGTCCCAGAGGCCAACATGCCCATTTCCTTAGCTAGCTTGGACAGGGATCAGTCCTTTCATTTTCTCTGGCTTCCCACGTCCTCATGGGTACATACTCCAGCCCCAGCACTTAAAAGGGAATCAGATCTTTCACTCTGCCAGTAGTGACTGCCATTGATACAGTGTTATGCTAAGCCTGTCTCTTCTTTTCCCTCCATTTTGAAAAGCATAACAGAGGTCCCCTTCCTTGCCATGCCTTAGGAAGGGGTTGGAAGGGGTTGGAAACCCTGGCCTACTGTATTGCCACTAGTATTGCTGTTACCAATGCAGGCCCCTGTGTCAGGTTGTTTTAGAGACTTTCAGTGATGAAATACACCCAAACTTTACCTGTACAGTGACCACTTATCTACCTAATCCTGGGTTGTACCCCACATCTTTAAAATAAAAGTAAATAATAAAAAAGAAACATATCCAGGGGACCTTTGACAGTGGAAGTTTGTGGCAGGAATCGAGGTGCATCCTGGGGTGGCAGCAGGAGTTCCCACGGTTGTGCTGGGTCCTGGAGCTTCCCAGAGGGTTGCAGAAAAGCACTGTGAGGATCTAGAGAAGTTATCCAGCCTTGCTGTTTTTGGGGACCTCTTTTCTCAGGGGACCTATCTTCCCTCTGCTGACCTGCAGGTCTGGGCATCTCTCAGTGTCCCCCACTGGTGTCTGCTTTACACTCTGGCATTTAGCTGTGGCAGGAGACCTGAGCTAGTTTCTTGCCACTCCCACACCACAGTGTTGCAGTTTCTGTGGGAAGGAGTGGGTTGGGACATCTTTTCTCAAGGGGGCTTCGAGTATGGCAGGCTTTTTAGTATGCCCTAAAATTTAGGCTGCATATCGTTTTAGCAAAGGCAGGGAACAGAATTTTTTAGCCATTATTGGTGGTTGGTAGGGGAAGAGGGTTATCTTCAGTTGAATCCCTTCTTTACCCTGGGCTGGACAGAAATGCTTTGCTGGGTATTTAAAAACAAAAAATTCAAAAAAAACCGAGCAAACAAAAAATCCTCAGAACAGTTCCTTTTGAAATTGAGCATATGTAACAATCATCTGGGAGCTTGGTTAAAACACAGCTTCCTGGGTCCTACTCTCACAGAGGTTATGGTTCAGCGGGTCTGGAGGGGGGCCCAGGATTGCATTTCTCACATTCCAGATGATACTGCCCGTGCGAGTTCATGGAACACACTGTGATCTGCTTTGGAGGACCCCACGACGTGCTCCACCCCACTCTCCCTGTGGAGTAGCCCTCACAGGGCATTCTCGTTTTGCTGGGCCATTTCCAGGCGGGGGCTCACTGCCCACAAAGTAGCTGATCCCTCAGGCTCACACAGCTCTGTCCTGTGGAGAAGTCCTCCTCCTGCCCACCACCCGGAACCCTGCCTCCCTGTGACTTCTTTCTGCAGTGCTTACGTCAGGACTCCAGAGCAGCCCACACAGCTGTGCTGGGCAAGGACAGAATGGGAATCAAGTATATACCCACTATCCTCGCCTGTGCCTGGGGCCCAGGTTACATGTGTCACCACCATGCACATGTGTGCAGTCAGGCAGAATGGGTTGCATCCCACCCCTCCGCAGCCACCTCTCACTAGCTGCACAACTCCTCGGTGTTTGAAGAATGCCGTGGACCCAGGGGCTTCTTTTCAGAGCCATTTCCCTCTCCTTCAAGCATCCTGCACAGGATAAGGTTTTTGATCCTTCTTCATCCTGGCTGCCTTGAAATGAGTATCTCAGAAAGACTCACACAAAGTAGGGTCATATTCATGATTAAGTGTATAGACTCTTGATTCCTAACAAAAATTCTTAACCTGAATCTAATTGTGAGGAAATATTAGGCAAGCTCACATTGAGAAACATGCTAGAAAATAACTGGCCCCGATGCTTAAAAATTGTCAAGGTTATAAAAGCTGTCCCAGGTGGGCAGGGACTAGAGAGAAGTGATAACTGAATGTTGTGCTTCATCCTGGACTGGATTCTGGACCTGGGAAGAGAGACCACAGATTATTAGTAGTATCATATCAATATTAATTTTCTGAATTTGTGTTGTGTAAGAGAATGTTCTTGTTCTTTAAAAATGCATGCTGAAGCGTTAAGGGCTAAAAGGGCAAGATGTCTCCAACTTATTTTTAAATGGTTCAGAAAAGAGAGTTTATATACAGTTATCCCTTGGTATCTATGTGGGATTAGTTCCAGTGGATACCAAGCTCCATGGATGCTCAGGTTCCTTATATAAAATAGCATAGTATTCGCATATAAACCTCCTACATCCTCCCATATACTTAAAATCATTTCTAGATTACTTATAATACATGGTACAATGTAAATACGATTTAAATAGTTGCAATACTGTGTTTTTAAATTTTATATTATGTTTATTATTGATATTTTTCATTGTGGGTTTTTTCCCCCCAAATATTTTTGATCCAAGGTTGGCTGAATAGTGAATGCAGAACCCTTGGATACATAGAGTTGACTGCCTATAGAAAGAAAGAACAATCAAACAGATCTGAGTAGGAATGTGGGCGAGTTCTTTGCATTATACATGCAACTTTTTCATAAGTTTGAAAATATTTACAAATAAAAAGAAGGAAAAGATTGAAGATGCTGTAGCCAGCCTACCTGGGTTAAAGTGTCATCATTACTTCCAGTGTAAACCTGGATAGCTTTCTTTCCTCTCTGTATTTTGGTTTTACCATCTATAAAATGAAGATGATTATTGCAAAGTGGAGAACCTGGCACCTAGTGACTGGCTTGGTGGATGTTGGCTATGATCGTGTTGTTATTAAGAAAAGGGGGAGTTGAGGGTGACACTATGGTGATGAGACCAAAGGAGAATGCCAGTCAAGACCTGTCACCTCCCTCCACTTGTTGATGTGGGGTTCCAGGCTCCCTGGGTGTCTGGCAGGGACCTTGAGGGCCCTGGCTGCCACAAGGTGTCACCCTGCAAAGGACTTTGCAGATGGTTATCTAAACCCATAGGGTTCCACGCCTGAAACCCAGATCTCCTGGCAGCTTCATCCCCTGCCTTCCCTGGCACTTCCAGGCCTGCAGCTTGGGCTCCCTGGGCTCTACCTGTCTGTGTATGCAGTGCCCACTGAACTGCACATGGCTTTGGGCTTGGCCATCACGGCCTGTGGCTTGGATGCCACAGAGGTTTGTAGCAGTCAAGACCAGTAGGGACATATGGACATGTAACAGCGATATTCATCTTACCCTCCACTACCTCTAAAGCCTTGCTCAAAACTCACCCCTCAGGAAGCTTCCCTGGACAGTTTCCTGTGGTGAACCTGTGTGTTGTGCACACTTCATGTCTCAATGTGAATGTTGTATACTTCCCTTAACTAAATTAAATGTTAAATATGCCTTAATAATTAAATTGGTCAAGTTTCACAGGGACCGTTCAGAGGCTGACAGTATTTTGCCAAAGAGTAAATACCTTTGTCAGAAAACCTGATTTCTTATAAATATCCAAATTTATCAATGGTGTTAGATTACAATTAAACTTCAGAGCACATGTAAGTATTACGTTACTAATGTTCCCATGCTTCCCATGAATTCAGCTCTTGCAAACTGGGCCCAGGGGCCCATATGGAACTATGTACATGGGGTCTGAGCATCCCCCGTAAGAGCTGTTTTTATTTGAATTTGCAGTTTCATCTAGAAGAATTCTTGCAGGCGTGTTCTGTGTCACCGATGTGAGCCTCACAAAAGGGATTTACACCATTCCCTGTTTACATTCCTATTTATGACCACATTGGCACACAGTAGTGCCACTCTGGGATGCCACAGAGAACTAGCATAGGCAAATGTAGCTTCCAAGTGACCCATTTGTGCCAAGCAATAGCCGGATGGCACGGCAGGCTGTGTGGTAAGCAAAGGGTCCTGCATCATTTGGAAGCTGAAAACTATTGCAAGAGTTGCAGGTGAGCTAGTGGGAGGCTGGGCGCCTCTGCTTGCTTGTCCAGGCCTTGGCTCATTCTCAGCAAAGACTGATATCACCCATCTCACCAGAGTAACACAGACTTGAATTCTCTTGGGGCTCTCCCTCCTTTGAAGGGTTCTGTATCTGTTGATAAGAGAGTCACAGTCATCAGCGACTGACACAGAATTAATGTGTCCAGACTTGACTTTGCTTTGCTCTTTATGCTAAAGCCAGGAGATATTACCCATGTCAAGGTTTTAGTGTAGGAATGTGAACCCTTAACTAAATTAAATGTTAAATATGCCTTAATAATTAAACTGGTCAAGTTTCACAGGGACCGTTCAGAGGCTGACAGTATTTTGCCAAAGGGTAAATACTTTTGTCAGAAAACCTGATTTCTTATAAATATCCAAATTTATCAATGGTGTTAGATTACAATTAAACTTCAGAGCACATGTAAGCATTACGTTACTAATAGTGGTTCCATGTACTACTTCTGGTAACAAAAGTAAAGGGGAGCAGGACTGGAAGAGATCTTCCTAGGAAAAGCCTGAGTTAGTGAACTGTGTTTGCTCTTTACTCCACAACATGTGAGACACATCAATACAGGACTGAAGCTTTCATAATCCAGCACTAGTAATTCAGGTTGCATTTAGGATAAAATCACTTTTCAATGATACAATACAAATTCTGTAATTTTTATCTGGAAGTATGAACAGCCCTTGATGATCAAATTGCTGTAAAAGCAATATAAAACCTTCTTCGCTGTTGCTGACCTTTTCCTGGCCTGGGCCCTGCCGGATTTTCTGCAGCTTGAATCTGGTAGGTGTTTGGTGGTCCAGTTTCCCCTCCCCTCCCCCATGGGTTCTGGCAGCCACACAGCTGGGAACCCAGGTGCAGGCAGTAAGGCCAGCAGGTGAAGGATTTGCTTTAGAGTAGAGCCTGCAAACGAGCTCCCATTTCCATCAGGCATCAGTGAGGCCAGCAGCCTGCCCTTGGTGCGTGGTGTCTTCACTCAATTTGAATGGTTGCCAGAGGTGACAAATTAGGACATTTCACATTTTAAATGGATTTCTGGCTTCTCTGGAAAAACCAGAAGAATATTGCTATGGGCTGATTTGTGACCCCTCCAAATTCATATTTTGGAGCCTTAATCCTCGTTTTTATTTGAGATAGAACCTTTAAGGAGGTAATAATGAAAATTAAATGAGATCATACAAATGAGACTCTAGTCTGATAGGACCTATGTCCTCACAAGAAGAGAAAAAGAAACCAGAGACATCTGTCCTTCCCTCCCTCCCTCCCTATCTCTTTGTATCTCTCTCTCCACCCTGTTCCTTTCTCTCCCTCCTTCTCTTTCTCCCTCCAACCCATCTGTCTCACTCTCTTTTTCTCTCTTCCTCCCTGTTCATCTCTCTCCCTCCTCCTACCTCCCCTCTTCCTTCTCTCTCCTCCTCCCTCTCCCCTTTCCTCTCCTCTTCTCTTCTCTCTCTCTCTCCCTCCTCCCTTTTTCTCCCTCTCCCCTCCCCCTCAGAAACCAACCCTAACAGCACCTTGATCTTGTACTTCTACTCCCCAGAACTGTGAGAACATCCTGTGGTTTATGCCACCCAGTCTGTGGTATTTTGTGATGGCAACCCTAGCAAACTGATACAGACAGGAAGCACAAGGCTGCTTTCCTGCGTCAACCTCCAGGTTACCTGGCACACCCTTAGCTTTACTGTCCTCATTTCTCCTGGCCCTATCAGGCATGTGAGTCTGCACCACCTACTCTAGGCTTTTACTCCTCATGGACTTTTCTGTGTCTGAGGCTGGCTAGAGCCCTCAGAAGTGGAGGCTGCCCCAGTGCCATGCCCAGCCTCAGATGGTGGGCCTCTGCTGGCTGGTGGCCCCCACTTCGGCTGCCCAGCCCTCACTGGTGTCTGCAGGTGTGGCAGTATTGTCGGTGCCTTCCTCCATTGCTTCTTGAAGCAGATGACCCTAGGAAGGAGGATCCGCTAAGTCCTTGGGAATCTGATCATATGTAGTGGCTCTGGGAGCTTAGTAAGTTGGGTTGGGGGGAGGGGGTGAGTTGGCAGCATCCTTCTGACTGCCTGTTTCTAAGGAGCTTTTTAAGGCATGTTTTTAATCGCTTATTTATTTCTTTTTTTACCTTTCTTTTGAAACAAAATTCTTCTTTTATCATGGTTCGTCCTGGCTGTGTCACTAAGCTCTTTGTTCCCCAACACCAGTTGGGTCCTAAATCTGGTGTCCAATGTAGAGGAGGCAGAGAATGATATATATGGTGATGTTTGAGTCCCCTGGTCTGCTTTGCCCTAGAATGCCGAGAAGATGAGGACCAAATGGCACCTGGACTCTCAGCATTAGACAGTGCTTAGGATCCATGTACAAATCCTGACTCCATTCTATACATGTTGAAGGACTTGGACACTTTATATAGCTTCTCTCAGACTCTGTGTCCCAAGCTGGGGATAAGAGACACAGTGCTAGCCTCAATGTTGTTTTGAGGATTAAAGAAGAATATGCATACACTATTTATTTGGTTCACCATCCAGAGCATCAAGTGCTGGAGGCAGGTGACTTTGACTACATGTTTCAATGTAAGAGGTGGTTCATATTTAATAGTTGTCAGTAATCTGGGAATTAGTTAAGTGTGGACTGGATCCATGGCAGTGTGTGGGGACAGGAGGTATAGCACAGGGCATCAGCTGGTGACCGTGAAGTCACAGAAGAATCTTATCTGGGGGCTGGAACTCCCCTTGGGGAATGAGTGAGAGGAGTGACAGGAAGAGGCAGCTTTTCCTAGTTTTGTTTCCTCAGCTTTGCCAAAGGAAAAACAAGCAAGTAAGGAGCAAGGTTGTGTGTCCCCTTGAAGCCCTTCTGTCTCCTTCAAGAGTTTCAACACTGGGCACCGGGGTCACTTCCCCTCCTCCCAGCATCCAGTTTCCTTCCCTCTTCCCTCAGATCCTCCTCCCTGGCCACAGCCTGATGACTACTCAAGAGCAAAGGTCACTGGGGTCCAGGAGGGGACTGAGCCACAAAGCAGGGTGGAATATGTGCATCCTTATGTGGGCTTGCTCCTCCCTGAGTGCTTGAGGTGTTCCCCCCCTCCTTTCCCAACTTTAATTAAAACTGGGTCTTCTGTGTCTTGAGGGTCATTTCCACCATGGTCTTTAGGGTCTAAGAGCCCTGGGTTAAAATCCAGGCTTCACACCTGCATGGCCTTGGACAAGTCATGGAACCTCCCTGACCTTGGGTTTCTCATCTGAGAATTGGGAATAATGATACTTCACAGGTTTGGAGTGAGCATGTAAGGGGTGACTTGAGGCCGAGGAAACTGGGATGTGAGCAGGTAAGGGGTGACTCGAGGCTCAGGAAACTGAAGGGCAGCTGCTGTCCAGGCGTGGAGTAGGGGCAAGGCTGGAAGACTTGGTTAGGATGCCTGTCATGTCCTTGCCCAAGTAGGAAATGGGCTGATCTGACTCTTCTTTTTCTCTGTGTGCAGCCGCCCACATAAAAGACAGATCTTCCACACAGATTCCATTCTGTTGAAGGCTATACATGTAAGCCCAGAGGGTGGTGGCGTCCTTTGCTCCTCACAGGCCACTAGACTTTTATGCTCTCCCATGGATCCTAAAGAACCAGCATAAGTTTCCAAGAAGGCACTAGATAGATGTAAAATATATTATCCCAGGTGCGCATACCTCCAAGCACTGCCATCTTATCTCCTCATAACAAGACTTCATCAGGGCAGCCCTCATTTCTGAGAAGCAGTGCAGATGGGGATGGGTATGTTGAAATCTGGACTTTTGACATGTGGCTCAGCCTCTGACCTCTCTCTGGTCAGAGCATCTCTCTGGAAAGGGCACCAGTCTACTGGGTAGTAGTAAGGAAGGGTTTGTGTTTGTGCATATAAGGACCTAGCTGGCATGGCACTTGGACCTAACTAGCATGACACTGAGACTTAGCAGGAGCTCAAGAGGTATAAGGTATGAGGTGCTTGCCAAATCTGACTGCAGGCAGGTTGGTGCCTGTTCTACTCCTCAGAAGTGAGTTCACTGGGAGAGATAAGACTAAGGTGAGGGAGAGGCAAATTTCAGCTCTGCTTTTGAGGTTTCAGGAAAGGATTTTGAACTTTCAGAGTAAGTGTATAAAGGAGGATGGGTTGCTTAGGACTGGGAGGGAGTTCCCCATCACTACAGAGTAAGATTTCTTGTGAGGCCAGAATTCTGGCCCCTGGCCATTTCAGCAGTGCCAAGTGACAGATGAAGTGGGGCATGGAGGTCTTCAGTCTAAAAGAGTTCTTATCCCCTTGTTTCCAGTGCCCTGGGGAGGCTGTTGGTGTATGAAACTGCCCTGAACAATCAAACATCAGAATCAAGCAGACAGCATCAGTCAGACAAAGATGCAGGCCTGCAGAAGGCAGCAGCTCAGGTCCAAGTCTTTCTCAGTTTCCAAGGCCAAGGTTCTCTCTCACCCCATGACCTCCCAGTGACTCTCCTGTTGTCAGTGAGACTAACAGTCTCTCCAGGAACTAGTAGCCCCAGTAAGCAACTTGGCCCAATTGTTCTTCACCATTTTGAATGTTCCTCCTAGAGAATTGTATGTATATGTTATCCAGAACATTCTGATGTAGTGCTGGGAAAGGCCTCTTTATCTCCTTTGGGGCTAGGGATCTGATTAATGTATACTTTGCCTCCATCTGTTCTCTTTTGAAACCTTTCTGAAGATTTTGCCTGATCCTTCAATTCTGCTGGCTTATGTGGGCTGCTGCAGTACAGCTGGGGAGGAGCGGGCACATGGAGCAGTGTGGGAAACAGGCTGGAAGCATGTTATAGTGGCTGGTGGCTACCCAAGGATTTGTTGGCTTCCTACTACCACACCTTGGCTACTTCATGGTAGGTAGAAGTGCAGTGGTGGGTTTCCATATGATTCCATAGTGATGCAATACAATAATATGTGTTAGAGGCGGGCTCGGTGGCTCAGCCTGTAATCCCACCAGTTTGGGAGGCTGAGATGAGTGGATTGCCTAAGCCCACAGGTTTGAGACCAGCCAGAGCAATTTGGTGAGACCTCATCTCTACAATAAAATTTAAAATAGCCATATGTGGTAGCATGCATCTGTAGTTCCAGCTACTCAGAAGGCTGAGGCAGAAAGATCGCTGGAGCCCAGAAGGTCAACGCTGGGGGTGCCACTGCACTCCAGCCTGCGTGGCAGAGTGAGACTCCAACTTTAAAAAAAAAATGTTATTTAGGGTACCCCCGGGAGCAGATCCTGAAATAAGGATTCAATTGCACATAGAAGATCTGTCCTCAGTCCCAATAAACATGAATAGAGGAGTGGGGAAATGAGACAGGGAAGCAAAGGCATTCAGAAGGTTTGTGCATCAGGCCTATTACTGATGTGGACAACTGGAGCTTAATCTCACTGGGGAACCCTGGAAGCCTGTGCAGAACACACTTCAAAGCTAACCCACCTGGGGGCATGGAAGTTGCTTGTATATGCATCCATTCTCATCAGACATTGGTGCAGACTGCCTGACTCATAAGTGGTAAAGTTGGTAGAGATCCAGGCAATCAGACTTCCAGGACCTATGCTTTTAACTACCACACTCTTTCTAGCAAAACGTGGCCTTGCCCATCCCCAGCAAATCTTCCCATTTTCCTACTTGGAAGGGTAACTCAGGAACCCAAAGTGCCCAGTGCAGGACCCTATGGGCCAGTCTGTCATGCCTTCCATCAACACCATTCTGGCAGAACCTGGGGAGAGGGACTTAGCCTCTAATTAGAAACAGTCTCCTCTCCCCTATTCTCAAAGATTGATTGCCAGTTTGCTCCACAAAGCACCCCCCCCCCCCCACCCCATGTCTCCTGCCCCGTGAACTTTGCACCAAGGCTCAGAACTTAGTGCTTATCTGGGATTGGCCACTGCATGTACAGCCAGCCAGGTCCAGATGAGGACCCTGGCCTCCTACTTGTCTGTGGCCACTGCCCCACATCCCCTCCTGCTATCAAGCCTGCCTTGAACCACAGGGACACCTAGAAGAGGGGCAAGTGACAGAGTGATTACTAGAGAGGAACCCGAGATGCCAACTCAGGTTGGAAGTGAGTCTTTCCTCTTCCTTTTCCTCATTTCCTTGAGTGTCTTGCTTTCAGATATTCCCTGGGTGTGTCCGTTTTAGCTTTAGCTTCTATTTGAAGCCATTTTTGTCTGTGATCAGAGCAAAATGTGTATCAACTTGTGCCACATGCATCTGCCTCCCATCTCTCCAGAGAAGGCTTAGTTCAGTTGATTTTTTTCAAACATTAATTTATTTCTTGTCCACTTTCCAGAATTCTGTTGTCATTTATGATAGCAATTTATTTGATTATTTGTTGTTTCCTTTTATTTCTTATATCAAGCAAACACAAAAGAGGATCATATAAAGAGCTCCACTATCACCTTCCACAATTCAATTATCAATATCCTCCTGTCAAATTGGGTTTTCATGCTTTCTTTGCTGGAGTATTTTAGAGCAAACCACATTCGTGCCATTTACCTATAAAGACTTGTGTTTGCTTGTTTCTTGAGCTGCCTAACTTTTAAAATAGCTTTTTTATTCTGAATACATTTTAGACTTATAGAAAAGTTACAAAACCACTTCACCCAGTTTTCCCTAATGTTAACATCTTATAGAGCCACAGTATAACGACCAAAACCAGAACATTCACACAACACGTCAAACTACAGACCTTATTCAGATTCTGCCGATTGCCTCTCTAATGTTCCTTTTCTGGTCCAGGATCCCACATTGTATTTAATTGTTGTGTCTCTTTAGTCTTCTCCAATCTGGGGGCAGCTCCTCAGTAGTCCTTGTTTCTTATGACCTTAACTCTGTTGACTGCTGGCAGGTATTTGGTAGTAAGTCCCTCAATTTGAGTTTCAGGTTTTCTCTACTAGCTAACCTACAGACCTTATTCATAGCCAGAACTGGAGCTAGAACCATTTAGCTCCATTGAAATTATGCATTTTGGTCAAGAAAACCATGGAAGTGAGGTCTCTTCTCTGTGCATCATATCAAGGGGTAAATGATGCCAATATGTTATTACTGGTGATGTTCATTTTGCTTACTTGGTTCAGGGGATGTCTGCCAGGCTTCTCTACTGTAGTTTCTATTTTTATCTCTGTAATTAATATGCACCCCATGAGGAGATACTTTGAGACTGTAAATACCCTGCCTCTCATCATACTTTCACCTGCTAATTTTAGCATCTATCAGCAGATCTTGCCTGCAGCATTTATTACTGTGATGTTTGCCAAATGGTGATCTTCTGTTTCTAACATGCTGCTAAATTTATTAATTGGAATTCTGTAAGGAGGCTCTGTCCCTTCTCTCCTAGTTATTTATTCATGTCAATATTGACTCATGGATATTTATTTTATCCTATGGATTATAATTTATTACTTTTACTTCTAATTTTGTTACTAAAATTGTCCCAGATTTAATGAGTAGGAGATCCTTCATGTGGAATCCTGTGTCTTTTTTGCTATGTCCCCAACATTTTTTTGAATACTTCCTTGTGTTCTGGAATTACAAGATGTTCCAAGCTTATCTTGTACTTTCCCTGTCCCAGCCCTGGAATCAGCCATTTCTCCAAGGAGCTCTGGTGCCTTTGAGGGGAGAAAGGTATTTAGAAACCCAGATCTGGGTGCTGGGTGTATTCATAGCTACCACACTGTTGTTGCTTCTGGCCTGCTCAGTGGACAGAACTAGGAATGGTTTGTATGAGGATACACACTCACAAACACTTCAGCTGTTCCTTCTGCTCATGTTCCTCCCTGTTGCTTTCCTCCTGTCACTCAGCATGAATCCCTCTTCAGTTCCCTGACTCAAATCTGAGACACTCTTTCCTCCCTGCCTTTGCATTTCTTTCTTAAACCCTATTTGTCCTTTCCCTTATTTTATCAGGTTCCCCCCCCCCTTTTTTTCCCTTTTTCCCAATGTCAAGGATGATTTAACTCTCTCTCCTGGCCTCTTTATGGTTCCTGGTTTCTCCTCTCTCCTCTTAGCAAGAAGATGTCAGAACTCCAGCTGAGGGCATGTCTTACTGAGTACACAAGTGTTTCTCTTGAGCAGCTGTGGTACTGTCTATACCACAGTGGTGGTAAGGGTAGCTAGTTCCTGTGGCAGGACCGTGGGACACTGGTCAGAAATGGTCATATATCAGCAACTTAATGTGGCCCAACCTAACAGCACAGTAGTTCTTAGCCTATGGGGCTGGATGGAGAATGTCTAGGTGGACATTATGCAATGTCTAGGTGGACATTATGTCTAGGTGAACATTATGCAATTTGAAAAAGCATAAGCAGACATTGGAAAATGGAATTTATAGATAGATATAGATATGAAGTACCAACTTCAGAAAGTATAGGTTGATGAAATTTACTGGTCTTGAGGTGCAGACATTGCAGAGGAGAGTCTCTTGTGAATGAGGGATTTGTAGGAGAAGGAGACACTGGGTTTCACAGGTCATTTAAGGGCATAGGAGAGTTTCTCTTTATTACCAATGGGTGCATGGGTTGGAAAAGACTGAAGAAACACTGAAGTGTGAGTAGATTTCTCAGCTGTAGGATTCCTGTGCTCAGAGACACTCACTTGTAGATAAACGGGGCTGACCAAAAAGCAGTCAAAACCCAGCTAAGACAGCATTCATGGTGCCCTGCCTCTCACCTGTGGCTGGACCGGAAGTTCCCAGCCCTTGTTCCACAAGAGCCTTGAAGACCTGTATGAAGGGCATGAAGTTCTGCAGGGCCCTCAGGGTAGCTGTAACTTCATCCTCTTAAGACCATGAAGGCCCATTGGGATGTGAATGGGAGTTTTCTTAAACGACTAGCATTGAGTCGATAGGAATTTATTTAAAATTTAAATCATCTTCAGACCATGGGAATGGAATTGCCATAAGGAACACACTTCTGTTTCCCCTTCATGCAGAGTATGACCCATCAGGTTCTTCTGCTCTCTCCCCTCAAGCCCCGCCCCCCAACCCATTCTAGCTCCCAGGCTCTCTCCTTTGTGGAGAGAGACACTGAGCCTGGGGGCTCCTGACTGACTGTTCTACCACTGTTCTCCCAGAGAATCTCCAGGCTGCTCTGCTCAAACACTTGTACTAGCTCCCGTTGTCTGTAGGAGAGAGTTCAAATTCCTTGTTCTGGTAGCACAGCCTTAGCTGATTTTTCTAAGTTCCTCTCCATTTCTTTTCTTTGTGTAACCATCCATTCCAATCAGACCAGACCATTCATTCTCCTTGGGCCACACTCCCTAGACGGGCCACACTCCCTGGACGCCCCTCCCCCTTCCTTTACCCCCTTGAGTTCATATATCTGCTCCCTTTAAAAAGCTTCAGGAAACAGCCAAACCAGGACTTGTTTCTTCCTCAGAGGGGTCTGGTGTTTATTGCCCTTGGGCTCACTAGAGCCTATCGGCTGCCTGTGCTGTGACACTTAGTGGCCTTAGTACTCATTTCCTACCAGCAGATGGCATCGTGTGGGAAATTGTAGATCCTCCTTAGCCCACAGAAAATATGTTTAATTTGCTTTCATTTCTCATAGAAAGGGTTTTTAGCGACAGGGCTTTATTTACCCAAGTTAAGAGGGTCTAGGGGAAACTGATGCCAAATAGATTCCACTGGGTTAGGGCACAGAGCTCAGAAACAGGAAGTGTGACCAGACCCCCCCACATGTTTGCCTCACACATGATACTTTGCAAGCAGGTTCTCTCTTCAAAAACAGAATGTTCTGGCTGTATAAGCCAAAACCCCACCACAACCTGGCTTCAGCAATAAGACAGGTTGCCATCTTGCAGCAGAAGTCCAGAGGTGTGGCTCAGAGATGTCACCGAGGAATTCTGTCTCTTTGTCCATGCCATCCTTGGTATTCTGTCTTTGCTCCCAGGTTGGTTCCCATGTGGTCAGCAGATGACAACCAGCAGCCATGGGACAACACCACCTTGTTCTGTCCAGTGGGTTGGAACGTGTAATGTTCCTCTTCATTCCTTGGCCTGATTGGTCCTGCTCAGGTAATGTGCCACACCTGGACCAGTAACTGGCTCCAGGAGGCTGCTGTCTGCTAGCCTGCCCTCCTGAGATACCAGGTCCTGGCTTCTCTGAGCCCCATGAGTGTCAGAGGGAGGGTGGCTATCTGGACAAACTGGTGATCTTGTTAGGAAGAGGAAGGAATGGGCACTGCAGAAAACAACATTGTCCACTGTGTCATCTGTTAATGCATTTAACAGGGAGGCTGAAGATACAGAGTATTGGCGGCTGGCTGGGCCAAAGGTGCCACAGTTGCCACAGGTAACAACATTCACTGTGTGGTCTCGGTATCCATCTTTGGAAATAATCTTCTCCTGCTTAGATTTAACATCCTTTGTTTCAAATGACTGTGATGAAAAGTGACAGTTCCTGCCTCAGCGCTTCATCAGTTTTTGCTTCGAGTCAGATGAAGGCAGCCAAGTGTGTCCAAAATGTTTTAAAATGCTAAATTTTTTAGTGTATCCCCGTGGCCCTTTATTAACATCTGGTGCCTCGAAGCTTTTTCTTTTTCTCTCTGCTATGTACTCCACCCGAGACTGAAGTGTGCTGACCATTTCTGGCCCAACCTCCGCACCCCCAAGAGGCTTTGAGCACCTCATCCACATCAGACTGGCCCAGACCCTGGAGCTTGGCAAGTGGATGGAGAGGCGGAGAGGCTGGGCTGTGTGAAACACCACCTAACTTCATTCACCAGAATCTGAACACACAAGCTACACAGCTAGGCCTGCTGGTGACCTACTGGTCTTTCCGGCCATTCCCGCTGGGGGACAGCACTGTACTGGGAGTATTTAGGACACTTCCCTTGTTAATCCTGGCTGTGCCACAGACTTGCTGTGTGACAGTGGACAAATTGCTTCTCTGTGTAAAATGAGGACTTGCTTAGTGGTCGTTAACCTTTGTAGCAGTGGAATTCCTTCTTAAAAGCAAAGAACTCCTTTTTCAAATGATCCTTATGGTACCTATGTTAGTTTCCTAGGGCTTCTGCAACAAATTTTACTGCAAACTTGGTGGCTTAAAATAACCAGAACTGTGAGAGAGAGAAAAAAAAAAACAAACTCTAGAGGAGAATCCTTTCTTGCTTCTGGTGGCTCCTGGTCATCCTGGATGTTCTTAGCCTATAACCACATCACTTCAGTCCTTGTCTTCATCTTCATCTGACCTTCTCTGTTTCTCTCTGTATCTTTTTCTATCTCTTATAAGGGCACTCAATAGATTTGAGGTTTGCAAACCACTGGGTACCCAGGGGTTCAGGCAGCCCTGGCTCACCATGTCCATGTCTTCATTTTTGGGCTCAGGGATAATGTTCCCAGCACTTTGACTCCCATGGCAGGTGACCTTTGTGTGGCCTCTCCTTTTAAGATAGAGAGGAAGAAGAATCCCTGTCCACAGCTCTCTTAAGTGGCATCAGAACTCACAAGCATGAGATGTGAATGGGCACTGATTGGGAGTTAGAATACCTCCATCTATTCCCAAGGAAGCAAGAACAACACAGGGAGAGCCTAGTGCCAGCCTGACAGCTTCGAGGGGGAAGAATCCCTTCCCAGGCAAGCCATTGTTAAAATGTTCCAATGTCAGGCTGCGTGTTGCCTACAGCCAAAGTAATCTTCCAAACAGAAGTCATTTGGAAAGTGACTATCCAATCTCTGTGGAGGACCATGGGAGGGAGTCACCTCTCCTTTCTCCCTTCTGAGAGTGAACAATAAAACTATTTCTTTGTGTCCTGGCTTAATCGGGCCTGTGCTTATTCCTGGCATACTGCTTCACATTTGATGCTTAGCTGGTGAGAAGCTAAGATCAGCATGCTGCTATATCCTGATCCTCCAGGTGCCTAAGGGCCAGAGAGGAATATTGGCATGTCCATTGTCATACAGCAAAGGGATAGACCTGGTGTGAAGTTCTGCAGGTTTTGGCTATAGCTATTTGGCCATTTACCTTCCCCTAATGGGAACATTCACATGTATAGTGTGTTTCTATGGGCATAGTAAGATGTCGTTGAAAACCCAAAGATATTTTACAGTGAAGTAAAGCAGAACAGTGACTCATACCAGCTAACACATAGACTACTCACTGCCCAAACCTAGGCTTTAGGGTTGTGGGTTCTTGTGACATGATCCTCATTTTCCCTTTAAGAAGGTGTTTCAGAAAGTGACTGAGTGATGATGATGTGATTATAAGGATAACATTGAGTGTACTCTAGTTTACATACAAAAGGAATACAGAAACATTTCCAAGCTTTTAAACTGGCAGGTGGTGATGTGTTCCTGGCCTGGTTCTTTGGTTAAGAACTACTTGGTTTTTCTCAAACCTGGCTGTACCCCAGATCACACGGGAGCTTGGCAAAAAAGCAGATGCCAAGGAGACTTCAGATTCTGGTCAAAATGGAGTAGACACACTTATCCCTATTTCTCCCACTAATCCAGCTAAAAGCAGTGAACATTGTATATAAAACATCAGAAGACTGAAAGGTGAAGAAAAGTATGTGGGTCAGCTAGGGACACCAGAACTCACAGAACAACACAGTGGCAAATTCTCCGGGTTTCCTTTTTGCCTCCTGTATATTTCATGCTGGGCGACAGAGAAGCCCACAACCCAGAAATGCCTGTGAGCATAGACTAAAACAAGGCCTCAAGGAAGCTTGGTCTCTTTTGTCAAAGGATTAGAAAAGAAGCAACTTAGCAAAACAAATGTTTTTTAACCATAAATACCCTATTCCTGCAAAACACTGGGGAAAATTGCCTCCCCCTTCCAGCTTTAAATGGATAGCATAGACTTCTGCCCTTGCCAAGTGGTAACCAGATCCCCCCCAACCCCTGGCCCCTGGATGGGAAGCCTGGACTTACCACCACCCAGTGGTAACAGGTGTCCCTCACCACCACAATACCTCCCTCACTATCACAGTCCCCTCAAGGTATCAGTGGAGCCTAGACTTCCATCCCCTCCTGGTGGTGATGAGACACCCCTCCTCCACTTTAGGGCATCAGTAGAGGCCAACTGCAGAGCCTGAATTTCCTTCCCCACTTAGCAGTGAGTGTCCCTCCTGACCACGGTGCTATTGGTACCTCCAAGCAGGGAGCCTGGACATCTACCCCCACCCAACATTGAAGAATCAATGCTCTCCCTTCCCTCGCCAGCACAGTTTTAGCAAAAGCTCAATTTAAGTAGGATACAGAGTATCATAACATTATACCCAAAATGTCCAGGACAAGCTTCAGCAAGGAAAGAAGATATAAGGAACTAAATGGAAATTTTAGAATTGAAAAATATAGTAACTAAAATTTAAAAATTACTAGGTAGGCTCAGTGAAGAATGGAGAGGGCAGAAAAATCAGTGGATGTGAAACCAGAAAGATAGAAATTATCCAGCCTGGACAACAGGGAGAAAAAAAAGACTGGGGGAAAAAAAAAAAAAAAAACCAGAGCCTCTGAGACTTGTGGAGACAATAAAACATTTTAAATCTAGTATTTGTATAACTGGAGTCCTAGGAGAGCAGTGTGAGGCTGAAAAAGAATGAAAAGAAATGATGGCTGAATATTTCCTGAATGTGGATGGGAGAAACGTTCAGAATCAAGAATCTGAGCAAACCCAAAGAAACGTCTGTGAAGACCCCTCTAATGAAGCTTCTGGAAACTAGACCAAAAAAAATCTTAAAAGCAGCAAGAGATACATGATGTATTACGTCTAGGGGAAAAGCAATTCAAATGATAGACGTTTCTTATCAGAAGTCATGGAGCTCAGAGAAGGCATCCCAGCACCATTTTTCAAATGCTAGAAAAGAAAATGTTACTCAAAAATTCTATACCCAGTGAAGATATTCTTTAGAAATGAAGGAGAAATCAAGACGTTTTCACATGAAGGAAAACTTAAGAGAATTCATTGCCAGCAGATCCACCCTAAAAGAATGACTAACAGAAGTAAAGAAAGGAAGGAAGGAAACCTTCAAATAATGGAAAGAAACCTGGAACAACAGAAATGGAGAATGAATTTAAAGAGTAAAACTATGGGTAAATGTAACAGACTAGACTTTTTATCTTGAAGATGACAGTTAAAGCTAAAGTTATAACATTGTCTGATATGAGTCTCAATGTATATAGAGGAAATACTTAAGATAATTATATTATAAAGGGGAAAGGATAAGGGAACCTAAGTGGAAGTTTCTATACTTACTTGAAAGGTAAAATGTCTGTACTAGTGGACTGTGGTAAGTTTCAGATGTAATGTCTAGGGCAACCACTAAAAAATCTACACCAAGAACTATAACTCAAAAGCTATAGATGAATCAGAATGGAATTCAAGTAATCTACAAGAAGACGGAAAAAAAACACAGAAGCAAATAACACAGGTTATTTGCTGTACCATACTCCAAACCCACTGAGTCAGAACCTCCAGGATCGGTGCCTAGGAATCCTGGGAATATGGGTTTTTAAGAAGTGCCCCAGTAGTCAGCCAGGTTTGAGAACCTCTGGTCTAGACCAGTTTTTTTTTTTTTTTTTTTGAGTTGGAGTCTCACTCGGTCGCCCAAACTGGAGTGCAGTGGCTGCTTCCGGCCACCGCGCCTCGACCTGCTGGGCTCCGGCGATCCTTCCGCCTCAGCCTTCCAAGTAGCCGGAATTACAGGCATGCGCTACCATGCCCGGCTGATTTTTTGATTTATTGTAGAGATGAGGTCTCGCTGCCCAGGCGGGTCTCGAACTCGTGGGCTCAGGCGATCCACTCACCTCAGCCTCCCAAAGGTGTGGGATTACAGGCTGAGCCACCGAGCCCGGCTTTAGACCAGTATTTTTTAAGCAGCAAGTTCCCAACCCTATTAGTAGGTTGGAAAATCAGTTAAGATTATCAAAGCTTAAAATGAACTTAGAGTAGAGAGAACTAGAAAAAGGGAACTCTGGAGTGTATTACACCTGGTAGGGTAATTCTGACCAAGGAGTTACATAACACATGTGTATGTGTGTGCTCTACCTTTGGATGAGGGAAGGCCAGGAGAGCTCTTGCCTCAACTAAAGCTGACGGGGTAGATAGACATGTGTGCCAGTCCTCCCAGAGCAGTGATCTGCTCATTAATGTACCCTGTATTGGGTTTTGTCCTTTCTCTGTCTTTCCTACTCTACTATGAGTATTTCTTGGGATCATTTCTCAAACTTTGGACTCAAATCCTTATCTTTGACTTTGAACCTAGCTGAAGACACTTTGATTCTTTTGGTCACAGGGAGGTAGAAATTGCATCAGAAGTTGGCTGCAAGGGAATAAGGGCAGATACTCCCTCCCTCGTACAGTGCCCAGCAGGCTGCAGGTGTTACTTGTGCTGTTCCTGTGTCACTGAGGATGAGATTCTTAAACTCTTTGAACAGACCTGGTCTCCAGAGCATGTGTGATACCCTTTGTGATATCGCAAAAAAGTGGAGTAAAAGCCCCTTCCAGCCAGCCCTCTTTGTAGGTGTGTGTATGTGAGAGAAGGTATTTAGAACCCTTTTGGGTTTTTCCCTCAGTGTACAAAACATCTGTCAATGGTGACACCCAGACACAATTCTCTTACTTGATCACTGAAGGGGCAAGTTTCTACCTATCCTTTTATGGATTCTAACTAAAAGCAAGCAGTCATGGTTTCTAAAGGGCTTTAAGTAGGAACAGATCTTAACCAATCTTCACCCTGTGCAGGTATCTCTTAGAAAGGGCATGCTGGGGTCTTGCTGTGCAACCTGGGAACAATGTTCACAGGTGCCTTCAAAGCCAGTTGTTCCCATTTGAGGAAAAGTCATTATATGGCAGCCCAGGAGTGTCAGGCCCCTGAAGGGGATTTTCCCTATGGTCACTCTTGGTTGGCTTTTGCTGCAGCATGGCTTCATAACAAACAGCCTCAGAATTTGTGACAAATGATAATTCAGCTCAGGTGTCTGTGTGTTGGCTGATCTTGGCTGGGTTTGGCTGATGGCTCTGCTGATCTTGGCTCACTCAGGCATCAGGGGATCAGCTGAACCAGACTGTGCCAGGCCAGAGCAACTCTGCTCCTCACAGATCTCCTCTTGGGGCTGGCAAGTTAGCCTGAAAACATTCTTCTTATGACAGTGTCATAAGTATAAAGAGGGCAAGGCCAGTCCAAACCTTTGATTATGTTCTATCTGCTAGCATTTCACTAGCCAAAGTAAGGTATATGGCCAAGCTCCAAGTCAGGTTCAGGGCTGTGTACTCCACCATGAAAGCAACAGGGAGGCCATGAATATTTTGAACAATCATTTAATCAACCATGCCTACCAATGTGCAGACACAGTGCCTGGCATATAGTGGGAGCTTATAATGACTCCAGGCAGACTGGGTCAACTCCTTTTTCTTTTCCTTCTCTCCTCCTGCAGGCTTTCACTGGTCCTCGTGGTGCCAATGGGAATGGGTGAAGCCCACCTGGCCACTTCCCAGCGGCCATCATCTCACTAGGGCCTCCCCGTGGCATTAGGATGCACCTCTCAGCCGTGTTCAATGCCCTCCTGGTGTCTGTGCTGGCAGCGGTCCTGTGGAAGCATGTGCGGCTGCGTGAGCACGCGGCCACTCTAGAGGAGGAGCTGGCCCTCGGCCGACAGGCCCCGGAACCAGGCCCAGCACTACGGATCGACTACCCGAAGGCACTGCAGATCCTGATGGAGGGTGGCACGCACATGGTGTGCACAGGCCGCACGCATACGGACCGGATCTGCCGCTTCAAGTGGCTCTGCTACTCCAACGAGGCCGAGGAGTTCATCTTCTTCCACGGCAACACCTCCGTCATGCTGCCCAACCTGGGCTCCCGGCGCTTCCAGCCAGCCCTGCTCGACCTGTCCACCGTGGAGGACCACAACACCCAGTACTTCAACTTCGTGGAGCTGCCCGCCGCTGCCCTGCGCTTCATGCCCAAGCCGGTGTTTGTGCCTGACGTGGCCCTCATCGCCAACCGCTTTAACCCCGACAACCTCATGCACGTCTTCCACGATGACCTGCTGCCACTCTTCTACACCTTGCGGCAGTTCCCAGGCCTGGCCCACGAGGCACGGCTCTTCTTCATGGAGGGCTGGGGCGAGGGTGCACACTTCGACCTCTACAAGCTCCTCAGCCCCAAGCAGCCTCTCCTGCGGGCACAGCTGAAGACGCTGGGCCGGCTGCTATGCTTCTCCCATGCTTTCGTGGGCCTCTCCAAGGTCACTACCTGGTACCAGTATGGCTTCGTCCAGCCCCAGGGCCCGAAGGCCAACATCCTCGTCTCAGGCAATGAGATCCGGCAGTTTGCACGGTTCATGACGGAAAAGCTGAACGTGAGCCGCACAGGAGCTCCCCTGGGTGAGGAGTACATTTTGGTCTTCAGCCGTACCCAGAACAGACTCATCCTGAATGAGGCAGAGCTGCTGCTGGCACTGGCCCAGGAGTTCCAGATGAAGACAGTGACGGTGTCCCTGGAGGATCACACCTTTGCAGATGTTGTGCGGCTGGTCAGCAATGCCTCTATGCTGGTCAGCATGCATGGGGCCCAGCTGGTCACCACCCTCTTCCTGCCCCGTGGGGCAGCTGTGGTGGAACTCTTCCCATATGCCGTCAATCCCGACCACTACACCCCTTATAAGACACTGGCCACACTGCCTGGCATGGACCTCCAGTATGTAGCCTGGCGGAACATGATGCCAGAGAACACAGTCACACACCCTGAGCGGCCCTGGGACCAGGGGGGCATCACCCACCTGGACAGGGCCGAGCAGGCCCGAATCCTGCAGAGCCGTGAGGTCCCGCGGCACCTCTGTTGCCGGAACCCTGAGTGGCTCTTTCGAATCTACCAGGACACCAAGGTGGACATCCCATCCCTCATTCAAACCATACGGCGCATGGTGAAGGTTCGGCCAGGGCCGCGGAAACAGAAGTGGACAGTCGGCCTGTACCCAGGCAAGGTGCGGGAGGCTCGATGCCAGGCATCAGTACAGGGCGCCTCCGAGGCCCGCCTCACCATCTCCTGGCAAATCCCATGGAACCTCAAGTACCTGAAGGTGCGGGAGGTGAAGTATGAAGTGTGGCTGCAGGAGCAGGGGGAGAACACCTACGTGCCTTACATCCTGGCTCTGCAGAACCACACCTTCACTGAGAACATCAAGCCCTTCACCACCTATCTGGTGTGGGTTCGCTGCATCTTCAACAAGATCCTCCTGGGACCCTTTGCAGATGTGCTGGTGTGCAGCACGTAGCGAGCGGGCCACAGCCAGGCCTCAGGGGGTGAGATGGCTCCTCCTGTTTGGCATCCCTGGGCCCACTGATCCCGCTGTGGTGACTTCTGGGAACTGTTTATTTATTGAGCAGGCCTGTGCCTCCATGTTGTCTTACTGCATCTGGGGTGTGGTGTTCCCAACACTCCTCTTCATGCCGGAGTGCTGGGACCCCTCTCCTCTTCTCCCTTTCTGATCATCCATACCCTGGAGAAGTTCCTTAGTGGGCAGGAGGAGGAGGAAGGAAAGTGAGAATCCCAAGGAAACTCTCTGGCTAGGTGATCATGCTTTTCCTACTGACCCCTCTGGTATCCAGGTTTCTGGAAACTGAGTAATCGTGGGGTTTGTTTGGATAGGTGGTTCATCAGCTTCCATCCCCATGAAGTTTATCTGTAGCCCAGAGAAGGGTGTGTTTGGAATATTCATTAAATGATTCTAATCAGCTTGGTCAAGTCTTCTCACTGGATGATAGGAAGGGGGCTGGCAATCAAAACCTGGATGCCTGTTAATCTTAATTGCCCACCAAGGAGATATGACAGTGGGGAAGTGTCAGGGCCTGTGAAGTGAGTAGCTGGCTGGATTTCACTTTGACTTGCTGCGTTGATATCACATTTCTATCGGCATGGGATACAAGCTTGGATGTAGGTGGGAGAGGGCTGTGGGTAGAAAGAGACATATCCAACATGGGTTTTTCTTAGGCTCAGCTAGACATTCAGACTTACATGACCTGGACAGACCATATCTGGTGTCGGATTCACTTAGAAAGATGGAGGATGGGACGCCTAACCTGCCAGCAGGGCATGTCAGCAGTTCTCATCCACAGGAGAACTCCTCACATCAATCCAGGGCCTCTCTCTTACCCTCTCCTCCAGGTGAGAGGAGAGGAGAGGGAAGGATGAGGAGATGAGATTTACACAGTAGATGCGAGGTCACCTTGGCTCAGAAGCCCCTTGTCCCATAGGAATCAACCACCCACACTTTTAGTTCCCATGATTCCTCAAGGGACTTGCCCAGTTAGAAGAGTTTTCACACATAGGGAAGCCTAAGGCTGTGGTTCTCTACCAGATGTTTTAGCTTATTCTTAGTCCTTCCACTCCAGTAGTTTATCAGTCAGAGGTCAAAAGCTACCAACAGCAGTTTTGCCTGATACCACACCTGACATTCAATTAGCTGGCTTGTCTGGCTTCCATGAGAACAGAGCTAGAAAGTTAACCCAAGATCACATTTGTCCTGAGAGAAGAAGGGGTTTTGGCCTTTTATTGTAGGGAGACCTGCTGTAGGTCTGACTCCTGTGAAGGGAAGAGGGAAAGAAGAGGGGATGAGGAGGTGGTACCTCAGGCCATAGTGCTAAGAATCTTTCACCAGGCTGATTCGGAGTTCTTGAGTCAAAAGTGTCCACTAGACAAATATCCCGGCCATGCTAGTCATTGGCTGAGAGCCACTGTGGGAATGTGGCCTCAGTGTCTGTACTGTGGTAGAGTCAGCACAGTCATTGAGCTATCCCACGCTCTCAGCTACTGGAGATCTGAGTGGCGCATTTTCATGGTTACCATTGCCTTCATGACATTCCTTTTACCGAAAATATCTTTCTCCCTAACTATAGCTTCCATCTGCCACCACCACAAACTGCCATGTGAATCCACGCATCAAAGCTCAGATCAAAACCTGAAGTCTTAGACACTGCTGGAGTGGGGGAGCAGAATGGTCCAACCACTTGGGAAAACATTTGGTAGTTTCTACCAAAGCTGACACTTAGCTACCCTATGTCTCAGCAGTTCCACTTCTCAATATATACCCAAAAGAAATGAGTGCTTAAGTCAGCAAAAAGATATGTCTAAAATGTGCACAGCTCTGCTCTTAATAGCCAACACTCGGGCAAACCCTTTAGGTCTCCTCCCACTGTGGGAGCTTTTCTGTCCTCTCAATGAATCCTGCTTTAAAAAAAAAATAGCCAACACTCTAAAGAACCCAAGCACCCATCGACAGGTATGTTCATACGGTAGACACAACAAATTCTTAAGAATGTGTACGTGTGGCAGGGCTCGGTGGCTCAGCCTGCAATCCTAGCACTTTGGGATACCGAGGTGAGTGGATTGCCTGAGCCTGCGGGTTCGAGACTCGCCTGGGCAACTTGGCAAGACCTCATCTGCACAATAAAACAAAAATTAGCCAGGTGTGGTAGCGTGTGCCTGTAGTTCTGGCTACTTGGAAGGCTGAGGCAGAAGGATCGCCAGAGCCCAGCAGGTCGAGGCTGCGGTGGTTGGAAGCGTGCCACTGCACTCCAGTCTGGGTGATGGAGTAAGACTCCAACTCAAAAAAGAATATACATACAACAATGTGAATCTCACAAACATAACATGGAGTAAGAGAAGGCAGGCCCCAAAGAATAATTACTGTATGATTCGATCTCTATGAAGTCCCAGGACAGGAAAACAAATTCATGGTGATAGAAGTCAGAATTGTGGTTACCGGGAAAGGGTGAAGACTGGGATGGATACAAAGACACTTGAGGCTGGCAGCATCTTGGGATATTCATGCAAGCAGTCATCAAACTTACATGCAGATTAATGCATGCCACACTCCACCCTTTATGTATGGTACACCTCAAATAAAACGGAAAACCTCTCAGCCCAAGGGCCAGCTCTTCTGGAAGGCTCAGTTTGTGTCTCTTCCAGCTCCCCAGATGTCTAGGCCTGTCACATCCACAAACCCCCCGACCCTGCTGACCCTGCCACGGCCTCCCTGCCACTGCCTCCCTGGAAGCACTCATCTCCCTTCAATGGGTTACTGCTGGGCAGGGAGCTCAGTGAGACTTTGCTTCATGTGGGTCACAGCAAAGCAGCGCTCAATGAGTGGTTCATTGGTTCCATGAATAAATGAATTTCTGCCTTTGTCCGAATTGTTTTTTACAGATTGGAAGTCCTGCTTTATGTGAAACTTTGTCCCATAATTTTGTTTTCTTAACACGAACACTCTGCCATGTAACTGGCCGCCATTCTTTAAAACAAGACTCTGGTTGGCTATAGAACATTGCACGAAATCACCGGGAATCATGCCTCCTTCCCCCAGGGCACTCTTAGGTGGAGGAGCATAGATCCAGACTCAGCAGCCCAGGCCACCCCTCCACGGCCCTGAGTAGTAGCAGCTTTTCTTCTTTTGCTGCTGCTTTCTTAAAAAATATACCATATTTCTTTTATTGGAGTTTAGTGTGTTTACAGGGAAATGCATAAGTTGATGGTGTAGAACTTCATGAGTTTTGACAAATACATCCATGTAACCCACACCCCTAAAAATGGAGACCATCTCCATCATCTCCATATTCACAGTGTTATCGTGTTTTAATCTTTGACACCTTAGTATGCAAACGTTTTCTCCACACATATGTGGAGAAATATATATATATATATACACACACACACGTATGCATACGTGTGTGTGTGTATATGTATATATATGAGTTACAAGAGCTTATTTAACATTAAGGGAATTTACATTTTCTCTATTCTATTTATTTTAGGTATGCATCTCAGCACTTCATGCCATCAGGTGAAAATAAGCAAGAGGACCTGGGGTCTAGGACATACAGTAGGCTCCACAGATCAAAACCCATCTCAGGTCTCCCAGCATCTCTCTGGTTCACGTCTCCACAGCCCTAGGCCTCTTTTCCTCTTCCACCTTCCCCTACTGTGAGTCAGCTCTAAGGATATCTCACTGGCTGTGGGTGGGATAGCAGCAGGGAAGTGCCAGGCCAGGATGGGGGTCCATGGGGAAACGTCAACCCACAGGGACTCCCCCAGGTGTTCCTCAGCCCCAACCAGCCTTTGGCAGCTCCTGCTCAGCACACCCGCTTGTGGTCAGGCACTCTGGGTGCGTCAACCTCTGCACCAGGCACTGCCCAACAGTCTGTGTGGTTCACAGCTGATGGAGGGCCTAGTTAAGTCAGGGCTCCTACTCTTCAGGACAGGAGGGCGTTTCAGGTCTCCAAGTCCTCTTCCAGATATAAGGAAGACAAAGATATGCTGCTGCCATCAGTCTTTGCAGGGCTGTGGTTCCATACCTTCCTTGTCCACAGCACTGGTGACTACGATGGCCTCCCTTAGTATGCAGCTCTGGGGTCTAGGTCCCTACCCAGCAGCAGAGTGAGGCCAGCTACGCAGTTGTGGCCACACTAAACCTGTGGAAAGAGCAGCCAGAGTGTGGTACCTTAAAGAGATGTGGTTCAAAGCCTCCTGTGTTGTTTCTCTTTATATTATTTTTATGTATGGATTTTTGAATGCCAAATATATTTTAATTAATTTTTTTTTTTTTTTTGAGTTGGAGTCTCACTCTGTCACCCAGACTGGAGTGCAGTGGCCGCTTCCAGCCACCGCAACCTCAACCTGCTGGGCTCCGGCGATCTTTCCGCCTCAGCCTTCCAAGTAGCCGGAATTACAGGCATGCGCTACCACGCCCGGCTGATTTTTTGATTTATTGTAGAGATGAGGTCTCGCTGCCCAGGCGGCTCTCGAACCCGCGGGCTCAGGCAATCCACTCACCTCAGCCTCCCAAAGGCGCGGGATTACAGGCTGAGCCACCTAGCCCGGCTAATTAATATTTTTAAATCCCCTCATTCCAAGCAGTGGTACAGTCAGAAAACTGTTCCCATGTGCCCTTCAATGAAAGGAGTTTCATATCTCTTCTCAAATAAAAAAACTTCATGAAGTCACACACAACTAATTTAGAATTTGAGAATTCTCTTCTGGATCCTGGGGATACAAAGTACAAGAAGATGTCATCTTTGCTTTCTGTGAGCTTATATCTAATGGAAATCAAGTTGTCTGTTTTGGAGTGTTGTACTGTCAGACTTCTTTTTTTTATAATCAATATTTTTTATTATGATATTGTGGGGTACAGTTAAGGGTTAGGTATACAAATATGCTTCGTTCAGGCACCCTTGTTTATAAGAGGTGTCTCCCCGTCCCCAGACAGATGTTTACTACCATTAATCCCATTCCCTTCTCCCCAGCCCCATAGTTTCCCACAACTGTCAGTCGTAATATGTTGGATGATCAAGGTCCACTATATGAGTGAGAACATGTGATACTCAGATCTTTGTTTCTGTGAGAGGTCACTCAGTATTATAGACTCTAGTTCCATCCAAGTTGCTATGAAATTCATGATTTTGTTCTTTTTTATGGCTGCATAGTATTCCATCATGTATATGTAGCACATTTTAAAAATCCAGTCCTCTTTTGATGGACAGCATGGTTGGCTCCAGGTTCTTGCTATTGTGAACAATGCTGTGATAAACATTCGTGTGCAGGTATCTTTTTGATAGAGTGATTTGAGTTCTTCAGGATATATTCCCAATAGGGGGATTGCAGGGTCCTATGGGAGGTTGATATTTAGAGCTTTTAGGAATCGCCACACTGCTTTCCACAGAGGTTGCACTAGTTTACACTCCCATCGACAGTGTAGAAGTGTTCCCTTTTTGTCACAACCTCTCCAGCAACTGTTATTTTTTGAGTTATTGATAATTGCCATTCTGACTGGAGTTATGTGGTATCTCAGTATGGTTTTGATTTGCATCTCCCTGATGATTAGTGAGGTTGAACATTTCTTCATGTATCTGTTGGCTGCTTGGATGTCTTCCTTTGAGAAGTGTCTGTTCATATCTTTGGCCCATTTTATAATGGGGTTGTTTGTTTTTTTCTTTTCAGCATGTTTGAGTTCCTTGTAGATCCAAGATGTTAAGCCTTTGTCAGACCTGGAGTTGGCAAATACTTTTTCCCAATCTGTAGGCTGTCTCCCTGCTCTCTTGATGGTTTCTTTGGCTTTGCAGAAGCTTGTCAGTGTAATGAAGTCCCACTTGTCTATCTTATCTCTTATGACCTATGGGTTTCGGGTTTTGTTCAGGAATTGGATGCCAGTTCCAATTTCCATGAGGGTATATCCTTCATTTTCTAAGGTTCTTATGGTTTGAGGTTTTACATTTAGGTCTCTGATCCATTTGGAGTTAATTTTTGTGTATGGGGATAGATAGGGGTCCTGTTTCAATCTTCTGCATGTGGTCAGCCAGTTTTCCCAGCACCATTTCCTGAATAGGTTCTCCTCTCCCCAGTCGTAGGTGGTGGCAGCTTTGTCGAAGATGAGCTGGTTGAGAAATTGAGGTTTCGCTTCTGGATTCTCAATTCTATTTCATTGATCTATATGCCTGTTCCTATACCAGTACCAAGCTGTTTTGATGATTGTAACTTTATAGTAAAGTTTGAAGTCTGGCAATGTAATACTGCCTGCTTTGTTTTTTTTGCTGAGGCTTGTTCTGGCTATTCTTGGTCATTTGTGTTTCCATATGAATTCCTGTTTTGTTTTTTCTAGGTCTGAGAAGAATGTTGCTAGTAATTTGATGGGTATTGCATTGAATCTGTAGATTGCCTTAGGTAAGATGGACATCTTCACAATGTTGATTCTTCCAACCCATGAGCATGGGATATTTTTCCACTTGTTTGTGTCATCTTTGATTTCTTTGAGCAGAGTTTTGTAGCTTTCATTGTAAAGGTCTTTCACATCTCTGGCTAGGACGATGCCAAGGTATTTCTTTTTTTTTTTTGTGGCTATTGTGAATGGAATTGTGCTTTTTATTTGGGTTTCTGTTTGTTTATTATTGGTGTAAAGAAATACGATTGTCTTTTGCACATTTATTTTATATCCTGAGACTTTGCCAAAGGCCTTTATCCATGTAAAGAGATTTTTGACAGATTCTCTTGGGTTTTTAAGGTACACAATCATCTCATCTGCAAAGAGAGATAACTTGACTTCCTCTTTTCCTATTTGGATACCCCTGATTGCCTTCTCTTCTCTGATTGCTCTAACCAGGACTTCCAATACTATATTGAACAGGAGGGGTGAGAGGGGGCATCCTTGTCTTGCTCCAGTTTTCAGGGGAAATGGTTCCAATTTTTGTCCATTTAGGAGTATGCTGGCTATGGGTTTCTTGTAGATGGCTTTTACTATTTTGAGGTATGTTCCCCATATGCCTAGATGTTCGAGGTTTTTATCAGAAGGGGTGCTGGATTTTATCAAAAGCTTTTTCTGCATCTAATGATATAATCATGTGGTTTTTGTTTTGACATCTGTTGATGTATTTAGTTACATTTATAGTTTTATGAATGTTGAACGAGCCTTGCATCCCTGGGATGAAGCCTACTTGGTCATGATGGATGATTTTTGAGATGTGTTGTTGAATCCGGTTTGCTGGGATCTTGTTGAGAATTTTAGCATCTGTGTTCATCAAAGATATTGGCCTGTACTTCTCTTTCTTTGTTGGGTCTTTTCCTGGCTTGGGTATCAATGTGATGTTAGCTTTGTAAAATGATTTGGGAAGAGTTCCATCTTTCTCAATCGCCTGAAATACCTTCAGTAGGATTGGATTCAGCTCCTCCTTAAATGTCTTGTAGAATTCTGCTGGAAAGCCATCTGGTACAGTGCTTTTTATTGTAGGTGGTTTTCTTATTACAAAGTCAATTTCCTTGATTGTTATCGGTCTATTTAGGGTCTCAGTTTCTTCTTGTTTCAACCTAGGTAGGTTGTGTGATGACAGAAAGTCCTCCATTTCCTTGAGTTTTCAAATTTGTTTCCATACAGGTGTACATAGTAGTCTCTAATGATCTTTTGTATTTCTTCAGGGTCAGATGTGACTTCATCTTTTGTATTTCTGATTGTGCTTATTTGGGTTTTTTCTCTCTTTTTCTTGGTCAGTCTAGCTAGGGGACCATCGATCTTGTTTATCGTTTCGAAGAACCAGCTTTTTGTTTCATTGATTTTTTTGTATTATCTTTTTGTCCTCTATGTCCTGGATTTGGGCTTTTATTTTGGTGATCTGGAATCTTCTGCTGAAATTAGGGTTTTTGTGGTCTTGCTTTTCCAGCTTCCTGAGGTGGCTTGTAGGCTGTTAATTTGTGATCCTTCCATTTTCTTCATGTGCGTTTGTAGGGATATAAATTCCCCTCTTACTACAGCTTTCATGGTGTCCCAGAGATTTTGGTAAGATGTTTCTTCATTATCATTTCTTTCCAGGTATCTTTTGATCTCTGTTTTGATTTCATCATTGACCCAGGGGTTGTTTAGCATCATGCTGTTTAGTGTCCATGTCTTTGTGGGTTTTGGGGGGACCTTGTTGGTGTTAATGTTTATTTTTATTCCACTGTGATCCAAGAAGGTGCATGGTAGAATTTCAGTCCTTTTAAATTTGCTTATGCTTGACTTATAGCCAATTATGTGGTCGATCTTAGAATACGTTCCATGCGGTGATGAGAAGAATGTGTATTTTGTGGTCTTTGGATGGAATGTTCTGTAGGTATCAATTAAGTCCATTTGGTCAAGAGTCACAAAAATCATTGCTGATTTTTTTTTCCTGATCATCTGTCTAGGGTTGTGAGTGGGGTATTGAAGTCCCCAGTTATGATGGTGTTAGAGTCAATATCTTTCTTTAGTTTTCCTAGAAGTTGCTTTATGAAAGTTGGCACACCTATGTTGGGTGCATATATGTTTAGGACAGATATTTCTTGTTGATGGAATGAACCTTTTATCATTATGTAGTGGCTCTCTGTATCTTTTTTAATTTTTGATAGCTTAAATGGTATTTTGTCTGAAATTAGGATCACAACTCCTCCTTTCTTTTGTATTCCATTCACCTGAAAATTTGTTTCCCATCCTCTTACTTTGAGTCTGTGCATGTCCTTTCTAGTGAGGTGGGTCTCTTAAAGGCAGTATATTGTTACCTGGTGATATTTTATTCATTTTGCCATTCTATGTCTTTTTGGTGGTGCATTTAGTCCATTCACATTCAAGCTAATTATTGAAATGTGAGAGTTCGTCCCTATCATAGAGTTCTTATAGAGTTGTTGTTCTTCCACTTGGTTTTTTGTCTTTCTTTTGATTTGGGGGTTGGTTCATGTGTATTTTATTCTTTTTCCTGTACTCCTTTGAAGAACGTTGTTCTTTTTTCCTTTTCTTCTGTGTTTAGTACTTTCTTAAGTGTTTCATGTAGAGGTGGTTAGGTTGCAGCTTAAGTTCTTAGGGATTGGATATCTGGGAAAGATTTTAATTCTCCTAAGCTGATGAAGCTTAACTTGGCTGGGTAGATTATTCTTGGTTGAAATTGTTTATCTTTTAGGACTTTGAAGATAGGGCTCCAAGCTCTCCTAGCCTGCAGGGTTTCAGTAGATAAATCTGCTGCTATTCTAATTGGTCTTCCATGGTAGGTGATCTGACCTTTTTCTCTTGCTGCCTTTAGAATTTTTTCTTCTATGTCTACTTTATTTAGGTGAATTATTATGTGTCTAAGAGTTGGTCTTCTCATTTGTTGTCTTGCAGGGGTTCTCTGAATCTCTTGTGTTTGAATTTTTGCATCACTGATTAGATAAGGGAAGTTTTCTTGAATGATCTCATGGAGAGTTTGTTCCAGTGCGGTCTCTGTCTCTCTTTCTGCCTCAGGAAAGCCAATTACTCTTAGGTTCGGTCTCTTGAAGTAATCGCTCATCTCTTGAAGGTTTTGTTCTGTCTTTTTTAGCTTGTTTTCTGTGTTTCTAAAAGTTTGGGTTAGTTCTATATTTTGGTCCTCAAGCTCTGAGATTCTTTCTTCTGCTTGGGTAATTCTGCTTTCCATGCTTATCAGTTTGTTATTTATTTCATTCACAGTATTCTTTATTACTGTTATCTCAGATATCAGCTCCTTCCTAGTTTCTTCTTGTCTCTCCTCAATTCTTTTTCATCTCTCCATTAATGTCTTGATATCTAGGTTTGTAGTTTGGGACCAGTCATTCTGGGGACTCTTCATTGTTTGCATTCCAAAGTCAGTTTTCTCAGTGTCTGCCCTCCCAGGGGTCTGGGAGAGGCCCATATTCTTCTTTTGGTTTTTCTTCATTTTTGTAGATTTTTCTCTCTCCCCCCCTTTCCCTCCCCTTCTTTAATTCTGTTTTTCAGGGAAGGTGGGGTTGCTTTAGTTTCACTTGTGCAATCTCCTGTTCTTCTTTATGAGGGTCCTCTGGCTTTGTTCACTTTGGAGGTTGGAGTGTGGCTGTGGGCTGTACTTTTTGCAGATTTGAGGTTTAATTGAGGGGGAAGTTGTGATTCAGAATCTATATGCTGATTCCAGCATCCACCAATAGGTTTATGGGCACACTGGAACCTATTTCCCACTGCCTTACAATCTGTATGTGCAGCGGTATGTAGGTTTGGTCCCTGGATCAAAAGGAGGTGCAAAAGAGGAAAATAATGGAGGAAGCGGGGGTCAATAGGAAGTTAGAAAGAGAGGAGAGTGAGAGGGAAAACAGACATACATACCAACTAACAGGTGAAAAAGAGACACAAGGCCAGAGAGAAGTGAAAAAAACACGTGAGCAAAATTCCTAAACGATACTGGTAGCTACACAGAGACAGACCAATAAAATCATGAAACAGATAACGTAAGTCAGAAAGCGAACAAAAGTGAGCAAAACAAATAGTCAGAATGATAAAATCAAAAGTCAAAATAAGAGATCAGACTAGCTTTGGAATCTTTCCTGAGTGTCTAAAGTCTCTTCAGCTCTGATCTCCAGCTTCTCCCCTCTGTTTTCCTTGCAGGCAGCTAGATTTACTGGCAGCTTGGGTTTTTTTGTTTTGTTTTGTTTTTTTAGCCTGCTGCCTGGGAGGTCTATGACGTTGCCTTTGTCTGATTCAGCAGGGGAGGGGCTTTGTCTCCTGTTTAGCGATGTTACCTTAGGAACTGAGGTGGAAGTTGCTGATAGGTGGGTCGGGCAATGCAAATCTCTGTCTGAAGAATGGCTGAGGTGGCAGCTTCACTTTCGCGGATCTTTTCTCTCTGCTCATCTGGATCCCTGTGTTATCCACTGTGATGGACTGTGCTGGAGTAGGAGGCACCGGGGATCAGCTGCACAGCTGGGCACTGGGTCCAGGGTGCCACCAGAAGCCTGGGGTGGAGGAGGGGGTCAGGAGTTCCCTCCTCTGGAGCTAAGAGCCTCCAATTAGCACCTCCTTAAGATATGCTGTTCCCTTACACAAGCATGAGATTACACACTGAGTGCCTCAGCCAGGGTGGGCCCAGAGCTCCAGAGCTGCAAAGCTCCAAAGGGCAGATGGTGGGTGTCGAGAGTGGCCATAGGTCCCTCACAGGGTAATTCAGCCAGAAATGGGACCGGTATCTCTGAAGGGCGGGTGCCCAGAGCCTCCCTGGGTGACCGGCAGCTTGGTGCTGGGTGCTGGGTGAGACGATGTAGCCAGGGAGGGAGGCGAAACCTGGGACTCCCGCATGGGCAGGAGTCACATATAGTGGAGCAGCAGCAGCTGCCAGGGGCCACAATATATGGCCCTGCATGGGACCGAAGGTCCCCGGGCCTCGGACCAGTGTAGCTGGCGGTGGGCAGGGCAGTGGGGGAAGAAAAGTAAGAGTCTTTTTGGAACTCACATTCAGAGAGTCTCACAAATCCACCTATGCTGTCACCATCTTACCAGAACCTCTGTCAGACTTCTGATGGGTTCAGGTAGGCTAGCCTTTTCCTAGGGTTGCTAGAGTTAGTGAACAAAAATATGGGACACCCAATTCAACTTGAATCTCTAACAAACAATGAATGTTTGGCAACACTACCTTATCCAACTAATGGAAAATGGGGTTGGGGGTGGATTACCATGAGGTGAATAACTCCCTCCCCCAGCATGCCCAAAGCACTCCTATTTACCAAGTGGAACTACAGAGACACTGATGGGGAGGGAAGACTCAGTCATGCCGCCACTAAAATAAGAAACAGCTGCAATACCAAATGCCAGCAAAGCTGCAGAAAAACTGGCTGCTTTATGCTCACTGTTGGGAAGAATGTAAAATGGTAGTCTGGGAAAATAGCAGTTTCTTAAGAAACTAAACCTATACTTACCACATCACTTAGAAATTTGATTCCTGGGCATTCACCCCAGAGAAAAGAGAATTATCTTCATACAAAAACCTGTACACAAATGCTCCAAGCAATTTTAACTTGCAATACCTAATCATTGGAAATGACCCAAATGTACTTCAGTGGATAAACTGGTGAACAAGCCATGGCACAGCCAATACCACCTACTCAGCAACAGAAAGGAAGGGACCACTGATACATACAACAGCTGAATGAATCTCAAGGGCATTGTGCTGAGTGGAAAAAAGTCAACCTCAAAAGTTTACCTCCTGTACAATGCCATTTATGTAGCACTCTTGAAATGACAAAATTATACAGATGGAGAACATATTTGTGGTAGCCAGGGGTTAGGGATGGGAGAGGGTAATAGGGTGTGGTGATGGAACAGTTCTGTCTTGATTGCCATGGTGGTTTTTTGCAAGGGCACATGTGATAAAAAGACCGAGGAATCACACACACACACACATTGTATCAATGTCAAGTTCCTGGTTGAAACATTGTACTACAATTAGAGATGGTGTAACTGCTGTGGGAAACTAGGTGAAGAGTACACAGGACCTCACTGTACTATCTTTGTGACTTCTGTGATTTTTATAATTATTTCAAAATAGAAAACTTTTTTTTTTTTTTAATCCTTGGAAGGGCTGGAGGGATTTGCTCCACACTGAGCCTCAAGGAACAGTTCTGGGAACACCACAGCCTTGGAGGCTACCCCTGAGGCAGTGAGTTAAGAAACACAAATGGAGCTGCGATCCAGGTGGTATTGTCACTGTTGGGGCTACCTCCACTGTCACAACCACTTCCCAACCATCACAAAGTTGTTGATTGGGCATTGGAGTCACAGTCCATCCACCACTCGTTGCAATGGCCTCTCAGGACCCAGGACACTGGGAAGTGGTGTGACACAGAGCCAGCTCCAGAACACCTCTCATCTCCACCACTTTGCTGATAGGTGCAGGAGGAAGGCCTCTGCCACATCCTTCCTTCAAGCCTCAGAATGCATCCAAACAGTAAAATCGAATTTGCTTCCAGAGCCCAGCTGCAAGGGAGCCTGGGTAATGGCAGTATAGGAAGGCCCCTTAGGAGGGTGGTTGGACAGCCCAATCCCTGACATCCACCTGGGTCACCCACCAGCACTAGATGTGTCTTCATGTGGGGAGCAGAATTTCCCTGTGGGCAGGGTAGAGACAGGACGCATCCATTCACTCCTGATGTGAAAAGCATCCAAGATGCCTGGGGTCCTATTCCACCATTGTGTGTAAGTGGGTATGTTTTAAATGAGGCAGCAGTCATGGAAACCAGGCAATCAGATGTTCAGGGAGCAGAGCACCCTTAGCATTCCCCTTACACACAGCTTCCTTGGTCATGCCCCCATACCTGAGGTGATAGCGCACTGCGCACCTGGACACATGGACAAAGGAGGTGAGGCCTTGCTTCCTGGTGTTATGCAGGGTCTGTGTGTATCTTGATACTCATGGCAAATGTGGCTAAGAAGATACACACAAGAAACTAAAAATCCATGTCCTCACATCATCCTCTTTAAGTAATTTCATTTTCTCACCATCTATACTGTTGTAGGAAAACAGAGAGACCATGACACCAAGGCTATCTTAGGAAGTAGTGGTTTATTAGCAACTCAGCGGTCTAATGCTCCAAGGCTGAGCAACCCAGAGAAAGAGAAGAGGGGTTCTATATGTTAGTTTAGGTAAGAGAAGGGGGTAGGGTTGTATGGCTATACATTTTTCTTTGAAATTTGCAAGGTTGTATTTAGCAAAACCAGATTTTCAAAGAACAAATTATTTCCAGGGTATACATAACAAGCAGGGGTTGTAAACTGATAACTTCACAAAGAGAGGATGTGGGGGTAAGGTTGTGAATGGATTACTATCCTGCATTTCCAGGAAAACGACCTTTGGCTATTTGGTTTTCTCACATCCCATGTCTAGCGGGTCTGGAACTTGCAGGCTGATTTTTTTAAAGGAATCATTTTAAGTGTTTTTAGCCCCTCTCTGCCACAATACCTCTCACCTTGAGATGCTCTGGACCTGCTGCCTTCCCCTGGACACCAGGGACCCTCCAGAGTTCACCCACCTCAGCCTGCTCTGGATTAGAGAACATGCCTGTGGTGGACCTCCACCTTCTACTCTTTCCCTGTCCCTGCCTTGAAAAACCAACATCCCCAGGAATCCCTAATAAGAACTAGGTTCCACAGTGAAATTTTAGACACAAGCAATGTCCGTGGGACCAAGTGAGACAATCCCAGTATTTCCCAGATCACACCTCGTGTGTGGCTACCTTTTCCATCTACAGGTAAGCCTGGTTCTTCTTGGAGGCCAAGCCCCTCCCATTCCCAGCCCCCCCCCAAAACCACCCCCACCACCTCTGGAGTTCCCTGGGCCTTGCTCCACCATCTCCCCACTAGGCTCTACCTTCTCCACCTCACGGCCTCCCAGGTGGACAGCCCTGCTGTCCAGCACTGTCCCCTATTGTCACCTTCCAAGTCCACTGGACCCACAACCCCTATTGCCATTTTCCTACAAAAACTAGGCTCTTCCTCTGCTGCTGTGTAGATGTGTGGAACCCTGAGTTTCTACCTAGAGACAACTTCCTCTCTGGATGAGTTGCCTTGGAGACTCAGTGACTCTTCACTGGTTGATTGAACAAAACCACCCCATGTTTCCTGCCCAGAGGTTGCCCCAGTTCTCACTCAGCCTCCCCGAAAGCCTCTAGCTCCTATACTCAAATGCTATATCACCTCCAGATCCCCAAATGAGCACCCCCTGAGCAATGCTAGCCAGAACCAGATAGTTCAGGAGATGCCTGGAACAGCACCTTTGCTGGGTAGGAGGGATGGGACAAGGCAAAGGGGAAGGAGGGGAGAGGGAAGGAAGAACTTTACAGTCCCTCGGAATGATCATAAGAAACCCCCTTGGTCACAGCAACATGGATTCAGCTGGAGGCCATTATTCTAAGTGAACAAACGCAAAAACAGAAAACTGAATGCTACATTTTCTCATCTGTAAGTGGAAGCTAAACACTGGGAATACATGGACTTAGAGATGGAAATAGCAGACTAGGAATTCAAAAGGGGAAAGGCAGGGAGAGGGGCAAGAGTTGAAAAACTACTGATTGGGTACTATGCTCACTATTTGAAAGATGAGTTCAATAGAACCCCAAACCTCACCATCACACAATATACCCAAGTACACTCTGTATGTGCCCCCTAAATTTAAATAAAATAAAAAGAAAAGAAATCCCCTTGGACCTCCTCCCCATTGAAGAGGCCTTGGGGCAGAGTAGGCGCATGTGCTGAAATCCCAACCCACCAGTTACTTGTTCTGTGACTTTGGGCAAGTGGCTCAACCTCTCTGAGCCTAGGTTTCCTTAACTATTAAAAGGGAGCAATATTGCCCATCTTGCAGAGTTGTGAAGGTTTGAGATGAATAATTTATCTAATGTGTTTGCATTTGTGAGACTACTCTAAGTGTTTAGTATATGCCAGGTAGTGTTCATGGCTGTCTTGGAACAAGACTCCTCCCACAGACAACTCAATGTTGCCCTTTTCAAGGCAATGCAAGGGCGACAAATGTTCCAGTCGGGGGGGGCATCTCACAGTCAGAGTGACTTCGATTCCTGTCATACCCTTTGGAGCACCACAAAGCATGGGCATCCCCCAACTCACACCCCTCTCCTACCAACCCTGGGTTGAGGTGACAGCCCCTTTGGGATAACCTGCAGCTCCCGGCAGTTGCCACTCTATGGTCAGTGAGGCCCCTCTTTTGAGAAACATTGACCATATTTTTCTCTATCAACAGGGGGCAGCATTTCCTACCTGGGACTCCTGTGGGGAGCAGGGTTGTTGCTTCCCTACCAAGCTCTCTTTCTAAATAGGCCTGAGATCCAGAGACCTTGCCTGTCACCCCTCAGGGGCACTGTCCTTTCCAGTGGCTCTCCAAAGCAAAAAGCCCTGAATCGTAGCATATACTGATTTCTGTGGTATAAACACGAGTACTGTGGCAGATTCCAAGCCATCGATGTGATACCACTGAATGCAGAGCTGGGAGAAGATACGTGGCAACACATAATTACTTAGTATTGCCACTGTTCAGCCATACAATAAATAACCTCAAGGTATGGTAGTAAAATAATAAGAAAGTGATATATCTAAAGGTCATAGATGGTAGTAAAATAATTAGAGCCGGGCTCGGTGGCTCAGCCTGTAATCCCGCGCCTTTGGGAGGCTGAGGTGAGTGGATTGCCTGAGCCCGCGGGTTCGAGACCCGCCTGGGCAGCGAGACCTCATCTCTACAATAAATCAAAAAATCAGCCGGGCGTAGTAGCGCATGCCTGTAATTCCGGCTACTCGGAAGGCTGAGGTGGAAGGATCGCCGGAGCCCAGCAGGTCGAGGCTGCGGTGGCCGGGAGCGGCCACTGCACTCCAGTCTGGGTGACAGAGTGAGACTCCAACTCAAAAATAATAATAATAATAATAATAATAATTAGAAAGTGATATGTCTTGAGTACTTATTATTTTTGTTTTAATATAATTTATTTAATGATAACTTTATATAGTTTTTTTATGTCCCTGAATTGGGATATACTTTTTAAATATAAGCACATACAATGAGACAGAGTCCTGCTATGTTGCCCAACCTCGAACTTCTGGGCTCAAGCTATCTTCCCACCTCCACCTCCCGAGAAGCTGGGACTCTAGGCACACACCACCACACCCAGCATATAGTTTCATTTTTAAATAACAGCTATGTTTTACAACATGAGCTCTTGCAAGTCAGTATGAATGGGCTAAAGGACCTCACTGTGGTAGGCTGAAAAAAATGGCCCTCCAAAGAAATTTTCACTTCCCAGTCCCCAGAATCTATGAATATTACCTTAAATGGCAAAAGGGTGAATATTATCTTATTTGGCAAAAGACATGTTTAAGTTAAGGATCTTGAGAGGAGGCCCTTATCCTGGATTATCTGAAGTGGGCCCTAAATCCAGTGACAAGTATCCTTATAAGAAAAATGCAGACAGAGATTTGACATAGACACATTCAGAGGAGAAGGCAGTTTGAAAATGGAGGTAGGGACTAGAGTATTTAGCCACAAGCCAAAACCAAAACACAACAAAGGAATGCCAGGCAGCCACCACAGGTTGGAGAAGCACACAACAGTCTGTCCCACAGCCAAGATGCTGATGCCTTGATTTCCACTTACCTGCAGAATTATGAGGGAGTGCATTTCTGCTGTTTTGAGCCATACAGTTGGTGGTGTTTTATAATGGCAGCCAAGGAAACAGGATATGCCCTTGACACTTCCTCGCTCATGGACCTCAGAAATTTGTCCTGCCCTTAAGCAAGCCAAAGCCAATGGCTGACTTCTTTGCAGAGAGATATCTCCTTTAGATTCAAAGCTGGGTTAAATCTCTCCTTCCTGAGTCTTCTTATTCAACCAATCTCCAAACTCTCCTTTTGGAGGGATATTGTTCATGTTTTGCCAGAGCAGACTGCTTGTTTCTGGAATACATTGTAGAACTATTCCATCCCAATTTCCAAATTACTTGGTGTTTTCACACACCTTGGCAAGACTCCACCTCTTCCTTAACAACAGAGGCTCAAAAAAATGTCCCTGGACCAGCATCATCAGCAGTACCTGGAACTTGTTAGAAATGAAGATTCTTAGGTCATACTCCAGACCTGTTAGGAGGTTGCTAGGGCTCCAAGAATGTGAACAGCACACTGCAGGGATCAGAGAGCAAGGAGGATCAGCTACTCCCAGGAGGGGCCTCCTTTCCAGCCTGGATGGAGCCCTGCCCTTCAGACAGCTCATGCTGTGTGGGTACTTCTGCCCACGTTTTCTGACCGCAGCTCTCAGCCATCAGTGCACTCACTCTCTGGATCAGCCACAACCTCTCTGGTGCCTCTGAGGTGAGGCAGAAGGAGGACAAGCAGCCATGCCTCATACTACCACCAACGTTGATAGTGTCTTGCCCAGCTCTGGTCTGCAAGGTGGCAGACATCAGTTAAACCTCAGCCCACTGAGGCACAAGAGCCGGCCCCATATCCCTCCAGCCTTGTGGGGGATAACCGGGCAAAGGGGCTGCTTGGCTTCCTTCTATTCTCCAGAATCCCGACCTGTACTCAGGGAGCCTATACCCAACCTCCTGCTCAAGGTGGGGGTTGTGCCTGGGAGGAGGATCATCACCATCACCCCTCCAGGGAAGAGCCATCGCCTGTGTCTTTGCCAGGTCTTCCTGTTCTGGACCTCAGGATACTTGTCTGCAGAACCGAGGTGTTTGGACCAACTCAGGATGGCCTACAGTGCATCTTGAGGAATATCAATGGAAGCTGTAACAACAACAACTAAGAGACCACAGACAAACAAAGGAAGGGCTCTTTGGCAAAATAAACTTAGGAAGTGCTACATTCAAGAGAGCTCTAGCCACAGAGCCTCATATGCTGCTGCGGCCATGTCTTCAAGATGCATCACACCTTGGAAACTTCTGAAGTTGCAGATCTCAGGGATCCTTGGAGAACCGGTCCAGGACCACCATCAGAGCCTACTGCTCCCTCCTATGTGTCCTCAGGTGAGCCACCCCAACCTGGCCTAGCCCATGGTTTTTCATCTGGAGAGTAAGGATAATACTACTGGATTTGTTGTAAGACATTCATGAGATAATGCATGTAAAGTCCTTAGCATTAGTTATTTTTGCAGGTCTGTCTAGAATCTTACACTCAAACCTGGGGGCCAGATATGATTCAGAATTCAGAATCTTTCAGATTTAGAAAGCTAATATGGCATACATGCTGTATATTAGGCAATACCCTCAGCAGAGCCTAGGGTTACATCCAATAACCAAACACATTAGTATTTCTGTAGTGAATAGTATGAACATTCATGCTGAGTGGGTTGTGAGTTTTGGCATTATACATACTAAAAGTCTTTTGGTTTTCAGAGCCCTGGGGATTGTTGGAATTGGGTCTACAGGGTTATGAACCTGTGTTACTATCATCAGCCCCTCCAGCTTGGAAACTCCATCATTTTCCTTGGAACAGCCTTTTCCAGTTCAGAGTACAAGAGCAGCAGGTTGGGCCTACGGTGGCATCAGGTTGGCAATCACGATCCCCTCAGCAAAGCCTCTGGCTGACCTCTTTCTGATTTGCCTGAGGCTGAACAGAACCGCTACCCCACCCCATGCACCCAGGGGCAGACCCCGGGGCAGCTCCAGCCCTTGCAACTTCTTCTAAGTTGATGGGAACACTCTGAATTGTTGCCCCAGCCATTTGCTTCGCTTGGGACGCGGTTCTCCTTCCGGCTGTGATGGCTGAGGGAGGCTTAGGACAAGCAGCAAGCATTGAGGCTGAGAAGTTTTTTTGAAAAGGATAAAAGTGGATGAAGTTTCCAGTCTGCAGGAAAGTTACAGTTAATGGACTGAGCAGACTTCAATGAGCAAAGAACCAAATGCCTGTGAATGTGTTTGACCGAGAATTGCAATTCACTGCTCCCCAGCCCAGAGAACTAGCACTGCCTCCTCATTGGCTCTGGATCCAAAGGGATTGCAGAAGAGTAACTGTCAGAGTGATTGGGGAGGGTGGTGGGAGCATCTCTAGGTGGCATTCTTGGAAGTGAGATTTGCTAACACAGTTCCTGCTGCTTTTGAAGTTTCACCCTTCCCACCTACAAGCTTCGTGACCCCCCGCGAGTTACTCAACTCCTCTGTGCCTCATCTATAAAATGGAAAAGTAATAATCACACCTACCCATGGGGTGGTGGTGAGGTTAAATGCTTTGATCCATGTAAATCACATATCACATGGAGCCTGCCTCCCCACCACCCCACTGCCTCAGAAAGAAAGAGGCCAGTGTTGATGGGAGTGCCAGAAATGGTATCCTTGCTGAGTGGGCTGAGGGAGAACTGGGCTCTGCTCCACAGTGCTGCGGGTGGTTGGTGTGCACTGGGTAAGCTGGGAGGGGCTGCTCTGTGTCTGCCCACACGTATCCCTGTCTGCACCGAGCAGACCTGTTCACATCAGGACACAGAAGGGCTTGATGGGAGCTGGGGCTTGATGGGAAGAGTCTGGCTTGGTGTTTTCAAAGAGAAACTCTTCACACACACACATACACACTCACACACATGCACACACAAATACACACACCAGGCAACCCACCTACCAGGCAGATTACTCCTCCTTTCCCAGGCAGCCACCCCAGACCTACTTCAATGTAAAGGAAACCTGCTCTTAGTATGTGGCTGAGTTTGCAGCCAGCTGCCACCCTCACCTAGATTACCGTCATCAAACTGTTTAACCCCAGCTATGCAGCATGGAAATCAACAGAGACCACACAAGTGAGAACACATGGAGGCTTTCTAGAGCAAGGGAGTCAGTCAGCACCATGGCTTGCATTTGGCAGAGACTCTAAGCCAGCCAGGGGAGTGGGAAAGCTTTATAATGAGGACAGATGGGAAATGTACCCTGATTGGAGCCCGCTGGCATGGGAGGAGCTGGAGGTGAGCTAACTGGGTTGGGGCATCCTATGTGATTAACTAGGAGAGCATATTTGCCTTTCTCTGGCTGGTCCTGATTGGAAGCAGGGACAAAAATAGAGAAACGTGAAGTCATTGACCAAGTCCTCACTTTACTAGGCTAACGCTACAGATGCTGAGGTTTAGTTCTCTGGGCGGGTTGCTACACAGGTAGTGGGTAGAGTTTTATGTCTTATGTCATGTAGTCTGGCCATTGTCTGTTTCGTTTAGTCTCTCAGTGATATGAGAGGATTAGCCTTTTTTTTTTCTTGTGTTTGATTTTTCCAAAGGGGCTGTTTAAATCACTATGTAGAATGAGTCTCATCCTGATGTGAGGGGCCCCAACTCTGCTTTGGCAATCAAATGTTTCTTTGTATTTCTTTCTCCTTGCCATGTTCTAGGGTGACCAGTGCCTTATTCCCACCCCTGGCTGAGCGTAGGTCCATCAGACAGTAGGTAAAGCAGGGGCTATTAAATAGAAACCGGTTGAGTCTAGGAGGAGCAGCATCACTTGACAAGGGTAGCCTTGCACCTGGGAGGCTGAGGTGGGAGGACTACTAGAGCCCTGGAGGTCGAGGCTGCAGTAAGCTATGATGGCACCACTGTACTCCAGCCTGGGTGACAGAGCAGGACCTTGTCTCTAAAAAAATTTTTTAGAATAAAAATTGTAAAAGATAAGGACAAGGGTATCCTTGGAAAGAGCTGAGATCAAAGGGAAAAAAGAGATGGAAAGACAAGAAATCAAGGAGAGACAAGCATTAGTGACCCTAAGAGAAATGCCTGAACTATCTGAGGGCCTTAGCCTTGCCCAGAACCCTTCTGCATCCCCATGCCCACCGAGGAAGCCAGGCATGCTGGTTGACTGCCCCCCCACCCCCCACTGCCTCTCTTTCACACCAGATTGTAAAAGACGTAGCAAAAGGCACTGGATGGTTTTACAGGAGAGTTCTGCAAAACCTTCGAGGAATAAATGATTTGTATCTAAATTATTGCAGAACATTAAAATGATGGTAAGTTTCTGAATTTATTTTATGAGGTCTGCTTAACTTCAATAGTAAGACAGCCACGAAGTACTCAGAAAAAGAAAACTTTAGACTATTTATGAATACATATGCAAAGAATCTAAATAAAAATATTGGTAAGTTAAATTCTGTAGTTCCTAAAACACTAAAATGCTTTGGCCGACTTGGTTTATTATGAGAATGTAAAGATTATTCAACATTGGAAAATAAAGGAGAAAAACTCTAGACATTGAAAAGGTAATTAGTAAAATTGAATCCCCATTCTTGATTTTTGAAGAATTCTTTTAGTAAGTTAAAAATAAAAAGAAATATCCTTAACTTAATGAAAAATATTTATCAGAAATGATTTCTTTCAATATAATAATACTCACTAGCGAAATCATAGCAGTGTTCCCATGAAAATCAGGAATAAGATGAGATTGCTTACTACTGTTGCTGTTATTCAACTTTTCTCCAGAGAGATCTCAACCAAAGTAATAAGACAACAGAAATAAATGAGAGGTGTGCATGCACACACATCCACACACATCTGTGAAAGAAAAACATAAAAATATCATTATTTGAAAAATATCATTTTCTACTCAAAAACTCTAAGATATGCATCTAGCATATCTACCAAGAAAACAATCTTATCAAGAAAAAGAACTCATCCTCAAAAGCAGTAAAAATTACAAAATATATTTAAAATGAGATTATTTGAAAGAAAACTTTGAAATGTTACTAGAGATTATCCAAGAAGAAGTGGATTGATAAACCAAGTCTCTGAATGAGGGCACTCAATATTCAAATAAGTTAGATTCCCACTAATTGATCTATAAATTCAACACAATCCTGATCAAAACATCAATGGGATTTTGAGGACAAAGGGAGAAGGGTGGCATGCTTTATAGATTGACATTAATATATTAAAGACATGCTCAAAAGTAGCAAAGAAAAAATTAAAGTAGAATGAAAAGATGGGAACTCACCCTGTAAGATAGTAAAAAATAATAAAGTAACTTTAATTTAAAGTGTCATATGAATTAAGGAACTGAAAAAAATGTATCAGAACACAGTTCACAAATGAACCTCTGTGCATATGGGAACTTGGCCTACAAGAGTATATTTTCTGAGCAGCAGAGAAAGAGTAGACCTTTGAATAATGATGTTGGAACAACTGACTATTCATCCGGGGGAAAATGAAACTTAAGTTAGATCCCTAACTCATACAATCCTCAAATATAAATGTTAGATAGATTTAGAGTGAATATAAAATAAATATTATAGCCGGGCATGGTGGTTCATGCCTGTAATCCTAGCATTTTGGGAGGCTGAGGTATGAGGATCCCTTGAGTCCAGGAGTTCAAGACCTAGGCAACACAATGAGACCTCCTCTCTACAAAAAAAAAAAAAAAATTTTTTTAAAGGAACCGGGTGTGGTGGCATGCACCTGTAGTCCCAGCTACTTGGGAGACTGAGATGGGAGGATCACTTGAGCCCAGAAGGTCAAGACTTCAGTGAGCCAGGATCATGCCATTGCACTTCAAGCAGGGCTACAGAGTGACACCCTGTATCCAAAAAAAAAAAAAAAAATACTGTATAAATGCTCAAATAAAACATAAGAGATTATTTCAATAATCTTGAAGTGGTGACAGTCTTTCTAAAAAGGCATGAAAATCAGAAGACTTAAAGAGAAAGATAAACAAATTTGAATATGTAGAAATTAACATTTTCCACTTGGCAAAGGACTACATATGCAAAATTAAGAGACAAATGACAGATTGAAAGAAAACATTTACATGTGTCTAACAGAGAAAAGAATGATCACAGTCCTTAGATTCAAAGATTTCCAACAAATTAACAGGGAAAGGACAAATATCTTAAAAGAAAAGGAAAACTCACAGAAAAGAAAATACAAATACCTGGTAAATAAGTGGAAAGTTGACTTCATTCGTGACTAAGGAAATGCAGTTTTTAAGATAAATCTTCCTATCACATAAATAAAACAAAAAAGCCTGAGAATGTCAAGGGCTGGTACTGGTATAAGGAAACAATCAGTCCTCTCCCCTCTTGGGAGAATCATAAATTGACAGTACTATGTCACAGACAATTTGGCAGTTTCTCTCAGAATACAGAATGTCTATACCCTTTGCCCCAGAAACCCACTTAATGGACATCCAGCTGGCAGAAATACTTGCACACCATGTAATTATATTCATGGCAGCATTGTTTATAATTGATGAAAAATTGTAGCCACTTAAATGTTCATGATTATGGGAATGGCTAAATAAAATAGGACACATCCCTGCCTTGGAATTCCTTGCAATCACCAATAAAGACTAGGTCAATTCAGATGGCAGATGCAGAATATAGTAAATAAGGTAAAAATGCAATAACGAGTTCACAAACAAAGCATGGCATCACTTTTTTTGACTTTTAATTTACATGTAGTGTGAGTGTGAATAACATACACATACACATCTCTAGAGCGTTTCTGGAACCTTCGCTTTTTGTCTTATAGGCTTCTCTTATTTATGAATTTGCCATAATCTTTATTTTTATTTTATTTTATTTTATTTTTGAGTTGGAGTCTCACTATTTGTCGCCCAGGCTAGAGTGCAGTGGCACGCTCACAGCCACCGCAGCCTCGACCTGCTGGGCTCAGGCGATCCTTCCTCCTCAGCCTTCCAAGTAGCTGGAACTACAGACGCACGCCACCACGCCTGACTAGTTTTTGTGATTTATTGTAGAGACGAGGATCTCACCAAGTTGTCCAGGCTGATCCCGAACCCCCTGGGCTCAGGCAATCCTCTTGCCTCAGCCTCCCAAAGTGCAGGGATTATAGGCTGAGCTACCGCGCCCGGTCTGTCATAATCTTTAAACCAAAACACATAACTGAGTAAGAATTGAAATTTTAAAGCCTAGAAAGACAAATGCTTCGTGTGTCCTTTCTTAGGTCTAAGTCTACTTTCATCCACAGCAGCTCTGGGCCGCAAGGGCAACTTGATCAGGTTTGTCCCATAACTGCCTGCAGCTGCATACACATGCCCCACACACCTCCACATCTCTACGTGTACACAGTGTTGCCCAACTCTGCATATGCATGGGTGAAGCACAGTTTCACAGTATCTGGAGTAGCTCACAGAACATTTTAGAATAAACTTATTGGTGCAAGGGAGTACATTACCAGAGCCAAGAAGGCAGAAAGGGATGCATTGAGAATAAGAACTCCACACTACCTCTGTCTTCCCAGGCAGGTGAAACATCCCATGACATCTCCATGTCCCTCTGGTTTCTGGCTTTTCCCATTTTTCCTTAAGATAAGTGAGCTCAAGGATGGATGCTCACCAACTCAAGGTTGTGCTATGAGGCACCCCATCAGCAAGGTGACGGCCCTGCCTGGGCAGTGGTGGGGCTCATGGGTCCTCATCCCTGAAGAGTGTGAGATTGTGCTTCTGGATGTGTCCCAGCAGCACCTGTCCTCTCCGCTCCAGGATCTGGAGGACCTGCTTCAGTCCCTGGTCCCCACCTTGGCTTTCCCAGAACACCGGGTCCATCTGCAGCGACTTGAGCAGCATATTCTGTAGACACCCAGATGCAAGAACCTTCACAGCAGACTCGGGAAACCTGAGTTCCCAGAGGCCCATAACAGAAAGGAAAAGCAAAAGTGACCTCAGAGAGTTTCAATGAAAGGCGAAGCCATGTGGCCAGAGCTTGCCTAGCTGGTGAACTTGGGCAAAGTCGGCCTGCAAACTCCCCTGTGCCTGCTATCTCATGATCAGAGAACCCTTCAACTGACTCTGCTTTGCAAGCAGGGGACTGAGCTTTCTGAGAGGCCCACAGAGAAGCAGGTGAATCAGTTCTGCTGTAATGGACTCCACTTGGCAATTGCAGGGCCAGGAAGAGCCCTAGGAAGGCTGAGCTGCCCACCAAGTGTGAGCAGGGAGGGGCAGGGTCCCCGGCTTGCTCTCCCCCCAGAGCAAGGGAAGGGCTACCCTTTCCACACGCCACAGTGCAGTTGGTACTCTGCAGGCACAGGAGGCCCTCTGGGCATTGGAAGTAGACCCTGCCAACCGTACCCTCTCTCAGTTTCTCCACCTCCTCCTGAGTAACTCCTGCCTTCTCCCATCCTCCCCACCACCTCCTGAAGCTCAGATCAATGGCTTTTGTCTGATGGGCTGTGGACTACTCAGGAGCCACGGTTCAAGGTCCCACCATCTGCAGCAGGTCCATCAAGCCCCAGTCCCGCAAACCTCACCCAAGCTTTTGACTCACCCATCTATGCCTTCCAGAAGCCGAAAGTTCAGCTTGTCCTCTGGGTGCTGAAGGTTGCCGGCATTATCAATGTAGACCAGATGAGATGGATCACTGTTCCGGACCTCAGGGGAATAAGTGGACAGAGACAGAGACAGAGGTGGGTGAGAGTGCAGGTATGACTGGCACCTATGGACTCCGTCAGGGTTGAGGGGCTGGGGGCTCTGACCTGTCCGCACCATAATCTATCCCCACAAACGGTCCCCAGTTGTGCACTGTGCTAAGCGTCTCCAGGTGACATCTCAATGAAAGCTGCAGCAACCTTAGGGGGTGGGCACTGGTATTAGCACCATTTTACAGAAACAGAGGCACAGAAAAGTTAAGTGATTTGTACAAGATCACACAGTTCAAACCTGGACTCATAGGACTAAGCTACAGCACCACCTGCTTAAATTGCAAGGCAGAGAGACTGATCCTGTCTTGGTGGCTGAAGAAATGAGGAGCTTGGGTGGGATTGGCAGGTGTGGAGGTAGCCCGTTCCTCAAGGTCATCAGCTTTGTGATGTATAATGCTCACATATATTACCCCCTCTATATCACCCCTGCCTGCATACCCGGACATTCCCCTGAGCATCACCAAGAACAAACTGATGTCCTTGTCCTCAGAAAGCACTGACCCTATCCTATTTCCACAGGAGAAAAGCACAGCATCTCCTAAACCTTTTCAAAAGTAGAATCAACACCAGAGAATTCTTTAGTATGCTCAAGAACATGGTGTGGCTGGGAACGGGAGCCTGTGTCTTCTGGCCCCCACTCGCATGCATTCCATTCCTACACACTCTCCAAAAGTCTATGAGCATTTCCCATAATCCTCTTCAGTAGCTTAGGTTTAAATTATGAACTTTTGTCTCCAGGACCCCAATTTCCCTCCTCTCTCTACCTCTCCTCCCTCATCACCCTGCTCCACATACCAGGGATCATCTTGGCCTCCAAGCCTGGTGACTCTTCCCTCTAAAACCCGCTATCCTAAGGGATCTGTGAAATGCCTGGCCATCAGGGCTAAAGGATAGATGTAAAAAGTTTTACCTCAGCTGGGTGTAGTGGCTCATACCTGTAATCCCAGCACTTTGAGAGGTGGAGGTGAGAGGATTGCCTGAGCCCAGGGGTTCGAGATCAGCCTGGGCAACTTGGTGAGACCTCATTTCTACAATAAATCAAAAAATTAGCCAGGTATGGTGGCACATACCTGTAGTTCCAGCTACTTGGAAGGCTGAGGCAGAAACATTGCCTGAGCCCAACAGGTCGAGGCTGCAGTGATTGTGAGTATGCCACTGCACTCTAGCCTGGAGGACAGAATGGAACTCTGACTCAAAAGAAAAAAAGGAAAAAAAGAAAACTTTACCTCTCCCGAATCTGTTTGCCTTTGACCAGGGTGAAGGAGAAATGGCTCTAGAGTCAGGGGATGAAACTTCTCAGCACCTGCCCTGGACAACCTTGGCCCCCAGGTGGTGCGGTCTGCCTATACCTCAGTCCTGGGCACCATGCTGACAGCTGCCCTCCAAAAGCAACTGCCAGCATGAGGTTGTGAGGACACCAGACCTCACTGCAGGAGAACACAGAGAAGCCCCTCCCTGGAGAAGCACTTTGCTTCTTGCATAGAAGGGGCTCTTCTGCCACACCAGCCTCTCTCTGATGGCCTTGGCACATGGCTTCTCATGCTGGGCTCCAGTTTTAACAGGAGCAGCATATTGTTGCTCTGATCACTACCAGCCTGTGAGCCATCAGGGTCTTGGGTTCATGCCCTAATGCTGCCACCAACCAGCCATGTGGTCTTGGAGATTCCCTTTCCTGTAGGGCCATAAGTCCTCATTTACTGGCACAATGAAGATGTTTTCTAGACACACAGTTCTCAAACTCTGCCTCCAGGAGCCCTTGGGTGGCAGTGGAGACAATGAAAATAGGGTTATAGCCCCCATCCAACTCCCCACCTCAACCACATTCTGAAAGCTCCATTTTATGAGTTTTATACATTGTGGCTTCCTAGAAATATTCCAAAAAGGTTTCTGTTGCTAAAAAGAAGAGGACAGGGAAACCCTAGAGTCAGATGATGTTTAAAACTTGCTAACAGCATCTCCTATAGGAAACAGGAAGACAAGGTCTAGGGTGATAAGGGGACGATGTGGAGGAGACATACCAGGATGTGGACCAGCCGCAGCTCAGCTGGGTTCCGGCATTTCTCTCGAAGTCTCTCTTCCACACAGGGGTCTGAGGGCTCAGGTTCGAAGCCACAGCAGTAGCGATCCAGGCGGTCATGAACCTGTGGAGACACTCAGCCTCTGGGGGGTGTGGCACGGTGCCTGCCTCCACTAAGCCCACATGGAAACTGCCTAACCTGCCGCTCCCTGCATGACCCCGGGGCCACAGTGGGGTGACCCTCAGTGGCTCTCTGTGCTGGTCAGTTCTGTTGCTGGCCTCCCGCTAGTAGGTAGGGCTTCTGCTTTACCCCTTTAGCCAGCTTACTCTGCACACCAGGACTTGTACTCAATCTCCCTGCTCAACCTGTACAGCTGCTCCTGAACTCTGCCCTGGCGCCACTGGCCTCCGAACACTGACCATCTGTCTGTCTGCCCCCTCCACATGATCACTTTTTGTTTTAAGCAGCAAATGCTCCATCAAAGGTTCCTCCCTTCTTTAGAGGTGCAAGTCCTTTAATGATTATCTCAACAACTCTGATTGGACAGCTCTTTCACTCCACAGTAGGCCTGTATCAAGTGGGGTGGAAAAAGATATCCTCAGGTGGGGTGTGGGTCAACTCTGAGGAGCTTGGCCACCCGTCCCCTACCTATACACATCTATTCATATATAGATGACATACATGACATTTTAGAGGGGACCAGAGAATTCCTAGTCATACTTCCCACTCGCTTGCTTCTGAATGCTTTCCTGAGAAGGAAAGAGTCACAGCCTGCAAGTCAGGAAGAAGAATCATGGGTCCATCCCCAGCCCTGACCCACATGAGGATATTATCTGCTATAAGCATCCAGACAAATAGGATGAGAAAGGAGAGGCCTAAAAGCAGAAGTGGCAGAGTCCTCTGGGAATGGAGAGGGAAGGGTTCGCTCTGGGAAGAAGACAGGAAGGGAGAGTAGTTGCAGGGGGAGGTAGTTTGGAAAAGGCTTGGGATGTGCCAGAAAGTGGATGAAGTGAGGGGTGGGTGAGCAGCAGGGTATCACCATCACAGATGGGAAGGGCCAACTGTGGAAGATACTCTCCCTCGAAGGAGGGAAACTTGGTATGACGCAATGCCTTGATGAGTACTTGAGGTAGAAAGTGAGATCTCAAGAGGCCTAGGTTTGGGAGGACTTGCTTTGTGTAGGACAAAAGGAAATTCAGTTTGTGACTGTGAAAGGGGGAGAGAGGAATAGAAAGGGTGAAGGGGAGCAGAGAGCAGCGGGAGGCTGGGGGTGTGAGATGTGCTCTCCCGTAAGCCCTCCAACCTTCAATAAAGCTGCCACCCTTATGAAATGTTGGGTGAACGCTGGTGAAGGGGCTGAGTTGAGTTCAGGTTTGGTGTAGGGCAAGTCAAGGCAGAACTCATGGCATGTAAAACAGGAGTCAGCTGAGAGCTGTTCAAATTCTAGGAAGGGCTCCTAACCCTTGCAGTTTATAGGACCAGGGGTTTGAGTCATTTCCTTAAATCTCCAGGTGGTGGCAAGAGTCAGGGGTCAGGGTGGGGTGGAGGGCGGCGGGGGGGGGAGGCCTCTAGAACCCCTGGTTCTATCAGTCAGGAGAATGAATCACACAGGTGCCTAATTCTCAGGGCACAAAAGGTACTAAGTTCCTGAAAGAGCTCTGTGTGATGAAGACCCAGAATGGAGACTCCAGACCCGTCTTTGCAGAATGGTTAGGCTAAATTAGAAAGTTGGGGAACACACTGGAGAGGAAGATGGCAGCCTAGGAACTTAGAAAGCAGCTCTGGTTGCATGCCCTGCGGGTCAGCTCTCCAGAAGTTAGAGGAGCTAGAATCAAGGTGAAGGAAGTGGAAGTCAGGGAGGGAGGTAGCATGTGGGAAGCCAAATGACACCATGTTGGGATGAGCCCCACAGAAGAGGCGTGCCTGCTCCCTCTGCTGGTCACGAAGCTCCTGTAAGTCCCTGCTCTACCACTAGGTTCTGGGATCTCAGGCACCCAGGGGCCCTGGAGTGGTGAGGATGCAGAGCAGTCACAGCCTTACCCTGGGCAAAACAGCAATGGATTTCATCCAGTAAAGCAATGATGGAGTGACTGCCTCTTAGAGATGGTGATGATGATGTGGCATAATAAAAACTATTTCTGGCACAAAGTTCCCAACCCATAGAATTTCCTGAGTGATAAGACTGCCTTTTGTTGTTCATAAGGAGCCTCTTTTGATCACACCTGAATTTATGTTAATTAGGGGACTCAGGGTGGGACTTCTAGATAGCCTCAGAATGGGCTGGTCACCAGAAAGAAACATGACTAGAGGGTGGGGATGTTCAGGCCCCATCCCCCAGTCAACTCCTGCACTAGAGAGGAGAGAGCTTCAGGATTGGTGAACACATCCACATCCTGGGAGGGTGGCATGCCCCAACTCCACAGAGAATAAGCTGCACCTAGGACTCTTCCAGAACTCTGTCTACCTCTTCATCAGGCAGTTAGCTGGCATTTTTAAAATAATAAACCAGTAAATGTAAGAAAAGTGTTTTCTTGAGTTCTGTAGTCATTCTAGCAATTTATTGAACTTGAGCAGGAGGTCACGGGAACCCTCAGTTTATAGCCAATCAGTTAGAAATAGTTGATCTAAGACTTGGAATGGCATATGAAGTGGTGGCAGCTTTATGGGACTGCAATGGAATCCATATTATAAAAATCATAAGATGCTTGTTTTACTTATTTCCATTTCACCTTGTCCTTTTCTTCCTACATGCATGATTGCTCACATGTAGTTATGTTGCTAGAAGGTAGTCACTAATAATTGATAGTCTAACCCTGGGGGCTGCCAGAAAGATTAATGAACTTGTTTTCCTTTAAAAACAAAGCAAAACAAAAAATAATGATCTTTAGGTCATGCAGACCTCCTATGATCCTTACTTAGGTCACACAGGCCTCCTCAATGGCATTCAGAAGCCAATTGATTGGCTGAGAGACACAAGCAGCTTTGATCGCTGGGAATCTCACCTCCCACCTACCTAACTCACCCATAAAAGCACCCAGTTATGCCCAAAGGCAGGTTGAACTTGAGTGTTTGCTTCTCCCACCTTCATGCTTTGGTCAAATTGAATAAACCTTTCTCTGCTGCAAAGCACTGATGTGTCAGAGTTTGGTTCTCTATACATCAGGTACTTGAACTTAACTTTTAGGGTTCTACACTAGGACTGAGCCCTTTAGCTTGTGGGATCTGACACTGACTCTACATAGATACTGTCAGAATCCAGTTGAATTGCTGGGCACCCAGCTTGTGTTGCAAAATTGACTGGTATCAGAAGAAAACAGCACTCAGATGACCACCACCACCATGGCTGCCATCTCTGTCTCCTTTATGTCTCACTGCAGCTTTGCAATGGAGGTATTATTATCCTCATTTTGCATGAGGACACCAAGATCGACATGCCCGAGGTCATAAATGTAAAAGCGGTACCCAATGCTTCCTGCCTTGAAGCCCAAGTTCTTGATTTTCCTGCTCTGCTTCTCTAAAGAACAGGAAGGATGAATCCGTTACTGAGATTAAATAAGATCGTCATCATTATTCATCATGGGATTAATTAATTTGGTTTTAGTCTTACTAATTAAGGCTTGAGAACAGGTTTTAAAACTATGAAGGAAGAAGAGGAAGCACCAGAAGACTCAGAGCCCATCATCTCCTATGACAACTAAGGCAATAGCAGACATGGGTGGTGTTTGGATGATGCACATCTATCATCTTTGGTCATTGCTCAGTCAGCTTGAGCCACACACCTGGTTCAGCTTTAACCATACCACTTTCCTGTCTCCCTTTGCCCATCTGCAGCTAACCCCTCTCCACAAACAGGGGAACACCAACTATCACCTCCAGGGTGTAACACTTGTCAAAACAAGGACAGCCATCCCTCAATCCACTCAGCTCCAACTCAATGTTGACAAACAAAAGATCTTGTTCCACTTCTATAGCTCTTTGTAATCAAACTCTCATATATTCTGAAAAATAAAATGTTGATTTCCTTCAACATCAAGTCTTCTAACTCTTCAAATGGAAATCTGGAGTAAAAATGGCAGAGTAAGAACCTCTGGAAATTGTGCCTCCATAATAGCATGAAAAAAGCTCTGGAAATTAACCAAAGCTTTTCAGTAACCTGGGCAGCATATAAGTAAGAAAAATGGTGGAATCTTAGTAAGAACAATAAGCTTTGAAATGGTATTTTAATTTTCCCTAGTCCCATACCACATCCCAGCTCAGCTGCAACCTTGAAAATAACAGCCTACATTCCCAGAATAAAGAGGACAGAGCAGACTACATTCTAAAAAACTTGTCATCATTTGACCTGTTTGGTGGTTCCCTAGTAAACTCCACTTGAAAGACTTGACTTTGTTGGTTGCCTAGTACTAAAAGCCTTTCCCTGGAAGGGTAGAGGACATTTGTTGGACACATTAACTGGCAAGTGTTTTAACAGAATGGCTGTCTGAGACAATGGATGACAGTTGGGGCAAATGATAGACTAACCAAAAATCTTTAAAAGGAAAAGATAAGGAATGAACTGTCCAAAAGACTTTCAAAAGCTCCAATAAATTCTTGGAAATCTAGAAGGCCAACACACCCATGTATTGGACATTGCACATGCTCAGGGAAAAATGGTAAAGGCTCTAATCTCTCACCTCTGGCTGACCTTGAGACTGTACAAGCATGAGTGAAGGCAAAGGCAAATTTGTCAAATGTATAGATGAATGTTAAAGATGTGCCCCAGTGCAAGTATAGAAAGCCCCTCAGCAAAGATTGGAAGACTTATTGGCTTCAGAAACTTATGGAAATCTTTTGTCCAATCATTAGCCTATCATTGAACTAACTGAGCAGAAATTTCAGTGGTTGCACACAACAAAGAATACAGATGAACATAGGATTTGTTCATTAAAAAAACAAACAAATAAAATAACAAAACAATTACAAACAAAAACTACAGCAAGCAGCAACATCAAACCTTTGGGACAAAGGAGAATCTGATTTTCCAGAGTTGCCATGTTATATTATTAAAATATGCAGTTTTCAACAAAAAAGTTATGACAGTCAAAGAAACAAAGTATGGCCAATACACAAGAAAAGAGTAATCAATCAAAGTTGTTCCTGAGGAAGCCCAGATATTGAACTTATTAGACAAAAATTTTGAATTAGCTATTTTAAATATGTGCTCTTGCCAACCCTCCTTGATCCCATCTCTAGTCCATTCTGTGCAGGTTTTAACCTGCAGCCACATTTATTTTCAGAGGAAGCTACAAGATATATTGGACCACATGGTACACGCAGTACTGGTTCCCTAAATCTACTCCCATTTAAGTGTTTCACAGGAAGAGCTCAGCTGGCACACTGACCAGTTTGAGTATTTTGCCATGCTCTCTTGTTTTCTGCTACAGAAGAGAAATTAAGTTTAAACAGCAACAGACTAGCAGTCAAGCAAGACCAAGCTTAACTTTCATTCCCATATTCCTTCAGGGTTTGATTTTTTGCCCTTTGGAAAAATGAAGAGTTACCAAGAAAAAATTATAATCCTTTGCAGTTTGGATTTTCTGGCAGTGTTGCCTAAATGTGTGAATTGAAGTTTAGTCAAGTCATTGTAAAGCCCTTACTCTGTGCCAGGTACTATTCTTAGTGCTTTACAAATCACAACTTACCAGACCCTTCCCAGCATCCAAGAAGTAGACACCATTATCATTCTCATTTCATAGGTGAGGAAACTGAGTCACAGAGGCTCAGTAATGTGATCCAGCACCCAGTGCAGGTTTAGCTCAACCAGACACCTCGTTAAAGTTTTTTGATTGCAAGAACAAATGAAATGCAAGACTGGCTGACAGTCTGAAGGATGTAGTCGTGTCTTCATATAGGACTGAAGCCTGCCCACCACACCCTACCTCCTTGGCCAAGAGGCCAACACCAAAAGGCTTCAGGGAAGGCCTGCCTCTGTAACTTCCCAGACAGGATATCTGGGTGGGACGTGATGCTGCAGTCAACCAAGGAGGGACACCAGGCCCAGCTGCGGGAGAGGTAAAGTCCAGGGGGAGCCCAGCACAGGGTGTGAAAGGTGGCCCAAGTCCTGTAACCAAGTCTGTCAGGCTCCTGGGACAAGACTGGGGTTATTCAGTCAGTGCCTGACCTGGGTCTGGTAGATTCCAGAAGAGCTACTTGCTATCCCTTGTGGCCCATACCTCCAGTACTGGACCCTTCCCCAGCCTAGAAGCCGTCATAGACCTGGGGCCTTCAACGTGAAAAGCATGCCTCTTGATTAAGCAGGCTTGCTGCTGGAAGCTCAGAGAGTTACAGCATAGGTGGAAGCAGGAGGACAGCCAAATCCCCTTTTCACACCTCCATGGAGGGCAGGAGGTACATTCAGTGAGACTTTGAGGTCAAAGTTGGGGGAGGAGGAAGTTACTCCGCACTGACTCTCATTCTCCTCTCATGACTCAACCTGCTGTGCTCCCTACATTTCCAGACAAACAGCATCTTCCCAGGAGGCTCCAGGGAAGAAACATCTGAACCACCTCATCTGCCCCAAGCCCAAGGCCAGAAGTCTCAGCACCAGTTTTGGAAGCAGGTGAATAGATTAGCTGATGGGCTTGGAGGAGCTGGATTGAGAACTACATAGCTTATCTAAAAAGACATCTGTTATCTCCCTCTAAATTTTAAACATCAACAAAACCCAGCAGCCATTAAAAGTAAGTTCCAAACAAGAATGCTATGATGAGTCACCATTAGAATACCTTTCACAAAAAGTCCCCTCTTTAACCGCAAGGGGGGAAATATTGTGATCTCCTCCATGGATATCCAAAAGGTATTTGATAAAATTATATATTCATTCCGAATCATATCTTCAGTCAAAATCCAGCATGATGTCGAATGGAGAAGCAGTAGAAATTGTCCCAAGTCTGTAAGGAGCACATCGTGTCTACCACTACTGCTCTACAGGAACCAGTAAATGTAATGAGGGAAGAGGAAGAGAGAAGAGGAAGTGAAAAGACAGGAAGCCACTTGCTACAGATGAAATGTTGGTGTACTGGGAAAGATAAAAGAGAATAAACTGAGCAACTCTTTTGTTGTTGTTGTTTTGTTTTTGGTTTTTTGAGTCAGAGTCTCACTCTGTCACCCAGGCTGGAGTGCAGTGGCACGCTCACAGCCACTGCAGTCTCGACTAGCTGGGCTTAGGCTATCCTTCCAAGTAGCTGGAACTACAGGCATACGCCACTATGCCTGGCTAATTTTTATTTATTTATTGTAGAGACGTGATCTTGCCAAGTTGCCCAGGCTGGGCTCAGACAATCCTCTCACCTCAACCTCCCAAAGGGCTGGGATTGCAGGTGTGAGTCACTGTGCCTGGGCTGAGCAACTGTTAAAAACAAGATGAAGTTAGTATGCAGTCAGTAAGAAAATTAATATGCAGAAATGATAGCCCTCATACAGCAAAGAGCCACTGGCCAGAACATACAATTAAAGAAAATGGCCACAAGAAGAAAATGAGAAAAATAAGCCAATGTGAAGATCCAGCTAATGAAACCATCCAAGTGCTTCCAAGGTATGTGAATAACAAAGACATAACCTGGTTTTGGCTAGAATGACTCTATATTTTAGGATTCTCATTCTCTCTATATTAGTCCACACAAATTTAACTTGATTTCAATAAAATCCCAAAAGGATTTGGATAAGGGAAGGAAGTAACAAGCTGACTCTAATTTTATATGAAAAAATTATACAAGAATATCAAAAAAATTCTAAAAAAGAGCAATTAAGACCAAACCCTACTAGTTATTAACATAAAATATAAAGCTCAGTAATCAAAGCAGTATGACTCTGTCATATAAATATAACCTTTCCTGGAATGGCAAAGAATCCAGAAATAGACCTATATACATATGGAAATTGACTACATAGTAAAGGTAGCCTTTCAAACTGGAGGAAAGATCGCTTATTCAACAAATAGTGCTGGGACATTTGGGTTGCCATCTGAAAAATAAAAAAGAGTTGTTTCACACCTTATCCCTCACTCCAAAATAACTTCCAGATGGATCCAAGCTATATGAAAAGCATGAGAGATGAGAGAATTTTTTAAATAATCCTGAAATAAGGATAGCCTTTTAAAATATACAAACCTAGAAGTCACAAAAGAAAAGCTTGATCATTTTAGCAGTGTAAATTAAAACAAAAAAACAAAAAAACTCTGCACAGCAAAAAAAAGACTGTGAACAAGCCCTATTGCAGTGATTCGTGTCTGTAAACCCAGCACTTTGGGAGGCCGAAGCAGGAGGACTGCTTGAGGTCAGAAGTTGGAGACCAGCCTGGGTAACATAGTGAAACCCCATATTTACTAAAAAAAAAATTAATATAAAAAGACTATAAACAAAGCTTAATGACTATTGAATCTAAGAGAAATATTGCACTACACTGAAAGCAAAAGGGTAATTTCTTTAATCTATAAAAAGGTCTCAAAATCATTAAGAAAAAGACAGACAACCCAGCAGAAAATGCTATGAAGAATATGGGCAATATTTTTGTTCTAAGAGGTTTGTAAACAGAGACAGGACTAGGGTGAAGGGGAAAAAAAACCTGAGGTGCCCACTTTTGGGTTGTACAAATGCAAAGTCAGCATCCGAGAGTAAGCATGTTCTTACATGTTTGCACTTGGGCACCTCCCTTGCCTCACAAATTCGTTTTCTATTGCTGTGTAAGAAATTCTCATAAGCTTAGTGGCTTAACAGAACATATTATTTCAGTTTCTGTGGGTCACAAGTTCATCATATTTTTGCTGGGGTTTCTGCTTAGGGTGTCACCAGGCTAAAACAGAGGTGTGGACCAGGGCCACGTGTTACTGTAGCTCAGGCTTCCCACCTAAACTCATCCAGGTTGCCTGCAGACACCACTCCTTGCAGTAGGACTGAGGTCCTCAGGGATGTCACGGTCCTCCTAGACATCTCCTTTCCCCATAGGCAGTGACTACTTACTTTCTTCCTTGAGGCCTGAAGAATACTCTCTCAGATGATTCATCTTCTTTAAAGATTTGTTCAGACCCACCTAGAATAATCTTCCTTTTGATTAACCCAAAGTTAAGTGACTACTAATTTAATCACCGGAGTAATATTCTCTCATATTCACAGGTCTCACCCATACTCAAGGGGAAGGACTTATGCTATGAGTGTAAGAATCTGGGGGAATCATCAGAGAATTCTACCTATTCCACTTCACCCTAATCTAGGTCCTGCCTCTAAAGCTATGAAAAGATGCTCAATGCCACTTTTAAGTTTCCTTGCCCAGGCGGGTTGTTTCACTCCTCTGTACTTGGCTGTACCACCTGTAAAACGGGGAGAACTGTGACACCCATGTCTTGGGCCATGTGGATATCAGTGGGTTCACGTGCGGCTTGCAACAGATATTGCCAGACAGGTGTAGGTACTTTGTAAATATTAGTTGCTTTTATAATATTTCGTGTCTCTGGGTGGAACCCCAAGAGATCAGCAGTGGTTACCAATCTGGACTCCTTTCTAACTGACAGAGCATCTGATGTCCACGAAAACCAGGACAGAGGAAACACATGAGAACTGAAGCCAGAGATTTGGACTCAAAACAACAAACACACACAGGACCACATATGACTAAGATGGGCTCCCCAGAGAGGAAGCAAGCTGGTCTCACCCAGAAGAAACTCAAGAAATAGCTTTTCAAGGGTCGGCTAAGTACAGCAAAGAGGTCAAGAGCATGTTCTGTGGCCAAACTGCATTGGATTGGATTCCAGCTCTAACACTTAAGGCTTCGTGACTGTGAGCAGGGTTCTTCAGCCCTTCTAAACCTCAGTTTCCCGTTTGTGAAATGAAGCTAAAAATATTGTCTGCCTCCTGGGTTGTTATGTATTAACACATGCAACCTACTGCAATCATGCTAGGCATTGTCAGACATTGTCTTCTGTTCCAGATGCCTAAATTAATTACCTGCCAGAAGGCAGGCACTCTACCAATGATTGTCATATTTTTTACTTCTATGATTCTACCTCTGAAAAAAACTGTAGAAAGTCTTGGAATTATTTTTGGTCTAGAGTAAGAAGTGATATTTGAAGAACCAGAACACATCACTAGAAGAAAAATCATATAAAGACCCTGGAAGTTCATGTGTTTGTTCATTCATTTATTCATTCAACAAGTGGTTTTCTAGGGCCAACCAAGGGTTTGGTTCTGTGGTAGGTGAAGGGGACGTGGTGGTGAACAAAACCAAAAGAGATGGCAAATATGTGAACAAAGGATATTTACACATTGTACTAAGAACCAGAATGAAACAGATTGGATGCCATGAAAGATAAAGAATAACAGAGGAGGAGAGGAAGGCCAGGAGAGCTGAGGCCTGAGGAGGAGGGGTCAGAAGCAAGTCAGAGCAAGGGTGCTCTTGGAAGCCAGAGCAGGGACAGAAGTCTCCCACCCAGAAGGAGCTGGGTATGTTTAGAAACTGACAAAGGTCAGGTGCCAGGAGAGCGAGCAGGATCACACAGGTCCTTGGGAACATGGGCACTTGAACAAGCTAATGAGGGCACCAAAATAGCCAGGCTTTATTTTTATTTACTTATTTAATTTTTTTAGTCAGAGTCTCTCTCTGTTGCCCAAGCTGTGGTAGTGGCATGATCATGGTTCACCACAGCCTCAACCTTCTGGGCTCAGTCGATCCTTCAGCCTCAGCCTCCAGAGTAGCTGGGACTACAGGCATTTGCCATCACACCTGGCTAATTTTCTTTAACTTTTTGTAGCAACGAGGTCTCACTATGTTGTCTAGGCTGGTCTTGAATTCCTGGGCTCAAGCAATCCTCTCACCTAAGCCACCCAAAGTGCTGGGATTACAGGCATGAGCCATCATGTCGGCCAGGGCCCTATTTTAGCAGGGAAGTGACACAATCTGATTTTTAAGAGGTGTGCTCTCTGTGTCTGACCAGTCATGTGTGAACCTCAGAGCTTCCCTTCTAACTTCCAGCTGCTGTATGACTTTGCCTGGGAATTTTCTCCAAAGCTGTGGCAAACCCACACCTATAAATGTTGGGAATGGACACTCCAGAAGCAGCCTCAAGCAAAGACTGATGGGGGATTTGGCTATAAATACCCCAGGCTTCTTGGAAGCTAACTTTGAACTTATGTTTTATATCATTTCCCAGAATTTTCCTGTGAAATTAAGCCCCAGTCATCCATAGCAGTGATCAGCTTGGTAACACATCCTTTATTGGCTACTTCCCATCTGTCTCTCTTCCCCACTCTCCTGCAGGTGTTTCTTGGAATCCCCTCCCATGTAAGCTACCCCACTGGTTCTGCCTCTGGGGGGCCCAAACCAAGACAATCACTCGGGGTTCTGTAAGGAGACTAGGTTGGAGGGGTCGCATGTAGAGGCAGGGAGACAAGTTAGAAGGCTGCTGTGTTAGTCTCGGTTAAAAAAAAGACACTACCTGGACTGGGATGAAGGCAGCTGAGACTTTCTCGGGTCCCAATTCTCAAAGATGTGAAGGTTCCTTCCTATACAGAAGTTGCAGGGTGACTTCTGTGAGCTAACATGACCAACTCACAGTCTGCCTGAATCTTCCACAGCTCACCCACCTGCCCAGCCAGTCACACACACAGTCTTGCCCAGTCAAGAGGAAGCTCTTCTGTGGGAAAAGAAGCCCCTCAAAAAGGGAGAAAGTAGAAATGTGCCAAATCCCTCAGCACTTCCTCCCCACACACTGCCTCTGTATCTATGAAAGGCCCCCTTGGGTTCAGGCACAAGTCCCCTCAGTCGGATTCGGCTTGCAGCAGACTGGTGGTCACAGCTCCTCCTGGCCATAAGCTTGACTGTGCAGTTGCCATCTTCACTGTCCTAGGAGAAGGACTTTGTACCTTTTACCAGAGTGAGAATAACTATGGTTGCCGGTAGCCCCTGGCATTTAAGCAGAATAGAGCTTTTTGAGCCCCTTCCTCCAGCCAAACACACACACACACACACACACACACACACACACACACACACACACACACACACACAAACTTTGTCCAGTAGAGTAGAACTTCTCACTGATCCATTCTGAAGTAATGGGTTCTCTCATGGTCTTGCTACTTCCTATGACACAACCTGGGGTGAGGTGGGAAGATCTCCCACTCACTATTAGAACTTCATCTTTCTTAGTCTGGTTATTTGGTCGATTGAAGCTTATCTTTGATGACTCATTATGAGTAGCAGCCACTGTTGGTATCCCAGTCGTATTCCCTTGGCATTCACTGTTCCCATATGCGAGGGTAGACCCCTCAAAAAGTCAGAATTAATTCATTAAAAATCATGTATTGATTCTTACATGTTTAAACTTCAGACACCTTCAAAGTACTCTCCATTTGATGAAATACAACAATTGAGATGCTTTTTCCACTGCTCAAAACAGTTTTTGATCTCATCAGTTTTGATGCCTTTTAGTGCATCTGCCATTTTTTGTTTCACCTCTTCCACATTGGAAAACATTTCCCTTTGAGGACTTTTTTCATCGGGGAAACCAAAAAAAGTCACTTGGGGCGAGATTGGGTGAATAGGGAGGGTGGGGCATGGGGGGGTCATATCACTCTTGGTCAAAAACTGCTGAACACTCAGCATTGAAAGAATCTACAAAAATTTCACTGAAGCCGAACACAGCCTCTCACAACAATGCCAGCTGGTACACTGATGCAGATAGGTTCACAGAATACTCACCTAGTGGGGGAAGCCTATACTACAAAAAGCCTGCCCTCCAAAAAATAATTCTGATTTTTTTATCCCCCCCCATATGTCAATGACTTTCTGTATGGCTCTCTGCCCCAGCCCCTTTTTGGCTGCAGAAATATCCTACAAGTGCCAGGAAATCAGTGACCTTGGGGGTGGACTCATCCAGTGATGGCTGCGAGTTAGAGGGTGAATATCACAGCTTCCTTGCCCTTTCGGTGTGACAACCCTGAAGCACCTTCTGCATACTCTTCCAGAGGACCCGACAGGATTGAGATCCAGTTACCCACAGCAGTGTCTGGGCACCACATGGAGCATGGGGGAGGGGGTGGTTCATGTGACTGTTGTACCTGTGTGTGGCTATGACACGAGTGGACATATATGGTTTGTGTTTAAGTCCAAAAAACAAATGCACGTTTTGGGGGCAAGGTTGATTTGATAACTGTTCAACAAATGTTCATTCCTCTCCTCCTTCTACTCTGACTAGTGTACTTCCCTTCCTTGACATTGCGCTTGGCCATTGACTTGCTTTGGCTGATGGAATGTTATAAGTGACACTGGCAGAAGATTTACCTGTGTTTTTGCAGTTTGGTCGTGCTCTTGGGCCTTTTCCATTTTCCATGAGAAGAATTTGCCCCGGAGACTGCTACCCCTTCAGCCTGGGCCCCAGGATGAGAAATGGACAGTGGACCTGAGCCCAACCCACAGCTTGGCACCCAGCTCAGTGGAGTCCAACTGATCCACAGACCAGAAGCAAGAAAAAAAGAACTGGAGTTTTAAGCCACTGAGTTTTGGGAGATTTGCTACCCAGTGTTGGTTCAGCAATCACCTACAAATACAGAGTGTTGTGTGGGATTTGTGAAACACAGGTATGATTTATGCAGGGAATAAGAGATATTCAGTGCCTGTGTGTTCTGTGCCTCGGTAAATGATATGTTGTGAAGCACAAACACAGAGAAACAAGGGTTTATATAGGATAAAACCAAACAAATGAACAAGCATACCTACCCCAGAGCAGCCTGTATACAAAGTTTGTACCCAGACCCTGGTCAAAAGATTCCTGTGCAGGGAAACCCACATTCTGCATCCCTGCCTCTCCCTGTCTTGCCAGTGGTTTCTAGGAAGCCGGTGTTAGCCAAACGGGGGTGTTTGACTTGAATAGTGTTCAGCAAACCAAGGAAGAAGTGGCACAAGCCCAGTAGAGTTATGTCTGACCACAAAACCAATCTGTGTGTGCCTTGGCTGCAGAGACTTCTGTTCCCACAGCAGGGCTTGGCAGCTGAGGAAAAGTCCCACGCCCCAGCCCCGGGAGATGAACAGAGGGACTCTGTGTGGAACAGAAAGTGGCTGCGAGCACATTGGCCGGACTGCAGCTTTGCAAGGATATCTGTGATATCTGTGCCTCAGATATCAAGGCCCTGGGGCGTCCCTGCAAGCATACCCTTTTCCTGCCCTCATTCATGGCCAGCTGAATGTAACTCTGATTCAGATGGTGAGCTCTGGAGTCAGACCATCCTGGCTGCATCTCAGTCTACCACTTGTGACCCTGGACAAGTAACCTAACCTCTCTTGGCCTCGGTTTCTCAACTTTAAAATGGGAATAAATGCAGTATCTTACTCATGAAGTTCTCACGAGGACCGGGTGAGTTAATTCCTATAAAGTGTTCAGGCCAGTGCCTGCTTATTATTGAATGTGTGCAGCCCACCAGACATTGTACTTAGTACGTTACATGAATGATCTCACATGCAGAAAGCATGCAAGGTCAGTGTTATCTTGGGAAGTTGAGCTTCCCAAGAAACAGATCTTGAGACAAGAATTTAGCTGAAAGCCATTTGTGAGCTAACTCCACGAAACACAAGTAGGGAGTGGAGAAGTGAGACACGGAAGGCCAGCAGTTACCATTGTGGATAACTGGGTTTCAATCCTGTTAGGTTAATGCTGAGAGATGTGTAGAATATGCATATAGGGCGTGTACACACCAATTATCTTCAGTCATGGTTGAAGACTGTTCCTGGAGGTGGTATGACCAAGCTTCCCTGTTCACTCACAACTGCCCCAGCCTCAGCACTGAAAATCCTATATGGGAAACCCCTTCTTCTCAATCCGGAGGGTGGTCACACACTATCTGGAGAGCGTCAATTCCCCAGCATTTCCTGTGTGACACACAGGCCCAGAGTAAGCCATAGATGCAGGTGCCGGCATTTAGGAGCTACCAACTGGTCAGGTCCAAGGGAATAATGTTGGGACAATCCCATTTCAGAGGGAGAAGCCTGAAGCTGAGAGAGGCCAAGTAATCTGCTCAGTGGCACACAGTGGGAAGTAGCCTGGGGGTGGAGAGTTCAACCCAGGTCTTTCTGATGCTAAAACCTGTACTCTTGACCCCCAGATTCCTCCTTCCACAAAGCAGCCATGGGGACAGACACTGGAGGAGCTGGAAGGATGGCAAGAGATCAGCTAGCCCGGGTCTGGAAACAAACGTGTCTACAGGCATACGGGGGTAACATTCAAGGGGGGAGGTGGGTCCTGGGAAGAGAGTAGGTGGGTGTCGGACAATAAAGAAGTAAGGCCTGTGGCCAAAAGGACAGTGTGGCAGCCTCTAAAGGGGGCAGCAGCTATTCAACTCAGGTTGATTATGACATATAGGAGTGAAGGACCAGTGTTACTAAACCATCCAGTTTTTCAAAGGAAGATGGATTTTTATGGGAAATCTCCAAAGTATTACATGTCATCCAAGCATTTTCTAAAACACATTGGGAACCAATCCCAGGTGGGCCAAACACAGCATATTGGCCCCTGGCTGCCTGGTCATGATCTGGATCTTGTCCTGTGGCCCATCCACTCACCTCCATGGGTGAGCCTAGGGCTAGTGTGGGCCTCGTCAGCATGCGCCCCTAAAACAATGAAAGCTGGCTATGTGCACATTTAGTGAACGTATCCACCCTCACTAAACTTTATTCATTTTTTGTCTTTGATACCTCCTGGCCATGTTTCCATCCATGTATCCATGGCGGACATCCAGCTCACAGGCACTGGAATAGCCGCACTGATTGTTAGCAGGTCAGTCAGGAAATAGCTGGTTCCTACAGTCCCCCAGTCAGCCTCTGTGGCCTGACAGCCTAGCTCCTTTCCTGGGATCCCCACACTGCCCCTTGATCCAGCAGAGCCAGGGTGAACTCTTGGTAGGGCAGGGACCTCAGCCAGCAGAGTTCCTTCTCATTCTTCAGTGCCCAGGCATCCTCCCTCTTCCCTTTCTCTCTCTCCCGCTCCCATTCTCTCTATCTCTATCTCTTTCCCTCTCTCATTCATTTTCTTTTTTAAATTATACAACCAACTTAAATGCTTGTTGATTTAAAGATATAGTTATAAATAGTGTGATGGTAAATGTTTAACAATGAGCTCTCCAGAAGTAGAGGGAGATCCTGGTGTGTGGCATTTGCTGATTTCCATGGTGTAAACATTCACACCCTGACAATTTCAAGCTAGCAACATCACCGAATGTGGAGTTGGCAAGCAATAAGCAGCAGCACATCACTACGTAGTACTTTCTCTCTAATATACACACACATATATAAACACACACACACATACACACATATACACAATGGACATAAATAACTACAAGAGCACAGATAACAGTGAAACGCAATAAAATAATTAAGAAATAATGATTCCTGGTGTTTATTGCCTTTGTTTCTAATATAGTATTAGTCTATGTAATTTAACTTTTAATAATGCCTGTGTTTCACAACCAGGTCACAAAATTCCTGAAAATGTTAGCATTCAGCTCTTGTGAGCAGATGAGCCAGCTCCAGTACACCTTTGGATAAATAAGGCAGAAAAATTACAAAAAAACAGGTGCTTAGTGGCCAAAAGACCATGACCGGGGGGAGAGTCACCATCAACCTCAGGTGGGCAATTCAGTCCTCTCCACCAGAACTCTCCACCCCCACAGCTCTCCATACCCCTGCCCGAGTCCACCTACCTGCAACAGGAAGTCGAAGAGAGCTAGGCGTGCCCACTCAGCATGGTGGATGCCCAGGCACAGGGCCTGACCCGGCCGGCTACAGCCATGTGCCAGCAGGGCCTGGTACTGCAGCCAGCCTATGGCCAGAGAATTTTGGTCCTCATCTGGGTCACCCAGGTGCTGCACATCGGGTGCCCACCAGATGACAGGCCTTGCGCGACCGTCCGTGTAGCGGTAGGGCAGTAGGGGGCTGTGGAAGCGCCGGGCCACGGCAGGCAGACTCCGGTGCAACCCCAGCACGCGGTCCACGTGGAAGGACAGCACCTCAAGCAGGTCCCCAGGCCTCTTGATCAGGCCACAGAGTCCCTGGGCACAGAGTTGGCTGAGCCGGGGAGGAGACAAATCCTGAAGGGCACCTTTGGTGGAGAAGCCGACCTGCAGCACCCGACCGTGGGCAGGAACCCTGGATTTGCCCACCACCTCCCCCTGAGACAACAGCCCAAGGGCCTGCACGTCATGTTCTGTGAGCCATGGGGGAGCCTGCCCTCCGGTCCTCAAGCTGGTCAACAGCCCCGGGGTCTCAGTGTCACACCATATGGACCCTTGCAGCTCCCCAACAGAGCCAGGCCACCAACGAGCCCCCGGGACCAGGGTGGGATCCTCCACTTGTTGCCCAGAAGTCGAGGCTCTGTTCTCAGCTCCCAGAAGATCCCTGCCTTCTGCTGAATCGGGTGAGCGGGACAGCCCAGCAGTAGTTCTCCAAGCCCATAAAGCTTCCACATCTCTTCCTGTGAGCGGGCTCACCACGGTGCCCCTCTCTTGCTGTGTCTTCTGGATGGGGCTGCCATGCCAGGGGTGGTCCAGGTCTTTGGCTCCTAGATCTTTGGCCTCATCCTCCCTCGGGAGCACGAGATGCTGGGTGAGTCTTGGATATCCTGATAAAGCAATGTCCCTCCTCACCCTCCCTGGATGCCTGTGGTCACCTCCTGGAAACTGTCTGCTTCTGTCTACTTGTACTCTGTGACCTTGCTCCTCAGCACAGACCAAGGTGGAATTCCTGGGCAAAGCCTGGCCTCTCCAGAACTCTATGTTTCTTGCCCGCTGCCTCCGGCTGGAGCTCAAAACCTGTCGGACATGAGGGGCAGGGGCGCCAGTTACTCCCTGGGACTCCATGGGACCAGGGTCTGGGCCAGCAGCTGAATGCTGTGGGGGGAGGTGGATGACAGCCACTGCAGACAGGGTCATCAAGAGGCAGAATGCCATCACTGGCCGCCTCTTGCCACGCAGCCTTCTCCAGAGCCAAGATGCCTGGGGGGGGTGGAGTAGAAAAAAGAGAACTTGAGACCCGGGAAAGACTCAGCCCAATCCACAAAACAATGGGGACAGTGAACAAAGTAGTATCCTGGGTGCAGGAGAGAATAAGAGCACAACGCAAGTGGAGTGACAGCCAGCTGCCTTCAAGAGAGGACTGGGCAACCCCAGCCAAGGGCACGCATGCTTCATAGCTTGGCTTGCTTACTTTGCCTTTTGGGGTGGCCTTTGCTGTTGCCTTCAGACGTGGTTTCTCCTTTATTCTGCCTTTGACTAAACCACCATTGTGATACTGTAACCATGCACCTTTCCACATCTGTCCCCACCACCAAGAGTTGGCTCTCTCATCTCCATGGGATTTCATGGACCCATTTAGGCAGATCTCTGGTTGTCCCCAATGAACATGCCCTTCCCTTTTTTCAGTGCACATCTGCCCAGTAAAAGATGACTTTGTCCTGGCTCCTTGCAGCTGTGTGTGGCTATATGACCGAGTACCTGACTGTGGCATGAGTCAACCACTTTTGCCTGCCTCACACGCATAAAAGGAAGTTGGCTGACTTGGCCTTTCTCTCTCTCCTTCCCAATAGGTTGGTTCACGGATGTGGCAGTGCCCATTCTGCACATGAGAGCAAGGACACACCCCAGGGACAGTGCTTTCTCAACACACAAACCCTGAACTGGTGGGAACAGTATCACATGGGGACTTGGCAGAAATGTAAATTCCTGAGGGCAGAAGCAGGGGACTGGCAGCCTGTGTTTTCACAAGTTCTCCAGGTGATTCTGATGTGGGCTCAAGTTTGAGGGCCACTGCTCCAAGGCACTGTAGCCACAAGAAGAAAGAAACAAGTGCAGGTATGGCCATGTGGGAGTGGAGCTGCCAGGAGAGTCTAAGCCACTGTGGTTCGGACTGCTGGCACCTTGTTCCCTAATGATGGATCCGCCAGCAGATCCCTGGCGCGTAGTGAGAATCAATGAACATGTGACTGACGGAATAAATGGAGCATGCAATCTGCATCTCAAAAATCCCCAGATGAAGTTAACTTACCGAATTCACCAGATATCCCTCAGATTTTTGACACTAGGTGCAGTGAGGCTTTTCCATGAAATGCATGGAAAGTGAGGCTTTCCATGCATGGAAGTGAGACTTTTCCATGGAATGCATGGAAAAGGCACATAGATAAACAGAATTTTCAAAGATATCACAGACACTAGACCAACCCAACAAATCAGATTCCACTTCTCTCCTGCACCTGCTTGTTCTCCTGAAAAGTTCCCTTGTGGGTGACAAGAGGATTAGTTCTGTAGTGGATGACTATAGGCAAGGTCTGGGATCAGCAGCTCTCTATGATCTCTCAAATGTGCCACCTCTGTCCCCCACAATCCACCCCAGGGCGGCATCTGTCCAGGCACCCTGACCCCTGACCAAAGCTGATGGGGCCATCCTGGGCTCTGACCCATGCTGGGTGAATAGATCCTCACCCCCAATCCCAGCCCAGAGAGCATGAGCTTGAGAGAGGTCAGCAAGGCTGCTTGTTCTGCTCATGAACTAGAGAGCAGGAGCCCATGGCCATCCAGTCAAATATTCCAGCAGCGGACCTTATTCTGTTGAGAGTTGGCCTGCAGAAAAAGAGAAAGCAAGTCTTAAAGACAAACCCGAGATGGAAATAGGAGGAAGCGTCTTGCCCAGCTTCCTGACGCTGCTGGTTCTGGTTCTGTGCCTGGCCCAGGAACATCAGCAGTCACTGTCTGGGGCTCCATGGGACTGTGTCAACCCATTTTCCCTTACACCTGAGCTGTAGATCATGGGTACTCCTGCATGCAGCCAGAAGAGCCTCATGAAGATCATGTCTTAGCTCCCTTCCCTCTGCAATTAAAAGAGCCTCCTCTCCCCTTCTTCAGTTCCCCTTAGATTCTCCCCTTTCTTCCAACCACGCTGCCTAGAGGAATGACCCCCTCATGTATTGTCTAATTTGTCTGTGTTTTCAGTCCCTTCTGAGCCAGTGGCAGAAAATCCCAGAGCACCGAACTGAACACATTTCTCTTCTCAGTACCTTGAAATATTCTCACACGCCCTCCTATCTCCAGTTCCTCCACGCTGGTTCTCTCCCTGTCTCAGCCTCTCTTGTCTTCCGGAAATGAGGCCAGTCTCTCCCTCTTAGTGCCTCACTCAGTACACTAATGTGTCTTTCCCCTCTTTGTGCCCTATACCTCAGGTGCTGGGAGCCAGCATGTGGTGGTGGAAAGAGCACTAAAAGAGATCAGAAAAAGGACTGAAAGCGGCTGCAGTCTGTGTTGGTCAGTGTGACCTCACTCTCTGGACCAGCTTTCTCCTCTACAAAGAGTGAGTTGGATAAAGGGACCTTTAATATTCACTGACTCTAGCTCTTGGTGGACAGCTGGAGATGGACTGACTAACTCCCTTCTGGGCTTTCCTGAACCTCCTCCTGCCCATTCATGACAACAGAGCAAAGCTGGATAAGAGGAACCCACACACCACCACCACCCCATCGGTCAGTTGGGCCCTGGAGGGTGGTTCTTGGAGAAGAAGGTTAAAATGAGTGAGATTTTCTGCCACTGTCTAGTCACCACCATCAGACTCAATCTCCCATCTTGGCCTGAACAGTGAGATAGTGATAACCAAATGTTCCCTTGTGGCTCTGGCTGAACCCCCAAAACCCAGTGTGAGAGTCAACACCAGAGTGGGATATGAAAGTCAATAAACACCTTCCATCCGTCTAGTTCTAAGATCTAAAGTTGTTTCTGGAAGAACCACCTAAGCTAATGTTCCTCCCATAGCTAGGGGGAGGAGACAGCAGGGGAAAATCTCCTCTGGTCTCTGGTATGCATCTACCCTCTGGCACCCACATACTAACATCTTCTCCCCTCACTGGACATCCCAGGCACGTGTGCTGCTATGAATACAGGGTCACGCAGCCCCTAGCCTGGATACCCTGCTTGGGGGAGGTGTAGAGAGGGGACCAGCAAGCTGAATAAGTGTTGGGGGAAATCAAGTGAGGCAGGTTTCTGATTTACCCCCCTCCAGCCAGGGCTTTCAGGGCCACAGGGCAAAACTTCCAAGACAAAGCCTGGAGGGTATTTTCCTTGTTAGCTATGTGGTTCCCTGGACAATATGTGCTTTCCAAACCTGGAATTCATCTAGAATCTCCCTCCTGCTTGCTGAAAATGGGCTGGAACAATGATTTTCAAACTTGTTGTGGGAATTCCTTCATGGTCTGTCATGGGACAGGAGGTTGCATGAAGACTTTGTATGCTCTGCACTCTTGCGTATACACACACACACACACACACACACACACACACACACACACGGACTTTCACCAAAATAGTTCTGTGTTCTTTCACTAGGTAGGTTTAGCATATTTATATTACTTGATATGCCATTCAGAGTTCATCTAAATTCTGTCCTAATATTTTATGACCTATTTTCTGTATTGAAGTCTTTCATTGTTTTCTTTTCACTTACATTTACTTTGTCTTGTAGCACATAGTTCTCATAAAAGTAAGGAAAGTGTTATTTGATTATCTTTATGATTGTATGTCCTTAGTTGTCTGGATTGTTAGACTGCAGTTCTTAATTCTATAATAAGAGCAATCATGAAATTAGCATATTTCCTTTGCCCCACCCCCTCCCTTTCCTCAACCATTCAATTTTCATTACTAATTATCTTTTTTTAAGTTTATCTTAGTACAATTAAAAATGTCTACATTCCAATTAGCCAGGCATGGTGGTGTGTGCCTGTAGTCCCAGCTACTCCGGAGACTGAGGTAGAAGAATTGACTGAGCCCAGGAGATCGAGACTGCAGTGAGCCATGATGGTGCCACTGCACTCTAACCTGGGTGACAAAGTGAGACCCCGTTAAAAAGTTTACGTTCCTATCATGTATTGGCTTTAAATGATATTCTTTGGTTCTTTGGTATTATCAACACAGTAAACAGCACATTTATTCTTTCTCCCCCCTTTTTCTTTATTTCCCCTTCCAACTCTTTACGTTTACGTCGGTTCTACATTGTCAGAACAGAAAGCATGTGCATTATGTTCCATCGTTCTGATGCTCACACTTGCTCGGGTCTTAGTTATTCAATTAAATATATTCTGTGCATACTCCAGTCCCCTTGGCCCCAGTTTCCCAACATTTCTTGCTTCACTGAAGTCCACATGGAAACAATATCCTCTAAGTTCTTTCATATTCAAACTGTTTTTCAACAACATTCATACCTGAAGTAAAGTTGACTAATTATAAAATTCTTAGGTCACAGTTTCTTTCTTTGAATTGCTTGGGTGGTTCTGCCCCACTATACTCTAAGATTTAATGCTGCTGTGGCGAAATCTAAGAGCAGATTGACTTTTCACCCTGACTGGCTACCCTAAGGATGCTTTTTTTTTTTTTAACGTCCAGTAATGTTATTAGAGTGTATCAGTGTTGACTGCTCTGGGGATTTTTCTTAGCATGCAGTATGCACTACTAGAAAAAGTAGATGTAAGTATTTTATTTCATCAAAATTTTCTTGAACTAAATATTAAATATTTGTTTCATTCTATTATTTTATTTTTATTTTTTTCTTTAGATTCTTCAATTGTATATAGATTGGGTCTCCTTTATTTGCTTTATATACCTTGCATCTTCTTTTTAATCCATTCCCACTATTTTCATTTCATTTTGCTCCTTATTTTTATACTTTATTTGGCTTGCTGTGTTTTACCAAGTACTTATTCACCTTCTCTGTTAATTTCTACTTTTCTCTATTTCTTTCTAGCTCACATTTCACATCTTCCTATCTTATTATTTTTTCTTGAGTTACTGCATTTCTGTTTTGTGGTATTCCTTCATAGAGGCTATTGTCTCATTAAGTTTTAAAAATTCATAGGGAAATGATAGCTTTCAATGTTCACCTGTTTCTGGATCATATTTTCAGGTGACTGATCCTCGTTTGTTAATAAGTGTTGCTGCCTTTGTCTCCTTTACATTTACAGTGTCTCTGTTATGGGTGCTGAACTCTTATTGTATGAGCTGAAACAGCCAACTGAACAAGATTCCTGTAGAATCAGGCAGAATTTGAAATCAGCTGGTTTTCATAGCACAGATGCTCGCTTCTCTTCATCTGCCCCATAGCCGGGCCGCTGCCTGCACACGTGGCTTGTTAGCATGGTTCTTTACATATCACCCTCTCCTTTGCTTTTCTAATCTCCAGAGTCCAGCTGGGGTCTCTGGGACACCCAACTCACCCCTACTTCCACACCATCTTTTGCAGACAAGGAGAGTTGGAGATTGATCCTCTGGTGTGTCACTCGCCTTCAGATTCCTGAGATCTGCCACTCTGGGCTTTCTCCTCCACACATCTCACTTCTTCCAGAACTGTTTCTGCATGGCATTGGCTACTTTTTACACTACTCCTGAGTACTTTGGTGTTTGCCTCCTGATTTAGCTGGAGGAGGAATTTGTGTCTTCCATTCTCTTTGTGACTTTCAGCTGGTTTCTAGGACAAGGTGACAATGCAGAGCTTACACCACCAGCAGTCCTCAGTGGCACATTTTTAAGAAGAAAGAAACATGCCCTTACAGAATGCAATGACTGCACCAGCCCCCAGGGCAACCAGCTGTTTTCACCTTCTATGCTCAGGAGCCACAGTACCCAAACAGAATTCTTGGAAATGCCAAGAATTCTGCTCCCTCTGCACACTTCCACAAGATCTATTCACCAGATTTGTGTGGATTTAATGCTGCCTCCAAGATGGCCACTTAGCAGCCCACTCAAGACAGACCATCCTTGGAGCACTTTGAAGAATGTCATGGGGCAGGAAGTGAGGTGGTCTCCCTATCACAGTTAGACTTCTAGATGTCAGGAAGACATGTAGAAGGGACCACTCGGTCACCTAGAAGTTCTCCACTTTATATTTACCTCCCATTTCACCCCCTCACCCCAAACACGCCCTTCCTTCTGGTTCTTTTCTGGCTACCACTGTCCACCCTGATAATCAAGCCAGAAATATGGCCTTGACCTTCATTCCACCTCTGTTCCATACATTCAAGTCTTGCAATTTTTTCCTCCTAAATGTCTCTTGAGTCAGTCCATTTCTCATCACCTCTGTGTGACTGCCTGTGCCCAGACACCATCGTCTTCACCAAGACACCCACAACAGCCCCCTGGTTCATTTCTTTGCTCCCACTCCTGCCCCTCTGCAGCCCCCTCTCCACACACTGGATCACACTCTTCAAAGCCTCTCTGGAGATCATCTAGATGCCACAAGTGTTCCAGTCATACTAAAATTCTTTCTATTTTGGACAGTGTCAGACCCTTTCTGTCTCCAGACCTTTACATGTGCTGATCCCTCTGTCTGGAATACTTCCCTCTTCCTTGTTCTCATTCCTTTGGTTTCAGCTTAGATATCACCTCCCCAGGAAGTCTTCCACCAGACTCCTCACTGGTTTGAATGTGCTCCTATAACACACTGTTCCCCCTCCAAGCACAACCCTTTTCATTCTGTATCATATGTGATCATTTAATATCTATCTTTCATAGTGAATGGGTTGATCCTTACATGTGGGACACTGGCCCACTTGCTGTTGCATCTTGAGACTATCACGGTGCCTGGCACACAGGATGCTCTCTCTGAAATGAACCCTCACATAAGAATAGTTATCAGGCTGGGCATGGTGGCTCAAGCTTGCAATCCCAGCACTTTGGGAGGTCAAGGTGAGAGGATTGACTGAGCTCAAGGGTTTGAGACCAGCCTGGGCAACTTGGTGAGACCTCGTCTCTATAATAAATAAAAAAATAAGCCGGGTGTGATAGTGTGTGCCTATAGTTTAGATACTTGGAAGGTTGAGGCAGAAGGATCGCCTGAGCCCAGCAGGTTGAGGCTGCAGTGGCCATGAGTGTGCACTACAGCCTAGGCAAGAGAGCGAGACTCCAGCTCAAAAAAAAAAAGAATAGTTATCAGGGAGATATAAGTACTGTTCCCTGGCCTATAGCACTACAAGTCTGCTGATGAAGAGGCTTCTCTAATCCCTGAGGCTCTTCCCTGTTTGGGGTTCCTGGGCCCCTCCATATATAGCAGGTGCTTTTTTGTGTACAATTGTTTGAAAATGTACCCAGAATTTGTTTCAAGCAGGTACAGTAAGACACATAGACTTGAAAATGATAGCCATAAAAGACTTTTGTTAGAACCACAGTCCCTTAGAAACAGGAGGCATGACAGGCCACACAGGGCCACATGAGCCAGGATGGGGGGGGAAGAAAATACAGCCAGAGCCTTTACTGAGGTTTTCACAATATGGAATGGGCAAAGAAAGGTAAGCAAGCTAAACAGGCTTGGGATCGGACAGTATGAATAATTTCGGCAGGCTTTGGGCTACAGGTATGATAGGGCAGGGGACAGTCTGTGGGAGCCTGATGAAAGGCAGTGGGTGATACAGACTCAGGATTGGCTGGCTTGCATACCAAACATGTGCTCACAGGCAAGTCAATTACTATCTCCAGGAATTAACTCACCCTGGGAGGGGTAACCCATCCCCTCCCCCTGCCTGAGTCCCCCAGATGCCACAGTATCAAAAATACAGAACATAAGAAAATATAGTTAAAAAAACCCATGCTATGTCCGACTGATTCCAGCTGCTCCCACTGCAGACAATCCCCATGCACTTGCCAGTTCCCATCTCAAGGGCCTGAATCACTCTCTGCTTCCTTTCCCCCTCTGCCAAGAGGCACAGGGGAAGTTAACACCTCTGGTGACAACCCTCAACCAACAGGGGACACACATCAGTGGATAAATGCCCAGTTTCCATCCTGAGAGGCGTTCAATCTACACCTGAGGGTGCCCAGTGGAACTGAGCCTCTTTTTTATAAAACAAACGATACCTTGTTACCCCCTAAGGTACTTTTATCTGGTGATTCTTTTCAAGTGAGAGCCTAATTTTCTGTCCTGATTAGCTATGTTTTCAATTTAGTCTTTATTGTTATTTTAAAACACACACATACGAGTAATACACGCATAGACACATACTGTTAAAAACCCAAATAATCCTAAGAAAATCAGGGCAAACTGTTGATTATCTCCCTCCTCTCTCCAGAGGAAGCCACAGTTAAAAAATTGGTTGTGTATCTTCTCAGGCTTGTTCCTTTTCATTGCATTATGATAGATGTGTACATCACAGTGTATCTGCCAAACAAATGCCAAATCTGCCAAAACGTGATGGCCTAAAACAACAGAAATGTATTCTCTCTGGAGGCCAGAAGTTCCACATTGGTTTCACTGGATCAAAATCAAGGTGTCGGCAGGGCTGTGCTTCCTCTGAAGGCTCTAGGGGAGAATCCAATCTCTGCCACTTCTGCTCTGATTGTAGCCGCATCAGTCCGATCTCTGCCTCCATTGTCTCCTCTTCTGTTTGTGTCAAATCTCCCTCTCTCTTATATGTATCTTATAAGGATATGAGTGATGGCATCTAGGGTGCGCCTGGATTATCTAGGATAAATTCCCCATCTCTAGATCCGCAATCAGCAAAGATCCTTTTTCCGAATAAAGTACCATGCACAGGTTTCAGGGATTAGGAAGTGGATATCACTCGGGGGTGACTGGAAGGGTGCAGGAAGCGACCAGAGGGGCGGCTCCCAAAATGGCGCCGAGCATGGTGAGGACACACCAGACAACAAAGGCCCTAGGTCCCGGCTTCTGGGTGCACAATTCCCCACGCGCAAAGTTCAAACCTGCAAGCCTCCAATCCTTAGCCAGCTTTGTTATGCATCCAACAGGACTACAACACGGCGTAGACCCCACCCTACTCCCATGCAGCTCCTCCAATAGGAACATAGCACGGCCCCTTCAGCCCCTGTCAGGCTAATAAATACAGCCCACTCCCTGCAACTCTCTCTCTCTCTCTCTTTTTTTCCTTCGTTACAGATCCTCTCTGTAACAGCCCCTTTAATAAATCTCTTGGTCCTGGCCGGGTGTGGAGTCATTACTGGCGCCTAAATTCTTTCAGTGACTTTTCAGCCTACTACACCTGGTAATTATTTTTAGCATAAAGGAGATAACTATTTCACAACTCACTTTGGTTGACATAACAATCCACCTTGAAGTTTTTTCTATATATATCCATATAGACGTTTACTCTTTTGAAATGCTGCATAATATTGCACAGCTGGAATATGCCATAACTTCTTTGCCCATTCCTCAATTGAAGGATATTTATTTATTGGTTTAAAAATTTTTTTAGAGATAGGGTCTTACTGTGTTGTCCTTGACTTTTCACTGTAGTAGCAGTTACTATCTCCTTTAATCCTCACAACAACTTAGGAAAATAGGTATTATATAATTCCTATTTTATAGCTGAGAAAATGGAAAGGTCAAGAGTGTTAATGTTTGCCCAGGGCCATATAGCTAGCAAGAATGTCAACATTTTAAAGCAATACTAAAATGGAAATAACCATGGACATGTTTGCCTGTTTTTTTTTAAGATGAAAAATGTGCTTTCAAGTTGGATTCATAATCTGTATTCTCAAAGTATTGGATACCACTAGGGAAAAATAAATCATCTTTTTAAAATGTTTCAAAAAGACAGGCTGTTTTGATCCTTCTTTCAGCCTGACTTGGCTTCAGAAAACCTGGGGAACGTTGGCGGTTATGCAGTTGTGCAGGGAGAAGGGTTCAAAATGGCTATGAGCAGATGTCCCTGCAGGGCCACCCAAGTAAAGCTTTGGGGAAAGAAAAGCAGCTTTGATCAAACTGAAAAAACATCCTCTGAAGAGAAATATTCAGATGAATAATAAAAGTACATTAGAGAAAAAAGAAAGGGGAGGGATGCATAATACACTAGAAAGTTTGCTGCCGGGGCCCAAGCTGACCCTGTGTCTGCACACTTGCCAAACTGAGGCTGCCCCGCCTCCTCTGCCCAGTTCTCACCATCCAAAATACACACACCGTCTCTTCTGCCCTGCAAGCACAATCACAACAGGAGGGAAAGAGAAATGGAGCTACCTTCGCTGTCTGGTTCCACAGCTGTCTATTTCTCCTTGCCCCTCAAGCCTCCACCTCCCACCACTTCAGCAATTCCTCAGAGAAGACACCACTGGCCCAGCCATCCCTTCTATTCACCCACAGCTGCAGAGACAGAGCAGATAGCACAAACTTTGGGGAAGACACCTCTGAGTTCTGCTTCTGTCTTTCTGAGCTGTGTTACAATGGGCAGGCAAGTCATACAATGTCTGTGCCCCATTTCCCCAGCTATAAAATGGGGAGAATGAGACACTTTCTTCCTCCAAGGGTTGGTTTGAGAAATAAATGAGTTAATGTAAAGGGCCCGCTACACAGTTTGGTACATTTTCATGAGTGGTGGAATCAGGATTTTTCTCTCCCCACTTTCCAAATACCCTCTATCTTTCTGGGATCTGAAAATACCCACTCTTCTATCTGGGTTTTGGCACACTGTAATATCAGAGTGAAAAATGGGGATATTTGGGAGCACAACTCAAGGTAGAGGTAGAAAGACAAGTTCTTTAATCGTAAAACCACAAGCATCAGCCATGAGGAGGCCTCCTGGGCAGTGAGAAAGATCTCATAGTCCTGTATAGTTCTCCGAAGACGACCAAGCTAGAACTGAAAGGAATCACTTGGCCTAAAGGCATATGGGTAAGTGAGGAGGGGATGGGTGGGAGGGAGGAGGAAAGTTTATAGAGGGAGTAAAAGGAGAAGACTAACATTCCGACAAGATGGGGTCGGGGTTCCCTAGCAGTGGTGGGAAAGGAAGGGAAGTCAGGAGAGTTGTGACTGGAGAAGCCCAGTCCACTGAGAAGCTGGGCACTGTGCTGCATGCACAGGGGTCAGATGCCACAACCAAACTCTCTACCATTGCGTCCACAAGGGTGGAAGACAGCCCTCAACCATAAAGTGAAGGACAGTGTCCTTGATGACATTATTTGTTCACAATTTTTCCTTCCTCCCCACCTCGCCATGGTTTCATTGCAGATGGGGGCTACTTCCCCACCTCTTCTCTTTGGCCTTGGCCATGTGACTTACTTTTGCCAATGGGATATAAGCAGATATAACACATGCCATGTCCTGCTGGAAGCTTTAAATATGCTCGGGTGGTTTGGCTTGCCTCCTTGTAAACCTGTCCTCACATTGAGAGGAACTTGTCCTAGGTGAGGCACCTGGAGCTGACCTGAATCCAACCCCTAGCCTGAAGCTAATTCAGATATGCCCACTGGGCCCAACCTACTCACAGCCTTGTAACCAAGGTACTGGCATATGTTGTTATAAGCCATTGAGATTGTGGTTTGTTATACAGTAAAACCTAATGAATACACATTTCAGTGGCATCTGTTGGGGCCCAATGTGTGCCCTTGGTCAGAGGGGCAGTTTAGTAATGAAGGGTGGCCTCTCTCCCTTGAATGATAAAGGCATAGTGCTGTCTCTATAAATATGGTTCAAGCTGGTCATGGATATAGCACTTGAACCAGTTTCCCCCAATAGATGCAGGGAGGGGTAGCATGGAAGAAGCCTTCTGCCAAATGGAGGTCTTTTCAGAAGGACATTTTTGAAAAATTATCTGTGGCCTTTGCACAGAGACAGTTTGAGAAAAAGGGACACTTTGAGGAAAGGACTCAATTACAGTTTATACTGTAATAGCCAGCAGCAGGTTTTTCTCGTTTCTCTAGGGTCGCAGGGAAAGGAACGCTCAGGATCTTGCCCAACATTCTGACGCTAGATCTCCATTCCCTGAACTATGTCTACACCTGTCCCTTCAACACTCTGACACCCTGGTGTTTACAAATATGACTCCAGTTGGCTGACTAAGCTGGGTCCAGCTGGCAGAGACAGAGGCTAAGTCATCTTTTCTCAACTAGCACACATCAAAAAAAGATGACAGAAGCCTGGTCCTCCACCAAACTGCCATGGACAATGGCGTAACATGCTGGGCAGGGAAGATGGAGAGAACACAGAAGGACATCACATGTTTTATTCCCACCAAAACAAGTAAAATGACAAAGTCCATGTAAAGTGTTTCTTAGGAGTTCTCTGGATGGGAGAAGGGGCAGAGTGAAGTCATGTGACATGTGTATGTGTGTGCGTGTGTGTGCATGTGTATGATTATGTATAATAAAAATCAAGTTTGTTTCTGGTTCTGGAGTCATCGCTAAAGGTATGACAACCTTTGCCCTCTTATAAACATAACACTAACTGATGATGGATTTATCGCGATTTAGGCTTAGAGACAGGCAAAGATTTTGTAATCTGGAGTCTCCGTTCCATTTTTTAAAGTGAAATTTAATAACTGTCATAACAAAACTATGGCTGGGGTGCAGGGAATACATGGACAGTTTGCAGAAAGCTGGATTAAAACCACATGCCACAGTCCTGTGAATAATTCTGCAGGCTGAACCCAGTTGAACTCTGCTTTTCTTGGTTTCCCAGAGTCAGGCCCCAGGCAGGGATAGTTAAACTGGCACAGCCCTCCGGGGGCAAAGGCAACAGGCACAGCCCATTCAATCCTCCAGGCACACAGCATCCCTCTCCCAGCTGGACCTGCTGGGTCCTGGGAAGCCAGGCTGTCTGTTCCACTGTGGGCAGAACCCCAGGCAGCCTGACTCCAAAGCCACCTCCTGGCCATACTCCCTTGCTCAGTTTTACTGGAGGGTTGTGATTTTTCCCTTCACATCAGCAACTTTAAGGCAATTTCTGGCCTAGCCAATTTCCAGGGAAAAGAAAGAAAACCAAAGGAATGATAACTAACATGTATTATGCATTTGCTATGTGCCTGAGACCAGTTGAAGAATCTCACTTATGTAACTCATTTAATTGTCATGCCAGTCTTATGAGGTAGGTACAAGAATCATTATGATGCCTATTCTACAAGTGGGGAAAACAAGGCAAAGAGAACTGGAGTGGCCCAAGGCTCACACAGCTGGCAAAGGCAGCAGCAGGGCATGAACCCAGGCAAGCAGGCTCCAGAGCCAGCTGACACAGTTGCTGTGCCACCCTGGGAAGGAGCTGCCACTTAAAGCCCCACTCCAGCCCTGATTCTGAAACATGGTACTAGGTCTTAGGGATGGGCCCTTCTGTCTGTCTGGAAAATGAGGCTTGAATGAGGTCAAAGGTGGGTGACAAACTTTGGCATCATGGCAAAGTAATTGAGGGAAAATAAAAATGGTGTCAGGCTACATGTTATTCATCCAAGATGAAAATAACTTTGTGATGTCTCTCATCCTGACTTATTATTTATTCTATAAATCAAAGAATATCAATGAAAAAATGCCACCATTTGACCCACTCCAAGTTGGGCATTTGAGAGGTAACATCAGAAGTAGATTTCTAATAACTCTTACTTCCAGATTAGATCTGGGGCTTGACCTCAAAACCAGGCAGGTTCTATGCTCCCGTGCATTCCAGAGGCAGAGGGCACCCCAGGTCTGGCACATGCACGCGCCAAACTGGGAGCCACAAAATGGAAGCATGTGACCTGTGAGGTGAATGGACAGATCTAATAACAATGACCATGTACTGAGCACACACCACACGCCGGGCACTCTCAAGCCCTACAGTGTGTGCTGATGTGTAGAAATTTAGACTTGGAGAAGTAAAGTACTTGCTCAAGGTCACACAGTTAGTAAGCGGCAGGCAGGATTTAAATTTTTCCCAAAGCACACATGCTTTCCACTCCACCACACAGGGATGGGGGTGACTCCACAGTGTGGGAAACAGGAATGAGTTTAGGAAGGGACAAGACATGGGAAAGGAAGCTGGGATTTTGCTGCCTCTCTTGCTGCCTCCTTCAGCAACTTCAGGGGCTTCATACAGCCACTTCCTATGACTTCATATTGTCCCTACCTTTGGTTTCACACTGTCTCTTCCTGTGACTCCACACTGTCCTTTCTTTTTTTTTTTTTTTTTTTTGAGTCAGAATCTCACTCTGTCGCCCAGATTGGAGTGCAGTGGCCGCTCCCGGCCACCACAGCCTTGACCTGCTGGGCTCCAGCAATCCTTCCCCCTCAGCCTTCCAAGTAGCTGGAACTACAGGCGCATGCTACCACGCCTGGCTGATTTTTTGATTTATTGTAGAGATGAGGTCTCGCCAAGTTGCCCAGGTGGGTCTCGAGAGCTGCGGGCTCAGGCAATCCACTCACCTTGGCCTCCCAAAGTGCGGGATTACAGGCTGAGCCACTGAGCCCGGCTCACACTGTCCTTTCTTGTGACTTCACATGGTCCCTTGCTATGACTTCACACTGTTTCTTCTTTGTCTTCATACTGCTTCTTCCCACAAATTCACACTATTCCTTCCTGTGGTTTCATTCTGCTCCTTATGACCAGATTGTCTCTTCCTGTGACTTCACACTGTTGGTTCCTGTGATTTCACACAGCTCCTTTTTATGACTTCACACTGTTCCTTCCTATGACTTCACACTCTTCCTTCCTATGACTTCACACAGCTACTTCCTGTGTCCCTTCCTGTGTCTTCACACGGTTCCTACCTGTGGCCTCACACTGTCTCTTCCTGTAACTTCATATTATTCCTTCCTATGGCTTTACACCGTCCCTTCCTGTGACTTCACACAGCTCCTATATGTGACTTTCACACTGTCTCTTCCTGTGGCTTTATACTGTCTCTTCCTGTGGCTTTTCTATGGATTCTCATTGTCCCTTCCTATGACTTCACACTGTTCCTTCTTGTGACTTTACCCAGTTTCTTCCTGTGACCTCACTGTCCTTTCCAATGGCTTCACACAGCTCCTTTCTGTGACTTCACACTGTCTCTTCTTGTTGCTTCACACTGTTCCTTCCCATGGCTTCACAAAGCTCCTTCCTGTCACTTTTACACTGTCCCTTCCTCTGATTGCGCACAGCCCTGACTTGCAGCTTCGGTGGGTTCTAAGTCCAGAAAGCCAGCCCAGCCTCTTCTAAACTGCAGCCCACACAGTTGGTTCTTAAGGACAAAAAAAGGTTCCTATTGACACTAAAAATCTGTTTTGATCCCCTCTGCACTATTCCTTAGTCTGCCCAAGCAAATGCCCTCCTGGTACATTTGAAGAAAAGTATTTTGAACAGTTAAAGCCACCACAGATCTTTGATCTTAGAAGCTAGATGGAGGCATGGATGGGGACTAAAAGTCCATTCAGGGAGTAGTTTGACATTCCTGGAGTTTAGGATTGAAATCTCACTAACCCCAAGCAAAAGAGGTAAGAGGAGTCAGCAGCGAGTCCTGGCTGTCTTTCCAGGATCTGCTCTTGGCTCCCATAGCATGACATCAGGATGCAGGAACCTTATGATGTGAGCAAAACTTTGTTGGTGAACAAATGGCAAGAGCTAGTGCTGGAGATGGAAACAAGGACCAAAAGAAGTCTTAGAAAGTGACGGTGCTCAGTCAGGGAGGGTTGGGCACAGGGGTATGAGAACCAGAAAATATAAGCTCTAAAAACAATAAAAAGAGGAATGTCAATGTAGAGATGGCAGAAACCTATGGGCCAAATGAATTCTGCATAACCTCATGAAATAAGAGAAGCAACTCAAAAAATTGCTTCAGCAAAGGTTTCAGCCAAGATAAAAATTATTTTTCAAGAGTAGTAATAGACATTGAAAAGCTAACTCTTTATATGCCTAACCCTTTATAATAAATAAATTAATTAATGATAATAATAATAATTAAAAGAAAATTTAACTTTCGCAGCCCACTTTACTGCGTTAAATGGAAGAATACAAAATGCTATAGTGGTGATTTATATAAATGGCGTTTCTCAGTCTGGGAATTTAAGAAGCCTCATCACTGGTACATGAAAGCATCATGGTTCTACTCCTGCCTGCCTGGCAGGAAAGAGGCTCTGACTGGGTGACACCTAAGCATAGGTTACCCTTCTGGTCTCTCTCCTTCACTAGCGTGGTTTCTGTTACTGGTAGCTGAGCTGTCATCTACAGTGCCAGGAACCTAGCATGTGACTAGTATTCTCTGTTGAGTGGAAGACTCTGGGAAAGGCATGTGATGCCAGGCACTTCTGAGATCCTTGGGGCACTGTATGAAGTCCAGGGCATCCTGGGGCAGGAGGCAGGCGGCTTTCTGCAAAGGAACAGGTTGCTGAGGTCGCTCCCCAGATTCTGCATTACAATTTTATCCTTTTATGCTAACTGTCCTGCCCCCACACTAAGCCAAACACTTGACCAGAAAATAGGGACCCCAGTGTGAAGAAGGCTTGGCCCCTGCCCTCAGGCAACTCACTGTCTCTAGCAAGGATGTGATGATGCAATCATATCCCCCATACCAGCTCTGCCCACCCTAAAGCCTCCCACAGAACTAGCCTTGCTAGCATTCAGGCCATTTGCCTTGCCACACTTGAGAGACAAGGTTGACAAAGCATGGAGAGCTGGGTCCACCACCAGAGGACTCCAAAACCTGATAACGTTGCACATTTGGGCAGTGTTTTTCCCTGTTTGGTTGGAAGGATGTTGCCTACAGATAGTCTCGCGACAACCTGGCAGGTCAGAAAGAAATCTCATAGGGCTCGTTTTATGGATGAGGAACT